>CM067759.1:19401056-20657113 GCA_034642375.1 Vigna nakashimae
CCACATGAAGAAGCACACAGCAGCCCTAATCCTTTCGAACCCTAGTTTCAAGGGTTTTCAATTTGGGAGTAAAATTCTCAGTTAGGGAGAAACTGTGGTTCACAGTTAACTGCACTTAAATTATGTAAAGTTCAGTTTGTTTTAAATGAACCATAAAATAGTTTAATTAGTTTTAGTTAAAATAAGTTTAGTTTTTTTAAGTATAATATAATTCAGTTAATTGTAGTTTCAGTACAGTTTGGTAAATTATGCCGAGCCCTAATTATCCTTATCATAAAAGTTATGTAAAACTTTTTAAATTAAAAATATTTTTTAACCAAACTAAATAATGCATATGTAGTTAATAATGGAACTTAAAAATAATTTTTTAATCATTAATGATTATTTAAGTTTAAAAATAGTAATTAAGAAGATAAAATTAAAAATTAAAAATGTATATTTCTTTGTATATCTTTATAATATAAATATATAATTATATATGAAATTTTATTTTTAATATTAAAAAACGACTGCGTTTGATACAGGAGAGGAGAGGGAAAGAAAGAAAACAGAAGCCAAGAAGAGGTTGTTTGTTAATACCACATCGTAAATTTCACACTTACTCTCTGCCTCCCTGCAATTCCCATCCAGCACTTTTCTGTTATTCACCTTGCTCTGCTACTACCACCGCGGCCGCTCAGTCAACCACCACCGGAGCCACAACTCTCTCCGAAAACCACGCGCCTCCCGCCACAGCGCCAAGCCCTCGCCTCTGCCTTCTCTGTTATTCACCTTGCACTTGTACTCTCAATTCCCTTTATGTTTCCATCGCGCCGCTCCCACACGGACAGCCATCCCCGGAACTACAAATGCCTCTCAACTCACGCCACACAGGCAAACCCTCGTAGCACCCTGCAATACTCACCGTCTCTTCTATTCTCACATCTCTTTCTTTCTTTTCTGTTTCCCTAAATTAAAGTATCTCTCTTACTCAACATGCCACCTCACAAATTCACCTTTTTTATTTTCATTCTAAATTCTTGTTTTTTACACGTAATGTTGTAGCTTTGGTGTTTAGCCACGGAAGGGTCTACGTCTATTACCTTATTCTAGAAACCAACTTTTGGCTTTAGTGTTCTTTTACTTCTGCTTGCAGATTCTGATCATAACCGAGTGAAACCTATGCGTTCGATTTCAATTGAGTCCAACATTTCCTGAATATTCTGAAACATCAAAACACCCTTCCGGACATGGCTGATAATATAGTTACCTCTGCCAAATCTTCTACTCCTTCGCCGAACCCTATTCGGATAATCTGCCACGTGTATGTTCATCTTCAACTTATTATAAGTTTTCTTCTACATATATGTTTTTTTATCATTATACTAAGATGAAGATCAATAAGCGTTTTTTGCTGTTTTTTTAATTTATTTTCCGATTCTTACTTTGTTTGGAAACACGCTTAGTTCTATCAGTTGATATTTGTGTGCATAAAAATTATAATTTTCAGTTCTAGTTTATTCTGCAGGTTGAATATGACTAGATATTTTCAATTTCTTTTAGATCAAGCTGTCCTCATTTATTCCATTTCATACTGCAACAGATGCCAGAAGCAGTTTTCTCAGTACACGTGTCCTCGATGCAATTCGCGATACTACTCCCTCCAATGTTACAAAGTATGTACAGTAGTTGTCTGTAAGTTGATTTGAGCTGGTTAAGTAAGAGTTTGATTCATTCTTTGCATAGAAGCTGCATGTGTGTAACCTTACATCATTGATTAAGTTTTAGATTCCCATAATTTTATGTGCACTAGCATGGTAATTCTCAATAGCTAAAGAATATATATGACAGATTACTTTTGAATTTGGAGCAGAATATTTTCTGCATGGCAGTAGTATGCATATTCCAGTTTAGGTGCAAGTTGTCTTAATATTTTTTTGAGATTTACAACTTTTACAGACATTCAGAGGATAAATGTTACTTCTGTTTACCATTTTTATTCTCCCCTTATGCTTTTGTATCTCTGTATCTCCTTTTGCATTTATTGTGCCTGCTTTACTATGGTGAGTGTTATGACTATTCTGAGAACGCTTTATTTTAGAAATATGTTATGCTTTTATTGGGTTTAAATGATTTTGCAAATTGGATGCTACTACATACTTTCTCTATAGATACGTTGAGTCTTGATCCTTGTTTGTTTGCAAACTGTTGTGAATTTTGACAGTCTCATAGTCTCCGTTGCACTGAATCTTTCATGAAAGAAAATGTAGTTCAAGAGCTTCAGCAAATGCAGCCTGATGAAAAGACCAAAAACAAGATGTTGGACATACTGAAAAGATTTCATTCAGAGGAGGAAATGGATGAGGATTGTAAGTCATCCATATTTTCCCCTTGCTTTTAGATGTTCCAGAGTTTATTTGTTGCAGTTTTTCTTGTTTGATATCTATCTTTGCATGGAAGCTTACTCTTGTTTTTATTTATTTCTTGAAGCGTATTCATATATTTTTTGTTTTATGTTGTAATTACATATAAACAGCAGCCTAGATTTATCCCGATAGATACAGGGTAAGCTTCAATTAAAGCCATTGGGATCTTTTGAAAATTAATTTTCAGTGGAACATGTGACTGAACGAAATTTTTCCCTGAAAGATTAAGTTCGTGTCATGTTTGTCCTGGAGACTCGGCTTAGATAGAGAATCCCTCTTGAGGTGCTTAAGAGATGTTAATGCAAGCACTTTAGTCCAGGCAGTAAGAATGCTTTACCTGAATTTAGAGATGGCCAAAAATCAGTGAGTTTTATCTCAGCTGGTGTGTGTGTGTGTCTACAAGTATAATTTTATCTCATAAAGAGGAAGGTTACAACCTATGCCCCTTAATCTAAAGCTAGGTACACCATAAAATCAACTTTTATAAAAGCTGTTCAGGAAAATAATACCACATAATTTAATAATCTCCCTTAAGCTGGAGCATATAAATTGTAAGCACTAAAATTGAAACATATAAACTGAATTATAGACTCTTTTAAAGATATAGTTAGAATGTTTGCAAGTTGGTCATTAGTGTTGATGAATCCAGTACTAAGTTCCTTGGACAACAATTTCTCCATGACAAATGACAATCAATTTTCATGTGTTTATTTCACTCATAAAACACTAGATTGGAGGCAATATGGTTTCATTTTCCTAACTTCACAGAATTTCCACTCTAGAAGTATTAGCTTAATTCACACAAGTTCATAGGTGGCCAAAGTCAGATCTGTGTTTAGCTTCTGCACTGGATCAGGCAACAACACTTTATTTCTTGTTCTTCTAAGAAATAATATTCCCTCCAATGATTACACAATATGCTATGGTGAACCTCTTGACAATGAGAGAATCAACCTAATCAGCATCACAATACACTCAGATTTGAGTATTTTTCACTGTCCTCATACAATAATCCTTTTCCTGTAACTTCTTTATTATATCTGAGAATGCAAATCACAACACTGTCATGATAAAGATCAGGACCATGTATAATTATTAAGTTTTTGTTGGCATCCTACAATGAGTCAGCCACAAAGGATCTTTTCAGTTCTTCTACAACAGCTCGACCTTTTCCTACATATGAGAGCATAATATGATTGGTCTGTTTACGGGAGGCTGCTCTTAGAGTTGTATCAAGGAAACGATTATCATTAGCAAAGATATATTGGGCCATTTCCAAAATAAAGAGAATGTCTTGAAGGATTTGAGTATTTCTAACACATTGGGCTCAATTGATTACCATAAAACAACACATAGATAGAAGTCAAGCTTTGTCCCTAAGTTTATCTTGAGTGAAAATAGTTCTAGCTTTCATCTCCAAATGGTCATGGTATCTATGAGAAATAGAGAAGATTGGGAGAAAATATCCCTTGTGTGTTTAACATACACATAGGGTAGTTTATTTATATTGTAAGATATGGGCCAATGCCCTTAATACAGAATAGACTAAGCCCAAATAACAGAAACACACATCTTAATATCTAACACTCCCCCTCAAGCTGGAGCATATAAATCATATGTTCCAAGCTTGTTACAAAGATAATCAATTCTAGGTCCTCGTAAGGACTTAGTGAATATGTCTGCCAACTGGTTGCTTGAATTAACAAACTCAGTCTTGATATCTCCAGATATGATTTTTTCTCGAATGAAATGGCAATCAACTTCAATGTGTTTGGTTCTCTCATGGAAGACAGGATTAGTGCTAATATGGAGAGCAGCTTGATTATCACATATAAGTATCATGTGAGTGACATCTCCAAATTTCAATTCACTCAACAATTGTTTAAGCCACACAAGCTCGCAAGTAGCTGATGCCATAGCTCTATATTCTGCTTCTGCACTGGACCTTGCCACAACACTTTGCTTCTTACTTTTCCAAGATATCAGGTTGCCACCAATAGAAACACAATATCCAGAAGTAGACCTCCTATCAGAAGGGGAACCAGCCCAATCAGCATCTGAATAACAAACGATTTTTGTATCGTTGTTAGGGCCATATAGCAAACCTTTCCCAGGTGATCTTTTAATATACTTCAGTATGCGAACAACTGCATCCCAATGGTCTTCACATGGGGAGTTTAGAAATTGACTCACCACACTAACTGCGAAGGAAATGTCAGGACGCGTAACAGTAAGATAGTTTAATTTACCAACTAGTCTTCTGTACCGTTCAGGATCTGAGAAAGGCTCCCCCTGATTTGGTAGGAGTTTGATGTTAGGGTCCATAGGTGTCTCAACAGATTTACAGTTCATTAACCCTGTTTCCTCCAAGATGTCTAATGCATACTTCCTCTGAGATATGACAATACCATCACTGGATTGTGCTACTTCAATACCCAAAAAGTACCGAAGTTTGCCAAGATCTTTGGTTTGAAAATGATGACAAAGGTGTTGTTTCATCTGAGAGATGCCAAGATAGTCGCTTCCTGTGAGAACAATATCATCGACATACACTATTAAGTAGATACATCCAGCACTCGAGTGGCGATAGAACACTGAATGATCCGCTTCACTGCGAGACATACCAAATTGTTGAACAACACAACTGAATTTACCAAACCAGGCCCGAGGAGACTGTTTTAGGCCATATAAGGATTTGCGAAGACGACATACCAATCCAGATGACTCCCCCTGAGCAACAAAGCCAGGCGGTTGCTCCATATAAATTTCTTCATGCAAATCACCATTGAGAAAAGCATTTTTGACATCAAGTTGGTAAAGAGGCCATTGTCGAAGAGCGGCCATGGCAATGAATAGGCGAACAGAGGTCATCTTTGCCACTGGAGAAAAAGTATCACCATAATCCAAACCAAAAATCTGTGTGTAGCCTTTGGCAACCAGTCGAGCTTTCAGACGATCAATTGTACCATCAGGACCAACCTTGATAGCATACACCCACCTGCAACCAACAACAGACTTTCCAGATGGTAATTGGACAAGCTCCCAAGTTCCACTTTCCTGTAAGGCACTTAATTCATCCATCATAGCTTGACGCCAACCAGGATGAGTTAAGGCATCACCCACAGATTTGGGAATTGACACAGAAGAAATGGATGAGAGACAAGTATAAAATGATGGAGATAATCTGTGGTAATTAAGAACAGTATAATGGGGGGAAGGGTTACGGGTAGAGCGTATACCTTTACGGAGGGCAATAGGCAAGTCAGACTCAGTTGCTGGAGCCGGAGGAGACACATGAGGCGGCACCGGAAGTGAGTCATGAGGTAGGCAATTACGGCGACTATAAACCTGAAGTGGTGGAGGTGAAGGATGAGCCTGTGGTGAATGAGAGTCTAAAGAAGGAGAAGACAAAAGGGGTGGAGTATCACCAGGAGGATCACAGACAAGAGGAATATCAACAGTAACAGGGAGAGTGATAAGACTGTCGCGGGCCCCACAAAAGATTGTTGCATAAAAGATAATGCAGTAATTACTAGGAAGTGACTCCTAGGTCGTCTCTCAAGGACCAATTTGTGTCGGTTCAGTTTCAGATTTTTTACGAAGTGGGGGGGGGTGTTTTTGTGTTTTTGGTTGCGGTAAAATAAATTTAAACTGGAATTTAAACAAAACAGGATTAAAAATACTAAAATAAATTTAAAAGACAATAAAAACTGAACAGTAAAAGATGGTAAAAATAGAAAACCTCTGAAAATAAAATGAACGGTAAAATGTAATGACAGATTTTAACGGTGCAAAAAATATGAACGGTAAATTGAACAGATAAAAAAAAAACATTTAACTGAAAATGGAATTCATCATACGTTCAACACTTAAATTAAAATCAACAGTACAACTAAAAATAACCCGAGCAAAGGTGACACACTTCTACTGCTTCTTCAGAAATTAAAACTACAATTGTATGTTTGAAATGGCAATTCAGAGAGAACGGAAGAGAAAGAGGAAGAGGCGAGAGCCTCTTCCATGACTGTCTAAAACTACTCCTAAAACTCTAATGAGTTTTTCTTTGCTCTGCTGTTCCATTTTATAGCCCAATTTTGAAGCTACTCCCGTGACTTCTCCTCCTGGCTTCATTCCTATTCTCGTCTTTCTTCAATAGGCAGCCCCTAAATTCCTTCCAGTTTTTACGTTTGTTTTGTCTGTAACTAGCAGAGGGAATTTGTTGTCAAATGTTCAGCTACTTTAGCTCCTTTGGACGTGCCAAAGCCAAGAAGGTGGGCCCCCACTCCCAACTGATTTGCTGTGCTGGATCGTGTCCTCTTCTCCAATCAACTGTAACACACCCTTCTCTGCTTTCTCGTGTGTTTGCTTCTAGATGTGGCTGGACGTTACAACAACTTCTCATCTCCACACGTTGCAGCTTCAATTGGGAAGAAAGATATTAATCACTCCTTCTAGAAGAAAAGAAAGACAATGCTTCTAACATTCATCCATCAAACAGCGTAAAATCTTTCATTACGAATACCACCACCGTGAATACCATTCCAAACTCCATAAAACATTTAAGGAAAATTGCAAAGTGAAGAGTGACGGCTGCTCTTTCATCCAACAAAGATGAATGATCGAACACTTCTTCCAGGACGTCCAGCATGTGCGTTTTGCAATTCAGCTGCTTGCTTCCCCTTCATCCAAAATCCATCACCGCTGCTGCCTGTTGCTGGACCCATGTGTTGGTTCCCATTTCTTATTTCACTTTGGTTGTTGGATGAAAAACCAAGAAGATGTATGGAATGAATGTAACTTCAATTGTTGTGCAGCTCTCTGGAAAACACGCTCCAAACTAAGAAGTGTGGTGGCTCCAACTTCTATTAGCATTTTTTTTTTTCACTTGCCAATGGTTGCAAAACATGTGGAATGTGTGGTCCCTTAATTATTTTGAGTTTTGCCAAACCATTCTTTCAGCAAAACCGTGGGCTTTGAAGAATGAAAGCTGGAAACGTGTTCTGCAACACACCATTTACCATTGAAAATCCAATACCTACCCCTTTCCATGTGGATGTGGGCCGTGACACATTTCCTTGTTTCTCCTTTAGATGTGAAAATATCACCAAGCCAAAAGAAACCGTGAGTTAACAAGTGGTGGTCCCCTCCATTATTTCAAAACATATGCTTCCAAAATGAATGTGCCGAGATGTCTCCACTTTTGTTCCATTCATTTTCCAAATTGATTTTTCCATGGGCATGTAACCGTGAGCTTCATTAATGTGTGAAAGATGCCTTTCTACTTAGGTGGCTGCATGGGGCCATGTGGTTTCCCTTCTTTTGATTCCATCCAAATCATTTTGCTGAAATAACTTCTCCATGGCCATGAGTTTGTTTCTTCCATGTGGTCCCCTCTTTTAATTCTTTTGTTGACTTGTCAAAGGACTAGGACGTTAGTTTTCTTCTTCCCAACATGTGCCTCTTACAAAAATAATTCTTCAATCATGCCAAGTAAGAAAAGATGGGCCATGTACGTGTACTATGCAAAGTGTGAATTTAAAATAAAACTTGTGCCATGGACTACACAGTTAACGTGTTACTTTCAGCCAAGACCCTTTTAAAATTATTTCCTATGTGAATGTGGCATAAACCTTCCTTAAGAGTGTTAAGAGGTCTTAGCACTGTCCAATGATCAATTCCAGCCACCACAAGTACTAAACAACAAGCAAACAATGCAAACAGATTAGAAATCACTCAAATAGTAAGCACATGAGTGACATAGTGGAGTAAAGAAAATACTGGGAACAGCACAAAAATAATTTTAACAAACGATAAGCTATACGTGAAAATAGACATCTAGACGAAACTATGAAAAAAAATTGCATAGAAAACGGATAAGAATTGAACTCAAACGAAGACAAACAAGTTGACACAAAATTCACGCAGCAACCAGCGAAAATTGAAATGACTGAAATACATTGGGCTCAATTGCCAATTCTCATTTAACCTTCAAATGTCCCAAATTGTATCTCCAAATTTTCCTTGTAAAATAATTATCTCAGATAATTCAAATTAGTTAAAATAAGAATTTCTGATCGAATTAAGCACAATCAAGCAAAATGGGAAAACACTGGACAATTAAGCACAATTCCCTGATTAATTCTAGTACAATAAACTAAGTGAAGTGTAGAAAATATCGACTCATCAAAATAGACCACACTTAGTCTTTTGCACTTCTGGGCAAAATCAAGACGCAAATCAGGGAATAATTCAAAGGACATCGGGTGCACGACACTAACTCAGCACACAGAAAACAAAGACTCAAGAGAAAATAAACAGAATTTACAAAGTTCTCAAGAAATCTAGACAGAGAAAAGATGTAGAAATTATCCAACACAAAATCAAGAATAACAGATACTTACAGAAATCATCCAAGCAATTCAAAACTTGGTAAAATAATTAATCAGCTCAAGAGGTGATTCAAAAATAACAAAACCTCACAGATGCACTCACAGTGTTTCTCTCAAGTGTCTAGGGTAAATAATAATATCAGCTCGATGTATTCAAGAAAACAAACACAAGTAGACTTGGCAAGCTTCTAATTATCAATACTTAAAACATATGCACGTTTAGATCAAAAGGTCTTTACTGGGTTGTAATGGGGCCAAGGACAGGGGAGGATAAATATGGATAAGTAGCTATAGCTCAGAAGAAATATAGGAGCACTGGGAAAAAATGTAAACACAGTGAAATCTCATCCAAACCTCTAATTTCATCCTTTTCTCGACTCCATTATTCACAAAATTATTTTTCAATTTTTTTTTTTTTTTTTTTTTTTCTCATCAAATTTTTTTCTCGTCCTGTCTTTTTTTCTTTTCTCTCTTTATCACACAACAGGATATAATTTATATTTTCAAAACATGATGAGGAACCAACTAGCCAATTCATCAAAATTCCCAAGGAGACCACACTTTTCTCAAAACACTTCTATAGCTCCAGACTTTCCTAAGTTTAAGGTAATCATTTGTTTTTCACTTAGGATCAATGTATGAGCTTCAACACAAAGAAATATATACAGTATAGGCTCAAAGGGGTTATCAAAGGATAATAACAAGGTAGGCTTATTTGGCTAAAGAGGCTCAAGAATAAAATTGCCTTTATCACTTCCAAAAATGCATATAAATCAAATATATCAGAAAGAATCAAGCCAAGGCATATGTGCAAGAAATCAAGAGTCATATCACACAAGAAAGAAAATTAAGTGGCTCAAATTCTCACACAGGGCATTCGTTACAATCAAATCAACCTCTTAAACGTATAATCATCTTTCCAGGCAGAGAAAAGCAAGGATTACAAACTATAAGTATTAATGAAGTGAAGGAAAAATCTACAACTTAAACATCATCCAGAAATCAAAAGAAAAATGTAAAATTTATTGCACACAAAACACACTAAAAACCACTTAAAACAGAAAAAATTTAACACTCAAAAACAAAAAAAAAATTTAACACACAAAATACAATCTAACAGAAAAATCAGAAAAATCAGAATTTCTTCCCAGTAGACCACACTTAAATCACACAATGTCCTCAGTGTGTTACAATCATCAGATTATCAATTTCAGAGCAGCAAATAATATAGACAAGTGCAATAAAAAGTTAGGAAAAATGGGAAGAAATTTTCAGTAACATCCATCAGCAGATGTTATCAGGGACATCCATCAGCAGATGTCTTAAACACCTAGCACCCATCAGTAGATGCTAATATTTTTTATTATTTTTAATTATTTATTTATTTATTTATTTTTTTTTTTTTTTTCTTTCAGAAAAAGGAGACCGGTACTGTGACAACAGTCTCGGTGGCAATGACCGGAACTGTTGCTACAGTGGAAAGCAATTCTGCTATAAAAGGGTCACTCCTCCGCCTCGAGCAACATTTCTGACTCTCACTCTCTCTTCTCTGCTTCTCTCTCAACTCTCTCTCTGCTCTCTTCTGAGCGTCTGGATCTGTGAGGAAGCTCTGAAGGTGTACGAGCCCTGCAAGGAGCCTCTGCTACCGTGCCAACTGAAGAGTCTGAGTGAGATCCGCGAGGAGCCTCTGCAAGCCTACTTCCCCAGGTAAGTTCTCTGCACCTTGGATCTCTATTTCTTCTTTTTCTGCTTAAGTTTCCAGATCTTTCACTGCTTTCTTTTCCTTTCTCTGCTTTCCAGTCTTTCCCTTTCAGTATTTCCTTTATTTTTCATCTCTGCCCTGCTCTCTTTACTGCTTTCCATCTTCTTTCTGCTTGCTTTACTTTCTTTCCGTCCTTTACTGCTTTTCCTGTTTTCCATTTTTTTATGCATTCCTCTTGCCTGCTCTGCCTCTTTATTTCCCGCTTTCCTGTTTCCTGCTTTCCATTTTCTCCTTTTCCTGCTAAACACTTAAAACACATAAAACACAATTGTCTTAAAACTTAAGGGGTATATCGGCTGGAAACCAGACGTTAATCTCCCTTCGTTTGAAGGTATTGCAGAGACAATCGGGTAGAACAACGCCACGTACCCCACTTAAAACTAAAACACAGAAACTGAATATACAAGAACAATATGGACAAGGACACTGGACATAGATCCATTTAGGACCCTTTGCAAGGACCGTGAAACAGATCTGAGACCAGACACAAAAACAATCAAAGACAGACAGGACAAAATAAATTTAACGGAAAACAAGAACAAATAAAGAAAACACAGAACTAATCTAAAAATTTTTTTTATGCTTCTTTTTTTTTTTTTTTTTTTATGTTAAGCTTTTTTTTTCTTCTTGTTTTTGTTCTTTTTATATGTATTTATGTTTTATTTATGTATTTGTATATTACGAGAGGAAGGATGAGTGAAACGGAATCAGAGAGATATACCAGTCAACGGTGGCGTCCAACCGACGATCAGATCACGATGATGACCAAAATATTCAACTATGGGGTCACACACCCAAGCCGAGCGCAAGTCGTCGAGATCGCGTCTCGACTAAGGGCTTTCGGCGAAGCCACTGAATACAACGTACACTGCTGGTTCAACAACCACGGCAATCGGGTCAAGCACTGGCAAGCGGAGATAGACCCCACTGGCACTCTCTTTTCACAACTGCCGCTGTACATGTACGGTAAGACCTCTGATCACACCTCCATTGAATTTTCCATTCCTCTTCTATTATTAACACAAGTTTTGTTATTTATTTTTTTTTTTTTTTTTTTTTTTTTTTTGTTTGAAAGAAAAAAACTGGGTGATAATGAGGGCACCGAGGCTGCTGAATCTGTTTCCCGTCCCGATCATTATCGATGACGACAAAAATGAACGAGAAATTCCTCCACCAAAGCCTCCGCTTGCATTCCGAACCAGAGCTCCCTCAACGGAGCTCTCCCTTAGACCACCACAACCAGCTCGAGAGTTCTTCCAGTTTTAGTGTTTTGTTTATTTTTTTTTTTTATGTTTTTGCTGGCCGAGTGTGGCCAGAATTAAGGACAAGGCATGTAATCTGAACAATTGTTTTTAATTTTTTTATGTTGTTTTTGTTTTTTATTTGGTTTGTAATATTAACGATCAGAAATGATCGACCCCCGAACAACTTAAATTTCATATATCAACTGCAATTTTATTTTCAGATCTGTGCAATCCTTTTTCTCCATTACTGTAATTTTTGCATTGATGAATGAAATCTCTCTTAGTCTAAACAAAATTTTCAATCAAAGATCTGATGAAACAACTAAGAAATTATTTTACAGTGAAGAAAAATAAGGGAAAAAAATGAGATCTGAAATGAAATGTTTATTGATATGAAATAATAATAAGATACTGAGGGTACAAATAAAATCAAAGAATACGCAAAACAATTTTTTTTTGAATTTTTGAAATTTTTTTTTTTTTTTTTTTTTAAGGGAAAACAACTCAAAAACTAAGAAGAAAAAATAAATAAATATACACAGATTTGGCACGCTATAAAAAAAAAATTTATCACAAATTTTTTCTTTTTATGTTTTTAAATTTTTTTTTTATTTTTAAAAATAATAATTCGAAAACTAAAAAGAAAAGGAAAAACAAACTTAAAAGAAAAACAAAAATCAGAAACTTCCCGAGACCACACTTAAACTACACTGTCCTAAATGTTTTCTAAGCATAAGATCATCAATTAAAACACTAAACAGATAAAGGACAAGTGCATTAAAAATATGAAAACGGGAAGAAAGAAAAAGAAAACTTCCCTGGTCATGGTGGCAGTTGCCAATTTTGGACTTGTAGGGAGATGTTCCCTTCTTCAGGATCCAGCATGAAAGTGTTGAGGACGAACTGCTTCATCCTCCAAATCTGATCAAGTAGGGAAATATCTTCCACCACCGGATCTAAGCAGCAATTGTTGATGAGCGGGTACAGCAGGTGCCTTCCGAACTTTGATTTGTCAGTGTTAGCACCTATGTTTTCCACTGTGGGTGCATATTGGTCAAATTCATTTGTACCTCCTGCAATAGGGTTAGTGCAAAATGGTTCCACCGAAATTTCATGCAGAGGTAAAACACCCAAATCTAGTGTAACAAGCTGAACCTCAGATACATCCTCAGAACATGAATCAATTTTAAAATTACATGCATTATCAACCACAGACTCATATTCATGTTCAGTGCATGGAGAATAAACATTTGAATGTGATAGTAAAAAGCGATTCTCATCATGCACAGAGGAAAAATTAAAATCATGCTCAGCAACAATATAGTCATCAGCATACCTCTCAACAACATAGTCATCAATATAATCAAATTGAGGTATGCTTACCTCCTCTTCCTTGAAGATTTCTAGAGTGTGGGAAGGTGAAGGTGGTCTACCTGGTTCAGGATTACTGCTTACTTCTGCCGGGTCCCCAAAATTTTCATCAGTCTCCTCAGGTGCAAGAGTGGCCATCTGCCTGATCTGATCACTCAGATTCTGTATGGCAGCTTGAGTTTCCTGCTGGAACTCCATGCTCTCTTGCTTGAACTGCATGTTCCCTTTCTGAAACTGAATGTTCTGCATTGTCATCTGCTCTAGTAACTCCTTTAATGTAGGTTCAGAAGTAGAAGGCTGAGGAGTTACTTGGGCAGGAGCATCATACTGCTGACTCTGATATTGCTGAACTGGTGGAACCGGCTCCCAAAGGAAGCTCTCAGAAGTTTGAGGATGAGACATATTGTTCTCATCATAGAAATCAGCAGAATTAAAATCACAGTAATATCCAGAATGATAGTCATAGCTAGAGGCATCGACAGAATAAGCAGAATTCACGTAATCAAAATTGGTAGACATGGACAAATAAAAAGTAAAAATTAAAAACTTAAAAATTATAAAACAGATAAAACACAACACATTTATACATGCAATACGTACACAAGACAGAACATCAATAGTAAAAAAAAAATAATTTTTTTTTTTAAATATAGCAACTAAATACAGAACACAGCACAATAAAATATAAAAGACAAAACATATATTAACACAACATAATCGAAAAACACAACAAAAATCTAAAACAAGAACCTGGAACTGAAGTGACAACGCCGCCAAAATTTGCTGAAGGTGTCGTTGTCGCCTACAAAAATACAAAACACAAAACACACAAAAGACACATATTAACAGAACAAAAATTTATACAACAAAAATCTAAAACCAAACCTCCTTTGGTCCCCGGCAGCGGCGCCATTTTGATAAGACTGTCGCGGGCCCCACAAAAGATTGTTGCATAAAAGATAATGCAGTAATTACTAGGAAGTGACTCCTAGGTCGTCTCTCAAGGACCAATTTGTGTCGGTTCAGTTTCAGATTTTTTACGAAGTGGGGGGGGGGGTGTTTTTGTGTTTTTGGTTGCGGTAAAATAAATTTAAACTGGAATTTAAACAAAACAGGATTAAAAATACTAAAATAAATTTAAAAGACAATAAAAACTGAACAGTAAAAGATGGTAAAAATAGAAAACCTCTGAAAATAAAATGAACGGTAAAATGTAATGACAGATTTTAACGGTGCAAAAAATATGAACGGTAAATTGAACAGATAAAAAAAAACATTTAACTGAAAATGGAATTCATCATACGTTCAACACTTAAATTAAAATCAACAGTACAACTAAAAATAACCCGAGCAAAGGTGACACACTTCTACTGCTTCTTCAGAAATTAAAACTACAATTGTATGTTTGAAATGGCAATTCAGAGAGAACGGAAGAGAAAGAGGAAGAGGCGAGAGCCTCTTCCATGACTGTCTAAAACTACTCCTAAAACTCTAATGAGTTTTTCTTTGCTCTGCTGTTCCATTTTATAGCCCAATTTTGAAGCTACTCCCGTGACTTCTCCTCCTGGCTTCATTCCTATTCTCGTCTTTCTTCAATAGGCAGCCCCTAAATTCCTTCCAGTTTTTACGTTTGTTTTGTCTGTAACTAGCAGAGGGAATTTGTTGTCAAATGTTCAGCTACTTTAGCTCCTTTGGACGTGCCAAAGCCAAGAAGGTGGGCCCCCACTCCCAACTGATTTGCTGTGCTGGATCGTGTCCTCTTCTCCAATCAACTGTAACACACCCTTCTCTGCTTTCTCGTGTGTTTGCTTCTAGATGTGGCTGGACGTTACAACAACTTCTCATCTCCACACGTTGCAGCTTCAATTGGGAAGAAAGATATTAATCACTCCTTCTAGAAGAAAAGAAAGACAATGCTTCTAACATTCATCCATCAAACAGCGTAAAATCTTTCATTACGAATACCACCACCGTGAATACCATTCCAAACTCCATAAAACATTTAAGGAAAATTGCAAAGTGAAGAGTGACGGCTGCTCTTTCATCCAACAAAGATGAATGATCGAACACTTCTTCCAGGACGTCCAGCATGTGCGTTTTGCAATTCAGCTGCTTGCTTCCCCTTCATCCAAAATCCATCACCGCTGCTGCCTGTTGCTGGACCCATGTGTTGGTTCCCATTTCTTATTTCACTTTGGTTGTTGGATGAAAAACCAAGAAGATGTATGGAATGAATGTAACTTCAATTGTTGTGCAGCTCTCTGGAAAACACGCTCCAAACTAAGAAGTGTGGTGGCTCCAACTTCTATTAGCATTTTTTTTTTTCACTTGCCAATGGTTGCAAAACATGTGGAATGTGTGGTCCCTTAATTATTTTGAGTTTTGCCAAACCATTCTTTCAGCAAAACCGTGGGCTTTGAAGAATGAAAGCTGGAAACGTGTTCTGCAACACACCATTTACCATTGAAAATCCAATACCTACCCCTTTCCATGTGGATGTGGGCCGTGACACATTTCCTTGTTTCTCCTTTAGATGTGAAAATATCACCAAGCCAAAAGAAACCGTGAGTTAACAAGTGGTGGTCCCCTCCATTATTTCAAAACATATGCTTCCAAAATGAATGTGCCGAGATGTCTCCACTTTTGTTCCATTCATTTTCCAAATT
Organism: Vigna nakashimae; assembly: GCA_034642375.1. Lineage (NCBI taxonomy): Eukaryota > Viridiplantae > Streptophyta > Magnoliopsida > Fabales > Fabaceae > Vigna > Vigna nakashimae. The sequence continues at coordinate 19,416,894 of CM067759.1, forward strand.
GATTTTTCCATGGGCATGTAACCGTGAGCTTCATTAATGTGTGAAAGATGCCTTTCTCCTTAGGTGGCTGCATGGGGCCATGTGGTTTCCCTTCTTTTGATTCCATCCAAATCATTTTGCTGAAATAACTTCTCCATGGCCATGAGTTTGTTTCTTCCATGTGGTCCCCTCTTTTAATTCTTTTGTTGACTTGTCAAAGGACTAGGACGTTAGTTTTCTTCTTCCCAACATGTGCCTCTTACAAAAATAATTCTTCAATCATGCCAAGTAAGAAAAGATGGGCCATGTACGTGTACTATGCAAAGTGTGAATTTAAAATAAAACTTGTGCCATGGACTACACAGTTAACGTGTTACTTTCAGCCAAGACCCTTTTAAAATTATTTCCTATGTGAATGTGGCATAAACCTTCCTTAAGAGTGTTAAGAGGTCTTAGCACTGTCCAATGATCAATTCCAGCCACCACAAGTACTAAACAACAAGCAAACAATGCAAACAGATTAGAAATCACTCAAATAGTAAGCACATGAGTGACATAGTGGAGTAAAGAAAATACTGGGAACAGCACAAAAATAATTTTAACAAACGATAAGCTATACGTGAAAATAGACATCTAGACGAAACTATGAAAAAAAATTGCATAGAAAACGGATAAGAATTGAACTCAAACGAAGACAAACAAGTTGACACAAAATTCACGCAGCAACCAGCGAAAATTGAAATGACTGAAATACATTGGGCTCAATTGCCAATTCTCATTTAACCTTCAAATGTCCCAAATTGTATCTCCAAATTTTCCTTGTAAAATAATTATCTCAGATAATTCAAATTAGTTAAAATAAGAATTTCTGATCGAATTAAGCACAATCAAGCAAAATGGGAAAACACTGGACAATTAAGCACAATTCCCTGATTAATTCTAGTACAATAAACTAAGTGAAGTGTAGAAAATATCGACTCATCAGAGAGGTACAGAACTAGAAGATAGATGTGAAAAGTAAAAAGAAGACTCATCAAAAGTGACATCAGCAGAGATAAAATGACGATTGAGAGATGGGGAAAAACACTTATAGCCCTTTTGTGACCGGGGAAATCCTAAGAAGACACATTTGTGAGATCTAGGAGACAACTTATCAAGACCAGGACTAAAATCATGAACAAAACATGTAGACCCAAAAACTCGAAGAGGTAATGGATGCAGAGGGTCTTGAGGAAATAAGATAGAATGAGGGATTTTGTTATCTAGGACGGAAGATGGCATGCGGTTGATAAGATAACATGCTGTGAGAACCGCATCACCCCAAAAGCGTGAGGGTACTTGACCATGTATCAGAAGTGTACGAGTTGTTTCAATAAGGTGTCTATTCTTGCGCTCAGCCACCCCATTTTGTTGAGGGGTATAAGCACATGAGGTTTGGTGAAGAATGCCATGAGAAGCCATAAACTGTTTAAACTGTTGAGAAAGGTATTCACGGCCATTATCACTACGTAAATGTCGAATAGAAACCCCAAACTGTGTTTTTATTTCATTGAAAAAAGATTGGAAAATAGAAAACAACTCAGAACGATTCTTCATTAAAAACAGCCAAGTACATCTGGAATAGTCATCAATAAAAGTAACAAAATACTGAAAACCTAAAATGGACTTAACACGACTAGGTCCCCAAATGTCAGAATGAACTAATGAAAAGGGAGACGACGCCCGTTGTGAGACACTACGAGGAAAGGAACTACGAGTATGCTTCCCTAACTGACAAGACTCACACGACAAACTTGATAATGTGGACAACCTCGGGACAAGTTGTTGTAGTTTGGCAAGACTAGGATGACCGAACTGAGCATGAAGAAGGGATGGTGACTCCATGACTACGCCAACATGTGGAGAAGGACGAAGATGATAAAGGCCATGAGACTCATATCCTGTGCCAATCATGTGTTTCGAACTCCGGTCCTGCAACCAAACAGAATCTTTAGTAAATGAAATAACACAATTAAGAGTGCGAGTTAAACGACTAATGGACAGTAAGTTGAAGGGAGACCCAGGGACATAAAGTACATGATCAATGGATATGGATGGAAAAATATTAACAGTACCAATACCATGAGATGAGACTCTAGACCCATCAGCCATTGTTACCAAGGGTAAATTATCAGGACATGACAAGGAAGAAAACAAAGACTTGTTACCGGTGATGTGATCAGTGGCGCCTGAGTCAAGGACCCAAGGTCCGAGAGAGTGAGTTAGACCAACAAAAGGTGTACCTGTACGTGCAACAGATGCAGATGTAGTGGAACCAGAGTGCTGATGATCCTCATACCATCTGAGAAATTCGTTGAAGAGTGCAGGTTTGTCTATGGTATTAGATGAAGTAGGATGGTCTGCAGACGGTGATCGGGGAGGTGGATCAGAATTTGCCATTGCTACAGATCGAGGAGGACGTCCATGGAGAGCATAACATTTATCAATCTTGTGGCCTAACTTGCCACAATGGTCACATTTTGGACGTCCTTTACTTGGCTTGCGAGACCGACTTCGATCATCACGTTGAGCAGCCATAACAGAGGAATCATCAGTATGGGAGGATGTCTCAGTGACAGGTTTGCTCGGTATACGCAAAAGAGCAGAACAAGTAGAAGTAAAGTTGGGTATGACAGGAGAACCCAAAATCTGATCACGGACATGAGAAACATCATCAGAGAGTCCGTATAATGCCAACAACATGAAGAACTTTGATCGTTGTTCCAATTCTTCAGGAGGAGTGGAAGCAGGAGGTAATATATCATTAAAGTCATGAAGAAGGGCATGAATTTTACCCAAATAATCTGCCATGGGACCAGGATTGCGCGGACCAATAACAGTTAATAGGTCCTGACAAACACCATAAAGACGCTGAGTGTCATTGGTGTATAACAACTTCGCTTGTGCCCATACTTCTGAACATGTTTCATAGGATCGAAACATTTGTTTCAGTGAGGAGTGAATGGTGGACTTTATAACAATACATAACTGAGCATCAATTTTCATCCAGCGGGAAGTGTCATCTATGGGAGCAATAGTCACATTTTGAGTAAGATGATCTAAGTACCCCTGACTCTTCAACCAAAGTTTGATGTCGGACGCCCATGTTGCATAATTTGTGCCATCTAACTTGTCAATGGACAAGTGTACATTCACATAATTGGTATATATTGAGGGATCAGAAGATGAGCCACCAACAGAGGTGTTTGTAGACGAGGAAGACGCCATAGAGAGGGAGAAACCCTAAAAATTCAAAGTGCTCCGATTGACGCAACAACCACAGATCCGGAAAGAGGGCGAGGAGGCGATCACGGCGGTGCTGATCGGCGGCGGAAAGCTCCGGCGACGCGCCGGCACGCGCGGCGGCAGCGGCGGCAGCGGCGAATCTTGCGGCGGCGCGTGGCGGCGCGTGGGTGCTCCGATCGCCGCGATCTTCGTGCGACGGTGGTCGCCCGGCCGAGACGATCCCGATGGTGTGGTCGCCGGTCGATTCTGGAACTCCGGCGACGGCGGCGGCGGCGGCGGCGACGACGGCAGCGGCGGTGACTACGGCGACAGTAATAGGTGCCGGAGACCGTGGAGTTGACTGGAACTATTCCTGTGCTCTAGATACCATATGAGAAATAGAGAAGATTGGGAGAAAATATCCCTTGTGTGTTTAACATACACATAGGGTAGTTTATTTATATTGTAAGATATGGGCCAATGCCCTTAATACAGAATAGACTAAGCCCAAATAACAGAAACACACATCTTAATATCTAACAGTATCTGTTAGAATTATTGGTTATTGTGTATGAGTTATGTGTGTATGAGTTATGTTCAAGTGTGTTCCAACTAAGAGTGAGTTGGAAAGGAGTGTGGTTAGTTACTTTGTTTTCTATAAGTGTAAGTGTAGAGGTGTTTAAGCCCTCAAGAGAGAACATATTTTTATCTCAAGTTTGTATCAGAGCAGGATCCTGCTCTGGTTTCTGTCCTAAAGTGGTCCACCAGCATTGTCATTGCTGTTTGCATCTGTCCAGTGCCCATTGTCGCCGTCCGCAGTTGTCTTGCCATTGTCTGCAGCTGTCAACTGCAGTTTGAAGCTCTTCAACTTGGTTCTCTGCCATCTCGCATCTGTCTGCCACCGTCCGCCGCTGTCCGCCTTCACTGTTCCGTCCGGCGACCACTGGATCTGGTTCGCCTCTTCATGCAACGACCAACCCCACCGGTGCCGGCGTTTGATTTTTCTCCACGCTTCGCCACGCGCCGCTCCTTTGTGTGCTCTGCGAACAGGCGCGTGCAACTCACGTGCCACCCTCTGGCCGCCGGAAAGTCACCGCGACACCTCCATAGTCGTCGCCTAGACCTCCTCTCTCTGCTCTGCCCCTCAAAACCCTGCTTCAGTGAGGTCCAGAAGCTCCCCTTGAAGAAAACCCTAAGAAACCCCTAGGGTTTTCTAGTTCCTCTCGGTTTTCTGGCTCCTTTCTGGTTCCTCTCCTATTTTTATCAACAATGGCGTCTGGGAGTGTTCTTTCTTTCTCTGGAAGTCCCTCAATTACTTCCGAAAAGCTAAATGGAAATAATTACCTCTCTTGGTCTGCTGCCATGGAAATGTGGTTTCTCGGTCAAGGACATTATGACCACCTTGAGCAGGATGGAAGCCAAGTACCTTCTGAAAAAGCTGAACAATGGAAACAAGCAGATTTCCAATTGTGTGCCCTATTGTGGGAATCTGTGGAACCCCGACCTTTGATATCTATTAGAGCCTTCAAAACATGTCACTCTTTTTGGAAGAAAGCTCAAAGCATTTATGCTAATGATATTCAATGTCTCTATGATACAGCAAACAAGCTTGCATGTCTCAAAATGACAGACCATGATATGGTCTCCTTCATGACTGAAGCCCAAGCAGCTGTGGAAGAGTTAAGAATGTTCTTGGAAGTGGAATCTTCGGAAGACATCAAGAAGAAGCTTGACAAGTATTATATGGTGATGATCCTCTGAGCTTTACACCCTGATTTGAATCATATCAGAGATCAACTTCTGACAAGTCATGAGGTCCCTTCCTTGGAAGCCTTGACCACACGTCTTCTTCGTGTTCCAGTGCCTCAATATCAGGAAGCTCCTGAAACAATGGAACCATCTGTCATGGTTGCTACGCGGGGAAGAGGAGGACGGGGCACTAGAGGAGAGGACGTAGAGGTAGGGGACGTCTACAGTACACTTATTGTAAGAAGATGGGTCACACCCAAGAAAACTGCTACTCCTTGCATGGTTTTCCTTCAAAAACAGCCAATATCTCTAAGGCTGAAACTCCCACTTCCAACTCCAAGTTCACTGAGGAAGAGTATCAAGAGTATCTGCGATTAAAGTCTAACAGCTTGGCGCAATCATCTCAATCCCCAAGTACATCCACAACTTGCATTTCTCAATCCATGGAAGGTCAAAATTCATGGGTAATTGACTCGGGTGCTTCTGATCACATCTCTGGTAATACCTCATTGTTCTCAACCCTTTCCCACCAAGAAAAACCCCATTTCATTACTCTTGCAAATGGCTCTAAAACTTGCAAATGGCTTTAAAACTTGTTCGCTCTGAATTGTTACCCATCTTCACATCCTTTTTGAATGAAATCAAGAACCAATTTGGTCAAGTGATTAAAATCTTAAGAAGTGATAATGCTAAAGAGTATTTCTCATCCAATTTTTCTGCAATCCTTAGCTCCCATGGTATTTTGCATCAGTCCACTTGTCCTTATACACCCCAGCAAAATGATATAGCCGAAAGAAAAAATAGACACTTAGTTGAAACTGCTCGTACCCTTTTGCTTGGTGCCCATATACGTGTCCATCACTGGGGGATGTCATCTTAACCGCCTGTTTTCTTATTAATAGGATGCCCTCCTCTCTCAATAATAAAGTCCCTTTCTCCATTCTCTTTCCCAATGATCCTCTCTTTCACACCCCTCCTCGGGTTTTTGGTTGTGTATGTTTTGTTCACGACATGTCTCCGGGGCTAGACAAGCTCTCCGCTCGTGCGATCAAATGTGTCTTTTTGGGCTATTCTCGGCTTCAAGAAGAGTACCGGTGTTACTCTCCTGAAACCAAGAAGTACTACATGTCTGCCAATGTTACATTCTTTGAACAAACACCTTTCTTCTTTCCATCTGTTCGAGATGTCCATATCCTCCAACAGGTCCTTCCTCTTTTAGTAGTTGAGTCCAATATCTCTAATGTTAATGTCAATCCAAGTCATGCTCAAGGTCCTCCCGAACCTTCCTCTCCACATATTGATATCTTCCGACATAGTACCCCGATGGGTAGTCCTCTTCTAGAAAATGGTGGATCTCCTCCTTCAGATTCTTCTCCCTCATCGCCTCCTGCCACGCCTCCTGGTGAAGATGATTCTGGTTGGCCCATTGCTCTCAGAAAAGGTACTCGTTCCACTCGAAACCCTCATCCCATTTATAATTTTCTTAGCTATCACAGATTGTCGCCCTCCTTTTATCCTCAATGTCCTCTGTGGTTATACCCAAAAATGTGAAAGAAGCACTTGATCATCCTGGATGGCGACAAGCCATGATTGTTGAAATGACCACAGTAATACTTGGGAGCTTGTGCCACTTCCCCCGGGCAAAAAGGCTGTTGGTTGTCGATGGGCCTTTGCAATTAAAGTTGGCCCTAATGGTGACATTAATCGGCTCAAAGCCCAGCTAGTTGCAAAAGGGTACACTCAGGTGTATGGCCTTGATTATTGTGACACATTTTCTCCCGTGGTCAAGATGACTACCATTCGTCTGTTCTTTGCAATGGCAGCAATTCGTCATTGGCCACTTCATCAATTGGATATCAAGAATACCTTTCTCCATGGTGATCTTGAGGAGGAAGTTTATATGGAGCAACCTCCTAGGTTTGTTGCTCAGGGGGAGTCTGATATGGTTTGCAAATTGCATTGATTTCTATATGGGCTCAAGCAATCTCCACGTGCTTGGTTTGGAAAATTCAGCTCCATTGTTCAGAAATTTGGGCTAAAACGCAGTGAAGCAGATCATTCAGTCTTTTATTATCACTCGTTTCTCAGGAAATGTGTTTACTTAATTGTATATGTTGATGATATCGTTATTACAAAGAATGATACTGCTGGAATATCTCAATTGAAGGAGTACTTGTGTAGACATTTCCAAACCAAGGATCTTGGAAGCCTCAAATACTTCTTAGGCATTGAAGTAGCTCAGTCAAAAGATGGAGTTGCAATCTCCCAAAGGAAGTATGTCTGGATATTTTGCAAGAAACAGACATGATTGATTGTAGACCGGTTGAGAGTCCCATGGACCCAAATCAAAAATTAACAACAGAAGGTGAGTTATTCTCCGACCCGGAGAGATATAGGAGGCTAGTTGGAAAACTAATCTATCTCACTATTACAAGGCCAGATCTATCTTTTGTTGTTGGGGTGGTTGGTCAATTCATGCAAGCTCCATGTGTTGGCCATTGGAATGCTATCATTCGCATTCTAAGGTATCTGAAAAAGGCTCCCAGGCAATGGCTGTTATATGAAGAAAAAGGAAGCCTTCAAGTATCAGGATATTGTGATGTCGATTGGGCAGGTTCTCCTATTGATAGACGATCTACTACTGGATATTGTGTTTTCCTTGGAGGAAACATTATCTCATGGAAAAGTAAGAAACAAAATGTAGTGGCTCGATCAACAGCGGAAGCTGAATATAGGGCAATGACGTCACTAACATGTGAACTTATATGGGTGAAACAGTTCCTTCAAGAGCTTAGCTATTGTGACATCCAGAGTATGAAGATGTATTGTGATAACCAAGTTGTCGTCGCCGTCGCTGCCGCCGCCACCGCCGCCGTCGCCGTCACCGGAGGTCCAGAATCGACCGGCGACCACACCATCGGGATCGTCTCGGCCGGGCGACCACCGTCGTCCGAAGATCGCGGAGATCAGACCACCCACGCGCCGCCGCAAGAGTCGCCGCTGCCGCCGCGCGTGCCGGCGCGTCGCCGGAGCTTTTCGCCGCCGATCAGCACCGCCGTGATCGCCTCCTCGCCCTCTTTCTGGATCTGTGGTCGTTGCGTCAATCGGAGCACTTTGAATTTTTAGGGTTTCTCCCTCTCTATGGCGTCTTCCTCGTCTACAAACACCTCTGTTGGTGGCTCATCTTCTGATCCCTCAATATATATCAATTATGTGAATGTACACTTGTCCATTGACAAGTTAGATGGCACAAATTATGCAACATGGGCGTCCGACATCAAACTTTGGTTGAAGAGTCACGGGTACTTAGATCATCTTACTCAAAATGTGACTACTGCTCCCATAGATGACACTTCCCGCTGGATGAAAATTGATGCTCAGTTATGCATTGTTATAAAGTCTACCATTCACTCCTCACTGAAACAAATGTTTCGATCCTATGAAACATGTTCAGAAGTATGGGCACAAGCGAAGTTGTTATACACCAATGACACTCAGCGTCTTTATGGTGTTTGTCAGGACCTATTAACTGTTATTGGTCCGCGCAATCCTGGTCCCATGGCAGATTATTTGGGTAAAATTCATGCCCTTCTTCATGACTTTAATGATATATTACCTCCTGCTTCCACTCCTGCTGAAGAATTGGAACAACGATCAAAGTTCTTCATGTTGTTGGCATTATACGGACTCTCTGATGATGTTTCTCATGTCCGTGATCAGATTTTGGGTTCTCCTGTGATGAACGGGTTGCACCGCTCACAAAAAGTTGATTGCGAAATTAATGCAGTACAGTACTAGGAAGTGACTCCTAGGTCGTCTCACAAGGACCAATATTTGTGGTTCGGTCTTAGATTTAACACCAAGGGGGGGGGTTGTAGTGTTTTTGGTTACGGAAAATAAAATTGGAACTGACTGAAATTTAAATAAGACAACTGAATTTAAAAACACTAAAATAAATTTTAATGGCGGTAAAAACAAGCGGTAAAAGACAATAAAAATGGAAAATGAAAAATTACGCAACGGTAAAAACAAGGTCTGAAAATAAAATGAACAGAAAAATAAATTGACAGAATTTAACGGTGCAGAAAATCATGAACGGTAATTTTAACAGATAAAAACATTTAACTGAAGTTCAACAAGGATTTAAAAAATCAAATTCATCAAGGATTCAACATTTAAATTGAAGTTCAAACACTTAAAATAAAATGAAAATGAAAATGAGAAAACTGTGAAACAATTAAACTACACGCTTCAGAAATAAAATTTTACATTTGTGCACTGTTTGGAAATGAAAACTGAGAGAGTTTGCTACTGGAAAATGCAAATTGAATTAAATCACAAAACCTCCCCAGAGGGGAGGAGAAAACCAGAACGTCTGCTAATTTCTACTCCTAAATTCTGATTGTTTTCTTCTCTGCATGCTGCCTTCCTTTTATAACCAATACTCTGACCAACTCCCGTAGCATAGTCTCCTCCCCGTGAACTGCCTTCATGTTTCGTTTTGTCTTGCAGTAGGTTGAAGACTTTCTTTCACTCCTAATATTGCCAAAGAAAGAGAGTGGTCCCTCCATTGTTTGTCTTCTTCTTCAATTTGCAGCCGGCTGTAGCTTCTCCATTCTCCCAAATTGCTGAACCATTCTTACCAAAGCTTCACTCACGGCCTCCCCTTAATCAATCACCATGCAGCTGCTGGTGTTGTAAAAACCGTGAGCCACTTCTCTAGCCGTGCCAACACCTCAAGCTTTCTCCTTCTCATTTCAATGTTTCTTCCTCTGGATGCCAAACCTCTGTGCCTTCCTCCCTCTTGGTGTCTGTTCCAAGCTGGATGCTCTTCATTTTGCTACTGGAACGCAACTCTCTGCTGCTGGAATCAACCGTGATAACGTGCACACCAGTCTAGCTTTTGTTGCTGGAATAAAAATCCGAGAGAGAGAGACCCTCAACGTGGATGGGTGCTCCTCCTTCTTTCTTCCAATGGCTGGACACTGCTGCACATCTTTCTGGATCTGCAACCAAGCTACTGTGCTGGACCAGCCGTGAGCTTCTCTTCCCATTGAAAATCTAGAACCGAAACTTGTGTGGGTTGGAAGAGATGGAGAGTTAAAATAAATCTGCACTCCAAGCTTCTAAAAAAAACGTAACCTTTCATAAGTGGTGGAAGGATCCATAAACCGTGAGCCTTGAGTGGAGAAAGCATGTCAAAAATTCTGCACACCAAGCCAAAGTGATTAACGTGAAGTGGTGGCTCCCATGTGTTGTCTAGCTTTGCAAAATTCTTCTCTAGAAAGAATGCAGCCGTGGCCTTCATAGGTGGTGGTCCCCTTCATCATCTTACAAAAACAAGAAAATAAGATTCCTCATTTTGTGTATTTTGTGTGCTGCCGTGAACTCCCTGCACCCATTTATTTTCCAAGCCAATCATGTGCTATCCGTGAGAAACAAGCCAATTAATGCTTCTTAATTCCCCTTTCACGTGAAGGTCATTTTGGAGCATTATCATTCTTTCTTTAATCTCAATCTCAATTGTGGGCCATGCTATTTTCTTCCTTTAATAAAATTCAGCACATTGTATTTAGGAGTTGCTCCCAACGTGATCTTTCAACCAAGTGGTGGCCCTACTATTTTCTTCACTTGAACGTGAGTGTGGCAGCCTTTGTGTTGTCCAAAACATGTGGTCTTGTTGCCAAAATGAATGTGCCGTGAGTGCTTCTTAGAAGAAATGAATGCCAAAACCGTGACACTAGTGCAAGTCCCTAAAAAAAATGAAATTCACATCTCTTAACATTTTAGCTTAAAATATAATTGATGTCACATTTTAAGTCTCCAAATATTATCCAACAATTTCCCTACAATTGATAATGCAAGTAATTAACCTCAGATAATTCAAATTAATTAAAATAAGAATTTCTGATCAAATTGAACACAATTAAAAAAATAGGAAAATACTGGACATTTAAGTACAATTCCCTGATTAAATTCGGTACAATAAGCTAAGTTAAATTGAGAAAATATTGACTCATCATCCTGTCATACCCAACTTTACTTCTACTTGTTCTGCTCTTTTGCGTATACCGAGCAAACCTGTCACTGAGACATCCCCTCATATTGATGATTCCTCTGTTATGGCTGCTCAACGTGATGATCGAAGTCGGTCTCGCAAGCCAAGTAAAGGACGTCCAAAATGTGACCATTGTGGCAAGTTAGGCCACAAGATTGATAAATGTTATGCTCTCCATGGACGTCCTCCTCGACTTGTAGCAATGGCAAATTCTGATCCACCTCCCCGATCACCGTCTGCAGACCATCCTACTTCATCTAATCCCATAGACAAACCTGCACTCTTCAACGAATTTCTCAGATGGTATGAGGATCATCAGCACTCTGGTTCCACTACATCTGCATCTGTTGCACGTACAGGTACACCTTTTGTTGGTTTAACTCACTCCCTCGGACCTTGGGTCCTTGACTCAGGCGCCACCGATCACATCACCGGTAACAAATCTTTGTTTTCTTCCTTGTCATGTCCTGATAATTTACCCTCGGTAACAATGGCTGATGGGTCTAGAGTCTCATCTCATGGTATTGGTACTGTTAATATTTTTCCATCCATATCCATTGATCATGTACTTTATGTCCCTGGGTCTCCCTTCAACTTATTGTCCATTAGTCGTTTAACTCGTACTCTTAATTGTGTTATTTCATTCACTAAAGATTATGTTTGGTTGCAGGACCGGAGTTCGAAACACATGATTGGCACAGGATGTGAGTCTCATGGCCTTTATCATCTCCGTCCTTCTCCACATGTTGGCGTAGTCCTGGAGTCACCATCCCTTCTTCATGCTCAGTTCGGTCATTCTAGTCTTGCCAAACTACAACAACTTGTCCCGAGGTTGTCCACATTATCCAGTTTGTCGTGTGAGTCTTGTCAGTTAGGGAAGCATACTCGTAGTTCCTTTCCTCGTAGTGTATCACAACGGGCGTCGTCTCCCTTTTCATTGGTTCATTCTGACATTTGGGGACCTAGTCGTGTTAAGTCCATTTTAGGTTTTCAGTATTTTGTTACTTTTATTGATGACTATTCCAGATGTACTTGGTTGTTTTTAATGAAGAATCGTTCTGAGTTGTTTTCTATTTTCCAATCTTTTTTCAATGAAATAAAAACACAGTTTGGGGTTTCTATTCGACATTTACGTAGTGATAATGGCCGTGAATACCTTTCTCAATAGTTTAAACAGTTTATGGCTTCTCATGGCATTCTTCACCAAACCTCATGTGCTTATACCCCTCAACAAAATGGGGTGGCTGAGCGCAAGAATAGACACCTTATTGAAACAACTCGTACACTTCTGATACATGGTCAAGTACCCTCACGTTTTTGGGGTGATGCAGTTCTCACAGCATGTTATCTTATCAACCGCATGCCATCTTCCGTCCTAGATAACAAAATCCCTCATTCTATCTTATTTTCTCAAGACCCTCTACATCCATTACCTCTTCGAGTTTTTGGGTCTACATGTTTTGTTCATGATTTTAGTCCTGGTCTTGATAAGTTATCTCCTAGGTCTCACAAATGTGTCTTCTTAGGATTTCCACGGTCACAAAAGGGCTATAAGTGTTTTTCCCCTTCTCTCAATCATCATTTTATCTCTGCTGATGTCACTTTTGATGAGTCTTCTTTTTTCTTTTCACATCTATCTTCTAGTTCTGTACCTCTCCCTGTTACTGTTGATATTCCTTTTATCTGTGATCCTCCTGGTGATACTCCACCCCTTTTGTCTTCTCCTTCTTTAGACTCTCATTCACCACAGGCTCATCCTTCACCTCCACCACTTCAGGTTTATAGTCGCCGTAATTGTCTCCCTCATGACTCACTTCCGGTGCCGCCTCATGTGTCTCCTTCGGCTCCAGCAACTGAGTCTGACTTGCCTATTGCCCTCCGTAAAGGTATACGCTCTACCCGTAACCCTTCCCCCCATTATACTGTTCTTAATTACCATAGATTATCTTCATCATTTTATATTGTCTCTCATCCATTTCTTCTGTGTCAATTCCCAAATCTGTGGGTGATGCCTTAACTCATCCTGGTTGGCGTCAAGCTATGATGGATGAATTAAGTGCCTTACAGGAAAGTGGAACTTGGGAGCTTGTCCAATTACCATCTGGAAAGTCTGTTGTTGGTTGCAGGTGGGTGTATGCTATCAAGGTTGGTCCTGATGGTACAATTGATCGTCTGAAAGCTCGACTGGTTGCCAAAGGCTACACACAAGTTTTTGGTTTGGATTATGGTGATACTTTTTCTCCAGTGGCAAAGATGACCTCTGTTCGCCTATTCATTGCCATGGCCGCTCTTCGACAATGGCCTCTTTACCAACTTGATGTCAAAAATGCTTTCCTCAATGGTGATTTGCATGAAGAAATTTATATGGAGCAACCGCCTGGCTTTGTTGCTCAGGGGGAGTCATCTGGATTGGTATGTCGTCTTCGCAAATCCTTATATGGCCTAAAACAGTCTCCTCGGGCCTGGTTTGGTAAATTCAGCTGTGTTGTTCAACAATTTGGTATGTCTCGCAGTGAAGCGGATCATTCAGTGTTCTATCGCCACTCGAGTGCTGGATGTATCTACTTAATAGTGTATGTCGATGATATTGTTCTCACAGGAAGTGACTATCTTGGCATCTCTCAGATGAAACAACACCTTTGTCATCATTTTCAAACCAAAGATCTTGGCAAACTTCGGTACTTTTTGGGTATTGAAGTAGCACAATCCAGTGATGGTATTGTCATATCTCAGAGGAAGTATGCGTTAGACATCTTGGAGGAAACAGGGTTAATGAACTGTAAATCTGTTGAGACACCTATGGACCCTAACATCAAACTCCTACCAAATCAGGGGGAGCCTTTCTCAGATCCTGAACGGTACAGAAGACTAGTTGGTAAATTAAACTATCTTACTGTTACGCGTCCTGACATTTCCTTCGCAGTTAGTGTGGTGAGTCAATTTCTAAACTCCCCATGTGAAGACCATTGGGATGCAGTTGTTCGCATACTGAAGTATATTAAAAGATCACCTGGAAAAGGTTTGCTATATGGCCCTAACAACGATACAAAAATCGTTTGTTATTCAGATGCTGATTGGGCTGGTTCCCCTTCTGATAGGAGGTCTACTTCTGGATATTGTGTCTCTATTGATGGCAACCTGATATCTTGGAAAAGTAAGAAGCAAAGTGTTGTGGCAAGGTCCAGTGCAGAAGCAGAATATAGAGCTATGGCATCAGCTACTTGCGAGCTTGTGTGGCTTAAACAATTGTTGAGTGAATTGAAATTTGGAGATGTCACTCACATGACACTTATATGTGATAATCAAGCTGCTCTCCATATTAGCTCTAACCCTGTCTTCCATGAGAGAACCAAACACATTGAAGTTGATTGCCATTTCATTCGAGAAAAAATCATATCCGGAGATATCAAGACTGAGTTTGTTAATTCAAGCAACCAGTTGGCAGACATATTCACTAAGTCCTTACGAGGACCTAGAATTGATTATCTTTGTAACAAGCTTGGAACATATGATTTATATGCTCCAGCTTGAGGGGGAGTGTTAGATATTAAGATGAGTGTTTCTGTTATTTGGGCTTAGTCTATTCTGTATTAAGGGCATTGGCCCATATCTTACAATATAAATAAACTACCCTATGTGTATGCTAAACACACAAGGGACATTTTCTCCCAATCTTCTCTATTTCTCACAGCATCAAATCCAGTGTTTCACGAGAGGACTAAGCATATAGAAATTGATTGTCATTTTGTCCGGTAAAGTTATTGTCAAAAGAAATATGTACCGAGTTTGTTAGATCAAATGACCAACTCGCAGATGTGTTGACTAAGTCATTAAGGGAACCTCGGATCGAGTTTATTTGTTCCAAGTTTGGTACATACAATCTGTATGCTCCAGCTTGAGGGAGAATGTTAGAATTATTGGTTATTGTGTATGAGTTATGTGTGTATGAGTTGTGTTCAAGTTGTTCCAACTAACAGTGAGTTGGAAAGAAGTGTGGTTAGTTACTTTGTTTTCTATAAATGTAAGTGTAGAGGTGTTTAAGCCCTCAAGAGAGAACATATTTTTATCTCAAGTGTATCCCTGAATTGAGAAATACAACTCTATTGAAGCAACCAAGATAAGTAATTCTTCCAATTGAGTTTTGTAGTTGCATTAGTAAGAGTACCATAAAATGAAAAAAACATGACCAGCTCCTATCAACTTGAATTTAGAGATAGCAAACAATCACAGGGTTTCAACTCAACTGATGTATATGTATATATTAAAAAGATGAGTACTAGTATATCTCAAAGAGGAAGGCTACAGCCTATGCTCCCTAACCTAAAGCTAGATACACCAAAAAACGGCTTTTATAAAAGTACAACAAAACAGTTACAGCTTTATCTGACTGAATGGACAAGGATGATTTTTTTCAGATGAATACTTGTTGGAAAGCTCCACTGATGGATCTAATTTCTTGCTACATAGTCCTTCTTTATTCAATTCTCTCTTTGACCAGCCCTTTTTTCTCTTGGCCTTCCTTGAAGACTAAACATGAATCGTGGGAAGTTCTTTGGCACCCAACCAATTGGCCAGGACATAATTGATGTTACTGGTTGTTGTAATCAGCTGTATTAGTCTGAGATGCAGTCAATTGAAGATACTTCAAAATTGGTTGGAAGGTGGATCTTCTGCAATTTTTTAACCTGAAGAGTTTTTTGGCAATGATTATCCAACTTTATCCTGGATGCGTTTATTCCTGTTCTTATGTTTGTGTACTGTCTTTTTATTGGTAAAATATTGCTAGAAGAGATGGTTTAGAATATGTCTGTGAACTATTCTTCGTTATGTTCTAAAAATTCATATAATTACTAGAGTAGATGAATTTACCTTTTGCTTCCTACACGTGACTGATTGCTCAAATTCATTAATAGAGATCAGAAAATATCAAAATGTTGACTTTTGATTGCTTGTTAGAGAAGAGTAATTAATTGTCATAACCTATTGAAATTTTATTGCCTAATTGGAGGAATTTGTTTTCTCTCTAAAATATATATTAAGTAATTTTTATTAAGAAAAAAACCCAATAATAGTTAGGGATGAAAAGAATCTTCAATAGTGGAGTCTTGCTGCCTCTTTATCTATAGAAGATAGAATGAGACAATTGACTAGGAAAAGAAGGAACAACTGTATAGAGAGGGTTAGAATTCCGCAAGTCGCTAAGGAAACAGGAAGATGCTGATCTATTATCCCGTTGCTACCGAGGTCACCTGCTATGTAGCCAAAACATCAGAAAAGGAAAGAAACAAGAACGTGCAAAATTGATGGACAGTCTATGGAGCATTCAGTTAGTAGGATTCTATAATTAATGAAGCTCAGACTGGCTAGTCATCTACTGAACGTGAATAAATTATAAAAAGTGCACTCTTATTATTTTTTGTTGATTGCTTTAGAAGATCTGTTAGATGTAGTAATTAATTCATGAGCTATCTTTTCTACTGCTTGAGAAGGGAGCTAAATTTGTACCCTTATTTCCTTAGCTTTTGCAGATTCAACTTTATCCGAGGAGACAATGGAAAAACTTTTGTCTGGTAAGTTCCTATTTAATGCTGCTTATTATCTGCTGTAACTTGAACGTGTATTCTAATTGCTCCGTCTGTAGCAGTTAAACTGATTTATGTCCATGTCATCATAATGTAAGGCTGATATATTTTCATATTCTTACAGGACAAGAAATCAGCTTTGATGATTTATCTCTTGAAGAAAAGAAACAGTTTCATAGAGCAATTGCTTATGGGGAATTGAGCAAGATGATTAAACCATGGGATCCATGGTGGTCAAAGCCTTCTGCCAGAAAAATCCGTCTCAGTAGTGAAGGAACTCAGCTCGTTCAACTACTTCCTGAGAAGGAATTGCCAGATGATATTGGAGGTGAAGAATTCGGCGAAGTTCCTACCGGTCCTGAAACCCCGCTTCCTCCTCTAAGCAGTCTTAGTTCTAGGGAGCCATCACCCCTTTTGACTGTTCACCTAGTTGATATTCTATACAGCTACTGTTTCACCCTTCGTCTCTACAATGGAGATTGGAGGTCAGATGCCCTTGGGTCTGTCACAGTTGTATTGATTCTGTCCTCGGTGTTGGGTCAAGGTGCTCAGCCAGAGACAGTGCTAGAAGCCCTTTCTCATTTCTTGGAGCAGGTATGCTGTCCAGCTTACAGACACGTGGGAGGATTGCAATTTGGTTTGAGTGTCATTGATGATGTAATCAGTCTACTTAGTTTGGGAACTTCTGCTTTGGTGTGTGCCCTTTGTGATATGCATCGGTTGATTCAAGAAGGGGAAAAAGAGGCCAGATCAGAAAGGCCAAGAAAGTCACGGAGGGATGGGATTCGAAGGGCTATAAAGCTAGCAGAAAGGAAGATATATTTCATCATGTGTTGGGTTCATGAGCAGCCAGAGGAAGCCTGGTCTTCTTTAGCTGCCATTGTAAGAGCAGAAAAGACATCAGCCATGGAATTTCAGTCGAGCAATAAAGCTGAAAAATTGAACAATAAAGCAGAGGCCAAAGGCAAACGTTTAATTGAGGAGATTTAATGATTTTCGTTCTCTCTTTGTAAGATTAATCTTTTATATTATGATAATTACGGGCTTCAATGATTTTCCTATTCCAAATCAAATGGGTTAATTGAAACCTGTCTTGTCCAGTTCCAGATGCTGGGACAGCTGAATTATTCTTTGAAGGCAATGATGACTTATGTAAAATGAGGTTAATCTAGTACTATGACAAGGGAGGAATCCAATGGTTAAATACTTTGAAATAATGTTCATCAACACTTCTAGAAAACAAATCAAATAGCTGAGGGTGATTATAGAAATTTTTCTGTATCTGCTTGCGCCTCTCACTCGATAGAAAGAGCATGTATAGGGGAAATGAGAAACATTGCCTTCATAACATTAGAATCGAATCTAGTAGGATGAATTTAGTGTTGAAGAGTATAAATGTTTTTTTATAGGTTTTAATTCAAATGTTATTGGACCCTTTGTCTCTTTCATGAAGTGAATTTAGTGTTGAAGAGTATAAATGTTTTTGATAGGTTTTAATTCAAATGTTATTGGACCCTTTATCTCTTTCATGAAGTGACAGATAGTGTTTATTATTAGGCAGTTTCTTCCTGCACGTTCCTTTCCTTTTGTTCTTTTTTTTTTTCTTCCTGCATCCCATAAAATAAAAATTGATGAATATGTGTTGGGTATCTTTTCTTATTAAATGCAACTTAATTTAAATATATTTAAAAATAACTCACTAAAATATCAAATTTTATGATTATAGCAGCTTAGCTAAAAAAATAGAAAATAATTAACCAACTAACGCTCATTGGCTAATTTAAAAAAAGAACAAATATAAAATCCTCTTAAAATCATGCAACTAACAAGACACTTTTTAACAATCCTCTTTGTCTTAGAGGTTGCAAACTTCTAGTTCATTCCTTAAGAATTCAAATATGTTGAGTGAAAAAATTTGGTAAATATGTCAGCAGTTTGATTTTCTATGTGACAATAAACTAAACATGCTTTACCACTTTCTTGAACTTCTCTTAACGAAACAACTGTATATTAAAATGTTTGGTCTTCCCATGAAATATAGGATTATATGAGATTGAAATTGCTATTTTATTATCAACAAAAACTTATGTGCATTTATCTTGCTTCATACTCAAATTTGTTAAAATATTTCTTAATCAAATAACTTGATTCATAGCTGCTATAGTTGAAATAAACTCAGCTTCTGCTGTTGACTGTGCTACAACATCTTGTTTCTTAAAACACCAAGAGAAAACACCTGAACATATATTAAAACAGTATCTTAAAGTACTCTTCATATCATCCAAGCTATATGCCCAGTCACTGTCAGAGAAACCAGATAATTTAAAGTTTTGTACCTTGCAGTACTTAACTCCATAATTGACAGTTCCTTTGATGTATCTTACAACTTCTTTTCTGCCTTCAAGTGCAGTTCACTATTATAATGCATAAATCTTGATAGCAAGCTAATTGGAAATAAGATGTCAGGCCTTGTGGATGTAAGATGCACTAGACACCTAATCAAACTTCTAAAATAAGCTTCATCAAGTTTATTAGTTCCATCCTCCTTGATAAGTTTCTTTTTTTTATTCATCGGAGTATTCATTGGTTTGCATTCACCAAGGTGAAATTTCTTTAGAATCTCCTTTGCATATTTTTTTGTTTTGGCATATAAAAATCTCGTTCTTCTTTTGAGTGATCTTCATGCCTAGAAAATAAGTCATAAGGCCAAGATTTGTCATTGCAAAGACCTTCTTCATGTCTTTCTTAAATTCTTCAATTAGTGCTAGGTTGCTTCCTGTCATCAAGACATCATCAACATATAATGAAATAATTAAAGTATTAACACCGACATGTTTGACATAAAGTGTAGTTTCAGATTCACTCTTTTGAAAGCCTAAGTGTAATAAATGATAATTAATTCTAGTGTACTACACTCTTGAGGCTTGCTTTAAATTACATAAAGTCTTTTTTAGCAAGTAGACTTTATCTTCTTGTCCTTTGATCAGAAAACCATCTGATTGTTCAACATAAATTTCCCTCTGCAGAAAACCATTAAGGAAAGCCGACTTGACATCCATATGAAACACTTGAAACCCCTTTAGTTCTATAATGGCAAATAGTAGCTTAATTGTATCATGTCTTGCTACTAGAGCAAAAGTATGTGAATAATTTATCCTAAATATTTGAGAATAACCTTTTACAACAAGCCTTGATGTGTGCTTGTTTACAGAACCATCACGATTGACATTTTAACCTAATGACATTTTTGTCATAAGGTCTCGAAACTAGCTCCCAGGTTTGATTTTTCTCAATCGTAGATAACTTCTCTTCCATTGCAGCTAACCATTTCTCCTTCATAGAAACTTCTTCAAAATTGACAAGCTCACAAATAGATATACATTGTATTTTTTATAGATATCAAAGAGTAACCTTATTCCTTGAACAGGTGGATCATCTATAGTGTATTCAACCTCCAATTCAATGTTCTGACTTTTCTTTGAATCACTCCAACACAAGTTTTCATCTTCCATGAAATTCACATCTCTACTTATTAGAATTTTTCTAGTTTGAGGTTGAAAAATCCTATAAGCTTTAGAAATTGTGTTGTAGCCAATAAATATTCCTGCTTCAACCCTTTTATCAAGCTTATCACGCTTAATCTGAGGTATATTTGAGTAACACAAGCAACCAAATACTTTAAGAAAGTCCAAAGAAGGTTTAAAACCAAACCAGACTTAAAAAGGATTTTGATTTTGCAAGGCTCGTGTCGGAAGCCTATTTTGTATGAACACAACTGTATTTGTAGCTTCGACTCAAAACTTCTTTGGTAATTCCTTTTAATGAAGCATGCACCTGGCCATCTCAATGATTGATCTATTTTTCCTTTCATTCACTCCATTTTGTTGAAGAGTGTAAGGAGTCACTAATTGATGCTCAATCTCAGCTTCATCACAAAATTATTAAAATTGATTTGCTATGATTTTCAAATAATGCTTTGAATTTCCAGAACACTGCAGTTACTTTTGATTTGTATTTAAGAAAGAAAATAAGCACATTCTTGTTAGGTCATCAATAAAAACAATATAATAAAGAGTTCATTTTATGGATGAAGTTCTTTGTGGTCCAACAACATCAGTATGAACTAGATGCAATTTTTGACTAGCCCTTCAACTACTTTTAGGAAATGGTTTCCTTATTTTCTTCTCAAATCTACAAGCCTCACATTCAGTTGGTTTCTCTGTTAAGGAAGGAACTCCACAAATGAATTGATTTTTCAGCATGTAGTTCATTCCAAATGATGGAAATGACCCAACCTTTTATGCCAAAGATTGACTAAGCTTGTTGTTATTGGAAATAAAATCTTCTCCTCCTTCATTGAATTAAATGAGAAACTATTGATCCTCATCTTGACTTTAAACATTTCAAGGCCTATTGGATCTTTAATTGTGCAAAATTTATCTTCAAAGATAACTTTGAACCTTTTTTCTAGTAATTGTCCGACACTAAGCAAGTTTTGGTTAATTTTAGGTACATAAGAGACATCATAAAGGGTTTTTGTACCTATGCGAGTTGTTATAGCTATTGAACCCTTTCCTTTTACTGAAATTTGTTCATCGTTTCCAATTATGACGCATTCAACTTCGTTCATGTCCAAACACTTGAACAATTCTTTGTCATAGGTCATGTGGTTTGTGCATCCGCTTTCAATCAACCAAGATTCAATTGAACTGTTGCTAGAGAAACAAGTAGCAGCAAAGAGTTGGTCTTCATTTTCTTGCGCATTTTGTGCATCACCTTTAGCTTGTTGGACATTTGCTTTGCAGATTACAGCTTCATGAACGATTCGATTGCACTTACTTCATGACCCATTTTTTCGCAATGTTGACAAGGTGGATTCTCCGACAATGGTTGAACAAAGTAATCCTCTTCCACAGCTTCCCATAAATCCAGTCCCTCTAGATAAAACTACATTTTTACAACCCACATATCATAGTCTTGAATGTTAAAGATGGGAAGTGTTACTGGAAAAGTAGTTGACTCTCCTTCCATTCTAGGTCCTTTAAGAAAAAAGGACTATAGATACCAATTGTTGGTATTAGAGAATTAAAACAAATAAATTTTGATTGGGAGTATCTTTTCAACTTAATTTAAATACATTCAGAAATAACTAACTAAAAGATTTTATTCTAGCATTACTAATGACTTAGCTAAAAAATAGGAAATAACGAACCCAATTGACTAATTTAAAAAAAAATGAAATTTTTCTAAAATCATGCCACTAATAAGAAAATTTTCAACATACCCTTAATTAAATTATATTAAAAACCCTAATTGTCTAATCTCCATCATTCTTCCGCTTTCTTCTTTCACAAATATATCATTGCACCTCCCCTATCTTTAATATTGTGCGGGCTGGGTTTTGGGTTGTTTTTTATTGGTGGTTGTGGAGGTATTGTGCAGAGCTGGGATTTGGATTGTTTCTGATTGATGGTTGTACGGGGTTGGGTTTAGATTGTCTTTGATTGGTGACTTTGGTGTTGTGTGGTGTTGGGGTTTGGATTGTATCTAGAGGTGGTTGAAGAGGTGTTGTTCTTGGAGGTAATGTTGTCTAAGATACCAAAGTTATGATCCATGGTTCAAGTGAGAATGATGTAATCAACAAAGAGCGTGTGATTTCAGAAATTTGATTTGTTAGATTTTGCAGTGCTTGATGAATTAATTAGTTTGTGATTTGTAAAGAAGTGCAATACAAGATGGAAGAGTCATTCTTGATTTTGGCTTAGGTGTTCCCTTTAAGCACCTTTCCTCTTCTTCCATTTTTTCCAAATTTGTTTTCCAGAAAAAAAAGATATAAATAATTCTTCTTTTTAATGAATTTAATATATATTTTTAATTTAAAAAAAGTTATAAAAAATAAAAACAAGAATAAGAAGAAGTAAGTCCAAGTCATGTATTTATAAAAAAAAATTATAAATACATCTAGAAAACCTAATTCATAAGGTATTTTTTTGAGCTGTGAAAATGGGTCACAACCCGAGGGCCAACCCGGCCCATCACGGGTTTGAGCTGGGTTGGGTTTGAAAAAATTATATTTTTTTTATGCAGGTCTGATTTCAACTTGGCTCATTTAAACCCGGCTTATGCGGGTTGAACCTGTGGTAGGCCAGGTTGGCCCATCAACCCACCTACCTAATTTTATTTTATTAAAATTTAATTTAAATTTTATAAAAAAATATTTATTATTTTATTTTTGTTTGAAAAAATTATTTAAGTTTCTTATTTTCAAAATTAATTAAACACCCATGTTGGGAGTGAAATTTGGGAGTAAAATTTGTTTATATTTGAATTATAGAAAGTTTGTAATTTTTTTTATTTAAATAAAATTGTAATTAAGTGAGTTAGTGAGCCAACTCGTTTACCCACCAACCCGTGGTGGGTTAGGCCGGATTCGAATTTTTATGGCTCGCTAATAAATGAGCTGGATTGGGTTGGCTCACTAAGTGGCCAACCCGTGGTGGGCCGAGTCGGGTGAAGCCGGGTGGCCCGTTTTGACAGCTCTAATATTTTTGATTTGAAAATTCATGTTGGACATTTGTTTCGGAATTTATTTTTATATTTTAGAATATTATTTTGGAAAGTATTTTCGACGAAAATATCTTTCGAAAGAAAAAAAAAATTCAAGTAGTATTTTGATTTTTTTTTTTATATTTTGGAATATGTATTTTGAAAAGCATATATGTGCAACTAAAGCTTTATCTGCTTACAAGCATATAGTGAAGGAGAATTTATCTCCACTATGTTTGAAGAATTTTGTAGAAATTAAGGTAAGATAATAAGCAAAATGGAGTTATTGAAAGAAAAATCAAAACCATAGTTCATTATATATTGATTAAAAGACATGTTTCCAAAATATTTTGGTCTGAATCAATAAAATGGTATTTTCATGTTCTCAATAGAAATCCTATAATAACGATGTAGGACAAAACTTCTAATGAATGGAGTGAAACCATGTGTTGATTATTGTTGGGTATTTAGATGTCTAGTTGATGTTCATACGCCAGACTAGTAGCAGATCAAGTTGGACGACAAGAGTAAGATATGTGTTCTTCTTAGGGTTAATGATGTATTAAAGACATACAAATTATTTGATCTAGTTAATAAAAAATTATAATCATCATAGATGTAATATTTGAAGAATAGAAAATTTGGAATTTGAAGTAGAATGAAGAAGAAAATTAATAAGATATTTTATATTGGGGAAAACGAAGACTATTGAGTGACACCAACGAACAACCTAAAGAGAATGAAGTAGAAAATGCGAAGCAACAATAAATAAAGATGCCAAATGCAAAAAATGTTGGAACAAACTTCAAACAATTTGAAGCCTACATTGAGTCTTATATTCCAACACTTGAGATTCCAATTGAAGGAAGAGCTCAGAGGTGCAAGATAGAACCAATTTGGATGGTCGATTATGAAAAAGGATAAGGCTTATATGATGATGATAACGTAAATGTAATGCTAGTAATTGAAGATGATATAATAACATTCAAAGAGGCTGGCAAAAGTAAGAAGTGGAAAGATGTAGTAATGAAATAAATGAAGTCAATAGAAAAGAACAAAACATGGGAGTTAATTGGCTTGCCAACAAGAGTAAAGCCGATAAGAGTAAAAAGGATATTCAAAACTAAACTCAAAGAAAATGGAAAAATCGACAAATTTAAAGCAAGACTAGTAGCAAAAAGATATGTACAACAACATAAAGTGGACTACATAGAAGTATTTGAATCAGTTGCCAAAATTGATACCATGGGCACAATACTTTCAATGGTTGCACAATATGGTTGGAGTATTTTCTAGTCAGATGTGAATAATGTCTTTTTGCATCGAAAACTCAAAGATGAAATACAAGTGCAACAACAAGTTGGTATTGTGAAGATAAATAAATAAGAGAAGGTGTACAGGTAGAAATGCATTGTATGTGATAGACGGGCCCAAGCCCAATTACCTATAGAATCTCAATGGTATTAGCTAAAAGAATATTTAGATACTTGAAAAGGACCACTCACTTGACATATATTACAATAAAGGGGAAACAAACACAAATATAATTGTTTATACAGGTAATAGGTTTGTTGGAGAGAGGAAAAATTCTTATGAATGTTTATTTTTCTTAGGGTCTTGAACACTTTCATAATCCTCTAAGAAGCACCTAATGATAACATTGAAGTTGAGCATATAATTACTGTATTCTGTGCATGTCAATGCATTTAGATTGAAAAGGGAATAAAGAATCTTGATTTTAAAGAATAAAAAAATACTGTGGTTTTATGTGATAATTATTTAACCATCGAATTATCTAAAAATTCAACGTATCATAGAAGAACTAAATACACTGATGTTAAATTTTATTGTTTTAGGATACCTTGTTAAGGATGAACACATTAAATTGAGGTACTGCAACATTCAAAATTAAGTGACTGATATAATAATAAGTTGTCTATATTTCATGTCATTTAATTTTTTTTATTATCAATTTAATATAATCTTCTCATAAATGGGCACTTAGACAGATGGAGTAAGAAACATAACAGTGTAAGACAGCGGAACTCTTGTCCGTGAGTAGCGGAAGATGGAGTCTCTGAAAGCAGCTATTCCAGAAAGCCTGAAGCGAGCGATAGGGGATAGCAATGTTGAAGATCTTCAAAGCACGTGCACTTTTCTTCATCGCTTCTTTCTCCACTTCGACCCATTTCACAAGGTAAACCACCTAAATCTTCTCTATTCCCAACCAATAATCCCTAATTTCTTGTTCCCACGTATTGCTGTGATTCCAGATTATCGCTCAACTGGCTGATCCAAAGTATGGTCTGTGCGGTAAGAGTAAGGAAGATGCCTTGAAATCCAAGCAGCTTGGTAATGAATGCTTCTCCAACGCAGATTATGCCAAGGCCTTGGACTGCTATACTCAGGTTTCCTCGTCTTTTGAAATTTATATTTTCCTTCAACTGTTCTCTCTCATGTAGGTGATTGGAACGTGCCGTTCTTTCATAGTCAAACACCTTTAATGAATTGGACTGCTTTAATGAATCAGTTCTTTACTTGACCCCTTTAGTAAACAAGTTCAGAACAGTTCGGAACTAGTGTGGATATTTTTGTTAGTTTGTAAAATCCGCTTCTGAAGTGCATTATGCAGTTGTTCTTTACTTCTACTTTTCAAAACATACACCTGTACATGATAGCATACACACATACCGGACTTGGGCAACTATAGGAGCTTTTGCTACCGCACATTGTTCATGGCAGCATCTCAAATAGCATTGTCAGAGATGATAACGGAACTACTAGTACCTGGAAGCAAGTTATTGTCCCGAAGTCATAAATTAAAAAACAAAAAGCATAAATTGAGGGTAGCAAATTTGGTAACATGACATATGAGGTTTGGACACTTTACACTTTATAAGCTATTTGCTTCCAAGTTCCAACATTCAAGTTACTTTAACAATGTTATCCATAGATCAAATTGTGGATTGAATTTTACATGACTGTCATGTGTGTACATAGGGTAGAGGTTTTGTGTAAATGTATTTCCATACTAATAAGTATTTTGTTGTAAGTTCTTTTCTTTCTAAGATGTAAAATAGAATAACTCAATCGAAGATTAATGATCATTCGATGGAATGCATTGTATGCCCCATAATAGGCTGCTCTCTTCGCTTTACTTGGAGTTAATGACCATTAATAGTTATTAATTTGACATCAAAGAAGAGTTCGACCCAATGTTTTCTGTCCTAGTGATACAGGGTTGAACGTTAGAAATATAAATGAAGATTGGGAATGATAAGCTTTCTGTTCTAGAAACAAAGGGCTCTAGAATTCATATAAGTATATACATTAGGAAAAGTGGGTGAAACTGTTAAGATGTCTTTGATGCTTCCTTCAATTTGTGAAGTTAATCTTGTTAATGTATGTACACTCTCTGTATTAGTAAGGTCCACAAGAAATTTACTTGACGTTAGAGTGTGTTAGAAAGGTTTGTAAAAAATGTGTTGATAGCATTCTTCATGTTATAACTGATTAAAAATATACATGAAAAGTTAATTTATGAAATTTAGGATTAGATAGGCTTGGCTGGCCTGAATAATAGGAAACAATTTTTTTGGGTTGTCTTGGAATGAAATGGGATTCCATCATTCTTCTGATCAAATTTCGGTTCCCTTAGGACTGCTCGTTCTAGTGTAGATTACCTATCCGAGATTGGGAAGGTTACAATCCGTTTCCATCCCATCCAACAAAACATTTCTTAAAATAGTCACATTATTTTTCCTTAATATTTTATCCTGATATAAAACATTTTTAAATCAGCCAAAGTGTAAGTCTATTATATGACATTGGGAACCAATTTTTTTATTCTTGTTTTATTGTGTTTAAGTGAAGAAAACTTATTAATCATGCTCTATCAAAATAAAAGTAATAGAACAGATTTATAGTTTTTTTTTTTTTTTTTTTTAAAGTTTGTTTGAACATACTGTCACTCATTCTTTATAAATATTCCTTACTTGCTCTTCTAATATGATGGATAGGCATTGCGCAAGGCTCCATTAGATGTTGGTGATATGAAAAGTAATCTTGTTGCAACATTATATATCAATCGAGCTTCTGTATTGTATGTAAGTTCCATTTTAAATTTAGCCCTTAGTCCTTAACCATAATCACTAAAAATGAAAGACTTGACAATGCAGAGTATGTTTCCTGCAGAGAATGAGTCTTTTAGTAGAATGCTTGCGGGATTGCACTCATGCTCTTCAAATTTGTCCAAGCTACGCAAAGGTGAAAATCAGCTGCAGCAGTTACCTGTTTTTTCTGTGTTTAACTTTTATATGTAGTTATCCATCTTTATTGAACATGTTGAGTTCTTGCATTTGTACTAGGTTTGTTGTAATATGTGCAATAATGTTTGTAGATCAAGTCATTCATGAGTGGTTAAAAAGAAATTTCAATATCTTTTTACTCATTACTTTGTAGTGTTGTGGAAGTGTACATAAATGAGTTTAGTAGCAAAAAGAGCATTTTCATTTCCCTTTGCCTCATTGCGGTATCTGAAACTTTATTGGAGTTGTCATAGAATTTCTGTTATTAACGTGATATTTTTACATGATTTGTTTCTTCATCCTAATTAATCAATATTTGTTGTGGTGCAAATGATCTTTTTGAAATGTGAGATGTAGGTTGCTGTGGCAAAAAATATGGATGCGAACTTAAATTCTAGTTTCAGTTATTCTTTTATTAATTTACTATTTTTTCCAAAAGGCATGGTACAGGAGAGGTAAGGCAAATGCTTCATTAGGAAATTATAGAAATGCAATTTGCGACCTAAATGTGGCCAAGATTCTGGAACCTTCAATGGGTGGAAAGAGACAAATAGAAGGTGAACTGAAAATTCTTTTAGACCAATGCAAGAGCACAAGTGCGATGGTACAGATACAACATAAGGAGAACAGCTGCAATACTGTGGGTAAGAAGCTTTCCTTGTTTAGAACTTGAGCTGTAGACGCTAGTAAGTAACTATCTAGTTGGTCAGGCGTTGTTGACTGCAGTTTCATTATGCTTATAGCATTGAACTATGTTTAAAGTGACATCTTGCATTCTAAATTGTTAGATCATAAGCACAGGGTTTATTGTATAACTGTGTGAGTAACTTCTGTAGGAAGATTCTAGTATTCTCTAGCCAAGGTGTCTATTATAGGCTTTCTGTTATAGACTAACTTACTTGTGGAGTCAACACCTGCGTACCCTAGATTCTTGATATGGGTATGATACAATAAACAGGGATACGGGATGTTCTTTAACAATCAAGATACTATGCGACTTACTTATGCCAACTAAAAATGCATGCATGTAGAACCAAATGAGGGGAAGCACCCTATGCAACAAAACTAGAATTAGCGCATGAATAACAAAACTAGAATTAACGCATGAATAACAACTAAATTAACGCATGATATGGGTATGATCTTCTACTCTATCTATTTTAACTTCTTTCCTTTCTGTCATGTTCATGGGTCCCTTCTGTCACCTATCCTTGTATACACTGAAAGGACCTTGTTTTTCACACTTCCTGGATATACTAAGATGGTAAAGTGCATTGTGGCAGGTGAGATGCCTCAAGTAAAGCTACACTGTATCTCCATTCCTGATAAAGGAAGAGGCATGGTCTCATCATGTGTCATTTCACCGGGTTCTTTAGTTCATTCTGAAGAACCTTATGCTATGGTAATAAACAACTATATTCTCTGTATATTATCATTAAATTTATTATTATGTCCAATTTTAGTGATGTTAATGGCTTCATTTTTTTTGGGTAGTGCTCAATTAGTTCTTTTAATTAATTTTTGGTTTAATACCTCTTTTGGTCCCTCGAAAGGGGGCAAATGTTCAATTATGTCCTATGTTTTTTAAGAAGTTCAATATGGTCCCAACTTGTGTAAAAAATGTGCAATTAAATCTTTTTTGGTCACGGCGTTAAATATTTAACGAGGAAACTGCTCCTCTGGACTAAACTTGATGAACTGTTCATTTTTTCTCTTACGTGGCATGGTGACGGGTCAATTTTGAATTTAAAAAAAAATTGCTTGACACATCATCTTCTTCTTCCACCTCCACCAATCCTGAATTTAGGGTTTCTTCTCTCACATCCTTGGAGAGGTACCTGAGGTCCTCTGGCAAATCATTTGTAGTGAGGATTTTCTTCTTGCCAATTCTGTCAGGACCCACAAACAGTACCTGATTTTCTTCTTGCCTCTGATTTGAGATCAATATCCGATTTCTCAGTTTCTTTCAACATTTGTGCTACTTCTCGCTCGCAGTTTTGCATACATTGCGGGCAACAAATTGATACAGCATCAGGATCTACGTTCTCAGAGCCACGCCTCAATGGAGAGATCGTTGTAGTTGGCAAGGTCTTCAACGGGGATAAAGACCGTGAAACAAAATCGAAAAAAGAACAGAAACAAAATAGAGTTAACATATCAGATAAGATTCATTTACCAACTACAATCCCAAGTTTAATCAATTCCATGAAAGAAAATGCTTTATCTCCATTCCATTAAACACGAAATACTAATCTTTATCATTTAATCTGATCTTGCTATGGAATAACTAGGGAAATAAGATTTTGGAGAGAGATCATCAGAGTTGGAGTGGAAATGGAGGTGGGAGCCGGCGGAATCGGAGTGGGAGGGAGAGGCGTGCTTGGAAAGCTGGTGGGTTTTGTGGGGAGGAGAGGGAGAGGGGAAGGAAGAAGGAGACGGCGACACATGACTTTGAGTGTCATGGTGGACAAAGGAGTGGAGGGAAGAAACCCTAAATTCAGGATTGGTGGAGGTGGAAGAAGAAGATGATGTGTCAAACAATTTTTTTTTTTAAATTCAAAATTGAACCGTCACCATGCCACGTAAGAGAAAAAATGAACAGCTCATCAAGTTTAGTCCAGAGGAGTAGTTTCATCGTTAAATATTTAACGCCGTGACCAAAAAGGATTTAATTGCACATTTTTTACACAAGTTTGGACCACATTGAACTTCTTAAAAAACGTAGGACACAATTGAACATTTGCCCCCTTTCGAGGGACCAAAAGAGGTATTAAACCTTAATTTTTTTAATGAATCGGGTAGTGCTCAATATGTTTATTTAATGAAAGAGAAATCTGAAATTTTGGCAATATTTGTGTCTTTTTTTAATGAAATTAAGAACCAATTGGGAAGACAATTAAAATCCTCAGAAGTGATAATGCTAAGGAATACTTTTCTGCAACATTTTCTTCATTCTTATCTTCCCAAGGAATTTTACACCAGTCAATATGCCCCCACACTCCACAACAAAATGGCATTGCAGAGAGAAATAATAGGCATCTCATTGAAACTGCACGCTCCTTGATGTTGAATACTAATGTTCTTGTTCATCATTGGGGTGATGCAGTTCTTACTGCCTGTTTTCTAATCAATAGGATGCCTTCTTCTTCTCTTGAGAATAAAGTTCCTCACTCTATCATTTTTCCAAATGACCCTCTTTACCATGTCTCTCCTCTTGGGTGCACTTGTTTCGTTCATAATGTTTCTCCAGGTCTTGATAAACTCACTGCAAAAGCTATTAAGTGTGTCTTTTTGAGATACTCTCGCCTTCAGAAAGGGTATAAATGTTATTCTCCCTCAACCAAGAGGTATTATATGTCTGTTGATGTCACATTCTTTGAAGATACACCTTTTTTCTTGTCCTCCATGGAGGATCGCTCATTTGTTCAACAAATGTTTCCTCTTCCATCATGTGATCCCTTGGTTACTCTTGCTTCTTTACCTCAAACTCAAAATGCAAATGACATTGTTCCTCCACCTCTTCTTACATATCAGCGTCGGCCACAATCTCAAACTCCAAACACTGAAGATCCTCGAGACTCAGATCCTCCTTCATCAGATTCCCAAACCATGGATCCTTCATCCTCTTCACCCTCTCTTGACTCAGATAATAATTGGCCTATTGCCCTTCGGAAAGGTATTTGCTCTACTCGTAATCCTTATCCTGTTTATAATTTTGAGTTATCATCGTTTGTCTCCTCCATATTTCTCCTTTGTTTCTTCCTTATCTTCCATTAAGGTTCCTAATAATGTTCATGAGGCACTTGGTCATTTTGGATGGCGACAAGCCATGATTGATGAAATGCAGGGACTTGAACACAATGGCACTTGGGACCTTATCCTGTTTATAATTTATGGTTTGAAGCAATCACCTCGAGCTTGGTTTGGTAAATTTAGTCGGGTTGTGCAGAATTTTGGATTGAAACGATGTGAGGCGGATCATTCAGTATTTTATAGTCACTCTTCTCCTGATAAATGTGTTTATCTTATGGTCTATGTTGATGACATTGTCATTACAGGAAATGACGTCACTGGAATTGCTCAATTAAAGAATCATTTGGTCAACCACTTTCAAACCAAAGATCTGGGTCAGCTAAAATATTTCCTTGGTATTGAAGTGGCACAATCAAAGGAAGATGTCATCATTTCATAAAGAAAATATACTCTTGATATTTTGGAGGAAACATGCCTGACAAATTGCAAGCCCATTGATAGTCCTATGGACTCAAATCAAAAGTTAATGAAAGACCAAGGTGAACTTTTCTCAGACCCAGAGAGATATAGAAGGCTTGTTGGAAAACTCATTTATCTTACTATAACAAGACCTGATCTTTCTTATCCGGTGGGAGTTGTGAGTCAATTTATGCAAAATCCACATGTTGATCATTGGAATGCAGGGATTCGCATTCTCAGATATGTAAAAAGGAACCCAGGACACGAATTGTTGTATGAGGACAAGGGAAGCACTCGTGTTGAGGGATATTGTGATGCAGATTGGGCTGGTTATCCAATTGACAGAAGATCTACCTCAGGATATTGTGTTTTACTTGGAGGGAACCTTGTATCTTGGAAAAATAAGAAACAAAGTGTTGTTGCTCGATCTAGTGCTGAAGCTGAGTATCGATCTATGGCTTTAACTACATGTGAACTTGTGTGGATTAGACAACTCCTTCAAGAGTTGAAATTTTGTGAAAATGAGCAGATGAAGTTGTACTGTGACAATCAAGCCGCCCTTCACATTGCTTCCAATCCAGTGTTCCATGAAAGAATAAAACACATAGAGATTGATTGTCATTTTATCAGAGAGAAGTTATTGTCAAAGGATCTTGTTTAATGAGTTTGTCAACTCTAATGAACAACTCGCAAACATTCTGACCAAATCTCTAAGGGGGCCTAGAATTCAATTTATATGTTCCAAGCTTGGTGCATATGATCTATATGCTCCAACTTGAGGGGGAGTGTTGAAGTATAATGTGATTATTTTATATATGTCATTATATTAAAACTAAGAAGTATTACATGTCTGCCAATGTCACTTTCTTTGAACAGACTCCTTACTTCTCTCCATTTGTTCAGGATGTTTCTATCCTCCAGCAGGTCCTTCCTATTCGAATGGCTGAGTCAAATAGCTCCACTGTCTCTGTCATTCCAAGTCTTTATCATAATCCTCCTGCACCCATTTCTCCACATACTGAGATCATCCCACACAGGGCCCCAATGGATACTCCACCTCCCCAAGGCAATGGTGAATCTCCTATTTCAGATTCTTCTCCCTCGTCACCTGCTCTCACACCTCCTGGTGAAAATGATTCAACATGGCCTATTGCCCTCAGAAAAGGTATTCGTTCTACTCAAAACCCTCATTCCATTTATAATTTTCTTAGCTATCATCGATTGTCGCCCTCCTTTTTTTCTCTTTTATCCTCAGTGTCCTCTGTTGTTATACCCAAGAATGTGAAAGAAGCACTTGATCATCCTGGATGGCGACAAACTATGATTGCAAAAATGCAGGCTCTTGACCATAGTAATACTTGGGAGTTGGTGCCCCTTCCCCTGAGAAAAAAGTGGTTGGTTGCCGATTGGTGTATGCAGTTAAAGTCGGCTCTGACTTTGAAATTGATCGGCTCAGACTGTGAAATTGATCGGCTCAAAGCTCGGCTTGTTGCAAAAGGTTACACTCAGGTATATGGTCTTGATTATTGTGACACTTTCTCTCTTGTAGCCAAGATGACTACTATTCGCCTCTTTTTTGCCATGGCAACCATTCGTCACTAGCCACTTCATCAATTGGATATCAAGAATGCCTTCCTACATGGTGATCTTAAGGAAGAAGTTTATATGGCGCA
Organism: Vigna nakashimae; assembly: GCA_034642375.1. Lineage (NCBI taxonomy): Eukaryota > Viridiplantae > Streptophyta > Magnoliopsida > Fabales > Fabaceae > Vigna > Vigna nakashimae. The sequence goes on from CM067759.1 coordinate 19,450,264, forward strand.
ACCTCCTGGATTTGTTGCTCAGGGGGAGTCTGGTATGGTATGCAAATTGCATCGATCTCTATATGGCCTCAAGCAATCACCACGTGCTTTGTTTTTTACTGTCATTATTCTCTTTGGAAATGTGTTTACTTAGTAGTATATGTTGATTATATTGTCATTACAAGAAATGATGTTGTTGGAATATCTCAACTGAAAGAGTACTGTGTGTAGACATATTCAAACCAAGGATCTTGGAAGTCTCAAATACTTCTTAGCATTGAAGTAGCGCAATCAAAAGATGGAGTTGTAATCTTTCAAAGGAAGTATGCTCTTCATATATTACAAGAAACATGCATGATTGATTGTAAACCGGTAGACAGTCCCATAGACCCAAACCAAAAATTAAGGACAAAAGAAGGTGAATTATTCTCCGATCGAAAGAGGTATAGGAGGCTGGTTGAAAAACTGATTTATCTCACTATTACAAGGCCAGAGATCTATCCTTTGCAGTTGGAGTGATTAGTAAGTTCATGTAGGCTCCATGTGTTGACCATTGGAATGCTCTCATTCGCATTCTAAGGTATGTCAAAAAGGCTCTCGAGCAAGGATTGTTATATGAAGATAAAGGACGCATTTAAGTCTCTGGGTATTGTGATGCAGATTGGACAAGTTCGTCTATCGATAGACGGTTTACTACAAGATATTGTGTTTTTCTAGGAGGAAACATTATTTCATAGAAAAGTAAGAAACAAAATGTAGTAGCTCAATCAACAGCTGAAGCCGAGTATAGGGCAATGGCGTCACTATCATGTGAACTTATATTGGTAAAACAATTCCTTCAAGATCCATACTATGAAAATGTATTGCGATAATCAAGCTGCTCTCCAGATTGCATCAAATCCAATGTTTCACGAGAGGACTAAACATATAGAAATTGATTGTCATTTTGTTCGTGAAAAGTTGTTGACTAAAGAAATATGTACTGAGTTTATTGGGTCAAATGATCAACTTGCGGATGTTTTGACCATGTCATTAAGGGTTCCTCGGATTGAGTTTATTTGTTCCAAGCTTGGTGCATACAATTTGTATGGTCTAGCTTGAGGGGATTGTTAGGATATTTATCCTATTTATCATTATTATATTGTGTCAAGGGTTATCCTATTTATCTTGATTATATTATGTCTAGGGTTACTTATTTATTACGATTATATTTGTCTAGAGTTACCTTACTTATCATGTACTCTTTGTATCAATTTATCCTTATAAATAGAAGATTATGAGAGGGATCAATCAAGCTCTCTAGACTTATTTTGCAATTTAATTCTCAAGTAAGTTAACAAATAAATTATCTCCCAATTCTTTATATATTTGTGTTTTGCTAGGAAAACAAACCTATTCTAGGAAGTTAACTTGATATTTTTTTATATTGCAGATAATTTTAAAGCAATGTCGGCAAACCCATTGCCATTATTGCCTGAATGATCTACCTGCTGATAGAGTTCCTTGTTTATCATGTTCAATACCATTGTATTGCTCCCACCAATGCCAGATACGAGCTGGTGGGCAAATGTTCAGGATGTACCCAGAAAAAAATGACACTTTTAAAAAATTGCCCAGTGATCTTGGAGAATATGCTTCTGAAGTTATCCAAAGCAATGATTCAGAACAAGAAATTGAGGATATTACTGAACATAAACATGAATGCCGAGGTGTACATTGGCCTGTGGTACTGCCATCTGAGATAGTTTTGGCTGGCCGAATACTAGCAAGGTTTTTGCTGAATAGCACGTCTGATAGTATTATAAACTTTGTGGAAAGGCTGGTATATTTTAAATGCATGTAGTTTTTGAGTTCAGTTCATTTTGTTGTGATTATATTATGACTAGCTGCATGCTTATGGCTTCTTATGCAGGAGCTTTCTCATTGTTACAAACATATGTCATCTGAAAGCAAATTGGATTCACACATATATGCCATTGTATTGTTGTATTGTCTTCAACACTCATGTGGAACCATGTTTTCCATAGACGGAGTCTCCATATCACAGGTTCTTTTGTTACTCCTCTGTGTACATGCATGCACATGTGGATATGTCTATTTGTTCTTTGATTAATAACAAAAGTTACAAAACCATCATATGCCATGTGTTGGGCATCATTTTCCCAATACGTTGAAGCATTTGTTGAAAAATGTAATTCATGTTGTTGCTTTCTTGTATTTGAATTATTAAAATAATCATATTCCGGTTCCATAATTCTTTTTAAATGCAGGTTGTCATTATTATCTCTCAAATTAAAGTGAATTGTATGACCATTGTTCGTTTAAAATCAATTGATGCTCATGGACCAGGTCATTTCGGACAATTTCCATTAAAATCTGATGCACATTCAACTAGTAACGTGGAACAGGTAGAAATTTTTGGAGAATTAAGAGAAAGAAACTCTCTTTTTTTCATATTATTATCTTCACACTAAACACATACTTATACAATTATGAGAAATAGAGAAGATTGGGAGAAAATATCCCTTGTGTGTTTAACATACACATAGGGTAGTTTATTTATATTGTAAGATATGGGCCAATGCCCTTAATACAGAATAGACTAAGCCCAAATAACAGAAACACACATCTTAATATCTAACACTCCCCCTCAAGCTGGAGCATATAAATCATATGTTCCAAGCTTGTTACAAAGATAATCAATTCTAGGTCCTCGTAAGGACTTAGTGAATATGTCTGCCAACTGGTTGCTTGAATTAACAAACTCAGTCTTGATATCTCCAGATATGATTTTTTCTCGAATGAAATGGCAATCAACTTCAATGTGTTTGGTTCTCTCATGGAAGACAGGATTAGAGCTAATATGGAGAGCAGCTTGATTATCACATATAAGTATCATGTGAGTGACATCTCCAAATTTCAATTCACTCAACAATTGTTTAAGCCACACAAGCTCGCAAGTAGCTGATGCCATAGCTCTATATTCTGCTTCTGCACTGGACCTTGCCACAACACTTTGCTTCTTACTTTTCCAAGATATCAGGTTGCCATCAATAGAGACACAATATCCAGAAGTAGACCTCCTATCAGAAGGGGAACCAGCCCAATCAGCATCTGAATAACAAACGATTTTTGTATCGTTGTTAGGGCCATATAGCAAACCTTTCCCAGGTGATCTTTTAATATACTTCAGTATGCGAACAACTGCATCCCAATGGTCTTCACATGGGGAGTTTAGAAATTGACTCACCACACTAACTGCGAAGGAAATGTCAGGACGCGTAACAGTAAGATAGTTTAATTTACCAACTAGTCTTCTGTACCGTTCAGGATCTGAGAAAGGCTCCCCCTGATTTGGTAGGAGTTTGATGTTAGGGTCCATAGGTGTCTCAACAGATTTACAGTTCATTAACCCTGTTTCCTCCAAGATGTCTAATGCATACTTCCTCTGAGATATGACAATACCATCACTGGATTGTGCTACTTCAATACCCAAAAAGTACCGAAGTTTGCCAAGATCTTTGGTTTGAAAATGATGACAAAGGTGTTGTTTCATCTGAGAGATGCCAAGATAGTCGCTTCCTGTGAGAACAATATCATCGACATACACTATTAAGTAGATACATCCAGCACTCGAGTGGCGATAGAACACTGAATGATCCGCTTCACTGCGAGACATACCAAATTGTTGAACAACACAACTGAATTTACCAAACCAGGCCCGAGGAGACTGTTTTAGGCCATATAAGGATTTGCGAAGACGACATACCAATCCAGATGACTCCCCCTGAGCAACAAAGCCAGGCGGTTGCTCCATATAAATTTCTTCATGCAAATCACCATTGAGAAAAGCATTTTTGACATCAAGTTGGTAAAGAGGCCATTGTCGAAGAGCGGCCATGGCAATGAATAGGCGAACAGAGGTCATCTTTGCCACTGGAGAAAAAGTATCACCATAATCCAAACCAAAAATCTGTGTGTAGCCTTTGGCAACCAGTCGAGCTTTCAGACGATCAATTGTACCATCAGGACCAACCTTGATAGCATACACCCACCTGCAACCAACAACAGACTTTCCAGATGGTAATTGGACAAGCTCCCAAGTTCCACTTTCCTGTAAGGCACTTAATTCATCCATCATAGCTTGACGCCAACCAGGATGAGTTAAGGCATCACCCACAGATTTGGGAATTGACACAGAAGAAATGGATGAGAGACAAGTATAAAATGATGGAGATAATCTGTGGTAATTAAGAACAGTATAATGGGGGGAAGGGTTACGGGTAGAGCGTATACCTTTACGGAGGGCAATAGGCAAGTCAGACTCAGTTGCTGGAGCCGGAGGAGACACATGAGGCGGCACCGGAAGTGAGTCATGAGGTAGGCAATTACGGCGACTATAAACCTGAAGTGGTGGAGGTGAAGGATGAGCCTGTGGTGAATGAGAGTCTAAAGAAGGAGAAGACAAAAGGGGTGGAGTATCACCAGGAGGATCACAGACAAGAGGAATATCAACAGTAACAGGGAGAGGTACAGAACTAGAAGATAGATGTGAAAAGTAAAAAGAAGACTCATCAAAAGTGACATCAGCAGAGATAAAATGACGATTGAGAGATGGGGAAAAACACTTATAGCCCTTTTGTGACCGGGGAAATCCTAAGAAGACACATTTGTGAGATCTAGGAGACAACTTATCAAGACCAGGACTAAAATCATGAACAGAACATGTAGACCCAAAAACTCGAAGAGGTAATGGATGCAGAGGGTCTTGAGGAAATAAGATAGAATGAGGGATTTTGTTATCTAGGACGGAAGATGGCATGCGGTTGATAAGATAACATGCTGTGAGAACTGCATCACCCCAAAAGCGTGAGGGTACTTGACCATGTATCAGAAGTGTACGAGTTGTTTCAATAAGGTGTCTATTCTTGCGCTCAGCCACCCCATTTTGTTGAGGGGTATAAGCACATGAGGTTTGGTGAAGAATGCCATGAGAAGCCATAAACTGTTTAAACTGTTGAGAAAGGTATTCACGGCCATTATCACTACGTAAATGTCGAATAGAAACCCCAAACTGTGTTTTTATTTCATTGAAAAAAGATTGGAAAATAGAAAACAACTCAGAACGATTCTTCATTAAAAACAGCCAAGTACATCTGGAATAGTCATCAATAAAAGTAACAAAATACTGAAAACCTAAAATGGACTTAACACGACTAGGTCCCCAAATGTCAGAATGAACCAATGAAAAGGGAGACGACGCCCGTTGTGAGACACTACGAGGAAAGGAACTACGAGTATGCTTCCCTAACTGACAAGACTCACACGACAAACTTGATAATGTGGACAACCTCGGGACAAGTTGTTGTAGTTTGGCAAGACTAGGATGACCGAACTGAGCATGAAGAAGGGATGGTGACTCCATGACTACGCCAACATGTGGAGAAGGACGAAGATGATAAAGGCCATGAGACTCACATCCTGTGCCAATCATGTGTTTCGAACTCCGGTCCTGCAACCAAACAGAATCTTTAGTAAATGAAATAACACAATTAAGAGTGCGAGTTAAACGACTAATGGACAGTAAGTTGAAGGGAGACCCAGGGACATAAAGTACATGATCAATGGATATGGATGGAAAAATATTAACAGTACCAATACCATGAGATGAGACTCTAGACCCATCAGCCATTGTTACCAAGGGTAAATTATCAGGACATGACAAGGAAGAAAACAAAGACTTGTTACCGGTGATGTGATCAGTGGCGCCTGAGTCAAGGACCCAAGGTCCGAGAGAGTGAGTTAGACCAACAAAAGGTGTACCTGTACGTGCAACAGATGCAGATGTAGTGGAACCAGAGTGCTGATGATCCTCATACCATCTGAGAAATTCGTTGAAGAGTGCAGGTTTGTCTATGGTATTAGATGAAGTAGGATGGTCTGCAGACGGTGATCAGGGAGGTGGATCAGAATTTGCCATTGCTACAGATCGAGGAGGACGTCCATGGAGAGCATAACATTTATCAATCTTGTGGCCTAACTTGCCACAATGGTCACATTTTGGACGTCCTTTACTTGGCTTGCGAGACCGACTTCGATCATCACGTTGAGCAGCCATAACAGAGGAATCATCAGTATGGGAGGATGTCTCAGTGACAGGTTTGCTCGGTATACGCAAAAAAGCAGAACAAGTAGAAGTAAAGTTGGGTATGACAGGAGAACCCAAAATCTGATCACGGACATGAGAAACATCATCAGAGAGTCCGTATAATGCCAACAACATGAAGAACTTTGATCGTTGTTCCAATTCTTCAGCAGGAGTGGAAGCAGGAGGTAATATATCATTAAAGTCATGAAGAAGGGCATGAATTTTACCCAAATAATCTGCCATGGGACCAGGATTGCGCGGACCAATAACAGTTAATAGGTCCTGACAAACACCATAAAGACGCTGAGTGTCATTGGTATATAACAACTTCGCTTGTGCCCATACTTCTGAACATGTTTCATAGGATCGAAACATTTGTTTCAGTGAGGAGGGAATGGTGGACTTTATAACAATACATAACTGAGCATCAATTTTCATCCAGCGGGAAGTGTCATCTATGGGAGCAATAGTCACATTTTGAGTAAGATGATCTAAGTACCCCTGACTCTTCAACCAAAGTTTGATGTCGGACGCCCATGTTGCATAATTTGTGCCATCTAACTTGTCAATGGAAAAGTGTACATTCACATAATTGGTATATATTGAGGGATCAGAAGATGAGCCACCAACAGAGGTGTTTGTAGACGAGGAAGACGCCATAGAGAGGGAGAAACCCTAAAAATTCAAAGTGCTCCGATTGACGCAACGACCACAGATCCGGAAAGAGGGCGAGGAGGCGATCACGGCGGTGCTGATCGGCGGCGGAAAGCTCCGGCGACGCGCCGGCACGCGCGGTGGCAGCGGCGAATCTTGCGGCGGCGCGTGGCGGCGCGTGGGTGCTCCGATCGCCGCGATCTTCGTGCGACGGTGGTCGCCCGGCCGAGACGATCCCGATGGTGTGGTCGCCGGTCGATTCTGGAACTCCGGCGACGGCGACGGCGGCGGCGGCGGCGGCGGCGACGGCGGCGGCGACGGCAGCGGCGGTGACGACGGCGACAGTGATAGGTGCCGGAGACCGTGGAGTTGACTGGAACTATTCCTGTGCTCTAGATACCATATGAGAAATAGAGAAGATTGGGAGAAAATATCCCTTGTGTGTTAAACATACACATAGGGTAGTTTATTTATATTGTAAGATATGGGCCAATGCCCTTAATACAGAATAGACTAAGCCCAAATAACAGAAACACACATCTTAATATCTAACAACAATAATGAAAAACAGTAATCAACAATAAACAGTAAACAGTAGGCTCCTACAGAGCCTATATCTAAAAACATATTACATTTCAACACTCCCCCTCAAGCTGGAGCATATAAGTCATATGCCCCAAGCTTGGAACATATGAATTGAATTCTAGGCCCCCTTAGAGATTTGGTCAACATGTCTCCGAGTTGTTCATTAGAATTGACAAATTCAGTAACCAGTTCCTTTGACAACAACTTCTCTCTAATAAAATGACAGTCAATTTCTATGTGTTTCGTCCTCTCATGAAACACAGGATTGGAGGAAATGTGTAGAGCTGCTTGATTGTCACAGTACAGTTTCATTTGCTCATTTTCACAAAACTTCAATTCTTGAAGAAGTTGTTTAATCCACACAAGTTCACATGTAGTCAGAGCCATAGATCGGTATTCAGCTTCAGCACTAGATCGAGCAACAACGTTTTGTTTCTTACTTTTCCAAGATACAAGGTTCCCACCAAGTAAAACACAATATCCTGTAGTAGATCTTCGATCAATTGGACTACCAGCCCAATCTGCATCACAATATCCTTCGATCCGAGTGTTTCCCTTGTTCTCATACAATAGTCCCTGTCCTGGACTTCCTTTTATGTATCTGAGAATGCGAAGTACTGCATTCCAATGATCAACATGTGGATTTTGCATAAATTGACTCACAACTCCAACTGGATAAGAAAGATCAGGTCTTGTTATGGTAAGATAAATGAGTTTTCCAACTAGTCTTCTATATCTCTCTGGGTCTGAGAAGGGTTCACCCTGATCTGTCATTAACTTTTGATTTGGGTCCATGGGATTGTCAATGGGCTTGCAATTTGTCAGACCTGTTTCCTCTAAAATGTCAAGAGCATATTTCCTTTGTGAAATGATGACACCTTCTTTTGACTGTGCCACTTCAATACCAAGAAAATATTTTAGACGACCCAGATCTTTAGTTTGAAAGTGATTGAACAGATGATTCTTTAACTGATTAATTTTAGTGATGTCATTCCTTGTAATAACAATATCATCAACATACACCATGAGATAAACACATTTGTCAGGAGAATAGAGACCATAAAACACTGAATGATCCGCCTCACAACGTTTCAGTCCAAATTTTTGCACCACCTGACTAAATTTACCAAACCAAGCTCGAGGTGATTGCTTTAAGCCATAAAGGGAACGACGCAACTTACAAACTAATCCAGACTCCCCCTGAGCAACAAATCCAGGAGGTTGCTCCATGTATATCTCCTCTTCTAGATCACCATGAAGGAAGGCATTTTTAATGTCTAACTGATAAAGAGGCCAATGACGAATGGCAGCCATAGCAAGAAAAATACGAACGGTACTGGTTTTAGCCACAGGAGAAAAAGTATCACAATAGTCTTGGCCATAAACTTGAGTATAGCCCTTAGCTACCAGTCGAGCTTTAAGGCGATCAATTTTACCAGTAGGACCAACTTTAACAGTATAAATCCATCTACAACCAACAGGCTTCTTATCAGGAGGAAGAGGGACAAGATCCCAAGTGCCATTGTGTTCAAGTGCCTTCATCTCATCAACCATGGCTTGTCGCCATCCAGAATGAACAAGTGCCTCATGAATATTATTAGGAACCTTAGTCGATGATAATGAGGAAACAAAGGAGAAATATGTAGGAGACAAGTTATGATAACTCACAAAATTATAAATAGGATATGGATTGCGAGTAGAACGAATACCTTTACGAAAGGCAATGGGCCAGTTATCATCTGAATCAGTAGAAGGTGAAGATGATGAAGGATCCATGGTCTGAGGATCTGATGCAGAAGGATCTGAGTCTCGAGGATCGTCAGTGTTAGGAGTTCGAGATTGGGTTCGACGTTGATATGTGATAAGAGGTGGAGGAACAATGATATTTGGATTTTGATTTTGAGGTACAGAATCAGGAATAATTAGAGGATCACATGTTGGTAAAGGAAACATTTGTTGAACAGAGGAACGATCCTCCATAGAGGAAGAAAAAAAAGGTGTATCCTCAAAGAATGTGACATCAGCTGACATATAATATCTCTTTGTGGAGGGAGAATAACATCTATACCCTTTCTGAAGACGAGAGTATCCTAAGAAAACACACTTGATAGCTTTTGCTGAGAGCTTATCAAGACCTGGAGAAACATTATGAACAAAACACATACACCCAAATACACGTGGGGAAACATGGTATAAAGTGTCGTTGGGAAAAATGACAGAGTGAGGAATTTTATTATTAAGAGAGGAAGAAGGCATCCTATTGATAAGAAAACAGGCAGTGAGGACTGCATCGCCCCAATGATGTACAGGAACATTAGTATTCAACATTAAGGAACGTGCAGTTTCAATGAGATGTCTATTCTTTCTTTCTGCAATGCCATTTTGTTGTGGAGTGTGAGGACAGGTTGACTGGTGTAAAATTCCTTGGGAAGATAAGAATGAAGAAAATGCTAGAGAGAAGTATTCCTTAGCATTATCACTTCGAAGAATTTTAATTGTCTTCCCAAATTGGTTCTTAATTTCAATAAAAAAGGACTTGAATATGGACAAAAGTTCAGATCTCTCTTTCATTAAATAAACCCAAGTACATCGAGAGAATTCATCAATAAAGGTTACAAAATAATTAAAACCAAATGAAGTAACACGACTTGGTCCCCAAATATCTGAATGAATTATTGAAAAAGGAAAATCACACTGTGTCTCAGATCTTTTAGGATAGGAAGATCTAACATGTTTTCCTAATTGACAAGATTCACAATCTAAGACTTGGATGTTTTTGAGACTTGGAAGTAAGGTCAGATATAGACTCAGGAGAGTGAGGCGAGCGAAACCCTAGATGCGCGGTGAAATTCCGACCAGCGTAGGGCGGCGCGTGAACAGTACGCGCGCGAGATCTGGCCGGCTGCGGCAGCGCGTGACGGCGCGTGAGGGCGATGCAGGGACGGCGACCACCAGGGTTGGGTCGCGCTCACGGAGGCGCACAAAACCCCTAAATTTTCCTGAGAAAATGGGGTACCGGCGGCGGCGGCGGCGACGGCGACGGCGGCGGAGGCGGCGGCGACGGCTGGTGGTTGATGGCGTCTACAGAAGAGAGCCCCAGTGCTTGGCTCTTGATACCATTTTGGAGAATTAAGAGAAAGAAACTCTCTTTTTTTCATATTATTATCTTCACACTAAACACATACTTATACAATAATGAAAAACAGTAATCAACAATAAACAGTAAACAGTAGGCTCCTACAGAGCCTATATCTAAAAACATATTACATTTCAACAGAAATCATGTGAAATTTTAATGAATAATTGCCATTTAAATATAATTATATCGTATTATTTAATGTTATATTGTGTGTGCACCAATTACTGTATATGATTATAATTATGTTAATATCCTATTATGTTCTTGCGTAATCATATCATATCCATCAAAAATAGCACCAAAAATTGTGCTTGACATTATTTTTGATTGGTTGACACTTTAAAAATATTTACACTGACAATAGATAGAAATTAAACTCATGGCTTTATTTGCATCATTTTCTTTTTTGATATACTTGTTTTCTTTTGCTGTATTTACTTGTGAATATTATTGCAAGTCAAACAATTGTAATTATGACATTGCTGGTGATGGTAATCTTTTCTTAGTGACTATTATATCCTTGGTGATTCTAAGTCATAATATGTTATTTCTCGTAGGTCAGAGTGGGTAAAGCTATCTATAAAGCTGCCAGTTTATTTAACCATTCTTGCCGACCGAATGCTCATGCATATTTTCTTTCACGCACACTTTACCTACGAATCACACATGGTGTAGCAGCTGGTTGTCAGCTAGAACTGTCTTATGGTCCACAGGTATTGGAAATTAAAAGTTGTATTGAAGATTTTCTGGTTAGTTTTGTTTGAAACTTTTGAAGTATGTCTATATTCTTATTCTTTTCCTTTATAAAGATTTTCAGTGATCAAACATCCTTAAAGTTTAAGCTGTTAGAGAGTAGTTTTATTTTCATCTCTAACATTCCTCCTCAAACAAATTCCCTTTGTGCTTGAGCCATTGAGGACAAGGGCCCACCAAACTATGTACTGAAATATTAATTTAATTAGAATAAGGGTTGCATGGATCGAGCTATTTACAACTTAATTTAAGAGGCTCTGTTGCCTATCAAGAAACCAATTCCAAAAGTGAGAGAAAAGAAGGATCATGAATTTTCCTAATGAATTTGGGGGAAACGGTTGAAGTATAATGTCTTTATTATTATTAATATTTATGTTAGGGTTGTGTTAGGGGCTTCCAGCCCTTTTACTTTTCAGAACTACTGTCTCCTATAAATACAGTAGTAAGCTGTATAAGGTTTTCTTAGTGAAATATAAGACTTTTCATCTTCTCTCAACTCTTCAAGTTGGTATCAAGAGCCACACCTTTGTGTCTTTCTTGTCTATCGTCGACGACATCGTCTCTCTGTCATTTCCGCCGTTCGCTCTGTTGTCCGCCGTTGCCGTTGTTTGCCGTCGCCACTGTTGTCTGCCGTTGCCGTTCGCTTTCTCCGACGAAGTCAAGGGTTTGGTGCGCCTTGAGAAGCACAACCCAACCCTGGTGGTCCCGTCCTCCAAAGCCTCCGCACGAGCTGCCACGCGCCGCTTCTTTCTGGCCAGTCTTGACTGCGTGTTCCGCATGCGTCGCCTTTCTGGTGTCGGAATTGCACCGCATCACTACAGATCGTCTCGCTGGAGCTTCTTGAGTGTGTTTTGTTCTTGTTTCTCCGTTTCGTTGGCTTGGGCTCATACCTAGGGTCTCCTCCCTCACGTTTTTTGAAACCCTAAGTCCCATTTCTTCTCACAGTTTTAAAATGGGCTCTTCTATTGGAATTAATTCCTCTTTATTTGCTACCCCTATCATTACATATGCAAAACTGAATTGGAAAAATTATTTATCATGGTCCTTTGTTGTGGAATTGTGGTTTCTTGGTCAAGGACACCATAATCACCTTTAACAAGATATTTCTATGGTCCCAGATGAAGAAAAATCTTAGTGGCAGAAATTAGACTTTCAGTTATGTGCTGTCTTGTGGCAATCGATTGAGTAAGAGGTTCTAGATATCTTGAGACCCTATAAGACATGTTCCTCTTTTTGGAAAAAGGCCCAAGATATTTTTGCTAATGATGTACAACGTCTTTTCGATGCAACCCAAAAAGCAACTTCTCTCAAACAAGTCAACCATGATATGGTTTCCTATATAGCAAAAGCTCGGGCTGCGGTAGAAGAGTTAAAGAACTTCTTTGTAGCTGATTCATTAGAAAATATCAATAAAAAACTTGACAAGTTTTACATGGTCCTAATTTTGAAAAGTTTACACTCTTATTTTAATCATGTACATGATCAAGTTTTAGCTGGTGATCAAATCCCGTCGATGGATGGCTTAGTTACTCGACTCCTTCGGGTACCTACATTGGTTAAAGACGAGAATTTAAGTGATGCTATTGAAACATCAGCAATGGTGACACCACGAGGAAGAGGAGGTAGGAGTAACCGAGGAGGACGTGGTGGTCAAAGTGAATGTCCTCAAAGCTCATATTGTAAGAGAATGGGTCATACCCAAGATAAATGTTATTCCTTGCATGGCTTTCCAGAAAAAGCTGCTCATGTGTCTAAATCTGATAATTCAGAATCTAGGATTTTTGATGAAGAGTACCAAGATTTTTGAGGTACAAGTCTGAAAAATCTTCTAATCTTGGCCAATCCTCCTTAATGTCAAATGTGTCAACTACCTGCATCTCTCAATCTGTGGAAGGTCATAGTCCATGGATTCTTGACTCAAGTGCCTCAGATCATATCTCTGGTAACATCCCTACATTTTCTTACATGTCCTCTCCAAAAACTCCTCATTTCATTACTGTTGCCAATGGATCCAAAGTTGCATCTTAGGGGATTGACAAAGTTTCCCTATCTCCTTCACTAAAATTGAATTTTGTTTTGTATATTCCTCATCTCTTTGAGTAAATTGACTCGTTCCTTAAATTGTTCTGTAACCTTTTCTGCTAATTTCTTTGTTATATAGGAACATGATATGGGTCGTCTGATTGGAGAAGGACATGAGTCACGAGGATTATTTCTTAAAACCTAACTCCTCAGTTTCCTGTTTCGCAACTTCATCCCCAAAACTTTTGCATGATCGATTGGGTCACTCAAGCTTATCCAAGTTGAAGATGATGGTTCCAAGTCTCAGCCACATTCAAGTGTTAGATTGTGAGTCTTGCCAGTTAGGAAAACATGTTAGATCTTCCTATCCTAAAAAGTCTGAGACGTGATGTAATTTTGCCTTTTCAACTATTCACTTTGATATTTGGGAACCAAGTCGTGTTACTTCTTTTGGTTCTAATTATTTTGTAACCTTCATTGATGAATTTTGTCGATGTACTTGGGTTTATTTAATGAAAGATGGATCTGAACTTTTGGCAATATTTGTGTCTTTTTTTAATGAAATTAAGAACTAATTTAGGACGACAATTAAAATCCTCAGAAGTGATAATGCTAAGGAATACTTTTTTGCAGCATTTTCTTCATTCTTATCTTCCCAAGGAATTTTACACCAGTCCACATGTCCCCACTCTCCACAACAAAATGGCATTGCAGAGAGAAAGAATAGACATCTCATTGAAACTACACGCTCCGTGATGTTGAATACTAATGCTCCTGTTCATCATTGGGGTGATGCAGTCCTTATTGCCTGTTTTCTGATCAATAGGATGCCTTTTTCCTCTCTTGAGAACAAAGTCTCTCACTCTATCATTTTTCCAAATGACCCTCTTTACCATGTCTCTCCTTGTATATTTGGGTGTACTTGTTTTGTTCATAATGTTTCTCCAGGTCTTGATAAACTCTCTGCAAAAGCTATTAAGTGCGTCTTTGTGGGATACTCACACCTTCAGAAAGGGTATAAATGTTATTCTCCCTCAACCAAGAGATATTATTCTCTAATTTAGAAGGAATAATATTTTTTCTTATTATCATTATGAGGTTACTAAACCTCTATATATACATGAGTCAGCAGTCTATTTTAGGAAATATGGACAGCTAGTTCTAAGGAGACAAATCCCTGTGATGACGGGATTAATTCTACATAAATAAATCTACATAATTCTCCACTTTAGGTTTTCAGTATTTTGTTACCTTTATTGTGAGGACTATTCCAGATGTACTTAGTTGTTTTTAATGAAGAATCGTTCTGAATTGTTTCCTATTTTCCAATCATTTTTCAATGAAATAAAAACACAATTTGGGGTTTCTATTCGAACTTTACGCAATGATAATGGCCTTGAATACCTTTCTCAACTGTTTAAACATTTTATGGCTTCTCATGGCATTCTTCACCAAACCTCATGTGCTTATACCCCTCAACAAAATGGGGTGGCTGAGCACAAGAATAGACACCTTATTGAAACAACTCATACACTTCTAATTCATGGTCAAGTACCCTCACGCTTTTTGGGTGATGCAGTTCTCACTGCATGTTATCTTATAAACTGCATGCCATCTTCCGTCCTAGATAACAAAATCCCTCATTCTGTGTTATTTCCTCAAGACCCTCTACATCCATTACCTCTTAGAGATTTTGGGTCTACATGTTTTGTTCATGATTTTAGTCCTGGTGTTGATAAATTATCTTCTAGGTCTCACAAATGTGTCTTCTTAGGATTTCCACGGTCACAAAAGGGCTAGAAGTGTTTTTCCCCTTCCCTCAATCAATCAATCGTAATTTTATCTCTGCTGATGTCACTTTTGATGAATCTTCTTTTTACTTTTCACATCTATCTTCTAGTTTTGTACTTCCACCTGCTACTGTTGATATTCCTATTTTCTGTGATCCTCCTCGTGATGCTCCGCCCATTTTGCCTCCTCCTTCTTTAGACTCTCATTCACCAGTGGGTCGTCCTTCACCACAACCCTTCATGTTTATAGTCGCCACAATTGTCTCCCTCATTACTCACTTCCAGTGCCGCCGTTTGCCAAGATCTTTGGTTTGAAAATGATGACAAAGGTGCTGTTTCATCTGAGAGATGCCAAGATAGTCACTTCCTGTGAGAACAATATCATCGACATACACTATTAAGTAGATACATCCAGCACTTGAGTGGCGATAGAACACTAAATGATCCGCTTCACTGCGAGACATACCAAATTGCTAAACAACATAGCTGAATTTACCAAACCAAGCCCGAGAAGACTGTTTTAGGCCACATAAGGATTTGTGAAGACGACATACCAATCCAGATGACTCCCCCTGAAGAACAAAGCCGGGCGGTTGCTCCATATAAATTTCTTCATGCAAATCACCATTAAGGAAAGCATTTTTGACATCAAGTTGGTAAAAGAGGCCATTGTCGAAGAGCGGCCATGACAATGAATAGGCGAACAAGGGTCATTTTTGTCACTAGAGAAAAAGTATCACCATAATCCAAACCAAGAATCTGTGTGTAGCCTTTGGCAACCAGTCGAGCTTTCAGACGATCAACTGTGCCATCAGGGCCAACCTTGATAGCATACACCCACCTGCAACCAACAACAGACTTTCCAGATGGTAATTGGACAAGGTCCCAAGTTCCAGTTTTCTATAAAGCACTGAATTCATCCAGCATGGCTTGACGCCAGCCAGGATCAGTTAAGGCATCACCCACAGACTTGGGAATTGACATAGAATAAATGGATGAGAGACATGTGTAAAAAGATGGAGATAATTTGTGGTAACTAAGAACAGTATAATGAGGGGAAGAGTTACGGGTAGAGCGTATACCTTTACGGAGCGCAATAGGCAGGTCAAACTCATTTGCTGGAGCTGAAGGAGACACGGGAGGCAGCACTAGAAGTGAGTCATGAGGGAGACAATTGCGGCGACTATAAACCTGAAGGGGTGGTGGTGAAGGACGATCCTGTGGTGAATGAGAGTCTAAAGAAGGAGGAGGCAAAATGGGTGGAGCATCATGACGATTGAGGGAAGGGGAAAAACACTTATAGCCCTTTTGTGACCGTGGAGCATCATGACGATTGAGGGCGGCGCCAGTGACTGTCGCGACGGTGTGTGGCAGTGCGTGGGTGGTTTGTTCGCTGCGATCTTTGTACCACGTTGGTTACCCAGTCGAGACGATTCGATGGTGTGGTCGTCGGTCGATTCTGGAACTCCAGCGGTGACGGCGACGGCGGCGACAACGGTGGTAATGTGTACCGGAGACCGTGGAGTTGGCTGAAACTAATCCTATGCCCTAGATACCATGTGAGAAATAGAGAAGATTGGGAGAAATATCCCTTGTGTCTTTTTGCATATACATAGGGTAGTTTATTTATAATGTAAGATATCGGTCAAGGCCCTTAATACAGAATGAGCTGAGCTCAATTAACATAAACACACATCTTAACATCTAACATTACTAGAGAGAAATTATTGTCAAAAGATCTTTTTACTGAGTTTGTCAACTCTAATGAACAACTCGCAAACATTTTGACCAAATCTCTAAGGGGGCCTAGAATTCAATTTATATGTTCGAAGCTTGGTGCATATGATCTATATGCTCCAGGTTGAGGGGGATTGTTGAAGTATAATGTCTTTATTATTATTAATATTTATGTTAGGGTTGTGTTAGGGACTTCCAGCCCTTTTACTTTTCAGAACTACTGTCTCCTATAAATATAGTAGTAAGTTGTATCAGGTTTTCTTAGTGAAATATAAGACTTTTCATCTTCTCTCAACTCTTCTCTTGAAACTTTTGCTCATATAAGCAAAATTGAGGCTTGGAATAATATAATATTTGGTTTGTATCATCATGTATTACGATAAAGAAACATCTATTAGACAATTAAAAGTAATAGAGGCATGTTTTATTATACTAATCAAACCTATTTTGTACTTGTAATCACACATCCTCTGTGAGGTTCCTTTGTTCAGGAGACCAATCAGAACACTCTCTTCGCACAATAACACTCAAAACAGCAAAAGATGAAAATATGTGTATGTATATTATTGAATCTGTAATGTATATTAAGAGAAATACAATTATACGTCCCAAGGAAGCCTCCCTTCCTTCACTGGAAAATGTCCGGTCTATACCCAAAAGGAAAATATCTGATAATCCCCTTCTCCCTCTATTCTGTTTCTTATTTATACTGTCTCTCTCTACTAACAAATTATCCTCCTTTCTCGCCTTTAATTTCCTCCCCTCATATACTTTTAACTTCCTAACATTACACCCCGCTGCAAAACAACCTTGCCCTCAAGGTTGGAAGCGTGAAACAGGATCTCCTGGCTCCTCTTCATCATCGTGTTATCATATGAAGGGATTCCACTGGCTACTACCCTCCAATTCAGGTCTGGAGGTTTGGGTGGTGGCAAATCCTCCTCTACTGTCTTCCATTGACCAGGCTCCTTGATGTAGGTTGCTAGTCCAAAATCTGCCAATAGGAGATGAGGAGGATCTTGTTGCTAAGAGAATGTTCAGGCTTTAAATCTCTATGAACAACCCTGTTTTCATGACAATACAAAACCATCTGCATAAGGTGCTTGAAGATAACCCTGGCTTCAGATTCTGAAAACCATCCATGCTTCTCTAATCGATGAAAAAACTCTCCTCCAGCACAACGTTCCATCACCAAGTGAACAAAGCCTTCCTCTTCATAAACTGATTTGAGATCCACAACATTGGGGTGACCGGATAGCCTAGCCATTATCTCTATCTCAAGTTTTACAATCCTCAAATAATCCGAAGTAACCAACCTATCTTTAGCAATTGATTTGCAGGCCAAAACCTCTCCTGTTAACTTGTCCAAACATGCCCTTATGACACCAAACTGTCCCCAACCCTATTGCTCACCGAGAACGTACCGATCTTTTAGAATAGAGACTTGACTTGTCTCTAATATGGTCTCAGTCAAGGCTGCTACTTTGTAACTATTGTATGAAGTAC
Source organism: Vigna nakashimae (assembly GCA_034642375.1). Taxonomy (NCBI): domain Eukaryota; kingdom Viridiplantae; phylum Streptophyta; class Magnoliopsida; order Fabales; family Fabaceae; genus Vigna; species Vigna nakashimae. The sequence goes on from CM067759.1 coordinate 19,468,577, forward strand.
AAGGTTCACTGTTGTTGTCGCTCTTGGCAACAACCATACCAATTTCCTCCTCCCTCCTCAACAAATCGAGAAATATAGTGTTACAATGTGGTTCCTTGATACCATATGACACATTTGTTACAACGTGGTTCAAGTGAATTGTAAATCCTTCTCCCAAAGACTCAACAACGGAACTGTAACCCCCTTTAATCATACAATGAGCTCCCCCAAAAGCCCCATACACCTCATCTTGATTCTAGTAGGGAAGAGAAACATCATTAAGTGAAGCAGCACAACCATACTCCAAATGAGCAAAGTGCCAATCCATAACCCTCCTCTCTTGAGGGCTCGAAATCTCCTCATCAAGCTTTTTTTTTCCAGAACTATCCCTTTTGGAATCAAAAGGTCTATATGCAGACTTGTTTTGTTCAGTTTCTTCATTGTTTTCTTCACTGTTATATTCAGCTTCAAGAGCTTCATCCATATTGCATGATTTTTTTGTTCTGTCACTATGTCGTAGAAAGGGAAATCACTCTTCAACACTGTCAACTCAAGGCCCAACTGAGCACAAGGATTTGGTCTTCACTCAGTGGCCACATCAGCCTCAACACCAATTATAATGTTAGCTCCAAGATCGACAGGGACAAAAAGTGAGGAGTGATCTGGTTTTTCCGATGCTTGCGGCACCAGAATTTCAAACTCTGGGATGTACTCGTCGACACTACCCTTCTATCGCGCGGCGCCTCGATTTAATCCGCCAAACCTCTGCGTCAGAGCGTAGGTGAACACTTTCCGAGTCAGATGCTTGGTTTTCTTCCGCCAGAAGCAGATCCAATAGTAGCTCACGCCTCTCTCCATACAGATATATACCAGCTTCATCTTCTCCCTCTCCGTCATGTTCTGGAGATCGAAAATATTCTTTGCCTTTGCGATCCAGCCCATGGGGTCTGCTCCTTCGAACGTTGGTAGTTCAACGCGCTTCATCCAGCTACGTTGCACGTCTCCTCTGTCCTCTTCCGCTTCGTCCTCCGAACTCGCTGGTGGTCGCCGTTCGCGTTCAGCTTTGACAGAATCGCGACTTCCTTCGAAGCTCCGATCCTGGTTCCTAGAGCGTCGTCCCTGAGCACGGTTAAATGTCTAGAGCCCGTGAGTCAACACTCGCATCTCCACCTTCGACTCCATCGCCATCACTCGTCCCTCCATTCTTCTTCTTCACTCGCGCTCTGTTTGCTCCTTCGATACAGATCCGGCAGGTCGGACCAAACTTGTTAGGTTCCTTTGTTGAGGGGACCAAACAGAACACTCTCTTCTCACAATAAGACTCGAAACAACAAAAGATGAAAGTATGTGTATGTATATTATTGAATCTGTAATGTATATTAAGATAAATACAATTATACGTCCCAAGGAAGCCTTCCTTCCTCCACTGGAAAATGTCCAGTCTATACCCAAAAGGAAAATATCTGATAATCCCCTTCTCCCTCTATTATGTTTCTCATTTATACTCTCTCTGTCTACTAACAAACTATCCTCCTAACAAACTATCCTCCTTTCCCGCCTTTAATTTCCTCCCCTCATATACTTTTAACTTCCTAACATCCTCTCATAGTGGAGAAAGAACAAAGCAGTACCGAACTTGAAGAGAAGGATAAAAGGAACTATGCACCCGTTAAATGAACTTATACTCCTCTCTAGACTCACTTGAGTAGTATCACACCATGCATGGGGTTAACGAGTGTTTTGACAGTTTGTTAGACTTGAATAATGAGAGGGAGAAAATAAATATTTTATTAATTACAATCATGATAATTACATCCTCAACTCCTCTATTTGTTACAATCACATTCTCTTAGAAAAGGAAATAAAGTCTACCAAAACGAATTCTAGGGATATTTTTCCTAATTCCTATGGAGATTTTAGGATATTTTTATTCCAATAATCCCCTATTTACGACAGTTAGGTCTTTAATACCTCCCTGGTTACTGGGTCTGGAATTGTACTTATTTGACATGGTCTAAGTTCTCCTTCCCCCCTACAAAAGGAAAGCATTAAAACACAAAGTGATTTACTCAGAATTGCAAATGCCAGGTCTGTTTTAAGAATTCTTTTGTTCAAATGTTAATAAACAGTTCTGTTTTGCAGGTTGGGTTGTGGGATTGTAAAGATCGCCTTAACTTTCTCAAAGATGAATATGCGTTTCATTGTCAGTGTATTGGTTGTTCAGAAGTCAATCTGTCCGACATAGTCCTCAATGCCTTCCATTGTGTCAATCCAAATTGTTCTGGTGCAGTGTTAGAAAGCAGAGTACATGACTGTGAGCAGCAGAAAATCAAGCACTTCACTATTACTGACCTTGTAAGCCATTTAAAGGACACGTGTTGATATTGAATTACTGTTGTTCTTTATACTATAAATCTAGTTGAAGTTTAAATTGTGTGCTTTACCTCAGACAGTGTCTTGATTTTCAAGAGATTTCCTTAACAAAACAATATGGAAGCCATTCTTGTGGTTGAGATGCATTACATTATATGGAAAAAGTGAATATTATTGTGATGATTTGTACAAGCTAAATGCAACATATATACCTAATAATAAATGCTATCCTAGTATTTTTAGGCTTCAAATAAAGGGAACGAGGAATACAAATCCTAATTATGTGGAGGGAATATGGAAATAAGGGTAGAAATCTCTGCAAATACAAGAAACAAATTGTGTGCTACAATATAAGCAAATTATTCATGCATAACAACTATTCTTTTCTGTATTTGAATATCAAGCAGCCTACCTCCACCTTCTATTTATACTAGGATGTGTTCTAAAAACGCATACCTGATCATGAGTTAAATTCAGATATGGAGTTAAATTTTGGTATATCCTAGTCTTCTGATTCATCCATATTTTGGAGCTGTTACTAGAAAATACTATGGATTGGCGATTCTATCATACCATTTTTATAATAAATAATGAATAACTGTTATTTACTGAGAAACTAAGCATTTTCCTTCTGCCACGTAAGTTGCTCAAGGGTCAGGAAACTTGGATCATTATGATTCATGTTTTCACCCTTTCAAGTTGGCAATATTTTTTCACTATAAAAATCCTCCACCCTTTCAGGTTGAAAAGAATGATGACATTTGTGAAGTATCTCTTAATGTCTTCAAACAAAACGGGGCCCATATTCATGGTCAACCTGGATACTGTTTGAAATGTGGTTCTTACTGTGATTTGGAGTCTTCTCATGCTGCAGTCAGTGAAGCTCTAATATGCATAAAAAGGTTTGCACTATCCAATTTGACTCCTAATAACCCTGTCCTAAAGCACGTCTTTCCTTTACTCTGAATATAATCATGCAAATCTTGAATAGTTTCCAATTTGAGGCTACCTTGATAACCCCACCCGTGCCACCTGGCCACCCCCCTTCCCCACCCCATTTTAAATCCTGCATGATCTCATCATAATAGTAGATGACTGCTTATTTTTGAGTATTTTACGTCCTGAAATACGGAAATGACAGGTTGCAGGATGCAAAATCTTCAAAAGAAATTTCGCGTATTACTATTTCTGATGCTTTGATATCTCTTCAATCACTAAGATTAAATTTGCATGGTTACAACAAGCTTATTGCGGAGGTGAGTTTGAGCTTCCTGCACTTACAAAACTCCTCCATGCTTGTTATAGTTCTATTTGTTTTTGCTGATAGTATGTGTGTTGGGTAGTTTTGGAATACCCATACGGTTCAAGCAAGTACTTCATAATCATTGAAGTTAACCAATGCAAAATTAAAGTAATCATGAGATAGATAAGATGAAGCCTATAAAACTCTTAAAATCATATTGATATTGCATTTAACCACTCCACTTTAATATACAACCCTGATTTCTCAAATGTCATTTTTACTCCCATCAGCCCTATCTCTTTATTCCTTTCCCTTCACATATCTCACTCTCTTTTCTTTTTTCCTTTCTCTTCCCCAAAGGATGTATACACCTCCTTAGGGGTGTGGAGTTATTTTTGTGTGATATATATGATATGTATTTGAGAACTTATGTAAATCCATAATCTTTTTAAACAAAAAATATGCTAATCCAAACATGCCCTCAATGTCTGGATTTCTTAGACTCCAAGTGTGTATATCTGTGGTGACAACTATTGAATAGCATGGACTGGGTAGACAAACAATATCTCATGTTTCTAATGATGATTTAACTTTTATATCCTTCAACAAAATATGATGCATGCAGGCAGAAGACAGCATTGCTCAGGCTTTTTGTTTAATAGGAGAATTACAATTATCTGTTGATCATTGCAAAGCTTCTATCCAGGTAAAACTTTTTATGAATAAGCTTACTAGTATCAAAGGCAAAGGGGTGGGGAGGGGAGGGAACAATTTGTTTTTGACGTATTTTTTGTTTACTATATCCCTTCCTGTACCTACTGTTGATCATTGCAAAGCTTCTATCCAGGTAAAACATTTTATGAATAAGCTTACTAGTATCAAAGGGGTGGGGAGGGAAAAATTTGTTTTTGACGTATTTTTTGTTTACTATATCCCTTCTTGTATACCTAGAACCTATCAGCTATCCAGAATTCTTTCCGATGGCAGAAATATAAATATTTTTTAAATGGAACTCAGAAAACTGCCGTGTTAAATTGTGTGGTGTAGCACTGTTAAATCAGACAGAAAGAAAAGAAAAACTAAAAACACTTCAGCCATTAGTCTAAAAACTATTATATCTAACGTTCATATTTACTTTATGATGGTTGTTGACATAAAGTTCCTCTCCCACTGTAGCCTTCTTCTGGATATAAATGTATGCTTGTGGAACATGTTTTCTGTTGATTATGTTATTGTTTATTGATGTTGGGGAACATTTCACCCGCACCAAGCAATTGAAAATGAGAACTCATTGGTGTGCATCTTATAGGAACTGGACTCATGAATTTAACAATTACGATTTGGGCATTTTAATCATTCAACCATGAATAGTGAGAATCCTTAATAATCAAATTCCATTTGAAGTGAAATAAATTGATGCAGTTTAGTAAGATTTGATTAAAGGACATCAATTAAATTCCTAAACTTTATTAATTGAGTTAGATCAAGAATCTCCTTGCTATTCATGGACCAAATTCACCGTTATGCAAACTTAGGTATCATTAGGTGCCTACGTTCCACAACAATTGGTATATGATATTCAGTTAATTATTAAAGTGTTTGGTTCTTTTTCTTAACAACTAACGTTTAAGGAGGGTGCTTATCTATTATTTTGGGAGAAAAACCTGCCCTTAAAAGCCACTCCCATCGTCCCTAATCGTAAAATATTTTTCTGATATTTTTTGCCCAATATCTTTTTGCCCTTTCTATTGATTTTTTTTTCTATTGAACTTGCATTAATTGTTTTTGACCAAAAATACACAATTATTTTGGTTCATAAATAATAAATGTTATGAATTGTCTTTTTTCTCCATTATAAAGATTGGAGAATTTAAGAGTTTAGTTTTATAAATTAAGACTTCATTACTATTATTCTGTCTCCATAAATTAATTTGTTTAGAGAGTTTTTAAAAAATATTGCACTACAAAAAAATAAATTTTCTAATTACATTAACTAACTGTTTTAATAATTATGAATTTGTTAACAATATATTTATACGGATGGAGTAGTTGTTGTTGTAATTTGAGATAATATCTTTAGAATCTTCCTAATTAGAGGAAATAGATATATAATCTTTTATTTTATTTTACTTTTCTAGTTTTCCTATTTCCCTTTATTTTACTTTCCTAGTTTCTCTATTTTCCTTTATTTTACTTTTCTAGTTTTCCTATTTCCTTTTTTAGGAGAATTAAATTATTACAAATAGAGAGTATCAAAATATATTTTTTATGATTGAGAATAATAAATCAGTCTTATTTTACACCATTGTTAAGAAAGAAGAACCAAATACTTAACTAATCTACCAAACACTTCATTTACTCGGTGAAGCTTTAGGCACCTCATAATAGCCAAGTCCGTAATCATACATAGCATCATAAGTAAAATAGCACAGGATAGAATTTGTGATGACACCTTTTTCCTACATCCGTGGAAACACTTAAACAAGTTGTTCACTTAGATCAATAAAGATTACGAGTTTTGTGAAAACAATGAAAAATACTCACCTAGAAGTGTATCTTCCTACAAACTTACGTATCCCTACAAAAGAATGGTAAAGCACGCTCACAAAGAGACATTCGACTACCAAGTGACTACCCACACTTCTATCTGACTTGAGTGCCTTAACACTTCACAGGACTTATAGATAAGGCATATTGGTTACTTCTCACCTTTCAAGGGCGTTACTTCTCCCATAACCTGCAATCTAACTTCCAGTACTTGTTAATGAATGCATTTCCAATATGGTCTTCTTATAAAATTTATAAGTTTTTCTACGTAATAGGTCTAAAACATTTTGTTCCTTTTTGTGTTACAGATTCTGGAAAAGCTATACGATACTGATGATATTGTTATTGCTTACGAACTTGTGAAGCTTTCTTCCATCCAACTTTCCTTGGATGATTCTACTGCTATGGAAAGCATAAATCGAATAGATGATATCTTCTCACGTTATTATGGACGTCATGCAGACTTGGTGTTCCCTTATCTTCAATATCTTAGGGGAGAAATTGAGAAATTTTCAGTGAAGGCCATCCAATAAAATACTTTTACGACAAAATGTCCTACAGAATTTGAGGTATAATTGTCAATCACAGGTTAAATGATTGGTCATATAATATGAAAGATATACAATAGTCAAGACCTCAAGAAAGATTACTCAAAGCTCATCCAAGCTGTTTGATAGTCTAGGCATACCATGCATAAATAAGAACTAGACTTTGAACTAAGGTCAGTCTGTGCTCTCTAACTACTCTCTTTCTGAACTTGTGCTTTATTGATATAGATTCATTCAAATTTAAAGAGGATGGAGATATATTTTGAAGATTGTCTTGAGATCTCAGTTGATGAAACCTCAATTAGTTACAAGGGTATCAGCAATAACTTTCCATAGTTTTAGTTCCCAAAGAAAATTGATTTTTGCAGTGAGTTATATTATACCTGCTATTACTAAATCAACGAATTTATTTCTTTCTTAATTAATGGTTTTGTGGAAATGGGGAGCAGTAAACCGAGGAGATTGTGTAATTTTGATGATTGTATTCTATGTGCTGAATTTAAGAGCATATGGTGCAAAGCTATACGTATGAAAAGCTGTAGGAATGGTTACTTGACAGATTGTGCAGCTTAGCAATGTTGAAATGTAATGTTTCTTTATTATTATTATTATCATTATTATTTATGTATGGGAACCCAACTATTAGGTTAGGGTTTAAGGAAGTGCCTTGACCTTTTGTAGTCTTCTCCTTTGTACTCTATAAATACAGTAGTATAATTGTAACAGTGTAGTAAGAAATTACACTGTTTTATCTCATTCAAGTTCTTCAAGTAAGAGCATATGGTGCAAAGCTATAGGTATGAAAAGCTGTAGGAAATGGTTACTTGACAGATTGTGCAGCTTAGCAATGCACTTCTTTTACTCCATCTTCTAACCGGTTTTGGTATGCTCTCTTAAACATGTGGTATTATCTGCTCTATTACTGATGACTTTCAGAAGACTGCATCCAGTATTAGCTCCAGAGACTAACAATTGTCTGATCTACTGGTATGTTTGGCTATGGGTTGTCTTCTCACTCTGATACCTATTGACAACCTAGATTACCAACTGGGCGTTTTTTGAAAACCCCCATGAGATACGAGTCTTCTCTCTGACTTAGTTAACAGAAACATTTATTGATCCATTACTACTTGATACCTTCATTTCGTGATTAGGGTTATCAGTAGTTTGAAATCTCACTATGACTAAAGTAATTTAATGGTTACAAGTTACACTATATTACTAAACATAGTTTTACCTCCATGGTAATACCCAAAACACATAAATTACCCACCTATGATTACTTAAAAGTTCTCCTTTTTCATACATCATACTTCATAAATACCACACCTAATATCAAACATCACAATTTGTATTGACTTATACTCAATTTTCTTAATTCATAATATTTCATTTAGACAACATTTTATTCTCACTCTTCACAAATCATTACCACCAAACACCATATGTAACAATCTAAAGCAATCCTGATAGGATACTGGGTGATAGGATAGAAGGTAGGGGAGCCGAACGGTAGGAAGCAAACAGAAGCAAGTCCAACGGTGGAAGGGGGTGAAGAGATGGAGCCGAACAGTAGAAGGCAAGGGGAAGCAAGTCGAACGGTGGAAGGCGGTAAAGAGATGGAGCCGAACAGTAGAAGGCAAGGGGAAGCAAGTTGACGGTGGAAGGTGGTGAAGAGTTGCAGCTGAACGGTAGGAGGCAGGGGGAAGCAAAGCAGAACGGAAGGCGGTGAAGAGCTGGAGCTAATCGGTTGAAGAGTGACTATCCTAAGTGGGATAACAGTTAGGATGGGAGGGAAATAATTATAGTAAATAAGGTCATATCCTAGGGAAATACTCAGTATAAGTTTATTATAGTAAATAGAGCTACATCCTATTAAAATATTCAGAATAAGTTAATTATAGTAAATAAAATTATATTCTAGGAAAATATTCAGTATAAGTTAATTATAGTAAATAGACGTATATCCTAAGGAAATATTGAGTAGAAGTTAATTATAGTAAATAGAATTATATTCTAGGGAAATATTTAATATAAATAAAGCTAGATGCTATTGTTTATGGCATGCTTTTGACTATAGAGTTTGTTGCCAGGCGTCTATGCTCCTGTGAGGGAGGTTATACTCCCAAGTAATTGACGAGGTTATGCTCTCAATTACCCTTGTTTACTTTTGTTTATTCAGATATTACCATCAATAAAAGAGATTCGTTCAATAAAAGAGATTCATTCATCCATTATCATTCATTCATTGTTCTGTGCTTGTTGTGTGAGAGGTTATTTGGTTAGGTTTTATACTTAGGTACGTAACAAATCCCATACTCGTATAACACCAAGAAGTCAAGAAGAAGGGAAATATCTCTTAAGTATCATCCCTCTAGGGAAAAGAGAATTGTATAGGCCTCTCGCTCAAATGTCCAATTCTCATTTGAGTGTATATTACCGCTTGAGCATCAATATAATGTTTAAGCGACTAGAATCTTAAAAGAGAGAATTGCTATGGTGTTTCTCTTGTCTCCTGAGCAACCAAAATTCCAGAGCAGAGAGAATTGTTATAGGATCTCTTTCTAGCTTGAACTAATATCCATAGCTTGAGCAACAGTGCTCCTCGCTTAAGCGACATATGGTTTCCTAAGCGAAGTGAACAAACTTCACAGAACAAAGTCTTTGATTTTTTCATTCTAACACTATTTCTCCTCTATGTACCATGTGTTGTAATTAGAGGAAAAATTTTTTAATTAGAGAAAATATATATAGAATTTTTCTAATTAGAGAAAATATTTGTAGGATCTTCTAGTTTATTTTTCAATATATTGCTTCCTTATTTTTTTTTTTTAAAAGATTAGATTGTTACAAATAGAAGTAAAGAGAATCTAATATACATGAATGAAAATAATAAAATTCATTCTTTTTCAAGACTATGCAAACTACACTTGCTTTATTTCAATTAGATCCAAATAACTAATGTTGTCAAACTTAAGAATCGGAAAAGGGATAAAAAATCTTAACTCGACTAGTAAGAGTTACTAGTAAGAGTTACAAGCGTATGTAAAACTATATTCATAAGCCCATGCATCCATTAAAAATAATATAGATGATAAAAATAGCTCATAATTAGTCTTAAGATATAAGATCCTGTTCACAACTAAAAATAGGTCTTTATGTTCTCATAATAGCAAAACCAAAGAGAGGGCAAAACAGTAAAGTGATTGGATCAGAGAGCAAGTGTCAACAACTGTGAAGGTAGTGCTGGTGATGATGCGTGCAATGTTGTGATGCCGAGGTGAAACTGGTGGCAACGAGAGCTTGTGAGTGCTCTGATGGTCATTGGCGACTATAGTGATGGTTAGACAGCAATGACAACTTTAGCATCAAGAGGTGCATGCACTGTCGTGTGACCGCTTAATTTTGCGTGTGCCTCATCAAACTCTGGCTTCTCAAGATGGGAAGGATTGACACAACGATCCACACCTCCCATGATCTCGCATTCACACCATCTCGCAGGCTCCTTGGTATTGTCGAGATCAAATGAGTTTGCAAGTTTACTCATGATTTTGACAACATTGTAAAGAACACAACTGGTTAAGAACATAATACTATGTACTTAGTATTTATTCAAATTAATATTAAAAGAATTTTATTTAAAATAAGGCATATCACAACTTCAAGGGATAACCCAACACAATCCTTAATCACTTATATACAATTTAGTATTGCCATAAAAAATCCTTAACCATAATACTCCTTGTCATCGAAATCTTCAATACAATCCTCAATAATACTCGTCGTCAATTTTATTTAAAGTAATGCATTTCACAACTTCATGGGATAATCCAACACAGTCCTTAATCACTTTACAATTTAGTGTTGCCATAAAAAATCCTTGACAATAATACTCGTCATCGATGTAAGCAAATCTTTAATTTTCAATTAAATGAAAACAACACACAGGATCTTGAATTTTCATGATACTCACAATTCCCACAATACACAGTAAAAGAGAACTAACCTGGATCCATTGTGCAGTTCTTCCTGTCTCTTCCTGTCAAATGTTCTCTCTCCTCTTACTCCTCTTTAATGCCTTCTGGATGATATAGAAGTTGTAGGATGGTTTTCTCTGTCAGTTTCTATTCTTTCCTGAGAACGTTACGTTCTCTATATCTCTTCAGAAACTTAATGTATCCACAGAAATAAAACGTTTTCCTCTTTTATGATATTTTAATTAACTTTAATAAAATACCAAAATGCCCTTTTGGAGTGAGAAGAGAGGGATTAATTTTAATAACTCTAAAATAATCCCAATAACTTTAATACTTTAATATTCTAATAATCATCACATTAGAATCCTTACATTAAAGTTATACTTTAAATTACATGAACCAATGTAAATTATTAATATAATTTAACATTCTCCCACTTGGTTCATGTGATGACTTGAAGATCTAAAATAAACTTTAAGTGCGCACCATTCATTAGAATTATCAAGTCATCATCCTTATATGAATTGAAATAATCGGATCATGGCGGGCAAAAGTCATGAGCGACAAGATTCCTTCCATGTATCACATAATCAAAACAACTCAACATAACTTTAATCAATCTTATAACTTTTATGTCTCTAAAGGAGACCTATCATGTCACCACAATCAATAATACATGTATATAATTTAATGTGGATAACAATAGAATAAAGAGAAACATAACTTTAATTGAATTCACAAGTGTCATGACAGTACAAGCATATAACTATACATATCTATATAGATAGATAACAATATCATGTTAACATTGACTTATCCATAATGCCCATAGTTTCAACATGGCCAATAAAAGTTTTGGGCGGTAGTCCTTTAGTTAACGGATCTGCTATCATCAAATCCGTACCAATATGCTCAATTAACACTCTACGTTTCTGCACTTCTTCTTTGACTGACAAGTACTTCAAATTCATGTGTTTATCACCCTTTGAGTACTTATCATTTTTAGAGAAGAAGACGGCTGCGGAATTATCACAATAAATCTTTATCGGCCTAGCTATACTGTCAATAATACCAAGCCTCGATACAAAGTTCCGCAACCACAAAGCATGAACTGTGACCTCAAAGCATGCCACGAATTCAGCCTCCATGGTGGAAGTAGCAATGACTGATTGTTTTGCACTTTTCCAAGAAATTGCTCCTCCAGCCAAAAGATAGACATACCCAAATGTGGATTTTCTTGAATCCACACATCCAGCATAGTCTGAATCCGAATAGCCAATCACTTCGAGATGATCTGACTTTCTATAAGTGAGCATGTATTCTTTGGTACCTTGTAAGTACCTAAGAACTTTCTTTGCAGCTTTCCAGTGATCCATTCCGGGATTACTTTGATATCGGCCTAACATTCCAACAGCAAAACTGATATCTGGCCGAGTACAAGTTTGAGCATACATTAAACTCCCAACCACTGACGCATAAGGAATAGACTCCATGGCCTTTCGTTCCAAATCATTCTTGGGACATTGCATTTGACTAAACTTGTCTCCTTTCTGAATTGGAACTATTCCGGGAGAACATTTTTCCATTCTGAATCTCTCTAACACTTTATTAATATAGCCTTTTTGAGACAAACTTAACAATCCTTGTGATCTATCACGGAATATTTCTATTCCTATCACATAAGATGCCTCATTCATATCTTTCATTTCAAAGTTGTTAGAGAGAAACTTCTTTACATCATGTAACATACCAATATCATTAGCAGCAAGAAGAATATCATCAACATATAGAACCAAAATAACAAACTTACTCCCACTGACCTTTATGTATATACACCGATCAACGGTGTTCTCTACAAAACCATACGAAGTTATGATATCATTAAACTTTAGATACCATTGACGAGAAGCTTGTTTTAGTCCATATATTGATTTCTTTAATTTACACACTAGATTTTCTTTTCTTGTTATGGTGAAACCTTCTGGTTGGTCCATATAAACTTCCTCTTCTAAGTCACCATTCAGAAAGGCGGTCTTTACATCCATTTGGTGAAGCTCTAAATCATAATGAGCCACCAAAGCCAAAACAATTCTCAAAGAGTCCTTCTTAGAAACAGGAGAGAAGGTCTCTTTGTAGTCAATGCCTTCCTTTTGAGTGAAACCTTTGGCGACTAATCTAGCTTTATACCTTTCAATATTGCCTTTTGAGTCACGTTTAGTCTTAAAGACCCATTTACAACCGACTCTTTTTGAACCCTTAGGCAATTCAACTAGATCCCATACTTTATTGTCATCCATTGATTTCAACTCTTCTTTCATAGCATTCAACCAATTCTCTGAATTATTGCTTTCCATGGCTTGACTGAAAGAGACTGGATCCTCATCAATGCTTAAGTCACATTCATGTTCAACAGAGTAAACCACATAATCATTCGAAATAGCAGGTCTTTTCTCCCTTACAGACCTTCTTAATGCTGCTTCTTGTGGTTCCTCTATCAATTGCTCATTTATGACTTGCTCATTGTCAACTGGCTCAACATTTATATGTTCATTTTGTGGGATTGGAACATTAATTTGTTGTCTCTGCTTGTTGTGTGACTGTGATACAACAAGAGGGATAACAACTTCAGAAGAAACACTATCAGTATGCTCTTGAATGTCCACTATTCGTGATTCCTCACTCCCACTAAATTGACCATTTTCAATGAACCGAGCATTTCCAGACTCAACTATTCTTGTACTATGGTTAGGGCAATAAAATCTATATCCCTTTGACTTTTCAGGATAACCGATAAAGTAACCAGTAATGGTTCTTGCATCAAGTTTCTTTTCATGTGGATTGTATAACCTTACTTCTGCTGGACAACCCCAAACATGAAGATGTCTTAAACTGGGTTTCCTTCCGGTCCATAGTTCATAAGGAGTTTTAGAAACTGCTTTGCTAGGAACCCTGTTAACCAGATATACAGCAGTCTTTAATGAATACATCCACAAAGATAAAGGGATATTACTATGACTTAACATACTCCTAACCATATCCATAAGAGTACGATTCCGCCTTTCTGCTACACCATTTTGTTGTGGTGTACCGGGCATTGTGTATTGTGCACATATACCCCGACTTTCAAGGTACTTTGCAAATGGACCTGGACATTGTCCACTCTCATCAGTTTTACCATAATATTCACCACCTCTATCAGATCTCACCACTTTTACTTTTCTATCTAATTGCCTTTCCACCTCATTTATGAACACCTCAAGGGCATTCACTGATTGAGATTTTTCATGCAATAGATATATATAACAATAACGTGAGAAATCATCAATAAAGGAGATAAAATATTTTTCACCATTCCAAGATTTAATGTCAAAAGGACCACAAATATCCGTGTGTATTAACTCAAGAAGTTGACTGCTTCTTGTGGCAGGATTCTTTGATATGTGTTTTGTTTGTTTACCCTTAATACAATCAATACATACATCCCAGTCATCAAAATCCAATTGAGGTAAAATTTCATTTTTTACTAACCTCAACATCCTTTCTTTGGATATGTGACCCAATCTTTTATGCCATAAGAAAGCAGAACATTCCTTTCCTGCGCTAGAATTTCTATCAACAACATGTTCAACATTAAACAGGGATTCAGAAAAATTAACATCAAGATTTAAACGGTATAAACCATCCAATAATGTACCAGAACCATAATAGTACGAAAGTTTATACAAATGAAAAATACCATTTTCAATCCTAAAGTTAAAACCTAAACAATCCAACTTTGCAACAGAAATCAAATTTCTAGCACAACCAGGAACATAGAGACACTTTTCAAGATTCAGACAATAGCCAGTGTCTAGAATCAATCTGTAAGTCCCAATTCCTTCTATTCGTGCCTTCATTCTATTCCCCATATATAAATACTTTTCAGTTCCTTTTATGGGCTGGATTGAAAGGAATCCCTGCATAATATTAGAAACATGAGTAGTAGCTCCAGTATCCAACCACCAGGTATTATTAGGCACTTCAACTATATTTGCTTCAAAACTTACAGAAACATAAAAAGTACCTTTCTTTTCGAACCAAGATTTTCTTTTCGGACAATCTTTCTTGAAGTGACCTACTTTCTTGCAAAAGAAACATTTCTGGTCCTTCTGGATACCGCCCTTATTCACTTTCATTGGGGCTTTGTCCTTCTTGTTCTTCTTTCCTGATTTACCTTTACTGAAGCTAGCACCTTCATGAGTTGTGAGATGGATAGAATGATCTCTCATTTTCTTTAATCTCCCTTCCTCTTGAACCAACATGGCTTTGATTTCTTGGAAGTTCCACTTATCCTTAATAGTGTTATAATTCACTTGGAACTGGCCAAATTCAGGAGGAAGAGAGTTCATGATGAACTATACTAGAAAAGACTCATTCACCTCCATTCCCATTGACTTCAATCTTGCTGCTATATTAGCCATTCCAGTTACATGTTCATGTATGGGCTGTGACCAGTCAAACTTTTTGGTAGTCAGCTCACTCATAAGAGTTCCCACAATAGACTTGTCAGTTATGTCTGATTGTGAATACTCCTTGATCATTTTCATGAATTCCTTTGCGTTTTCCGTTTTGGGTATGGAAGGCTTTACGTTCTCTGCCATAGACATGCGCATCAAGTTTAATGACAACCTGTTAGACCTATGCCAAGTCTCATAAAGAGACTTTTCATCACTTGTACTGGTCTCTGTAATGGCTGCGGGCATTTCATCCATCACAATAGCCATATCCAAGTCTAGAACACCCAGTTGGAACTGGATTTGTTCTGACCAATCGGCATAATTGAGTCCATTAAACTTGACGACATTGTTGCTCAAACCTGCTAAATTCATGTAAGCTGAAATAATACACAAGCTCATACATCAATGCTTTGATTAAATTTAATGGATTCAAACAAATTACTACACTAGTCATACATTCAAGTTCACCTTTGGGTGACACTTAAACTGATAGGTAGTCAATAAAGTCATTCATTTAAGTTCACCTTTGGGTGATTCTTAAACTGACAAATTCCATATATATATACTTTAATAAACAATCAATCATACTTGAGACTATATGTATGCTATCTTTGGATATACAAACATATACTAAGTACATGAAATGTTTCACTTTAATGTCATCAATTATAAACCATGGTTCACCTTTGGGTAATCCATAACATCCTTATATCAATGACTTTCAAATAATTATATTCATAATTTAACATCCTTTATATTATGAATAATTTTCACAATACTATGAGTAATTATAACTCATCCGAAATTCAACTTAATTGAATTTCCTTCATTCAAAATTAATAAACAATTACATACTATAATTTCCATTCAATAATAACACACTTTTAATATTTAATATGGAAGTGCAACAGTAAAGTTGCGGTATTGCTATTACAACTAGTTCCTTTTCAAATTCAATCAACACTGAAAAAAAAATTGCTTTATTGTCAAATGGAAATTTTGTGCAGCAGTAACCAAATTAAAAAAAAAACTCTTGCATGAGAATTTAACTCTTACAAGCCGCAACAGTAAATTGCTTCCAAAGTGAAATTCACATTGCAGCGAATTCAAACTATCCAATAATAAAATTGCTTTAATGTAATAACCAAAAGTACAATTGCGGCTTCCAGAAATTCACTTTAGAGTGAATTCAATTCTCTTTTAATTAATAATAAACAATCGAAATCATAAAACCCTGTGACGGTGCAACATTAAAGTTGCTTTAATGTAACAATCATGCATCAGTAAAAGCAACAATCAAAAAATTAAGATTCACATATTGCAGCGAATTTAATTTTTTTTTTCATGCCAACAAAACAATTAAACATTTGAAAATTTAAAATCCCCAAATTTTACAATTCAAAAATTAGGGTTTCACAAATTAGGGGTTTCAAAAATTTGGGAATATTACCATTCAAGGAGAATCATAAAATTCAGAACCGTGCTCTGATACCACTTGTAAGCAAATCTTTAATTTTCAATTAAATGAAAACAACACACAGGATCTTGAATTTTCATGATACTCACAATTCCCACAATACACAGTAAAAGAGAACTAACCTGGATCCATTGTGCAGTTCTTCCTGTCTCTTCCTGTCAAATGTTCTCTCTCCTCTTACTCCTCTTTAATGCCTTCTGGATGATATAGAAGTTGTAGGATGGTTTTCTCTGTCAGTTTCTATTCTTTCTTGAGAATGTTACGTTCTCTATATCTCTTCAGAAACTTAATGTATCCACAGAAATAAAACGTTTTCCTCTTTTATGATATTTTAATTAACTTTAATAAAATACCAAAATGCCCTTTTGGAGTGAGAAGAGAGGGATTAATTTTAATAACTCTAAAATAATCCCAATAACTTTAATACTTTAATATTCTAATAATCATCACATTAGAATCCTTACATTAAAGTTATACTTTAAATTACATGAACCAATGTAAATTATTAATATAATTTAACAATCGAAATCCTCAATGAAAATAAATCATCCAACCAATATGAATCCTCTTGCCTGTCAGGATTTTGAGTTAGGACCTCTAGGAAATCCGGTTGCAGATGTTTGATCCTCATCAAGAGGTGCCTTGTGAGTTTCATTAACAAAACTGAATTTGGATTTTGCATTCTAAGAGATGATCACAGCTCTACGCATTAACTCTGTCTAGAGATTTGGGGGAAAGAACCATTCAAAATGGTCAGAATGATGGAGAGAATAAGAACTGTTGCAATCTGGTTTATTTTTATCGTTATCCATGGAAACAAGAATGGGAAAATTATGGTGTAGGAAAGAATGATTGAGCACAGAATCGTTACCATTCTTGATACCATGTAAAGAAAGGAAATAAAAGGAATTTTTTCTTCTTTTGTAATTAAATGAAAAGATCATAAATATATACGAGAGAAAAGATCTATAATTATGCTATAATGTTCCTGGAGTTATAATATTATGTTCTCATGATTCTGCGACACAAACCTATAAGTCAACTATCCTAATATGGATAGTCATAATATTTTATCCCAAGAATCTTGGGTAAGAGACGATATGTTGATGACTCATTTCCTTGTTGAAAATTTAATCTCAAGGAATATGTTTTTTAATGGATTACCTTCAGCTATTTGTTTATTCTTGGGATTGATCTTTGAGTTTCACTTGTTTTACTACTTTTTTCAGTTTCCTGATTGGTTTGTTATTTATTCACTTGTTTGATCTTTTAGTATTTCTGTTCCATTCTGTATTTGTCTGTAAACATTTCCATTCAGTATTTTTTTTGCTTCCCCTTAATGCGATGCAGGCAATGGGTGATGGCACCTTTGAAAGGAGCGGACATGAAAAAAATTCAGTGGTATAAAACTGAACTCAAAGAAACAGATGGTTGTTGCCTGTGCTTTATCTGAGGTGAAATCGATAGTGATTGTTGGTTTTTAGGTATGTTCTCAACATTTGGGACGTAGCTAGGATGCCTCAGGTAGGTCTAAGATTTTAGTAAAACTGGTTAATGATTCATGACTAGAACATGAATTGTTGACTATGGGAGTGCCCATAATCTGCAGATTATGTGTTTGGTTAGAGGAGAATGGGAAAGAAAAGGGAGAGCCTTAAAAATTAAAATATCTCCTTTCTATTATTATTACTGTGTTAAATTTCGTCAAAGCTGAAGAGAGTGAAAGGATTAATTGAATATTATTTTAATGTATTTTTGAAATATTACATTTTATTTCTATTTATATGAATTAAATGTTAAATGATTTCTTATTAATATAAAGTTGGACACAAGATTTGTATAAAAGAAATTTCAAACATAATGGTATGTTTTGAGTAAACATTATTTGATTTTTGTTGTGACGTGATTCTCAATCATACAGTTTAAATGAAAAGATTAATGTTAGATATATTAGATTATTCTGTATTTTATTTTTAATTAATTTGTTATTATTTTTTATTTATATTTTACGTTTAATTTATATATTTTTTATTATAATAGAGTATTTATGTATATATTTAATATAAGGCAGATTAAAAGTATATTTAACGACTAACATGTAACTTCATAGAAAAGATTAACTCTTCTTTTTATATTAAGATACTCATTTTAAAAAATTAGTGTTTGTCAAAGTGACACGTTAAAGTGTAATGTTAGAGATATTGTATTTTATGTTAATTAGGAAAAAGGAGACTTTTGATATTGTTTAATACTGGTTGATGGTGAATGGCTCAGAAGACACCGAAGGAGAGAGCCCGGTTTTGTGGGTGAAGAGCTCGGTAGTGGCCATGAAAAGATGGATAGAAATTTTAGAAGTCATGATGATGAGGGTGGCAGAGGTGGCAGAAATTTTATTATTTGTACTTTGTCTAAGATTCTATTTACACCTATTTAAAGGTTACCAAGGTTTAATGTAAATAACTACAATGAATTACAGTGAAAATTATGTGTGTCACATTTATTTTTTTACAATTTTTTCTTGAGATAATCGATTATCTCAAATGATAATTGATCATTCCCATGAGTTTTCTGAAATAATGCATTTCTAGATCTCTATTTGTATCAAGCTATTCTAATAACTTAACTATTACAGATTGTAAAAGTTTTATTTTAAATCAATCTAAAGAGTATTGGTTGCTTCCATTTGAGTATTTCATCATTAAAATTCTTTAAGTTTTACATCAGTCTATTTCTAACAATCTTCCTTTTTATGATGATCAAAATCCTTGTTTAAAGCTTTTGGTAATACGTGCACATTTACAACTTAGTCAGAAAAACAACATTAGAGAAGTATTATAGTGTTTTTAACATTTAACCTTTTGTCTCTCCTTTTTTTTATCGTAATAAAAAATAGAGTAACTCCTCCTAAACATGTGCATTCAACTTGGTATAAGCTCCCCTCGATATGATAACAACATTAATAATAAGTAGAAATGCAACTGTAAATGAAAGGAAACATAGTTTTATTGATGTTGAAACAGAAGTACAAATTTTAAATTCATCACTTAGCTCATCATCATAATCCTCTTCTAATTAAAACTTAATATTGGTTAGCCTATGATCTATATCTCTAATGAGACCACACACTTGGTCATGTTGAACACCATGAAGAGAAAGCAATTCTTGATGCCTTGTGGTTGGAGGTTATACATTTCCTCCATCCTTCTCGGGAGAGTTACAATATTCTCTTCCATAAATGAAGAGGAGTCTTCATGAGTCCTTAATGGTTCAAAAATTTAATGAAGAAATGCAAAACTTGTACATAAGGGACATAGAAACATATAATTATCCATTTGGGGGTATTTTATAGGAGAGAGGAAGATTGGAGCTTGTTTAAGCAATTCGGCAAGAAGTGGCTTGCCTAAGGAGCCATTTCAACTTGTCCAGCGAGAATGTATAGGAGTAGCTAAACTCCATTTCATTGGGGTTGGATGTAATGTACCTAAATTCTTTGTAACTTTTTCCATGTAATAGAATATTTTTTCGTATTCATGTGTTCTATCTCTTGCTTTCACTTGTGTTATGAAATATATATGCTATTTTGTTGGTATCTAATAATTGGAAAGTGTTTTGGAACCTAGACAAGGAAAGAACAACCCAAAGGCTTGGTTCTAGACATAAACTAAGGCTCTTGATCGTTCATGAGATCTTTTCTTAATGCAAATCTTGTGTTTGAATATCTAAGGGATTAATATTTTCACATGAAGATTTAGGACTTGTTTCTAAGGAATTAGGGCTTGTTTACTTATGACGTGAATGTATGAAGATGTTAGAAATGTATTGCATGGTTGAGTAATTAAAGTTCGAGTCATGAAATCCAACCCCAATTCTTTACCCATATCGCTTTATAATCGTTATTTTCGGTAATTTTCTTATATTCATACTACACTTGAACCAATGATGATTTGTATTCATTGCATAAACTAGTAAGTAAGCATAATTACCTAAAAAATTGTAAATCCTTTGGGAGACGATATCTAGACCTACAATCTATATTACCTGCACAATTTGGCACGTTGGCCAAAGAGTTAACAGTGGCCCAAAAAGATAGAAAATAGCATATGTGGTGTAATTGTAGGGTCATCAACAACATCACAAAATAAAGTATAGGCATCTAATCCCTAGACTAGATGATATGTTGGATGAATTACATGGATCAATCATTTTCTAAAACTGATCTCAAAAGTGGATATCCCCAAATTAGAATTAAAGAAGGTGATGAGTGGAAAATTGCTTTTAAAACCAAATTTAGACTATATGAATGGTTAATGATGCCTTTTGGAAGTGCTCCAAGTACTTTCATAGGACTTATAAATCATGTCTTAAAGGATTGCAAAAGAAATTTGTAGTTGTTTATTTTAGTTGATACATTGTCATTGAAGCTATCAAATTAATATTACTTTTCAAGGCAATTTTAGTATTGCTAAGTTAGTATTAAAAAAAGTAGATAGGATCAAAGTAACCCTAAGTCGTCTCCCAATGAACACGGAATTACTTTTCAATATTTGACTCTTATGAATGTTATGGAATGCTCAAGAATAAAAGTGAGAAACTATGCTAATGGAATTAATGTTTAAAGAATGTAGGAAACTTAGAAACAATTATTATGAAATAGGTTAATTTCACGGCTTTTCCAAGACATATTCATCATCGGTTATCCACAGATAATTGTTCAATTGATTATTGTTCAAGTTTAAAATTAATTAAAGTACATTCTTAATTAATTTGAGGGTGATCGTGTAGTTAACCAAAGTAGATTCTCAATCAAATACAAGACCTTTCTAGATTATTCACAATAAATTCAACCAAAGTACATTCTCAATCAAATTCTATTGTGTTTAATCATGTCTATTCTTGAATCTCCTAACCAAGTTAAAAGCTAATTAATCAAAATAAATTCTCAATTAATTATAGTT
Organism: Vigna nakashimae; assembly: GCA_034642375.1. Lineage (NCBI taxonomy): Eukaryota > Viridiplantae > Streptophyta > Magnoliopsida > Fabales > Fabaceae > Vigna > Vigna nakashimae. Next base: position 19,490,172 of record CM067759.1, read on the forward strand.
GAAATTATTACCACCAATCAAATTACATTGTCAAATGATAGCAAAAACTCATTTAATCATATGAAAGTTCCTAAATTCAATCAAAGTAGATTCTTAATCAAACCTAGAAACCCTTAAACTCATATTATTAATATGCATGTAGATTCAAACAACTTATAATGCAAAAATCATTGCTTTTAATATGATTGAGAGATGAAAGACATAGAAAGAGAACAACTCAAATCAATAATCAAAAGAAACAATTGCATTAATTCAACTTAACCTCAAAATCCATAATGAAATTACAATGGAATTGCCCTAGAATCTTAGCCCTCCATGAATTAATGGAGTGAAACACATGATGAAATAAAAGTGAAAGGAGTGGTGGATGAATGAGTTATGATTTGTGTCTCTCTTGGGTCTCTTTATATAGGCTTGATTGGGCTTGGACTCTGAATCTTCTGTTAATAAGATATTTTATCTTATATCTAATATCTTCCAAATATTCAACATATTTAATCGTTTTTTGAGAATATTTGATAATATCTTTTCTAGATTCAAAAAAATTTGGCAAATATTATCTTTTGATATTTATTGATATAGTTAAAACAACGAACATTCAATCCAAAATAAATGAATACTAAACAATCATTTGCTTTCCCATAGTTTCACTTTATATAGAGTTTCGGATCCTTTAAAAATCCTACACCATCATTCACCAAACTTTTTGCTTCTCTACAGAGTTTTCTTAATCAAATTCATTTTGATAACTTTATGTCTCTAGTTTTCTATTCATTCCTTCATCTTCAAAAAAGCAAGGCATTTGTTTGTCTTAGATTCAACGTCATTATGAAATGTTTTTTGAAGCTTGAAGGTATGAAAGAAAACCAGAGCAAAAAGTTAACAGATATGGATTTCAAAATCCTTCTCCATTTTACATAACCTACAATTCTTTTGTTGGTTTAGATTTCATTTTTTGCCTATGTTTTCTTAAAATGTATTTCTTTTGGTTTTGTTTTCATTTTTGAACCTATGTTTTGTAAAAATGGATCTTTTTTAAATCCTCTAAGGTATTCGACGTTGGATGAAGTGACTCTTTGGCGTCATATTATATATGGACGTCGACCGGTGTTAATGTCTGCCATCATTTTGTACACTAAATGATTCAATTTTAAGTTTGTTAATGTTGTTTTTCACATAATGAATCAGTTAGCTCTAAAATCTAATCGTAAAAAACATCTCCAACAAAACTTAAAAAATGAATCATCCAAATATGATAAATATTTATATTGTATTAGATCAAACTAAGCAATGGTAATGATATTTCTTAAACATATTTGGAACCATGGTTCCAAAACGCATTTTCCTCTCTTTAAATTTGAAAGTGCACCATGAATCCTTATGATGATTGTGCACGTTCAAATCCATGGGAGCAAATTGCTATTTGAAGAAGACAAATGCTCTGAAATCTGAATGAAAGAAAGATCTCCATGAAAACATAAAAATGGATCGAGTATATTTTCAATAACGAAATAGTTCTGAATCAAAGTATGGAAATGAAATGGTATATGTAAATGGAATGAACATTGAACGCCCTTCAAATTTGACATAAAACCCCTCATCAAATTCTAGAGGTTCTTTTATTGGTAGGCTTAAGTGTAATTGATTGCTTCTGTTCAATCTCCTCTTCTTCTTTCAATCTACCAAGCTCCAACTTGTGTTCCCTTAGTTTTTCAAACAAAGTAGTCATATTCATGTTAGTTAAATCTTTTGATTTGGATATGGTTGTTACCTTTGGTTTCCAACTTCTATTTAGGCTTTTCATAATTTTGATGTTGATTTCCTCCTTTTCAAAAGATTTGCCAAGAGCCATCAAGTCGTTGACAATATGAGTAAACATTTTTTGTACATCATATATGGTCTCTCCAGCTTTCATCCTAACCATCTCATATTCTTGCACTAGGGAATTCTTTCTAGCCCTCTTGACTTGATCAGTTCCTTCATGAGTAACCTCAAGAACTTCCCACATTTCTTTGACAGTTTTGCATTGGGAAACCCTGAAAAAATCATCCATAGTAAGAGCAGAGGCAACGACATTTCTTACTTTAACATCATACTGAGCTCTTCTATTTTCCTCTTGAGTCCACTCAGAAAAGTTTTTCAAAACAGTTTTTCCATTAATCACATGAGTGGGTTCAAAAGGTCCATTAAGAGTAGCATCCCACAACTCTCCCAACTGCACCCTTTCACTAATAAATAGACGTCCAATTACAACCTAGTTTGCCGTCAAATTGGTATTATGATTCATTTTTTAAATTTCTCTAAGATGTTTTTCACATAAAGAAATCATTTGATATGAAATCTAATGGTAGAAAATATTTTCAAGAAAATTTAAAAATGAACCATACAAATATGAAGATGGACACTATATTAGATCAAAGTTTAGTTGTTAAAAATGTTTCAGTATTAAACATATTGTGAGTCATATTTGAGTTTCCTGAAAACTTCCCTTTCAGTAAGATTTCATCACATTTCTATTCCCCCAAAAAACATTTAGGTAACTTGAATTTCAAAGTGAAACTTCATATGTAGTACTGAAGATGAATGCACACTTTGAAATTCAAGTCCGAAAATTGCAATTTAAAGAAGAGAAAGCTTTGAAATCTAAGGAAAGAAAATTTTACAGGAAAATATAAAAATGGATCATAATATGTTCAATAGGGAAACAATTCTTTAAGAAAGTAAGTAATGAGCGTGGTATTTAAAGACGAATAATACACATAAAAGCCCATCACTACTTAACGTTCATCCAGTAGTTAAATAATTCATGGTAAAAGTAGTAATTAGGCACATTTATAGTTAGGTCTAAGTCTATGATCATGACATATTTTGGCCCACCAATGGTATTATATTGTTATTCTTAGTATTTTTATCTTTAACTTATAAATAAATGATTCCTCACTTTTATAAATATGTCTTTCAGTTCTACCGTCCTGACAAACAATCAATGGCTAAACTTGTGAGCAATGGAGTTTATGAGGGAGTAGAAGATGATGATGATCTTCTAGCAATATTGTTGAAAAAATTACACAGGTTGAATAAAAGACCGGTAGAATTGTATTGGGTATTAAGAGTATTTGGCCTCTAGTGTCATGTGTCATTATATATTGCTCTAAATGATGCACTGGAGGTTGTTGTGGAGAAAGAATGTTAAACATTTCAGTGATACAACTATGGTGCATGTAAGTTTTTTAATTGTCTTTCACTCTTTAAATATTCAAATTGTTACTTTTTAATATATATATATATATATATATATATATATATATATATATATATATATATATATATATATATATATATATATATATATATATATAAATATGTACATGGACACCATCATAGTGGACCAAGGTTGGGCAACCACGTATGGCTTTCTTGAACCTTAGACCATTCAACCATCTGGAAACACACTAGAAGACAAGAAATCATATATGCAAACATGGATAGATGAGTCTAAAAGAGAGATGTATATCGCGCCATACATTGATGAGTATGTGTTACTCAATATTCTCCACTTTTATAAAAAATTAATTTATAGACTCACTATTTGTTGGTACATGTTAGGGATCATTAGCAAAAGTTGTATGGTTTTGTTCCTTACATAGGAAGATGAAATCTGACTTAAAATCCTTGTTACAAATGTAAGTATTACATTCTATCATTCCAATTCATTATGATATTAATATATGTTAGAATTGATGGACTTTGTTTCTCAACACCAAGACGGGGTGAATTGGTGTTTTATAAAATATTGCACCTTTAAAAGCTTTTTCGCAAATGATAGTGTTTCTGAAACCTTTCTTGTGTTGTAAGAAATTTTGTGCAGTCAAACAGTATGCATGTAAAAAAATTAAAGAATGTAAGTGCTAATGTAAAGAGATAGGGATAAGAAAATCAAACTCAGTTTTTATACTGGTTCGACCTCAATGCCTACATCCAGTCACCCTCCCAATCAACCCTAGATTGGAGAGCAATTCACTATAATGATCATAGTATTACAACTAAGGCTTTATAGAGCAACTCTTAAATGTAAAACCTCACAAACTCTCAATCAAATATAGAACAACAAAACTTGTCAACACAGAACTACCCCGTTCCTGTCGCAGCAACCCCTTTGAGATATCCCCTCTTAAAGTCAAGAGTACACCATTCTTCTTCCTGACGCCACACGTATAGGGAACAAAAAAATCAAAGATTGCAAATCTTCCTCTCCTGATCAAACATAATGCACCTTCAGTTGTGCAGAGACAATCAGTCTTTTCAGTCCAGTCGCGTTTGCTTCTCAAGAATGCTTCAAGATTTGTAAACCACTTCTTGTTCTTGATTCTTGGAGCCTTTGATCAATCTGTAAAACCTTTCATATGAAAATAAATCAGATATGAAAGTGTAATTCTCAATTGTTCTACAAAAAATCAAACAATTTGTCAATATGTAGTTTTTGTCAATTCTGATGCAAATCAATAGATTACTACAAGAATGTAATCGGTTACATTAAACACATGTAACAAACTTACAGCAGTCAAAGCATATAATTGAATGTTCAATTAATGTAATCGATTCTCATTAAATGTTTAGTCAAACACATTTAAAAATATGACTGTTAAAGCAGTTATGACAAGCATAAGTCAGTTTTTCAAATCTTAACAGACTTAATTGAATACATAAACTATGTAATCGATTAAGCTTTAACACTTAGAAGATTTTTGAAAATTTTTTTTTCTAAAAACTCATCACAGCACATATGAAAAAGATATGTGCAAACACACAAGTTTTAATCAATTCACCAACTAATGCAATCGATTCAAAACTAGTTGTTCTACCACAGTTTAAAACTCAAGTTGTCTGATGACCTTAATTCATTATCACACCACTATAATCGATTAAGTCATGCATATATGATTTTGTGCATGTGGATTTTATATCACCAAAAGATATATTGTGCATACACATATATAGTCACTTCATAAACACAATAGTATGCATCAATCAATACAATATGTCAATCAAATGTGACAAACACAATATATGCATATTTCACAATAAGTATGAACACATATAACACATAACACAATACACATACATGTGTTTTTATTAACAATGTGTTGTTATCATAAAAAACAAACATCATAGTGATTGAGTTTAGCTAACACTGTGATCCCCCTATCAACAATATATTAACTTATGTTTCTAATGTTTCAAATTTAATAGTTTAATGTTTCTAATATTTCAATATAAACATATTGAAATAGTTTGTCCTAAGGTTGGAATTAATTCATCTTCAACTTAATAATTTTTGCAGTTAAATTAAACTATCATATTTCACTATTTTCTTTCCCATGTTTAGTGTAACAAACAGATAGATTTCTAGGCATGTGGGTATTACATCATGTCAGGGATGAAGACAATCATCAAAGCAGGAATCAAAGAAGATTGGACTCAAGTAATAACTTACATTTGAAATCTTACAAATCTCAATGAACTTTGTACATTAGAATGAAAATAATATAAAGGTTTGCTTGATTTTGCATTGGTTCAATAATTCATCTTCATTGATAGATGCCACAATAAGGAAGCTAAGAAAGAAATAGGTAGGATATCTTAATGAAAGATGGAATTAGGCTATAGAATAATTTACTTTACTTTAAGTTCTTTTTTTTATATTGATAGCTTTAGGTTTTAGCTCTGATATAGTTTCAACTATGAATACATATTATATATACATTGGAAAAACTTGTTTTCTGATTTTCAGGTTTGGTAAAATTAAGAAAAATGAATCAATTTAAAAAAAAAATCCTGAACTTAATGTCGGCCCGTACATTGAACAATGTCCATATGGGTATATTGACATCAGCCTATACACTACACGACATCAAATCCCTTCTAGAGAACACCCAAAATAATTATTGTTGGACGAAATACTTTGTGGCTTAGCGACAAGGGACGTCGACCTCTAAGTATGGCCGACGTCCATTCCACATCTCACCTCTCTATAGTGGACATCAAATCCCTTCCGTTACATCCATCAAAAGCTATGACCATGATCACAAATTAAACGTCGCTAATCTTAAGGGTCGACGTCTTATATCATAAAAAGACGTTGGTCCTTATAATTTGAAGTCAATTTAACGTCTCCCATTATGACGTCGGTCTCGAATTCGACATTAATGGTCGAGAAACCCCTACACTATACGTTGTTTTTGTACTAGTGGTTGCTCAAAACAAGAAAGGTAAGTTAAATACTGCAATTGAGGCTTTATCAAGAAGAAATCTTCTTCTAGCCACCTTAGGAGCCCAAATTCTTTGATTTAATAATATATCTTATTTGTATGCTCAAGATTTTGAATTCTCCACCTTTTGTAAGGAATGTTTACATAAGTCTCAAGGATGTTTCTATGTGAATTGTGGGTATCGTTTTAAAGAAGGCAAAATTTGTATTCCTGAAGGTTTATATAGAAAACTCCTAATCAAATAAATGCATGAGGGAGGCTTAATGAGGCATTTTTGGAGTAGATAAAACCATAAGCATGATTAAAGAAAAATTCTTTTGGCCCCATATGAGGAAGGATGTCCAAAGACATTATTATAGATGTATCACATGTTTACAAGCTAAATTTACAACAATGCATCATGGATTATATATTCTTTTTGCCTATTGTTTCCACCCCCTAGGAATTCTAAGAACTGCAAGGGTTTTGATTCCATCTTTATGGTAATGGATCGTTTTAGCAAAAGGACTCATTTTATACCATGCCACAAGGTAGATGATGAAAACAATATTGAAAGGTTATTCTTTAGGGATGTGGTTAACCTTCATGGTTTGCCTCGGACAATCGTTTCTGATAAGGACACTGAATTTCTTAGTCACTTTTGGAAGACTTTATGGTCTAGATTAGGGACTAAGTTATCTTTTTCTACTACTTGTCATCCACAAACTGATGGAGTGACAAAAGTAGTTAATAGAACCTTATCTACTTTATTGAGGACAATCTTGAAATCTTGGGATGAATATCTTTCTCAAATTGAGTTTGCTTATAATAGAACAGTTCATAGGACTACTGAAATATCTCATTTTGAGGTTGTATACGGTTTTAACCCTTTTACACCCATGGATTTAATACCTCTTCTTACATTTTTTACTTTCATTCATAAAGAAGGGGTATCTGGATCATGATTTATAAAATATCTTCATGAAAGGGTTAAGACATAAATTCAGCAACAAATTGAGAGATATGAAAACTACAATAATAAGGGGAGGAAAGAAATCATCTTTAAAGAAGGGGACTTAGTTTGGCTTCATCTATGAAAAGAAAGATTTCCTAAACAAAGGAAGTCCAAACTTAGCCCCCAAAGAGATGGTCCTTTCCAAATACTTAATAAGGTCGATAATAATGCATATTAATTAGACTTACCTGAGGAATATGAAGTTCATACTACTTTTAATGTGTATGACCTTAAACCTTTTTCAGGTGAATCTGATGATGAGCGATACCTTCTGGGTTTGGGGACACATCCATTTCAAGAGGGAGGAGGTAACGTTAAAGCTGAGGCAAAGTAGTTCGCACTTGAATTGAGTCACTTAGTGATTGTTCAGAAATATCTGGTAAACTAGACACAATTGAAGGAGCCCAAATAACAGGAATATTGATAGTATTAGAAGAAGACATATCAGAAAAAGAAACATCATTAAAATAACAAGAAACCTCATTGAAGGTGACATTTGCAGAAACAAAATAGTGATTAAGAGAAAGAGAAAACACGTGTATCTTTTTTTGATCTAGTAAAGCCTAAACAAAACACATTTGTGTAATCGACGAACTAACTTATCAAGACCATAATTAAAATTATGAACAACACATGTAAACCCAAAAATATTTAGTAGTAAGATGTGAAGGGGTTCATGAAGAAATAAAATAGAATGAGGTGTTTTATTATCTAAAATAGTAGAGAGCATGCGATTAATGAGATAACATGCAATACGAATAACATCACCCTAAAATATTGAGGAATGTTACCATGAATTAAAAGACGTGTGAGTTGTTTATGCATATTTTTGTACTCAGCCACCCCCATTTTGTTGAGGTGTATAAGTGTTAAGACCTCGACAAGTGTACCGAATCGTATCAAGTAATAATAATTGGTAAGACCAAATATCGTTTTCCAAGAGACTCACGGCACTAAACAGTCATGTAATTACTTAACTAATTAAGACTTTGAAGAACAATTTTAGGGTTTTGAATGCAAAAACAAGAAAGTAAATACGAATGCACTTTTGATCAATTGAAGAAAAACACAAAGATGAATGGATGATATTGAAAAGATGAGATGAATATGTTGTTGGGGTTTAGATTTCACCTTGTTTATTGTTAACAATCTTTTTGATCTCCAGAAACGAAACCAAAAAACTTGTTGATGAATCGGCAAGTATACCGAATCGCACAAGTAATATAAAATGGTAAGACCAAGTATCGTACCCCTGAAGACTCTCGGCACTAACAGTTGTGAGATAACTCAATTAATTAAGACTTAAATAAAATGAGATTGTTGGTTTCAAATGCAAAGACATAAAATTAAATATGAATGCAAATTGATCAATAGTAGAGTAACACAGAGATGAACAAAGGTTGTTTATAAAATGAGATGAGTATGTTGTAAGGGTTTGATTTCACCAAGTTTACTCTCATGTATATAAGAATTCTTCTTTTTATATTAATATTAACGTCACTCACTAAATTACCTAGAACCCGATCCCTCGACGCAATAAGCCTGCCTTAATTCCTAGTTCGTGCAATTCCTAGCGTTCCTAGAAAATTAAGTCTGAAGATCAAGAGCTTAAGACGACCAAGTACTCATACCCTCATCCCTGAGAAATATTACCCCCTGGGAGAATTCAACAAGAACTTGAATTGTAAGGAACCTCCTAGCACTCATGCAATTCATAAATCATGCTACTAAATGAGTTAAATAGAGCAAGTATTGAAACAGATGAATTCCCTAATAATTAATGAAAAAGCATATAAATTAAGAATCAATTCAAATACATGAGAGTTCACCAGGTTACATCATTCCCCAACAACAAATAGAGTTTAGTTCCCCATAGACATGGAGAAACTATATGAATAATGGAAAAGCATGAGATAGTGAAACCCTAAGAGTAGAAAAGGAAGCTCCCGCCTCCAGATTCGCCTTTAGAGAGTAGAAGAGTGTACTTTTGTGTTGCTCCAGCCAGAGATACCAAACCTAGAGCGCCTGGGTCCTTTAAATAGAGTTGGAACAGAGTAGAAACACGGCCCAGTCCAAAAGAGTCGAAACAGACCAAAAACTAGCCCGGATCTACAACGTGCGACGCTCGGGCACCCCATTTAGGGCACCCGGGCGGTGGACGTTGATTTCCTAGGGCTCGAGCCTTCAATTTTGCCTAGGCTTCAGGGTTCAAAGCCCGAGCGGCGGATGTCGATTTTTCCACGCTCAAGCCTCTTGCAGGTCGCCCAAGCTTCGTGCGGTTCCCTCTTCTGGTGCTTTTCTAGGCCTTTCTGAGCTCTATATCCTTAGAACTTCGTCTCTGCTTCCTGTATTAACTCATTTTCTATCAAAACAAAGGGAATTAGTCATAAAATATTCAAATTCAACCCCAACTCTCTTATTCACACAACTTAATGAAAAAACATGAGTCTAAGCAAGTTTCTAAGTGAAAAAGGGTGTATTTAATATCAAAATTATATCACAAATAACGGTATTTTCAACCGTTATCATTTACTCTCATGCATATATGAATTCATCTTCTTCATTAATGTTAATATCACTTTCTAAATTACTTAAAACCCGATATCTCGGCGAAGAAAGCCTATCCTTAATTACTAGATCACATTATCTTGTATCCCTAATAATTAATTATGCGTTACGATTAGAACCTTAAGATAACCAAAACTCATATCCCCATCCCTGAGCAATTCTCTGTATGTATCCATATCATGAAAACCAATAATCATGTCATGAATGAGTTAAACATAACAGGCATAGAGCAAAGAAGAATAACCTTAACAATTAATGAAAGACGCATAGATCAATTAAAACCAATTCAAATACATGATAGTTCACAAGGTTACATCATTCCCCAACAACAAATTGAATTTAGTTTCCTCTTGTCATAGAGAAACTAGATGAACAATGAAATGAGAATGAAAGATAAACCCTAAAAATGGAAGGGGAGAGCTTCCGCATCCACTTCTGCCTCCAGAGAGTTGGAAAAATCTGAATGTTGTGTCAATTATGTCAAAAGATACTCCCTCTAGGACGTCCAAGTCCTTATATACAACTGAATTGGATCATGGGCCAATGTTTACACCGCTCAGCGCCCCAACTTAGGATGCCCAGGCGAGCTTGCGAGACGAGTGGCGCTCAGCGCCCCAGGAAGGGTGCCCAAGCGTGAAACATTACTTGAAGACTATTGCTCAGCATACATGAGAGGGCGCTCAGGTGTAGGTGCGAGACATCCTGCGCTGAGGGCCCCAGAAAAGGGCGCCCAAGCGTCTTGCGACCTTCAACAACCTTCTCTTCTGGTGCTCTTTATGTCCTTTCTGAGTTCCAACTTCTTGACATTTAACACCTCTTCCAATTCATCCTAGTTTCCTAAAAATCAACGGAATTTAGTGATAAAATCTTCAAGTATAACCTCAACTCTCTTATTCACCAAAATAAGCTAAAAACAAGAGAACAAGCAAGTTTCTAAGTCAAAAAGGGTTCATTTATTATCAAAATTTAATCCTAAATAACGGTGAAATCAACCGTTATCACAACCCCAAACTTGAAACTTTGCTTGTCCTCAAGCAAAACAACATCTGACTCAGCCTAAACAACACTTTAATGGTTCAGCATATTACAAAGCACTTTCTTCTAAGACAAGTAATCACTCATAACTTCTTATCATAAAAATATCAGTCAAGATGCATTGATGCTTTAGCCAAACAAGCTCAACTATGGTGCTCACATATTCACAATGTATAAGATGCAAACTCATGAATGATCAACAACCAAGCAAGAATGTTATCCTATAGTGCATGGAACTATTCCTTACCAAAAGACAGTGTTTCACTCAAGCACTCAAAAGTGTATAGTGAGGTGACACTCTTACACTCTACCATCACAATGTCACATAAATCTACTTTGTCTTTCATTTAACCACATATCAAACACACTCACAAGCAAGTTATCATCACAAGGACTTTTTATGGCTTGTATTGAGGCCGAGCTAAGAAGAAAATTGGTTTTTCTAGACAACAAAATCCTTGAGTTAAGAGAGTGCACAATTCATTGTAGTCTTGTATTCTCAAATCTCGATGCTCCATCTCAAATGGCAAATGACATGCTTTTCCATAAACTACCTGAAAAGGAGATAGCCCTATAGCAGTCTTCATTGTAGTCGTGTATTCCCAAAGGGCATCATCTAGCTTCTGAGACCAATCCTTCCTTGATGAAGCAATCGTCTTCTCCAAAATCCTCTTTATCTTCCTATTAGACACCTCAGCTTGCCCATTTGTCTGTAGATGATAAGAAGCAGCCACTTTATGTCTCACACCATAATGCCTGAGTACTTTTCCTAGCTGAGCATTGCAAAAATGAGATCCCCCATCACTGATAAGAATTCTAGGAACTCCAAACCGAGCAAAAATTTACTTTTTCAAGAATTTAATGACAGTGCTACCATCATGACAAGCAACTACTTCTACCCACTTACTCACATAATCAACCGCCACCGAAATATATTCATGATTAGAAGACGGCGGAAAAGGTCCAACAAAATCTATCCCTCAGCAATCAAATACTTCAACCTCCAAAATCCCCTGTAATGGCATTTCATGTCTTCTTGAGATACTTCCAGTTTTCTGACATTTATCACAATTTCTAGCATGATTATGAGCATCTTTAAAGAAAGTAGGCCAATAAAATCCTGACTGGATAATTTTTGCAGTTGTTCTCTCTCCATTAAAATGCCCTCCATAAGGTGAATCATGACAATGCCAAAGAATTCCTTCTGCCTCTTCATTAGTAACACAACGCCTCAAAGGATTATCTGCTCCAATCTTAAATATAAAATGGATCATCCTAGATAAATTGTTTTGCGTCATGCAAAAACTTTTTCTTCTATTGCCAATTAAAATCTTTTGGGATTACTCCTGCAACTTTAAAATTAGCCATATCAGCAAACCATGGTCTCTATTGAATATACAGGAGTGTTTCATCTGAGAAAGACTCCCAAATTTCTTTCTCCTTACTTGTGACTTCACCGTTTACTAACATGGATAGATGATCAGCAATCACATTCTCATTGCCCTTCTTATCACGGATTTTCACATCAAACTCTTGCAATAAAAGGACCCATCTAATCAAGCGTGGTTTAGAATTGGGCTTGGTTAGCAAATACTTTATAGTTGCATGATCCGTGTATATGATCACCTTAGACCCAATGAGATAAGGTCTAAATTTCTTCAAGGCATATACTATAACAAGGAATTTATTTTCTGTAGTGACATAATTCAACTGGGCTTCATTCAAGACTTTGCCAGCATAATAAATAGTACGAAAAGCCTTCTCTCTCTCCGCTGGCCAAGCACAACACCTATAGCATAATCACTAGCATTACACATTAATTCAAAGTCTTGATTCCAATATGGCGCTACAATCACGGGCGCAGAAACCAACTTCTTCTTTAGAATGTCAAAAGCCTTCGTAAATTCATCATTCATCACAAAAGGCACATCTTTGACAAGGAGATTGCTTAAAGGTTTTGCAATCTTAGAAAAGTCTTTAATGAATCTTCTATAAAACCCGACATGTCCCAGAAAACTCTTGATTCCTTTCACATTTGTATGTGGTGGAAGTTTCTCAATGACTTCACTTTTGTTTTGTCAACTTCAATTCCCCTAAAATAAACTTTGTTACCCAAAACAATACCTTTAGTCACCATAAAATGACCATTTTCCCAGTTAAGAACAAGGTTTGTTTGTATGCATCTTTTAAGCACAATATCCAGATTAGATAAACAAACTTGAAAGGAATCACCAAATATCAAAAAATCATCCATGAAAACTTCTATGCATTTTTCTATCATATCTGCAAAGATTGCCTGCATACATCTTTGAAATGTGGTTGGAGCATTACACAAGCCAAATGGAATTTTTCTATAAGCAAAAATACCGAGCGGACATGTAAAAGTTGGCTTTCCCTAGTCTTTTGGATCTACCACAATTTCATTGTATCCTGAGTAACCATTCAGAAAGCAATAAAAAGCTTGTCCAGCAAATCTCTCCAACATTTGATCCATGAAAGAAAGAGGAAAGTGATTCTTCAAATACATCAAAGAAGAATAACCTTAACAATTAATGAAAGAAGCATAAATCAATTAACACCAATTCAAATACATGAGAGTTCACAAGGTTACATCATCCCCCAACAACAAATTGAATTTAGTTTTCCCTTGTCATGGAGAAACTAGATGAACAATGGAATGAGAATGAAAGATAAACCCTAAAAACCGAAGAGAAAAGCTTCTGCATCCCTTTCTGCCTCTAGAGAGTTGGAAAATTTTGAATTTGTGTCAATTCTGTCAAAACATACTCCCTCTAGGGCGTCCAAGTCCTTATATAGAACTGAATTGGATCATGGGCCAACTCAGCTCCCCAACTTAGGACGCCCAGGCGAGCTTGCGAGAGCAGTGGCGCTTAGCGCCACAAGAAGGGCGCCCAAGCGTGAAACATTACTTGAAGACCAGTGCTCAGCATCCATGAAAGGGCGCACAGGCGTGGGTGCGAGACATCCTGCGCTGAGGGCCCCAGAAAAGGGCGCCTAAGCGTCTTGCAACCTTCAGCAGCCTTCTCTTCTGATGTTCTTTCTGTCCTTTTTGAGTTCAAACTTCTTGACATTTAACTCCTCTTCCAATTCATCCCAGTTTCCTACAAAATCAAGGGAATTTAGTGATAAAATCTTCAAGTATAACCTCAACTCTCTTATTCACCAAAATAAGTTGAAAACAAGAGAACAAGCAAGTTTCTAAGTCAATAAGGGTTCATTTATTATCAAAATTTAATCTCAAAAACAGTGAAATCAACTGTTATCAATAAGCGCATGAAGTTTGATGGGGAATAACATAAGAATCCATAAATTGTTTAAAAGAATGGAAAAATATTCATGAGCATTATCATTGCACAAAGTTTGATAGAAATATTAAAGTGAGTTTTAATTTCACTATAAAAGATTTAAAAAATATACAATAAATCAGAACGATTTTTCATTAAAAATAGCCAAGTACATATGGAATAATCATATATAAAAGTAACTAAATATTGAAAACCTATATTAGACTTAACACGACTAGATCCCCAAATATCATAATGGGCTAAGGCAAAAGGAGACGAAGCACGTTGTGAGACACTATGAGGAAAGAAACTACGAATATGGTGTCCTAATTGACACGACTCACAAACCAAATTGGACAACTTAGATAAGCTAGGAACAAGTTCTTCCAATTTAACAAGATTGAGATTACTTAACTGAGCATGAAGAAGAGATGGGGACTCCATAATTATGCCAAAATCTATATAGTGGCGAAATTGATAGACCATGAGACTAACATTTGGTGCCAATCATCTATCTCAAATTTCGATCCTGTAAACAAACAGAATCTTTGTTAAAAGAAATATCACAATCAAGAGAACGAGTTAGACCATTAATGGATAATAAGTTAAAAGGAGACCTAGTGACATAAAGAACATTATCAATGGATAAAAAAAAGGTTAACAGTCCCAACACCATGAGCTAAAACTCTATATTCCTCAGCCATTGTAACATAAGGTTAAGGATTCAGAGAGGACAAAAAGGAAAATAAATATTTGTTACCAGTAATGTGATATGTGGCTCCTAAGTCAAGACCTAAGAGCCAAGAGAAGAAGATGGAGTCCTACAAACAAAATATGTACCTATGTCAACATGTATGGAGGGGCAAAGATGATAAAGACCATGAGACTCACATTCGGTGTGAATCACGTGTCTCAAATTATGGTTCTGTAAACAAACAGAATCTTTGTTAAAAGAAATATCACAATCAAGATAACGAGTTAGACGACTAATGGATAATAAGTTAAAAGGTAACCTAGTGACATAAAGAACATTATCAATTGATAAAAAATTAAAAATGTTAACAGTCCCAACACCATGAGCTAAAACTCTAAATCCAAAAGTCATTCTAACAGAAGGAAAAAATTCAGAGAGGACAAAGAGAAAAATAAAGATTTGTTACCAATAATATGATATGTGGCTCCTGAGTCAAGACTCAAACTCAAGAGCCAGGAGAAGAAGATGGAGTCAGAATAATAAAAGATGTACATGTGTGTGCTGTGACACCCGGGCACGGAGACGAGGGCGGGGAGTGACGCCGGTGCAAGAAGCATGGTGCAGGGGGCACAGACAAGGAGCGGCTCCTGGCAGCTTCGGGTGGAAGGGGTACATGGATGAATCGAACATACATCGGAATGAGAGGGATCTGGAGACTGTGTAGGTATGGGACTATACAGTTGAAGGATAGCTTAAAGGAATTGATTTGGCTACTCATATCACCAAAATGCATTTACTTTTCGGTAGCCTGACTCATAAGAACTCCATGGTTAAGCGTGCTTGGCCTGGAGTAATTCTGGGATGGGTGACCTTCTGGGAAGTTTTCCCAGAAAGTGTGCGAGTGAGGACAAAACACACTGGAAAGCCTGGTGGTGGTCTGTGGGGGCAGTCAACGGTCCCTGTGAGTTGCCGGGGCGTTACAGATGGTATCAGAGCCTAGCCTCTCCCAGTACGGTGTGGTTCGAGGACGAACCAGAGCGGAAGCGGATGGGCATGTGACACCCGGGCACGGAGACGAGGGCGGGGAGTGACGCCGGTGCAAGAAGCATGGTGCAGGGGGCACAGACAAGGAGCGGCTCCTGGCAGCTTCGGGTGGAAGGGGTACATGAATGAATCGAACATACACCGGAATGAGAGGGATCTGGAGACTGTGTAGGTATGGGACTATACAGTTGAAGGATAGCTTAAAGGAATTGATTTGGCTACTCATATCACCAAAATGCATTTACTTTTCGGTAGCCTGACTCATAAGAACTCCATGGTTAAGCGTGCTTGGCCTGGAGTAATTCTGGGATGGGTGACCTTCTGGGAAGTTTTCCCAGAAAGTGTGCGAGTGAGGACAAAACACACTGGAAAGCCTGGTGGTGGTCTGTGGGGGCAGTCAACGGTCCCTGTGAGTTGCCGGGGCGTTACATGTGCTACAGATGCAATGGAACTAGAAGGTTGTTGATCCTAAAACCATTTAAGAAATTTACTAAAAATAACAAAGTTGTTGGTAATATCAGATGAAGGAGGATCCCTAGAATGTGATTTTAAGGGAGGAGCAGTCTGAACAATAGTAGCAAATCTAGGAGAACGACCATGTAATGAATAACACTAGTCAATCTTGTAGCCTAGTTTGCCATAATGGTCACACTTGAGATGTCCTTTTCCCGACTTGCGAGAGTGATTGCGATCATGACGTTGAGATGCCAACGTAGAGGAAACAAATGTATCATTGATGGGTTTGTTAGGTACATGCAGCAGAGTGGAACAAGTAGAAGTTAAAGTGGGAATAGTAGGTGAACCAAAAATCTAATCACAAATATGAGAATATTCATCAACAAGGCTGTGCAAATGCCAATAACATGAAGAACTTTGACTCTTGCTTTATTTCTTGAGCAGGAGTAGAGGAAGGAGGTAATAATTCATTAAATTCATGAAAAAGAGCATGAATTTTACCCCTATAATCATTGACAGAGTCTTAATGCCGAGGAGTAACAACATTTAAAAGATCATAACAAACACCATAAAGATCTTGCGTATCATTGGTGTATAATAATTTGGCGTGTTCCAAATTATACAACATATTTCGTAGGAACGAAAAATTTGTTTTAAAGAATAGTGAAGGGTACCCTTGATAACATTGCACAATTGAGCATCAATTTTTAACCAATGGGTAATCATACTGGAATCAATAGCTTTCACGTTCTGAGTAATATGATCAACATACCCCTAACTCTTAAGCCAAAGTTTAATTGTTGATGCCCAAGTCGCATAATTAGTGTCATCTAACATATCAATAGATAAATGCACATTGACATAGTTAGTATATATGGACAGGTCAAACATACAGGAGACAAGGTCAAACGTATTGTTGACAAAAGAGATGTCAGAAGCCATAAACAAGTAGGAGAGAATAAAAACCTAAAACCCGAAATAGGCCCAATCAATACAACTAGGTCAGATCCAGAGCGAGGAAGTTGCGACGAGTTCAACAAAGGTGGTTGGCATAGGAGACATGTGTAGCCACGAGCAGCTAGACAGTATGGCAGAAGCGAATTGGATCCTGAAAGCATGTATGGGCTCTGATTGTATCGATCATGACGACATTCTGGTCGCTTGACCGAGACGAGCAAAACCAGGGTCGCCGGTTGAAACTAATGTTCCAACGACAATGGCAGTCACAGCGCCGATGGCTCTAACTACGACAGCGACAATTGTAGTAGGCAAGGGCGAATAACATTAAATATAGTGAAAAACTATTTATGAGATTAATCTTCCTTGTGTTAAATATATACATAGGGTCCTCTATTATAATAGAAGAAATATGAGCTAAACCCAAAATAAAAATAAGAAATATTAACAAAATAACTAAAGATAATATATTTAACACAGATTATAGAGTTATGACCTCACCTACTTGCGAACTTGTTTGGCTTAAGCAATTGCATAGAGAGTTACAATTTGAAGATGTAACTCAAATTACACTTACACGTGACAATCAGGCAACTCTCCATATCAATTATAATCTTGTATTTCATGAAAGGACCACATACATTGAGATTTACTCTAATTTCATTTGAGAAAAAACTGTATCTGAAGATATCAAGACTGAACTCAAATTATTATTTAGTAGATATTTTCACTAAATTTTTAAGGAGGTTAAGAATTAATTATATTTGTAATAAATTTTATATGTATAAGCTTGATGGAGAGTGTTAGATATATTGTATTGTGTTAATTAGGAAAAGGTTTAATAGCCTTTTTTGTCCTTAATTTCGCTCTAATGTGTCAAGTTGGTCCAACCTTTTAAAAAAGTGTCAATTTCGTCCATAATTGATAAAATTTGCCTCCATTAAGTCACTTCCGTTAAATATGCGAAAATGGTGTTAGTTTTTCTTTCTCTTTCTTCTACTCCTATGCAACGCAGCAGCTCTTGTCAGCTTTTAATCAGTGGTATGGTTTAATTCCTGACACATAAATCATTTTGTGAAGTAGTTATATACACTTTTGTTATATCATAATTTTATCAATTTAATATTAGAGACTTGTTATGTTTTCTTTTTAAAGGTTGAAACTTTTTAAAGTAAAAACACACATATAATATATATATATATATATATATATATATATATATATATATATATATATATAATGTGAATAAATTTTTATTCAGAGTTGAAAATATATTTTATATTGTAAAAATATAATAATTTATAATTTAATTTATAAACTAACATAATCCTTTATAATAATTTGAAAATAAAAAATATATTTAACCCATAAAACATTAATTAAAAAAATGAGTTTTATAAAACTATTTTACTGTAATAAAAGTGATAACAAAATTTAAAAGTTGTAAAAATGTTGAATTATAAGAATAAAAAACAATTCCTTCCTAATGAGAGTATATATATTTTTCAACAAAATAAAATATTAATTAAAAAACTAATAGTCTAATGAAATCCTACATTACACAAAAAGTAGTAAAAAAATATATTAAAATTGACATGGCAAAATAAAATCCACTAAAAATACATTAATTAAAGCTTATTACGGTGGATTTTACTATTTCATATCACTTTTAAGATTATTGGTTAGCAACTTTTTACTCTAATATAAGGATTCTTACAAGGTTCATAGACACTTCATTCGTTTAATTTAAAAGGATTCTTACAAGGTTCATACACACTTCATTCGTTTAATTTGGTTTAATGACAAAACTTATGTTTTCAAGATAGAGCTTTTTTTTTATTGAGTAAATATTACTGTTATATTAGGTGTATATCTATATTATTTAGTCCTTAATTATAAGATTAAATATGTTTTTTTTATTAAATTATTTTTAAGAATGTGTTTCATCCTTAAAATAAATTTATGGTTTTTTTACTTTATAAAAATAAGGTAAAATAATAGAACTTTACATTGTAGTGCAATATAACTTAAACATATATTTTGTTAAAAACTACTTTTACATAACTTTCCTTCAATACAAATAAATATAGTTTAAAAACAAAATATAATTTTTAAAAATTATTTAGGAATAAAAAATCTAGTTAACCCTTAATTATATACGATACACAAACTTGAAGATATTTTTCACAGTTGAAATCATATTTATTATTTTTATTAATCTTATTCTTATGTATATTTTAAATTTTTAATAATTTATACATTACAGAAGGAGAGAGTTAGACAAATACCAAAAATTAGGAATGAGACCTAATATATTTTAATTTGTTTAATCATTAACTCATTATGATTTGGAGAAACTATGAGCATTAATTCACATGTTTTATATAAAGGATCACGTCAAGGATAGTGAGATGATGATAGCACTGACAAAAGGCTTATGCATTGTAGAGGAGCATAAGTGAGAGAAAGAAAAGTTAACTCCGTTTTCCCATATTTAACGGAATGGATTTAATTGAGGCAAATTTTATCAAGTATGGATGAAATTGACACTTTTTTAAAAGGTTGAACCAACTTGACACACTGCAGCGAAACTAGGGACAAAAAAAGTTATTAAACCTTAGAAAAATATAGAGTTTTGATATTGTTTGATATTAGTAGATATTGTTGATATTATTTTTAACAATATCTTTTATTTACTATATTTATGTTTGGTTGTCATCTATTCTTGTATCATTCTTCATTATAAATATATTATCTTTTGTGTTTTAGACACAAGAAAGATTAATCTTATACCTAGCTTTACTATTTAACATGTAACTTAGCACATGCTTCATTTGGTGTATATATAGATATCAAAAATTAAAAGCTATTCAAAACTTTACTTATATAGTTTATGAATTTACAAAAATAAAAGCTGTTCAATTTTTTTTGACATAAATCATGAATCCGAAAAAATAAAAGCGATTAAAAGTGGTTTTGTTTGAAATTTAGAAATTAACTTAATCAGACCAAATAAGCATTGATTCATTCTTAAAAAAGATTTATTTTTATATACAGAGGCACAAGTGCTAGTACGGAAGGTGAATTTGATAAAAAAAGATGGCTCGAAGTGTTTGGCTTATTAAACCCGACTCAGTTATACATCAATGAGCTTTGACTAATTTAAATAAGCCGAAATTTTTCGTATTTCAAGTTCTAAAAAACATTTTAATTTATTAACACATTTTTTATCCGCTTGAGTTAAATTCATTTAAAAAAAAGTTTAACCGGGTGAGGTATATTAGCTTGAGCTGACAAAAAGAACATAATCATTGAGTTATCTACAGTGATGAATATTTCCAAAGTAACAACACCATACGATGGAATGAACGTTTGGGACACTACAACAAAGAATCCAGCTATGGGAAAATTTTCCTAGGAAGGCCTGATGATATGAATTATGACTTTCGGTAATTGTATAGGAATAGAAATAGAGCGAACACAATTTAATGAATTTACAGCATTTCACCAAACCCCCCACTTCGCAATATATAATTTATAACATCGCGCGCTGAAATTATTTCTAATTTAGCTTTAGTTGATGCAGACAAAAGCTGGTCCGGTGATGATGGCAAAGTTGATGGCAGTTTCCCATGAAACTTTGACTCAAGGCTTGCTTCCCCTAAAAGCTGAAAGAGAAAAGAATGATCTTGACCCTGGATCATGTACATGAAAAACAAAACGAAGGAATAAGGATCACTATTAGTGAAAAAGAAAAATGTACAATTCCATGGTATTAAGGAGCACTAAAATCAAATTTACAAGTCTTGGTATTGGAATGAAGACTGACCTCTTGTTGGACCAGCACCGTCTTGCATCTTGTGAGAATCCTTGCCATCACCTCTGCCTGCTGCATGGCAAAAACCATGAGGAATTGGAAAAGGCACAGCTTACTAATTGTTTATTAGTCAAGAGTAATATAAACAACTGCATGAAGAAACTACCATAAAATTACGATAGTATTATCTTTTTTTAGTTTGCTTGGACTCCCTGTTTTAGGTTCCTTGTTCCTATGGGTGGTTAGTTCATTTCAGAAGTTTGACCATGATGTGCTCCATATATAACTGAACCAGAGACTTCCAGATATTATTAAGCACCAAGTAAGTGGGGCATAGCTAATCAATTACGTTGCAACTATGTCACGGTATGCAGACAAGAGTTTCACCACATGACAGATAAATATGAACAAAAGGAAAGCGTCTAATGTTTAAGTTTAGTCAAAAATATATTCGGAGAAAATATAGTATTAAGAGAAAGGTGAAAAACATTGACATGTTCCAAACTTTACTGCAATGCATCATCAGGTTTGTAGGAGATTGGGAAAATAAATTAAAAAAGAAGAGCAACACGAGAGAAGAGCAAAGCAAAGGGGGAATGTACTAGACAAGTATACTCTACCTAAATTTCTTTCATATCCATCATGTACTGAATTTTTTGGTTGTCCGTAGCTTTTCACATTGAGTGCGGCCTTCCTCAGTAGATTGTCAGCATTCCTTTTATTAGAATTTTTAAGTTCCTCTGCATCATCCTCTCCTTCAGAGAAAACAGATGGGCTAGACCAGCCAGTGGAACCTGTATCGCCCTTGCTCTTCCGAGCAAATTTCAACAGTCTTTTCAAACCTTTGGGTGCATCTTTTTGGTATATCATGGCAGGGGGGTTCTCGGCATTTCCCCACTCACAAGAGTCAGGTTCACTACTTTCCTCCTGTAGCATCTGTGATAGAGAATGACGAACACGCGGACTAGATGATCCCACTGGAACAGCATTTGCCAGAGATACGGATTGAAATGTGTCATCCTCGCATGGCTTGGACGAATCTTCTTCTGTGTCCACCCAGGCAGAAGGTGATATGGTTAATTCTTCTTCATTCGTTATATTTAAGGAAGATTCTTCCGTGTATGTTACGACATCACCATCAGTAGGATTTTGGTCTAACTTCTCTGGCTCACTGCATTGCGATTGGTTATTTATCTGAGGGTCTGGTACTGTAGCAGCATTCTGATGAATAGGTGTCATCGTATCCCCGTCTGAATGGTGACTGACCAAGTCAGAAGCATTGACAATCAACTCACTTTCTCGATCTTCAATAAGATCTGCACTCTCTCTCTGAGATTTTTCAATTTTAGGAGGACCTTTTTTCTTGATAAGATCGGCAGTTCCATGCCCCATCCGAGAACCCTTACGTAAAAATGGTTTTGATTCCAAAGGCACCACACTGCTTTTCTTGGTTCCCTTATTACTTAAGCTAGTCTTTGAAGGAACAGAGACTTCTTCAGAAGCTGTCGTCACTTTTGCTTTGACTGCCTTGCTCTTGTTTGGGACGGCTGGCTGCCGCTTCTCAGTCATGCTTCTGAGGCTCTTGGAATTATTGTTGGTCTGAGTTTCTTTGTCGTTTCTCTTCCGTGGCTGAGATCTTTCCTTTTGGGGGCTTGGTTGGGGAACAGATGTAACAGGCTTCCGCCGTGTTGGGGTGGTGTTGGCAGATGAAATTCCACCACGTGCTTTGGCTGGGGATGTACCAGCTGTCCTTGGTGAAGGTGTTGCTGACCAAGACTTACGTGTAGCAGGCATGGGTGACGTTCTAGATGATATCTTTTTTGTAGCTGAAGGCTTAGATGTTTCCTTTGGAGAATTTGTAGCTTGAGTTGATTTTCTTTGAGAAGTTTGGGGCAATCTTGAAGAACCTTTCTTACTTGCAGTCGCATTTTTGGACATTTCAACCTTACTCTTATCAAGTAGTTGCTGCATTTGTCGGAATTGTGCTTCTTTTTCTACTTTTCCAGACTTTGCTCCTTTAAGTTTTTCGTCACGCTTTTCCTTATAATGATTGTAAGACCCTCCTCTCCGCTCAAATGAAATATTATGGTTTCTGCTGGGCTGGGACTTCCCAAATAAAACAGGCTTGCTTTCAACCATTTTTTTAAGAATTTGATTGAACTCTTCTTGCTTTCGTTGATTCCACTCTGCTGATGCTGCTAACTTATTTACAGTTTCATCTTTTACCGCTGAGTTGGTTTCATTTGGATTATCTTCAGTGTATAAACTTACATTTTCCTGTCTTTCTGGTTTTTTATCACAATCAGTAATCTCATTACTACTGTCAATTTCGGAAACAAAATCAGACACCACTCCTACATCTGAATGTTTTGGAATCTTGTCATGCACTGCATCATTAGAAGTCACTGGAACGGGATCTTCAGGAACATGTTCTGGCTGGTCTTTCACAGAGGTTTCCCCCATACCGGCACTCCATCTTCTCAAGACAGATTTATTTGTACTAACAGAAACATCTGCTAATGACTTCCTCTTCTGAATATCAGTAGTTTGATCACGTTGTTTGCTTTCAAAAAGACTGATGGCATCTTGTACAGTTATCCTCCTTACATCAATTTCTGATTTCTTATAGGATTGCTCAGATACTTCCCCTTCACAGTCATTTTCAGAAGCATCTCTAAATGTATTTGGCCTCTCTCTGCCAGGAAAATAATTGAGACTCTTGATAGTTAAGGCAGCAGCTCTGCGGGGTCCAGCTCTTCCTATTTGGACCCTTCGCATAGGGGATGCTGATCTTCTGGGTGTTGCAGATCTTACAAGAGAGCGGCTTCTCTCAGCACATGTTTGATCCTCATCACTAGAGTTAGAAGATTCCTCACTTTCTGTTGAACCGTGTCTCTCAACCTGGGCAGCTTTTGCTGGTGAAACACCATACTTAACTGGTGTATTAGAATGTAATGGTTTGGAACTCTGCAGGCTTTTGACAATCTTGTTTGCATTGTCTTTTGTCACATCACATGAGTGCAAGATTGTTTCATTGCTCAGGGGCCCAACATGCTGGTTCTTGTGGTTTAGTTCTATAAACTTGCATAAAGAATGCCTGACAAGATGAACACAATGCATAGGAAATGTGCTCAACGGCTTAGCAGCAATGTATAACAGAAATTTAAGCTCAATCTAAAACATGCAATCATACATTCAGAGTGCTTATGACAAATAATTACATAAATCTGTCTGAAAACTTACCCTATGTTAGTGGCTCCAAAATGTTGAGAAAATTTTGCTAAATAGGTCAGATCTTCAGGGGAGCATGTAGCACCAGTGGCTTTGTTAAAAGTTTCAGCCAATTTGTCAATCAAAGCTGTTAATCTTAGATCCATTGCTCGTAACAATTCATTCCTGGCAGTATATTTTCAGAAAGCTTAGTAGTGGGTGCAGCCAATCTATATCTGTTAAATGTAATGCAACAGTTACAAGAACATACTTTGAAACATCGGGTGACACAATGCTAACTTCTGGCTGTTCATATGCAATAAATTGTTAGTAGAATTATAATGGGCAATAATGAAGAACAAGATAATTGAAAACAGTTGTTTTATTAGTAAAAAATAGTGTGAATGAATTTGCAAAATGAACCAACTCTAAAGCATTGGAGAAAAAGGAATTACTTTGGAAGCTGGTGCTTCACCATAAGAGCTATAATTACCATCTGTCAAAAGTGGGAAATAGAATTAAAATAAACAGAACTTAAGAGAAGAATGGTACTAACATAAGAGTCAAGATAGCCATTTATGACCAAAAAAACTCATTATCATCTAAAAGAGACATCAGAAACCTGACAAAAACTTAGCCACGAACTCTTCCATGTATTCAGAAACATTAAATGGAGAATGTCGTTTGATGTATTTATTTAGAGAATTCTAAGGCTGACCACTTCAATTTGGAGATAATATTTTTATCAACTTCAGGCCTTTTGGTAGGACTGAAGGGATAAAGTTGATAATGTAATGAGCCATCTAATGAAGTCCTCAGTTGGCTTGACCAAAACCCAGCATTCACCAGCAGCACATATCAAATCAGTCCGTACAGAAAATATCAGAGATTGAAGGGACTGCCACTATATACAACTAGAAATTGCTAGGCATGACATCAAAACAGTTAATACAGCATTTCAATGGCTTGGGATGATATTTCTATTTTTTTGAAAAACAAAATGTGATCATAACAGTTATCAATGGCTTGTGATTCAGTCTTACAAAAGATATTTTAAGTTATATAATGAGAGAAAAAAAGTCAGTAAAAGGAAAAAACCAAGCATCATGGAAAAGCAGCATTTACCCAGCTACCATAATGGTGTACAAATATCCACAATACCTCAGAACTAAAATGTAGCATAAATTTAATTCCATCACAGCTACAGATAGTCATGGCAAGCAAATAGAATTATATATACCACCTTAAACCAAGGCCTCACTACTGGGATTGCAATCTCACAGTATCAATAATTTACCCAGAAGCCAATCTCTGAAAGGCCTTTTCATTTGCAATGTAGAGAGAAAGAAAAGTTCAATTGTTTGGTAATAGAAGGCAAGAAGGAGAACCCAACCATATACAATTTAGTTAAAATTACCTCTTTCCATTTCGAGATGATCCTGGTGGCCCTGGATTCAGAAGACAAATATTAATCAGAAACTACATAAATCCAATTCCAGTATTAATTAATTTAAAGACAGGGTACCACCTTCCCATATAAAGAAACATGAAATTTCTTTGAATCTTCCAACTGAGACATCTCATCCAGGATACTGCTGATGACATTTATCAAATCTGGTGAACTAACAACATGAAGGAACCTAAGAAGAAAAATAATATTAGAGCTACTAAGGTATTCCTATAAATAAATATAAAAGAGAAAGAAAAAAAATAAAAGCCATTCTTTAATAGAAACCTTTTAAGTGTTGCTTTTGAAAACCATTCAGCACCATGCAGATTTTCTGGTAATTCAAGATCGAATTTTGCATCAAATCCTTCAGCATACATATCATTTATTGCAGGTAAATGAGGCAACAAGTGTTCCAAATGCCCAGCTGCCACTTTACCATATTGCTTCCCCTTACAGACAAATGCCTCGTACCTATCCCACCACCACAAAGAATTAAGTGAATCCAGTAAAAAAAAAGCATCACATTCATAGGTGATCAAATTCAATATAAACTACTCAAATGCACAACTGAATGTCCTGAAGGAAGAACTGCCTATCAAAGGAAGCCATAATAATGTCAATAGATCACATGAATACAATGGTGAGTCTATGACATCTTAGAACAATCCTGCTTCAAAGTTGTAAGGACATGTGTCAGAAACCAGCTACACTAGTATTAAGACAACTCTAAAAGCATCATATTCATTGATAAGATTTCATAACCTTTTATAGGAGAGAAATGTATTCGAAATTTAAGAAAAAAACAGTACAAAATGATGCATTATAACCATTGGTATCATCCATCATTCAGATTTATATAGTACATCTCTTATAAGTAAAAAAAAAAAAAAAGAACCTTCTGTGATGGGGTACTGTTAGAGGTAAAAGTTCTCATGATATTTTATTTCATTTTCTGGTTAGGATTCAATTTGGAATTCTGGGACAGAATAAGTTCCATTTTCTAATTCTCCAAAGAAAGACATCAGAAAATCCTTTTAAATTGACAAGGGCTTTTTCCCCCTTGGATATAAGAAAAAAACTATATAACAGAGATGAGAAAGAAGGACAAGAACACCTAAAAGAAGGGACAGGAAATACTTTTAAACAACTTCAAAAAAAAATAATACTAAAATAAATTCAGGTGAGAAGTTATTACAAAAACAAAACATTGTCAGAAGTCCAATTCTAACTCCAAAAGGCATCAAAGTTCACCTGTTTTGGTGCGGGAAAATCTGAATTGAAGCATAATCCAAGGTTGCAGTAGCATCTATGGTATCCTCCATTTCAAAAATCTGAGATGAAAAAACAGAAAACCGCAAACCTGAAGGGAAAATACCAATTAGACAAAATACATGCTCAAGTTCATTCAGAATTTATTCAATACTCTCGCAACTAAATAAATAGAACCAGTGTTGGAGAAACCATAAGCAGCTATCGTCATATCCACACAACTAAATCACACACTTCACTATCTAAAAATGTAAAATTTTAAACCATCCGCAACAGTAACACGAAAAAAAAACGCGACAATTAAAAATAATACAGAACAAAGGTTGATAAAGACACAATGTAAATGAAAATAGCTTAAAAATCTAATGAAACGTCTTATTTTCAAATATGACATTCTGATTATCCTGATGCTGTACTATTTCACATCATCACCGCCAGCAAAAAAATACAAAAACAAAAAACAAAACACAGATTATCGCTTCTGAAAACGAAAAAAAGAATAACAAACTGCACACAGAAACAAACAAAAGAGCAAAAGTTTCAGAAACATAATAAAACGACGCGCGGTTAAATCAAAAAGTAATATCCAGATCGAGCGAGAAAACGAAACAGCTAAATATGCGTGCATTGGAGCCAGATCTAGCACGCCACCTACAATCTCCATCAGAAACAAAACAAAAGGATAAGATAAATCTCAGAAAACGCAAACTGCAGAGAAAGCAGATATAGGAGCGAATCTTGGATTCTTCAAAAATGACCAAAGCGAGGAAGCGAGAAAAACTAATGGCAATACAAGAAGACAGAGGGAGAGCAACACGTTAGGAACTCTCACCTCTCGTCTCTCGCCTCCTCTAACTACCGTTCGAGATCTGAAAACACGTTTCGCTGTTTATATCAGAGACAGAGAGATAGGTGGAGACATATAATTTGGAAAAGAAGAAAATGAAGTGTGAGGGAGAGTGAGTGACTGAAGGAAGCGTAGTTGCGTTGAATTTGAATCTGCGAGATGAGCAATGAGTGATAAGCGAAGAATGTAAGAAGAAAGACAAAGTGGTGTATTGTAGTGTGGTCCGCGAAGGAAACAAAACTACTAATTCTTAACACGCTACTCTATATCAAATATGCTTCTTTTCCACGCGTGCCGCTCACGCTCTCTACCTCTTTTCTTCTCTCGGCTTTTCCTCTCTCTTTCAAAAACAATAAATTAAATTGGTGATTTACTTTTTGATTTTGTAATTCTTTTTACTTAATTATTATTATGGTTTTGTGGGGGTTTGGGATGGGTACTCGGGTCAAGTATGTTGTTCCATTGATGGACGAGAATGAGAAGGGATTATTTATTAGTTTAATTTGTAAGTAGAACACTTATTTTTTACCCTTTTATTTGAAGGTGTTGTGTTTTGGGGTG
Source organism: Vigna nakashimae (assembly GCA_034642375.1). Taxonomy (NCBI): domain Eukaryota; kingdom Viridiplantae; phylum Streptophyta; class Magnoliopsida; order Fabales; family Fabaceae; genus Vigna; species Vigna nakashimae. Next base: position 19,518,648 of record CM067759.1, read on the forward strand.
CGTTATTTTGAAAGGGTAGGTGAAGAAATGAAGGGTGACAAAGATTGAGTTGAGAAATGTGAAAAAAAACGACAATTGTGACCCGCAGCGCAACCAAATGCAGAACACGCGTGCGTGCGTTGGGGTTTCCAGATCCACACATACACACGTTCCTCGTCAAATTTGAAATTTGTATCTACTCTCATAAGATAACTTTGTCCATTGTCGGTAATTTACGTTGTACCATGCCCCTCAAAATTCAACCAAATAAAACCCTCTACTTATTTTGGTACAAAATAGTCAAAAAAAATGTTTAAGATACGGATAAATAATAAATAGGGACAATATATGCAAACTCGTCTATATATCCTGTCCCTCTCCGTCTCAGTTGGAAAAAAAAAAGGTACGCAACATCAACTAGACAAATAGCGAAAGTTCTCTTTTTGCATATTTTATTTGGAGTAAACACCTAATTGGTTAATTCACTCTTTGTGACATCCCAAAAATATAGTCAGCACTATAAATTCAGAAAATCACATTTAATAATAATTCAGTACAGTTTTTCACTAAAAACAAAAGCCAAGCCGTATGTCTTACAACACGAATCACAATCTAAAGTCGAACGTACAAATAAAAACCTGACCGAACGGTTTCCACAGTATAATTACCGAACGGTCGAACCTAAAAGAAAACGAGTGGGTAGGTCGAACGACCACTCACGCCAACAACTGAAATAGCCGAGCGTCTTATTGCTCCATCTTCACTTCGACTTCAACCAAGATCTCTTCGTTCAGCATCTCTTCCAAACGCTCGTCTTCATCTGCTCACATCCACACGGATGATCATTGCAATGACAAGACGGACGTACAAGGACAATGGACAACACAAGGAAACGAAAGGGTAAGCTTACATAATTTAACTCATGCATCAACATAGAATTTCAAATAAATAATTCATCATACATGCATATTTCAACATACACATTCATTACATAACAACCCACTTTAACTTACTCACTAAATAAAACTCAACACGACTGACTGTCCGGACTGTATGAAATCTGTGTAGTTACAGGCGTTCACGCACCCGGGTGGTGTGGTAACTGGCATTCTCATCAGCTGCCACCCGAGGTTAGTACGTCCGTCCAAAGTACCTCTAAGGACGACGACCTCCTGCCATTCCCACGCATGACGTGCGCCTCTACTTGAGGACGATCACTCACGGAATATCAGGATTGAACAGCCAGCATTAACTTCCCACAGTCATACTTTACGAATTTCAACAATCATCTGAGTCGTTCCTCCTTGGAACGCTCTTTCATAAATCATAACTTTCCATATTGTTCATCATTCACTTTTCATTATGTATTCATATTCTCATTTCATCTCATAAACTATTCATCATTTTCATCATTCTTAAGAAGACCATCAAAAACGAATGTTCTGTCCCCAATAAGTCCGAGGACGAACGCTGTGAGCAACACTAAAAGACGCTCGTTCAAATCACAAGACGAACGGCAGAATTTCAGATAGAACGAGGACGAACCATGTTGACTGGACCAAAAGACGCCCGTTAAAATCAGAGTACGAACGCTCAGTATCTGACCGAGCACCGTGTTGAGCGAGCGCTCAATCTATGACAGAGATTCTATTTAGAACGAACGTTCGGTGTAAGGCCGAACCCCAATTTAAACGAACGTTCGGTATATGACCGAACCACAATTATGAACGAACACTTAGTATAAAACTGAACACCCAAAAGAACGAACGCTCATCTCAGAAATGAGTAAATTAGGACGAACGTTCAGTTCAAAACAAGTACACTAGGACGAACGCTCAGTTCAAAACCGAGCAGCATTCTGGACGAACGCTCAATCTCAAAAGCGAGCGAACTAGTTGGACGAACGCTCAGTGTAAGACCGAGCATCAATTTGAGCGAACGTTCGGTAGGAGATCGAACACCAATTTCGGACGAACGTTCGGTATGAGACCGAACTTCGGTTTGAACGAACGTTCAACAAGGCAATGTAACATGAGGACGCTCGTCCTCGACCAAGAATCGTTCCAAATAAACGAATCCCATTCTTGATTATTCAATAGGGAGACCGAACGGTCTAAGACCGTTCAGTACGAACTCTCAAGCAAAGCGTTTTGACACGAGGACGCTCGTCCTCAGTCAGTATTTCATTCAAATGGAAGAATTGAGATTTCAACCAAGTTACTAAGAAAAACCGAACGGTCAATGACCGTCCGTTCGGTACTAAGGTACAATTTCATGGAGAATTCATTTTCAGTTACATTCAAGTATATTTCTCAGCATAAACTTTTCATAGCTTCATTCGTTCATATCAAAATCAACTTCCACATTTCATACGGTCCAGATCATCAAATCTCATATATATATCATACATCATACATAAATTCTATCATATTTCATTTTCATTCATTCAACAACGAACGTTCATGCAACTTAATCACAGTAACATCATGCCTCATATTCATATAAATAACGAACGTTCCTACAGCATACATCAAAAACAGTTAAATTAAGTAAGCTTCCCTTACCCGGAAAATGAACGAACGTCATATTCAAACACCAGCCAGATTTGGACGAACGTCATCTAACAATTTAAACAAACGCATGAGCGAACGCTCGTCAGCAAAAGAAAACGAGTGCTCAAATCAACGTGGACGAACGTTCAATTCGTCTAGTTTTGGACGAACGTCCAATTTGAAATTTCAAATTGGACGATCGCTCGAAATTTGGGACGAACGTTCGGGCTGGTAATCGTTTACAGGACCCCTGTAAACGATTACCCGAGAGAAATGGCCAATTTGTACAAAAAGTCTAACGTAGGTACTCAGTCAGGTGAACACAGGTCACCATTGGCCAAAAACTTCAGAAACTTCATTTTTCAACCCAAAAATATCCAGATTTGCATCAAACATAACATCATTCAACAATCAAACGAATAAAATCTAACTCCCCTTACCTCTTGAAGACTTCCTTGAATCACTTCCAGAGAGTTTGATGTCCTTCCAAATGCACCACCAAAGCCTCCTTGCAGCTCCAACAGCAGCTCCCACACGCACTCAATTGGAGTAGATACACGGTTTTAAGAAGCTAAAAGAATGGTTTCTGTTACTATGGGTCTCGACAAAGCTTGGGTCTCGACAAAGTTCCTACTCGGCCTCGACAAAGTCCACGCGGTCGACCTCGACAAAGCTCCCGCTCGACCTCGACAAAGTTCACGCGGTCGACCTCGACAAAGTTCACGCTCGACCTCGACAAAGTTCACGGAGCAGCATTTCTCAACTCCAGCAGCTCAAAATGGTGGAAACAACCAATAACCCTTCACTTCCATTAGCAGTTACGTTCCAACAAGAAGAAGAAGTGGCGTTCCAGTTTTGGTAGCAGCAGCTCCTGCTTCAACAGCCCAGTCATTCATGCTTCTAGGAGCTTCACGTTTTCAGCAAAAGAAGGAAGAAATGGTGCTCTTGGACGGCTGGAAACGGGAGAAGGGTTCCCTCCCTCTGCTGCTCTCTCTCTCCTTCTCACATGCCAATAATGAGAGCCCCATTTCTGCCAAACCTCCCCCGTAAAATGCCCCCCTCATAACCTCCCCTCTTCCTCTCCTCTTCTCTTTCCTTTTCTTGTTTTCTTTTTATTTTTGTTTTCAAAGGGAAGCAACGTTTGCTGTCCCTTGTGGCAGCGCTCGTTGCTTCCTCCCTTGTCTTTCTTCTTCTTTTTTTTTTTTTTTTTTTTTTTTTTACAAATCCTTACAAAGATCACCTAATTTAATTTAGTTTTTGTAGAAGTTCCTAAATTATTCTTTGAGATTAGAAACGTAATACAGTTTACGTTTGTTAAGGATAGAAAAAATAAAAAAATAAAAGTTTAGACTTACTTTTATTTATCAAAATTTGTATTGCGTGTGCGACATAGACATACGACAGCAAGTTGTGATTTATTAATTTACTTAATCTCTCGTTTTTTACTTACCTGGTTTAAACAAAGAGCGAGCGGGGATATATCCTTTTCAAAACCTTTCATATTCTTATTCTATTACTCTCGCACTTTTCCACCGAAAAAGAAATATAGAACTTTTATTTAAATTGAGAATAAAGTAAGAGATCGATTACAATTAAGAAATCATAACCTAATTTTCGTATGCTCATGTATTGTCGTAACACAAAAAGTTCAGTATAGGATCCACTTGGATGGTAAAAGACTGCATGAAGCGCAGGGACCAGATCCAAGATCTGAATCATGTAAACTTTTCTTGAGAGAGAAAAATGCATCGATTCTTACAACATAAGTACATTGTTTAATTTTAGCAAGAGAAAACAAAATTATACCAACTTGAATACAGGTACAAATTTAATAATGATAGATGTACAAAAAAGTGTCGTGAGAAGTTTATAACCTGGGCAAGTAATTAATTTTACGGATCTAATTATATTTTTAGTCTAGTGAATTACAAAATAGCTTGACCTAAATTTAGACAAGCCATAATTTTCTGATGTAAAAATTGAATACTGCCATTCTTAACAAACGAAATATCTTCGTATTTCACTTCCTATGAAGTGTCGTTCCTTGGCACAAAACCGGGCCATGACTAATGTGGATTCCATTTCATTCCTAACAGTCCATTCAATGAAAGTGGAAGGCAAAGTTTGTGTGTCAGCTTTTCCTAGTAGTGTACTAGCTAGATGGTACTGGTAGCTGGCAGAAAAGAAAACATAGGAAAAAGTAGGATAGAATAGAACACTAAAGTGAATTGATTGGAGTACCAGAAACTTGAGAAGGAAAGGTTGGCAAATCGTAAAGCTACCACACTACTTATTATTGATTGCTTTTGGACCTTTACCTCTTGTTTGGCATCGCGGCTCTTACAATCCATGTGATGTGCAAATGAATTATGAATCCACTATATGCCACGAAGGGGCAAAAAGAGAAAAAGAAAAAGGGACTGGTAGAGAATAGAGTTACCATAATTCACATACTACATTCCATTGAAGCCGCTCCATTAATGTATGTTATAGATTACAGCAGAAGCAACATCCAGTGAGTTGCCAGCATTTTCATGCATCTCTTACAACTACAAAACAAACTCGCCTAAGTCGTGAATGACAAGGATAAAAAATTAATGATTAAGAGCCACTTATAGTTACATCCCCCGAAAGTTCTCATAGCAGAAAAGAACAACCAATTTACCCACTAAGAAAATCCAATAGGAAACACAGGGCAAAAGTAAATTCAATAGCCCGTCAGTTAGACCAAACATGAACTAGTCCATGCCTATTGCCTGTATATATCTCATTACGCTCTTCATCGTAGAACAGAGCAGTAATGTCTTCCAAGGCTTCTGCAACTGTGCTCCTCATCTTGGAGCCATGTTTCCGCTTCCTTGAATTACAACAACCACTTCCTGAAGGATTCCCACTGCAACTGCAATTGTTATCCACTGGAAAGCTGTTGCTTGCCCTTATTTTGGCAAGACACTTGCCAGTTAAAATGTTGCTGACGTTGATGGAACCTGCTGCGTAAAAGAAACAATGCCAGTGGGTCACTATTGTACCTTTGAAGTTAGGTAGGCCTTGGTAAAATATACATATTGGTCCTAGAGACATTGCAAACTATCTGTTTAATACGTAATTTGCTATCACGAGTAACTTTTTAAGATATCAAGTTAAAAATGAAAAACATTTAGCTCAATCAACCCTAAGGTCAGATGATCAAGTTACACCTATAAAAATCTCCCCCTTGGTACCCTCCCTCATAAGGCGCATCACAAAAGGAAATTGGATAACTGAACAGAAAAAAGAATTAAAGAAGTACCATTTCCTTCAGACAGTGAATCATCAGGATCAGCTTTACAATAGGATATGATAAGATCCTGGTCACTGGTTATGTATATATTGTTTGTATTGCAGTCAGGGTGCCACAAGAGGTGATCCTCAAACGAAGTTACAAGCTCTCCACGGAAGTTCCACACAGCCACAGTTCGATTTCGAAATGTCAGGAATAATTGATTCTCGTATAAAAAGATAAATGCAGATGGTGTCATAAATTCACTTCTGCAAACCTCTGTCAGCTCAAAAGTCCGGACCTAATATTATTTAAAAGTCACACAGCTGGATGTAGAATGTTTACACAATGCAGGTAAAGGAGAAAATTACTTACATCAAGAATTTGGAGGTTCTCGTTTTCTTGCTTGACAAGTAGCTTTTCATTGAACTGTTCAATAAAATCTACCTTCTTGTTACGATAAAGGAGATGAGTGAATGACTTCAAAACAGTACCATCTTCTATTGAAAGGATTTTAAGTGGGACATGGCTACTTGCTTTAGCAAAAATCAACAACATGATTCCCGGACTAAAAAATAATCATCAAACAAGACCAAAAGGAGCGTTAATAAAGCAGGACCACCCAAAGAAATTATAAAATGAAGAAAAATTACATCTTACAAGTTTAATAGCTAATGTTATAGTATTTCAGAAACTTGTGCATGGTCATAGAGGACTAAATCTATGGAAATGTTTTGCAAAACAAAGTAAATGTAAGCATTTCAAGAAAAATTACCTGATCTTAATCTCTTGGACATTTTTATCAGAAATTGAGTACAGCATTGTGTAATTTTTGAGGTCAAATACCTTGTATATGCTACAGAATTGAAAAGGCAAGTATCACCATCAAAAAGCCTTCACATATTACATGACCCACACAGAAGTATCAGATCAGCAAAACACTTACCTATCTTGAGCAGAGTACGTTAATACCTTCCCATTTACATCATCAAACTCTACAAAACCTGGCCACTTAAGAGACTCAGATTCGAAAAGAGCAAAGCCAGCATCTGGTTTACCCCTCCTTATGTATCTGAGAATGACACAAAATCTTAGTATAGAACAAAATTCAAACCTGGACATCCAACTAGAGCTAGTAACTGCTTTTCTTTTAGTTATTGGGCAACTTCAGCAGGTTTGATCTCTACCTTTCTCTTTTGATAGTGAGGAGCAGGGATTTAAGCAGTTAAAAGTAGACCCTGGCTGCTGTAGCAGAGCAGATTATTATAGCAGTTGTAGCATACTGAATAGGAGATATGCGAAGATTACCAGCACTATGTGCTGATTCCAAAAAGCCCTCTGAACAGAGAAGTTAGGGCTTTGGGCAAATACTTTTGGGACTTCGATTTCCAGAAAAGAAAAGAAAAACTACATGGTGTAATAGCAGTAAAATGATAAAGAAAAAGACTTGTATTCAGAAGATCACGATTGATGATTCCTATCAAGAAAAAGAAAGGTACAGAGAAGATGAAGGAGGAAAACAGAATGCATTGCTGGAAAACGTAGAGGGTTGCGGGAAACAAAATGGGTCAACAGAAACAAGCTAGATTGCTGGCACAGGAGACTAGAAGCAAGAAATAACTTCACGAAGGTATTTTCTCCTTTGAAGGATGATGCACAACTACAACCCCAAAAATACGCCCGTTGACAATATCAAAACAAGAACATTTTAAAGATTTCATTAAAATCTTGGAGTTGTTCCCAGTTCACCGCCAAGATTGTAATCATTATTCCACTCTGGATAGCAGTTGTGATGGCTGCACCACTAAACATAGACATTACAGTCTTATTGTAGTGACTGAGGGGGACTTTGGCACCATAGCACCACTATTGACAACCTACACATTATTAACTGTATTAAAAGATTTCAGAATAGTTTCTTTCTATCCTGCTTTAGTGTTTTTGGGGCCAACAGCTATGAGACGCTACAAAAACAAAGAACAATACGTACTCAATCCTTGTGCTTCTGCATTTCAAAGAACTGTAACCGTCTGAAGCGTATACAGAAACTGTGATAAGTGAATCGTTATTTTTGTTATAAAACAGACTTCTTATAACTTCATCGGGACTGACATTCAAAAAGCATATCCTTTGATTGGTCTCTGCATCAAACAATTGATACACGTCACACACACATATATCCATTTCAAAGTTGCAAAAGCAATTGAAAAACGAACATATGACAGATGTTAATACTACCTCTGCTAAATGATGCGCAAACACCTGATTGTGCAAGAGCAAAAACAATATCTCGTGCTGCTACAATCTCAATAATCTTTGATCTTTTTCTCAGAAACGGTAACACCATGGTTGAAGGACCTTTGGGATCATGTGTATCATATTCCTCCTGTAAACAAAACCATCAGACATATCACACCGAATGCGGGAAAAATGGGCATACATAAGTAAATTACACATCTAACTATCAAAACAAGAGGAACGGAAGACTCTTCGACATCAATGATTTAAAACCTACCACACCCGAGCATGGGGAATGACATAAACAAAAACGCCACACCACTTTTCTATTGCAACTATCTCATGTTTCAAGCTAAAGTATCGAGAATGCAATCAAGCAGCGGGGTAAGACTAGTGATCTAGTCCTTACCATCTGTTAAACCACCAAATACACACCAAAAGAGTTACTGAAAAAACAAAAAGAAAAATTATGTTATGAACAGTCAACCGAGTCATTCTGTATCCAACATACAAACCTTCAATCCACCAGTAGCATACAGGCCTTGAATTCTTACAAATTACCAAGAACAGCACATGATTCTGCTTAATTGTTTAAAGACTGTGACTTAAAAAGTATGGTAAAGGCACTATACAACACTGTTGCAAAAAATTTAAAATCGGATCCATCAAGAGATTTTACACGCCGCAACCCTAACCAAATATTCCATTCATAGTCGTAGGATTCGGACAACAACTTTTAAAAAGTGAATAAAATAACAAAATTTAGGGAAATGGGACCTGTAAGCGAATATTCCGGAATCTCTCCTGAGCATCGCTCATGGTGAACGCGCGATCACGCTTCGAGCTAATTTCGCGTCTCTGGAGTTTCTTGACGCTGTTGACGAAGCCATCCGCTGCACGCGGCCTCTTCTTGGCAGCGACGATCCTTCGACCGCAGCAAGGTCGAGGGCTCACAGTAATTCTCCTGCCACCTTCCATTCCCTCAGAGGAGGAGCTGCTGCATCTGCTGCTACCTCAGCTCAATCCAACCCTAGCTCTTCGCTCCCCCGGAACAGGAACTACCGAAATTAGGGTTTCGTGAATCGGTGGGGAGCAACGATGGAGAGGTGTGTGTTATACGATGAGTGTGTCTCAGTGAAGAAGAATAGAAATGGAGTCAAGGTGTTCAACGGGCGTCGATCCCGTTTCAAAAATCCGAATTTGGATTCTCCCTTCACTCTCACGTCTATGAGTAAATTAAAATTGAGAGATGCGCCCCTCGTATGTTTTTTTAATAGAGTCATTATAACCTCGCTCTTCCTTTTTTTTCTCTGTGTTTATTATTATTTAATTTTTTTATATTTCTATTATTAATTTCGTTGGTGTTTGATGAGATTTTATATATTTAAATTTAAACATTTTATGACATGGAAGAAGAATTTTTTAGTCTAGCTAACGTATCAATTGTGTTCTTCACTTAACATAGAAAAGATCTAATAAAGAAAGTAACGAAATATCATAAAATGAACAAAAGAATTATTTCTATGAAAGATTTTTCTAAAAAAAATATTTCTATCTTTGTAAGAGATATATCTCTTGGTATAAATGATAAATTTTGAAATAAAATAATCTTAAATGGTTGAAATTTTTATCTTGTAATTAAATTATTAAGATACATCAATGGTTAAAGATTAGATTGGACACAATAACACGTATAAGAGTTGTGTTTTGTTTACGTAGATGGTATTTTCTTTATCGTAAAGTTTTTTATGAGACTTAAGAGAAGAAAAAAGAGAGGAAGGGAGAACCTTGGATTTTGTTTTTCCTGATAATTAACTTTCACATTTTGTATCTTTTACAACAAAGTTTAATCATGCCTCAATATGATGAAAATCTATAGCCAAAATATGACGTAACGCAATAAAAATTCTTTACTAGTCATGATGATAACAATAAAAAAGTTAACAAAGGTGGATAAAAACACATTAAAAGTGTAGAAGAGGAGATTGCGAATGTGCTATATAAGGTCTATGTTGAAAAACAAAACTTACTTAATATTATTGAGAATTTGACTAAATGGTCACTTTACTTATAAATGTATGGTAAAAGGATTAATAACCTTTGCATATGTTCACCGTTTACTAAATATACAACATTGATCTTTTAAGAAAATTTACTAAAAATATAAAGAATTGACACTATTTTAATTCAATTCAAAATCTTAAAATAATAAATTTATAAATTATTTTCATTATGTTACTTAATTTTTTTTATTGAAAACTTAGACTTACAATTTTCAATAAACACAAAGTCCCAATAAGATAATATATATATATATATATATATATAACAAATACATTAATAACACAAGAAAAATGTGTAAGTTGATTAGTTAACAACAAGAAACTATAACATCCCAAAATACAGTAATAACCATAAATCAGAATTAATTACATTTAATAGTAAAACGATGCAGTCTTTACACTAAGAGAACGAGGTTCAAAAGCCGAACGGCTTAAATACAATTACAGCAGCATTGAAAAGTTCAGAAACGGACGATTTTACAAAATCAATTAACCGAACGTCAAAATAAAAGCTAACATCTAAACTTCTAATGTGAACGAGCGTTCTAAGGCTTGGCTTTAACTTCCACTTCGATCAAATTCTCCTCTTCAATAATATCCTCCAAAGTGGTCTCGCCTTCTGCTCACATCCACATGGATGATCATTGCAATGACAGGACGAACGTACATAGACAACAGACAACACAAGGAAAACGAAAGGGTAAGCTTATATAATTTAATTCATACATCAACATATACACTTAACATTTCAATTCACCCAACATGTAACTTAATATATAACATCATAATAAATATATATAACTAGACAAACCGTCCGGACTGTATGAATCTGTGTAGCTACAGGCGTCCTTGCACCCGAGTGGTGTAGTAACTGGGATACACTCAACAGCTGCCACTCGAGGTTAGTCCTATCCAAAGTACCCCTAAGGAATAGAACCTCCTGCCGTTCCCACACATGACCTACCCCCTCTACGTGAGGATGAGTACTCACGGAACATCAGGATGGACCAGCCAGCATTAGCATGCCCACAGTCATACTTTACCAAATTCCATATTCAATATATGAGTCGTTCCTCCCTGGAACGCTCGTCCAAAGTCCATCATCATATAATCACTCAATATAAGGTTCACACTTTAAAATCTTACAATTTATCATCATTTTCATCTTTAGTTTTAAGGGCATAAAATAACGAACGTTCAGTTCTCTGAAGAACGAGGACGAACGTTCACAAAATGAACTGAATAAACTAAGAAGTTTATAACGGACGTTACTTTCTATGCGGTCAGTTAAATGAACTAACTCGTTTAGATGTGCACTGGTACTTAAAGAAAATTTCATTATGAAGACCTTAGACCAGATCCAATGTAAAAGGGAGAGCCAAAAATATTTAGAACTATCTCTGTAGTGATTCGCATACGGAAGACCGATGCTAGTAAATGAACGAACGTTATTCTATCAAAGTGGGTATTCAATAATACGAGCGCTTGGTATAAGACCGAGCACTACTTAGGACGAACGCTAGGTAGATGACCGAGCACCAATTAAGACGAACGCTTAGTATAAGACCGAGAGCTCATTAGGCCGAACGCTAGGTATACGACCGAGCATCAATTAGGACGAACGCTTAGTATAAGACTAAGCGCTACTTATGACGAACGCTTGGTATAAGACCGAGCGTTACTAATTTTAAAGTATAAGGGTATAATATATATAACTTCACTTAATTTAAGATATACGGGTACCACTAGGCTGAGCCGAACGCTCAAACATAGTATTCCACAAGAGAACGCTCGTTCTCAAACAGAACTCTTTCCAAATGAAAAAATTCCTTTTTAAACATTTTACTAGAAAACCGAACGGTATAAGACCGTACGATGACGAAAGTATTTTATCATAGTAAGGATTTCATTTTTTTTTCAGATTTTCGTCTATTTCAAATATCAAGTTTCAACATATCAGTTCATACTTTATAACTTCATATCAATTTACAAACTTTATATGATTCACATTAATCATTCATACTTCAAAGTGATAACTCATCTCATATTCATCTGTATCAACCATAAACATACATTTCAACCAACATATACCCAATTCATTCAGTACAACAATGATCGTTCATGCATACTCAATCAGCATATATCTCATACACTCATCCAAGATCGGACGTTCATACAGCATACAAGTATCAATTAAATTAAATAAGCTTCCCTTACCTAGATCAGTAGTGAACGTCCTAAGAGTGTGATTTTGACTCGTCCAACTATGGCTTTCTACCCTCAACGTTTTTCTTAAGTTCTCCAACTAAATCTAACCAAAAGAAAACGCAAAGAACTTAGTTTATACCCTTGCATGCAGCTGAAGCTGGGTTCGCATGTAACTCAGAAACGAGCGTCTAGAGTCGAGAGACTTACCGGTTTCAGAACCTGGATCTATTCGGTTCAGATTGAAGCTCACAACTCAGGGAATGTTCCTATGGTTTCTGAAACGTGATCGGAGAAGAGGGTGGTGAGTTACAGTAGAGAGAAGGTGGAGGTTTTCTAGAGAGAAGGTGGAGAAAATGAAAAGTCTGATTCTGAGGAAGAAGAAGGGTGCATGCAGAGAGAGTGGGAAGGAGTGTTTCAGAAAAATCAGTTTTCTTCCCAAGGTCAAACGTACGCACTCTCACATACTGACACCTGTCTTCCACTACTGATTTCAGAATATTCCAATTTGACACTTGGCAAACGTGCGTCAAAGCTCGTGGGTGGATTTTAATTACTCTGAACATGTGACATGAGGTATATTAATTATGATTTGACAGATGGCTTACGGTTTAATTTTCCGAGGTCTGACATTCCCCCTAACTACAAAAATTTTCGTCCTCAAAAATTAAGACTTACCCGGAAATAAGTGGGGATACAAGTCCTTCATAGCATCCTCCACTTCCCACGTTGAGTCACCACTCTTTGCGTCCCACACCATCTTTACTAGACGAACGTCTTTCCCTTTGTAGTACTTGGTGCGGCTGCCTTCCACTCGAACTGGTTGCAACTCCAGCGTTCGGTCTTGGCGAAGTTGAACGTCTTCCAACTCCAATATGTGAGAAGGGTTTGCTATGTACTTCCAGAGTTGGGAAACGTGGAAGACTGGGTGAAGGTTCGACAGTTGTGGTGGTAAGGCTAGTTCATACGCCACTGATCCGATCTTCCTCAAAATTTGGTAAGGTCCGACAAACTTGGGGGATAACTTCTTTGGACGAACGGCTCGGCCTACTCCAATGATCGGGTTGAGTCTAAGAAAGACATGATCTCCTGCAGCGAACTCCAAAGGTCTTCTTCTCTTATCTGCATAGGACTTCTGCCTGCTCAGGAACGTCTTCAACCTCTCTTGTATTAACTTCACCTTCTCAGTCGTTTGCTGGATCAGTTCGGGTCCAGTTAGCACGTTCTCTCCTTCTTGGAACCAACAGAGTGGCGTTCGGCACTTCCTACCATAGAGAGCTTCAAACGGCGCCATACCAATGCTAGACTGAAAGCTGTTGTTGTACGTGAACTCCACTAGCGGTAAGACTTCATCCCAAGCGCCTAAGTGATCTAGGACGCACGTCCTCAGTAAGTCTTCAAGCGTTTGGACTGTCCTTTCTGACTGGCTGTCCGTTTGAGGATGATAAGCTGAACTCATCTGCAACTTGCTTCCCAATTCACCTTGCAACGATTGCCAAAACTGAGATGTGAATCTCGTGTCTCAGTCAGAAATGATGCTCGAAGGTACTCCATGCAAACGAACGATCTCCTTGATGTACAACTTAGCTAAGTTGGTCATTGACATCTTCAAGTTGACTGCCAAGAAGTGGGCGTTCTTCGTTAGTCGATCTACAATCACCCAAATTGAGTCATGATTCCTGACCGTGCGTGGTAGATGGGTCACGAAATCCATGGAGATGTTGTCCCACTTCCATTCGGGAATCTCCAGCTGCTGAAGCAAACCGCCCGGTCTCTGGTGTTCAGCCTTCGCTCGTTGACAAGTCAGACATGATGCCACAAAACGAGCGACATCACTCTTCATTCCAGGCCACCAGAAAGATTGTTGAAGGTCTTTGTACATCTTAGTCATACCAGGGTGTATGCTAAGACGACTGTGATGTCCTTCCTCCAAAATAATCCGCTTCAGATCCCCATCATTTGGATCGCACGTCCTACCCATATAACGTAATAAGCCGTCCGTTCCAGCATTGAATTCCTTGGATTGATCTGAACCGAGCGTATTAAAAATCTTCACCAGGTCTTCATCCTCGCGTTGCTTCATCTTGATCCGGTCAAAACCATTGCTAGATATTCTAAGGTTACAGCATTTGATGCTGTTCGATTCCAATTCGAACTGCAACCTTAGATCTCGAAAGCTCTCAACCAAACTCAGCTCTTTAACCATCATTGTCGAGACCCGAACTGCTTTTCTGCTTAGAGCGTCCGCCACTACGTTAGCCTTTCCCGGATGATAAAGCAGTTCAAAGTCGTAGTCTTTTAAGAACTCTAGCCAACGCCTCTGCCTCATGTTCAACTCCTTCTGATCAAATAAATACTTGAGGCTCTTGTGATCACTGAAGACTTGGAATGTAGATCCGTACAGATAATGCCTCCAAATCTTCAAGGTAAAGACGACCGCTGCCAATTCCAGGTCGTGCGTTGGGTAATTCCTCTCGTGGATCTTCAATTGACGAGATGCGTACGCTACCGCTCGCTTCTCTTGCATCAATACACAACCCAACCCTTGGTGAGAAGCGTCGCAGTACACCTCGAATGGTTTGGCCGTGTCTGGAATAATTAGCACTGGAGCGCTCGTCAATCTCACTTTCAACTCCTGAAAACTCGCTTCACACCGATCGGTCCATGCGAACGGCTGATCTTTCCGGGTCAACTGAGTTAGCGGAGCCACTATCTTAGCAAATCCTTCAATGAAACGCTGATAGTAACCCGCGGGTCCTATAAAGCTTCTGACCTCAGTGACCAAACGCGGACTCTCCCATTCTAGTACCGCTCGTACCTTAGCTGGATCTACTGAGATACCTCCAGCCGACACCACATGCCCCAAAAACTGAACTTCCTTCATCCAGAACTCACATTTTGATAACTTGGCATACAACTCCTTCTCCCTTAGCACGCCAAGTACAATTCTTAAGTGTTCTTCATGTTCGTTCTGATTCTTGGAGTAGATGAGAATATCATCTATGAAGACGACCACAAACTTGTCCAAGTACGGCCTGAAGATGCGATTCATATATTCCATGAACATTGCTGGTGCGTTCGTCACACCGAACGGCATCACTACATACTCGTAGTGTCCGTAACGAGACCTGAAAGCAGTCTTCTGGATGTCTTCCTCCTTAACTCTGATCTGATGATATCCAGACCGCAAGTCAATCTTTGAGAACACTGTGGCCCCATGCAGTTCATCCAGCAAGTCATCTATCCTTGGCAGTAGGTACTTGTTCTTGATGGTCAGCTTGTTTAATTGTCTGTAGTCAATGCAAAGTCTGGAGCTGCCATCTTTCTTCTTCACTAAGAGAACAGGCGCTCCCCATGGTGACACGCTCGGCCTGATAAATTGCTTATCCAACAACTCTTCAATCTGATTCTTAAGTTCAACCAACTCTGCAGGCGCCATACGATATGGTTGAACAGAGATGGGTGCTGTCGTGGTCACCAAATCAATCGTGAATTCCACCTCGCGAACAGGAGGTAGTCCCGGTATTTCTTCCGGAAAGACGTCCGGAAACTCATCCACAACCGATCGTTCTTTACTGTCAACACTGGACGTTCGTTCCTGCCTCAAACCTCCGAACTCCTGGTCGTCATGCGTCATGATTAGAAAACAGCTGGCACCTTCCATGATGTCCTCCTTTAATTGACCGATCGTTACTGACAATTCTTCTTCGTCTTCATCAGGAAATACTAATTCCTTCTTACCACAATCTATGAGAATGTGATTGGTAGCCAACCAATCCATTCCTAAAATCACCTCCAACCCTTGAAGAGGTAAGCAGATGAGATTGACTTTAAACTTACGCCCTTCCACTTCTATAGGACACCTGACGCACATAGTGGACGTCCTAACCTCGCCAGCCGCTGGGGTTGACACCACCAGGTTGAACTGCATCTCTCTCACTTCTAAACCCAGTTTGCCAACGCACGCCTTCGAGATGAAGGAATGTGTTGCTCCCGAATCAAACAATACACAGCAAGATCTACCATATACTAAGCAGGTGCTGGTAATGAGTGTACCTTAGCTTGCTGCCTCGGCGCCCGTTATTGCGTATACACGCCCAATCGCTTGGGCTCGTCCACCTCTTGGTTGATTCCTTCCAGCGTTTGGTGGTCTCATTACTGCCTGTCCCCCCATGTTGCACTCGCTTTCCAGATGTCCACTCCTTCTACAACGAGCGCAGAATTTTCCTCCTACCAATTGAGGACATGACGAGCGATAATGCGGTCCTCCACACTGGAAACAAGTTACGTTTCCTTGTCCAGATTGTCCAACAGGAACCAGCACTTGCGATCCACTTGCATTGGATGGTTGATTCGGACGAGCGTACGGGGTTCTTCTCTGATTAACATTGCCCCTGGAGATGATCGGTCCCCTAACTGCTTGTTGTTGCTTCTTATGTTGTTCTGCTTCTGCCATATTCTTTTCCAATACTTTGGCCCTCTCAACCATTGCAGGAAATGACCGAATACACAGGCTGGAAATTAACACCTTCAAATCACTCCTCATCCCATTTTCAAATTTTCTGCATTGTCACTCCTCACTGGTAGCCATAGTGTTGAAACGAACCAAGTGCTTGAACTTGTTCGTATATTCAGAAACAAACATTCTTCCTTGAAACTCTACTTCCTTGGCAAAACGAACGCTGTCAGGGAAATATTCTTTGTAAAATTTACTCCGAAACACTTCCCAAGTGATGGGATTTTGGGCGTCTGTCAGAATAGCTCTCATGCTCACCCACCAGTGACTTGCTTCCCCAATCAATAGATATTCTGTGAACGCCAACCTGTTCTCGTCCGGGCATCTCTTGGCGTTAAAGATTCTCTCCATGTCTCTTAGCCTTTGATCTGCCTCATCAGGGAGACACTTCCCACTGAACTTGGCCGGGTGGTGTTGCAGAAAACTCTCCAAGCTCCACTCGGTTGGATGATTAGCATTGGAAGAGGACGCTCCTGGGGTATTCCTAGTGGCTGCAATAATCTCCATCAGCTGTCTCTATGTAGCTTCAGAGTTGGCGCGCGCGGCTTCCAAACTCTGTAGAGCAGCGGCGTTCTGCTCCATTAAGGTGGTGTTTTGTTGTTGTAGCCTTTCAATCACCGTTTCCAACAACCTAGCGTTGTTGGGTGCCTCAGATTCATTTGGCTGCAGAGGAGGAGGGAGTCTAGGCGCCATTTGTTCTCTGGGTAGTAGAGAAAAACGAACGTCAGTCATGTTCAAAGAGTTGAAGTAATAACTCATTAAACACAATTTAAGCACACAGTAAAAACACAGTGCACCTATAACCTACAGTGTCCTTAAGAGAACAAAACTGCTCTGATACCACTAATGTAACATCCCAAAATACAGTAATAACCTTAAATCATAATTAATTACATTTAACAGTAAAACGATGCAATCTTTACACTAAGAGAACGAGGTTCAAAAGCCGAACGGCTTAAATACAGGGTTAAATACAATTACAGCAGCATTGAAAAGTTCAGAGACGGACGGTTTTACAAAATCAATTAACCGAACATCAAAATAAAAGCTAACATCTAAACTTCTAATGTGAACGAGCGTTCTAAGGCTCGACTTTAACTTCCACTTCGACCAAATTCTCCTCTTCAATAATATCCTCCAAAGTGGCCTCGCCTTCTGCTCACATCCACACGGATGATCATTGCAATGACAGGACGAACGTACATAGACAACAGACAACACAAGGAAAACGAAAGGGTAAGCTTATATAATTTAATTCATACATCAACATATACACTTAACATTTCAATTCACCCAACATGTAACTTAATATATAACATCATAATAAATATATATAACTAGACAAACCGTCCGGACTGTATGAATCTGTGTAGCTACAGGCGTCCTTGCACCCGAGTGGTGTAGTAACTGGGATACACTCAACAGCTGCCACTCGAGGTTAGTCCTATCCAAAGTACCCCTAAGGAATAGAACCTCCTGCCGTTCCCACACATGACCTACCCCCTCTACGTGAGGATGAGTACTCACGGAACATCAGGATGGACCAGCCAGCATTAGCATGCCCACAGTCATACTTTACCAAATTCCATATTCAATATATGAGTCGTTCCTCCCTGGAACGCTCGTCCAAAGTCCATCATCATATAATCACTCAATATAAGGTTCACACTTTAAAATCTTACAATTTATCATCATTTTCATCTTTAGTTTTAAGGGCATAAAATAACGAACGTTCAGTTCTCTAAAGAACGAGGACGAACGTTCACAAAATGAACTGAATGAACTAAGAAGTTTATAACGGACGTTACTTTCTATGCGGTCATGTTTCTCCCCTACCTTAGGAAGAAAGAAGGAGCTAATGGATTGTATTAAGAATGAGTGATGAATAAAGTGTCTGGGTGAGTACCTCACCTACAAAATAATAAAAATGGCAAAAGGAAAAAATAGTTTTATGGGAAAAAAATAAGGTGAAAGGAAAAAAAAGATAAAAAAGAAGTGAACATGGAAAACAAAATGTAGAAAGAAAAGGATAATTGTTTTCTAAAAAACGCACAAAGAAAATAATATATTTGTTTTCCAAAATATTTTCTCCTTAATTTTTATCCAAGTGAACGTGGAAAATATTTCTTTCTATCCAAACATTTTAAGCCTTTATATCCTAAATGTTCCTACCTTTGCCTTGACCACATTACAACCTTTGAAAAGTCTTCATGATCTTTGAATGCATGTTTTCCAAAAGTATGTGAATATTAGCATCGTGCTAAGTTATGGTAGTGTTTACTTACTTGAGCCTTTTGGTGCAAACACAAGCCTACACATTTAAGAGAGAATTGGTGATAGAAAATACATTTCAACTTGCATGATCTCTTTCATATTAGATTACCTAGTAAATTCAAAAGATTAATTAGGTGCTTAAAATAGAATTTTCTCATTTTCTTGATTCATGACAACTTAATTTAGAAAGTTGATTAGTTTCTAGTGAAGCCCTTTTCCTTTGATTTAAATGTTGATATGAATATTGACCCAAAATAAAGTTTTGAAATTACTCAATTTGGCCCAAGAGTGCGAAAGGACAAGTGTAAGGGTATGATGAGTGCATATTTATGCCCTCATTTAGCTTTTAATATTGGATTCTTAATTGGTTTTCCCACTTTAATAGAATATTTTAATTAGGATTTGTTATAATTGGATTTATTGAGCACGAGATACAAAACCATGATAAAAATAACATTTTAGTTGCATAATGCTCTTTAGATATTTTAAGGTGTGCTAGTGTAGTTGTAGCTAAGTTGAACTCATTAAGGTGTGAAAATAAATTATTTAAAGTGTCATGACACCTTAAAGATAAATCCAAGAATAGAAAATAATCAAGAACACAAGAAGTCAATCCAAACATAGCATGAGAAAGTTAAGAAATTTGGCTAAGTCTAGAAGAGGGAACAAGCAACAAAAATTGAATCTTGTAGTTTTCTCTATTTTTTCTACTAAAAGGGCTTTAATAATTAATTAATGTTCATAATTGAAGATGATTTGGGAAAAATATATCTTAATAAATTTTATTTGATATTGTTAAATAATTACCTTATTTAACTATATTAATAAATATCAAAAGATAATATTTGCCAATTTGTTTTTAATCTAGCAAATATCTTCTCAAATATTTTTAGATCTCCACAACAATTAAATATATCTTGAAGATATTGAATTATTTAGAAGATAATGGATTATTTAGAAGATAATTGGAGGATATTACATTATCATAAAGAAAATTACAAAACCAAAAAAGCCTAAAACAAAGTCCCACTAGTAAAAAAACACCTTTTTAACTCGTGATATATGCCGCGGTTTTGTAAAAACCGAAACATTTAAAAACGCGGTGGCAGTTTGGAAATTAAGATAAAGTTATATGCTTCGGTTATACAAAAAACCGAGGCATAAAAAGTTTACGACACCGGTTAATGAAGAACCGAGGCATAACGATCTGATACTGCTTCGGTTGATACAGAACCGAGGCGTAACGTGTTACTCCTTTTCAGGCAGGCTTTCCATCATTCTTACTTCTACACTCTAAACGTTTCATCTCTCATTTCCCATTTCACGTTTCACTCTCCTGCAACCCCTCCCTCCTCTCCTGCAACCCCTCCCTCCTCTCCTGCAACCCCTCCCATTCTCCAGTTCCCTCTCCCTCAACTCCATCATTCTATCACCAGATGACTTCTCCCTCTGCATCCCCAAGACGGTGCGATGATGGTGCGGCGAGGCGAGACGAGACGAGATCTGACGAGACGAGGTGGTGATGGTGACGAGACGAGACGGTGCGGCGACGGTGCGACGAGGACAGATCTCGCGATGGTGCGACGAGGCGAGACGGTGCTGCGAGGCGAGACGGTGCGACAAGGCGAGACGGTGCGGCGAGACGAGAGAGCTCCGACGGCGCGGCGAGGCGAGAGAGATCTCGATGGCGTGGCGAGGGAGCTCGCGAGGGTGCGGCGGGAGCCCGCGACGGTGCGGCAAGACAGCCCGCGACGGTGGCTGCAATGGCGGAAACCCTTTTCTGCGTTTTTTGGTTTTTGAGTTTTGGTTTTTGGTTTTGTTTCTTTGCAGGTGAATGGCGAAATGGATATCTGATTTTTTGTTTTTGGTTTGGATCTCTGATTTTGGTTTGGATCTCCCGTCTGCTCTCTCTGATTCCTGTTCCCCTTCTTAGACATCTGAGCTTGTTTGGCAAAGTATTTTTGTCCAAAATCATGGACGAAAAAATTTGCAGAAAAATGAAAGAAGTTTAACCACAAAGAGAATAAACAAACATAACAACACTGAACTCGGTTGGAAATAAAAAAATTAAAAAACTTTACTACCTCGGTTGTCTGTGAACCGAGTCAGAATCTGAATCCTTTTGATTCGGTTCAGAACCGAGTCAAAAAATCCATTGTTTTTACTTCGTCTGAATATGCACTGGTCGTAGAACCGGTGTCTATAAATGAAAATGACCGATGCGGTATATTGTAATTGCACTAGTGTCCAATCCAATCTCTATATAAAGAGACTTACGGAAACAAATTATGGGAGCTTACGAAACCCTTTGGGAGTTCAAATTGTGTTCTCTCTCTCTTCTCTCATGTTCTCCATCCAATCTTCTTCTATTTTCATGTTATTTCTACACTTCATGGAGACCTTTGGGATTTATTATGTTGTAATTTATTATTTGGATTTTGAGGTTAGATGAATAAATTTGTTTGTTCTTTTTTATTCTTGTTGTGATTTATTTTTATCTATGTCTTTTGCTTCTTAATCAAGTAAAAGGAATGGTTTTTTGCATGATGTTAAATCTACATAACATATCAATCATATGAGTCCAAGGATTTTTATTTTTAATTGAGAATTTACTTTGATTAAAGTTAGAAATTTTCATGTGATTGAATGAGTTTTTTTTTTCAATAATTGAGAACGTACTTTGATTAGTGATAAAAACTTTAAGAAGAATTAATCAAGAATGTACTTTGGTTAATTAGTTTTTTACTTCATATAAGAGGTACAAGAATAGACATGATTAAATATAGTAATATTTAATTGATAATGTACTTTGGTTAAATTTAATATGATTAATCTAAAAAGTTCTTGCTTTTAATTGAAAATGCACTTTGGTTAAGCATGAGAATGTTAAAAAATTAATTGAGAATTGACATTGATTAATTTGAAAATCTAAGACAATAATTAAATGAACAATAATGTTTAGATAACCAATGATGAATCTTATTTTGAAAAAGAAATGAAATGAACATATTTTCTTTATCATTGTTTTTCTTTAAATATTTTTATAAATTTATTTCATTCTATATTTTGTTATTTTGTTCTTTAATCGTTTATTGATCTTTATCTTCTTTATTGTTTTTATTTTACTAATTCTTTTGTATTGTTTTTATTGATAGGGGGATCTATATCTAGCTATACTGATCACACATGTGTGTTTTTATGATGAAAAAAAAGAAATGTTTTATAATTTCTTGCACAACAAATGACAAAACAATTGCTTGGTATATTCATTCATTGTATGAAATGAATCATAAGTTCAAACATATTGTACATTGCTGATGAATCAATATTTTCTCAATTTCACTTAGCTTACTGTACCGAATTTTATCAGGGAATTATGCTAAAATGTCCGATATTTTCTCGTTTTTACTAATTGTGCTTAAATTGACCAATAATTCTTATTTTAACTAATTTGAATTATCTTGGCTTATTATTTTCATTATTGATTGTAAGGAAATTGTTGGATAATATTGTAGGACATTTGAAAAAGAAATGAAAAATTGGAATCAAGGAGGAGCCACCACATTTGGAAGGCTACGATTTTCTTGGCAAACACCACATAGTAAAATTGAAATGAAATAATGGAGGTCACACTTGTTCAAAAGCACACGTCCAATTCATGCTTAAAGCTTATTCAATTTTGCAAGCATAATGGAGGGACCGCATTGAAAGGAAACCCACGGTTTTCTTGAAGGAAGTTGGCTGCAAATTCTCTAAGCAATTCACGGTCATAGTCTACCACATTTGGTTGGATTTAAAATATGTAATTGGAAGGAGATGGGCCCTCATGGCTTTTGAATCACACATGAAAAAAATTGAAGCATGCCACATGACGAAGCATTCACGGCAAAAACACATACAAAATGGGAGGCTTATTTCTTTTAGTGGGAGACAACATAAAACACATATGGGGCCACCACTTGGTTGGAAATTCATGTGCACATGCATTCCTATATGCTAAGCACGGCTATGGAATCCATGTTGGCAAGCATATGACAAAAGTGGGGCTGCAACTAAAACAAAATACTATTCTCAAATTGAAAAGTTGACATAAATGGAAGGGCACATACAATCTCACGGATGCAACTCATTTCTTTCTCAGAAGTTTGCTAAAGGACAAAACACAAAGCCAATTGGAAAATTATTTTTGGAAAGGGGCCATATGTGGAGCTTTTTGAAGAATCACGTGAGAGTTCCACAATGCTAAGCTTTTGACTCTCCAACCACACGGCCCATGCTCGACAATTTAATTTGTTTTGGGCAAAGCATCCATGTTGAATTAGAAGAGGGTGCAGCCATTGGAGACCAACACTGCCACGTCCACACCCCAGAGAAGAGGAGCTCACGGGATTCCACTTAGTTGGTGTGCATGGGAATAAATTAAAGAGAAGCAATGGAGGAAGCAACATTTTCACTCTACCAGCTGATCCAGCGCTACACGGTGAAGCAGCAGAAGAAGCAAACTCTCCACAGTTGCAGCACGTAGGTAGCATTCCAGCAGCTGAGAAGGAGCTTCCCGTCCAGCAGTAGCCACCACCGAGAAGACTTCTTCAATCTTTTTCATTGGTTCATGCTTGGAAGGATGAAGGAGAAGAGAAGGACGTGTGTTGGATCCGCCACCTGCAGCGTAAATGAAGGGGAGGTTGGTTGAATAAAGAGCACAGCAAGCAAGCAAGGAAGTGCTGCCACAGCTGATGCAGCAAGCGTCCAAGAAACTTCATGGTGGGCAGCCACTCTCGATCCATCATCATCCAACAGCAATGCTTCATCACCACCAGCAGCAACACGATCTTGATAGTTGGAGAAGAAAACGTCCATGCTTGGAACAGCCACCTTCACGGTCCAACCAAGAGAGCCACCTTAAGAGTTGGAAAAAGTGAATCAAAGTTGCAAGGTGGAAAAGCGGTGAAGCAAAGAGAGAAGGCTGATGCATTTTGGTAGAAGAAGGAGAGCATAGCTCTCGGTCATGGCTGAATGGAGGGGAGTCTTCACGGTCTTGGCAGCAAGAGGAGACATGCATCCTGAAGGTGGTATTCTCGGCACAAGAGAAGAAGATGACAAAATAATTGGATTAATGAAGGGCCCTCTACTTATTTTATTTGGCACAAGGCAAGATATCATAATCCACACAGAGAGCTCACGTTCAGTATAGGAGAGAAGCACTATGCAGGATGGTATTCACGGGCAGTGGGTGCTGTGGCTATAAAAATGGCAGCAGAGAAGAGTTTTGGGGAGATTGGAGTGTGAGAATCAGATTTTAGTGTAGTTTAGGATAGCAGCCACCCTGGAGGAGGCTCTCGCCTCTTCCTTCCCCAAAGCTCTCTGTGTTTTTATTTTCCACTGTAGAATTTTATTTCTGAATGCTTGTTACATTAATTTGATCATTTTCATTTTCATCTGTATTTTCATCTGTTGAAACATTTTAATTTCAAGTATTGAATCTTTTCCTAAATTTTATTTTCAGTTAAGTGTTTTATTTTTGTTATCTGTTTTATTTTACCGTTTATGGTTTTCTGCACCGTTAAATTTTGTCATTGTGTTTTACTTTTCATTTTATTTTCAAACGTCATTTTTAATCTTTGATAAATTTTATTTGCAATCAAGTGTTTCTATTTTTACCATATTTTATCGTTCAGTTTTTTTTACTGTGGTTAAATTTTATTTCAGTGTTTTAAATTTTGTTTTATTTAATTTCCAGTTCCAATTTTATTTTACCGCACAAAAAACAAACATCCAAAAACTACAAACCCCCCCCTTTCGTGTGTAAAAAATCAGAGACTGAACCGCCACAATATTGGTCCTTGAGAGACGACCTAGGAGTCACTTCCTAGTACTGTACTGCATTCTTATCTGCAAACAACTTTTGTGAGCGGTGCGACCCGATCATCAAAAAAATGGCGCCGTTGCCGGGGACCAATCAATGGAGGTTTGGTTTTAGATTTTTGTTGTATAAAGTTTTGTTCTGTTAATATGTTTGTTTTGTGTGTTTTGTCTTGTATATTTCTGTAGGCGATAACGACACCTTCATCAAATTTTGGCGGCGTTGTCACTTCAGTTCCAGGTTTTTTGTTTTAGATTTTTGCTGTGTTTTTCGATTATGCTGTGTTAATATATATTGTGTATATATGTGTTTAATTGTGCTATGTTCTGTATTTAGTTGTTATTAAAAAAAAAATTAATTAAAAATTTTTACTATTGATGTTCTGTCTTGTGTGTGCTTGTAGCATGTATAAATGTGTTTTGTTTTATTTGATTCGTAATTTTTAGTTTTTAGTTTTTACTTTTTATTTTTCCATGTCTACCTATTTTAATGTTGTGAATAATGCTTATTCTGCCAATGTCTGTGATTATGATTCTTATTCTGCATATTACTTTGATTTTAAATCTGCTGATTTTTATGATGAGAACAATATGTTCCATCATCCAATTTCTGAGAGCTCTCTTTGGGAGCCAGTTCCACAATATGAGAGTCAGCAGTATGATTCTCCTATTCAAATAACTCCTCAGCCTTCTATTTCTGAACCTACATTAAAGGAGTTACTAGAGCAGATGACAATGCAGAACATTCAGTTTCAGAAAGGGAACATGCAGTTCAAGCAAGAGAGCATGGAAACTCAAGCTGCCATGCAGAATCTGAGTGATCAGATCAGGCAGATGGCCACTCTTGCACCTGAGGAGACTGATGAAAATTTTGGGGACCCGGCAGAAGTAAGCAGTAATCCTGAATCAGGTAGACCACCTTCACCTTCCCACACTCTAGAAATCTTCAAGGAAGAGGAGGTAAGCATACCACAATTTGATTATTATGTTGATTGTGATGATGATCGGTATGCTAATGACTATATTCTTGCTGAGTCTGATTTTAATTTTTCCTCTGTGCATGAAGAGAACCGCTTTTTACTATCACATTCGAATGGTTATTCTTCATGCACTGAACATGAATCTGAATCTATGATTAATATTGCATGCAATTTAGAAATTGATTCATGTTATGAGGATTTATCTAAGGCTCAGTATGATGAATTGGGATTGGGTGTTATACCTCTGCATAACATCTCTTTGGAACCACATTGCACTAACCATGTTGCAGGAGGTGTACATGTATTGCATCAACAAACACCCACAATTGAAGACAAAGGTGCAAGCTTACAAAACGGTTTGAAAATCAATTGGCACCTGCTGAACCCAATCATCAACAATTTTTTCTGCTTAGATCCAGCGATGGAAGACATTTCATTGCTTGATCAGATCTGGAGGATGAAGCAGTTCATCCTCAACACTTTCATACTGGATCCCGAGGCGAAAAACATCTCCCTGATTGTCCAATTTTGGCAACTGCCACCATAATCCAGGGGAGTTTTCTTTTTCTTTCTTCCCCGTTTTCCTACTTTTATTGCATTTGTCCTTTATCTGTTTAGTGTTTTAACTGATGATCTTATGCCTTTAACTGATTTGGGACATTGTAGTCTAAGTGTGGTCTGGGGGAGATTCTGCATTTTGTTTTTCTTTTAAGTTTGTTTTTCCTTTTCTTCTTAGTTTTCGAATTGTTATCTTTAAAAATAAAAAAAAAAAAATATTTTGTGATAAAATTGTTTTTGTTTAAAAGCGTGCCAAATCTGTATTCTGATATGTATAATTATTTTTTTCTTCTTAGTTTTCACATTGTTATCCTTATAAAAAAAAAAATTCAAAAATTCAAAAATTGTTTTGCGTATTCCTTGATTTTATTTCGACCCTCAGTATCTTATTATTTCATACCAATAAAAATTTTCACTTCAGATCTTATTTTTCCTTATTTTCCTTCACTGTAAATATAATTTCTTAGTTGTTTGCATACAGATTATTGATTGAAAAATTTGACTAAGAAAGATTTCATTCATCATTGCAAAAAAATTACAGTATTGGTGAATGGAAATTGAACAGATCTGAAATTGAAATTGCAGTAGATATATATAAATAAAAGATGTTCGGGGGGTCGATCTTTAGTGATCGTTAAATATTACAGACCATAAAAAAACAACATATAAAAAATTAAAAACATAAAAAAAAAAAAAAACATAAGTGTTCATATTACAGTCCTTAATTCTGGCCACACTCGGCCAACAAAAACAACAAAAAAAAAATAATAAAAATAAAAATAAAATAAAAAAAAAAAACATAAAACATTAAAACTGGAAGAATTCTCGAGCTGGTTGTGGTGGTCTAAGGGAGAGCTCCGTTGAGGGAGCTCTGGTTCGAAAAGTCACGAGCGGAGGCTTTGGTGGAGGAATTTCTCGTTCATTTCTGTCGTCATCGATAATGATCGGAACTGGAAACAAATTCAGCAGCCTCGGTGCCCTCATTATCACCCAGTTGTTTTCTTTCAAACAAAAAAAAAAATTAATAAATAAATAAATAAATAAAATTGTGTTAATTATAGAAGAGGAAGTGAAAAATAATATCAATAAAAATTGAGGTGTGATCAGGGTCTTACCGTACACATACAGCGGCAGTTATGAAAAGAGAGTGCCAGTGGGGTCTATCTCCGCTTGCCAGCGCCTGACCCGATTGCCATGGTTGTTAAACCAGCAGTGCACGTTATATTCGGTGGCATCTGCGAAGGTCCTTAGTCGAGACGCGATCTCGACGACTTGCGCTCGGCTTGGGTGTGTGACCCCATAGTTGTAGATTTTGGTCATCATCGTGATCTGATCATCTGTAGGACGCCATCGTTGACTGGTATATCTCTCTGATTCCATCTCATTCGTCATCATTCCTCTTGAAATATTCTAAAACTTAATAAAAAAAAATATATATATATATAAAAATAAAAAGAACAAAAACATAAAAAAAAAGAAAAAAATAAACATAAAAAAAAAATAATAAAAAGAACTAAAAAAAAAATGAAGCATAAAAAAAAAAAAATTAGATTAGTTCTCTGTTTTCTTTATTTGTTCTTGTTTCCTTTTAGATTTATTTTGTCCAGTTTGTATTTGATGTTTCAGTGTCTGGTCTCAGATCTGTTTCACGGTCCTTGCAAAAGGGTCCTAAACGGATCTACGTCCAGTTGTCCGGTTGTTCTTGTCCATATTGTTCTTGTATATTATGTTTATGTGTTTATTTAGTTTTAAGTGGGGTACGTGGCGTTGTTCTACCCGATTGTCTCTGCAATACCTTCAATCGAAGGGAGATTAACGTCTGGTTTCCAGCCGATATACCCCTTAAGTTTTTAGACAGTTGTGTTTTATGTGTTTAAGTGTTTAAATTACAAAAAAATAAAAATAAAAAAAATGGAAAAGAGGGAGAGCAGGCAAGAGATCAGATGAAAAATAAAGGAAATACTGAAAAGGAAAGCAGGAAAAGTAAAGCAAGCAGAAAGAAAGGGAGATCCTTAGAGAAGAAGGACTTACCTGGGGAAGTAGGCTTGCAGAGGCTCTTCGCGGATCTCACTCAGACTCTTCAGAAGACGCAGGGACAGGGGCTCTGCGCAGATCTCAGACCTTCAGCAGACGCGGGGTGGAGAGGCTTCCTCGCAGATCCAGACGCTCGAGAGAGAGCAGAGAGAGCAGAGAGAGAAGAGAGCAGAGAGAGTTGAGAGAGCAGAGAAGTAGAGAGAGAATGAGCGTTCAGAAATGTTGCTCAACGCGGAGGAGCGGACCTTTTGTAGCCAAAGCTCTGCCACTGTAGCAACAGTTCCGGTCTTTGCCACCGAGACTGTTGTCACAGTACAGGTCATCCTTTTCAAAAATAAAAATAAAAAAAATAAATAAATAAATAAAAATAATAAAAAATATTAGCATCTACTGATGGGTGCTAGGTGTTTAAGACATCTGCTGATGGATGTCCCTGATAACATCTGCTGATGGATGTTACTGAAAAATTTCTTCCCATTTTTCCTAACTTTTTATTGCACTTGTCTATATTATTTGCTGCTCTGAAATTGATAATCTGATGATTGTGACACACTGAGGACATTGTGTGATTTAAGTGTGGTCTACTGGGGAGAAATTCTGATTTTTCTGTTAGTTCTGTTAGTATTTATTTCGTGTGTTAAATTTTTTGTTTTTAAGTGTTAAATTTTTTCTGTTTTAAGTTGTTTTAGTGTGTCTTGAGTGCAATAAATTTTACATTTTTCTCTTGATTTCTGGATGAGGTCTAAGTTGTAGATTTTTCCTTCACTTACTTAATACTTATAGTTTGTAATCCTTGCTTTTCTCTGCCTGGAAAGATGATTATACGTTTGAGAGGTTGATTTGATTGTGACAAATACCCTGTGTGAGATTTGAGCCACTTTATTTTCTTTCTTGTGTGATATGTATCTTGATTGCTTGCACATATGCTTTGGCGTGATTCTTTTTGATATACCTTATTTATATGCATGTTTAGAAATGATAAAGGCATTTTTGTTCTTGAGCCTCTTTAGCCAAATAAGCCTACCTTGTTATTATCCTTTGATACCCCTTTTGAGCCTATACTGTATCTATTTCTTTGTGTTGAAGCTCATACACTGATCCTAAGTGAAAAACAAATGATTACCTTAACCTTAGGAAAGGCTGGAGCTATAGAAGTATTTTGAGAATAAGTGTGGTCTCCTTGGGAATTCTGATGAATTGGCTAGTTGGTTCCTCATCATGTTTTAAAATGATAATTTATATCCTGTTGTGTGATTAAAAAAAAAAAAAAAAGAAGACAGGATAAAAAAAAATGATGAGAAAAAGAGAAAAATTGAAAAATAATTTTGTGAATAATGGAGTCGAGAAGAGGATTGAATTAGAGGTTTGGGTGAGATTTCACTGTGTTTACATTTTTTTTTTCCCTAGTGCACCTCTATTTCTTCTGAGCTATAGCTACTTATCCAAATTTATCCTCCCCTGTCCTTGGCCCCATTACAACCCTGAAAGACCTTTTGATCTAAACATGCATATGTTTTAAGTATCACTACAAAAAAGTAGGGCATTACCGAAGGCCAGAAGCCCTCGGAAAAAGCCAAAAGCCGTCGATAATGGGTGTTTACCGAAGGCCTATCGACGGCCAAAAATCCTTCGGTAAATCCCTTGTCGCTAACCATTACCGAGGGCCAGAAGCCTTCGGTAATTACCGAAGGGCAAAAGCCTTCGGTAATTACCGAAGGGCAAAAGCCCTCGGTAATTACCGAAGAGCAAAAGCCTTCGGTAATTACCGAAGGGCGAAAGCCCTCGGTAATGGGCATACGAGGGCATTTACCGAAGGGCAATAGCCTTCGGTAATATGCAGGGCAGGTTTCAGCAAAATGGTTTTTGTTGTGCAACCTAGACCTGTATAACAAATTTCAATTACAACCAGACCTGCATAATTGTTTTAATTGTTTTGCTGTTCTACCACACATACCTGCATATCATATTCACAACACACAGACCTGTATAACAGTTACAATTTACAAACAAACAGACCTGCATATATATATTGTCCATCCCAAAATTTTATATTCATTGATGGAAAAGCATAAAGTACTATAACTGTATTATCATAATGTACTAACATCAATTATATTCTAACAATATCATAATAACATTTAAATGTACTATGATCAATAACAAAATGAAACTAAAAATCTACATAGTCTTCAGAAAGATGTTCATCCTCCTGGTCATCTGTAGATGGCTGGACTGGTGTGGGCTGGACTGGTGTGGGCTGGACTGGTGTGGGCTGATGAGGGACGGCGGGTGACGGGGAGGGTCGTGGCTGGGTCGGAGGGACAATGGAAGGAGTGTCTGAAGTTTGAGGCAGCGCTCTCATGACCAGGGCCTTGAAGCTTGAGAACTCATCTCTCAAGTCACTGTATTCTTCTCTCAATGCACGGTTTTCCTGGTCACGTTGGTCCAGTAGCTGTGTCAAGCGCTGGATGGCCTCGTCAGCAGAAGAGGTGGAAGAAGAAGGTTGATGCTTCAGTGTACCTCCTTTCGATGCTGTATAGTTTGCAGCAAGCTGTCCCGCACCATACACTCGTCCCTTTTTCTTCCCACCAACGGTGTCGATCCAGCACTGCGTCCTACGGATGTCATCATCTGCATTACTGGCATCATCCGGTGTAGGAGCTGACTCATGTTCAGATCTAACCTGTGAAAGTCTCGTAGAAAAGTCTTCCTGTTGAAACATTAAAAGCAATGTCAGGGAACGATAGTATAACATAAATGAACAATTAGTATTAGTGTTATTTGCTTACATGAGTCTTCCGAGATCTTTCATCAACAAATTGATTAGTTCCCTTCCGAACATGAGTCTGTGCAAAGACCTCATCAACATGGACCGCCCGTCCTAGAGCCTGTGCCTGTAACATAATTAAGAATTACAAGCGTACATATAAAATACAATATACATAACTTATTGAAGAAAGAAAAAGTTATGTAATGAGATTATACCATACGAATGGCATGCTCATGAATGGTGATCGACCCACCAGTATGCAGGGTGCCACCCCTTTCAGACGCTCTGTTCCGTTGGGCTTTGGCACACTTATTGCGGAACTCTACTGTATTCCAATGGGCCAGTAAAGAGTTCCAAATGTGCTCACCCAGCCAGTTAGGGCGCTGTCCTGCATTCCGGGCATCCCTAAACATCTCTGACAGCCGATGAGATGCTTTCATGTGGAAATTTCTGTGTATCTGAGTTTCATGTTCAGGTTTCCACTGCACCTTCATCTGTAACATTAAACAGAACAAACATTGATTACAGAACATACTAAAATAAGAGGGACAATTAGTTTAGTGGATTGGTCACCTGAAAACGCTCCCAGAATGGCTTTCTGTCGTCGTGAGGTATTGCTCCCCAAGTAGGCCATGGAGTTAAAAACTGTTGCTTTATTGAACGTGTGATGGCCTGGGAAGCAACCCTAGATGGAATAAACCTGCATAACAAAACTCATTTCAATTACAATATGGTTTAAACATCAAATGATATCAACAGATTATAAACTTACCCTTTACCATAGGGCTCAATCCATGGTCGATCATGGAGGGGCGGGTCAAGATCTTCAGCATCACCACTTGAATCTGGATCACCAAGTGGTGTGACAGTCTCAGAAGGAGGTACAGAAGATGAGGAAGGTATAGAAGTAGGGTCGGGGAGAGGAGTGGGGGTAATAACAATAGGGGGAGGAGTGGGGTTGGCAATAAGAGGAGGAGGAAGAGGGTCTGCTGCAAGGGTTGTAGAAGGGTGTGCTGCAGGAGGAGGAGAAGGGTCTACTGCAGTGGTAGTAGAAGGGTGTACTGCACGAGGAGGAGGAGTAGGGTCTACTGCTGGTGTAGGAGCAGGGGTAGGTAGTGTAGCAGGCACCCTAAGTACATACTTTGGTGCCTGCCGTTTCCTCTTCGTAGGTCTTGCTACCCCTTTTCCTTTATCAGGACGCTCTGAACCTTGTCCTGTCATGACTGCATTGAAATGGTTACAAACAAAGCGAATAAATATAAATAAATAAAGAAGGATGAATTGTTTTCAAAGTCAATGTACAAGTAATTGCATACAACTTCAAGATGGTATTTTAGATAATGGTAATGAAATGATAGTCCAATTTGCTACAATAGATGTTCAACATTCAATCATCGTCATCCTCATCATCATCTTCATCTTCATCTTCATCTTCATCATCGTCTTCTTCTTCTTGTTCTTCTTCTTCATCGTCATCATCATCATCATCTTCTTCTTCTTGTTCTTCTTCATCTTCTTCTTCTTCTTCTTCTTGTTCTTCTTCTTCCTCTTGTTCTTCATCACGTTGTACTGTTGCTTCTAATTCATCTCCATCACCATCAGGGTGGACCAATGCGGTTATACGTTCAACTTCGATAATTTCTTGTGGTTGTCACATTTGGTCAAGTTGGTAGGCTACATCTTCCTCTACTTGATTTGAGTCTATGCGACCTCTAGGCTTCGTTTGTATTGCTACGGCCCAACCACGCTTGTCAATATTGCGAAATGGTGGATATGGCACATAATAAACCTGTCTCACATTAGATGGTAGAATGAAAGGATCAAAAGGCCCATATCTTAGTCTCTGGTTCAGTTCGACAATATTAAAGCGTGGATCAACTCTAGTACCAGCTCTAGAAGGATCAAACCATTCACAATAGAAGAGTACCACTCTGTTTGGAGAAGTAGTGCTGTTGTACTCTAACTCATATATTTTATGAATGATGCCGTAGAAATCATCATAAGACCCCTCTGTTAGGCCCTTGA
The DNA here is from genome assembly GCA_034642375.1 of Vigna nakashimae. NCBI lineage: Eukaryota > Viridiplantae > Streptophyta > Magnoliopsida > Fabales > Fabaceae > Vigna > Vigna nakashimae. The sequence goes on from CM067759.1 coordinate 19,551,960, forward strand.
CATACACACCACAATTTGATGTTTTCTTTCCTTTAGACCATTCATGTGTATGGAATTTGTAACCATTGATGAAGTAAGTGTGCCATTCTTTGACACATCTCATTGGCCAATTGGAGAGATGTCTTAACTCTTGAACCGTGGGAGTTAATGCCTGATTAAAAACCTACAAAGGTAGTAACAAAATTATAAAAGCAATGGTCAAATTAACCTTGCTCTAAACGTAGGAAAAACTACGGACCTGATTTCTAAACCAATGCGGAAACTCTGAGTGTATTCTAGCAGAAGTATTTCCTTCTGCGACTTGCTCAGCCACAACAAATGAGCTGGTACAAATGAAATTCATTAGTGTATAACAATTAAACCGTTTGATAGATTAGAGATGGATGATGACATACTCAAGGTACGGCTTTACTTCACTGCAATTGATCAAGACATGGACATGAGCAGAGTTGAATTCAGCATCAGTTAACCAGTGAGTGAATTCTTTCCCTGCGTGACGGCCTGTTTGTCGGAAAACTGATAATGCACCTTCACGTGGTTCAACTTGCCATTGCATTTCATTTCTGACATGAGTGGGGACAACATGAAGTTCTTGAAATAATGTGAACAAAAATAAGTTGTCTCTCTGTGCAAGTAAGCTGCACAAATTGAGCCTTCCACTCTAGCTTTATTTTTAACTGAGCGTTTGGATTCTCCCATAAACCTTTCAAAGGGATACATCCACCTGTACTGCACGGGTCCCCCAAGCCAAGCTTCATATGCAAGATGAATTGGAATGTGCTCCATTGAATCAAAGAATGCAGGAGGGAATATTCTTTCCAATTTGCAGAGAATAATCGGGATATTTTCATCCATCTTTTTTAGGGAATCTTCCTTTAGTGTCGTGCAACACAAATCTTTAAAGAAGTTACTGATTTCTATCAGTGGATGTAACACGTGTGTTGGCAAACAACTGAACGCAAGAGGGATGAAAGTCTCCATGAATACATGACAATCATGACTCTTCAACCCTTGAATAGTACCGGTCTGAACATTGGCACATCTGGACAAGTTAGAAGCATATCCATCTGGCATTCTAAGTTCCTTGATCCATCCACACACTATTCTTGTCTCGTCTTTTGACATGGTGTAATTTGCTTTTGGTTTAAATAATCGGCCGTTACCTTGTGCCTTCAACTCTAAGTCTTTTCGTCCACAATACAAAGGTAAATCTTTTCTTGCTTTCTCATTATCTTTTGTCTTACCTTTAACATCCATGACTGTGTTGAAGACATTGTCAAAGAAATTTTTTTCTGTGTGCATGACATCGATGTTGTGTCTTAGCAAGTTGTCCTTCCAATAGGGAAGTTCCCAGAATATGCTTCTTTTAGTCCAATTATGCCATTCCCCAAACCCTTCTAGCCTATTCTGACCAGATTCAGTCACTTTTGGGTAGTCTTTCACTCTTCTCCACACGTGTGATCCAGTCAACTTTGGCGGGGGCATATCCGTTTCAACTTGTCCTCTTCGAAATGCCTTTTTGTTTCTTCTAAAGGGGTGATCAATGGGCAAGAACCGTCGATGGCAGTCAAACCAACTACTTTTCCGGCCATGACTCAATTGGAATGACTTTGTATGTTCCATGCAATGTGGACAAGCTAATCGACCATGTGTGCTTCAACCAGATAACATGCCGTACGCTGGGAAGTCATTAATAGTCCACATCAAGGCTGCCCTCATAAGGAAATTTTGCCTCCTTGAAACGTCATACGTCCAAACACCATTCCATAACTTCTTCAAATCATCAATCAAAGGCTCCAAGTAAACATCAATCAATGATTTGGGATTAGATGGACCTGGTATTATACACGATAAAAACATGTAAGGCTTTGTCATGCACATCTCAGGTGGTAGATTGTATGGGGTAACTATCACGGGCCAACATGAATACGGTGATGCAGACGCCTGAATGTACGGGGTAAACCCATCAGAGCATAGACCAAGTCTGACGTTACGCGGTTCACTAGCAAAGGATGGATGTTTACGATTGAAGTGCTTCCAAGCTTCACCATCAGAAGGATGACGCAAAAGTCCCGGAGTTTTGTTACCATCATGCCATGTCATGTGTTCTGCTGTTTGCATTGAAGTAAACAATCTTTGTAATCTTGGAATTATAGGTAAGTAGAACATGGACTTTAATGGAATTGGTTTTTTTTGCCTCCGTCCAGCATGCATTGTCTGATATCGAGGTGAGCCACAAAACTTGCATTCAACCAACAGTGCATCATTTTTGCCACTGTCATTGTCATAGAATAACATACATCCATTAACACAACAATCAATCTTCTTCACATCCAATCCCAACCTTGAAACACATTTTTTGGCTTGGTAATAATTCTTCGGCATCAAATTGTTTGGTGGTGTCAAATCTAACATCAGTTTTGTATAGAAGTCCACTGCTTGAATGGGAACGTTCCAATTAGATTTGCCAGCCATGAGTCTAATGCACACTGACAATTTTGACTCAGATGAACCTTCAAATACAGGTAGATTTGCCTCTGTCAGTAAATTGTAAAACCTCTGCGTCGTTTCATTTGGAGGCTCTTCATCATGACTATCGTCTGCTTCTGCAGCATGGTGACGAAGAGCGTGGTCGACCATCTCTTGCATGTAGGCAAATTGATCTATCTCACATGTATGTACAACAGTATTCGAACCTGATGCAAGGCGTTTTTCAGCTGCAGTGGAGGTCGAAGGAATTTCTTCACCATGAAATGTCCAGACCGTGTAATTAGGCATGAACCCTTTTTGGTAAAGGTGAACTTTGACGACTTCATCTTTCAGAATGCTTGTACATTCGCACTTGATGCATGGACATCGAATCCCTCCATCAAGGGCATAATATTGATATCGTCGGGCCGTCTCGACGAACTCTTCAACTCCAATGACAAAAGATTCCTTCAAACCTCTCCTTCCACTATAACAACGGTCGTACATCCATGCACGATGGTTGGGAAAATGGGCCATGTTCTGTGACAAGCCAAACAAATAAAAACTTAGCCAAAACAGCAACACTCCATGTGACATAAGTAATAAACCTATTGCTACTCAAGTCGAACATGGAAGGCAATTTCAACACTATGGTCATAGGCATTCAATAAGGGCATGCAAAGAGAAGTCCTCGGTATTGAAATGCCTTAGACATACTAAGGGGGGCTCTGTATTAAAGTTGGAGGAGACAACTTATTACAACAAAAGTTCTCTTCTCTAGAGTACTTCCTAATAATTTCTAGTTTCTAAGTGTTTAGTGTATTTTTACCCTTCTCATTGATTTGAGAATGTGTGTAGTACCATAGGTACTTCAATGACTACTCCACTTAATGAAGTTATAGGCTAAGAAATGAAATACAAGGTAAATGAACATACCATATACACATCAACATAATTTAGACAATCAAATATCTATAAAAGCATGGATATATACAACAATTTAACCATGGATGTCTTTATGCAGTTTGGAAATTCAAACAATTCTAGTGCACTTTATGAAGTTCTTTTGAAGAAGAAAAAGTTGTAGGGGGTGTCTATTTTCGTGCAGCAGGGATGTTGTGCTATTTGGCAGTTTATAAAGGTTGTAATTGTTGTATTAAACTTGTTACAGCATTGAAAATGAAGCCACATTGAAAATCCAGCCACATTATATACAAATTACAGAAACAAGACCCTTGAAAAGCTTATCTGTTATATACAAATTAAAAAAATCTGCACTTATCTGTTATGCAGAGGATTAGGACCAGTGTAGATTAGATAATGGTGAATGAAAAGCTTAAAATTGACCAATTGAAGTCAGAATATGGAGCTGTACTTCTACATTTCTGGTCCGCTTTTTGATCTAGTTTGGTACTAATTATTGTGTGAAATAGTGGTCTTCTAAAGACTTTCATATTCTCTCCTAGCTCATATTCTAAAGCTAGATCTAGTCAATTAGGACTTTCATAATCTTTGTTGGTGCTTTCCAGCTTTGATTCCACTTAGTTTTCAAATCTGATGCAGTTTTGGTCTAATTTTCTTGAATCTTGGCAACTGCTACTGTCATACGAATGTACTGGCTATTTCTATGCATTCTGAACAATTGAGCAAGTGTATTTTACCATTTGAAATTAGTGTGCACTGTTCATTTGGTGCATTTTGAACTTATATGCAAAATCACCTTTTAAACCATCATTTTTGCCTATATTTGGAAGTGCAGTAGTGAAATTCTGTTGTAGTGTATTCCTTGGCTGTTTAAGTGTTTGCACACATCCAATTTGATGATATAAACTTGATTGACAAATCATTTGAACCTCACAATCACTGTTGCTCATTTTAGCCACTGCTGTTAATTTTTCCAGCCACTTTGTAAGGTGCAGAGTTCATTTTTATTGCTGTTTGCCATTGTTTTTCTTTGGTGTTTTAGCCCATTTTAATTCTCCTAGGTCAGATGTTCAAGCTAGATCTTGTTGTTTAGGATTTTTCCTACATGTTTATTGATCTAGCTATCTTTGATTCTGCTGTTTTGGTCATTTATAGTGCTGTTTTAGCACTTTTTGCTGCATAAATAGCAACTACAATAGTCATTTTGAGAAGTTGTGTACCTTTCTGTTTTTTAACCAATTATGCAAGTGTATTTGGTCATTACAAACTACTGTGCATTGTTCAAATGGTCCTTCACACTAATGTAAGAAACAACCAAAAGGCTAGGAAGGACAAGGTTCTTAACCTTGTCCATATTATGACTTTTATCCTATTATGCTAACTAGTTTTAGGTTCTAGGTAGTCATGTTTTCAGTTTTAGGTACTTTTGGTTGTGTCATTTTTGTACTAGGTAGGTTTAAGTTTTTAGAACAGTGTATGTGTAGTTTGGTAGCCTACTTTAGTATTTTGTGTTTCTTGGTCAAACATTAAGACTTACTTTAAATGTGGATGGATGTTGGACATAAAGGGAGAGAGTGAGATCAAGTTTGGACCATAAACATGAACCAAAGGCACGGATTATAGGTCTGTTATGCAGTTTTTTACCATACAAATCAGAATTTAAATCAAATACAAGTCCACAATTCAAAATATTCCAATAAGGTTATCTACAATGCTAAAATCAGCACATACCCAACAAAGTTTACAATAAATGCACATTCAGGCACCAAAAACAGGACTTTGAAAACTTCAATAAAATATGATTGAGTACATACTTGTTTCAGATGCTTAACTCCTCCTAATTTGCAACACCTCCAAATTTGACACCAACTTTATTCAATTGAACAGTGGGTCTCCCTCCAAAAAACCTATATTTGCAACATATAATAATCTTTATATACCAACTTATAATAATGTTATATATTATAAACAAACAATAGCTTAAAATGAATAATGCACGACAAAAAGTTCAAAATGACCACTCTACTTCCATTTTAACTCAAAAAGTAATGGTTTAAACACCAAATCTGGCTATAAGCTAAAATATCTGGTGTTGAACAGTGTTATCAACTTTAGAACACCAATTTAAGCTTCTTCAAGCTTTTCAATAGCATAAAAACAAACAAATTAGATTTACAGAGTGAAATGAATTTTGGACACTGAAATGGACTTACAATCAGCAAATAAGACTTGAGAAAGATACTACAATCACAGTTAAAGACTTGCAATGTTTTTGGGATTTCTTAAGGTACAATCAAGCTTTTGCCAACAAAGATGCTCCTGTCTAACTTCTAGACATCATTTTTTTGACATGCATAGATGTGAATTTTACAAGTTATAATAGTTATAATGTTAATATCTTACACGTGATTCATCTATTTTTAAATTAGAACAAGTTTCTAAACATACTCTAACATTATCTGATGTATATATTACAAACCATGGTTAACTACTGTGGTCACATAATATGTTATGTTATGATATAGAAGATTGAAATGGGGAGAGATATATAGGTGGTTGATTTAATTTCATGTGTCCTACTCGTTGCTGTATCTGTCCCTAAGTCCCCAAAAGTGAACACAAAAAAGCCAGAGACATTCCTTGAGTCTCTTTGATTGATTTCAAGTCCACATGACACATGCAGCTAGCAGAAATTTTCACTGCTTTTAGTTTCAAGTCCACATGACACATTCCTTGAGTCTCTTTCATTGATTTCAAGTCCACACAAAATCAAGCAACAACTTCTTGCAAATAACAATAAATATGAAGATATAAATAAAATAGAAATAGATGCCATCAAGAATGAATGCTATTAGACACAAAAAACACCTTAAGTGAGAAACAATGTTTTGATGGTAAATTACGGGCTTATTAGCAATGGAGTGGTTATTTTTCTCTGCTGGAATTTGATCAAAGCTTCTTCCATGCATAAATGGACACAGATGACATGGTTGACAGCTGTTCATTTCCTACTTGAGTTTTACTACGCCTATTCCTTTTGAGCATGTTCTTGAATGATTAAAATCATTTATTCATAGACTTGGCTAAGATTGGTTATTTAAACCTCCAACCCTCCTTGCTGGAAAAAATCTGACTTTGTTTCACAATTTTCCTTTTCTTAATTTCTTATTCCTAATGTTAAATGCTCTTTTTCAGTAATTCTTTCTTTTACAAAGCACTATTTTTCTGATGTTACTCTCTTAGTACAAATGCCACACGGGTCTCAAAAACCTGAGCTGAGAAGGGAAAAACTCAAAATCATCAACTGATATGTATACTAGATGATGAGAAACATGAATTGCATAAGAAAGGAACTCTACCACACTTTTTTTCCATATGAAAATATATGCATCCATTTCTACAAGCTTAATTTCTCTCTTTGTGCAAGTTTCCACTTAGCCCCTCAAAAGTTTGTGTTTGCTTTTTCAACATTTGTTTCTAAGGGTTAAATATAGATTCCCTCTACATGCATATTTGATTTATGGTTACAAGGACTGGGGTGCACATCCCTTTGTGTTTGATGTGTTCTTCCAAGTTCTTGTTGAAGCAGGGTGGATTCTATAGGCTCGGAAACTGTTTGATAAATTAGTAAATTATGTGTTCTTGTTTCTGTAGATTCTTGTGATTTGTTTCTAGTTAGGCTATCTAACAGTTTTGATGGGAGAAAGGTGGCAATTAAGGTGTTCAGAGAGTATCCAGAAGTGGGTGTTTGTTGGAACACCATGTCATATTAGATTGTAGCGTGTTATGCACATAGCAAAGTTAGCCGAAACAAAACAAGAGAGAAAGAGAGGAAACATGGAGTCCACCAGATTTATCTATCTTTGATGTCTAAGTTGAATTAACCTAACACTTTTAAAGTTTCAATTATTGCCGAGAACTCAAAGCCAACACCATTATTCTGCCAATTGTCTTCTTTGTCTTTCTTTCGCTAACCAAACCCTTCTAATATATTCCACTTCTCCATCTCTCGTGGCTCGAGATCTTAGGAGCTCATGATATAAAACAACGCCTTCACTCTCCTATTAAATACACTTCATTTCACTAATAAACAATCTTCTTTCAAACTATATTTTAATTTAAGGTCCCTAGCAGACTAGCCAGCATTGTCATCAACCCCAGTCACCCATTTTATATACTCTGTATGTGCCAACTCTCTTCATCTGCAATGTCCAATTACACTCTGCTTACTAATATCTATTATTCAACATCGATTCCATACTATATAAAAATATTTTATTATTGGTTTCTTATAATATATAGTGTTAATATATAAATTATCTAAAACTTTACATAAATCAGGAGAATCATTTAATATATCTAAAACTTGCACAGTAAATTCAATGGTTTAAAATGCAAGCCAAGAACTGATATGTACGAAAACCTAAAGAAACAATAGCATTCACGGTTTAAAATGAAACCAAAATATTTTGCAGTTTGATAGGAAAAGAATGTCAGCAGAACCTGACATCATAATTTAAGAGGGCAGAGTGTCCATATCCAAGCAGGAATAGTGGGTTCATTTTTTGAATCCCAAGAAAACAAACTCTCATTATCCTTCCTGTCTCACCCTAGCTAGAAAGGGACAAATCAACCCTAATTTTAGGTGCAGGTAATCATCATTTATATTCACCGCTTCAGTGTTTGATGTCTTATTTTTTTCATTTTCTTTTTCTCACTCTTAAATTTATTTCATTTATTGTTATGGACTGTGCTGACAGGGCTGAGTTTTTTCATTATATATAGCTTCCCTTACTCTCACATCTCGTGCCACTCTTCAAAGTTGAGCACAACTCACAAGAAACACTCTTTCAGCTCAACTTCAACCACCTTTGTCTAGGTTTTCAACATGTCTTGTGTAATGCAGCACAAGCTCTTGAAGCTCTTGGACATGATTCTCAAACTCCTGCAGGCTACGGGAAGTCCACTGGAAAAGATACCAAGGTGTACTATAGAGGCAGACCTCCTCAAGGAATCAGAACTGATTGGGTAATGCATGAGTGTTGCTTCAAGTAGAGGACCCCAGCAACATTCCAAGAAAGAAATTAAATAATCCGAAAGATAATCACATATCATTCCAGGCAAGGTTTCACTGTGAAATGAAATTTGTTTCATAGCATTACTTGAAATTAATTACAGTGTGTTTGACAAAATGACTGAACAAAAGGAAACTGACATGGTTTGTTTGGTTTTTGTGATGAATGAAAACAGTGTCAAAGCATGGGAGTAGTGGAGAAGAAGCTTGAGGAAATGGAGTGGAAGAAGCCGGGATCAAAGTGGATCAGTTGTTTTTTCATGACCCACATGGGTTCATGATTGAGATATGCAACTGTGATATCCTTCCCGTGATTCCCTTACCAAGTGACATGGTTAGGACATGCTCTATAACGAACCTTCACATGCTTCAACAGAGACAGACACACCAAATTGTGAAACAGGACTCAGCTTTAATGTTATCTTCAGTGTTTCACTACTTATTGAAATTGGCTTTTTAGGTGTACCAGTAGGTTTTTACTCTGCTCCAGTATTTGTTATCAGTTTTCATAATCAACAGATATTAGGTTGCTTTAGTTTTAAAATGGCTATTTCTAAAAAATGCATTAGCAATCAAAATGATTACTTTGAACAATATTTTCTGTAAAAAATCATATTGCACAAACTCATTCTGGGCATACATTGAACAAAGTCAGAACACATTCTTCTTAGCTTTTATAGTTCATCAATGAAAATGACAACTTACCTCGACGGTAGCCCCTTCAATAGCCTCTGAAGCGGTAGTGGAAGACCTTGTCACAGAGCGACACTCCCCTGGTTGCGCCGCCTCCTCTACGCCGCCTCCTCCAATATCCTCCCTCGAGAATGGTAGCCTTCAACTGAACCACCCACCACCTTCCTCAGCTCAGAACACTGCAAAACGCTACAAGAAGAAAGGTTCCACCACTGATGCCTAATCGAAAACAGTAACAGGGAAAGAAAATGAGATGGGAGAATGGGAGACTTCACCTATAATGGAAGACTGGGGAAGAATCGTATCCCAGTTATGGTTAGGGTGGGAAGAAGTCTGCACACGCCACACAGTCAGTTCGTCTGAGGGAGGAAGGGCACAGAATGTCAATATTGGGGAAGAAGAGGTTTTCGCGAAATGAGGGGAGGGAAATGTGTCACTTTCTAATTTCATATACATCATCCACTTACCGAAGGTCATAGGCCTTCGGTAATCACTCCTGTCCATTACAGACGGCCAACACCCTTCGGTAAAGTGATACTACACAGGCCTTCGGAAAAGCCTTCGGTAAACAACATTTACCGAAGGCCACAAAGTCCTTCGGTAATTTGCCGTCGGAAATAATTATTTTTCCAGTAGTGTATTGATAATTAGAAGCTTGCCAAGTCTACTTGTGTTTGTTTTCTTGAGTACATCGAGCTGATATTATTATTTATCCTAGACACTTGAGAGAAACACTATAGTGCATCTGTGAGGTTTTGTTATTTTCAAATCACCTCTTGAGCTGATTAATCATTTTGCTATGTATTGAATTGCTTGGATGATTTCTGTAAGTATGTGCTTTTCTTGATTTTGTGTTGGAAAATTTCCACTTCTTTCATCGGTCCATAATTCTTGAGAACTCTGTAAATTCTTTTTATTTTTCTTGAGTCTTTGTTTTCTGTGTGCTGAATGTGTGTCACCTTCCTAGAAGTCCTTTGAACTATTCCCTGATTTGTGTTTTAATTTTGCCTAGGAGTGCAAAAGACTAAGTGTGGTCTATTTTGATGAATCAATATTTTCTCAATTTCACTTAGCTTACTGTACCGAATTTTATCAGGGAATTATGCTAAAATGTCCGATATTTTCTCGTTTTTACTAATTGTGCTTAAATTGACCAATAATTCTTATTTTAACTAATTTGAATTATCTTGGCTTATTATTTTCATTATTGATTGTAAGGAAATTGTTGGATAATATTGTAGGACATTTGAAAAAGAAATGAAAAATTGGAATCAAGGAGGAGCCACCACATTTGGAAGGCTACGATTTTCTTGGCAAACACCACATAGTAAAATTGAAATGAAATAATGGAGGTCACACTTGTTCAAAAGCACACGTCCAATTCATGCTTAAAGCTTATTCAATTTTGCAAGCATAATGGAGGGACCGCATTGAAAGGAAACCCACGGTTTTCTTGAAGGAAGTTGGCTGCAAATTCTCTAAGCAATTCACGGTCATAGTCTACCACATTTGGTTGGATTTAAAATATGTAATTGGAAGGAGATGGGCCCTCATGGCTTTTGAATCACACATGAAAAAAATTGAAGCATGCCACATGACGAAGCATTCACGGCAAAAACACATACAAAATGGGAGGCTTATTTCTTTTAGTGGGAGACAACATAAAACACATATGGGGCCACCACTTGGTTGGAAATTCATGTGCACATGCATTCCTATATGCTAAGCACGGCTATGGAATCCATGTTGGCAAGCATATGACAAAAGTGGGGCTGCAACTAAAACAAAATACTATTCTCAAATTGAAAAGTTGACATAAATGGAAGGGCACATACAATCTCACGGATGCAACTCATTTCTTTCTCAGAAGTTTGCTAAAGGACAAAACACAAAGCCAATTGGAAAATTATTTTTGGAAAGGGGCCATATGTGGAGCTTTTTGAAGAATCACGTGAGAGTTCCACAATGCTAAGCTTTTGACTCTCCAACCACACGGCCCATGCTCGGCAATTTAATTTGTTTTGGGCAAAGCATCCATGTTGAATTAGAAGAGGGTGCAGCCATTGGAGACCAACACTGCCACGTCCACACCCCAGAGAAGAGGAGCTCACGGGATTCCACTTAGTTGGTGTGCATGGGAATAAATTAAAGAGAAGCAATGGAGGAAGCAACATTTTCACTCTACCAGCTGATCCAGCGCTACACGGTGAAGCAGCAGAAGAAGCAAACTCTCCACAGTTGCAGCACGTAGGTAGCATTCCAGCAGCTGAGAAGGAGATTCCCGTCCAACAGTAGCCACCACCGAGAAGACTTCTTCAATCTTTTTCATTGGTTCATGCTTGGAAGGATGAAGGAGAAGAGAAGGACGTGTGTTGGATCCGCCACCTGCAGCGTAAATGAAGGGGAGGTTGGTTGAATAAAGAGCACAGCAAGCAAGCAAGGAAGTGCTGCCACAGCTGATGCAGCAAGCATCCAAGAAACTTCATGGTGGGCAGCCACTCTCGATCCATCATCATCCAACAGCAATGCTTCATCACCACCAGCAGCAACACGATCTTGATAGTTGGAGAAGAAAACGTCAATGCTTGGAACAGCCACCTTCACGGTCCAACCAAGAGAGCCACCTTAAGAGTTGGAAAAAGTGAATCAAAGTTGCAAGGTGGAAAAGCGGTGAAGCAAAGAGAGAAGGTTGATGCATTTTGGTAGAAGAAGGAGAGCATAGCTCTCGGTCATGGCTGAATGGAGGGGAGTCTTCACGGTCTTGGCAGCAAGAGGAGACATGCATCCTGAAGGTGGTATTCTCGGCACAAGAGAAGAAGATGACAAAATAATTGGATTAATGAAGGGCCCTCTACTTATTTTATTTGGCACAAGGCAAGATATCATAATCCACACAGAGAGCTCACGTTCAGTATAGGAGAGAAGCACTATGCAGGATGGTATTCACGGGCAGTGGGTGCTGTGGCTATAAAAATGGCAGCAGAGAAGAGTTTTGGGGAGATTGGAGTGTGAGAATCAGATTTTAGTGTAGTTTAGGATAGCAGCCACCCTGGAGGAGGCTCTCGCCTCTTCCTTCCCCAAAGCTCTCTGTGTTTTTATTTTCCACTGTAGAATTTTATTTCTGAATGCTTGTTACATTAATTTGATCATTTTCATTTTCATCTGTATTTTCATCTGTTGAAACATTTTAATTTCAAGTATTGAATCTTTTCCTAAATTTTATTTTCAGTTAAGTGTTTTATTTTTGTTATCTGTTTTATTTTACCGTTTATGGTTTTCTGCACCGTTAAATTTTGTCATTGTGTTTTACTTTTCATTTTATTTTCAAACGTCATTTTTAATCTTTGATAAATTTTATTTGCAATCAAGTGTTTCTATTTTTACCATATTTTATCGTTCAGTTTTTTTTACTGTGGTTAAATTTTATTTCAGTGTTTTAAATTTTGTTTTATTTAATTTCCAGTTCCAATTTTATTTTACCGCACAAAAAACAAACATCCAAAAACTACAAACCCCCCCCCTTTCGTGTGTAAAAAATCAGAGACTGAACCGCCACAATATTGGTCCTTGAGAGACGACCTAGGAGTCACTTCCTAGTACTGTACTGCATTCTTATCTGCAAACAACTTTTGTGAGCGGTGCGACCCGATCATCAATTGCATATCTGAAAGTAAAGCAAGGCGAAGTTGGCATCTTCATTCATCAATCAAGGTATTGTGTTGATTTGTTAAAGAAATTCAAGATGAATGAATGTAAAGAATCTTCTACCCCTATGGCTAAAAATTTTACCTGGACAAAGATGAAAAAGGTAAAGATGTAGACCAAAAAATGTAGAGGTATGATCCGATCCCTACTTTATCTAACTATCAATCATCACGACATTATGCATAGTGGTTGTTTGTGTGCTATATTCCAATCCTATCCTAAAGAATCACATTTAACTACTGTGAAAATAATTATGAAATATCTTAAAGGGACTAAAACTGTTAGACCATGGTACCCTAGAGATGTAAATTTATCCCTTGAAGGTTATAGTGATTCTGAATTTGGGGGTTGTAAACTAGACAGAAAAAGCATCAGTGGCACTTTTCATTTATTGGGATGATCACTGATTACTTGGCTTTCAAAGAAGAAAGCTTGTGTGGCTTTATCCACCACTAAAGTCGAGTACATTGCGGTTGGGAGCTGCTGTGCAAAATCTCGTTGGATCAAGAGTCAGCTTGAGGATTATGGCATTCATTTAGGTCATATTCCTTTAAAGTGTGATAATACCAATGCTATCAATTTAACTAAAAATCCTATTCTACATTCAAAGACAAAACATATTGAAATAAGATATCATTTCATTAGAAATCATGTATGAAACAGTGAAGTTAAAATTGAATTTGTTGATACTTCGCATCAATGGGCTGACATTTTTACTAAACCTTTGTCAAAGGAAATATTTTACACTATAAGAAATGAACTAGGCATTATTGATCACAGTTGTACACTATAATCTGAATCATATCATACTGTTATATGAACATTGCTCTTTCATAATCATTTGTAAATCTTAAATTGTTTCACAATTGTTGATCTTAAATTGAGCCATGATTTACACTGTGATAAATCTTATAATGCTCAACTGGTATAGTGCTACATATCTTTATGATAAGGGGAACATCACATTCTTCAATGATTTGTAAGGATTTTTATTTGATGTCTCTTTTAGCACTTTATTTCCAAGTTACTTGTTATGCGATTTTTTTGCTAATGCCTAAAGGGGGAGAGTAACAGGAAAACATATTTCTTATTGTCCATCATCAAAAAAGGAGGAGATTGTTGATAGGGGGAGTTATATCTGCTATACCCATCTCACATGTGTGTTTTTTATGATGAACAAAAGAAATGTTTTATAGTTTCTTGCACAACAAATGACAAAACAGTTGCTTGATCATATATGTGTTTGTGCCTGAACTTCTTGGTATATGCATTCATTATATGAAATGAATCATAAGTTGAACCATATTGAACATTGCATATTTGGAAGAAATAATCGGTTAAACTATTTTTTTAATCTTTTAAATTTCTTCATATTTCAGTATATGGTTTATAGGGGCAAAACAACTAAGTTTAATTGGGTACATTAGTTGTATAATCGATTAAAACATGTTGTTATGCCAACATGTGTTTATTGAGTGCATTAATGTGTTTAGAATGGAAAATGATTTTGAAATTTGCTTATGTATGGAACTTAACCGATTACATAAGTTTCATAATCGGTTAAAATATTTATCTTGTGAAAATAATTTTTATTCAAAGTCATAATTGACTATAACGGTCATATTTGTTTGTTGTTAGCTTGTATGATTTACATAATTGATTGCATGCGCTATTTAATATGTTAAATATGAAAGAGATGCAAAATTGTTAATGTAGAAGGAAAAGCTTAACAAATTACACTAATAGCGTAATTGATTAAACTGCGTCAGTGTTTGAAAATTCTATAAATAGACGCATTGTGCACTGCTTCAATATGAATTCATGTACTTACACTTTCATAATTAACTTGTTTATTAAGAATTGATTGTAGAAGCGTCCTAGAATTCATGGAGAATGAAGATCATTCATTTGGAAAGAAATTCATCAATATTCTTTCAAGATATTTGTGCTTACACATTACAGATCATATTTTGCACTTGAGGTGTACTCTTTGAGGATCAGTGTCTTCACTACAATTAAGAGGATTGTGTTCTCTGTTTTTGTGAACCAGGAAGAGTACCCGTGTGTTATGCATTTAGAGTTGGGATTGGTCTAAAGGTTATATAAAGTTGGAATTGCTTTTTGGATTGTGAGATTGTGAGGTGATTCACATATTGTACTATAGGTGATACTGAGTTAAGGAAGGAAATTGGATTGAGAGGGGAGTTCTCTATATTCTTGCTTGTATAACTCTATCATTATAATGGTTCCCTTCAACTAAGGTTGTTGAAGGAAGACTAGATGTAGGCTTTGCCGAACTAGTATAAATTTGTGTGTTGATCTTTCTATCCTTTCTCCTTTTATTGTTGATTCATATACTTGTGATATTGATTTCAAGAAAACTTAAAGATTTTACAAAGTTTTTTTAAAGAACAATTTTTAAAAGTAAAATTCAATTCACGCCCCCTCTTGGTTGAGATATTGGCATAAATTTTTCTACAATTGGCACCAGAGTTGGGAATTTAAATTTTACTCGAATTTTAATCGGTTAGGTTTTAAGTATAATCCGTTAAATCGATCCTGATGGCCAATATGTCTCAGACCATGTGCAAAGGTGTAATTGATGATGGTTTCTTGAATTCAATAGGCACAAATGTATGTAATTTTGCGATTAATTGTTCTCATGAGCCTATTAAGACAAGATTATCAGGAAGATCAAATCAAATGGTGAAAAGAGTCACCAACATCCTATAACTTGCATAAAATGAAGAAATTGATTAAATGGCAGAAAGGTTCTCGAAATTCTTGACATGCAAAAGGAAATATGACATGAGTCTTGCAGAAAATTAAGAGCGCTCTAAAGACCAAGATCTGCAACAAGAAAATAAAGGTATTGAAGATGTGTGCAATCACCCAAAACAACAAACAAACTTGAGCATGATGGCCAAATCTACACAACTGGAAGTAATGAAGAAAAGGGTGAAAAAGAAGTCATGTGGTATGTGGACAATGGATGTTTTAAACACATGACGGTAGATCCTACAGGGTTTATCAGCCTATCCTACAAAACAAGTGGTCATGTTACATATGAGGACAACAATAAGGGTAAAATTACTGGTATTGGTAAAATACAAACACCCTCTTCATATATCATTGAAAATGTCTTACTTATTGATGGGCTGAAACATAATTTGCTTAGCATTAGCCAATTATGTGATAAAGGATTAAAAGTTACATTTGAAGTAAATCATTGTTTACTTTGTCATTCTTCAAATGAACTTATGTTAATTGGCAAAAGGCTTAACAACATATACATGGTTGATTTTAGGAAGACTTCTTTTAAATCCATTATATGCTTGTTGTCTAAAGAAGATGAACCTTGGTTGTGACACAAAAGGCTAGCATACATTCACATGCCTCATTTAAATAAACTTGCATCTAGAGGTCTTGTGCTTGGGTTGCCAAACATAAAGTATGAATTTGACAGACTTTGTGATGCTTGTCAAAAGGGAAAACAAACCATATCATCTTTCAAATCCAAGAGGATGATATCTACTACTAGACCTCTTGAGCTTTTACACATGGATCTCTTTGGGCCTTCAAGAATCAAAAGTCTAGGAGGAAATCTTTATGGTTTGGTCATTGTTGATGATTATTCTAGGTTCACTTGGACTTTCTTTCTTGCATCGAAGACTAATACCTTTAAAACTTTTAAGAGATTTACCTCTGTTATCCAGAATGAAAAATATCTTGGGATAAAGACTATTAGAAGTGATCATGAGAGAGAATTTCAAAATGAAAATTTTGAGAACTTTTGTGATGAGCAAGGCATATCACACAATTTCTCTACTCCTAGAACACTACAACAGAATGGTGTAGTTGAGAGGAAAAATAGAGCCTTAGAAGAGCTTATTAGGACTATGCTAAATGAAAGGTCTCTGCCCAAACATTTTTGGGTTGATGCTGTTAGCACAATTTGCTATGTACTAAATAGGTTCATCATTAGACATTTGCTTAAACTTACCCCCTATGAGTTGTTTAAAGGTAGAAAGCCCAACATTACTCATCTTAGGGTCTTTGGTTGTAAATGTTTTATGTTAAATAATGGTAAAAGCAACCTTGATAAGTTTGATTCCAAAACTAATAAAGCAATCTTAATTGGATATTCTTTAACCAACAAAGCATGTAGGGTGTATAACAAAAGGACTTTATCTGTTGAAGAGTCTATACATGTTGCATTTGATGAAACTTTTAATTGTGTGACTAACACCATGCAACCAAGAGAGTGCATAGATGTAGGCGAGTCTGATGCAGATGAAGAACTAGATGTTGAAGAGAATCAAGAAGCTTTAAATTCTGCTACCACTGAAACCGCACCCAACACTAATTCTGTCAAGGACTAGAAAGCTCCTAGAAATATGTCAAAAAGCAACATCATTGGTGATATTACTAAAGGTGTATCTACAAGGAGACAACTAAATCAGTTTTGCATGAACGTTGCATTCGTCTCAAAAATTGAACCAAAGAATGTCACTAATGCTTTGAAAGATGAAATTGGTTCCTGTCTATGCAAGAAGAATTAAATCAATTCAAAAGGAACAATGTGTGGGAACTGGTTCCAAGGAAAACAAAACAATAGGTTATAAGAACGAAATGGGTTTTTCAAAATAAAATGGATGATTCTAGTGTTATCATAAAAAATAAAGCAAGACTGGTAGCAAAAGGTTAGGACCAAGAAGAGGGAATCAATTATGATGAGACTTATGCTCATGTGGACATATTGGAAGCTATAAGAAACCTTCTTGTAGTTGCATCAATGTTGAACTTTAAACTATATCAAATAGATGTAAAAAGTGCATTCCTAAATGGCTACATCAAAGAAGAACTATTTGTGGAACAACCTCTTAGCTTCTAAGACTTTGAGTCGCCTGATCATCTTTTTAATTTGAAAAAAGCATTATATGGACTCAAACAAACTCCACAGTCCTAGTATAAAAGGTTAAGTGAGTTCTTTCTCAAAAAAGAATTTCAAAGGGGTAAAGTTGATTCAATATTATTCATTAAGAAATCTGGAAAAGATTTATTATTTGTGCAAACATATGTTGATGATATAATATTTGGATCTGCTAACCCTCTTTTGTGCAAGGAATTCTCTAAGAATATTTAGGAGGAGTTTGAAATGTTTATGATGGGGGTGAGCTAAACTACTTCCTTGGACTGCAAGTAAAGCAAGGAGAAGCTGGCATCTTCATTCATCAATCAAAGTATGTGTTGATCTGTTAAAGAAACTCAAGATGAATGAATGTAAAGAATCAGCTACCCTTATGGCTTCAAATTGTTACCTAGACAGGGATGAAAAAGCAAAAGATGTAGACCAAAATATGTATAGAGGTATGATCAGATCCCTACTTTATCTAACTGTCAATCGTCCCAACATTATGCATAATGTTTGTTTGTGTGCTAGATTTCAATCCTGTCCGAAAGAATCACAATTAATTGTTGTGAAAAGTATTATGAAATATCTTAAAGGGATTAAAACTGTTGGACTATGGTACCCTAGAGTTGCAAATTTATCCCTTGAAGGTTATAATGATTTTGATTTTGGGGGTTGAAAATTAGATAGAAAAAGCACCAGTGACACTTGTCATTTATTGGAATGCTCAATGATTACTTGGCATTCAAAGAAGTAGGCTTGTGTGGCATTATCCACCATGGAAGTCGAGTACATTATGGTTGGAAGCTGTTGTGCACACTTTGGATTAAGAGTCAGCTTAAGGATTATGACATTCATTTAGATCATATTCCTTTAAAGTGTGATAATACCAGTGCTATCAATTTAACTAAAAATCCTATTTTGCATTCAAAGACAAAGCATATTGAAATCAGACATCATTTCATTAGAGATCATGTATCAAAGGGTGAAGTTAAAATTGGATTTGTTGATACCTTGCATTAATGGACTGACATTTTTATTAAATTCTGTCAAAGGAAAGATTTTACATTATAAGAAATGAACTAGGCGTTCTTGATCATAGTTGTACACAATAATCTAAATCATATAATATTGTTATATGATCATTTCTCATTAATAAATCTTAAATTGCTTCACAATTATTGATCTTATCATGTTTATTTGGTACTAACATCATACTCTACTAAGAAAGTTGTGGTTGCAGGTTGTTCTAAGATCATCACAAGTTATATGATCAAAATTATGAAATTGATCCACTCTGCGTATTTTAACAGATTAAATGAATTCATAATCTGTTAAAGAATTTGCTCTATAGTTATTTTAATTTGTTACATACATAATGTAATCGATTAAGTGGTAAAAATGGGTTTTACATGTTTATAATTGTTGATCTTCATTGCTAAACATGTTTTAAAATTTTCTATATACATGTTCAGCATATTATACATGTCATATGTTTCATATTAATTAAAAAAAAGTTTTGAAATTTAATATATATGCTTCATTATGAAAAAGGAATCATTATTGCATATTTTCTTAAACTTTTATACATATTCTATTGTAGTATTGGCTGGTATTATAAATTAATACTTCAATCATACTCTGTGCTTCATTTCATTTGCATAAATCATATTGAGTATTTTCAAATTGCATATGATATCACATGATTCATTTGAAATCGGTATATGTACTCTAATCTGTATAATGTTATATATTGTTATACTATTTTCAATTGATTAATTGAGTCATGATTTACACTGTGATAAATCTTGTAATTCTCAACTGGTATAGTGCTACATTGCTTAATGATAGGGGGAGCATCACATTCTTCAATGGTCTATAAGGATTTTTATTTGATGTCTCTTCTAGCACTTTATTTCCATGTTACTTGTTATGCCATTTTTTTGCTAATGCCCAAATAGGGAAAGTAACTGAAACACAAATTTCTTGTTGTGCATCATAAAAAAAGGGGGAAATTGTTGATAGGGGGAGCTATATCTTGCTATACTCACCTCACATGTGTGTTTTTTATTATGAACAAAAGAAATGTTTTCTAGTTTCTTGCACAACAAATGACAAAACAATTTCTTGATCACATATGTGTTTGTGCTTGAACTGCTTGGTATATGCATTCATTATATGAAATGAATCACAAATTGAAACATATTGCACATTGCATATCTAGAAGAAATAATCGATTAAATTGTTTATAGAATCGGTTAAATTTTTTCAGATTTCAGTATATGTTTTACAAGGGCAAAAATTCTATGTTTTAATCGATTACATTAGTTGTATAATTGATTAAAAAACGTTCTATGCCAACATGTGTTTACTGAGTGCATTGATTTGTTTAGAATGGAAAATGATTTTGAAATTTGCTTAAGTATGGAACTTAACCGATTACATAAGTTTCATAATCGGTTAAAATGTTTATCTTGTGAAAATCATTTTTATTGAAAGTCATAACTGCCTATAACGGTCATATTTTTTTGTTATTGGCTTGGATAATTTACATAATCGATTGCATGTGTCATTTAATCTGTTAAATGTAAAACAGATGTCAAATTGTTAAAGTTGAAGGAAAAACTTAACATATTACATTAATAGCATAATCGATTAAACATCGTTAGTGTTTGAAAATTCTATAAATAGACGCATTGTTCACTACTTCAATATGAATTCATGTACTTACACTTTCATAACTGACTTTTTTTTACTAAGAATTGATTGTAGGAGCGTCCTAGACTTCTTGGAGAATCAAGATCATTCATATGGAAAGAAATTCATCAAGATTCTTGTAAGATAATTATGCTTACACATTGCTGATGATATTCTGCACTTGAGGTGTACTCTTTGAGGATCAGACTATAATTCAAAGGATTATGTTCCCTGTTGTTGTGAGCTAGAAAGGGAACCTGTGTGTTTTGCATTTAGAGTTGGGATTGCTTTCTGGGTTGTGAGATTATGAGGTGATTCGCATCCCTTACTATAAGTGATACTGAGTTGGGGAAGGAGAGTGCATTGAAAGGTGTAAGAAAAAATATGGCTAATTTCTCTTACCAAGAAGGGGGGGGGGGTGAATTGGTAACTAATAAAAACTCTTTCTTTTTAAATATTTCTAGAAAATTAAGATGATCTTTAAATGTGCACAACACAATTATGAATAATAAATTAATTACTAACGAGATAGAGAAAGGAATACAAACACAATCATTTTATCCTGGTTCGGCTTCAATGCCTACATCTAGTCTCTTTCAATCAACCTAAGATTGAAAGACTTTCCACTATAAAGATTTTAGTTTTTACAACAAGCATTCACAGAGAACACTTCTCAAATGTAAAATACCTCTCTAACTAAACCAATCTAATATAGCATATACAACTTGCAAAAGAACAACCCTCTTAACTACAACAACCCTTTAAGACTCTTCTCAAAGTACCAAGAACCTCACGTTATTCTTCCTGTCCAGCCCATAGGGAAGCAAAAATCCTCTTGATTGTAAAAAATGAAATTTGATCATAATAGAATACACCTTAATCGTGCAGAATTTGATCAGCCAATGAGCGCTTCAACTTGTTCTTCAAGAATCCTTTAAGAGTATCACTTTCTTTGAATCTTGATTCTTGGAGCAATTATGTGCACCTGCAAAAACTCTCTAAAGCTCTTTGATATCAGATATGAAAGTTCTCAAATGATCAAAGTGTTAAAAGTTCTTAGTAAAGAGCACCATGCGCCATTATATAGTTTTTCTCGTATCAAACACATTTCAATCGATTACGTAAGTAATGAATCAGTTACACAATTTAATAGTTGTAACATAATTACAATTAAAACAGTTCTAATTGATTATGCATTTAATGTAATCGATAAATAATAAATGTTAGTCAAAATATTTGAAAATATGACCGTTATCACTATTATGACTTAGCTTGAAAATAGTTTTCAAAGAATAACATACATAATTGATTACATAAACAGTGTAATCGATTAAGCTATGCACTTAAACAAATTTTGAAAACTTTTTCACTTCAAAACTCATCACACCACATTTCAAAAAGATGTTTGCAAAGACAAGAATTTTAATCGATTATAAACTTAATGTAATCGGTTAAAACTTGTTGTTTTGCCACACTTTAAAATATAAGCTATCTGATGAACTTAATTGATTATGACATCACTGTAATCAATTATTTCATACAAAATTGCATTGTGCTCTTGGTTTTATCACACAAAAACATTTAGTATGCATATAGTAGATATAAACACAATTATGATCATAAAAGTATGCAGACCAAACAACATATCATCATATGTATCAATCATAAAGAAACATTTACATACCAACATATGTATCAATCACAAATACACATTTTTGTTGTTGGCATGAAAACATATATGTGTTGTTACAATCAATGTGTTGTCATCATAAAAAACCAAACACATCAAAGATTGGGTTTAACACTTATATTGCTCTCCCTATCAACAATCTCACCCTTTTTTTATGATGCACAATCATGATGTATAAAACAACCATGATGTACAATGCCCAACCAAAAAATATTTTCAAATAGTTATATTCAGACACATAGTCACAGATATTTCATCTATCAATCCAACATTAATAATGTCAACTATCTCTCTTGATAATTTAATCAACATTAACAAACAATTTCAACTATCTCCCCGCTTTGGGCATTAGCAAAAAAGGTATTAGAAAAGATATTTGAAGCAAGAAATAGTAAATCATGCAGAGATACATCAAAATGTATATGTATGAAATAGAATGATGCTCCCTTGTCAATAATCAGCAGTTCAAATTGTTTCAATTTATCCCCCTTTTAATTTGTAGAAGGGCTGACAGTAATGTATTTAGTCAATCATAGTACAATTTACCGATACAGTTTCAAGCTTATATAAGACGTAATTAAACATGCATCAAATATGATCATGCATATATCAGAGTAAAACAGTTAATGCTTGAATGCCAATGTATTTATGTATGTGCAACATTTAAGAATACACATGTTCATTCACAGCAGATGTAAAATGATAAGTATCAAAATGTATGACCACATATATCATCAAAATGAGTTATTCAAAGTACATGAGTTAACAGTAAGAAATGTTCAAACCACATTCATATCTTAAATCATATCTCAAATCAAATCAAATCAGTGTTAATTCATGTAGAACAATTAATATGCTTTTGCAGTCGATTAAATTTTGCAGAACAATTCATATCTCAAAATCAAATCAGTGTTAATTCATGTAGACACTTCTTATATAGTCACAAACCTGCAAATCACATTCTTCTCAATTTTTGTTGAGTGTTAGTACAGTTTAAGTATAAATGTGAAATAACAGAATCATCAAATTTAGTATGATTATGCATAAAGAATAAGCATGACAGAGAATAACATAGTTTGCATACATACAACAGATATAATCAATTAATGTTATTTTACACAATTTTGATCAAGAATTCCTGATTCATTCCTTATAGTACAAAATATCTCTTTATTCAGAAGCTTTGTAATAATATCAGCTCACTGATGTCAAGTTTCCACAATTTTGATGTCAGGTTTTCACAATTTTGATTTCAGCTTTCAAAATGTGATCTCTTATAAAGTGGTGCCTTATTTCAATGTGCTTGGTTTTGGAATGAAGTACATGATTTTTTGTTAAGTTTATGGAACTTGTGTTGTCACATTTCAATGGTATATGGTTTAACAAAATACCATATTCTTCTAGTTGGATCTTAATCCAAAGAGACTGAGCACAACAAATTCTTATTGCACTGTACTTAGCTTCTGTGGTTGACAATGCCACACAAGCTTGTTTCTTTGAATGTCATGACACTAGAGAAGAGCCTAGAAGGTGACTTATGCCACTAGTGCCTTTCCTCTCTAGTTTACAACCACCAAAGTTAGAATCACTATAACCTTCTAAGAAAATATTTAAATCAGTAGGGTACCATAGTCCCAGACTAATTGTTCCCTTTAGGTATTTTAAAATACGTTTTACAGTAGTGAGATGTGATTCTTTTTGATTAGATTGAAATCTAGCACAAAGATAAACATTATGCATTATGTTAGGACGACTAACAGTTAGATACAGTAAGGAACCAATCATACCTCTGTATAGTTTTTGATCAACAGATTTACCTTTTTCATCCAGGTCAAGGTATAAATTTGTTGTCATTGGTGTAACAACTTCTTTGCATTCACTCATCTTAAACTTTTTAAGCAGATCAGTGCAGTATTTTGACTGGTGTATGAAGATGCCATTTTTGTCTTGTTTGACTTGTAGACCAAGAAAGTAAGTCAGTTCTCCCATCATAGACATCTCGAATTCATCCTGCATAGTCTTTGAAAAATCCTTGCATAGTAGAAAATTAGTAGATCCAAATATAATGTCATAAACATATATTTGTACAAATAATTGGTCTTTACCAGGCTTTTTAATGAAAAGAGTCGAGTCAACTTTATCCCTTAGAAAACCCTTTTTGGTAAGAAATTCACTCAATCTTTGATATGATGATCTTGGTGCCTGTTTTAAACCATACAAGGTTTTCCTTAGCTTAAACACATGGTTTGTATACTCAAATCTTGGAAGCCAGGGGGTTTTTCAACAAACACTTCTTCCTTAATGTAGCCATTTAGAATTGAACTCTTCACATCCATCTGGTATAACTTGAATTTCATCATTAAAGCAATGGCTAGAAGAATTCTGATAGCTTCTAGTCTGGCCACAGGAGCATAAGTTTCATCGTAAGCAATTCCTTCCTCTTGATAGTATGCTTTTGCTACCAGTCTGGCTTTGTTCTTTATAATCTCTCCATAATCATCCATTTTATTGCTAAAAACCCACTTAGTGTTAATGACTTGTTGAGTCTTTTCTCTTGGAACAAGTTCCTAAACATTGTTCCTCTTAAATTGATTCAGCTCATCTTGCATTGCCATTAACCAATTCTCGTCTTATAGTGCATCTTCAACCTTTTTGGGCTCAATCTGGGACACGTAGGCCACATTCATACAAAACAAATTGAGCTGCCTTCAGGTAGACACACCTCTAGATATATCTCCAATGATATTACTTGTTAACACATTTCTTGGAGTTTTCCATTCCTTAATCGATTCACTTCTGGGAGAGTTTGCAGTAATATCTGGAGTTTGATTCTCTTGAATTTCCTCACTTTCTTGCTCTTCACCCGTAGAGTCGCGTGCATCTACACACTTTCTAGAATGGATTTGATTAGTAGCATTATCAATGTGTTCATCAAATGCAACATGTAACCGTTCTTCAACACATAAAGTTCTTTTATTATAAACTCTATAAGCTTTGCTAGAAAGAGAGTAACCAATGAAAATAGCCTCATCAACTTTTGAATCAAATTTATCAATGCTCTCTTTACCATTGTTGAGCACAAAACACTTGCTGCTGAAGATTCTTAGATGTGTGATGTTTGGTTTCCTTCCTTTAAATAACTCATAGGATGTAAACTTTAATATTGGTTTGATAATTATACTGTTGGGCACATAACATGTAGTGCTGACTACGTCTGCCCAAAAGTACTTTGATAAATCTCTTTCATTCAGCATTGTCCTAGCAAGCTCCTCCAGGGCTCTATTCTTTCTTTCCACCATGCCATTTTGCTGAGGAGTTCTAGGTGTAGAGAAGTTGTGAGAGATCCCCATTTCAGCACAGTAATCTTCAAAGCATTCATTTTGGAATTCTCTTCCATGATCACTCTTAATTGACTTGATTTTGAGATCCTTCTTATTTTGTATCATGGTTGCAAACTTCTTGAATATCCTAAAAGTGTCACTTTTGACAACAAGAAAAAAATGTCCAGGTATATCTAGAGTAGTCATCTACAATAACCAATTCATAAAGATTTCCTCCAAGGCTTTTGATTCTAGAGCGACCAAACAAATCCATGAGAAGCAGTTCAAGAGGTCTAGTAGTAGACATTTCTCTCTTGGTTTTAAAAGAATTTTTTGTTTGTTTTCCCTTTTTGCAAGTATCTTAAAGCATACCAGAAATATATTTTATGTTTGGTAGACCAACAACAAGATTCTTAGAAGCAAGTTTATTTAATTGTAAATATGAATGTATGCTAGCTTCTTATGCCACAACCATGCATCGTGATCTTTAGTCAACAAGCATATAACAAATTTAAAGGAGGTTTTTCTAAAGTCAATCATGTAGATATTATTGCACCTCTTTCCAATTAGCAAAAGTTCATTTGTAGAGTAATTACTTATGAGAAAGTGATTAGGTTCAAATGTTATTTTTAGCCCTTTCTCACAGAGTTGACTTATGCTAAGTATATTATATTTTAGTACTTCAACAAGCAACACATTTTCAATTTCATAAGAAGAGGGTGTTTGGATTTTACCAATTCCAATGTTTTACCCTTATTATTGCCTCCATAAGTAACATGATTGTTTGTCTTGTGAGAGACACTTGTGAATCTGGTTGGGTCGCCTGTCATATGTCTAGAACATCCGTTGTCCAGATACCACATGGATTACTTTTCTTATTGTTCATAACTTGTTTTAACTGTGTTTGACTTTACCATCATACTAAGATCAACATCCTATAATTCTTGGTTGTTGCTTATCGTCTAATCATCCCTGAGATTTATATTCTTTTGCCAGCAAATTTGCTTCCTTTTCTTTAAGTTGCAGAATGTTGATGCCTATTTTTCTTTCTTGAGAGAATTTATGAAATATCCCTATCTTAAAAGACTCATGAAAACCATTAGTAATATAATTGCATTCATCGTTTCAAATAACATTCACGCAATCATTATCAAATTCACTCTTTCTCATGATTAAAGAAACAAAAGTCATCATGATCAATTAATCGATTTCACAGAAAGAGTAGTCGATTATTTTTCAAATAATTTTTGAAAAACTTGTTGTGGTGCCAATTGTAAGAAACGATATGGTTAGTTTCTCTTACCAAGAGAGGGGGTGAATTGGTACCTGATAAAAACTTTTTCTTTTTAAATCTTTCTAGAAAATTAAGATGATCTTTAAATGTGCACAACACAATTGTAAATAATAAAGCAGTAAAAAGATAGAGAAAGAAAAACAAACACAATATTTTTATCATGGTTCGGCCTCAATGCCTACATTCAGTCTCTTTCAATCAACCTGAGATTGAAAGACTTCCTACTATAAAGATTTTAGTTTTTACAACAAAGATTTACAGAGAACAATTCTCAAATGTAAAATACCTCTTTAACTAAACCAATCTAATATAGCAAATACAACCTACAGAAGAACAATCCTCTTAACTGCAACAACCTTTTGAGACTTTCTCAAAATACCAAGAACCTCACGTTCTACATCATGGCCAACGCATAGGGAAACAACAATCCTCTTGATTGTAAAAAATAAAATCCTATCAGATCATAATACACCTTAGTCGTGCAGAATTTGATCAACCAGTAAGCGCTTCAACTTGTTCTTCGAGAATCCTTTAAGAGTATCACTTTCTTTGAATCTTGATTCTTCGAGCAATTTCGTGCACCTGCAAAAACTCTCTAAAACTCTATGATATCAGATATGAAAGTTCTCAAATGATCAAAGTGTTAAAAGTTCTTAATATAAAGCACAATGTGTCATTATATTGCTTTGCAAAGTCATTGCCAACGGGTTTCACCCTACCACACGCACAAGGTTAATCTGTTCCACGTCTTGAATCATACTGGAAGCACCCAAGACTATGACCTCCTGACCAAATGGATCAATCTTCTCTACTTGAGAATGAAAGACCATTAGAGTTCAGGATAACCCCCAAGACTGAGCTCCCTACATTCATTCTAAACATACTTGAACTGCACTAAGAAGTTATATCTTGAAACTTACTTACTTAACCTTGAAACAATACTTAGCACCATATACTTTACACATTTCACTCCAATCTAATCATGTTACATGGTATATAATATCATAGAATGTGTAAACCATTCAAAGAATCAAACATACTCGAGATTATTAGAGAATTATATAAAAAATAATACAAACAAACCTTGGGCTAGTTGTTCTCGGGCGACCAAAGAGCTTTCTCGCTAAGTGACTTCGCTCATTGTTCGAATACACAAATAGTGGTCCAGACCCCTCAACCTCTTGCTTAGCGACCTAACTCATTGTGCAAATACGAAGACAGTGGTCCAGAACCCCCAACCTTTCGCTCAACGACACAACTCGCTAGGCGAATACAGAGATAATGGTCCAGACCATTAGTCTCTCGCTGAGCCACTCCAATCTAATCATGTTACATGGTATATAATATCATAGAATGTGTAAACCATTCAAAGAATCAAACATACTCAAGATTATCAGAGAATTATATAAGAAAATAATACAAACAAACCTTGGGCTAGTTGCTCTCGTTGGGCGACCAAAGAGTTTTCTCTTTAAGTGACTTCGCTCGCTGTGCGAATACACAAATAGTGGTCCAGACCCCTCAACCTCTCGCTTAGCGACCTAACTCGTTGTGCGAATACGAAGACAGTGGTCCAGAACCCCAAATGGGTAAATTTTTTCCAACTTCTAACACTCCTAGATCATGTTATACACTCAATTATACTTCAACAATTGTATCTAGACCATTCTAAACTCATTTTAATGTGGTTGGGCTATCAAGAAAATATGGCTTTTTGGGATAAAAAACTCACTAATAAAGGATATTTAACAGTATGTACATGAAATGAGTTTCTTTCTTTCTTTTCCAACCTTGTTTGACATTTTTCATTTCTCCTTTTTAGGTGTATCAACTTTTTCATTCAGTCCTTTGGACTGCATAAATATGTTTTCATTCTTTTTCTATAATTTGGTGATATCACCTTGACGTTTGTTTCTTGTTATTTTTTTTTATAACAACCCCCTTTTTTTCTTTTTTGACAATATAAACATATTATCCCTTAACGAAAAGGAAGGTAGGATTTTCACATTTTCAGGCTCATGGTGCGTGTATGTAAAGTTGAGGTTCAAAAAGGACAATTCAATTTGTGTTAGGCTAATTGTTTGGCTCTAGGCTAAAAGTATTAAACAAAGAACTTTTCTTTATCCTTTCCATGCTTCTCATACTTAATAGAAATCCAAAAATAAACACAAAACAAGTGAAATTACTCAACACAAAAGCCTCACTCGTCTCACCTTCAATGGTTGGCTATCTCCTCTTACTAAGTAGATTCACTCATTATGTTAAACTATGAAATATGTTTGCAATGCATCTTTAATTAATCCATTATTTAACAAAGATAAAAACCAGTAAAGAAAACAACATATCCACCATACAACCATCATGTACATGTTTCAGGAAATAACCGAGCACACAACAAGCAAAAACCGACCATGTAAACTTGACCATCCAGATTGTTTGAATTGTGTCTATTTAATTGACCACGTAAAATTGCTCTTTAATTCAAATCTGACAATTCTGATCTATATTGATTATGCATAAATTTCTCCACAATTATTCAATTGAGTTGATTTTTTTATTCCTAATTCAATTATCTTTAATTTTAAATGTAAATTCATAATTTTTGAAGGTCTATGGAAGTTATAGATTTTTTTTGGAAAACACCAAATATATTGTTGAGGATGACTTGGATCTTTAATGCTTATTTGATGCATAACTTTCATTGAAGTTATCCGATCGGGTTTATTCATTTTTTTTTTACATTTTGATTCAATTATATTTAATTTTAATGTAAGAACATACCTTTTGGAATTTTTTAGAAGATGAATTTTTGAAAAAACCAGGTAGATTGCAAAAGTTCTATTTTTATTTTAAGTGCATTTCAAATTTTCAAATTGCGAAATTAGATCATGTGATTTTAGTCTAATTTTTGAAAATTGAACTTAAAAGAAAAGAATGAATAATGAATGAAAGTTTCACAAAACCTTAATGACTTGGTACAATCAATAGAGGCAAGAGCATATCAAATGTCAATCTTGGGGCTAGGTAGAAAATTTGTAGGGAACTTGAATTTTTTTTCTCTATTATGTTGTATTCTATAGATGATTTGATTTTTTCAAACAAGCTAGAAAGGAAAAGTAAAAACAAGACTAATAAAAATTAAAAGAAAGTTCTTCTTAAACAAATGAAATGGTTGATCAGACATAAATGAGATGAAAAAAATCATCATTTAAGGCTTTTGGTAGACATACCTTGTACTTTAAAGAGATTGTGTTGTGTACCTAAGACCTAATTTTTTTTTCTAGATTTGATATTCCACTTGTAACAAGAAGAGTACAAACTAAGTTTGTATTTCATAACCTTATTCTTCACATTTGTTTTCAGGAAAATATCATAAATATCTCTAAGCTCACCTTGAAACATTCTATGAAGTTTGCTCAAAGGGAATTGAACTAAGGAGGCTTTGAATCTTTGACTCATGCTTAAAGGACATAACTTGCCAATATTGAAACCGACTAAACAAGTCAAGGATTTGAACTAGAAGCACAAATTGTAAATACTGAAGTTGACCAATCAATCAAAGAACTAAAGCCATAATAAAAGGGGATGTTGATGCCTATAAATTTGAAGATGAATAGTTCTTCGAAGAGGTGGTTCAGTCTAGGAGCTAATAAGAAGATCCTAATGCAGAGAAAGATTGAAAAGACAAAAAATAAAGTTCGTTTAAATTATTGTACATTTAAATTGTTGTCTTTAATTTCAGTTTTTAATTTTTGAATTTTTTATTTAATGCATAAGTATATCTTCTAAACTTTTGAGGTGGATATTTTGAAGCAGTTGATATCTGTTGGGAACTGCAAAAAAAAATATTTTATGGACTTTTGGTTGGAACAAGAATTGGAGAAAACTAGAAAAATCCTTCCTTTTTTAACTTTAAATGCCTTAGGGAATTGCAAAATAAAGAAAAATGGTAAGTCCTAATGCTTAAAGATTCAAGATGCATTGCAAACATATTTCATAGTTTAACATAATGAGTGAGAATCCACCTAGTAAGAGGAGATAGCCAACCATTGAAGGTGAGACAAGTGAGGCTTTTGTGTTGAGTAATTTCACTTGTTTTGTGTTTGTTTTTGGATTTTTATTAAGTATGAGAAGCATGGAAAGGATAAAGAAAAGTTCTTTATTTAATACTTTTAGCCTAGAGCCAAACAATTAGCCTAACATAAATTGAATTGTCCTTTTTGAACCTCAACTTTACATACACGCACCATGAGCCTGAAAATGTGAAAATCCTACCTTCCTTTTCGTTAAGGGATAATATGTTTATATTGTCAAAAAAGAAAAGGGGGGGGGGGAGGGTTGTTATAAAAAAAAAGAACAAGAAGCAAACATCAAGGTGATATTACCAAATTACAGAAAAATAATGAAAACATATTTATGTAGTCCAAAGGACTCAATGAAAAAGCTGATACACCTAAAAAGGAGAAATGAAAAATGTCAAACAAGGTTGGAAAAGAAAGAAAGAAACTCATTTCATGTACATACTATTAAATATCCTTTATTAGTGAGTTTTTTTTATCCCAAAAAACCATATTTTCTTGATAGCCCAACCACATTATATCCCTTCAAAGACCTTAATGATCCATGCTAATAGTGATTGAAAACAAAAACTAAGTGAAAGCTTGCAAGGTTTCCTAGAGTGAAACACTCGCCTAGGGAAGAGAATCTCTTGCACTTAAATGAGAATTTTGATGAGAGTTATTGCATTAATTCAAAACTATGTAATGATTTTTTCATTTGTATCTTAATACTTTGAATGGACACCATTTAGTATTGTGAGCAATGCCTTGAGCTTTGATATGATTTCATGGGCCAACTAAAGCAAAAATTGTTTTGAATCATTATATATAAATTGATTTTGTGCTTTGTTTGAGGACAAACAAAGATTGAAAGTGGGGTGTAGTGATAAGTGTCTAATTTAAGTGAATTTTAAAATAATTTTGACACTTATATTGCTTTCATTTTTTTTTTGGATTATGCTTAATTCACCCCTATTTAGTTTATTTTGCATATCTTATTATCAATAGAGAGTCAAAGTGGAATAATAAAGAAAATGGATGAAATTCAAACAATTTTGGACAAAACTGACACTAGTGTAGTTGATCAGCAAAGTTGAGGCTTGAGTCACAAAAGCAAACTCATTGCAAAGGAAAACCTCAAACACTAAACCTAAGGCTTAGCCATGAAGACTCCTTCTCAAAGAAGTTATCACAAGGGCTAGAACATCAAAGCGCGAGGCTTAAGCCACAAGAGCAAACCCTTATGAAGAGGAAACCTCAAGCACATATCTTTGGAAAGATCTGGAATATAAATTTTACAACTTAATCCCAAAAATATGCATCTTAAGATCTAGGAAATGCGGTTTGGAAAGAATTGGAATAAAAACCTTTATGGCTCAAGTGCTAAAGTTAGAGTTGAGCACCTCCCTTAATAGTTTATAAATACCGACTTCATGTCCTTATTTTAGGCATTGAGTAGAAGATCAAATGTGTAGTAGTAGAGTAGAAATGAGTTTGTGAGACTTGAGAGAGAGCTTTCATTGTAAATCTTATGTCTAGATGCTATTGAGATTGTAGTGTAATATTCTACGAGTAGTTGAACTCTCTCGTGTCGAGGTTGGATATAATTAATTCTAACTCTCTGTATTTCTACTTCTTGGATATTTATTTATGCTTTCATTCAATCTATTTGTGAACTAGTTTGTGCTTATTGTTGAATGAACTGATCTCTTATCCTATCTCACTAGCTTGAGATTGAGTGAGATTTGGTTTCAAGTTGTGGTCCAATTAATTATCCTCTTGCTTTTAGATGTTAGGAATAGATCTAAGGCTATAGTTAGTTATAAAGTTTGATCTTAATGTAAGTTATTCATTCAAGTAGTCACTGAGGAATCATATTATAGTTTGGTGAGGTTAGGTTTCAGGTGTTAAGAACAGAACTAAAGTTTCATTTAAAGAGTACTTCCATGATAGTGAATAATTTGCGTAAATACATAAGCAAGATCAATATATAGTGGTTTAGTGGAAGAGGATGAGATGAAATCCACTTATAGCCTTGACTTCACTCAATCTATATAATATATACTAAAATCAATACCAATTACAAAAACCCAAAAACAAACGCGTACTTGCTAATAGATCACACAACTAGATAAATCTTTTAAACTTGATACTATGTGACGTTGGAAATTTTGAACTTAAGCTTAATGAGCATAAAAATCACAACCTAACTTTAAAAATACATTAATCATTTGTTATTGTCTAAGAAACATTATAAAAAAATAATAACAAAGATGTATAATACCAAATGAAATTCAATATATAATAAATTTCTTTAAGAAAAAGCTAAACAACTTTATATATAAGAAATTTTTATTTAGTATACAAAAATTAAGAACAAATAATAGATAACATAATATCATATTATTTATAATGAATCTTATTTTGTTAATCCGAACAAAAGTTAACTTATCCGTTCAATAATTTTTTTTCTTAAAAATATGAAAACACTTAAACTTATATTTTACCTATTTCTAAACATTTTCTTTATTTTCCTCTAAACATGAGTATGTATTTCAGGAGTGAAAGAGTAGATTTGAAGAGGAACAGAGTTAGAAAGTTAAATGGTTTGATTGAAGGAAAAAAAAAATTGAAAGTGAAGAAAAAAATGAATATAAGTTTGCAAATGATTTAACGAGTGTGATAGTAAAAAATATATTTTATGGATAAAAAAATTATATTTCATAATAAAAAAACACTGAAATAAATTATTTAAAATTAAATAATAAATCTCATTCTTTGTTATTTTAATACTTTTTTAATTATTTGATTGCTTTAATATAAAATTTGTATTAATATTTTATCTTTTCAATAATTTTTTACTTTCCTGGCACATGTTAAGAGAAAGTTACAAAAAGAAAAAAAAAATGCTCTTTTCCCATGCATTCAAACTTTTGTAGATGTGGTTTTCATGCATTTCCTCATTATTCATGTTTCGGTTGTTGGAAACAAGAAGTGTCATACAACTAACAATTTGAGAATTAGAGAGAACCTTATATAATAATATAGAATAACTCTCCAACCGATAGAAAAATATATCTTCTGTAGAGAGAATTTTGTTATCTCTAAGAAAGACCCATACAAACAATAAGACCAGAATTTTCACAAGTTGCATTATCAGTATACATCTTAATCCAACCAACTTTGAAGAAATGTCAAAAGATTTGTATGCGAAAAATTTCTCTCCAATCTAATTGTATCAAAATATTTTAAAATAAAAATATCATGCATATCATTTTTCATATGTTTAGTAGAAAAATTACATATAAACTTATATAAACCTTATATATTATATAATAGTGTGTATGGCAGTTTGTAATAAAACATTTTTTTAAGATCTGTCATAGTTTCTCATTCCCAAATCATTCCATTACTTAAAAAATTAATGAAAACAATTGAATGAGTTGTAGATAATTCCTACAAATTTCAAAAACTTCATAATCAAATATAAAAGTTTTACATTAAAAAATGGTTAATTATGTTTCAAGTCCATATAAAATTGAACACTTTCAATTAAATCCCTATTAAATTTTTGTAGTTTATTAAGTTCTCAAAATTTTAAATTTTTTCAATTGAATCCTTGGAGTTAGATAATTATGTTAACTTTGTGACGGGTGAATTAATAAAAAATTTAATAAATATTTAATTGAAAATTTAAATTTATTAAAAACTGAATTATCTATCCAAAAATTAAACTAGAAGCTATGCTGAAGTTTAAGAAAATAGAATTTTACATTAAAAACTAACCAATATAAAAATCTATAAGATATAATGCGTGCTTGTTTTCTGCCTAATGTTTTTAGAAAATGAATATGAAAACCCTGGACGAGGTATCCACAGTCATGAGTGATGGAATCTTCACAACTGTATAATCCACTGTTGAAAACGACCACTCAATGAATACAAGTTGAAGGGCTCTGATGTCTCTTGAAGACCGTACCACATTGTAATCACAAGCTTCCATTATAGACTTTAATTAAAAGTTTGCTTTGTTTCTTGAAATGCATAAATTCTCAAGGAAGAATCCAAGAAGGAAAAGCAAAATTTTAATGCATTTTTTATTGTTTGAGATATCCAAAATTTTATCTCAAAACTCTAATCTCAATCAACAGAGCATTCAAATATCATTATTATTTTTAAATAATTACAAAACTACATGTGAATTGATTTAAATTTATAATGTACAATTGTTTCATCTATACCAATACACGTAATTAGATAAGATTAATAAAATATAGTTGGGTTAAATTGTTCTAAACAGTATTATCTTCTAAATTGTGTCATTTAGTTGATGGAAAATATGATAAATAATTTAAAGTTTTTGATGAGAAAAATGAAAAATAAAAGGAATTAAAAACATAATAAGATTTATAAAATCAATCTAAATAATTAAAATTCTAATTTATATAGTAAATATAACTTAAACTTTATTATTTATCATTTTACAACGGTCAACTTTATTATTTATCATTTTACAATGGTCCAAGCAATTAATAGGTAGATAGAAGTTGAACTAAATGCTTAAGCTTTGTTCTTTTGAGGTGATTTTGGGAGAGAAGATTTGAATGAATTTGAATGAATTTGAGGATAATATTTTTATTATTTTTTTTAGTGGATTTGTGAGTAATTGAAAGTAGATTTGAAAGTAAAGTTTTTGAGAGTTGGTGTAAAATTTGCTTGATGGAATAGATTTAAAAAATTTGTTTAATTGGTAGAAATTAAAGATTATCAAAATATCCCTAGTTTAAAGTAATATAAAATGATATTTGTTAATGTTATATTTATTTGTAAAAATGTTTATAATAAGAAAAAATGGTAATTTAATAAATTGAATATAAAAAATACTTTAAATTTTATAAATATAATTTTAAAGAAAATTAATAAAATAATTTTTGATAGAAATAATTTTAAATAATAGAATAAAAAAATTAATAAAATAATTAAAAGAATATTCTTTTAGAAAATTATTATTTTTTCTTTAAATATTATTTTTGTTTAAATAGTGGATTTTAAGAATATAATTTAATCGTAGTATAATTATTATTATTACTATTTATTACTAATTAAAACATAGGTTTTGGATTACAAGGTTAGGTTTTTACATGAAATAGAATATTTTTAATTTGAAATTGATTATAGTATAATTACGTTGGAATTATGAAATTAAATTATAAGAGGATAGAAAGGATATTTGTTGTGAAATCCTTTCAAATCTGAGTACATAAAAGATTATAAGAAAAATTATGTATCCTGCAAATCAATTCTTTGCATCTTAAAAAACGAACAGAACAATTTCTCTTGAACAGAAATTTAAGTTGAACACACCATTAAAATTTATGACCAATACTATTCCAAGGGAGAAAGGACCATAAATTTCTCCAAAGTCACCCAATTATTAAGCTAAAAAGATTGAAAAGCTCAAAGCACTTTAAGACACTTTAATTTGCATAAAAATTGATCGGTTACAGTAATCCTTATGTGAAAAGGACCTTTCAATCTGTAAATCAAATAATATGAATGGTACTTCTTCTGAAATTATGTATTCATAAAGGGGAAACAAATTATTTGACACTCCTATAAAAGGCATCATCTTTGGACAATAGTAGAAAAAAAAAAGAAAAAACATATTAAATAATAAGCTGTAAAAGAAACAGAACAACCAAAAATGACCATAAAAAATAAAATACAAAATAAATATTACTATGGTGCAGAAAACTCTGAAAAGTAAATACCTAGAATAACTTGAAACTATAAATTTATTTGACCGAGGTCAAAGTGACCAATTGAGAAAGAAACCAGAGGTGTGTGGGGTAATGGATTTTCTTTTTAGGGCACACCAAAAATGTCAGAGCAGAGAGCAGGTATTTGTCATCAAACTCATCAACAAGTTCATTAAATAATTTTACCTTCTTCATCATTCTCTATACTTCACTAAAATAATCTACAAAGTCTCATCATAGAGAGAGAAGAAAATTAGATAGAATAAAGTATGGAAGGATCTCTCTGCATCAAATACACTCATAACTGTACTATATGCCAAATAAAAATTATTAAACTGTACTATATTACATGTCATAGAATGTATGTAATATAATATGTAACTTTAACTTTCATTTGTCTCATTGGTTGTGCATTTCCTTTCAAACTTATTAAATCTTATATAAAATATGTTAATAATGCTAATGGAAAAAAAAAGAAAGGCTAGTTAATTGCTTGATTACAATTGTGATTTTGAAAGTTATCTAAACAATACTTTTGTATTATAATTGTTTGATAAATATTAAACTCTACAAATGATAGAAAATGTAAGTCCTCCTTGTTAAACACTAATAATTTAATAAACAAACAAAATACTTATACTTAATAATCATGTGACTTGTGTGGTCCATTAACATAGGTTTTCCAACAGGAAAGCATATGAACATATAAATATAATGTAATATAATATGATATTATCATCATATATTACATACATTCATTCCTGCATAGATATATAAATCTTCATATGGTAGCCCTCTTTCAGCTCCTTGTAGACTTTCCTAGTGATTCCTAACCAACTCACATGTCACCAGCCTTTAATGCACTGAAGCCACTTCTCTCTCTTTTTTGGCACCCTCATCTCCATACTTAAATACATATAACAACACTCCACAACAGGCCAAAATAACCAGCTTTTGCTCTCTGGCAAACTAATATATAATATAATATATGGTTTTTATGTGCTGAGACTACTTATATAGCAAGAGTGAAAGGAAGGAGCAACAGAGAGGAAGGTAGAGATGGAGGAGGTTTTTGTTGCATTGAAACTGGTTTCAGTTGCTGTTGTGGGGGTTCTAAGCTGGGTACTCTATGGGTATGGTCGTGTGTGGTATGAGTCTCAAAGGGTGAGAAAAAGGATACTAAAGCAAGGAATAAAAGGGCCTCCACCTTCTTTTCTGCATGGAAATCTGCCTGATATTCTGAAAATTCAAGCTCAGGCTGCTAGCCAAGCCAAAGCTTCTGCTTCAACCTCCAACCATTCTGATCAGCTTGTGGCTCATGACTACACTGCAACCCTCTTCCCTTATTTTGAGCACTGGAGGAAAGAATATGGTACTCTTCTCTTCTTCTCCTTGTACTTTGATCTCATTAATCTTAACCAATTTTTCTAGATAATATGTAAACAAATCTGGTGCTGAGGATGTTGACCACTTTCAAATCTGCTTAAAATTTCTGCATGGTTGTAGATTTGGACCCTCTTTCAACAAATTTATTCTTTTGAAAAGAAAATAAAATAAAAACAGTTGTTTCTTCCATAAACTAATTTATGGACTTACACCTTCATATAATATTTTTCATGTAACCTTTTTTAAAAAGTTTTACTCTTTCTCTCAATCCATTTTCTCTTCTTACTCTTTCTTGCAATAAGTATTCAAAACAAATGTATTCACTACTGTTTTAATGTTCATGTATTTTGTATAGAATCATTGGCCTATACCAATTGTTTTAAAATTTTGCAATCATGATTTTAGAGACAGCTTATTAGCTTTTGCCGAAAGTCAAGCTAAGTGCTTAACTGTGCACTTCTGCTGGAGCACTAATTTTGAGAATACTTGGTGGGGTATGGGGTTCCTGTAGTTTTTGCCTTGTTATCTTCTAACTGAAAAGGTTTGGAAATGCTTCGGGGAATCTCTCTCTCTCTCCCTTCCTTCTGTTTAAACAATTTTAAAGAACATTAGTACCAATAGTACAAAATTTCTCTCTTTACGCGGCTACTCTCTTGAAATTTTTTTCCCAACGGCAATTAATACAGAACAAAAAGGATTAAAAATGACTTAACAAAGAAACATAGGTAATAAGTTTCACCAGTGTGGGCTCTACAAGATACATTAGTATCTTATCTTGTACTGAAAAACTAAAGACTGTTCTGCAAAATTCATATTATCTAAATCATGCAGGCTAAGCCAACAAGAAGTTGTCCACTCAAAACAATAATCAAGCACTACCACGCTCTATGGATTCATGTCATGTCATTAATATTTTTGAGAAAAATGGATTCATATCATACCTTAACTGCATGACTAAATTTTAAATTTCATATAGCATCTAGTGCAAACTAGGGTGACAACTACATTTGGAGTTATCAACTTTACAGCTGTTGTGTTTCCATTTGGGTACTCATATATCAATTCTATGGTTCATGTTTCCTCTTCTCTTTCTTTCTTTATTCAAGAGAGTTATAGTGACATATACTTGTACAATTTCAAAGAGTTTTGGCATTATATCCTTTATCATATTTCCTTTTAATATTATTATCTATCATAGATTAAATTTACTAAAAAAAGTATAACTCAGATA
This sequence comes from Vigna nakashimae, assembly GCA_034642375.1. NCBI lineage: Eukaryota > Viridiplantae > Streptophyta > Magnoliopsida > Fabales > Fabaceae > Vigna > Vigna nakashimae. The sequence continues at coordinate 19,591,172 of CM067759.1, forward strand.
GTTCTATAGTTTCAAACAAATGTGATGTTAAGTAGATGGGGAACATGTAATGACAAGACTAACATACTTTATACAAATGGCATGCATTATGCATCTTTGCTAACAGTTAATGATTAGAAGACATGAATATTTGGTCTTGCAGGTTTACTGTATACTTACTCCACAGGGCTGAAGCAGCACCTGTATGTGAATCAACCGGATCTAATAAAGGAATTGAATCATTGCATCACTTTGGTTCTGGGTAAGCCTGGTTACTTAACAAACAAACTTGCACCTATGCTTGGCAATGGCGTTTTGAGAGCCAATGGTAACAGTTGGGCACAGCAGAGGAAACTTGTTGCAGCTGAATTCTTCATGGACAAAGTTAAGGTATGTATAAATTTTTAATTATCAGTCAATACCTTAACCACTACCCCTTGCTATTTACTCTTTTAGTTCTTTTTTTTTTTTCAGTTTATATTTTCAGCTAAAAGATATAATAATTGTTCAAATTGGTTCTTACAAAAGTATATGATATATCAATTCGTAGGAAACATTGATTATTTAGCTATTATAGATGTAAGATGCTTTAGTTTCTAATTCATCTTAATTAATATATTTACGATTAAATTTTAAGTCACAAAGATTTTGTCAAAGATTAAATTGATAGACATGTCACCTTTTATGAATCAATCATGTGTTAGTAGAGAGAAAATGATTGAAGGACTAAAATATCCCTCTTCTGTAATTTTGAGGAGACTTGGAAAAAGTATTTATAAGAGAGTATGTAACATTTCTTATATTTATAGTTTAGTAAATGTTGGTAAGACAGTGTTCATTACTATGTATTGCAGGGTATGGTGGACTCAATGATAGAGTCAACGCAGCCATTACTACTGAAATGGGAGCAAATTATTGAGAGCCAAGGAGGGGCCACAGCTGAAATTAAAGTGGATAAAGATCTCATAGGTTTATCAGCTGATGTTATTTCAAGGGTTTCATTTGGCCATTCTTATCATTCTAAGGGAAAGGAAGTCTTCTCCAAGCTTAGAAGAATACAGAAGGCCCTGACCAAGGATACTGGCTTCCTTTTTGGCATCAGTTTTCGGTATGCCCATCTTGTATCTAAAACGCATAAAATTTGTTTTAATTCACTCAATGATTTGGTTCTTGTATTTCTAAAATGTGGTAGATACTGTTCTTTTGTCATGTTAAAATGAACTGTACAAGGTTATGCATTTCAAACAAGGGAAACCTACTTTTTATAAAGTTAGAACTAAAATCAGTTTTAACCAAAATTTGAGAACTAACATGCATATGTTACCCTTTAGAATTCAACTATCTTACAGTACAATTCTTCATACACGTATATATGCAGAATTTTAAGAGTGACACTTATACCAAAAAGCATCATAGATTGTGGGATACAAATATTAGATTACTGATTATTTTTATCTAAAATCTATACATAACCTTAATTGTGTCTTAAAAGCTTTATAGATGCACGTCACAAGTTAGTATAATTGTGGCCTAAAAGCTTATTGATTATTAATTAATGGCAGTGAGAAACTGAATTTCTGGTCAAATAAGAAAAATGAGATAGCGAATTTGGAGAAAGAGATAGAGTCACTGATATGGGAGTTAGTGGAGGAACGCAAGAAAGAATGCTCAGAGGCATCCTCCTCATCACAGAAGGATTTGATGCAGTTACTGTTGGAAGCAGCCACGAGTGATCAGAGTCTGGGGAAGGACTTTTCCAAAAGCTTCATTGTGGATAACTGCAAAAACATTTACTTTGCTGGCCATGAAACCACTTATGTAGCAGCCTCCTGGTGTTTGATGCTTCTTGGTTTGCACACAGATTGGCAGACTCGTATAAGGGCTGAGGTGGCTGAACATTGCCCAAATGGTATACCAAATGCAGATTCTCTCCCTCAGTTGAAAACGGTATGCTGTTTGGTTTTGAGAAATCATATAATTAGTCTTGCATGTCGTTATCTTATGAAACTGCTCTCCATATTTGTACATATAATTTCTTTGAGCTCTTTTTGTCTAAAAGTCAAGGATTAATTTTTACAATAATTGAAATTAAGGGGTTGATTTCTCTCATTAGATATCTATTCTTTTACATAAACTGTGGTCAAATTGTTAATCACATTTCTGTGGTTGATGGCTGCTAACAGCTGGGTATGGTGATTCAAGAAACGCTACGTTTATACCCACCGGCATCCTTTGTGTCAAGGGAGGCATATGAAGATATCCAAATTGGACACCTGAATGTTCCTAAGGGTGCTTTTCTGTGGACTCTGATCCCAACCCTACACAGAGATCCTGAAGTCTGGGGACCAGATGCTAATGAGTTTAAACCAGAAAGGTTCAGTGAGGGAGTGTCCAAGGCTTGCAAGTATCCAAGTTCTTATGCGCCATTTGGGTTGGGTACTCGCTTGTGCTTAGGAAAGAACTTTGCACTGGTTGAATTGAAGGTTGTGCTAGCCCTTATCATCTCCAGGTTTAGCTTCAGTCTGTCTCCTAATTATAGGCACTCTCCAAAATATATAATGATTGTGGAACCAGAACATGGTATTGATCTTATCATGCAGAAGATCTGACAGACTGAGAGACGATCACAGCAATAAACAACTCTGGTGAACTTGCAAGCATGTGTTTTCTTTTCATAAATCAGTGTTTTCTTTTCTACCCACAAAACTATTGCTTAGTTACACTAGAGTTTCTTCTAAATTTAATAATTTTCTTTAAGATGTTTATGTATTTCCTTCTATCAATAGTGATCATGCATCAATTTCTGGCTATCCAATGTCTTTTACAAATCACAAGATGTGAAGGAAAAAATATTCATCTTTTCACCAACTATAATTGCTCTCTACCTATTTTAAAATGGTATGATTATCATTGTTCTCACAGTAAAATATTAGAAAAATAATTAATCTTGAATTGTACCTATTCTTTTATCTGTTATGATTTTTTTCATTTTAAGAAATTTATCTTACATAGAAAACACTCTAATTTGGGGACAATTGTCATTATATAATTTCAACATGGATTTGACAGTGGTAACAAGTGTCTAATGTTCTTTCTAAGGAAAAGTGATATCTTATGGTTATATATCTAAGCTGGTAATATGTTTTTTTTCAAGTTTTTGTTAGAAAGCAAGAATTTTAAGAACCTCACTTTTATAATTTTATTTTGTTTACATCTCAATTCAACTATAACCTTTATATCATAAAAAAAATATCCTTTTGTTTTTATGATCAAAAGTTTTTCTCAAAATCTTAAGTTAAGATTTTACATCAACATGCTTTAATGAAGTTATTTTTTTTTTATATAAAATCTAAATCTTTCATGCTTGAAATATATATTTAACTAAATTGTAACAACAGTGACATTCATGTGTAAGATAAAGGAAAATCTAAATAATTCCATTACCATTTTATATATTTTATATATAATGAAAGAGAGCAAGATATAAAATGATTAATTGAATAAATTCAAATTATGTTTATTGAAAATTGAAAGTGTTTTATAATAGAAAATAATTGAACAAAAAGATTTTAACATATTAAATTAATTATATTACAATTTTAAAACTATTTCACTTAAAGGTAAATAGAGAAGTTAAGAAGTTCTGTATAAAAATGAAGTTAAAAAATATTAACAAAATTAAAGAAAACAATGAGTAAAAGTTATATTATGTTTCCTCATAAAACTCAGTAGGCATGAGAAATGTATAGTACAAGAAATTAACTTAAAAAAAAGAATTAATTTAAAACAAAATAAAAGAATTAATTAAATAGAGAAGAAATTAAAGATTGGTGTGGTGGAAATCAGAGGAGCAGATTCAGTTTCATTATCTCATTTCAATCCTGTAGCATTGTCCAAGCACAGATAATAAAAATGGCGGCAATGGGAGTTGCAGCACAAACGCAGTTACAGTTAGAGAAACGTGTGTTAGAGGGTTTCACTTCGAGATCCATGGAATTGAAATGGGTTAGTCGAAGAAGCAGCAAAAGCTCACAGCTTGAGAAGACGAAGAAGCAGTTGAGACCGCTTTTCCCAATTTACATTTCCACCGACCCACGCCACGTCGATCCTCTCCGTCTCCGGGACCTCTTCACCGATTGCAACTACTCTACCCAAAGATTTCCGACCCGACCCGGACCTGATCCCGTGGATATCCACAAGCTCCGCATTGCTCTGTCTCACAGCGCCGTGGTTGTGTCCGTCTTCTGCAACCTCCGCCACGTAAACGGCGTGGTTCCATATCAAGACAATTTGTCGTCTTCTTTAATGGCGGATTTCTTCACACCGGTTTCTCCTTCACGTGATCAATTGGTCGGGTTTGGCCGTGCCGTTTCCGATTATGGCCTCACCGCTTCGATTTACGATGTCGTGGTAATAAAGAAAAAAGAGAAAGTGATTAAACGCTTGTTCCTCGTTAGTGAAGTGTATTGGTTAACATGCGTTTATGACCGTGGTTGAGTCTATTGCAGGTTATGCCTTCCTTGCAGAGAATGGGAATTGGTCGGATGATAGTTAAAAAAATTGCCAGGTATGCAGCATGGCACTTGTTGATGAGACCAGATCCTTCACCATGAAGTTATTGTCATTTTTAAGTGGTAGCATAGAATTTTCTCTACGTACAGGCTAAGATGCACTTGCTTTGCTTTTGGGAGAAGTTGGTTCTCACTTAAATAGAAACAAACTTAATGCTGTTATCTGCATTCAATTTTGTCTTTTCATATGGAAGAGAACAATATTTTCTAAACTGATTGTAATTATATTTGTTTGAATTAGTATCACAGTACTTACATTTGAAATAACTTTAGGGAATTTTCGGAATAAGTACATTTAAGGAGGTTGGATTAGTTGAAACTTAAATTTAGAGCAACAAATTTGGATGTTTGTCATTCCATGATGACTTAATTTAATTTTTGTAGGTTCCACAATCCTATACCATTTTTAATATCTTTTTGCAACTTTTACTTTTATACAGGGACTTTTATATGATCCACATTCTAATTAATGTTTTATTTGGTTGTTAACAAAAAACATATGTTTCTAAGATAGAAAAATAATTTTTTATACTATGATTCAGTATTTTGTTTAAGGTCTTATGAGACTTAGTATTAAGTTAATGATCTTGTGTATGACCCTCGAACAGAGATGTCCTTGTATTAAAGCATTGTGAAAATACATAGTATAGGTTAACATTAGATGTTAGTACAAATTATTAGGTAAAGCTTTGCTAGTGATTGAAAAGAATATAAAAAGAGGGGTGATGGCATAAGTCGTTATCCTTCTCCTTTTTCTTGGTAATAGACCTGGTAGCATGATGGTCCTCTATTTTTTTTTTGTTCAATGTAGATAGAGACATAAATCATCAAGTGCCTGAAAATGGCTTCCTCCTTTTGCAGAGTGCTTGCAAATAGAGACATATACGACATAGCAGCCCTTTGCTCAGAGAATGAAAGGTTGTTCATTGCTCTTTAGAGTTTCTAATGTTATTCCTCTGTGGATAGCATATCACGCTTTCAACTTTTTTCAGGTTATTTTTTAAGGCGTGTGGATTTGGGGACGACATTTTGAACTCGACTACCATGATGTACAGAAGAACTGTTCCATTAATAACCCAGGAAGGTAAATAAGCAGTTACTTGCACAGGGCGAAAGCTATTGTTGATTCCACCTCTTATTGAGGGACCCAATGGCACTTCAAAAACTATAGTGTAAAGGGCCAAACTCCATTGTATATAAAACAGGGAGAAAATGAAAGATTGTTGTCTGATTAGTTAGAGAAGAAGCTTGACATTACCATTCTATTACGTCCTTCATTCTATATGTAAATTCAACTTATAAATCGGTAAAGTTTGTAATTGCAAGAATAGCCCCCCCTATGTTCTCAGTGTAAACGTGGGAAAAGTTGTGGCTTCATGGAAAGAACACATTTTTAATTTAGATCTGTATCTTCGCTTCAAACTATTAAAACTTTTCTTTCTCGAACCAAATAAAAAATATTCTTTGTAAAAGACTAAAATGGTGCAAATGAAGAAAATTTGATAACTGATTTGAGAGACTAAATCTATAAAATAACTCCGTAGAGAGCTTTTGTCCAGGGGTTTGTACTCTATGGCCAATTTCTCTGTCGTGCTAAGACGTTTTCCCTCTGCATAACCCATCTCTGATTGTAGCAGATTCCTATTTGCCTGTATTATACTTAGCAAGGGGGAGAACTTGGGAGAACTGTTAGGAACTAGGCATGAGGGTATCCCCAAACAGAGTTTTGGTATAACAAAAATTCAGATATCGAGGTAAGGCATCATTTGAAATACCGCAAAAGACGTTCACTTCTTTTCCTGCGAAACCCTTATCTAAGGAGGCTTACAGTAGGAAACATCGCTTCAAGTTCTCGTCCTTTCATTCCTGGACTTTCCATGGGGATAATATGGGTGGAGGTTTGCTTGATATCTGCACAGGGACTCCAGCATTCAACCTCACTTTGGAAGCGTCAATGGTTTGCTGTTGGGTGGATCGATATTAACAGCAAATATTGCACCAAGGTTGTTGATTCAGGGAGTGCAAATCCTGTGTGGAGAACCAAGTTTGCCATTCCAGTTGAGGACTCAGCACCAAATCTCCTGGATTTGGTACTGAACGTGGAAGTTTACAGTACTGACCCCATATTCTTCACGGAAAAGCTTCATGGCTCAGCAACAGTTTTTCTCAGAGAGTTTCTTGTCAAGCATGTAAAGAATTCTGAGGTATCCAATCCCAAGCAGCAGGGAGTTGGAAGCTACCAATTACGAAAGAAGAAATCTAGCAAACCAAGAGGTTTCATCGATATTTTAATTTGTATTTCTAAGGAAAATAATGAGCCAAATCCCCACTCAGGTGTGTGATCATTTCATATTTGACAACCTAACGTGGTAGCTGCTCTTCTACATTTACCATGTTATTTTGTTTCACATCTTTCCGAAAGCTCTTATTTTAATTTATTTATAATGCGTTGCCTAGTTTGAGAGGAAGTTATGTTTGGAAAATTCTTGGCATTATCTGGTGCTGTAAATTTGTTATGTAGGAAACAAGGATGGAATTTTGCTCTTAGATAATGGAGATAGTACCCAATTCAACATAGAGGGAGGAGTAAGGCAAGCATACCGTCGGAAACCTCAAGCATCAATCCATCAGCCAGAAGATCATGTACATACAAACGTCCCAGACTACCATTCAGAACCATTCACCACTACAAACTATTATAATCCATATCTAGGTGAAGCAAGCTACCATGAGATGGGTGAACCAAGCTACCATGAGACAGGAGAAACGAGTTACCAAGAGGTGGGTGAACCAAGCTACCATGAGGCAACTGGACCAAGCTATCTGCTGCCTAGAACAATAACTCCTCCTCCACCGCCCCCACCATCAAATGTTGGTTATATTCCCACCTTTCTCCCAATAAATGATGGCTTGTCTCCAAGCTACACAGACATGTCAACAGCCAGGGCAGTCCTTGGTAAGAGGGTAAATGCAGGAGGTGCAATGGGGTTAGGTGCTGGAGCACTAGCTGCTGGTGCTGTAATATTTGGTGATGACTTCATGTCAGGATTTGATGTTCCTTCGGACCTAGAAATGGATCCTCCTTTCTGAACAAGATTTGATCAGCTTTAAGTAATTATATTTGGCTGCACATAGCCTTCTGGCAAACCCTTTATGGTCATTGTATACGGTCTCCACTTGCACATTCTTACGTGTTCTTCTGTTAGAGAAATGACGTGTTTCATTTACAGGGCAGAAAGATCAAGTTATTTGTTACTTTGTAACTAGCAATATTTTCTTTCAGTGACAACTTTTCTTTTAGTATCTTAATATCAAAATAATAGATAAGGATCTGCGCAAGATCCTATTTTATTGCATGTAAAAATAACCATTAAAATAAAGAAAAGAGCGCAAATCAATAAATTGTACCGTTAGATCATGAACTGTACTGTCTGAAGTTAGCCACATCCCAAAATCGAATACATAAATTAAATACCACTTGTTAAATCGTATGTCCTTTTACATCCCCGAGACATTTATGCTAGGGTTGAATAGCCAATAATTTGAACGGAGACACAGATCATTCATTCTGGCTGGTAAACATAGGGAGGATTTGCACTATAGCAATCTACCAGTAATATAACAACATTGTGTTTGATAAATTTAATGAGTGTGCATCAATATGCCTTCAGTGAATCTTTGTCAATCTGATCAAACTGCATTTGCACCAGCCTATACAATATCAATCTTCTATGCAGAAAAAAATTGGGATGCTTGAGTAGTAGGAATTTCAAATTGCTTGTTGTAGACATTGTTCGTTTGAATCACTGACTAAATTTCTTAGGAAGTTTTCAACAATTGAAATGAATTCCTCCACTTTTTCTTCATGGGGAAGATGACCACATTGCTTAATTAATTTGAATGATGCTCCTGGTATGACTCGTGAAAGTCTCTCAGCATTCCACGAAGGGACTAGTCGGTCAGTATCGCCAGTTACAATCAGAACTGTTTATTAAACAACCATCATCAATTATGCTAAAGATTCAACTAATCTATCAAAAGGGTTCAGATTGCTACTGGAAAGAGTTGTATCATTTGATATGAACTCAGGAACAAGAACACAGAAATCCAATGAAATAAAAAGTAACTATAAAACAATCAATTAATCAAAACGTGCTGATTGATTTTCTCAGTTTATTAAAAAATGCATATTGCCATTCTAGGATGTCTTCCATCTCTCATAGTTTACTATCTATTAGTAGTAAAAGCTAGCAAGTGCAGGATAAAAAAGCAAATGAAAGTGGCTATACGTAAGATTAATGACATTACCAGGACATGATATTTCGTGAAGTCTTTTAGAAAGTGGTGTCTTTGTTTTATATTCCTCATCTAGAAGCATTGCTGCAGTGTATTCCACCAATGCCCTATCCCAATCCTTAGTCCTTAAAGGCTGTATTTATTGATAACATCCAGGTGAGAACTAACCATTCGAGTAGGACAGAACAAAAAGGACAAAATAGGAAAATAGGAAATCACATGAAATTACCCTTGTATAACCACCAAGTACATGCTCAGAGACCTGCTTTGGGTCATACCATGCACTTCGAACAGCAGCAGTACCAAACTTATCAATTGCCATTCTTACCTGAGATTCATGTGAAGAAAAGGACCGTCAGTCCAACAAGTACAACTCATCACAAATTATTGACCATGTCAGTTTAAGAATTAAAGTCTAAACAAATTCAGAAGCCAAAATATGAAAAAGAGTCATAAATCAACAAACAATCTAACCATATTTTACTTGTGTAGCTTACTATCTGTTCATCAAATTTCCATTTCAACCTATGAATTATTAAAACCAAAATTGGAGAAAAGGAATTGTATGGAATAACAACTAATGTTTTTCACTAATTCAGTGTAGTTGCATTTGAGCCAACAATTCCTTGTTAATATTTATTTTCCAAAAATGATTGAACCGAGAAGGTTGAGATAACACAATTGAATATTGGTACTGCATTACAATGAACAAGTTTATTACCAACATTATTGCTAGGGAAGAACGAAGGATAGCTGATAAAAATTTCCTATACAACGAGTTGAGGATATCTACTGTCCACTTCATCATTTGTGTTATTGCTTCTGCAATATACTTTGTAATCTTGGACAGCATCTCGTAAAGTCCCAAAATTGGATTTTTTCTGATTGAACTGTCTTCTTTCCTTTGGTTATCATTCCTTGATTGATTTTCTTTTACAATTTTTGGTGCAGTAAGTGGAGCAAATATTGCTGGGGCAACTAGTATCATAGCAGCAACACGCTCAGGAGCTTCAAAATATGTATTAACTGCTACAAGTGAACCAGCTGAGTGCCTGGCATGTCATTTTGGAGACATCTCATCTTCTAGAAAGGATTAATGTGCATAGGCATACGAAAATATATTTCTTTACATTGTTATTAATCCATTGCCAGATATACAGCATTAAAATATGCATTCAACGGCCAGATAGGTTAAGATGAAGAACATGAAATACAATATCAGGAGAAATATAAGTAATTTTATTTTTCCTACAGGAGGCATTCATGTATTAATTTCTGAATCCTTTCACTATGACTTCATAATGGTGAAAAAGAAAAGTTGACCAATTTAAAATACATGATTTGAAAAACGAAATTAGATTAATGCAGCAATTCATAAATGAAAGATAATCAGATGCATATCCATATGCAGGGATGCAACTTATAATCCCCCTTTTATCTGTCATGTTATAAATAGAGTGGAAGTATGCTTTACTTGCGTTGCTGAAAACTGCTTGATGCCTCAGAAAAACAAAGCCACTAGGTAAAACAGAAGAAAGAATATTCACATACCCCATTAAAATCACTTTCTCAGCATTTAGCAATTTAATGAAATGCAGGGTAGCAAGCACGGAAAATGCCATTGAGTATGCATTCAGAGGTTTTGTGTCTTCCGTTTCTGAAGAAGGATGCTTAGACAAATTTACCCTTGATGTCAATCCAAAGGCTGGCCTATCAAAAGCAAGAACTTTTGAACCAGCAACCTCTGCCAAAGGCTTCATAACTGGTTTCCATGAAAAAACTGAAGCTCCAAACCCATGTAACAGGATCATTGGATAACCTAGCTTCTTGATTTGATGAGAAACAGTGTGACTCTGGAGCATGCTTTGTGGTTGGGATTCAGCATCACATATCTTGTGGTGTATATGCACTCCATTGAACTCACTAAAACAACTGTCTGGATCAGCTAAAAGCTTTGGATCCACTAATTCCCCCTGATCTATGCCTGCAATCATTTTCTTTTTCTTTTTCTTTTCTGCTCCCACATCCACCAACTGCTCTGCAGATATGGGGTTCAACATTAAGCACACATGTAAGTAACCTAGCAACAATAACGACTTTTCTCCAATTAAAAAAAACAAAATTCCCAAATGAAAAATTGCATCCATTTTTTCTGTCTCTCTCTCCTAGTATGTCGTAGTAACCAAACCAGAATGAAACTATAGAAAACGAGAGAACTTATGTAGGTTTTTTCTGCGATAATTCATTGATATTTCCTCCCATCAAATAAAGAGAGAAAGGGAAGCAATAGCAATTCACGGACTACAAACGAGCATTAACTAACATAAAAGAAAAATGGAAAACAGAAATGAAGACATGGTAAAGTTGAAGATAAACTATACCGGAATATTCAGCTCCTGAACCGCTCAGTGATGGAGCTGAAGAAGCAGAAACAACGAATCGTTTGTTCTGAGTAGCATAGTTCGGAGATATTAGAGAAGAAGTGTGCTTGTGTGTATATAAAAAGGTAGAACTTTTGCCATGAGATATATAGAGAGTAGGAGAAGGGGTAAGAAAACTCAGTTTCCCACAAAATAGCATTACCCTCATCGTCTCACTCCAATATCTTCAACCTATGTCAGCTTTTCTTAAAGTTGGATTGAGTTTCAGCTTTATGGTTTTCAAACGGATAGAATACAACTACCTGCAGTACTAAAATAAGTAAATAACAGTGCAGTTAAACCACTAAGGTTTTAACCACAAACATTCTTAAATTACAGATATTTTAGGGAAAGTGCTCTAGATATATGATTTCTTTATCACATCTAATTTAGTTCTTTTTCGGAGTCAATATCATGCACTTATAAATAGATAATGTGATAATGTTTCGTCTTTTATAATAGGAATCTCCTTGTTTTCTGATTTTTGGGATGATTACATCTGTTTCTGAGACGTTGATCTCTGATTAAATTATAGCATGATGTTTAAATAATAAAAAGCTACTTTTTTATTTACTTCAATTATGAAATAGAAGGGAGAGTTTGTAACTGTGTAATTCTAGACCCAATTTTTTTCCTTGTTTAGGTTCGTAGCTTTTACCTGAAATATTTCTCTGGTAAATCAAAGACAACAGAGAGAAATGGAGGCACTATTGTGCAGAAAACTGGGTGATCCAACGGTGAGTTTGGAAGACAACGATAGCTCAATAGTTTTGTCAAAGAATCACCCAATTCCCCAACTCGATTCTCCCACCGCTGTAAGAGTCAGAATCAAAGCCACAAGCTTGAACTTCGCCAATTACCTGCAGATTTTGGGTAAGTATCAAGAGAAACCCTCTTTGCCCTTCATCCCAGGCTCCGATTTTTCCGGTTACGTCGACGCCGTTGGCCCCAAAGTTTCGAACTTCCGAGTCGGGGACCCCGTTTGTTCCTTCGCCGGACTCGGCTCATTCGCTCAGTTCATCGTCGTGGACGAGTCCCAGTTGTGAGATTCCGCTCCTACTACCTTTTAATGTTGGGTTTTGGAGTTTTATAGTGTAAAGTTGTTGGCTTTGAAGGTTTCGGGTGCCCCAAGGTTGCGATCTTGTTGCTGCTGGAGCACTTGCTGTGGCTTTTGGCACTTCTCATGTAGCACTCGTCCACAGGGCCCAATTGGCCTCTGGTCAAGTATATATGCTATGCTTTGAATTTGATTCACTTGTTGCTGTGTATGTATAATACTTATTGTTCTGTCTCTTTGTGCTTAAATGAGTTATGGAACTGTGTTGCAGGTGTTGTTGGTTTTGGGTGCAGCTGGAGGTGTGGGCCTTGCTGCTGTGCAAATTGGAAAAGCTTGTGGGGCTATTGTCATTGCTGTGGCTAGGTAGTAACTTTTGTTTTCTACTTTTTGATATATGGATTGCATATGGTGGTGCAATGGCATGATGGCTAATGTCCTTATTTGATATCGACGAGAGAATTAGGATGGATAGAAATAGAAAAGACGACTAAAAGATGCTAGAAATGAAGTGTAGATTATAAATATGAAGAATTGGTTGAATAAAATCTTGATCAAACACCAACTAATCTTCTGTACTGTTCAGGAGAGAAAGGCTCTCCCTGATTTGATAGGAGTTTGATGTTAGGGTCCATAGGTGTCTCAACAGATTTACAGTTCATTAATCCTGTTTCCTCTAAGATGTCTAACGTATACTTCCTCTGAGATATGATAATACCATCATTGGATTGTGCTACTTCAATACCCAAAAAGTACCGGAGTTTGCCAAGATCTTTGGTTTGAAAATGATGACAAAGGTGTTGTTCCATCTGAGAGATGCCGAGATAGTCACTTCCTGTGAGAACAATATCATCGACATACACTATTAAGTAAATACATCCAGCACTTGAGTGGCGATAGAACACTTAATGATCCGCTTCACTGCGAGACATACCAAATTGTTGAACAACACAGCTGAATTTATCAAACCAGATCCGAGGAAATTGTTTTAGGCCATATAAGGATTTGCGAAGACGACATACCAATCCAGATGACTCCCCTTGAGCAACAAAGCCAGGCGGTTGCTCCATATAAATTTCTTCATGCAAATCACCATGTAGGAAAGCATTTTTGACATCAAGTTGGTAAAGAGGCCATTGTCGAAGAGCGGCCATGGCAATGAAGAGGTGAACAAAGGTCATTTTTGCCACTGGAGAAAAAGTATCACCATAATCCAAACCAAAAATCTGTGTGTAGCCTTTGGCAACCAGTCTAGCTTTCAGACGATCAATTGTGCCATCAGGGCCAACCTTGACATACACCCACCTGCAACCAACAACAGACTTTCCAGATGGTAATTGGACCAGTTCCCAAGTTTCACTTTTCTGTAAAACACTTAATTCATCCAGCATAGCTTGATGCCAGCCAGGATGAGTTAAGGCATCACCCACAGATTTAGGAAGTGACATAGAAGAAATGGATGAGAGACAAGTGTAAAAAGATGGAGATAATCTGTGGTAACTAAGAACAGTATAATGGGAGGAAGGGTTACGGGTAGAGCGTATACCTTTACGGAGGGCAATAGGCAAGTCAGACTCAGTTGCTGGAGCCGGAGGAGACACAAGAGGCGGCACTGGAAGTGAGTCATGAGGGAGACAATGGCGGCGACTATAAACCTGAAGGGGTGGTGGTGAAGGACGATCCTGTGGTGAATGAGAGTCTAAAGAAGGAGGAGACAAAATGGGTGGAGCATCACCAGGAGGATCACAAATAAGAGGAATATCAACAGTAACAGGGAGAGGTAGAGAACTAGAAGATAGATGTGTAAAGTAAAAAGAAGATTCATCAAAAGTGACATCATCAGAGATAAAATGACGATTGAGGGAAGGGGAAAAACACTTATAGCCCTTTTGTGACCGTGGAAATCCTAAGAAGACACATTTGTGAGACCTGGGAGATAACTTATCAAGACCAGGACTAAAATCATGAACGAAACATGTAGACCCAAAAACTCTAAGAGGTAATGGATGTAGAGGGTCTTGAGGAAATAAGATAGAATGAGGGATTTTGTTATCTAGGACAGACGATGGCATGCGGTTGATAAGATAGCATGCCGTGAGAACAACATCACCCCAAAAACGTGAGGGTACTTGACCATGAATGAGAAGGGTACGAGTTGTTTCAATAATGTGTCTATTCTTGCGCTCAGCCACCCCATTTTGTTGAGGGGTATAGGCACATGAGGTTTGGTGAAGAATGCCATGAGAAGCCATGAAATGTTTAAATGGTTGAGAAAGGTATTCACGACCATTATCACTACGTAAAGTGCGAATAGAAACCCCAAACTGAGTTTTTATTTCATTGAAAAAGGTTTGGAAAATAGAAAACAACTCAGAACGATTCTTCATGAGAAACAACCAAGTACGTCTGGAATAGTCATCAATAAAGGTAACAAAATACTTAAATCCTAAAGTTGACTTAACACGACTAGTCCCCAAATATCAGAATGAACCAATGAAAAGGGGGATGACGCTCCTTGTGAAATACTACGAGGAAAGGAACTACGAGTATGTTTACCTAACTAACAAGACTCACACGACAAACTTGATAATTTCGACAGACTCGGAACAAGTTGCTGCAGTTTGGCAAGACTGGGATGACCTAACTGAGCATGAAGAAGAGATGGTGATTCCATGATTACGCCAGCATGTGGAGAAGGGCTAAGATGATACAGGCCATGAGACTCACATCCTGTGCCAATCATGTGTTTCGAACTCCTGTCCTGCAACCAAACAGAATCTTTGGTAAATGAAATAACACAATTAAGGGAACGAGTTAGACGACTTACGAACAATAAGTTAAAAGGAGACCCAGGGACATAAAGTACATTATCAATGGATATGGACGGAAAAATATGAACAGTACCAATACCATGAGATGAGACTCTAGACCCATCAGCCATCGTTATCGAGGGTAAATTATCTGGACATGACAAGGAAGAAAACAAGGACTTGTTACCAGTGATATGATCGGTGGCGCCTGAGTCAAGGACCCAAGATCCGAGAGAGTGAGTCAGACCAACAAAAGGGATACCTGTGCGTATAAAAGAGACAGTGGAACTAGAGTGCTGACGGTCCTCATACCATCTGAGAAATTCCTGAAAGAGTACAAGGTTATTTATGGTATTTGATGAAGTAGTTGAAGTAGGATGGTCTGCAGACGGTGATCGGGGAGGTGGATCAGAAGTAGCCATTGCTATAGGTCGAGGAGGATGTCCATGAAGCGCATAACATCTATCAATTTTGTAGCCTAGCTTGCCACAGTGATCACATTTTGGACGTCCTTTACCTGGTTGGCGAGACCGACTCCGATCATCAAGTTGGGCAGCCATGGAAAGGGCGACCACAGATCCAGAAAGAGGGCGACGAGGCGATCACGGCGGTGCTGATCGGCGGTGGAACGCTCCGGCGACGCGCCGGCACGCGCGGCGGGAAGTGGCGGCAGCGGTGACTGTTGCGGCGGCACGTGGAGGCGCGTGGGTGGTCCATTCGCCATGATCTTTGGACCATGGTGGTCGCCCGGCCGAGACGATTCTGATGGTGTGGTCGTCGGTCGATTCTGGAACTCCGGCGGCGGCGACTGTAGCGACAGCGGCGGTGATGGGTACCGGAGACCGTGGAGTTGGCGGGATCTATTCCTGTGCTCTAGATACCATGTGAGAAATAGAGAAGATTGGGAGAAAATATCCCTTATGTGTTTAGCATACACATAGGGTAGTTTATTTATAATGTCAGATAAGGGTTAAACCCTAAATACAGAATGGGCTAAGCCCAATTAACATAAACACACAACTTAACATCTAACAGAAGGAAGAGACAATACCTTGGAGAGGAGGACCAGCGAATCGAAAATGAGCATGGCAGAATGGAGAAGAAATATGCAAGAATGGAGAAGAAATATGCAAGAAATGAGAGAAATGCTGCAAGAAATCAAGATTCACATAAAGGGCTTAGAAAGAAGCGAGAAATCTGTCATGAAAGGACTGCAAGAGGGTTCAGAAGAAGAGCTGGAAGAAGACAGGGGTGAACAAAATTGAAGGCAACGGGTAGAATTGCCCAGGTTTGAGGGGCTGGACCCATTGGGATGGATCTCTCAGGTTGAGAAGTTTTTTAACACCCAAAATTTCACAGAGAAGGAGAGGCTCAGGTTGGCTTACAGCTGCATGGAGGGAGGCACAATTTATTGGTTCAGGGCCTGGAAAAATAAAATCAAGAACCTTTCTTGGAAGGGGCTGAAAGAGGTATTGATTAGGGGGTTCGGAGAAAGAGATAGAGGCTCTGTTTTTGAGAAGTTAGCCCAAACTGCAGGAGTTACAGAAGCTGCTGCTGAGAAAGTTGCAGAAGTTTCTGCTGCAAGGGTGGATAGGGTGACAAAGGTTGGTAGGGAAAATACATCAGGTGAAGATCATGATGGGAAGGTTGTGACTCTTTTTCTCCAAGTAAAGTTGCAAAAGTTGTTGTTGGTAGTGGAGATAGAGTGGTAGGTTGTGGTGGGAATGTCAAAACAGTAAAGAAAGGGGAAGAATTGTTGGCCTGGGGTTAAAACAGTGGTGTCAAAGAGCAACCCAGTGGAGTCTGTTTACAGGGCAAGAGAGGACCTGCTGCAACATATCAAGAAAGGAAAGGAGAAAATTCAAGCAATTAGGAGCACAAAGAAGAGGATGTCATTGACAATAATGGAGCTAGGAAGGGTGAGGAGACACCAGTTTTTTCGTGGGTGAAAAGACAAGAGTTGACCACTTATGAAGGGATTGACACCAAAGATCAAACAACAGGGGCAGCCAATGCTTCTGCAGTTCAAAACACCAAAGGAGCAACCAAAGCACACCCAAACAACAAAGAAAATGTAGTCCAGGGGTGCAAGACTCGGCATCAAAAATCCAAGAACCTTTCTTGGAAAAATCTGGCCACAATTCTACTAAAGATAGTTGAAGGGAACAAAAGAAGCATTTTATGTGAGAGTTGGGCAGCAATAACACAGATGGGGAGTGTGGAAATTTTTCATGAGAGTTTGCAAGTGGATGGAGCAGGTGCCAAAAGTGTTGTTGCTACAAGAGCCGATAAAGTCAGAGTTGAGATTTTGAGGACTTCACAAAATTGGGCTATCTGCTGTTTTTGAGAAGTTAGGTTTCTGAACGAGAAACCTAGCCAAGAACTCCCTCACACTCTCTCAAAACAGTAGATAGGAAAGAATGAAATGAATCTGTATTATTCACAGTAAGAAATTGTCTATACAATTACAATCCAGGGCATAATCCCCTTCACAGGTCTAATGAGTCTGTCTACAATCAATATCCCAAAACTCTCCTCTCTACTAGACCCCCTTGCCTTCTTATAAAGGCAACCCACTTCTAACTATCCAACAACAATTAATTCCTAAACTGAACAATTAATTTCTAAAATGTTTTCTCTTTCCTACACACCTATTACTCATTATAACCTATCATATTATATCCTATCATGCGGTGACTTGTATTGTTCGATACATCAAACGAGCTCTGTCTTTTGTTTGAAGCCAAAGGATATACTCAAATTGTGGAGTATTCCAATGAAGATTGGGCGGGCTTCCCCACCGATGGAAGATCCACATTTGAGTTTTGCATATTTGTCAGAGCTGACCTTGTTTCTTTGGAAAGAAAGGAGAAACAAATTGTAGTCAGTCAAGTGTGAAAGGTAGAGTATTGGGCTATGGATGTGGCAGTCATGTTTATATGACCCAAATAAGTGTTTCAAGAACTAATGTTTGGGGAGATTACACACTTATCAATTATATGTTGATAATCAGGTTGCCATAGATATTGCCTCAGATCTAGTATTCCATGAAAAGATGAAGAATATTGTAGTTGATTCTCACTTTGTCAGGAGAGAAAGTCATATTCGGGGAAATATCTGCTACCTTTGTCAGTTCTCATGATCAACTGGTATATATATTTTCTAAGTCACTAAGGGGTCCTCAAATAAACTACATGTGTAACAAGCTTGGTACATATAACTTATATGCTTCAGCTTGAGAAAGAGTGATAAAATTTTGTAGATAGGCTAGAATCAGTCGATGCTATTAGCATCTATTATATTGATTTTATATTTATGTTGTCAGCTTAAAAATAGAATAACTGAATGCCTGTATTTATGTGGTCAAAATACAAAAAATTCTTTGTATGCCTTATTGATTTCTCGCTTCTCAACAAAAGGTATCAGGGAAAGAAAAACAATGAAGAGATGAAGAGAGAAAGAGATTAGTAGAAATAGATGATAAATTGTACAATAAATTAATTCTGTTCCTGTTTGGTTAAGCATTGGAGATCCACACTTGTCCCAGAATTTATGTCAAAAAGTCAATCTTAAAGACAAGAAATAGGACCAAGGGATCCACATCTGAACATGCTTGATGGGAATCCGAACACAGTAGTTGGTTAAAATTGATTTTGAAGTGAAAGGCGTCTATGTTTGGACGTGTCTAGTCTAAAAAGAAGTTAGTCGTAAATTTAGTGTAAAAATGCTTTATCAAAGCAAAGTTCCTTAAAATCAAGATCAATTTTGGACTTAGAATCAATTTTTTCACGCAGGGATCAAACATACGAATATTTAACTAGAATCATATTAGCTGATATTTATTGTGATTTCGGATGATCAAACATTTAATAGTTATCCTTATCTACTAGTGAGTTGAGTCTTTTTTGTTTTGTGGTCTGTTATCAGGGGAGCTGAAAAGGTGCAACTTTTGAAATCTCTTGGTGTTGATCATGTGGTGGACTTGGGTAGTGAAAATGTAACAGAGAGTGTGAAGAAGTTCCTTCAGACTAGAAGGCTTAAGGGGGTTGATGTCCTGTATGACCCTGTTGGAGGTAAACTCACTAAAGAATCTTTGCGGCTTCTAAAATGGGGAGCTAACATTCTCATAATTGGGTTTGCAAGTGGTGAAGTTCCTGTCATCCCTGTTAACGTAGCTCTTGTTAAGGTACGGTGAAAAATTAATAATCTTTTAGTTAGCTTGCAAATACCTTGATCACCATTATCATCATGTAGCATAATTTTATATATATATTATTTGCATGTATAATGAGAATGCTCCATCTGGCTTGGTATGTCGCCCAATATTGGGCACTGATTGAGTCTCCCACCTCCTTTTTGATGGGGAAAAATATTACTATTAAATTCAAGAAATTGGCCGTTATACTTTATAGTATAACCCTACAAAATATATATATATATATATATATATATATATATATATATTATATGATATGTGTATTGTCATAATTTTGAAACTCAACCAGATTGACCAGTCCCACTTGACTAGGAATTGACCTGGTGGCTGGTTCGTTGACTCAAAAAGACTGGACATTTTCATAATCAGTTAAACTGGCCCAAAACCAATTTGAACTTCAAGACAATTTTTTTTTTAATTTTTAAAATATAATCTATAATATCTTTAAGATGAATAAAGATACAGTTAATGTACAGTTGCACTATACTAAAGTTGATTAAATCACTACCACACTCTTTATGGCTGCCTTATCCAACGAAAAAACACTCTTTAAGGCGGAAAATACTATATATATACCAACATCAAACTGAACTAGTAAGAACTTTGGATCTTTATACTTATTCCTTGGGTTTTGCTTCCTACATTGCATATTTACATTAATTCTGCAGTAGATGGTATAAATTGTTGGTTATGATTGCTTTTATTTAAAATTATTATACCAGAATTGGACGGTGCATGGCCTTTACTGGGGTAGCTATAAGATACACCGCCCAGGTGTTCTTGAAGATTCTGTGAAGGAGCTACTGTCTTGGTTGGCAAGAGGCTTGATTTCCATCCATATTTCTCACTCATATCCCCCGTCAGAGGTCAGCAATTTCTTTGTTAAAACATTTCTACTAATTTGTATCTCTTTCATTTTTGTCTAATTCTTTAAACATTCTGAGACTTTATTTTAAAGGGATTTTACTACTGTTGTAACCGAAGGAAGTATTTTTCTTTTTAGATATTTCACTTTTACCATACTTAAAATCACCATGTTAGGTGGCCATATTCAGTCAAAGGTGAATTCAGTTTAACCTTCGTAATGGAGTGGCAATGGTTGTCATCTGTCCATCACCATTGTGGTTTGAGCGCTGGCTTAATGCTTACCCTTTCTCACTGAAGTTGTTGTATTGTCATTTAGTATAATTATTCAAAAAGAGACTTAGTCACTGGGGTCATTTAGTTTAAGGTTAAGTCTATAAAAAGCATGGAGCATTGAACTATCTTTTAATTAGTTTTGGTGCCTTTTCTCTATTATTCACTATGTTTTAGTTTAGATTTGATTAACGTGCTAATTGGGTGATTATGCAACACAAATTACAGTCATTGCTTCACAATTAAATCATTTCCATACGTTGGTTGAATTTATCAGTTATATGTATTTTCATGGGAAAGGTATACATGTTTACAAATCTGTATCATTTTCCTATTTACATCTCTGTGCTTCAAGACTTTCAATGCAATCTATTGTAAACAATTGCTTATCTTTGCAGGCCAACTTTGCCTTTTCTGCCATGAAAGATAGGAAAGTTATTGGGAAGGTGATGATTGTTTTCGATGAGAAACATACAAGATCTAAGCTGTGACCTTACCAAAATTATGCTATATTGTTGAATAATTTGTTCTGGGAACGCAAGGTTTGAAGGTTTAAAGCAATCAAGATATGCTAGTACAAGTAAACAAACTAAAAGGAGCAATAATTGCCAAAATTTTGTGCAAAAAATATTACCTTGAAGCCCCCACATTATTATGTAAAATCTTTACTTTAGTGCTGCTTACTTGAAATTTTCTGTACAATGTTTCAAAGCGGTTTACTTATTGATAAATAGAGATTTTAGTTCTATGATACAGAAACTTAGGTATTACCGGTTCTTTTATTCGTTTTATGCTGTCATTGGTTCGTCTTGCAAAAAACTTGTCTAGTAATCACTCTCTATGCTTCTCATTATCTTGTGATGTCTGCCATATCCTACTAATTTGTATATAATTTGCATATAATAATAGCATGGTGATGGTAAGATTTTAGTAACCTGATCAAACCTCAAAATCCTAAAGATTCAAGATTCCTTTTTTATCTTACACGGGCCAACACAACTCTTATGAACCGCTCTTTTAGAGATTACAAGCTATGGTGGCAACTGATTTTGGAACATCATCTAATTGATTTACTGAAAATAATGGTATTATGTTACTTTTTTATCCATATACTTAATATTTGTTTGTGGGAATTTAAACTTACAATCTATTCCTCTTAGTCCTTTTGTTTTTACCACCAAGTAAACTTCTATTTATTAAATTATAGTTGAAGTGAAGATTGTTTGTACAAGAGATAATTACTCTATTATTTTTACCACCAAATCAACCTTTATGTACTAAATTGAGTTATAGTTGAAGGGAAAATATACATACAAGAGATAATTACTTAAGCAACAGTCTTTAACCAAAGAAATAAATTATCAGAGGAACACCTCAAGATTGAACTACAGAAAAATAAAATCGTTAGAGATAACGTGTTATAAAGAATTAAAAAAATTAACCTGCCACAGTGAAAACCAAATAAATCATGAAAAGAAAGTTATAATTCTAATGAATTGCATAATTAGATATGAGGCTCCTGGATTATGAAAAATGTGGTTCTCTAGTTTTGGAAAGACCAATAAAGCAACTACTTCTTTCCCCACCATAGAAGATTTATCTTTTCCCCCTATTTTAATCTATTTTAAACTATTTTAATCCTTAATTTTTAAACTTAAGACAATAAATAAAAAATTATATGTACGAGGATTAAATTGGATGATTTTTAAGTGTAAAAACTGAAAATTAAAGTATGTTTAACTATAAAAACTAAATAAATGATTTAACCTAATCATGTTACTTTGATACTGTACAAAAGGAATGACAGTAGAAGTTCAGTTTCTGTGTAAGTTTTCTCAGACCTAAAAGGAATGATAGTAGAAGTTTTCAGTTTCTGTGTATGTTTTCTCAGACCTAATCCGAGTAAATGGAATACAATTGAGGAGTTCCAAGCACAACCTGAGCTGATACACATGATGTGAATGTAATGTACCCACGTAATATGACAATATATCACAACACAAGATGCACTCCACTCCACTATGATATAAAAGAAATATCCAGCAAGTGATTTATTTGTGATGCAGCTGCTGCTTGGTATTTCTCCTTTTCAATCTAATTTGTTCCTCAAAATATACAAGGTATTCAACAATGTATCTCGAGATCCTCCAATACCGGGGAATCATTTTCACAGATGATGTGAACAGTTTATTGTTTGGTGCTGGAACATATTTACAGCGCTTGAGGAGAGTTGTTGATGCTTGACAAAGATGTTGAGAAACTAGTTGTTTATCGCTTATTTTAGGAAACGAACATACTCCTTCTGCATCATCTCTCCCCCATGAACTATATCAAAGCTGCATCTGTAGAAACTGATATCAAAGAACACAATAGGGAAAAGGTTGAGTGAAGTCAACAAGAATGAAAAGAACTGAATAAAGCTGATGTCAAAGAAAACAATAAAGCGATCAGGGGTTGTAAGGTTGACAAGCATGATGAAAACTAAGTTCCTATAAGTGATCTTGACGAGGCCATTACATATCTCTTTTTTTAGGCAGATGAAATCAACTTCTGCATGAGTGTATGCGGAAACAAATTATACAGAAACAATAATTGTACAGATGCAATTCCTGAAGCTTGCTATCAACTATTCAAGTAGAACTTTAAATATCTACTTTATGTTTTATCTAATATGCACAAACACCAAAATAAGTTCACACGATTCAATGACAAGTTTATAAAATTTGCTTTCAACGAAAGTTATTCAATGATACAACTACATTTGTTACCTGGATCACCACTATATATTAAATTAGCCATTAATCTCAACAGCATGTATCACTAAGATATTATGTTTATCTTAACTTATGAAAATTTTAATCAAACATCAACTACTCAATTTCAGAAAAAAAAAAGGGCAGCCCACAAAATATACACATACCTCCCATTCATGCCAACAATTATGACATCGTTCTCAGATCCAAAAGCCACAATTAAATGGGTGCTCTGGGGCAAACGGAACTGTGCAAATGACCACTCTGAGCTAAAATATTTTGGTAAAAGTCCTACAATATCAAGGAAGAATCATAAGCACACAACAAATCATACGCAAAGAACATTGTGCAAAATATCCTGACTTAATAGAAAGGTTTCAGAACCATGAGCAGATTTACCGTCCCAAGATCCCATATCTTTAAAATAAAGATTATGAACATTGGTTTGAAAAGAGTTGATTTTTAAAAGGGTAACACCTAGTCAGCAACAGTTATATATGAACCAAAAAATGCATAACTAACTATCTGAGCCATTGATTACATCTAGCGTTCAGAAAATATATCCCCGAGCAAATCCAAAGAGAAATCTAATGGAGCTGAAGAAATTGGCATTTTGTGTTATAAAGGAATGAACAATCAGCAGAGGGCAAGAATGCACAGACACAACTGTTGAGGGTAGAGAGGGTGCTGATTCTTTTTAATCAATGTATTATCACGTTTGATACCTGGCACTTGTACAAAAATAGTAGACTTCAGATAGATGATTTGAACTGAATTGAATAAATCAGTCAAGATCTTCCATCTATATAAGTTTCTATTTAAAAATCAAACACACAATATAGCTCCCTGGATAACTATTCAAATGGATAAACTGAATAAAATGATTGCATCACTAAATTATGATGATTCCAAACGTTCACAGCATTATACTTAAGAAAATTTATGTTACCTCTCATGAAAGAAAACGTAGAATTGGGGTTGGCGCCAGTATTTGTTGAAATCAAGGGATCCAAAGAAGTAGAAGAATTCTGATGAAACAGTGCAGGACCTTGAACAACATTTGGCTGAGTCAAAATATCCTCCCCAGACACTCTCACTCTCAAGCTGAATACATGAACAGTGCCTTTGTCACTTGATGCTGCCAACCACTGAACATTTGGAGAAAAGGCTATACTGTTGATTTCAGCTCTATCTGCACCTCTTCTTACCTACAAGAAAGAGTGAATGCATCATAGAGCATGAAAACAAAAGAGGAAATTTATTAAAACATTATCAAACCAATTCCTGCTGAAAACAATATATAACTTTCGGAATTTTTGTGGACAACCCAACACTATTATGGTGTAAAGGCTTTTTATAAGGACAGTAAAAAAGATTAACTATAAAACATACAAAAACATTATTAATGTAACAAGACATCCAATGTTGCAAAGGAGACTGGTATATCCTAGTCATATTTATGAAATATCAAATGGGAGTGTGCAAACAAAACAAAAAATTATTCACAATAGTACAGAAATGAAAAAGAAAAATCATTTTAAAATTCTCTTAAAAGGAAAGTATAAAACAGAACGTTAAACATAATAAATTAATAATGATTTAACACAACAATACAATCCACACAATAATAACCTACTTCTTGTAATTGAGTTCCATCCATTGTATTGAAGATTCTAATTAAAGTGCCCGTTATACTAGCAGTTGCAAGAAGGAGTCCATCCAATGTCAGAGTGAAACATGCAATTTGAGAATCATGAGCACTGATTAATTTTGTCACGTTCAGTCCAAAGTGTTCAACTCGAACCTGTCCTTTGTTTAAACCTGGACAAACCAAAACAAATGTATTTGAATGGTGTGAAAGACAGCACAGCCCTCTAGGATTTGCCAGAGTCTCAATCTGATGAAGAAGCTTCAAATCTGTAAAGCTATAAACATATATCTTGTGTTCAAGAACAACTGCAATTCGATCACGTCTTAATTTCACTCCTCGAACTTCAGATCTAAATGTGAATTCACAAATGCTCCTACTCTGATAATCATCCCATATCAAAACTTTATTTGGTGGGTAGTGTGAATTAGCTACAGCACCAACAAGTGCTAGAATATTGCAGTGGAATAGCATCTCTACAATTTTAAAACCACCAACTTTCATATCACGTCTGAAAGTTTCTTTGCAAGGTTTACAATTATATATACGAAAACCATGATTTGTTCCAGCAGCAAAGCAATGATAGTCCTGATTCCATGTTATTGAGAGCAATTCTGTTTCATCATTTTCATTCATGTCTACAATAGGCTGGGTAAAAGAAGAAGAGGCCCCACTATTGGGAGATTCACTGTTTCCAATCCTTGAATTTGAAAACATTCCTTGAGTCGGTGAACCTGACAGCATTTGCTGCACTCAATAACCTCAATTATCCACGGTATAGAAGGTGAAGTTCCACAAGGTGATTTCTGTTTTAACAGACAAGAAAAATTCATTGATATTACTTTAAATTAATTATTAATCAGAAAGTCTTACAGATTAAATACTAGGAAATGATATATGTGGGAGAAAATTGAACTCATACTAACAGATTCAAATAAATATATTGCAATTGTCTTCATACATTTTCTACAAGAACTGAGTGTGTTAATGATGGTCCTTCAAACTCGTTGATAATAAATACATAGGAAGGTACCGGAATCCATGAGATTGCAAAGAATTTACATCTTTTTTTAAGGCCAGCAAAAAAAGATTACCTATAAAAAAATGTATTGCAAGTATAGGACCATCTCATTATTTAGATAAATAAATCAACAAAAACTGAGCTTTTACCTAAACAGCTAGATGCATCATTAACCCTAAAGACACCCTTTTCAATTAACAGCACAATACACTCTTCAATTCAGATAAGAAGCAGAACCCTTCCGGAGTTCAGTCCATTCCGATCTCATTTTCTTGATACCATCACATATATTTAGCATTTAAACTCTAAACCTGATTACTTGGATCTCTATTTCATAACCTTTGTAAACTTCTGTACCTGAGATATATCCTATAGTTAGTCCTAAGTCCTATCCTGCAAGCTATCTGTTTTCGCGCTCCAGTTCCAACTACATCCAAGATTTTGATGTCCTTCAAAGTTCAAACAGACTAATCAGGCAAGTGTTACGAAAAAACAATTTTAAGGCAATTTATCTAATTAATATAGCAACCAAAATGTCTATCAAAAATTGATAACAGATTTATTTCTTATCATAATTTTATACTTCTCCAGTAATTGTTAAACCAGTTTAACAGTAATTGTTCAACCAAAAATGTTTATTGTAAATGCTTATCAATTAAATGTATCTAACTTTTACATCTTGTCAATGTTGCATGTAATGGTTTAATTCTGATCGGACAAAGAGGGAGTATCAGAGAAGCAATTACTGAAAAACTTTGACAACGAAAGACAGTAAATTCAAACTCTTTCCAGCAACAAACTTCACTTCACCGACTAATTAATAAAAAAGTTTCAATATTGAAAAGAAAGATGCAACCTTCACCAAAAACAAGCAAAAATTGGCAAAACTACATAAAAACAAAAATGGCGAATTAAGAAAGGAAGAGGTTTATTTGGGTTTGCGAAATCGAAAATGAAAATTGAAATTCCCAGTAGAGGGTGATAAAGAAAAAGGGTACCATAAAATCATCAAACCAAAACAATGATAAGAAAAAGAAAAAGAAAGAAAAGAAGAAGACGAAAGAAGAAAACCTAAAATGCACAAAATTACACCACATGTGTTAGAAAGAGCAAGAAAGTGGAGATCAGAATGGTGAAGGTGAAGCAACGGTTGTGTTCATAATTCAGAATCATACCTCCACGGACTTTTCCTTATTTGTTTGTAATTCTTTATTTTCAAGGTTTTATATAGGAGGATTTACTGGATCCATCCAAATTCATGTCTGTTTCTTTAACAGTATCAAATTTAAAATATAAATTATTAAAATAAACATGATTAAAAAATATGTAAAAACTTATTAAATGTAATTAATAATTAATAATTTATAAGGTGGGTAAATTATTATTGTAAAATTAATTTGTAGGTCTTGAACTTTCTTTTTTCTAATTTTTTACTACATACAACTATTATTTTAATTGAGTGCATGAGATTTTATTTTATTTTTATTTTAGGTCCTACCTTATTTTGTTGATTTGTTCCAACTATAAAATTGAATTTGTTCTCTCAAAATTTATTAAAAGTATATATAATCAGTTATGATGTATCTAAAAACGAGAAATAATAATATTATATAATAATAATTATATCTATAATAACATTATATACAGAATTTGCATATTAATTTATATATATATATATATATATATAATATTACTATTTGTAAAATAAAAATAATAAAAATTATATCAAACTATTTTCATATATATTTCAATAATATAATATAATATAAACTATTGACAATTTTTACTTACAAAATATTAATGATAGGAAAATGGGTTATGAGTCATTCTAGATTTTTTAATGAATATCCAGCTCTAGTAGTGAATTGAATATCGGATATAATTTTATTTAGTAAGTCAAGTTACAGATAAATACTATCCATGTTTGACCCGAGACATTGTTATATCTAAGACACGTTCTTCCTAAAAGGTGTTGGTTTAACTTGTTTAGGTATCGTCTATCTAATCTAATAAATTAGTGAATTAAAGACCAGCCATCTCACTTATTTTGTCTTTTACTTCTTAAATTAAAAATTAACATAATTGAAAATATAAAATCTTTTATATTATATTTTTTTATAAATGTATAAATATATAATAATATCACGATTTAAATCATTAACTGTTATAAATTAAGTTATAATAAGTTTGAATTCTTATAGACTAATTTAACATATAAATATAATAATTGTTTTAATTTAATTTATTCAATTAAACTTATCAATTAATCAATTAAAAATAGAACAAATATTTATATGATTAAATATGTTTTTAAAATTTATATATATATATATATATATATATATATATATATATAAATTTTAAAAGTTAAAAAATTTGATAAATATGATGGGTGAGTTACAATTTCTAACTTGTTTTTTTATGTGTAGGTCAGTTTGGTCCGACTCATTTTTGGTGGGTTAACAATAACGGTTGAAATACCATTATTTTTATACTTAATTTTGATAATAAAGCAACCCTTTTTGACTTAGAAACTTGGTTTAACTCATGTTTTTGTTTTAGTTTTGTGAATAAGAGAGTTGAAGGTGAATCTAATGGTTTTGTGCTAGATTCCCTTGATTTTGTAGGTTATTGGAATGATTTGAAAGAAGAATTAAAGTACCGAATGGTTGGAATGCAGAAAAGTCAACCAGAGTGTAGAAAAGTCAACCAGAATGCAGAAAAGTCAACCAGTCAACCAGAGTGTAGAAAAAGTTGCGTTGAGCGCCAGTTTAGAGCTGAAACCCACTGTTTCATGCCTGACCGCTGCCGTTGAGGGCTAATTCTGAGTGTCGCACTTACCCCTGAGCGCTGTTTGGGCGCTGAGCGCTGCTAACTTGGGCCTAGGCCAATTTTTTGTATTTTTAATAAACTATATAAGGGTTTAGTCGACCTAGGGTTGATATCTTTGGACAGAAAGAGACGAAATTACACTCCTTTCACCCCTTGGAGGCGGATTTTGGATGAGGAAGCTCCGATCTTCAACTTTTAGGGTTCTATCTTTCATTCTTTTCATTATTGTCATCTAGTTTCACCATGTCTATGGTGAACTAAACCTCCATTATTGTTAGGGAAACGATGTAATCCTTTGAAAGTCGCATGTATTGAATTAATTATTGATTATATATGCTTTATTTTATTAATTGTTAGGGTTTTTCCTCTATACTCTATGCATGCTTTGTTTAACTCATTCAATTGCATGATCTTTGATTTTGTCGATATGGACACATCTGGGGAAATCTAGAACTGGAGAAATTCTCCTGGAAGCAATATTACCTAGACATAGGAATAAGAGGATTGGTTGCCTTTAAGCTTCTATGCGAATGTAATGCATGAATAATTGCTAGGGAAACAAGACATTGTAAACTAGTGATTAGGAGTAGGCTTTCTTCACCAAGACATCGGGTTTAAGGTAAATTATAAAGTGGAATTAACATTAATGAAGAAAGATGAATTCATGAATACATGAATATGGATAGGATAAGTCGGAAACCCCAACAATATCATCATTCCATATTTTACATCAATCACTTTTGCATCTTTCAATCCAATTGATCAAAACTTGCATTCATGCTTATTTTTCGCATTTCAACCACAATGATTTTGTTTACAAGTCTAATATTATCAAGAAATCACATAACTTTGTAGGCCGTGAGTCTTTTGGGAAAGGATACTTGGTCTTACCATTTATTATTACTTGATAGATTCGGTACACTTGCCGAAGTGTTAACAAGTTTTTGGCGTCGTTGCTTGGGACTCGAGGTTTAACTATTCTATTTGTGTGATTATTGATTAGCTTTGACTTGATTTTTATATTTTTATTTTATCTTATTATCTTTTTATTTTTTTTTATCTTTTTGTGCTAACAAATGTTTTCTAGGGTTTTGTGCCTAATGTTTGCAGGATGCAATTCGGACAAGAATTTAACTATATGGGAACTCAATTCTACCAAGGTAATCTCAATCACTGGAGGGAATCTCACTCAAGCATGGATCAAAGTCAATTTGAGCAAGCTGCCGAACAATTTGATAGGCTGCAACAACAACATAGAAGTTAACCCTAGGGAGGAAGGTCAAGATGTTATCACTGAAAGTGGGAAGATTTTAGATGAGAAAAAGATATAGAGAAAAGAAAAGGAAGAGTTGAGTAAAAAGATAAAGATGTAAAGAAAGAAAGAGAAGTGGTTGAGAGAGAAAAGAGAAAGAAAATTTGTGTGAAGATGAAGAAAGTGAGTGGAAAAAGAGAAGGGAAAAAGAAAGTGAGAGAAAAGAAAAGAGGACGAGAGGAAAAAAGAAAGAATCATATGAAAAACCCCTTCCTCATCCAAAGAAGTATCATAGGAAGGAGAAGGAATTTGAGCGCTTTATGAAAATATTCAAGAAATTGGAGATTAAAGTTCCTATGATTGAGACATTGAAACAAGTTCATGGTTTTATCAAATTCCTAAAGAAATTCAGCAAAAAGAAGAAGAAAAAAAGAAAATCTAGAAAGAAGAACACCAACATTGAAGATTGAACTTGAGCTTTATTGGGTCAAGCTAATGACGTTAAAAGATCGCTCTGGGAGGCAACCCGGTGGCTTAAAAACTTTAATTTTTGTTATTTCGTGATATAATTGTGAACTTTTGTTATTTTGTTTTGGTAATGAGTTTGTTACAACACAACATCTACTGATGGATACTAGGTGATTGAGTATCTATTGAAGGATACTATGCTATCAGACACTTACTGATGGGTGTTGGAAGATTTTGGGTCAGGCTCGTGACGTTAAACAAGCGCTACCTGGGAGGCAATCCAGTTGATTGAATTTGTCTTTGTTTGTTTTGGTTTTGTTCTATTTGCATTATAGGGATTGATTGTTGAATGTTTGAGTGGTGTGAGAGACTAAGTACATTGATTAAGTGAGAGTATATGGAGTGAGTGGAAAATATATGAGATTTGAAAAATTGAGAGTTGAAGTTGAGAGGCATTGGTGTTGGACGCTGATAAGTCAATATTTTATTGATTTCACTTAGTTTATTGTACCGAATTTAATCAAGGAATTGTGCTTGAATGTATAGTATTATCCTATTTTTCCTAATTGTCATAAATTTGATCGGAAATTCTTATTTTAACTAATTTGAATTATCTGAGCTAATTATTTTACAAGGAAAATTTGGAAATACAATTTGGGACATTTGAAGGTTAAATGAGAAATGACAATTGAACCCAATGTATTTCAGCCATTTCAGTTTTCGCTGGTTGCTGCGTGAATTTTGTGTCAACTTGTTTGTCCTCGTTTGAGTTCAATTCTTATCCGTTTTCCATGCAATTTTTTTTCATAGTTTCGTCTACATGTCTATTTTCACGTATAGTTTTGCGTTTGTTCAAATTCGTTTTGTGCTGTTCCCAGTATTTTTTTTACTCTCCTATGTCAGTCCAGTGATTACTGTTTGAGTGTTCTAATCTGTTTGCATTGTTTGCTTGTTGTTTAATACTTGTGGTGGCTGGAATTTATCATTGGACAATGCATCTCATGGCCACAAAAAGAAATTAAATGTGGTTCTAGACTCTTAATTGGTTGCAAGGAAGTCCAAATTGTTTTGAGAGTGTTATGTCACGGCTTGGCTTGGTTTGGAATGTGTTTTCTATTTAGAGAGCTGCACAACAATGGAAGTTACATTCCACACGGCTTACTTGGTTCTTCATCCAAAAATCTGAAATAATGAGGGGGACCACCACTAGTTACTTGTTGAAAAATTGGAAGCAAGTGGAAATGAGGAAAAGCACCGAGGAAACTCACCACTACACACAAAATGGGAAGCTAAATTCTTTTGGTGGGAGACAACATAATAGAGGTAGGGACCACCACCATTTGTTGAAGGAAAACCACATGAAGGAAATTCACACACGGCCAAAGCTATCTTCCATGTTACATGTTATATTTTATTAAATTGAAAGATGAAAGCCACTTCACGGTATTTCACAACAAAATTGGACAACTTCTTCTCTTGCTTATGGGACAATAGAAATTTCTTTCATTCATGAAGAAGTGGCCAAAGAAAGGAAGCAAACTCACGGCCTTGGCTAGCATCATCACATCTTTTCATCACATTTTTCTTGGCTGCAACGTGAGAAAGCCAATATCCACATTCAATGCAGAAACTCACGGAGTGGACAAACTCACGAACCAAGGGAATTTTCTTTCTGAAGACAACAAAAATACAGGACCTTCCTTGTTCTTGTTTGGATTGAAGAAGGATGGAAGAAGTTGGGCACACCACACGG
This sequence comes from Vigna nakashimae, assembly GCA_034642375.1. NCBI lineage: Eukaryota > Viridiplantae > Streptophyta > Magnoliopsida > Fabales > Fabaceae > Vigna > Vigna nakashimae. The sequence goes on from CM067759.1 coordinate 19,623,382, forward strand.
TAAATAATGAGCAAGCACACATGGAGTAATCTGGTTTTTTGTTGAAGTAAAGAGTCCAGGAAGGAGGGGTGAGGGCCAGAGAAGGGGAGTTGAAGTTTTTAGTTTCGGTTTTTGGGGAGTTGGTTTTTTTGGGGGGTTTCTCTTTTGGGTTTTTTCATTTTCTATTGTACTGAGTTTGGAGAGGGAGAGGCCGAGAGTTTTTAAGTTTGGATCTGAGTATGGAGAAGAGTCGTGAACAACCAGTGGAGGAAGAAGGAAACCAATCACTGCTGGACTGAAGTATGATGCAGCTTGAATTCTTGATGTCTTCTTAATTGGTCTTGTATACCCTTTCATTTAAGCTTTTGTTATCTGCTGTTACATTCTTCTGTGTATTTCATAAACTGTAATATGGACTTTGTTTGTGCAAGTTAAATTCATTTTGGAAGCATTTTCTTTATTTTGATTTGTGTTGAGAAAGATCACGGTTGTTTAAGTCTAGTTTTTCTTCTTTCATTTGGTTTTGTTGATAAAACTTTTGATTAATATGTTAATATTGTTTGTGCTTGATGTTCACGGTTATTTAAGAGACAATTGTTTCATTAGTTTGTTTTAATGATTTAAAAGTAAAAGGAAGTAAAGCAAAAGATGATCAAAATTGGTAAAAGGAGAAGAAATTGATCTATTTTGGATGTGTAATAAATGAAACTTTCAGTTGTATTCTTTCCATTTCCAGTGTCAAACTTTTTAGTTTTTTTCTTGTTTCAATTAATTGTTGAAAACTTACGTGAAACTTTCTTTCTCTTGTAAGAAATTCAACCATTTTTCTTCCTAAATTTCATTAGCATTTAGTCCAACTTGTAGGTCATTTTCTTGTGTTAATTTTGTTGTTCAAATATTTTAAGAAAGAATACCATGCTAAAATTGTGTGCATGTGGAGAAGGAGTACGTAGGAGTGCTATCATTTAATTTCTTTACGGTTATAAAAAAAAAAAATGAATTTTTCAAAGTCTTGGAAGGTCATGGTTTTTGCATGTCATTTACAGTTGTGTTTTTAATAAAATCAAAGCAAATATGTCACTGCAATAAGATAATTTTTAGAAGCAATTTCACTTTCAAATTTAATTTTTGTGATTGTATGTTTCTGTGCGTATATTGTTTTTGTATTTTAATTCAAATCTTGGTAAAGTCATATTGTTTTTGTATTTTAATTCAAATCTTGGTAAAGTGTGCATTCTGTAGTGTTTTGCTGTTGTTAAAATTTTACCGTGTAACTTTGTATGAATTTTTATCTATCACAGTAATCAGTTTACAACTGTATGATATTTACTGTTTTGTATTCAATTTTCACTGTGATTTTGACTGTTACTGTTTAATTTCGTTTTTACTATTCACTGTGTCATTTTTACTGTTTGTGAATTTACGGCTTAAATCATTTAATCTTTCTGTGTATAAAAAAAAAAAACAATCAAAACCCCCCAATTCGTAATTGACTGAAAACCCGAACCAACAGTTTGGTCCTTGAGAGACGACCTAGGAGTCAAATCCTAGTCTATACTGCATTCTTATCTGCAATCGAATTTATACGCGGAGCGACCCGCGTATCAAATTTTGGCGCCGTTGCCGGGGACCAATGGTTCGGTTTGAAGTCTTCTGTGTACATATGTGTTTTGTCGACTATGTTTGAGTCTGTAGATATTTTGTGTGCTTGAATTTTTGTCTGCTATCGTTTCATGATTGTAGGGTGCTGTAACTTAGTACATGACTAGGAGCAATCCTGGAACCTTACCACCCTTTGATCCTGAGATTGATAGGACGTTTCATAGATTAGCCAGTAATTCTAGGAATTTATCTTTAGAATCGTTTGTCGAGCCAGTTGCAGTAAATACGGAACATCCCTCTACTGATTCTGATTCTGATTCCGTTATTTTTGACACTGAGAACGATATGGCACAACCTCTACCTCGAGGCAGGACACTTAGAGAGATGGCTGCACCTGATTTCACAGACGAAAGTTTGTGCATCCAGTATCCAGATGAAGATGTTCCATATGTTCTAAAGACTGGACTAATCCATTTACTACCAAAGTTTCATGGCCTTGCAGGTGAAAGTCCGCATAAACATCTGAAGGAATTCCATATTGTTTGTTCATCAATGAAACCTCATGATGTTCCTGAAGATAGTATCTTTCTGAAGGCATTCCCGCATTCGCTAGAAGGTGTAGCGAAGGATTGGTTATACTGTTTGGCGCCTAGATCCATCACCAGTTGGGGCGATCTGAAGAGGTTATTCTTGGAGAAATTTTTTCCAGCATCCCGAACCACTGCGATCAGGAAAGATATATCTGGGATTAGACAGTTTGGGGAGGAGAGCTTATATGAGTACTGGGAAAGATTCAAGAAACTTTGTGCAAGTTGCCCTCACCATCAGATAAGCGAGCAACTGCTTCTCCAGTATTTCTATGAAGGATTGAACAACATGGAGAGGAGTATGATCGATGCTGCCAGTGGTGGAGCGCTTGGAGACATGACGCCTGCTGAAGCTAGGCATTTGATTGAGAAGATGGCTTCTAACTCCCAACAGTTCAGTGTGAGAAATGATGCTATTGTGGTTAGGGGAGTTCATGATGTTGCTACCCATTCTTCATCTACTGATAAAAATGTTGAAAACAAGCTTAATGCTCTTGTGAGTTTGGTGACACAGTTGGCATCCAGTCAGAAATCAGCACCTCCTTCTGCTTCTGTTGCACGGGTGTATGCTATTTGTTCTAGTAACCATTACACTGATGCTTGTCCTTCTCTGCAGATTTCTTCTATGCAGCAACCTAGTGCTCACGATACACCTCAAGCTTATGCCACCAACATTTACAATAATAGGCAGCAACAACAACAAAACTATGACTTGTCTACCAATAGGTATAATCCAGGATGGAGAGATCACCCTAATCTTAGATGGAACAATGCTCCATATCAACAGCAGCAACAACAACAACAACAACAAACACCACCGCCTTTCAATAATGTTGTAGGTCCTAGACCATATGTGCCCCCACCTGTTCAGAGATATCAAAGGCAACAACAGCAAGAGGCACCTACCCAACCAGTTGCCCAACCTTCCACTTCAGCTGAACCTTCATTGGAAGAGTTAGTGAGACAAATGACTATGCAAAACATACAGATGGCGACTCAGATAAACCAGATGGGAGTTTCTATACAGAGTCTCACTAACCAGATGGGACAGATGGCGACTCAGATAAACCAGGTGCAGTCTCAGAATTCTGATAAGTTACCATCCCAAACTGTGCAGAATCCAAGGAATGTGAGTGCTATAACCCTCAGATCAGGGAAGCAAATTGTTATACCTTCAGAGGTCACTTCTACACCTACACTTGTGCCTGCCACTAGTCCTATAGAGGACGACCATGATGGTCCACGCATGACATTTGAGGTGGGTGGATCTTCTTCTTCAGCCGGTGGTTCTTCTTCAGGTGGATCTTCTTATTTCTCCACCACCACACCTATCGCACCTTCTCCATTAGTTGACCGACCTATCCCTCTTCCATTCCCTTCACGAGCACTTCCTAGCAAAAACATGGAAGAGGTGGATAAGGACATTCTGGAGACCTTCAAGAAGGTAGAGGTGAACATACCTCTACTCGATGCCATCAAGCAGATACCGAAGTATGCCAAATTCTTGAAGGATTTGTGCACACATAAGAGGAAGATGAAAGGCAATGAGAGGATTAGCATGGGAAGGAATGTATCTGCGCTTATTGGTAAGTCGGTCCCGCACATTCCTGAAAAGTGCAAGGATCCAGGTATATTTTGCATTCCTTGTGTGATTGGAAACAGTAAATTTGAAAATGCCATGCTTGATTTGGGAGCTTCTATTAATGTCATGCCTTTGTCCATTTATAAATCTTTGTCTCTGGGTCCTTTGAAATCTACGGGTGTAGTCATTCAGTTAGCCAACAGGAGTGTTACCCACCCAACAGGTTACATAGAGGATGTCTTGGTTAGAGTTGGTGAACTAATTTTTCCTGCCGACTTTTATGTTCTGGAAATGGAGGAGGGATTCTCTCATGGATCCGCTCCCATCATCTTAGGCAGACCATTTTTGAAAACTGCTCGAACCAAGATTGATGTGCATGCTGGAACCTTATCTATGGAGATTGCTGATATTGTGGTTCACTTTAATATTCTTGATGCAATGAAGTTTCCAGTTGAGGACCATTCTGTATTCAAGATTGACATGCTGGATGACATTATTGATACATATGTTGTTGATGATTTTGATTCTTTGCATAAGAAAGAGCATTCTTTCCCATTTCCTCTACATACATGCATCGAATCTGAAGTTGAAGATGACATTGACTTTGATGAGGATTTTGATATTGATGATGTTGATAATGGATCTGTCATAGATATTGATTTAGAGTCTGATGAGATGGGTGTTCTACCCTCACACGTAAACTCTTTAGAGTCAGAATGTAATAACCACTTTGCTGAGAGTACAAATGAATCTGACTTGCAAACACCCACTCTTGAGCTGAAACAACTTCCTGATAACCTCAAGTATGCTTACTTGGAGGATGATGAGAAAAAACCTGTGATCATTTCCAGTTCCCTTGATTCTGTTCAAGAGGAAAAATTGCTGAGTCTACTGAAAAATCACAAGAAGGCCATTGGTTGGACTTTAGCTGACATACCTGGCATCAGTCCATCCACTTGTATGCACAGAATTCTTTTGGAAGAGCAAGCAAAGCCGGTTAGGCAACCACAACGCAGGCAGAATCCCGTGATTATGGATGTCATCAAGAAGGAGGTGACCAAGCTTCTGCAAGCTGGGATCATCTACCCCATTTCAGATAGTCAATGGGTAAGCCCTATTCATGTTGTTCCCAAGAAGACTGGCCTCACTGTGATCAAGAATGAGAAGGACGAGTTGATTCCCACAAGAGTACAAAATAGCTGGAGAGTCTGCATCGACTATCGAAGGCTAAACCAAGCAACTAGGAAAGATCATTTCCCACTGCCATTCATTGATCAGATGCTGGAGCGCCTGGCAGGTAAGTCTCATTATTGCTTTCTTGATGGATTTTCTGGCTATTTTCAAATTAATATCGCTCCTGAGGACCAAGAGAAAACAACATTCACCTGTCCCTTTGGCACTTTTGCCTATAGGAGGATGCCATTTGGTCTATGCAACGCTCCTGGTACTTTCCAGCGATGCATGCTTAGCATCTTCAGCGATTATCTTGAAAGTTGCATAGAAGTATTCATGGATGATTTCACTGTTTATGGATCCTCATTTGATACATGCTTAGACAGTTTGGAGAAAATTCTGAAAAGATGCATAGAAACAAACCTTGTCCTCAATTTTGAGAAATGTCATTTTATGGTAGAACAAGGTTTAGTTCTAGGGCATATTATTTCTAGTAAAGGAATAGAGGTAGATCCTGCAAAAATATCTGTGATTTCAAAATTGCCTTACCCCTCTTGTGTGCGAGAGGTTCGATCTTTTCTTGGGCATGCAGGTTTCTATAGACGCTTCATCAAGGACTTCAGCCAGAAAGCACTTCCCTTATCCAAACTACTGCAGAAAGACATTGATTTTGATTTTGATGACAAATGCAAACAGGCTTTTAATCGCCTGAAAGAAGCTTTGACCACCACTCCGATCATCCAGGCACCAGATTGGACAGCCCCTTTTGTTCTTATGTGTGATGCATCCAATTATGCATTGGGGGCCGTCTTGATGCAAAAGATTGATAAGCTGCCTCGAGTGATCTACTACGCTTCCAGGACTTTGGATGCTGCTCAAGCAAACTACACCACCACTGAGAAAGAGCTCTTAGCCATTGTTTTTGCTCTTGATAAATTTAGATCATATTTGCTTGGGTCACCTATTATTGTATTCACTGACCATGCAGCTCTGAAGTTTCTTTTGAAAAAGGCTGAGTCAAAGCCAAGACTGATAAGGTGGGTGCTGCTACTCCAAGAATTTGACTTGAAAATCCAAGATCGGAGTGGAGCACAGAATTTGGTTGCAGACCATCTCAGCAGGATTGAAGGAGCTGAGGATGAAGCTGATGTTTTACCTATTTCAGATAACTTTCCTGATGAAAGTTTGTTGACGATTTCACTTTCCCACCCTACTCCTTGGTTTGCAAATATTGTGAATTATTTGGTTGCTCATGTTTTTCCTCCATTAGCATCTCGAACTCAAATTGCTAAAATTAAAAGTGATGCTAAATATTACATTTGGGATGACCCATACCTGTGGAAGTTGTGCAGTGATCAGGTTACTAGGAGATGTATTCCAGACAATGAGATTGACTCGGTCCTGAAATTCTGCCATGCTTCCTCACCGGGTGGTCATCAAGGAATTCAAAGAACTGCTCGCAGGGTGCTAGACTGTGGTTTTTATTGGCCTTCCATCTTCAAGGATGCGGAAAGAATTTGCAGCACATGCGAGCCATGTCAAAGAGCAGGAGGATCACTTTCATGGAGACAACAGATGCCTCAACAGCCCATGCTGTTCTGTGAGGTATTTGACGTCTGGGGTATAGACTTTATGGGTCCTTTTCCTATTTCTTTTGGTTTCTCTTATATTCTCCTTGCTGTGGATTATGTTTCAAAATGGGTGGAAGCTATAGCCACCAGAACTAATGATGCTCGAGTTGTTGTAGATTTTGTTAGATCTCACCTCTTTTGCAGGTTTGGAGTGCCCCGAGCAATTGTTAGTGATCAAGGAACCCATTTTTGTAATAGATCAATGCAAGCGTTGCTAAAGAAGTTTGGGGTGACGCACAGAGTTTCTACACCTTATCACCCTCAAACAAATGGGCAAGCGGAGATCTCAAACAGGGAGATTAAGAGGATTTTGGAAAAGATTGTCCAGCCCAATAGGAAAGATTGGAGCAAAAGGTTGGACGATGCTCTTTGGGCCCACAGGACTGCATACAAAGCACCGATAGGGATGTCTCCCTACCGGGTTGTCTTTGGAAAGGCGTGTCATCTACCAGTTGAGATTGAGCATAGGGCATACTGGGCTGTGAAGACTTGCAACTTTTCCATGGAACAAGCTGGAGAGGAAAGAAAGCTGCAACTGAATGAACTGGATGAGATCCGATTGGAGGCTTATGAGAACTCGAAGTTCTATAAAGAAAGGACAAAGAAATTCCATGATAGTTCAATTGTTAGAAAGGACTTCAAGATTGGCCAACAGGTTTTATTGTATAACTCTAGGCTCGGACTCATGGGGGGTAAGTTGAGATCAAAGTGGACTGGACCTTTTATTGTGACTAATGTTTATCCTTATGGTGCAGTAGAGATCCAAGGACCATCCACAGCAGAAAGCTTCAAGGTTAATGGGCACAGACTGAAGCCTTTCCTCAACAATCCTTCTTTGGTGAACGCAGTGGTGGAGGAGACTTCTTTGGTCATCCCCACCTCTTTTTCCCTCTAACTCAGGGAGTTCTCTTTTCTCCTTCCCTCCTCACTTTTATTTCACTTGTCTTTATCATTTGAATGTTCTAATTGTTAATCGGATGATTGTATCACACTGAGGACATTGTGTAATTTAAGTGTGGTCTATTTATTGGGGGGAGATTCTGATTATTTGTTAGTTTTACCCTGATTTTATTTTCGGTGTGTTTTCTGTATTTAAAAAAAAAAAAAAAAAAAAAAAAAATTTGTTTCGTCTTGTATATTTTTACATGTTTCTCTTGATTTCTGGACATTGTTTAGAGTGTAGATACATCTTTCACTCAATTGATACTTGGTTTAAAATTCTTGTTTTTCTTTGTGTGGGAAAATGATTATGATTTTTGAAAAACTGAATCAATTGTGACACAAATAACCTGTGTGAGAATTGAGCCACTTTATGATTTTTTCTTGTGTGATATGACTCTTGATCGCTTGTACATATGGTTTGTCTTGACTCTTAATAATTCTTGATTAATATGCATGTTTGAAAATGATAAGGCATTTCTTTTGTCTTGAGCCTCTTTAGCCATATAAGCCTACCTTGTTTTTAATCCTTTGATACCCACTTTTGAGCCTACACTTTCCTAATTTCTTCATTTTTAAGCCATACACTGTCTTTAAGTGAAAAACCATAATTACCTTAACTTTGGGGAATTTTGGAGCTAAAGAAATATTTTTCGAACAAGTGTGGTCTTCCTGGGGTTTCTGAAAATTGGCTAAAAAGAAGGTTTTACAATTTATATCTTGTCTCTTACACTTGTGTACTGAAAAGAAAGAAAAGAAAAGAGACAAAATGAAAAAAAAAAAAAAATATATAAAAAAAATAAAATAAACAATGGAGTCAAGAAGAGGACTGAAATAGAAGTTTGGGTGTAATCTGATTGTGTTTTCACTTGTTCCTTGCTCCTCTATTTCTTTTGAACTACTTATCCATATTTATCCTCCCCTGTCCTTAGCCCCATTACAACCCTAAAAAGACCTTCTGATTTAAACATGCATATTTCTGAGAATTAATTTTAGAGGCTTGCCAAGTCTAATTGTATTTGTTTTCTTGAGATCATCGAGTTGACATTTCTTACCCCATACACTTGAGAGAAACACTGATAAGTGCATCTGTGAGGTTCTGTCATTTTTGATTCACCTCTTTAATCTGATTAATCATTTTACCATGTTTTGAATTACTGGAATAATTCTGTGAGTATCTGTTTTCTTTGATGCTGTGTTAGATAGTGTCTACTACTTTTACTTGTCCAGATTTCTTGTGAACTGTATAATTTGGTTTGTTTCTTTGTGAGTTTTTGTTTTCTATGTGTTGAGTTTGTGTCATTTCCTTGATGTCCTTTGAACTATTTCTTGATCAACTTCTTGATTTTGCCCAGGAGTGCAAAAGACTAAGTGTGGTCTATTTTGATAAGTCAATATTTTATTGATTTCACTTAGTTTATTGTACCGAATTTAATCAAGGAATTGTGCTTGAATGTACAGTATTATCCTATTTTTCCTAATTGTCATAAATTTGATCGGAAATTCTTATTTTAACTAATTTGAATTATCTGAGCTAATTATTTTACAAGGAAAATTTGGAAATACAATTTGGGACATTTGAAGGTTAAATGAGAAATGACAATTGAACCCAATGTATTTCAGCCATTTCAGTTTTCGCTGGTTGCTGCGTGAATTTTGTGTCAACTTGTTTGTCCTCGTTTGAGTTCAATTCTTATCCGTTTTCCATGCAATTTTTTTTCATAGTTTCGTCTACATGTCTATTTTCACGTATAGTTTTGCGTTTGTTCAAATTCGTTTTGTGCTGTTCCCAGTATTTTTTTTACTCTCCTATGTCAGTCCAGTGATTACTGTTTGAGTGTTCTAATCTGTTTGCATTGTTTGCTTGTTGTTTAATACTTGTGGTGGCTGGAATTTATCATTGGACAATGCATCTCATGGCCACAAAAAGAAATTAAATGTGGTTCTAGACTCTTAATTGGTTGCAAGGAAGTCCAAATTGTTTTGAGAGTGTTATGTCACGGCTTGGCTTGGTTTGGAATGTGTTTTCTATTTAGAGAGCTGCACAACAATGGAAGTTACATTCCACACGGCTTACTTGGTTCTTCATCCAAAAATCTGAAATAATGAGGGGGACCACCACTAGTTACTTGTTGAAAAATTGGAAGCAAGTGGAAATGAGGAAAAGCACCGAGGAAACTCACCACTACACACAAAATGGGAAGCTAAATTCTTTTGGTGGGAGACAACATAATAGAGGTAGGGACCACCACCATTTGTTGAAGGAAAACCACATGAAGGAAATTCACACACGGCCAAAGCTATCTTCCATGTTACATGTTATATTTTATTAAATTGAAAGATGAAAGCCACTTCACGGTATTTCACAACAAAATTGGACAACTTCTTCTCTTGCTTATGGGACAATAGAAATTTCTTTCATTCATGAAGAAGTGGCCAAAGAAAGGAAGCAAACTCACGGCCTTGGCTAGCATCATCACATCTTTTCATCACATTTTTCTTGGCTGCAACGTGAGAAAGCCAATATCCACATTCAATGCAGAAACTCACGGAGTGGACAAACTCACGAACCAAGGGAATTTTCTTTCTGAAGACAACAAAAATACAGGACCTTCCTTGTTCTTGTTTGGATTGAAGAAGGATGGAAGAAGTTGGGCACACCACACGGTAAATAATGAGCAAGCACACATGGAGTAATCTGGTTTTTTGTTGAAGTAAAGAGTCCAGGAAGGAGGGGTGAGGGCCAGAGAAGGGGAGTTGAAGTTTTTAGTTTCGGTTTTTGGGGAGTTGGTTTTTTTGGGGGGTTTCTCTTTTGGGTTTTTTCATTTTCTATTGTACTGAGTTTGGAGAGGGAGAGGCCGAGAGTTTTTAAGTTTGGATCTGAGTATGGAGAAGAGTCGTGAACAACCAGTGGAGGAAGAAGGAAACCAATCACTGCTGGACTGAAGTATGATGCAGCTTGAATTCTTGATGTCTTCTTAATTGGTCTTGTATACCCTTTCATTTAAGCTTTTGTTATCTGCTGTTACATTCTTCTGTGTATTTCATAAACTGTAATATGGACTTTGTTTGTGCAAGTTAAATTCATTTTGGAAGCATTTTCTTTATTTTGATTTGTGTTGAGAAAGATCACGGTTGTTTAAGTCTAGTTTTTCTTCTTTCATTTGGTTTTGTTGATAAAACTTTTGATTAATATGTTAATATTGTTTGTGCTTGATGTTCACGGTTATTTAAGAGACAATTGTTTCATTAGTTTGTTTTAATGATTTAAAAGTAAAAGGAAGTAAAGCAAAAGATGATCAAAATTGGTAAAAGGAGAAGAAATTGATCTATTTTGGATGTGTAATAAATGAAACTTTCAGTTGTATTCTTTCCATTTCCAGTGTCAAACTTTTTAGTTTTTTTCTTGTTTCAATTAATTGTTGAAAACTTACGTGAAACTTTCTTTCTCTTGTAAGAAATTCAACCATTTTTCTTCCTAAATTTCATTAGCATTTAGTCCAACTTGTAGGTCATTTTCTTGTGTTAATTTTGTTGTTCAAATATTTTAAGAAAGAATACCATGCTAAAATTGTGTGCATGTGGAGAAGGAGTACGTAGGAGTGCTATCATTTAATTTCTTTACGGTTATAAAAAAAAAAATGAATTTTTCAAAGTCTTGGAAGGTCATGGTTTTTGCATGTCATTTACAGTTGTGTTTTTAATAAAATCAAAGCAAATATGTCACTGCAATAAGATAATTTTTAGAAGCAATTTCACTTTCAAATTTAATTTTTGTGATTGTATGTTTCTGTGCGTATATTGTTTTTGTATTTTAATTCAAATCTTGGTAAAGTCATATTGTTTTTGTATTTTAATTCAAATCTTGGTAAAGTGTGCATTCTGTAGTGTTTTGCTGTTGTTAAAATTTTACCGTGTAACTTTGTATGAATTTTTATCTATCACAGTAATCAGTTTACAACTGTATGATATTTACTGTTTTGTATTCAATTTTCACTGTGATTTTGACTGTTACTGTTTAATTTCGTTTTTACTATTCACTGTGTCATTTTTACTGTTTGTGAATTTACGGCTTAAATCATTTAATCTTTCTGTGTATAAAAAAAAAAACAATCAAAACCCCCCAATTCGTAATTGACTGAAAACCCGAACCAACAGTTTGGTCCTTGAGAGACGACCTAGGAGTCAAATCCTAGTCTATACTGCATTCTTATCTGCAATCGAATTTATACGCGGAGCGACCCGCGTATCAGACGCTTAGGGCAAGCTAGGAAGAAAGAGATTAGGTATCGCGCTTGCTGCTCAGTGCCAACTACCGCTGAGCGCGAACACTTCAGATTTTCTCTTTGGGTTTTTAAAAAGTTGGGCTCAGCGGGGGTTGGCCCATTAAGCATTTTTCTGACCCTACGGTGCGTCTAAGCCGCCACTTTCAACTTCATTCTTCCCAAGCACTCTCAAGCACTATCCAAAGGATTCTATCCACTTTTCCCTTCATCCTTTCCAAAAAAACCCTTTCTCCACCCATTTTTACACCAATTCTCCATTCAAGTTTGGGGTTTTGTGAGAGCATTGCTTTTAGGGGTTGATTTCCTCACATTCATAGAGCATTCTTCACTCATTAAGCATCTTCACTCAAGTAAGTACATCATTCTAGGGTTTTGAAACATGATTTTGAATGAATATGGTTGTCTAAGCATGATTCTTGAAGGATTTTGATGTTTTTGCATGATTGATTGAAATTGGACCGATTAAATTGCTTGCTTAAGGTTTAGAACTAGGAAAAATGCATGTGGGTGGAGATTAGAGGCGAGCTAGGGTCATTATGCAGAAAAATACTGATCGCCGCTCAACGCCAATTACCTTTGAGCGCAATTTTTGCAAAAGCATGATTTGTGTGCTTTCTTGTTGTTTCTTTGCACAAGTGACGCTGAGGGCTCCTGTTTTGCCCTCAGCGATGATAGGAAGAGTGCTAGGAAGTTGTTTATGGTATACTAATGCTTAACAATATTTCTTGTGGTTTTGTGAATTGTGTTTGATGTAGGGATGATGATGAGGATGATGATTTTGTTAGATGCTGAAGAAGGAGAGGAGGAAGACTCTGATGATAGCATGAGCTGATGAGGAGTTGAGATAACATCTACTGAAGGATGCTATCAACACTAGAGCATGATTTTTCTTATCTTTTGTTTTGTATTATTGAACTTATTTGCTTTTGTTTTTAGAATAGGTTGTGATGTACGCAATTTGAAACCTATATCTGATGTGGTGGTTTGATATTGATTTATGTGTGATGAGTATTGTTTGATAATGCTTTGAGATTGATTGATGTTGAGATGTTGCACAGGATGCTTGATATACAGGTGATTGTTCACAAACTTGTGAATAGATGCATGATGTTTTTATGATTGTGGTTATGATGCTAAGCAGGACGTGTATTTGATGTATGTGGAACATGAATTAACTTGTGTGAGGTTTTGAACTCCAGAGTATTTGTTTGAATGATTGCTATTCTTTTGAAAGCATGAATGATTTTGCCCAGATTTCTATGATTGAACTACTTGCTTACTTGTGTCACATGATCAAGGCCATTTTTGATTAACCTTTTTCTTAGCCAATGCATGATTTGTACCCAAATGAAAAAGAGCATGAAGTGTTCTATTTTTTTTGAACCTCAAGCCTTAAACAACTCCTTTGTGAAAATCTTTACCTTGAGTTAAGTTGAGAATCATTGTGTGGTATTAATAAAGGTGTAAGTTTGGGGTTGTTGGGAGAATTGAAAAGGAAAGCATTGAGCTAAGTGATGAGCAAGTATGAAAAAGAGAAAAGAAAATAGAATGCAAAGAAAGAAAAGCTCAATGTAAAAAGGGGAAAGTTGGGAATGAGTGAGATTGGTTTGTCTAAAGAGAGATTGTATTTGAATGATAAATTTATGAATGACTCTCTTAACTCAAGGATTTTGTGATCTTGAAAAACTAATTTTTCTTCTTAGCCCAACCATGTTAGAAGCCATAAAAAGTCTTTGTGATGATTCTTGTTCGTGAGTATGATTAATTGTGGTAAATGAAAGACAATTTTGTTCTATGTGACATTGGGATAGTAGAGTGAAAGAGTGACCTCTATATACACCTATATGATTGAGTGAAACACTTTGTCTGGTGAGGAAGAGTTCCATGAATACATGATTACATCTGTGCTTAGTTAATTTATCATTCATGAAGATAACATCTGTGGGATATTATGTGATCATGTGAACATCATGATGAGTGATTATTAATCAAAGCATGTGCACATCTTGACTGAATTCTATTTGATGTGCTGAATTGAGTAATTACTTGTCTTAGAAGAAAGAGTTTTTTAATGTGTTGAACCATTGCATTAGTTGGTGGAAGATTGAGTTACATCTTGTTTGCTTGAGGACAAACAAAGTTCTAAGTTTGGGGTTGTGATAATGGTTGAAATACCATTATTTTTATACTTAATTGTGATAATAAAGCAACCCTTTTTGACTTAGAAACTTGCTTTAACTAATGTTTTTGCTTTAGTTTTGTGAATAAGAGAGTTGAAGGTGAATTTAATGGTTTTATGTTAGATTCCCTTGATTTTGTAAGTTATTGGAATGATTTGAAAGAAAAGTTAAAGTACCGAATGGTTGAAATATAGAAAATGGTTGGAATACAGAAAAGTCAACCAGAATGCAGAAAAGTCAACCAAAGTGCAGAAAAGTCAACCAGAATGCTGAAAAGTCAACCAGTCAACCAGAGTTTGTCAATTTTCTCTAGTAACCTTTGAAAAATCATCAAAAAATATATATAACTTAGTTTGCAAAACTGCACATATACAACCATTTGAGGGTCTTATATTTGATGTTTAGGATTCATACTTACCATTAGATCATTGGCAAGCTCTTAAAAGAAAATTTCTTTATTGACGTTTTTAGTTTTCAACTCACTAGTGCAGAATTGGCTTTTAACATCCCCCCATAGACGTCCATCCGTAAAAGCCCCAACGTAAATAATTGATCGGTGGCATATTCGAAACGTCCGTTGGAGAGGGGCCGGACGTCTATAATATTATAAACGTCTGGTCCCTCCCAGGACGAACGTTTAAGGGGCTGACATAGGGAGTTGAAGCGTTCATTTGTTCAGCCTCGTAGACGTCCGTCCCCCACCCACGGACGTCTATAATATTATAGACGTCCGTCCCCCCCACAACGGACGTTTAATGGGCTGTCAAGGGAGTTGAAGCGTTCATTTGTTTCAGCCTATTAGACGTCTGTTACCCCAGGTCGGACGTCTATAATATTATAGATGTCCGGGCGCCCACCACGGACGTCTAAAACCACCCCACGAATACCAATTTTAAATCCCCAAAGACGTCATATTAGTGATGGCCCGGACGTCTATAATATTAGAGACGTCAGGGCCCCAGAGTACCGGACGTCTAACAGTGTTAATATGGGAAACACGAGCCCGCGAGCAGTTACACTTACTGTTCATCATCTTCCCCTCGAACGCTGTCTGCGCCATTGATTTTTGAGGTGCGTTTTCTATCTTTTGAACCATTTAAATTTACTTTCAATCCGATTACATTGCCCTGTGATGAAATATCTTTGATTTGAACCGATTAAAAATCGTTTTTGGTTGTTTTTGTGCAGTCTCTTGGGTGTTCTTGGGTGGCTTCTTTGACTGTTTTTGGGCTACGTTTTAGGCCGTTCCCTCCTCGATTTCCCTCCCTTTCATTTGGAATCTACTTTTTAGGTTAGCTTGTTGGTTGATAAATTTTTGTATGCATTTAATTGGGTTTTGTGTATGCATGTTTTTTACTCTAAAGTGTGCATGTGTTATTGGCTGTTGAATATGCATGTATTAGTTGTGTTATTAGAAGTATCAAATCATTGAGTGACACTTAGTTCCCATTTGAAATTTAACACAAACGATTAATCTTTTAATCGTTTGTGTTAAATTTTGAATTGTCCGATTGGACAGTTTCAGAAAATTAATTTTCATAATTTGCAATAACATGTCAATCGGAGTTTATGGATAAGATTGATAAAATTTCGGTTCAGTATTTGTGTTGTTTTCCGAATGCATAATTGATTGTGGTCATTTCGTGTATTTCGGAGACCAATGCGAAATGCTGCCGAAATCTTATCAATTTTATGATGTAGACTTCAATGCACGTGTCTGAGCAAATTATGAAAATTAATCTTTTTGACTGGGTAGGGTCTAACCTTGTGAGAGTAAAAAACTTGAACTGATGATTTTACAAACATAGTCTGGATCGAAGCTGGATGAACGAACGTCGCATCAGTGAAGAATATGATAAGGGTGTTTCGAAGTTCTTGCAATACGTTGAACAAAATGCTAAGTCTGTCAACGGGACATATTTTTGTCCTTGTGTCCGTTGTCTTAATCAAATACGGCAAGACTTAGGCAATGTGCATGACCATCTATTCATGTATGGCATAATGAGGACTTATACCGTTTGGACTTGGCATGAAGAAGTACTAGAGCAGCCTACCACGTCACGAGGAACGAATTATGTGGAAGAATGGATGAGTGACCATTTAGAGGACATGATACGTGATGTCGGTGAAGATAATTTTGGAAGGACTAATTTGTATGATTCTCTTATTAATGATTCAGAGCAACCGTTGTTCCCAGGATGCTCGAACTTTACACGTCTGTCTTCAACTTTAAAGTTGTTTAGTTTAAAAGCAAGGAATGGATGGACCGATAAAAGTTTCATTGAGTTGTTGGAGTTGTTGAAGGAGATGCTTCCAGAAAATAATGCTCTACCTATTCGTAATTACGAGGCCAAAATTTTTTTATGTCCAATGGGTCTTGAATATCAAAAGATACATGCTTGTCTTAATGATTGTGTTTTGTACACAAAGGAGTTTGCTTCGTTAAAGTATTGTCCAACATGTGGTTTATCCCGTTTTAAAAAGAAATCTGACAGAGTCACTAGTAATGAAGGTAATGATGGTGCACCTGCTAAGGTGATGTGGTATTTGCCTATAATACCTAGGTTCAAACGTATGTTCTCTGTTAAAGAAGATGCAAAGAACCTTAAATGACACTCTGACGAAAGAAAGTGCGATAATCTTCTTCGATACCCTACTGATTCTCCACAATGGAAAAAGATTGATGACAAATTCCCTAGTGGAGATCCAAGAAACTTAAGGCTTGCACTTTCAACTGATGGTATGAATCCTTATGGAAACTTAAGTAGCAAACACAGTTCGTGGCCAGTTATGTTGATGATTTACAATCTTTCTCCTTTGTTGTGCATGAAGAGAAAATATGTGATGTTGTCCATGATGATATCGGGTCCTAGACAACCTGGAAATGACATTGATGTTTACTTAGCACCTTTAATTGATGATTTGAAATTGTTGTTGGAAGAAGGGGTCGACATGTTTGATTCACATGTTCAAGAACAGTTCCGTTTGCGTGCAATGTTGTTTTGCACTATAAATGATTTCCCAACGTATGGAAACTTGCGTGATTTGCATTGTTTGCTTGTTGTTTCATACTTGTGGTGGTTAGGAATTGATAATTGAACGGTGCTAAGACCTCCCAACACTCAAGGATTCAACACTCATATTGACACATTTTATAGCTCATTTCAAGAAGCAATATTGGTTTGTTTGGAAACCAGGTTGCAACTCACTGGCTTTTGAAGAAAGTGGCTGCCATAAGTCTTCAGCATTCACAGCCATTCATCTTGTCAAGCCAATACATTGGAATTTCATGATGAAGTGCACACGGCAATATACACAAAAGGAAAGGCCATTTGCAAAATTAGCTTATTCTTTGGCAAGCATTTAAAATGGAAAGTTGGGGCCACCATGGTTGAAGCTAACGTCCAACACTTGAAAAAATGGAATGGTGAATGGTTTGTTTTTATCTCCATTTGTTTTTGGCTAGACAACATGGGAGCCACCACTTTGAAAAGTTTACGTGAAGGTGTAAGAGCTCCAAAATGCTATGCTTTTAATTCTTCATAAACACATGCCCCATATTATTTTGGGCAAAGCATTCACCACATATGTTGAATTAAAGAGGGGCCACCACTTTGTTCAAGTTCACGGGAGAAGCTTGCAAAAATTTGAATTTTATATTATTAAGGGAAGTGGTGTTACTGATATGTTTTGCCAAGCCAACAAACCACTTAATGGAGCTCATGGTATTGATGGTAGAAAATACATTATGGCCCACTTTGCACTCATCTCACAATTGCTTCAGAAACAACACACACCACACTTCTTTCCTAAAACGAAAATTGGCTTGCATATATATGCAATGAGTTCACGGCTTTGAGAAGTTTGGTGCAGAATTTTTGAAGTGTTTTCCACAAAGTAGCTCACGGCCTAGATGCTGTCATAGCCTGGTTTGGTTTCATATTCTAACAGCACCATCTACATAGAAGCAAGGCATAAAGGTGGCTGAAAGAAGCACACAGCTCATGTACAAGAAACGGTGGGCATTTAATTTCTGTTCGAAGAAAAGCAAAACACAAGGGCCCCTATTACTTTTTGGCTTGCAAAGTCAAACACGGTTACATGCTACTTGGAGAAGCTTCCCATAGTCAGCAAAACAGAGCTTGGAGCTGCAGAGCACGCTGGAGACACACGGCCTGATCACCAGCCACCACTGAGAAATTTCTTCACCTTCCTTTACGTGAGCAACACTAAAGGAAGAAGATGTCCAGCAGCTGCAACATGTGAAGGGAGAAGAGTTGAGAAGGGTGTTCACGGGTGAATGGAGAAGAAGTTCACGGAGAAGCTCTAAAGGTCACATCCATCCATTGGGAGTGCAAACGGCTAGCTGGAAGAAGTGGTGCTGGATGGGAACGTTAATGGCTGGAAGAAAAGCACACCATGCACAGCAGCTTGAAGCTTGAAAGCTTGAAACTAGAAGCAGCAAAATGAAGAGAAGCAAGTTGGGAGAAGAGGACAAATATTAGTTGGAAAAAGGAGAGACTCACGGGTTCAGATGTTTTGTTATAAAACCACCACAAGCAGCAAAGAAGGGGTATCCGTTTTTAGAAAGTAGGAGTAGTTTAGGAACTCACGTCTCGGAGGAGGCTCTTGCCTCTTCCTCTTCCAAACTCTCTGTAATTTAATTTCAACAGTGCCAAAAGCCAAGTTTTCATTTCTGAATGTGTCACTCTTGATCGTTTCATTTTTAATTGTACTGTCCAGAATTTTAATTTAATGTTTAATCTTTGATGAATTTTATTTTCATGTTAAATGTTTTAAATTTTACTTTCTTTTCTATTTTTACCGTTTACTATTTTCTAAAACGTTAAAATTCTGTCAATGTATTTTTATGTTCGTTTTAATTTCAAACGTCATTATACCATTTATTGTTTTCTGCATCGTTTAATTTTACCGTTTTTGCATATTTACTGTTATGTTTTTACCATCTTTTACCGTTCAGTTTTTATTGTCTTTAAAGTTTATTTCAGTATTTTTAAATTTTGTGTTATTTAATTTCTAGTCAACTTTAATTTTACCACAACAAACACAATCACAAAACCCCCCACCTTCGTGTGTAAATCTGAGACTGAGCCACAATATTGGTCCTTGAGAGACGACCTAGGAGTCACATCCTAGCTATACTGCATATTTTCATGCACAACTTTTGTGAGCGGTGCGACCCGTTCATCAACCCCACTCAGTATAGCGGTCAATATGAGCTGTTGGTTGATGGGGATCCCCCACGCATTGTGGCTGTCGGACGAGTGCTTGAGGAAGGGCAGACTATTCATGGTGTTGCCATATTACCCCAGCACGTGCGTGTGACCGTTGATGACGTTCGGGATCCCTAGGCTCAGGTGCCTGTATCCACTCCAGAAATTAACTTTGTGGGGGAGGCCATAGGATCATTTATTGCCTGGCCTAGAGCATTGATCATGTCCCACATCGCTACTCCATAGGTATAATGTCTTTTTCCTTAGTATTTCTATGTTTATTCTTCAAATAATTGTTGATAACGCTTTGACATAAATTATAATCTTCAGTTCACACGTCCTCAGAAGCAGCCAATTCATGATACAGTCATACATGAAGATGATGAGATGGCTGAAGCGGAGGATGATCCTCTATCAAAGTTAATGACAAAATTACCCAGATTGAAGAAAGCATCATTAGAACTATACTGGGATTTGAGAGTATTTGGTCTTCCCCCACATGTGCCAGTTTATATCACATTCTCTGATGCATTGTAGGTGATTGGGGGAGACAAGATGTTGAATATTTCCATCATTCAGCTGTGGTGCATGTAAGATAGTCAATTTGGTCTTTCATATTACTTTTATTTACATTGTTATAGTTTCTAATAGCTTAACTTTGTTGTTTTAGGTACATGGACACAATCGTTGTAGACCAAGGTCTGTCTTCCATGTATGAATTTGTTGAACCTCAGACCATTCAACCGTCTGGTAACACACTTCAAAACAGACAACATTATTTGCAAACATGGATGGATGAGTCAAAAAGAGACGTATACCTTGTGCCATACATTGAGGGGTAGGTGTTGTTATATGTTGTCAGTTCATTATTATAGTTTCCTTAATTAGTTGAATAATTATTTGTCCTTCGTGATAGGTCGCACTGGTAGCTGATGGTCATTATTCCCAAACAATGTAAAATTATATGGTTTTGTTCGTTGCACAGGAGGATGAAAAATGACTTGAGAACCATGCTTCAAGGGTAAGTGTTTTTTCAATAATGACTTTGAATTTGATGTTCACGTTCAACTTTTATGATAAATATAGTCATATGAATTATACTTTGTGTTTTCAATCTGTACAGAGTTATTGGTAAATCTCGTGGTCAATTGGTTCAAATTTATTATCCAAAGGTTGTAAGTCATTTATAGTTTCTAATTCATTTTCTATGTTATTGAATGATCTAAATTCTTAACTATTTAGTTTGTGATTTTAGTGTAACCAGCAGCTAAATTCATGGGAATGTGGCTTCTATGTGATGTGTTGGATTAAGACCATCATTCGAGCTGTCATTACAAATGACTGGAATGAGGTAATGATGTATACCTTCAATACATTACAAATCAAATTCATCTTCAACATATATGAAACCATAATGAATCTTTCTTGAATTTTGCAGCGCTTCAAGAGTACATCGCCTATTCCAGAGGACACAATTAAACAGATAAGGCAGGAGTGGACCGCTTATCTTCTGCAAAGATGGAGTTAGGAATAGTTTTATTTGTTGTTGAACATTGCTTAGTTTTAGTTTAAGTTTTGGTTAGTGCATTGTCGGACGTCTATAGACGTCTGGCAATGCACAAACGGACGTCCAACCCCTAGCCCCTACCACAAACAAATCAGGCAGGTAGACGTTGGGGGAGGGAGCAACCGGATGTCTATATGGATGTTCGAGGGTGTACACCGGACGTCTATATAGACGTCTGGTGTGAACCCCCAAAGTCTGAGTAACATCACCCACAAAGACGTCGGGGGAAGGTCGGACGTAAAAAGGCCAAAAGAACGGACGTCTAAAGCCCTTTCGGCACTAGTGACTCCATTTTGATTCTAGTAGGATTCTCTTCTATTTTGTGTTTCTTGTCTTTGTGGCTTTTAAAACCCATATATCACCTCTATTCCAGGTGTGTGATGGTGTTATTTTGCATCATAAAAGAGTATAAATATAAGTGCTAAAAGCTTTTAAGCAAAAGTCTTCAAAAGAGTACCAAAAGAGAGCCTAAAAAGTGCTGAAAAAAAATTGTGTGCTTGGACCACTACCACTCTTGTGCAATCTTTTTGGAACGTTTTGCTCACTGTTTTTGGGCTTTTTCTCTTCACTTTCCAGTGGCTAAAAGTCTTGGCTAGGATGTTAAAAGAGTGGCCTTAAAGCCTCATTTGCTCAAAGTTGCCAAAAGACAAGAACCACTCACTTTTCTTCTAGTAGTTTTTGTTTTGTGAATCTATTCTAGCACCTTTCATTAGGATTTCTTTTTAGTGCTAACCTTTGTTTCTTAACCTTTAATTTCTTGCTTGTCTTCTTAGATTTATTAGTTTTTTCATAATTAAATTCCTTTTGCAAAGCCTTTCTTGTTTTGACCTTTTTATTTCTTTTATCCCTTGTTTCTTCTTGCACAATTTCGGCTTTGGTTACTTTGTGTGGTGTAGGTTCTCTTTGTGAGGTGATTATCTTAGAGGTAGCCTTGGTGGAGACCCAAAGGAAGCTTGAAGTCTAGAGTGGTAGCCAAAAAGAAAGGAGAGAAACACCTTGGGTGGTAGCTTTGATTTGGTTGTAATTTTTGGCTTTGTAATATATATTTCTTTTTTTTTTTGTGTAACTCACGACCTTGTGATAACGGTTGAAAAGCCGTTATTTTTATACTTAATTTTGATATTAAAAAACAACCTTTATGACTTAGAAACTAGCTTGGAATCATGTTTTTGCTTAAGTTTTGGAAATAAGAGAGTTGAATGGGTTTTATGCTTGGTTTTCCTTGTTTTGACAGGGATTAAGATCAATTAGATGAAAGAAGTTGAAGTAGTAAGAAGCTGGACTCAGGAAAGGAAGTAAAGTGCATAAAAGAATAGCCTCAGTCACCGCTGAGGGTAACTTTTACCGCTGAGCGACATTCTGAAGCACCGTGATAACAGTTGAAAAACTGTTATTTTCATGCTTAAAATTGATATTAAAAGCAACCTTTAACACTCAAAAACTAGCTTGGAATCATGCTTTTGGTTATATTTTCAGAAATATGACAACTAAACAGGTTTATGCTTGATTTCAATGTTT
This sequence comes from Vigna nakashimae, assembly GCA_034642375.1. Lineage (NCBI taxonomy): Eukaryota > Viridiplantae > Streptophyta > Magnoliopsida > Fabales > Fabaceae > Vigna > Vigna nakashimae. The sequence continues at coordinate 19,645,660 of CM067759.1, forward strand.
TATGCAGGTTTTAAGGTGAATTTAGTGAAACAAGTTAAGAAGGATAGAAATGGAACCAGAAAAGACATCAAAAAGTGCAAAAGGAGAAGTCGAAATTACCGCTCAGCGGCAGTTTACCGCTAAGCGACACTCAGGCAATCACGGTGGATCCGCTGAGGGGTCAAAAGGCCGCTGAGGGGAAGAAAACAAATCACGCACTTACCGGTGAGCAGTAGTTTATCGCTGAGCGGCACTATTTTGGGCTTGGGCCTAATTTTCTATATATTTTAGAATAGTATATAAGCTTTAGGACGTCCTAGGGTTTGTATCTTTGGCGGAGACGAAGCAAACACTCACTTTTCCACCCTTTCACTAGTGCAGAATTGGCTTTTAACGTCTCCCCATAGACGTCCGTCCAAAAAAGCCCCAACGTAAATAATTGACCGGTGGCATATTCGTAAATAAGTGAAACTCTAGACGTCCGTCCTGGGAGGGAGCGGACGTCTATAATATTATAGACGTCCGTGGGAGTGGGGTGGACGTTCATTAGGCTGAACACTGAACGCTTCAACTCCCATGTCAGCCACTTGAACGTCCGTCCTGGGAGGGAGCGGACGTCTATAATATTATAGATGTCCGTGGGAGTGGGGCGGACGTTCATTAGGCTGAACACTGAATGCTTCAACTCCCATGTCAGCCACTTGAACGTCCGTCCTGGGAGGGCCCGAACGTCCATCCTGGGAGGATGGACGTTTAAGGGGCTGACAGGGTGGCTGGAGAATTAATTGGCTTCAGTGCCTTGAACGTCCGTCCTGAGGGGAGCGAACGTCTCAGCCCCTTAAACGTCTGTCCTGAGGGGCACGGACGTCTATGATATTATAGACGTCCGTGCACCTCAGGACGGACGTTTAAAGGGCTGACAGGGTGGCTGGAGAATTAATTGGCTTCAGTCCCTTAAATGTCTGTCCAGAGGGGCACGGACGACTATAATATTTCATTTGTTCAGCCTCGCAAACTTGAAGCATTCATTTGTTCGTGCACCACGGACGTCTATAATATTATAGACGTCCGCTCCCCTCCACCACGGATGTTTAAAGACTGATAGGGGGGAGTTGAAGCGTTTATTTTCATCAGTCTCTTAGACGTCCGATTGGGGGTGGGACGGACGTCTAAAAGCCCCCGCGAATATCAATTTTAAATTCCTAAAGACGTCATATTAGTAATGAGCCGGACGTCTATAATATTATAGACGTCCGGCCCGCATGTACCGGACGTCTAATAGCATTAAAATGGCCAACGCGTGCCCGCGAGCAGTTACGCTCACTGTTCATCCTTTTCCCCGCGAACGCTGCTGCACTGTTGATTTTCGAGGTTCGTTTTCTCTGTTTTGGACCGTTTAAATTTACTTTTAATCCGATTACATTGCCCTGTGATGAAATGTCTTTCATTTGAACCGATTAAAAATCGTTTTCGGTCCGTTTTTGTGCAGTGTCTTGCGTGTTCTTGGACGACTACTTTTGACTGTTTTTGGGCTACGTTTTAGGCCGTTCCCTCCTTGATTTCCCTCCCTTTCATTTCGAATCTACTTTTCAGGTTAGCTTCTTGGTTGATAAATTTTTGTATGCATGTAATTGGGTTTTGTGTATGCATATTTTTTACTCTAAAGTGTGCATCTGTTATTGACTTTTGAATATGCATGTACTAGTTGTGTTATTAGAAGTATCAAATCATTGAGTGCTCGGACTAAATCTGATGGGAACATGACATCTTCCTCAGCTGCCTTGATCTCACAGAGAATTGTAAGTTCAAAATATAAGCAGTTTTGTGATTGTGTATCTATCACAACATGTCTTCTAAGTAACTTGGTTTTTTTATATGCAGGATGAGTTGGTTGAGCAGAAGACTCAGGGCATATTTGCTGGCCAAGGTAGGGACAACCTTCTAACAACGGCCATTGGAAGGCCCGAGCACCCAGGACGTGTACGTGGAGTTCCTGGGGCGATTGGTCTTCGTGACTACTTTGGCCCTACACAGAAAACCCCCCAATCAATGAGTCAAGAGACATTGAGGCAGATGGATCTTCAGTGGGAGGAAAGACTCAACCAAAGCATGAGATCAATGGAGCAACGATTCATGGAGCAGCTACAAGAACAAAAAGAAATACAAAGAGCGCTTGAGGAAAAGTTGCATTCCATGACGCAAGGCAACATGGGGGCCGATGAAACTCCCACACCACCTCGTGTCAGCACTAGAGGATCATGCTTAGCTGTAGACCCTACTCAGTATAGCGGTCAGTATAAGCTGTTGGTTGATGGGATCCCCCACGCATTGTGGCTGTCGGACGAGTGCTTGAGGGAGGGGAGACTTTTCATGGTGTTCCCATATTACCCCAGCACGTGCGTGTGACCGTTGACGAGGTTTGGGATCCCCAGACTCAGGTGCCTATACCCACTCCAGAAATTAATTTTGTGGGGGAGGCCATAGGATCATTTATTGCCTGGCCCAAAGCATTTATCATGTCCCACATCACTACTCCACAGGTGTGATGTCTTTTTCCTTAGTATTTCTATGTTTATTCTTCAAATAATTGTTGATAACGCTTTGACGTAAATTCTTATCTTCAGTTCACACATTCTCAGAAGCAGCCAATTGATGATACAGTCATACATGAAGATGATGAGATGGCTGAAGCGGAGGATGATCCTCTATCAAAGCTAATGACAAAATTACCCAGATTGAAGAACGTCTATATAGACGTCCGGTTTGGTGCCCCCGACGTCTGATTAACGTCACCCGCATAGACGTCGGGGGAAGATCGGACGTCAAAAGGGCGAAAGAACAAACGTCTATGACCTTTTCTGCACTAGTGTTTGAAGGAAGATCTTGGAATCTCAGGCTACCTCTTCATCTTTCTAGGGTTCTATCTTTCATTCTTTCATTATTGTTCATCTAATTTCACCATGAATATGGTGAAGTAAACCTTGTATTGTTGTTGGGGAATCAATGTAGTCTTGTGAAACTCTCATATATGGAATTTGTTTTAACATCTTATTTTTAAGACTTATGCTTTCTTTCATCATTAGTTAGGGTTTTTCCTCTTTGCTTAAAGCTTGCTTTGTTTAACTTATTCATTGCTATGATTATTGATTTTGTCGATATGGGAACGTACGAGTAAATCTAGATCCGGGGAATTTCTCCCAATAGCATATTGGTTGCCGTTAAGCTCCTACACTTAAGAACTAATTACTGGGAATGCTAGGAATTGTATGAACTCGTAATTAAGGATAGGCCTTCTTGCAAGGTGATTTAGAGAGTGACATTAGCATTGATGAAAAGAATGATGAATTCCTAAAGTATATGAGAGTGGATAAGATGAAATTGATAACCCCAACAACATACTCATCCATCTAATTCATTGAAGTGTTTGTATTCTGTTTTTCTCCATTGATCAAATTCATGCATACATATTTAATTACTGTCTTTTGCATTTAAACCTACTATCAATTTGTTCTTAAGTCTTAAAGAATCATCAAATCATATAGCTAAACTAGGCCGTGGGTCCTTTGGGAAAACGATATTTGGTCTTACCTTGTTTTATTACTTCATACGATTCTGTCACACTTGCCGATTGTTAAACAAGTTTGTGGCACTGTTTTTCGGTGTTCATAAATTTGTCATCAAGTTTTTGGCGCCGTTGCCGGGGACTCGTGGTTTAACTAGTTTATTTGTGTGATTATTGATTATCTTTGACTTGAATTTTGAATTTTGAAATTTGAATTTCTGTTTTTATTTTTCGGTTTTTATTTTATTTTATTTTATTTTATTTTCTGTTGTTACTTTTTTCGGTTATTATTTTATTTTATTTTTTGTTTTTATTTTTCTGCTTTTATTTCATATCTTCCTATCTTTTCAATTATATCCTTTGATTTTTTTTTATCTATCTTCTCCATCTTTTTGTGCTAACAAATATTTTTAGAGTTGTGTGCCTAATGTTTGCAGATGCAAATTGGACAAGAATTTAACTATATGGGCACTTACCACTGAGCGCCATTTAATTGGGCTTGGGCCTATTTTCTATAATTTTTAATAAACTATATAAGGTTTTAGTCGACCTAGGGTTGATATCTTTGGACAGAAACATGCGAAATCACACTTTCTTCACCCCGTGGAGGCGGATTTTGGATGCGGAAGCTCCTTTCTTCAAATTCTAGGGTTCTATCTTTCATTCTTTTCATTATTTTCATCTAGTTTCACCATGTCTATGGTGAACTAAACCTCCATTGTTGTTGGGGAACCGATGTAATCCTTTGAAACTCTCATGTATTGAATTGGTTCTATATTTTATATTCTTTGTTTCATTAATTGTTAGGGTTTTTCTTCTACGCTCTATGCATGCTTTGTTTAACTCATTCAATTGCATGATCATTGATGTTATCTATATGGACACATATAGGTATATCTAGAATTGGGGAAACTCTCCCGGAAGCAATATTACCTAGACATAGGAATAGGAGGATCGATTGCCTTTAAGCTTTTGTGCGATTGTAATGCACGAATAATTGGTAGGGAGACAAGACATTGTAAACTAGTGATTAGGAGTAGGCTTTCTTTACAGAGACACCGAGTTTAAGGTAAATTAGAAAGTGATATTAACATTAATGAAGAAAGATGAATTCATGAATACATGAGAGTGGATAAGATAAGTTGGAAACCCCAACAACAACATCATTCCATATCTTACATCAATCTCTTTTGCTTCTTTCAATCCAATTGTTCAAAATTTGCATTCATGTTTATTTTCCGCAAATCAAAAACAATGATTTTGTTCACAAGTCTAATTTAATCAAGAAATCACATAACTGTCTAGGCCATAAGTCCTTTGGGAAACGATACTTGGTCTTACCATTTTATTATTACTTGATACGATTCGGTACACTTGCCGAAGTGTTAACACCTTGTTAGGTGTCTTGGGGGAGTCTTTGGTGCTCCATCCAATCTCCTAACAAGAACCTTTATTTCTTAGTAAATTTCGTTTTTAGTTGGTTGGTTGGAGGAACCAAAGTTCTTCTAACTTAATCATTAGGTTGCATGGCTAGTGTATTTGTTTTCTTTGATTGTGATAGCTTAATGTGTGTCAACTTTAGTTCCCTTTGAGAAATTTGGTTCAAGAGTGCCTACGGTAAACTTTGGCTAGGAAATGTTTGGTATTTAAGAAATCCATTGTGATTCACCTCCCTTTCCTGGAAGTTAACTTGGGTATCTTTTGCTTCCTTAAATCTCGTATGGAACTTTCTTTGAAATTTAAGTATTTGTTTGGTGCATTGCATCTTTTAGAAAACCTTTAAGGATTTCCAAGACTAATTCCTATGAAATTTGAAGTGACTCTAGTGAGGATGTAAAATCCACTTTGAAAAATTTAGCAAAAGAGATAAAATCACTTAAAATTTGGCAAAGGCAAGAAACTCTTCTCAAAGAAAAAGAAATAATTGAAAGGGAAGAGTATCTTGCTAAGTTGGAAGAAGAACTTAGAATTCTTAATGAAAAACAAGAAAAAGGTGCAAAAGGATTTAAGGAAGATAAAAAGAAGAAGAGAGGAAGACAAAAGAAGGAAGAAAGAACAAAGGGAGAAAGAGGAGCATGAGAAAAGAGAGATAGAACAAAGAGAGAAAGAGGAGCAAAGTAAGAAAAGAGAAAAAGGAGGAGGAAAGAAGAAGAGAGTATGAAGAGAAAAAGATAAAAGAAAGGAATGAGAAAGAAAAGAGAGAAAAAGAAGAGATTGAGATAAAAGAAGAAGAGGAAGAGTTACTAAAGCCCCCTACCATTCCCACAATTAAGGTTGAGACTAAGATGATGAAGGGAGTTTTACAATCCTTGAACTTTTCTCAATACATCCAACCATCTTTCACAACTCCATATTTTACTTTTGAAATTTCAACTTCTTTTTCACCTTCCACTATTTTTAACTCCTCAAAATTTTCCAAATCAAACTTTGAGTTGATGTTACCTTTTAGGATACAATTAACTCAAAGTAAACGCAAACAATTTTGTGGAGTAGACCTTCCAAGTTTAAAAGTAAATTCTTTTAAAATTAGCATAAGGTTTTATTTAAATCTTTCATCTAGATACATGTTGTTTGTGGCTAATAAGATTATTGGTTTTGAGTTTGATGAAACTTGCATATGGATCTTTGATCTTGGTGGAAAGATACATAAATTAACCAATAATAAGAAAAACGTTTTTGTCATAAAAGAACAAGAAGATCTGAGGGCAAATCCTTTTCAAGATGGAGGGGATGATGGCATACCCCTTGCCATGAACTAGCACATTCATGAAGTGTTGGAGACATCTATGGAAGATGGACCTAGACTCTTTATCTTGGGCCATCTTAAGTCATCATGAAGATTTATTAGAGTAAGAATAATTTTGGGCCTTGTATTTTGGGCCAAGTAGTCTAGATTTTATTTGGGCTTTGTATTTTGGGCCAAGTAGTATAGCTTTTATTTGGGCTTTTTATGGGCCTAATGGTGTAGGATTTCAATTGGGACTTGTATTTTAGGCCAAGTAGATAGGATTTTGACTAAACAAGTCAACAAAGGGCCAAGGCCCAAAGTTAACTATGCTTGGATGTCCAAAATGGGTGTGTTGAGTAATGAGTCAACATTTTGGCTAAGCTTGGAGGACAAGGGAGCAAGATTTCGTCCTAAATATGTGGAGGCTTCCCATTGGAGAGTTTTCCTCCTAGTTATTGGCCATGTGTCACTCTAGGGATGGAGAGTTTCTCCATAGGTAGTGGCCACATGTCACTTTCTCATTTGAGAGGACTTTTGCCACTTGTCTCTCTCTTATTGGAGAGGATTTCTCCTTGCTCTCCAAGCTAACCAAAGTGGCTCTTTTAGGTTAAAGTTTAAGCCCATTTTTGAGACACCTTAGCCTATAAATATAGGTGCTCTCCATCATGTAATCACCTTTGATTTAGAGTAAAGTTATGTTGCCATTTTTGTGGCATACTACTATTTTAAGGTCACCCTAGGCTAGAGCAACCCATGTGGCCTCCTCTAACCACCTTCCTCCAAGAGTTGACCCAACCTCTCTTAGAGAACGCTTAAAAACATCTTTCCTTACCATACAACTCAACAAAACCATGAGCTATCAACATCTTTCACCACCACCAAATTCCGCAATCTTCACCCATAAACTTATGGCTTGATTTGCTTCTAGATTTGGCTTGTCCTAGCTAGAGCATTGCCATCAACCGGTTTACCATGGTTTCTTTTTTCACGTTTATACATGCATGACTAATATATGGATGTCTCCACACCTTTTTATTTACACATGGCCCATACCTAACCAAAATAAATGTACCACAATATACACTATGCAAAGCAACATTTTCCCTTCTTCTTTTAAAACTGTGGCCCCACACAAATGTGCCCACAAAAAAACCCATGCACTTTCTCTCTCATGGTTATGCACATGTTAAAACAAATGGAATTTTGCACTCATTCTTTTGCAACTAAAATCATGATATAAGCACATAAGGAATACTACACCTTGTTATGTCAATGTCGTACCCTAAGCATAACCACACAAACACAACACCATGAACCCATGCTAGACAAACACAACAACTCTTTAGCAACATTAAATAACATAACTCTTTTACCACCCATTCCCACCTTCTCCATGAAAGGTTCACTTACACCAACCATTTCCTAAACTAATACAACCCAAACCAATTTCTCATTCAAACTTTACGTAAAGCAGTGGTTCTTAGTAATAGCCACTAGGCCCCCTCCCCATTCCATCATTTATAGCACTTTATATGAATTAAAATCCACCTGACCTTTCATTAATAACCAGAGAAACCAAAATAAAAACTTGTATCAAACTAGATGAAAACCTATGTCAAGGGCACCCAAAACAGTAGTTGTACCCATCCCAAACATAACTCTTTTAACACCCTTCTAAAACATTTAACCCTTGCATCCTAATACATACTTAAAGGACACATTTTATATCCAAAACCAACTAACATCCCCCAACCTGCATCAGGGTTCTTCACCAACTAACATGCCACACCTCCTTAGGATCAGCCTCTTCTATTTTTGAATTATTTTTTAAGAAATTATTTTTCTAGGAGTTAAACATCATAAAGCATATAAACTACACACTATTTTGGATAAAAAAATGTGACTCAAAGACTTACGTGAAACCTATATGTCTATCACACCTATTTATAATTTTACGTGAAACCAAGATGATATGGAAGGATCTATTGGTACATTAATTAATATTATTTCACTTATAGGTTGATAATGAAATGTTTGGAAAATACTATAAGGGGGTTGAATAGTGTTATGAAAAACTTTTTCGCAAATAGACGTTTAACAACCTTAGTGACGATTAAACGCTTGATTTATAAAACATTGTTTAAAGCACAACGTTCAAAGATAAAGCGTTTGCAAAATATGTCGTATATTTGTACAATAGTATGCATATGTTAGGTTATAATATTATTATGTACATTATAATTTAAAAACATTGAGATTCTATGAAATATATACAATTATATATAATTCTTTATTTTGTTTAAAAAGATATTCTGGTTAGTATTTGTGATATATGTATTTTATATATTATGTAGGTCTATTTTTGTGATTTCTGGGATGTAGGATGTCACAAAAACAGAACCAAATTTAAAAAATATGCAGACTTTAGACAATGGTTGCAGTAAAAATTGAGGTAGAAAATGATATATGACATTGATTCTAGTTTAAACCAAGGCCATAAACCTTTACACTAAAATAATATTTTAAAAAAAATTGAACCTATGACATCAATTCATCAACGAACCGAAGCAGAAAAGGATCTATAACACTAATTCTAATAGCAACCACTACCATAAGCCTTGTCAGATTTTAAATAATTATTTAATTTTCAGGCTCTATGACAATGGTTCCAATAGCAACTACTGCCATAGAGCATGAAAATTAAATGATTCTTTAAAATTTGACAGGGTATATGGTAATGGTTGTTATTGGAACTGATGTCATAGACATAAAGTTATTTTCTTTTTTACAATTTTTTTTTCTATTTACTACCTCTTTTTTTGTTACAACCGAAGCAAAAGCTTCATCTTTTGGCTTGGATTCATAACTAATGCCAAAAGTCCCCCTTTATTTACCTTGCTTTAATATGTCTCGGTTTTAAAACCATCGCCATAACTTGAAATAATCGTTGTTGTATCCTTTTGCTGCATTAGTGAATGCTCTTGTAGATTATCAAGATTCAGGCACATTAGATCCAAATAGAGCATTTAAAATATTCTACAAAGGCAATATCCTATGTTTGATTAGCTTGTTTAATATTTTAGGTTTAATAGGTTCGGAGGTACCTATATTTGCAAGTTCGTTTCAATTGGGTCCTCCAATTTTGGAAGTGATCAATTGGGTCCCTAATTTGGTCAATTTGATTCAATAATAGCATTTTCATTAAATGCAGTTAACGACGTTAACTTTTTTAACAGGTGGCAAGCTGAGGCATCCAGGTGGCACCGTTAGAGCTATATAGGTGGATTTTTAACATTTTTAATTGTTAAATATATTAATAAATGTAAATATAATTAGAAATTATTACATATTAAATTATTAAACATATTAAATCAATGTTTCCTATTTTCGGGTAGCTTGTGTCTGAGAAATTGAGGAGCCTCAATACTTTTGATAAAAAAAAGGGATATTGGTTTGGTTTTGTTTACAAAAATAAAATTTGTGTTCTTAGTTGGTAAGTATATAGTAAAATTTATAGATGATATTGTCATATACTCTCGATCTTATGAATAACAGAATAAATAAACTTGAGAGTTTTGCAAAAGAAAAAAAAATTGTATGTGAAATTATCAAGATTTGAGTTTTGGAAGAAGTAATGTTTTTGGGGGCATGTGGTATCAAATGAAGGAATTTCCGTGGATCCTTCAAAACTAGAGACAATGATGAGTAGGGAGTGTCCTAAAATGACAACATAAATTCAAAGCTTTATGGATTAGCTAGACAATATGGGATATTAATTGAAAGATTCTTGAAAATTGTAGAACCTTTGATTTAAGTTAACTTGTAACACTAGTGCAAAATAAACTTTTTATACCAGTTGAAATCCACCCCATATAAAAAGTGATGTAATGACAATATTGTAAATAAAAAAAATTTTATTATAACGATTATATTCAAAATAGGTATAAAATGTGATACGATAACAAGTAATAAATTACAAAGACTTTTACACTGGTTAAATTCGAAACAGGTATAAAAAATGTTTTTTCTATACCCATTAAACTTATAACCAGTATAAAAATTGTTGAAATAGAATGACTTAGTTTCAATACCAAGAGGGGAGGGGGGAGGTGAATTGGTGACACACAAAAAGTCTTTTAAAAATCTTTTTCACACAAGGATGATCTTTCAAAAGTTTCTTAAATCGTAGGGAATAAGATTTTTTAAGTGCAGCGAAAATAGTTGACTATGTGAAATGTAAAGTCGACTTTGAAAATTAAAAGTGCAGGGATATAGAATTCAAACGGTTTTTATACTAGTTCGGTGAAACTGCCTACATCTAGTGTCCTTCCAATCCCACGAAGCAAATGCACTATAATGATCAAGGTTTTTACAACAAGGCTTTTATAGCGACCTCCACGTCAAAATATAAAACATCTCTCTAACCCTCTAATCAAAATATAGGCATATACAAGCAAAGAAAAACAACATGATGTCCCTTCTCTTGCAATCTTTAATCACTTTGAACAATCCTCAAACTCTAGAATGTTGCACGTTCTCTTCCTGTAGTCACAATAGGCAGCCACAATCTTCACAAGATTGAAAGAAGAAGTTGATCACGTATCAGACACATCAAGTGCAGGTTGATCAATCAGTCAATGCGCACAAATTCTTGCTCATCAAGCAATCACCAAAGAATGAACACCTCAGTTTTTCTTGATGGATTCTTGGAGCTTTAGCACGTTCTACCAAAGATCAATAATTTGAAATAATTCAATCAAAACGTTAGATTCACAAACGTCTCTGCAAAAATCAAATTCACGTCTATATATAGGTTTTTAGAAAATTGACGCTCCTAAGGCGACTATGCTACTAATAGAGTCTATTATACTCAGACAATTATAACAATTAGTAGCAGTCAGACCAACTTAATTGATTTCCCATTTAATACAGTTGACTCACAATCAATGCTTAGTCAAAGATATAAAATATAGCCGTTAGACATCACAAGCATTAACAAAATTTCAAAACATAACTAACTAAGTCGAGTTGCTTGTGCATACAATCGACTTTGTAACACTTTAGTGCAATTTTGAAAAACTTTCTTTCCAAAAATACTCACAGCACACTTTGAAAATGTTTGTGCAAAGCCACGAGTTTTAATCGACTTACTTCATAATGAAGTCTACTTAAAACTGTTGTTTTGCCACATATTATAAGTTCAACAAAGGTGCATGTGGTGTTCCTTTTGTAAAACATATGTCATGCATTCACAGATAAGATCTCATCTAAAACACAGTGAATTGCAGGAATGACAGAATCAACACAAACATGTTTTCAAATAATCATAAACATGAAAGGTATAAACATGTAACACATTTAACAACACATGTGTTATTAATTATGTGTTGTCATCATAAAAAAACAGAAGCTTTGAGATTGTAGATTTAGCTAAACTAGTGGTCTTCCTATCAATAATCGCAACAAAAATAATGTGGTTGCAAAAACGTAATACTAAAGAAAACCCTAATAAATATTTTCCCCCTCTTCCCCATTCACAACCAGACTCCAAAACTCACTGACCACACCCTCTAATAACCCCTATTTCCATTCTCTCGCCTCCACTACTGTGCCATTTACATGGTTGTTAAGTACGGTGGCACCGCCATGAACAAGGTCGGGGTGACCGCTGTAGGTCTCTCCGGTCTCGATGGTCTCCTTATCAACAATCTCAATAATCTCCTCCTTTTTTGATGATGCACAACCATGATTAATAAACAACCATGTTGTACACAACAATATAGATTATCAAACAAATATCAATCCATATATCAATCTAATTCTCCCCCATTGGGCATTAGCAAAAAAGGTATGCAAACAGGTATTGATATTCAAATAATCAATTATTTTAGAGATGCATCAGTAAATCATAATAATCAAACAATGATGCTCACCTTGTCACAGATAATCACATGATAAAGATATAATCTCCCCCTTAAGTGTAGGAATGTGAAATTGATGGAAGACCATCTAAGATGCACATTGGACCTCTTACTAGAGCAATGGCAAAGAGGATTCAAGAGGAAGAAGGACCACATACTATTTTGCTTCTATGGAAGGTTACTTATAAAAATCCTTCTTCTCTTAACTAAAGCACTTATATTTTGTTTTGTAGGAATTAATAAATCTTGGAGAATATGATTGAGCCATCCAAGAAAGAACCAAGCAAAGGAGCCAAAAAGCAAAGGAGGTGCTTACGGCATGCACCAGCATTTTCCACGTGAATGTTGGCTGATTTGGAAGGAAGCACACACCTTGCTGGATGAGCTGGAATGAGGCATGGATTTTGCTTGATCAAAATCTGAATAATTTGAATTTTAGGAGGGAATTACAAACAGAATTTAGGCTCCTCTTCACCTATAAATAAGAGGGCCTTTTCTTTGTATTGGGTTACTTTTGAGCTTAGTAAATTGCTGCTGAAATTCACTGCCAGCCCTATTGCTCTTGAGTCACTAATTCTCTCTACTTTCTCTTCCCTTTCCTCTAGCTTCCTTCCATTGTAGGAAGGCCTTCTGAGCTGTGAGGTTCCCACACATACTTATTCCACTCAAATACACCAACCATCAATCAATCTCACTAAATTGCCACTGCATCCACTCTGCTGTTTTTCATCCACTGCATCAATACTGTTTTTCATCCGCTGCATCCGTTTTGTCTGCAAGGCCAGGTCATTCAAGCATGGATAAGCTTCCATCAAGTGGTATCCAGAGCTTAGGTTCTCCACGCACCAAGGAGCTAAGCATTTCTTCTCATTCTGCAATTTAATTCTGCTGAATTCCATCTCTGTTTCTGTTTCTGTTTTCTGTTTCTGTTTTCTATTTTTGTTTTCTGTTTTTGTTTTCTATTTCTGTTTCAGTTTTAATTCTGCTTCTGTAATTTTGTTCCAGCCTTTAATTTTGTGTTCTTACAGTGCCTTATGTCCATCTTTCATTTTAAACGGTGAATTTTATTTGTTTGAGTCATTTCCACCTTTATTTTTCATTTTCCAGTAATGTCATGGTCATGTCCTGTTGTGCAGTTTTTCAACTCTGTCATCAAGTATTTGATTCTGTTCTAGCTTTCATTTTCGTTTTACGTGTGTCCTGAGGAATTGCTAGCTCTATGTTGATCATATAAAGCAATGGCAACATGTTCAGCTTTGATCATTTGAGCCAATTAGCATTGCAAATATTGATTCCAGTAGAAAAATCTGCATAAAACATCATTTCTGGATTAATTTGATATCAGCTGATGCAGTCCAGATTTCTTTATTTTCAAGCTTTGTACAAGTTTGTTTACTATTTTTACATGTGTTTGAAGTGATAGCAACTCCTAATAATCACAGAATTGAAAAATGAGTGGTTGAGTTGCTTGAAATCTGGTTTCAAATCACTGTTGCAGTTTTAATCCAAGCTTTTCACCGTGCTAAGTTTCTTTGAATTGTATAAACTGAGTTTGGTCATGCTAAGCACATTCAATCTAGCTTAGATCTGTGTTTTTACACTTTTTAGAGTCATTTCCTTTGCTGTCCAGTTTTTGATTCCATGAAAAGCTAAATTTGGTTGGTTCATTGATGGTTTTTGCTGCATAATTTGGCCATATCAAGGGTGATTTTCGAATCCTGCTATTTCTGTGTGTTTGGACAGTTTGAACAAGTCTAAATGGATGATTAAAAGTTGCTAATATTGTTCATTTGGTCAAAATTGAAGTTATATGCAGATTGGATACTTAAACCATCAATTTTGAGTTAAAATTGGAAGTGGACCAATGAATTTGAGTAGTAAGCATTAATGCAGCTGTTTAAGAGTTTAAACATGTTTAATATCATGAATAAAAGTTTTTTGAACATTCATCCAAGCTGCTGAAACACTGCTACTCATTTTGGGTTCCAAAACCACCATTTTAGTTCATTTTTCTAGTGCAGTTTCTGTTTTCCAGCCACTGTTTTGGTAATTTTAGTGTAAAATTCATTGCTGGATTGTGAAAAAGATGGTTCAATGTTTAAAAATGAAAATACATGATCAAAAGAAGAAGTATCAAGTGTTAAAAAGCTGTTAGAACCAACCAATCCAGATTACAGGCCCTGAAAAATCAAAAACAAAAAACTGAAATTCATTGGGCATTTTATCAAACACTTCTGAAAATTATCAAACAGTTTGCATTTGGAATAATTTCTGAGCTGTGCTTGTGTTTTTCTTGCTTTCTTCATCCATTCTAGTGCCTTTGCTAAGTTCATCTTGTGTACCTACTTTCATTTGTGTGTTGTCCAATTGTTTGTGTCTATTTTTTTGGCATCTAAAGTGTTCAATACAGCAGCCTATACTGGTGCAGTGTGCAGAAATTTGGTGCAGATTTTTAATCTGTTTGGTGTGATTTTGCTGAGTTTTGGAGTGTATGTGCAAGCTGTTTGGGGCATCCAGCACCAGAATCCTTCTCCTACTTTGGTAGCCTCCTAGGAAGTGGTTTGAGCATTGAAAGTGAAGCAAGAAGGAAGACTCAACAGCAGCCCAAACACCACTGTCCAGCAGCTGAAAAACTCTGTTACAGCAGCATTTCCACCCTGGAAAAAGAGCAACTCACACCTTCATTTTGAGTAGCTTTCTGCAGCAGCAAGAAGACAAAGCTCACATTACTTCTAGGCTTCATTTCAAGTTTATTTACACCAAATATCACGGAATTTGCTGTTTGAAATTGTATTTTTTTTTCTTTGCTGTTTTTGAGCCAAGTGACTTGGAAAAATGCTCTTGAAGCAATTCCAAGTTCACAATTGAACATTGTAATAGTCCAATTTCGTTTTCTTAGTGTGGAAGTGTGTCAAGGGGCTCCAAGTGTCACTTGCACTTTCACTTAGGGCCGTCTAGCATTTACATTCTTGCATCTTTATTGCTTTCCTTAAATGTCTTGAGTAATCCTTTTGTTTTTAGGTCTCCGTGGTATTTAGGATAGCATAGCATATAGTAAACCTTTCTTTGGTTTGTAGGTTCATAACATTTAAAAAGAATTTGAAGAATTTCTACTTAGAAACTAAAGTAAAAGAACATTTTAAGGAAACTCTGGCTAAGGAAGAACTTGGTTTCTAAGCTTGTCCATTTGTGACTCACCTCTTCTTCCTGGGAGCTACTTAGAAACATCTTTTGCCTCTAGAATCTCTTTAGAAATTTTTCACCAAAAACAAAGAAAGCTTGTGAAAATCTTTTCACTCATTACCTATCAAATATTTTGAAAACTTTGTGAAAACCTTTTCCTTTGACAAGAATGAGTCAATCAAGTGTGCAAGGAAGTTTGAAACCCAATAGTGAAATGTCTTTAAGGGAAGAATTTGAGCAAAGATTTGAACAAAGGGATAAAGAGATTAGTGAGCTCAAAGATATGATTAGTCAACTTTTGATTAATCAAGATAAAAAGAAAGAGAGGTCTTCCCATAGGAGAAGAGAAGAATCATCATCTTCTCCAAGTGAAATTGAGCAAAATAGTAGTCATCACAATGATGACCACTACCAAATGCCTCCTAGAAGACAACATAGAGTTAGAGAGCATTACCCAAGAAAGCCTAAGATTGATCTTCCTTCCTTCCATGGAAAAGATGATGTAGAAGAATACCTAGAGTGGGAAATGAAAGTTGAGCAATTGTTTGAGTGCCACCAAATAGATGATGAAAGAAGAGTCACCATGGCTTCTCTAAGCTTTCAAGGTTATGCCTTAACTTGGTGGACAGCCTTAGTCAAGGACCATAGGCTAAGACACTTACCTCCCATTAGGTATTGGAATGAAATGAGAGCTGCCTTGAGGAGGAGGCATGTACCAGCCTACTATGATAGGGAGATAATGGATAAACGCCATAAACTCCAACAAAGGAACATGAGTGTTGAGGAATATAGACAAAAAATGGAGTTACTCATGTTGAGAGCTGGGATAAGAGAAGAACCTAGGATAACAATAGCTAGGTTTCAAAGTGGACTCAACTATGACATAAGAGATAGGGTTGAACTTATACCCTACAATGATCTCAATGAGTTAGTCCAACTTTGTGTGAGGGTTGAGCAACAACTAAAGAGGAAAAGCTCCACCAAAAAGATTACCCTCATAGTTCTTACCATAAGAAAGAGTATAAGAGGGAGGGTAGTCAAAACAAGCCAAGATATGAAGACAGAGAGAGAGAGAGGAAAAGAAAAAGTCAAAGAACCTTCAAGAGATCATAAGAGTAAGGAGACTAAGTGCTTTAGATGTGGGGAAAAAGGGCACTATGCATCTGAGTGCCGCAATAGAAGGTCAACTTACATCCTTGAACATGAGAGTGAAAGTGAGGGTTCTTCATATAGTGAGTCTGAAACATCCACTTCTGAAGAAGAAGAAGCTTTACCTTGTGATGGTGACTTACTTATGGTAAGGAGACTCCTAGAAAGTAAACATGTAGAATTAGAACAGTCACAAAGAAAGAACCTATTCCACACAAGATGCAAAGTTTTAGAAAAGACATGTTCAATGATAGTGGATAGTGGCTCTTGTTGCAACTGTTGTAGTTCTAGAATGGTAGAGAAGCTTGGTTTAACCACTACTCCTCATCCTAAACCTTACAAACTTCAATGGATCAAAGAGGATGATGGAATAGTAGTTAAAGAACAAGTAAGTGTACCTATTTCCATTGGCAAATATGAAGATCAAATTGTTTGTGATATAGTACCAATGGAAGCTGGGCACATATTACTTGGAAGACCTTGGCAATATAATAAACAAGCCTTACATGATGGAGTCACCAACAAAATCACCATTCAACACAAGGGAAAGAAAATTATTTTGTGTCCTCTTACACCTTCACAAGTAAGAGAGGACCAAATAATTCTTAAAAAGAAGTTGGATGGAGAAAAGAAAAAAGAAAATAAGAAAGAAAGAAAGAATTTGGTAAACCATGCCTCAGCCCATGAAGTTGTCCAACCTCAAACCTTGAATATTTCCAAAAATCTTTTTCTTGGACCACCTCATTTCCTTCTTTATTGCAAAGAGGCATTTGTTTCAATCACTCATGAACTTGGTTCTCTACCAAAGGGGTTACAAAAACTTTTAAAGGAATTTGATGATATATTTCCCAAAGAGGTACCAAGTGGATTACCACCTTTGAGGGGAATAGAACATCAAATAGATTTGGTGCCTGGGGCAAGCCTACCCAATAGGCCAACCTATAGAACCAACCCTATGGAAACAAAAGAAATAGAGAAACAAGTTAATGACTTGTTGAACAAAGGGTGGATCCAAAAGAGTTTAAGTCCCTGTGCTGTGCCTGTGTTGTTGGTCCCTAAAAAGGATGGGTCTTGGAGAATGTGTACAGATTGTAGGGCCATCAACAACATAACTGTCAAGTATAGGCATCCCATTCCTAGGCTAGATGACATGTTGGATGAATTACATGGAGCAAATCTCTTCACCAAAATTGATCTTAAAAGTGGATACCATCAAATAAGAATTCATGAAGGAGATGAATGGAAAACTGCTTTCAAGACCAAGTTTGGTTTGTATGAATGGTTAGTCATGCCCTTTGGTTTGACCAATGCTCCAAGTACATTCATGAGATTAATGAATCATGTGCTTAGGGAATGCATAGGCAGATTTGTAGTGGTCTACTTTGATGATATCTTAATCTATAGTCAAGGCCTTCAAGAACACCTTAACCATGTCAGAAAAGTCTTGCTTCTTCTTAGAGAACATCATCTCTTTGCCAACTTTGACAAATGTACTTTTTGTCAAGAAAGTGTGATTTTCCTTGGATTCAAAGTGGGAAAAGAAGGTGTACATGTTGATCCAGAGAAGATCAAGGCTATACAAGAATGGCCAACCCCTAAAAATGTAGGAGAGGTGAGAAGTTTTCATGGGTTAGCAAGTTTTTATAGAAGATTTGTAAAAGACTTCTCCACCATAGCTGCTCCTTTAAATGAGCTAGTCAAGAAAGATATGCCTTTTATTTGGGGTGATAAGCAAGAGTTGTCTTTTGAGACTTTGAAACACAAGTTAACACATGCACCTATTCTAGTTTTGCCTGATTTTTCCAAAGCCTTTGAACTAGAATGTGATGCATCTGGGGTAGGAATAGGAGCTGTTTTAATACAAGGAGGACATCCCGTAGCTTACTTTAGTGAAAAACTTAGGGGGCCTACCTTAAACTATCCTACCTATGACAAAGAGTTGTATGCCCTCATTAGAGCTTTGAAAACTTGGGAGCATTACTTGGTAACTAGAGAATTCATCATACACACTGACCATGAATCTCTCAAGTACATTAAAGGGCAAGCAAAGCTAAACAAAAGACATGCAAAGTGGGTGGAATATCTTGAGCAATTTCCCTATGTCATCAAACACAAAAAGGGGAGTACTAATGTTGTTGCGGATGCTTTATCTAGAAGACATGCATTATTAGTAACCCTAGGATCTCAAATATTAGGATTTGATGACATAAAAGAGTTATATGAAAATGATGAAACATTTGCATCCACTTATTCATCATGTCTTAAGAAGCCTTTTGATGGATTCTATCTTTCTGAGGGGTATCTTTTTAATAAAGGAAAACTTTGTATACCCCAAGGATCCATTAGAAAACTTCTTATCAAAGAGAGTCATGGAGGAGGACTCATGGGCCATCATGGAGTTGATAAAACTCTAAACATTTTGAAAAGTAAATTTTATTGGCCACACATGAGAATAGATGTTCAAAGGCATTGTTCTAAATGTATAGCTTGTTTACAAGCTAAGTCCAAAATTATGCCTCATGGACTCTATACACCTCTTCCTATAGCTAATACCCCTTGGGAGGACATAAGCATGGACTTTGTCTTAGGATTGCCAAGAACTCAAAGGGGGTATGATTCTATATTTATGGTAGTAGATCGTTTTAGTAAAATGGCTCATTTTATACCCTGCCACAAAGTAGATGATGCTAGCTATATCTCTAGACTCTTCTTTAAAGAAATAGTGAGATTGCATGGCTTACCCAAAACTATAGTGTGTGATAGAGATGTGAAGTTTCTAAGCCATTTTTGGAAAACTTTATGGGAAAAGCTTGGAACTAAACTTCTATTTTCTACTACATGTCACCCACAAACTGATGGGCAAACTGAAGTAGTAAATAGATCTTTATCTACATTATTAAGGGTAAAAGAGGAAATAACAAATCTTGGGATGAACATCTACCTCATATTGAATTTGCTTATAATAGAGTAGTCCATAAGACTACTAATCTTTCTCCTTTTGAGGTTGTTTATGGTTTTAACCCTATCACACCTCTTGATTTATTACCTCTTCCAGAATCATCTTCTTTTCTTCATAAAGAAGGTGCTTCTAAAGCGGAGTTTATCAAGAAGTTACATGAGAAAGTTAAAATCCAAATTGAAAAACTAACTCAAAAATATGCAGAATACAACAACAAAGGGAGAAAGAAAATAGTTTTTGAAAAAGGAGACCTAGTTTGGCTTCATTTGAGAAAGGAAAGATTTCCCTCTCAAAGGAAATCCAAACTTAGTCCAAGAGGAGATGGTCCATTCAGGTGGTCAAAAGGATAAATGATAATGCATACATATTAGACCTTCCTTAAAGTTATGGTGTCAGTCCTACTTTTAACATCTGCGATTTAATTCCTTTCACAGGAGATCATCAACAGGATGAAGCAGATCTGAGGACAGATCTTTTTCAAGAGGGAGGGTCTGATGGAAGATCATCTAAGATGCACATTGGACCTCTTACTAGAGCAATGGCAAAGAGGATTCAAGAGGAAGAAGGACCACATACTATTTTGCTTCTATGGAAGGTTACTTATAAAAATCCTTCTTCTCTTAACTAAAGCACTTATATTTTGTTTTGTAGGAATTAATAAATCTTGGAGAATATGATTGAGCCATCCAAGAAAGAACCAAGCAAAGGAGCCAAAAAGCAAAGGAGGTGCTTACGGCATGCACCGGCATTTTTCACGTGAATGTTGGCTGATTTGGAAGGAAGCACACACCTTGCTGGATGAGCTGGAATGAGGCATGGATTTTGCTTGATCAAAATCTGAATAATTTGAATTTTAGGAGGGAATTACAAACAGAATTTAGGCTCCTCTTCACCTATAAATAAGAGGGTCTTTTCTTTGTATTGGGTTACTTTTGAGCTTAGTAAATTGCTGCTGAAATTCACTGCCAGCCCTATTGCTCTTGAGTCACTAATTCTCTCTACTTTCTCTTCCCTTTCCTCTAGCTTCCTTCCATTGTAGGAAGGCCTTCTGAGCTGTGAGGTTCCCACACATACTTATTCCACTCAAATACACCAACCATCAATCAATCTCACTAAATTGCCACTGCATCCACTCTGCTGTTTTTCATCCACTGCATCAATACTGTTTTTCATCCGCTGCATCCGTTTTGTCTGCAAGGCCAGGTCATTCAAGCATGGATAAGCTTCCATCAGAAATTATCTAAGATCCTATGTAATGTGCCCCCTACCATTATGCGTGTTTTATAATCAAAACCCAAATGCACAATGCAGCTTTCACAGAACATTTCAGAGCATGTATAAGCATGTGACAATATTATATCAAGACAAAAATTGGACAAACACATCAATGAAGTATAGATAAAATATCAATCAACAATCTCAATATAACCTCTCAAGCATTTCAATCAATCAAAGAACAAATATATATTTAAAAAGAAACAATTAATAATATGTGATCAATAAACTGAATAACCAAATTCCAAATCATGGAATTTATAACCCCTGTTAAATAATAATCGATTGATCCCCAGTTGCAATCAACTTCATTGCTTTCCATTTGAGTTAATCTCCACTTGTTCATCTAGAAAGCAATGTTCATGCCAAAAACCTTTCCAGATCTTTTCCCGATCAAGCATTTTAGAATCATTGTAATGCAACAATTATTACAGGTATAATATGTGTGTGTAAAAGTATGAATGCAATGATAAACAGTAAATCAATCAACTTCATACATAACACAATCAACTTAATACGACACTATCAGATACTTAATATATAATAAACTTCTGATTTCATTGATTTTAAACTGGAATTACAATCAGATAACACCAATACAGAATGACTTATAAAGCCATTAACAAAAAAAGCACTAAAAACAAAGAAAATATCCAAACAAACAAACTATTTATACTTTCTTCTTATTCTTTTTCAAATATGTCTTAAAGAGCATGGCACTATTACTCTCTTCAACAACATCCTCCTCTTCACTTTCATCTACATTCATTCTGGTACATTCATTAGGTGTACTCCCTTCTTCTCCTTATTCTTCTTTATCTTCAACCTCCATATCTTGATTCTGAAGTGACATTCTCTCTTTCATTTCCCGAACAACATTCCTAGTTTGTAGACACATCATTTTAGTAGCTCTCACTTCTCTTAGCATCATTCTCTCGAATTCAGAGCGTGCCCTGTAAGGAATAGCGGATGGTGGTTCTGCTTCTTCATCAACATCAACAACATCACTCTTGAACACCCAGCCTTTAGGTGTATGTTGCATTTGCATCATGTGCAGAGCTGACTAATTGATCATGCTTGTCTGGTTATAAGGCTCACTTGATTCTCCTATGCAATCAACTCCAAAGTGGATAAGAATTTTGGAGATAAAAACACAGTAAGGTAGCTTTACAGATTCGATTCTTGTTACTTTCAACATCTTGTCCGAGATAGCAGCAAGCCAATCAACTTGAATGTTCTCTTTTAAAGCCTTCAGCAATTATAAGTCTTCACTTGTAGCTTGAGCGTGATTGCTCCCTTTAGGCATGAGTATCCATGAGATGACGAAGACGGCTAGTTTGTCATCTTTGTTCATACAGCCAGTTTTGTAGCTTGAATAGTCTTGAATGTCATTGGAGTTCCTCAAACTATCTTGATAAACCGAGAATTTGTGGAAACCATCCATGCCCAAGTGGCATCTTTCTCCATTCAATTTTAGGCCAGCATTATTAGTCCAAACATTCTCAATAAGCTTGATGTCAACTCCCTTTACCTTGGAGCAGAGAGTTCCTTCACAAATTTTCAAGTTACAATAAAACACTTTCACAATCTCCGGATACCATGGATCCGCCATCTCCACAAATTTCTTTAATCCCTGTAGTTTGAGCCAATTCTGGAATTCAAAGCCTTCATTCCTGAAAAAGCTTAGCTTTAAATATTTATGCGTTATCAGACTTCGCATTGTCTAGCAGTCAAGGAACTTTGATTGCACTTCACCATCACTAGTCCACCTATCCAGTTCTGAAGGACGCCTCGTGTTTTTCTGACCAATTGCCTTTACCCTTTTGTGTTGAGAAGAACTAGAAGCCATTTCTTACATGGAGAGTAGTATTGCACACAGAGTAGAAAAGAGTGAAGATTCAGATTTCGCTAAAGAATATAAGTGAATCGACTCCAGTTTTTAGGTTTAAAGCAAATCAGAATTAGTCTTGGAGGGAAAGAAAAATTAATCAATTGATTTGATTCAAAATTTTAACTTTCAATAACACAGAGTCCACAAAACATGAATATTTAATCGAGTTTATTAATTGTAAAGTCGACTTTTGTATTTCAGAAAAAATTCAAAACCAAAGTTACATATACCAAACCATACATTCGACTCCATACTTAATCCAGTCGATTAAAATTCGTGAAAATGAATTTTCGCATAAAACAATCTCAATCAATCATACATTCAATAAGCAATCATTCAAACAAATGTTATGCATGATGCAGTGAGATAATAATCGTTACCACTTGTGGATACTCAAGAACTTTGATATCATCAAGTTAGCTCATCCTTGAGTTGTGCACTGTTACAGCAGCCTCTGCTATGCTGCAAAACAATTTAAAATTTTTCGATGTTGGTACCCATTTGAATTTTGGTCCTTTCTTGTTAGTTGCAGACAGATGTTCCTTAGGAATCCATCTATATAATCCTTTAGGAACTCCAACCTTTCTATAAAAGCAGTTTCTAACATTATGTCCAATGTTATTACAATAGAAACATGCATGTGTGACAGGTTTTCTTAAATCAACAAATTTCCTTGAATTTATCCTATTAGATTGATCTTTGTAACCAATACCTTCTCTATATACTACTCTTTTTTATACGAGGACCTTAAAACATTATCTCTACCCTATGTAAACTTAACTAGCGTGCTAGTTAAGTAATCAATTTGCTCTAAATATGCAAGGCATTTTTCACAATTCTTTTGTACTGTTATAGTCTTAGTAATCACAATTTTAGCAGATTCTAAATTAGCATCTAATTCCTTTTGAAGTTTTTCATTATCATCAATTAGATTATTAATCCTATACTCATAGTCTTTTCTTTTAGAGTTTATTCGATTGACCTTATATTGCAGTCGCATGGCTTCATCATGGATCTCCTGAAATGCGTCAAGCAACATGTCGTATTTGACCCCAATTAGCTCATTCTCGAACTCTTCATCACTATCATAGTCATTTAGTCCCGAGCCATCCATGAAGCAAATATTTGATTCTTCTTCGCGATCACTGTCTTCATCACTTGAAGAGTCTGAGTGACTGTTCTCCTAGGCAATGTACGCGCTTTTCTGCCTTTTGTTCTTATCTTGAGGAAATTGCCTGCTTGTTCTTTACTTAAATTTCAGGTCAGGGCATTCATGTTTAATGTGACCCTCTTTGCCACACTCATAAAACTGAACAACATTTGATCTTGTAGCTTTCTTTGCTTTGCCATTACCTGCATGGTCAGTAAGTTGACTTTTATTTTTCATAAACCGATTAAAGTTTCTTACATGGACATCAACTCATTGTTTTCCAGTTCATCTTCAGATTCATCCTCAGATAGTACAATCTTTGAGGCTTTTTTGCTAGTGGCTTTCAAGGCTATGGACTTCTTTTCTTCAATTTCTTCCTCTTCTTTTAGTCTTCCAAGTTCAAAGCTCATGTTCTCTTAGCTTGCCAAACAAGGTAGCAATATTCATGCTTGTAAGATCTCTTGATTCAAAAATTGCAGTAACCTTGGGTTGCCAGCTTCTATTTAGACTTTTCAATATCTTGATATTGATCTCTTCTTTGTCAAACACTTTTCCTAGAGCCATTAGGTCGTTGACTATGTGAGTAAATCTTTTCTGTACTTCGTATATAGTTTCTCCAGCCTTCATCCTGAACAGTTCATACTCCTGTATCAGCGTGTTCTTCCTAGCTCTCTTTACTTCTTCTATGCCTTCGTATGTGACCTTCAATACTTCCCACATTTCCTTTGCTGTCTTGCACTTTGAAATCTTGAAAAATTTATCCATAAGTAATGCAGAAGCAATTACGTTACGTGCTTTGACATCATATTGTGCTCCACGGTTTTCATCCTAAGTTTACTCAGAAAAATTTTTCAAAACAGTTTTTCCATTAACAACATGAGTTGCCTCATATGGACCGTCCAATGTTGCATCCCAAACACCTTTATCAACGGATTCAAGAAAGATTTGCATCCGAATTTTCCAAAGGCATAGTTTTCACCAGCAAATAGTGGTGGTCAATTTGTTGATGCACCTTCATCAAAGGTTTGAGATCTAAAAGCCATTTTCAAGGAATAGTCGACTTAAAGAAAAAAGTAATCGACTTGTTTTTCAAATATCTTATGAAAACCAGCTTTGGTGCCAATTGTTGAAATAGAATGACTTATATTCAATACCAAGAGGGGAGGTGAAATGGTGAAACACAAAAATCAGAGTCTTTTAAAAATATTTTTCACAAAAGGATGATCTTTCAAAAGTTTCTTATATCATAAGGAATAAGATTCTTTAAGTACAGCAAAAATAGTTGACTACGTGAAAAGTAAAATGGACTTTGAAAATTAAAAGTGTAGGGATAGAGAATTCAAACGCAGGTTTTTATACTGGTTTGGCAAAACTGCCTACATCCAGTGTCCTTCCAATCCTAGGAAGCAAATGCACTATAATGATAAGGTTTTTACAACAAGGCTTTTATAGCGACCTCCACGTCAAAATATGAAACACCTCTCTAATCCTCTAATATAAATGTAGGCATATACAAACAAAGAACAACAATAAGATGTCCCCTCTCCTGTAGTCTTTAATCACTTTGAACAATCCTCAAAGTCCAGAACGCCATATGTTCTCTTCCTGTAGTCACAACAAGGCAGCCACAATCTTCACAAGATTGAGAGAAGAAGTTGATCATGTAATAGACACCTCAAGTGCAGGTTGATCAATCAGTCAATGCGCACAAATTTTTGTTCGTCAAGCAATCACCAAAGAATGAACACCTCAGTCTTTCTTGATGTATTCTTGGAGCTTTAGCATGTTCTACCAGAGATCAATAATCTGAAACAATTCAATCAAAACGTTAGATTCACAAAAGTCTCTCCAGTAATCAAATTCGCGTCTATATATAGTTTTTTACAAAACAGACGCTCCTAAGTTGACTACGCTACTAATAGAGTCGATTATACTCCGACAGTTATAATAGTTAGTACCAGTCAAATCAACTTAATTGATTTCGCATTTAATACAATTGACTCACAATCAATGCTTAGTCAAAGATACAAAATATAGTCGTTAGACATCACAAGCATTAACAGAATTTCAAAACATAACTAACTAAGTCGAGTAGCTTGCACATACAGTCGACTTTGTAACACTTCAATGCAATTTTGAAAAACTTTCTTTCCAAAAATACTCACAACACAATTTGAAAAAGTTGGTGCAAAGCCACGAGTTTTAATCGACTTACTTCATAATGAAGTCTACTTAAAAAGGTTGTTTTGCCATATATTATAAGTTCAACAAAAGTGCATGTGGTGTTCCTTTTGCAAAACATATGTCATGCATTCACTGATAAGATCTCATGTAAAACATAGTGAATTGCAGCAATGACAGAATCAACACAAACATGTTCTAAAATAATCATAAACATGAAAGGTATGAACATGTAACACATTTACCAACACATGTGTTATTATATATGTTTTGTCATCATAAAAAAACCAGAAGCTCTGAGATTGTAGGTTTAACTAAACCAATGCTCTCCCTATCAACAATCTCAACAAAAATAACGCGGTTGCAAAAACGAAATACTAAAGAAAACCCTAACAAATATTTTCCCCTTCTTCCCCATTCACAACCAGACTCCAAAACTCACTGGCCACACCCTCCAATAACCCCATTTCCCTTCTCTCGCCTCCACCACCATGCCATTTACGTGGTTGTTAAGTACGATGGCGCCACCATGCACAAGGTCGGGGCCACCGTCGTAGGTCTCTCTAGTCTCGATGGTCGTGTTAACACTCTAGCAAGTGTAATGAATCATATCGAGTAATAATAAATGGTAATACCAAGTATCGTTTCGCAAGAGAGTCACGGTCTAGACATTCATGTGGGTTCTTGATTAATTAAGACTTGTAAACAAGATCATAATGTTTATAATGTAGAAAATAAATATGAATGCAAGTGTTGATCAATTGACTTGAAGAAGGCACAAGTGATTGGTGTATAAAATATGGAATGATTATGTTGTTGGGGTTTCCAACTTATCCTATCCACTCTCATGTATTTATTAATTCATCTTATTCATTAATATTAATGCCACTTTCTAATTTACCTTAAACCCAATGTCTCATTGAAGAAAGCCTACTCTTAATTACTAGATCACAATGTCTTGTATCTCCAGCAATTAATTATGCATTACATTCGCACAGAAGCTTAAAGACAATCAACCCTCCTATTCCTATGTCTAGGTAACATTGCTTTTGGGAGAATTTCCTCAGTTCTAGATTTCCCCATATGTTTCCATATCAACAACATCAATAATCATGCAATTGAATGAGTTAAACAAAGCATGCACAGAGCGTAGAGGAAAAACCCTAACAATTAATGATGTAAAACATTTATAATATAAATCAATTCAATACATGAGAGTTTCAAAGGATTACATTCATTTCCCCAACAACAATGGAGGTTTAGTTCACCATAGACATGGTCAAACTAGATGAAAATATGGAAAATAATGAAGGATAAAACCCTAATAGTTGGAGCTTTCGGATCCAAAATCTGCCTTCGAGGGATGAAACGAGTGTCTTTGCGCCTCTTTTTGTCCAAAGATATGAACCCTAGGTTGTCCAAAACTTTAAATAGTTCATAAAAATAACATAAAATAGGTCCAAGCCCACGTCGTCGACGCTCAGCACCCCAAAAGGGCGCCCAACGATAGCTGCGACACTAAAATGACGATCAGCGGTGGCGCTCGGGCGTGAAATAGTGGTTGTAGCACTAAACTGACGCTCAGCGGTGGTGCTCAGGCATGAAACAATTGTTCCACCTCTAAATTGGCACTCAACGGTGGCGCTCAGGCGTGAAACAGTGGTTGCACCTCTAAATTGGTGCTCAATGCCCCAAAATGACGCTCAGCGCTATCCGCGATTCTTCTATGTGCTACGTTTCCAACCTTTCCTGACTCCAACTCCCTTCTACTTCAACTTCTTCATCTAATTCATCTTAATTCCTGTCAAAACAAGGAAAACGAAGCAAAAAACCAATAATACCACCTTCAACTCTCTTATTCTTACAACTTAAACAAAAGCATGATTTCAAGCTAGTTTCTAAGTCATAAAGGGTGTTTTTAATATTAAAATTAAGTATAAAAATAACGGTATTTCAACCGTTATCACAACCCCAAACTTAGAACTTTGTTTTTCCTCAAGAAAATAAGATATAACTCAATCTTCCACCAATCAATACAATGGTTCAACACATTCAAAAACTCTCTTCCAAGACAAGTAATTACTCAAATAAGCTCATTCAACAGAATTCAGTCGAGATATACACATGCCTTGATTAAAATCACTCATCATGATGTTCACATAATCACATATTATCCAACAGATGTTATTCTCATGAATGATCAATTAACTAAGCGTAAATGTAATCATGTATTCATGGAACTATTCTTCACCGAAAAAAGTGTTTCACTCAATCACACAGGTGTACATAGAGGTCACTCCTTCACTCTACTTATCCCAATGTCACATAGAACAAAATTGCTTTTCATTTACCACAATCAAACATACTCACAGACAAGTATCATCACAAGGATTTTTCCATGGCTTATAACGTGGCTAGGCTAAGAAGAAAAATTGATTTTTCAAGATCACAAAATCCTTGAGTTAAGAGAGTCATTCATAAATTTATCATTCAAATACAATCTCTCTTTAGACAAACCAATCTCACTCATTTCCCCTTTTTGCATTGAGCTTTTCTTTCTTAGCTTTCTATTTTCTTTCCTCTTTTTCATCCTTGATCAATACTTAGCTTAATGCTTTTCATTACTTTCTTTTTCAATTCTCGCAATCAACCCCAAACTTGAACCTTTATCAATACTACACCATGATTCTCAACTTAACTCAAGGTAAAGATTTTCGCAAAGGATAGGATTTGTTTAAGGCTTAAGGTTCAAAAAGGGTAGAACATTTCGTGCTCTCTTTCATTTGGGCTAAAATCATACATTAGCTAAGAAAAGGGGTAATAAAAAATGGCCTTGATCATATGACACAAGCAAGCAAGTAGTTCAATCATAGAAACCTGGGCAAAATCATTCATGCTTTCAAAAGAATAACAATCATTCACAACAAATACTCTGGAGTTCAAAACCTCACATATAAGCTAATTCCATGTTCCACATACACCAAATACAAATCCTGCTTAGCATCATAATCACAATCATAACATCATGCATCTGTTCACATAGTTTGTGAACAACCACCTATATATCGGAATCTTGTGCAACATCTCAACATCAATCAATATCAAAGCATCTTCAAGCAATACTCATCACATTCAAATCAATATCAAACCATGACATCAGATAAAAGTCTCAAACTGAGTACATCAACACCTATTCTAAAAACAGAAGCAAAATAAAGTTCACAAGACAAAGATAAGAAACATCCTGTTCTATTGTAAATAACATTCATCAGTAAATGCTATCATCATCCTCTACTATCATCTGAGTCCTCCTCCTCATCATCATCTTCATCGTCTTCATCACCATCCTCATACTCATCATCTTCATCATCATCCTCCATGGTTGAAGCTTCAGCTACTCCAGCTTCACTAGCCTGTGTCTGATCCTCTTGCCATCCCACCATAGTGTTAAACTCGTCCATCATCCACTGCTTTCTAGGGAGTGTATCATACAGCCCTATAATCATCTTTGTAATGAACACCTGCCCTCTATGCAATGCCTGCATCCTAGACTCCATCAGGGACATATACATGTCCCTCATTTGGGGCGCATCCTCAGGCTGCGCATGTGCTGGTGGTTGTCCCGTCCTATGAACTCTTGGAGGATGTGGTGGTGACACTTGTTGGGTTGCCTCATCCAGCATGCAATACTGGTTATAGTAGGAAGAATCAGTCTCCTTCCTTGGTCGCTCCATCGGTGGTGTGGAAGTATTCACCCCAGCTAACTCACAAAGATGGGTGATCAAAGATGGATGCCCGAGATGTGCTTTATTGTTCACAGAACTGGCACAAGTCTGAATCTCATTTGCTATGACCTGCCCAATGTTAATATTCAACCCTTTAAGCACACAATAAAGGAAGATAACACTAATAACAAAGATATCAGACACATGAGAACACGGCTGAATGTTGGCATGAGTGAATGTCATCCAGTACTTTGCCAAAGGAGTCAAATGGGATCTTCTAATATGAATGGGCGCATAATTCCTGTTCCTCTAGAAGTGTTGATGACAAATTTATGAACACTGAAAAACGGCGCCACAAACTTGTTTAACAATCGGCAAGAGTGACCGAATCGTATCAAGTAATAAAACAAGGTAAGACCAAGTATCGTTTTCCCAAAGGACTCACGACCTAGTTTAGCTATATGATTTCTTGATTATTTGAGACTTGAGAACAGATTGATTTTAGGTTTAAATGCAAAAGACTGTAATTAAATATGTATGCCTGAATTTGATCAATGGCGAAAAACAGAATACAAACACTTCAATGAATTAGATGGATGAGTATGTTGTTGGGGTTATCAATTTCATCTTTTCCACTCTCATATACTTTAGGAATTCATCATTCTTTTCATCAATGCTAATGCCACTCTCTAAATTACCTTGCAAGAAGGCCTATCCTTAATTACGAGTTTATACAATTCCTAACATTCCTAGTAATTAGTTCTTAAGTGCAGGAGCTTAACGGCAACCAATATGCTATTGGGAGAAATTCCCCGGATCTAGATTTCCCCGTACGTTCCCATATCGACAAAATCAATAATCATAACAATGAATGAGTTAAACAAATCAAGCATTACGCAAAGAGGAAAATCCCTAACGAATGATGAAAGAAAGCATAAGTCTTAAAAATAAGATGTTAAAACAAATTCCATATATGAGAGTTTCACAAGACTACACTGATTCCCCAACAACAATACAAGGTTTAGTTCACCATATTCATGGTGAAACTAGATGAACAATAATGAAAGAATGAAAGATAGAACCCTAGAAAGATGAGGAGGTAGCCTGAGCATCCAAGATCTTCCTTCAAGGAGTGGAAAAGAGAGTGTTTGCTTCGTCTCTGCCAAAGATACAAACCCTAGGACGTCCTAAAGCTTATATACTATTCTAAAAATACAGAAAAATTAGGCTCAAGCCCATAGAAGTGCCGCTTAGCGGTAAACTACCGCTCAGCGGTAAGTGCGTGAGTTGTTTTCTTCCCTCAGCGGCATTTTCACCCCTCAGCGGATCCAACGTGAGCTCCTGAGTGCCGCTCAGCGGTAAACTGCCGCTCAGCGGTAACTTCGACTTCTCCTTTTGCACTTTTTGATGTCTTTTCTGATTCCATTCCTATCCTTGTTCACGTCTTTCACCAAATTCACCTTAAAACCTGCATAAAACACTGAAATCAAGCATAAACCTGTCGAGCTCTCTTATTTATGAAAATATAACCAAAAACATGATTTCAAGCTAGTTTCTAAGTGTTAAAGGTTGCTTTTAGTATCAATTTTAAGCATGGTAATAATAGTTTTTCAACTGTTATCACAACCCCAAACTTAGAACTTTGCTTGTCCTCAAGCAAACAAGATGTAACTCAATCTTCTACCAATCCATACAATGGTTCACTTCATTCAAAAATCTTTTTTTCAAGATAAGTAAAAACTTCTATTAAACTCATGACAAAGATTTCATTCAAAACATGCACATGCTTTGGTGTTCACACAGTCACTTAATATCCAACAAATGCTATTTTTCATGAATGATCAATCAATTAAGCATGGATGTTCATGTGCTCATGGAATATTTCCTCACAAGGTAAAGTGTTTCACTCAAACACATGTGTATAAGAGGTATTCACTCATTCACTCTACTATCACAATGTCACATGAATCAACTTTGCCTTTCATTTAACCACAATAAAAAACACTTACAAGCAAGCATCATCACAAGGACTTTTCAATGGCTTATAACGTGGCTGGGCTAACAAGAAAATTGGTTTTTCTAGATCACAAAACCCTTGAGTTAAGAGAATCATATAAACATAACCATTCTTACTTATTCCCAACTTTCTTTTGCACTGAGCTTTGCCTTTTTTTTTTTCTTTTTTCTTTCTTTTTCTTTTCACATTCTTATTTCTTAGCTCTTAGCTCAATGCTTTCAATTTCCCTTCATAACTTCCAACAACCCCAAACTTGAACATTTATCAAGACCACAAAATATTTTCTACTTAACTCAAGGTAAAGCTTTTCAACAAGAGTTTTCAAATCATGTTCAAGGCTAAGGGTTCAAATGATGGAACACAAAGTGTTCTCTTTTAGTGGGCTAAATTCATGAATTTGGCTAATAAAAGGGTTACCAACAAATGGCCTTGATCATATGATGCAAACAAGCAATTGATTCAATCATAGAAAACCTGGGCAAAATCATTCATGCTTTCAGAGTAATAACATTCAATCATAAAAACTCTGAAGCTCAAAACCTCACATATAAGCTTATTCACATTTGACATACACATCCTGCTTAATCTCACAATCACAATATCATGCATTTGTTCACAAAGCTTGTGAAGCACCTGTATAAGCATTTAATGTGCACATCTCAACATCAATCAATCTCAAAGCATCATCAAGCATTACTTATCAAACAATCACAATCCTAAGCAAACCATCATAACAGACCAAGTTTCCAATTGAGTACATCAAACCCTATTCTAAAAACATAAGTAAATAAGTTTAAAACAAAATAGAAGATAAAACAAATCCTACTCTAGTGTTGATAGCATCCATCAGTGAATGCTATCTCAGTTCCTCATCAACTCATGTTATCGTCAGAGTCTTCTTCCTCTCCTTCTTCTTGGATCCTATAGTCTTGATTCTTTTTGTCAGATGAGGAGGCCATCCCTGCATCAAACATAATTCACAAAACCACAAGATACATTGTTAAGCATTAGTAAACCACAATGAAGAAATCCGCCCCTTCAATGATGCTCTCTCCCAACCCCAAACTTAGATGGAAAACTAGTGAGAAAGTGAGTGGAAGGGAGATTTTCTAAAGAGGAATGAGGGAGAAGATGTGGAGAACCTTTGAAAAGGTAAGTAGGGGTGTCTGTGCAGAGAAGATTTTGAAAAGAGAAACCAAAACGCAGCTTAGGGTATAAAAATACCCTAATGGGCTCGGGTTCCGCTAAGGGGCAACCTAAGCCCAGTCTGCGATACTACCGCTCAACGGTAGTTTGCTGCTCAACGACACTTTCGGGAAGTTTTCTTCTTCTTCCTAGCTTAACCTAGGTGCCTCCTACTCATGCCCCTCACTGATTCCCTGCAATTAAATTCTCAGATCACTTATGCAAAATCCTATTATGCAACTAAAGCAGAATCTAAACAAACAATACAGATAAAATCAATCAACTGGGTTGCCTCCCAGGTAGCGCTTGTTTAACGTCACGAGCCTGAGCCAAAATCCACCAACACCCATCAGTAGATGCAAATCTTTCTTACCAACACCCATTAGTAGGTGTAAACCCTGTAACAAACTTATAACAAAAACAAAAATACCCAAAAGTTCAAAATTACATCACCAAACCAAAAATTAAAAGTTCTTAAATCACTGGGTTGCCTCCCAGCAAGCGCTCTTTTAACGTCACTAGCTTGACCCAATAAAGCTCATGTTCCATCTTCTTTTTCTTCTTTCTACTGAACTTCTTCAGAAATTTGATCAAACCAGGAACCTGTTGCAGTGTCTCAATCATAGGAACTTTAATCTCCAATTTCTTGAAGATTTCCATGAAGCACTTAAATTTCTTTTCCTTCCTATGATTGTTCTTTAGATGAGGATGGGGTTTTTCATATGATTTCTTCTTCTTTCCTCTCATCTTCTTTTTCTTACTTTCCCTCTCTCCAAATTTTCTCTTTTTCTTTTCTCTTATTTTTTTCTTCCCTTCTCTTTTTCTTCTCAACTTCTTTATTTTCACACAAATTTTCTTTCTCTCTTCTTTCTCAACCACTTCTTTTTGTTTTTCTTCATCTTTATCTTTCTCACTCAACTCTTCTTTTTCTTTTCTCTTTATCTTTCCCTCATCTCTCCCTATTTTTTTCTCAGCAAAAATCTTGTCACTTTCAGTGACAATGGCTTGACCTTCCTCCTTAGGGTTAACTTCAGTATTAACCATAATGTTCAATCTCTGACTAATGTAATGAAGGTGCATCTCCATCCTTTTACATGATGCTTCAATGCTTTTCTGAGTAGAGATGGAATTTTTCAAAAATCGTTGAAGGGTGTCATCCAAACTTTCTGATAGAGAGGGTTGTTGCTGCCATTGTTGTGGTGGCGGCCTATCATATTCTTCGGCAGCTTTAGTGCTTTTTGTGATGACAATTAGATATCTGTATGTACTGTTGAACTGCGCCCTCCAACGTTATTCTTCTTCCCGATAGAGAGGGTTTTTGCTACCATTGTTGTGGTGGTTGATTTTTAAATTGTTCGACAGCTTGCCAAAATTGATTGTTATCCATGGTTGAGTGAGGTTCCCACTAATGGTTGAAATTACCTTAGTAGAATTGAGTGCCCATATAGTTAAATTCTTGTCCAAATTGCATCTTGCAAACATTAGGCACAAAACTCTAAAAAATATTTGTTAGCACAAAATGATATAGAAGAAGATATAAAATAAGAGATAAGAAAGAATAAAAATACAAAAAATGAAAACAAAAAAAGAAAAAATAGAAAACAGAAAAAAATAAAAACAGAAAATAAAATAAAATAAAATAACATAAAAACAAAAAAGTAAAATAAAATAAAATAAAATAAAAACAGAAATTCAAATTTCAAAATTCAAAATTCAAGTCAAAGATAATCAATAATCACACAAATGAACTAGTTAAACCACGAGTCCTCGACAACGGTGCCAAAAACTTGATGACAAATTTATGAACACCGAAAAACAGCGCCACAAACTTGTTTAACAATCGGCAAGTGTGACCGAATCATATCAAGTAATAAAACAAGGTAAGACCAAGTATCGTTTTCCCAAAGGACTCGGCCTAGTTTAGCTATATGATTTCTTGATTATTTGAGACTTGAGAACAAATTTATTTTAGGTTTAACTGCAAAAGACAGTAATTAAATATGTATGCGTGAATTTGATCAATGGTGAAAAACAGAATACAAACACTTCAATGAATTAGATGGATGAGTATGTTGTTAGGGTTATCAATTTCATCTTTTCCACTCTCATATACTTTAGGAATTCATCATTCTTTTCATCAATGCTAATGCCACTCTCTAAATTACCTTGCAAGAAGGCCTATCCTTAATTACGAGTTCATACAATTCCTAGCATTCCTAGTAATTAGTTCTTAAGTGCAGGAGCTTAACGGTAATCAATATGCTATTGGGAGAAATTCCCCGGATCTAGATTTCCCCGTACGTTCCCATATCGACAAAATCAATAATCATAACAATGAATGAGTTAAACAAAGCAAGCATTACGCAAAGAGGAAAATCCGTAACTAATGATGAAAGAAAGCATAAGTCTTAAAAATAAGATGTTAAAACAAATTCCATATATGAGAGTTTCACAAGACTAAATTGATTCCCCAACATTAATACAAGGTTTAGTTCACCATATTCATGGTGAAACTAGATGAACAATAATGAAAGAATGCAAGATAGAACCCTAGAAAGACGAGGAGGTAGCCTGAGCATCCAAGATCTTCCTTCAAGGGGTGGAAAAGAGAGTGTTTGCTTTGTCTCCACCAAAGATACAAACCCTAGGACGTCCTAAAGCTTATATACTATTCTAAAAATACAGAAAAATTAGGCCTAAGCCCATAAAAGTGCCGCTCAGCGGTAAACTACCGCTCAACGGTAAACTACCGCTCAGCGGTAACTGCGTGAGTTGTTTTCTTCCCCTCAGCGGATCCAACGTGAGCTCCTGAGTGCCGCTTAGCGGTAAACTGCCGCTCAGCGGTAACTTCGACTTCTCCTTTTGCACTTTTTGATGTCTTTTTTGATTCCATTCCTATCCTTCTTCACTTCTTTCACCAAATTCACCTTAAAACCTGCATAAAACACTGAAATCAAGCATAAACCTGTCCAGCTCTCTTATTTATGAAAATATAACCAAAAATATGATTTCAAGCTAGTTTCTAAGTGTTAAAGGTTGCTTTTAGTATCAATTTTAATCATGAAAATAATAGTTTTTCAACTGTTATCAAGTGTCCTCCAGGTACACATAGTGTCCTCTCTACATCATCAAGATCTGCTCCCTCCTCCATACTCATTGCAAACTGACACTGTTCACTAACCCACTTAGTATGCAGAAACATGTTGATAGTATCAGAATCATACCGAATAATCTTTCCTCTCACATAGCTCATGTACTTCTCTGTATGAGTATTGCCAAATGGCCTTGCATTAGTGTAAAATTCCTTGACTACTGCTATGTTCCCTGGTGTAGGGTAAGTAGCTACATTCTCCCATCCTCTTCTTTCTAATTCCTCTCCAAATTGCGGGGCCAGGAATCATATCCACCCCACTTTCCGCTCCATCAAAAGCCTTCGATCTTGAACTATTTGTAAGTGTCACTCATGCTTACAAGAAAGGAATTTGTTAAATAGAAACATTCTGGCTCCTTTCTCTTGTTTCCCATGGTTTTAACTCTCTTCCCTGACGAGGAAACCATCCCTGCATCAAAAAAATAATTCACAAAACCACAAGAAGCATTATCAAGCATTACTATACGAATCATAAAAAACAATCCAAATTGCTCTTCTTATCACCGCTGAGGGCAAAACAGGGGCCCTCAGCGTGACTTACAACAAAAACATCCAACCAGACAACAACAAATGGCCAACCAGCATAAAAATGAATTCTATAGAAATCGCACTGACGCCTCTTAGAGGGCCCTCAGCGCCAGACAGTTCATCCATGAAAATGACCTTAGCCAGCCTTAAACACTACTCACATGCATTTTTCACTGTTCCAATCATCAATCAAACATTTTAATCGGTCCAAACAATGATTATTTCAACAAATCATGCATAGATATAAATATTCCTCAAGTATCATGCTTGGACCACAACATTCATTTAAAATCATACTTTCAAATGCCCTAGAATGTGAAATGCATATTGGTTGGAGATACTCAATAAGTGAAGAATGCCAAATGAAATTGGGGAGACCAAACCCTAACAGCAGTGCTCTCAACAAACCCCAAACTTGGATGGAAAAATGGGTGGAGAAAGGGTTTTGTGGAGGAGGATGAAGGAGAAAGTGGAGAGAAAACCTTTGGAGAGTGCTTTGAAGTGGCTAGAAAGAGTGAAGAGTGAATGGGGCGGCTAGGGTGAGACCTAACGTAAGGAAAGTGTCTCATGGACCACCTTACGCTGAGCCCAATTTTAACCTAAAAATCCAAATCTGCAAAAGTCACGCTCAATGCCCCAAACTGGCGTTGAGCGGTGTGCGCGGTTCAATCTCTCCTAATTTCTTGCTTGCCCTAAGCATACTTAACCAATATTCACTCAACTTCAACTCTCAATTTTTCGAATTTCATGTTTTTTCCACTCACTTCATATAATCTCACTCAATCAATGCATTTAATCCATCAGTATGTGTGTATAAGCATAGTATCCTTTAGTAGATACTCTGTTACCTAGCATCCATCAGTAGATGCTATGCCATAGCCGTCTCATAAAAAAATAAAACAATGTTCCAAAGTTTTAAATTACATCACCAAAATAAATAATAACTCAAAGAAATTATTGTTTTAAAATACTGGTGTGCCTTCCAGTAAGCGCTCTTTTAACGTCATTAGCTTGACCCAATAAAGCTCAAGTTCAATCTTTAATGTTGGTGTTCTTATTGCTTTCACCACACCAACTCATCAATTGCTTTCGGTCCACCTTCTTGACTCTTCTTGAATATGGAGCTTCAATCTCTATCACTTCATTCTCTTTAAAATCTTTCACAACCCACAACTTGTTCTTGAATCTTACAGGTGTGCTAAGTTTGAATTGTGCATCCACCAAGTCATCATGAACCATCCTTCCTTTGTCATCTTTTTCTTCTTCCCTAACCTGTGACAAGAAACAATTTTTACCTCTGATGACCGACTTGGCAGCTTTAGGGCTAGTCACTGGTGCATCCTTACATGTAGCTTTATGATTAGTCTTCTTCTCTTGAATCTGTTGCTCAACTTTGAAGACATTAAAGATCACCTTGTCCTCTTTGTCTTGAAGCACTATCATCCCATCATCCACATTGATGATTACCTTTGCCATTTTCATAAACGGCCTTCCAAGAATAATTGGGATCTTCTCATCTTCCTCCATCTCCATCACCACAAAATCCACCAGGAATTTAAGTTTCTTTATACAAACCACAACATCTTCCGCTACACCATAGGGTTTCTTAGAAGACCCATCCGCCATAAGCAAAGTCACCTTTGTTGGCTTGACTTCAAGATCACCAATCCTTTTGAGCATAGATAAGGCATCAAATTAATGCTTGACCCTAAATCAATTAAGGCTTTCTTTATATTCACCTTCCCAATGATGCAAGGAATAGTAAAGCTTCCTGGATCTTTCACTTTTGGAGGAAGTGGTTTCTCCAAAATAACACTGCAATCTCCCTGTTCATCCATGTCTCCTCATCTAAATATCTCTTTTTTGTGAGGAATTTCTTCATGCGCTTCGCATAAAGAGGAATTTGCTGCAGTGCTTTGGTCAAAGATATAATAATCTCCAATTTCTTGAAGATCTCCTTAAAACGCTCATATTGTCTCTCTTTATCTATTTTTTCACGCCCCTTAGGATAAGGAAGAACTTTTTCAATTTTCTCAAAATTTTTCTCTCCCTTCTTCTTTTCTTTCTTTTTCGTCTCAACCTCAGATATTCTCTCTTCTCTTTCTTCTCTCTTCTCTAGTCAACTCTTTCTTTACTCTCTTCCACCCTCTCATCATCTATGCTCGCAATAGCTTTACACTCTTCCTTAGGGTTAACCTCAGTGTTAGCTCCAAATTGCTTTTTCGCTTTGTCTTCCATCTTCTTGGCCAATTGGCCTACTTGCATCTCCAAATTTCTTATAGCAGCTTCAATGCTCTTGTGATTACAGAGATAGTCACCTACATAAATTGTGGAAGAGTGTCTTCTAGCTTTGTTGATCTCTCATTTAGCACAGATACTTGTTGCCATATTGATGGTTAGTGCTGTGGTCTATTAAATTGTCCTGCTTCTCCAGCTTGTCCATTTTGACCTTGACCCATGCTTGGGTGAGGTTTCCACCCTTGGTTGAAGTTTTGTTGGCGGTATTGGAATTGATTGCCCATATAATTGACATCTTCTAGGGCCTACACTAGAAAAACACATTGACCATTGATATGATCACAACCACATAATTCACAAAGTTGTTGTTGCACCTGTGAAACATTCTTAAGCTCCTTTGGCAACTGAGCGAGTGTCTTCGTATGAGTTATAATTTTATTTTGTGCAAGCAAGGCATCTTGAGATTGTAATTGTAGAACTCCCTTCTGTTGAGGTGGAGCTCCTTTTTCACTATGCATCTCATTATCATTAGTAGCCATGTTGTCAATCAATTCAAAAATGTCCTCTGGAGTCTTATAGTTAATATTACCTCCAACTGAGGCATCTAGCATCAACTTGGTTGGTGAACCTAGACCTCCAAGGAAAAGAATGACTATTGTTGCTTCATCAAAGCCATGCGTGGGCGTCTTCCTCAACAAACTCTTATATCTATCCCACGCTTGACCTAACGTCTCCTCCATACCTTGCCTGAAAGAAGAAATTTCTTGCTTACCCTTGTTGATTTTTGACTTGTTTAGACTTTTTATGTGATTCTTAACTTGTTTAGACTTTTTATTTTTTTTACTGTTTTTAATTTTTGTTAATTTTTTTATTTGTTTGGGCTAATCCAGTGCTCTAGTGCAGTGTTCTATAGTGTATGCAGGGTACAATTCGTACTAGGAGCACAAGATCATCTGAACCTCTTCTTAAAGATCTGGAAGTAGAGAATAGTAGAATAAGAAGGCAGAAAAGAATTTCCAGAGAACTTTTTCCCTCTCTTGAGACTCTTGAACAACCCTTCACTTCAGTATCTGATCAAGAAACATAAGACATGGCTGACAATCAAAATATGGGTCCAGTCAGACGTACTTTGGAGGATTATGCAACAGTCACTTGCCCTCTTCATTTTAATAGTATTGCCAGGCCGAGGGTCATTTTCACTAACATGGAGATGAAGCCTGTTCTCATTCACTTAGTGCAGAGTAATCAATTTAATGGTTTAACTCATGAGAGTCCATATGAACATTTGACCACTTTCACATAAATATGAAATACAGTGAAGATTTAGGATGTGCCAGATGAAGCTATTAAACTTAGCTTGTTTCCTTTGTCTCTGGGTGGGAATGCTAAGATGTGGCTAAATTCATTCCTTGAGAATAGTTTCACTCAGTGGAAAGATGTGGTGGCTAGGTTCCTGAACAAGTACTTTCCTCAGTCTAGGATAAACAAAGGGAAGCGAGAAATCTCTTCTTTCCAGTAGGGCATGGATGAGACTTTAGGCTAAACATGGGATAGATTCAAAGGCCTATTGGGGAAGACTCCTGATGAGTCATTATTTC
Organism: Vigna nakashimae; assembly: GCA_034642375.1. NCBI lineage: Eukaryota > Viridiplantae > Streptophyta > Magnoliopsida > Fabales > Fabaceae > Vigna > Vigna nakashimae. The sequence continues at coordinate 19,686,080 of CM067759.1, forward strand.
TTGAATTATATTTAGTTTATTGCACTTAAATAAACCAGGGAATTGTGTTTAATTGTTTGTTATTTCCCCGTTTTCCGAATTCTGCTTAATTTGGTCGGAAATTTGTAATTGTGCTAATTTGGGTTTTCTGAGCTGATTAAGTGCATTTTTGAAGTGCAGGAAAATTTCAGAAATACATTTTGGGACATCAGGAAGAATGACAAATAAATTCAAGACTCTCCACACAGACATTTTAGAATTAATTAAATTGTAATTCAGTAATTTAGAATTTTTGTATCAACTCTTATATTTTGGGTCAATTTTTGGTAAATTAGATTAGACCCAAAAATTAGAAGTTAGTGACTTGGACCTAGGGTTTTATTGTGTGGACCCCATCCCTATTAAAAGGGAGGACACACGGCCCTTAGCAAGTCCCAGCCGCCACCCCTATTTTTTTTCTCTCGCTTTGTGACGAACGGATCGCACCGCTCACAAAAGTTTGTGCATAAAAGAAATGCAGTATAGTTTACTAGGAGTTGACTCCTAGGTCGTCTCTCAAGGACCAATTTGTGTGGTTCGGTCTTAGATTAAACACATAGTGGGGGGGGGGGGTTTTGTGATATGATTTTGTGCAGTAAAATTAAAGTGGACTGGAATTTAAACGAGACAGAATTTAAAAATACTGAAATAAACTTTAAAGACAATAAAAACTGAACGGTAAAAGATGGTAGAAACATAACAGTAAATATGCAAAAACGGTAAAATTAAACGATGCAGAAAACAATAAATGGTAAAATGACGTTTGAAATTAAAACGAACATAAAAATACATTGACAGAATTTTAACGTTTTAGAAAATAGTAAACGGTAAAAATAGAAAAGAAAGTAAAATTTAAAACATTTAACATGAAAATAAAATTCATCAAAGATTAAACATTAAATTAAAATTCTGGGCAGTACAATTAAAAATGAAACGATCAAGAGTGACACATTCAGAAATGAAAACTTGGCTTTTGGCACTGTTGAAATTAAATTACAGAGAGTTTGGAAGAGGAAGAGGCAAGAGCCTCCTCCGAGACGTGAGTTCCTAAACTACTCCTACTTTCCACACTAAAATCTCCTTAAATTCTAATGATTTTTCTTCTCTGCTGCCATTGCTCTTTTATAGCCAAAATCTGAACTTCAACTTCCTCCCGTGACTTCTCTTATTTTCATGCATGTTGTCCCTTGCAAATTCCTTGGGTTCTTTGGACGTGCCAAAGTCAATAAAATGGGCCCTCCAAATGGTGTCCGTGAGCCCTGCTTCCTTCAGCAAAGAACAACTTCTTGCTGCCACCTGGACGTGAGAAAAAGAAGATGAGAGCCCCTCAATAACTCCAAGTGAATCCAAGTGAAGCCCCATCCGTGTTGCATTACGTGACTTTACTTCATGAGAATAGAACTCTCCATCACCGTGTGCACTCTTTGCTGGAGACACCTCTCTTCTTTTGCTGGACCAAGAAGTGGTACAGCTGGAACGTGAATGTTGGCCTTGACACCTTCTTCCCAAGCTGGACCAGGGTCTTGAGTCTCCACGCTCCCTGCTGCTTCCTGGATGTTTTGTTGGATGTAGTCTTGTTGCTAGCTGCTGGCATGAAGCTATAGCTGCTGGTGTGAAGCTTCTTCCCCACATGCTGCCGCTGCTGCTTCCTTAGAGATTATCTTCAATGAAATTAATTAAGGGTCCCTCCAAATGGTTGATTCTGAAATGTTAAGCTTCTAAGTGGTGGTCCCCTTAATAATTCAGCTTGTAGTATTTGGCATTTTGGACGTGAGCTTCCAACTCCAGCAAGGCCGTGTACTTCCATCATTCCCCAACACTTCACTTGCCAATTTAAAATCCAACAGCTTCTCTTCTCCATGTGGCCGTGAACTCCTCCTACAAGGATGTGGCTTCCCTTTAAAACTAAAAACTATGTGCAGCTCCCTTTCTTCGATCACCACATCTATGCCTTGCTTTCTCTTTGTGAGCTGCAGCCAAAATAAATTGGAGAAGGCCGTGTGCTTTCATGAAAAATCAAAAGCAAACATAGCATTTTGGAGTCCCATGTTTAGCTTTCAAAATGGTGGCCCCTCAATTTGTCCAAAAATATATTGAATATTTAGCAAGCCCTTTCTCCAATTTTTTTCATTCTCTGGACGTGATTTGCTTCTTGAAATGTGGTGGCCCCTTCTTTGCTTTCCACTTGTTTTGTTGAATTTTTCAATGGGAGATTGCTATTGCAATTTATATTTGGAACCGTGAATGTTTTTCAAGTGGTGGCCCCACGTGTTTGTCCAACTTGCAAACTTTTGGCTTGAAAGAAATGAGTTGCAACGTGGTCTTCCATTTGATGTTTGCTGAATACTTCATCAAAATGAATTGTGCATGGGCCATGCTCTTCCAATTATTTGAGAAGAAAAACGTGAACTTGCCATGTGTGGTCCCTCTCCATCATTTTACTTCAAATGTGCTGAACTTTGCCCAAATGGCCGTGAGCTATGTGAAATATGCCTTCCTCCCTTATGTGGCAGCTGCATGGGGCCTTGTGGTTTACTTTCATAATACCAATCCAATAGAATTCAACATTGCATTTTGGAGGTCTTGGTGTGAGTTTTAGCATGTTTTCCAAATCAACCAATATTACTTTTTGAAATGAGCGATAAAATGTGCCAATATGAGTGTTGAATCCGTGAGTGTTGAGAGGTCTTAGCACTGTCCAATGATCAATTCCAGCCACCACAAGTATCAAACAATAATCAAACAATGCAAACAAATTAAAAGTCACTCAAACAGTAAGCACTAGACTGACATAGGGGAGTAAACAAAATACTGGGAAAAACACATAATAAATTTGAACAAAATAAAAACTATACGTGAACATAGACATCTAGACGAAACTATGAAAAAAAAATTGCATGGAAAACGGATAAGAATTGAACTCGAACGAAGACACACAAGTTGACACAACATTCACGCAGCACTGTGCGAAAATTGAAGTGGCTGAAATGCATTGGGCTCAATTGTCATTTCTCATTTAGCCTTCAAATGTCCCAAAAAGATATCCAAAATTTTCCCGTAATTAATAATGCAAAATAATAAGCTCAGATAATTCAAATTAGTTAAAATAAGAATTTCCGATCAAATTAAGCACAATTAGGAAAAACAGGAAAATACCGGACATTTAAGCACAATTCCCCGACTAATTTTAGCACAATAAACTAAGTGAAGTGAAGAAAATAATGATTCATCACTTTGGTTTTGAAAGAACGCTGATTTTTATCTATGAATGGAAGCTGATTTTTTTTACTCCTCTTTGCTGATTTACTCATGGCCCCTTTAATTTGAGAATGAATTGGTGCTGAATGAGAGAATGCATGAGCAGGTCTCGGTCATCACTGCCACGTCCATGAGCAGTTGGAAGCTTGCACACGGAGGCAGGGATATTACGTTTCAATTGGAAGCTTTCTATTCAAATTCTTCTCACTTGCAAATAGTACGGTGCTTTGATTAGCTTTGGAGGCAGGGATATTACGGATGGCTGGAACGGAGGATGTGTCACGCCGAGAAGGTAGGAAGGGTTTCACGGATTGAATGATGGGGCGTGTGAAAAATGGAAAGCTTATGGATTAGGATGGAATAGGTGTGTTAGGGATTCTCTTTGGAGCAGCTGTCACGGGAGTTGATGGTGTGCGGCGTGGACGTGGAGCTGGAAGAAGAGGTGTTGGTGAGCACGGTTGATTCCAGGAGCTAGCACGCATGTGATGGAAGCACGTTTGTCACCGTTTGGATGCAGTAGAAGCACGTTGAGGTGTCATGGCTGGTGTGCACGGTAATAAGAAAAAATGGGAGTATGGTGTTCACGGGAGCTGGAAGCACAACACGTAGGTGTACGGTGATAATTTGGAGAGAAGAAATTTTATTCATGTGCTTTGGAGAATGAAGCACGTGGAATGTTTCACATGGGAATAGGAGAGTGGTTTGATGAATGGAAAAGGTGCTGCTTCACTTTTCAATTTAGATAAAGCTCGGTGATTTCAAGAATGGGAGTGGTGTCACGTTTTGGTTCCAGCAACACGCGCAAGGGTTAAGTTTCTTTTATTTGATTAAGGGTACACGATATTGGATGAAGGGGAGCAGTGAAGTTTTATTTTCTTTGCATTTAGTAAAGCATAGAGATGCCACGTCCAAGAGAGAGATGCTCCAAGGGTTTTCTTTTAAATTATTTTAAATGCTTTGATTCTATTCTTAAGTTTTTTTTTTGTTACAATTTTCATATTGCATACACTTAGGTTTGAATGGTTGCTAATTTTTAAGTGATCTTTGCTTGATTACCATATTCTCCTTTCAATGTTAATCATCACAAAGTTAATTTTCACTCCTTTAATTTAAAAGTAATGTTAGCTTTAGTAACCAACTGCTTTAATTTTGTAATTGAGACCGTTTTTACATTTCCGTTTGCATTAGTGTCTTATTTAAGTTCAGTTGCATTCACAAAAATCTTTCAAAACCCCCCCACTGCGTGTTTGATCTGAGACTGAACCAAAAATTGGTCCTTGAGAGACGACCTAGGAGTCACTTCCTAGTACTATACTGCATTCTTTCATGCACAACTTTTGTGGGAGGTGCGACCCTTCCATCAAAATGGCGCCGTTGCCGGGGACCAACGGTTCAGTCTTAGGTCTTTTTGTTGTGTTAGTGTGTGTTGTGTTTTGTCTTGTGTTGTGATGTGATGGGATGTGATGTTCTGTTTTGTGTGTGCGTGTTGCATGTATAAATGTGTTGTGTTTTATTTGTTTCGTGATTTTTAGTATTCTTCTTTTTCCATGTCTACCTATTTTGATTTCGTGAATACTGCTTGTTTTGCTAGTGCCTCTGATTATGATTCTCCTTCTGCATGTTACACTGATTGTAATTCATATTCTGCTGATTTCTATGTTGAGAACAATATGACTCATCCTCTAATTTCTGAGAGTGCTCTTTGTGAGCCGGTTTCACTTAAGGAGGATGATCTTCATTGCGATCTCACCCCTGGACTGATACATTTGCTGCCTAAGTTTCATGGTTTTGCAGGAGAATGCCCACACAGACATTTGGAGGAGCTCCACATCATGTGCTCTTCAATGAAGCCTCCAAATGTCCCTCTTGATTACATTTTCTTGAGCGCATTTCCGCATTCATTACAAGGAGCAGCTAAGGATTGGAAAGACTCTCTTCCTCTGAGATCCGTTACCGATTGGGGATATCTTGAGCATCAGTTTCTGAGCAAATTTTCCCTTGTGCAATATGTTTACAGCAACGGTCTTGGATGGAATGACCCTACCTTGGAATGGTATAATGCTCCACAGCATCATTATCAAGAACCACCATTCCAGAGTACTTGTATGCCTCCACCAGTCCAGCAATACCAAAGTCAGCAATACGATGCTCCTGCCCAAATAGCTCCTCAGCCTTCTACTTCTGAGCCTACATTGCAGGAGTTGTTGGAGCAGTTGACCATGCAGAACCTGCAGTTTCAGCAAGAGACCAGAGCGTCCATTCAGAGCTTGAATGACCAGATAGGGCAGATGGCCACTCAAATCGCTGAGGAACAGTCTCAAGATTCAGAGTTACCATTACAGACTGTTCAGATTCCAGATGATGATGATAGTGGCATCAACATAGAAGATGGGGAGAAGAGTCATGAGCTCACTGTTGCGCCACCTACTTTCCCATCATCCTATGTCCCTACCCTTGCATCTGCAGAGACTGATGAATATCTTGAGGACCAGGCAGGTATAAGCAGTAATTTTGAATCAGGTAGACAACTTTCATATTCCACCGCTTTACCAATCTTTAGGGAAGTGGAGGTAAACATACCTCAATGTGATTTTGTTGATAATTATGTTGTTGAGGGGTATGTTGATGGTTGTATTGTTGTTGAGTCTGATTTTAATTCTCCCTCTGTGCATGATGAGAACCACTTTTTGATATCACATCCAGATGTTTATTCTCAATGCACTGAACATGAATCTGAGTCTGTTATTGATATTACTTTTAATTTGGAAATTGATTCATGTTTTGAGGATGTATCTGAGGTTCAGCCTGTTACACTGGGATTGGGTGTTATACCCCTGCATGAAATTTCTGTAGAGCCACATTGCACTAACCCTATTGCAGGAGGTACAAATGAATTTGATCAACAAACACCCACAGTGGACAACAAAGGTGCTCACAATGACAAAAGCTTCAAGATCAATAAGCACCTGTTGAACCCGCTCATCAACAATCACTTCTTCTTAGATCCAGCTGTGGAAGACATTTCCCTGCTTGATCAAATATGGAGGATGAAGCAATTTTTCCACAAAACTTCCTGGCTGGGTCCAATGGTGGAAGACATCTCCCTGAAAGTCCAAAATTGGCAACTGCCACCATGATCAGGGGAGTTTTCCTTTTCTCTTCTCCCCCTTTCCCTACTTTTATTGCACTGTCCATGATCTGTTGACTGTTATGATTTCTGATCTTATGCTTATGACACATTGAGGACACTGTGTAGTTTAAGTGTGGTCTATTGGGGGAGATTTTTATTTTTCTTTGTTAGTTTTTGTTTTCTTGGTTAAATTTTTTCTTTTCTAGGTAGTTTTTATTGTGTCTTGTGTACAGTTTTGCATGCTTTTCGTAAATTCTGGATTGTGGTTAGGTTGTCAGTTTTCCTTCACTTCATTGATACTCTGAGATGTTGGATTCCTTGCTTTTCTTTGCTTGGAAGATGATCATGATGTTTGAGAGTTGAATTGATTGTGACACAAATTATCCTGTGTGAGATTTGAGCCACTTGATGTTCTTTCTTGTGTGTGATATGTCTCTTGATTGCTTGCGCATATGTCTTGGCTTGACTCTTTTTGATGATTCTTGATGGATGTGCATGTTTGGAGATGATAAAGGCATTTTTGTTCTTGAGCCTCTCTAGCCAAATAAGCTTACCTTGTTCTAATCCTTTGATAACCCCTTTTGAGACTATACTTTCCTCATTTCTTTGTTTTGAAGCTCATACACTAGCCCTAAGTGAAAAACCATGATTACCTTAACCTTAGGGAATTTTGGAGCTTTGGAAGTGTTTTGGGAACAAGTGTGGTCTTCTTGGGGATTCATATGAATTGGCTAGTTGGTTCCTCTTCTTGTTTTGTTTTTGGAAATATGAATTGTATCTTGTCTCCTATAGTTGTGTCCTAAACGGAGAGGAAAGAAAAGAGACGGGATGGAAAAAAAAAATATGAAAAAAATGAAAAAAAAATGTGCGAATAATGGAGTCAAGAAGAGGATTGAATTAGAGGTTTTGGGTGTGATTTGACTGTGTTTACACTTGTTCCCCATTGCTCCTCTATTTCTTTTGGTTTGTAGCTTCTCATCCATATTTATCCTCCCTTGTCCTTGGCCCCATTTCACCCATAAAAGACCTTTTGATTTGAACATGCATATGTTTTGAGTGTTGATATTAGAGGCTTGCCAAGTTTGTTTGTGTTTGCTTTCTTGAGTGCATTGAGTTGACATTGTTTACCCTAGACACTTGAGAGAAACACTGATAGTGCATCTGTGAGGTTTTGTTATTTTTGATTCACCTCTTGAGCTGATTGATCATTTTGCCATGTCTTGAATTGCTTGGATGATTTCATGAGTATCTGCTTTCTCTGATTGATTCTGTGTTGGATATTGTCTACTTCCTTTCTTGGTCCAGATTCCTGAGAACTGTGTAATTCTGTTTCTGTTCCTGTTTTGGAGTCTTTGTGGTTTGTCTGTCGAGTCTGTGTCACCTCCCTGATGTTTGAGTAGTTCCCTGGTTTTCGTCTTGGTTTTGCCCAGGAGTGCAAAAGACTAAGTGTGGTCTATTTTGATGAGTCATTATTTCTTGAATTATATTTAGTTTATTGCACTTAAATAAACCAGGGAATTGTGTTTAATTGTTTGTTATTTCCCCGTTTTCCAAATTCTGCTTAATTTGGTCGGAAATTTGTAATTGTGCTAATTTGGGTTTTCTGAGCTGATTAAGTTCATTTTTGAAGTGCAGGAAAATTTCAGAAATACATTTTGGGACATCAGGAAGAATGGCAAATAAATTCAAGACTCTCCACACAGACATTTTAGAATTAATTAAATTGTAATTCAGTAATTTAGAATTTCTGTATCAACTCTTATATTTTGGGTCAATTTTTGGTAAATTAGATTAGACCCAAAAATTAGAAGTTAGTGACTTAGACCTAGGGTTTTATTGTGTGGACCCCATCCCTATTAAAGGGAGGACACACGGCCCTTAGCAAGTCCCAGCCGCCACCCCTATTTTTTTTCTCTCGCTTTGGTTTTGAAAGAACGCTGATTTTTATCTATGAATGGAAGCTGATTTTTTTTACTCCTCTTTGCTGATTTACTCATGGCCCCTTTAATTTGAGAATGAATTGGTGCTGAATGAGAGAATGCATGAGCAGGTCACGGTCATCACTGCCACGTCCATGAGCAGTTGGAAGCTTGCACACGGAGGCAGGGATATTACGTTTCAATTGGAAGCTTTCTATTCAAATTCTTCTCACTTGCAAATAGTACGGTGCTTTGATTAGCTTTGGAGGCAGGGATATTACGGATGGCTGGAACGGAGGATGTGTCACGCCGAGAAGGTAGGAAGGGTTTCACGGATTGAATGATGGGACGTGTGAAAAATGGAAAGCTTATGGATTAGGATGGAATAGGTGTGTTAGGGATTCTCTTTGGAGCAGCTGTCACGGGAGTTGATGGTGTGCGGCGTGGACGTGGAGCTGGAAGAAGAGGTGTTGGTCAGCACGGTTGATTCCAGGAGCTGGCACGCATGTGATGGAAGCACGTTTGTCACCGTTTGGATGCAGTAGAAGCACGTTGAGGTGTCATGGCTGGTGTGCACGGTAATAAGAAAAAATGGGAGTATGGTGTTCACGGGAGCTGGAAGCACAACACGTAGGTGTACGGTGATAATTTGGAGAGAAGAAATTTTATTCATGTGCTTTGGAGAATGAAGCACGTGGAATGTTTCAAATGGGAATAGGAGAGTGGTTTGATGAATGGAAAAGGTGCTGCTTCACTTTTCAATTTAGATAAAGCTCGGTGATTTCAAGAATGGGAGTGGTGTCACGTTTTGGTTCCAGCAACACGCGCAAGGGTTAAGGTTTCTTTTATTTGATTAAGGGTACACGATATTGGATGAAGGGGAGCAGTGAAGTTTTATTTTCTTTGCATTTAGTAAAGCATAGAGCTGCCACGTCCAAGAGAGAGATGCTCCAATGGTTTTCTTTTAAATTATTTTAAATGCTTTGATTCTATTCTTAAGTTTTTTTTTGTTACAATTTTCATATTGCATACACTTAGGTTTGAATGGTTGCTAATTTTTAAGTGATCTTTGCTTGATTACCATATTCTCCTTTCAATGTTAATCATCACAAAGTTAATTTTCACTCTTTTAAATTGGTTAATTTTCACTCCTTTAATTTAAAAGTAATGTTAGCTTTAGTAACCAACTGCTTTAATTTTGTAATTGAGACCGTTTTTACATTTCTGTTTGCATTAGTGTCTTATTTAAGTTCAGTTGCATTCACAAAAATCTTTCAAAACCCCCCCCACTGCGTGTTTGATCTGAGACTGAACCAAAAATTGGTCCTTGAGAGACGACCTAGGAGTCACTTCCTAGTACTATACTGCATTCTTTCATGCACAACTTTTGTGGGAGGTGCGACCCTCCCATCAACTCCTACTCACAGATTTGATGGACCTACAGTGGTCATTCTGTTTCTTGGAGGACTCAAATCTCACACTAAATTAATGTTGGATTCCTCAGCTAGAGGTAACATCAGATGGAAGACTTCAGATGAAGCTTATGAGTTGATAGAGAACATGGCTGGAAATGATAATGAAACACAAAATGAAAGAGCTTAGCTTCAACAAAGAGGGGCTCTTCAATTGCAATCTCAAGATGCTCTATTAGCTTAGAATAAGATAATGACTCAACAAAATGAGGCCTTGATGAAGAAACTCTCTCAACTTCCTAATGAACTTCAAAATGTCTCTCAAGATCAACATCAAGGTTGTGAGCTATGTGGAGGAGATAATGTAAACGGTCAATGTGCCATTCAAGCCAATGTTCAAGAAGAAGTGCATTATATGGGTAATCAGGGCCGCCAAGGTAACTACAACTAAGGGTGGAAACCTCACCCAAGCATGGGTCAAAGGAAAGTTGGGCCATTCAATAGACCACCACAATAGCAATATCAACCACAACCCTTCTTATATGATAGGACTGTAAAGCTAGAGGACACACTTGAACAGTTCATGCAAGTGTCCATCTCCAATCATAAAAGCACAGAAGCTTCCATTAGAAATTTCGAGATACAAGTTGGGCAATTGGCTAAGAAGTTGGAAGAAAAGTCTGAGAAGAATTTTGGGACTAATACTGAAGTTAACCCTAAGGAGGAATCTAATGCCATTATGATTATAAGTGGCGAGATGTTAGATTAGAGAAAAATTGAGAGAAAAGAGAAATATGAGCTGAGTGAAAAAGAAGAGATGAATGAAGAGAGAAAAGAAGAGGCTGAGAAAAAGAAAGAAGGTGAGAATGATGAGGGGGAGAAAAGGAAAGAGGATGAGAAAAAAAAGGAAAAACAATTGAGAAACTCCTTCCTTACTGAAAAAGTTATTAAAGAAAGCAAAAAGAGAAGCAATTTGGGCGTTTCATGGATACCTTCAAGAAAGAACTGCAACAAATTCGTGGTTATGTTAAATGCTTGAAACAATTTCTCACTAAAAAGAAGAAATATCTAGATGAAGAAACAATTAAAGCGCAGGGTAATTGCAATGCCATTATGTAGAAGACTCTCCCTCCAAAATTCAAAAATCTGGGAAGTTTCAATATCCCTTGCACCATTGGGAATCATGATATAGGGAAGGCTCTAGCTGACATAAGGGCTAACATCAATCTAATGCCCCTATCTATGCTCAAGAAGATTGGTGGTCTTGAGGTCAAATTTATAAGAATGATCTTGAAAATGGCAGCAAGTCCATCAAGCATCCTTATGGTGTAGTGGAAGATGTTGTGATACAGATTGACAAACTCAAATTCCCAGTTGATTTTGTAGTGATGGAAATAGGGGAAGATGTAGAGATCCCTCTCATTCTTGGAAGACCATTCATGAAGCCAACCAATGTTTTAATTCATGTAGATGATGGAGTTGTAACATTGAAAGATCAAGATGAAGAGGTGACTTTTAATGTCTTCAATGATGTGCAGCCAATTCAAGTAATACATACTAGTTCTAAAACAACAAATGAAGTTCTATCAGTGACTAGTCTACCTAATCAAGATGCCAAGTTGGTCAAGAGGAGCCATAATTGTTGTTCTCCAAAACTCAAGGAAGAGGATGGAGATAAGGAAGAGAAACTAGTTCACCAAGACCTTGTGCTGGAAAGTAATGAACCCAAACCTGGCCAATCAGTGACATTCAAGAACAAATTATGGGTTATCAAGGATATTAAGGCAAAGGGAGTTTTTGAGATTGAGGCTTCCTATTCTAGGAGAGTAAAGTTGATGACTAGGAATTTGCTAAAATTTTGTTGGTGTCATGAAAGAAAGAAGAACGCCAACATTAAAAATCCAAATTGAGCATAGTGGTGTCAAGCTAATGACGTTAAACAAGCACTTACTAGGAGGCAACCCAGTTTTCTAAATCCTTCTTTTTAGTTCATTTTATTGTGCAGTTTTGATTTGATTTTGCTTTGAGTGTTTTTATGTTTTTAGGTTGTATGCTGCTTCTCCCGGACTTCAGTGCATTTCACTTGATGAGTTCATCACTCGCATGTCTTGGCCTAGGGACCAGGCCCAAGATAGTGGAGAAAGTGGCATGTCCGGAGCCGAAGCCATGGCAAAGGATGATTTGGAGGAAGATTCAGATGCCTTTGAGGGGAGTGATGACAACATCTTCTGTTTTCTTTATTTTTATGCATGTTTGAACTTTGTTTATTTTGCTTTTAATTTTAATATGAGTTATGTACTTGGTTAAATGGATAGTCTGCTCCAATGGTTTGGTGTGAAGTGATAAATTGTTTGATTGTGAGAAGTAAGATTATCTTTTGTTTGCTTTATTTTTTTGAGAGTGATGTTGAGATATTGATTGCTTTAGCTTAAGCACAAATGGTGGTTGCTCATACTTGTTTAAGAAAAATGCATGATTTCAATTGGGATTAATGTGCTTGGCATGATGTTTATCAAATTTTAGAACCTTGAACTAACCTGTGAGAGGTTGGGCTTTAGAGTTTATTATTGTTGAATACTATTGCTTTGGAATCACAGTTGATTTTGCTTGCTTGTTTCAAATGGTCAAGGCCATATGTTCTTATCCCTTGTAAGCCAATGCCAAAATTTTATCCCAAAAATTTTTAAATTTGTTTTATCCTTTGAACCTTGAGCTGAATGTGAAAAACCCTTGGAATCCTTGCCTTGAGTTAAGTAGAGTATGCATGTATGGTACAGGAAAATGGTTCAAGTTTGGGGTTGTTGGAAAAAGTGAAAAGAAAAAGAAAAAGAGCATTGAGTAAAGCAAAAAAAGCAAGAGAAGAAAGAAGAAGAGAAGGATGAGCTCAATGAATAAAAGTTGGGATTAAGGTTAGAAGTGGTTTCTCAAGTGAAAAGTAGAAAGAGAGATTAATGTTAAATTATGAAGTAAATTGTTCACTATCTTAACTCAAGGAACTTTGTTGTCTAGAAAAACCAGTTTTCTTCTTAGTCCAACCACAATACAAGCCTTAAAAAGTCCTTGTGATGATAACTTGCTTGTGAATGTGTTTGATGTTGTTTAAAATAAAGGCAAAGTTGATTTGTGTGACATTGTAATGGTAGAGTGAAAGAGACACCTCACTATACACCTTTGAGCTTGAGTGAAACACTTTCTTTGGTGAGGAATGATTCCATGCACTATAGGATAACATTTTGCTTTGTTGTTGATCACTCATAAGGCTTTTCCATCTGTTGTGAATTCTTTGTTACGTGAGCACCATAGTTGAAGCTTGATTGGCTAAGACTTCATTATATCTTGACTAATCTTTCTATGATGGGCAGACATGAGTGATTACTTGTCTCAGAAGAGAATGTTTTATTTTTTGTGCTAGACCATTGTAGTATGGCTATGTTGTTTGGGCCAAGTTACATTTTTTCTTGAGGACAAACAAAGTTTCAAGTTTGGGGTTGTGATAACGGTTGAATTTATCGTTATCTGTGATACAATTTTGATACTAACTCAACTATTTTTGACTTTGAAGCTAGCTTAAACTCTTGTTTTTAGTTTAATTTTTGAATAAGTGAGTCGAGATTATACTTAATGAATTTTACCACTAATTCCCTCAATTTTATAGGTTATTGGTATGATTGGAAGAGGAACAAAAGTATCAAGGAGTTGGAACCCAGGAGGGACAGCAAAAGCACTAGGGAAGAAGGCTGAAGAAGGCGTATGGCGCCTGGTTGCCCTTTTTTGAGCTCTAGGAGCTGGTTGTCACGCAACCACGCCTGGTTGCCCTCTTTAGAGACCCTTAGCGTTGGAGGTCTCGCAAGGGCGCCTGCTTGCCCCCATTTAGGGCGCTGAGCGCCACTACTTGCCCCTATTCAGGGCGCTTAGTGCCAACTACATGTCTCGCAACTTGCCTGGTTGCCCCATTTAGGGTGCTGAGCGTTGGCGACGTTAGCCTATGATCCATGTTTGATCTATTTAAAGGCCTTTTCAGATTAGGGTTGGTATCTTTGGACGACTGAAGCACAGAAAGACTATTTTTAACCTTTTGAAGAAAGATTGGGCATGCGAGAGCTTTCCTTTTTTCTTTCTAGAGTTTCCATCTCAATTTCATTCTTCCATCGTAAGCCAGGGTTTTCCATGACAATTGAGAGCTAAATTCATTTGTTTTTGGGGATGATGTAACCTCTAAACTTTCATTGAATGTTAGTGATTTTCTCCTATTCTTAATGCTTGTCTTGTTTTTTCCATTCATGACTTGATTTTAAATTTGTTTGGGTTTTGGGAAATATCTTATGAATCATGATTTGGAGGATTTCACCCAAAGGGAATATTGCCTAGGGATATGGATAGGACGTTTGGTTGTCTTAAGCTTCTTTTCTTAATGCGAAATTGGTTATTAGGGATTCAAGAGATTGAGGTCTAATAATTAAGGCTAGGCTTTTTACGCCGAGGGATCAGGTTCTAAGTAATTTCGTAAGTGACATTAACATTCCAATGAAGAAGATGAGTTCTAATATGCATGAAAGTAATGTAGGTGAAATCTAACCCCAACAACATCATCTTCTCATATTCTTAATGCTTGTCTTGTTTTTGTCATTCATGACTTGATGTTTAATTTGTTTGGGTTTTGGGAAATATCTTATGAATCATGATTTGGAGGATTTCACCCAAAGGGAATATTTCCTAGGGATATGGATAGGACGTTTGGTTGTCTTAAGCTTCTTTTCTTAATGCGAAATTGGTTATTAGGGATTCAAGAGATTGAGGTCTAATAATTAAGGCTAGGCTTTTTATGCCGAGGGATCAGGTTCTAAGTAATTTCGTAAGTGACATTAACATTCCAATGTAGAAGATGAGTTCTAATATGCATGAAAGTAATGTAGGTGAAATCTAACCCCAACAACATCATCTTCTCATATCATCAATATCATTCATTCATTCCTGCTTTTAGTTCCAAAAGATCAAGATTTTACATTCAAGTTTATGTTTACTTTTATTGCATTTTACTTTTAATCATTGAAATTGTTCTTTAGTCTTAATTAGTTAAGGTATTACACAAATTTTGGTATTACACAATTGTTTAGTATCACGAGTCTCTTGGGAATTGATACTTGGTCTTACCATTTTATAATACTTGATACGATTTGGTACACTTGGCAATGAGTTAATAGAAGGCGAGGCCAACAATGTAGGTTGTCGGGGAGAGACAATGGAAATAGGGTTTGGGCGTGAAAATATGAAATGGAGATGTGACTTATGAGTGAGGCAGTGAGACATGAAGATGTTGCTGCTATGAAGGATGACGCAAGCTACGGGGAAGCTATGCATTGGTGAGAGTGGCGTGAGATGGATGCCACGGTGGACGAGTGAGAAACTGATAGGAGTGAAGGAGAATGATAGATGTGAATGGAAAGTGGTTAGAGAGAATCCCTTGGATTCTCTAGCCTTGACTTTCAAGGTAGAATTGCTCTGAAGTAATCTCTAGAAAATGACAATTCGTTATGATCAAAAGTGATTTACAAGAGGTGGTGGCATGTCTATATATAAGACTAAAAGCCCTCCTATCTACCACATGCCTAACACCTTTTACATATGCTTTAATAAAAGTAAAAGAAATACTACACTAAGATAATTGGGCTTGAGCCCCATCTATCATCCCTTTCCTCTTGAAAAGGATTTGTCCTCAAATCTAATGGTTCACCTGAGGACTTATTTTTGTAGGCTCCATACAAGTTCCTCCTAGGTCAAATGTAAATCTGCAATAAGCATCAAACATATCTATAATTAGTTTTATTTGACCCAATAAGATATATGAAAAAGTATGTTTAGAAGAAGGCTTCCTAATGTTGAAATATTCAATTTTTATAAATCTAAGAAGCCTTTCTTCATTTGAAAATTTATTTTTGTCTTGAGTTAGTGGTAACCATAGAGGTAAAACATAACTCAAGTTGTGAATTGCCACATGTTGAAAATTGCAATGTTTGAAAAGATGAAATGGAAAATTCTTTAAGAGAAAGGTTAAATTTAGAACTTTCAGTGATAAATGGAGAAAAGTGAAAGGATAGAAAACCTCCCCTTAATAGTCTAGGTTCTATTGGGAGTGTAGGAGATGTTCTAACATGATATTGTCTTTCATCCCACCACTCTCTTGCTTCCTCTTCAAAACTAGAAGTGTAGAGACTAAGGATATAAGATTCACTACCAAGCTAGGTATGTTATAAATTTTCCTTTTCCAAGCTAGGTATGTTAATGCACCAATATCCTTACCAAAGAATGTAATATTTTCCATAGCTTGTTTATACAAATCATCCTCAATCCTATCAAATTCATGAAATGAACAAGTCTTTCTTCTAGCTTTGTCATGTTCTCTTCTGATGTCTTTGTAACTAAGTGGCTTATCAAAATTAAAAATCCTTGTTTCTAAAAGTTTTTCTAGAGTAAAAGGTATACAAGATTCACACTTAGACAAGTCCCAAGTAAGAGAGGTGAGTCATGAAGACTGCTTAAGTACTAAATCTTAACTTGCCAGAAATGTCTTAGGTTAGTAATAAGTTACCTTTTAAACTAAAATTACCTTTAAAATAAAAAAACCCAACTCAAACAATCAAAAGTAGACTCCTAATTACGGACACCTAATCTGACAATGCTTAAAGTTAAAGTGATTGATGTAAAATATGGAATGATGATGTTGTTGGGGTTTCCGATTCATCCTATCCACTCTCATGTATTCAAGAATTCATCTTTCTTCATTAATGTTAATGTCACTTTCTAATTTACCTTAAACCCGATGTCTCGGTGGAGAAGGCCTACTCCTAATGACTAGTTTACAATGTATTGTCTCCCTAGCAATTATTCATGCATTACATTCGCATAGAAGCTTAAAGGAAACCAATCCTCCTATCCCTATGTCTAGGTAATATTGCTCTTGGGGGAATTTACTCAGTTCTAGATGTACTTACTTATATGTGTCCATACAAATAACAATAATGATCATGCAATTGAATGAGTTAAACAAAGCATGCATAGAGTATAGAAGAAAAACCCTAACAATTAATGAAAGAAAGCATATAAATTAAAGAATCAATTCAATACATGAGAGTTTCAAAAGATTACATCGGTTCCCCAACAACAATGAAAGTTTAGTTTACCATAGACATGGTGAAACTAGATGAAAAATAATGAAATAATGAAAAATAGAACCCTAGAAGTTGAAGAATAGAGCTTGAGCATCCAAAATCCTCCTCTAAGGGGTGAAGAAAGTATGATTTCGCCTTTTTCTGTCCAAAGATACCAACCCTAATTCAACTAAAACCTTATATAGTTTCCTAAAAATTACAGAAAATAAGCCCAAGCCCAAATAAATGCCGCTCAGCAGTAAGTGCAGATCTTCAGAATTGACGCTCAATTGCAGTTTTGGCCCTCAACGATGACTGAGGGACTTTAGAATGTCGCTCAGCGGTAGAATTGTGCTCAGTGGTGATTGTGACTCTTCTTTTAAGCACTTTCACTTCCTTTCTTGAGTCCAACTCCTTACTACTTCAACTTCTTCAATCTAATTCATCTCAATTCCTGCAAAAACAAGGAAAACCAAGCATAAAACCCATCCAACTCCCTTATTTTCAAAACATAAGCAAAAGCATGATTCCAAGCTAGTTTCTAAGTCATAAAGGTTGTTTTTGATGTCAAAATTAAGTATAAAACTAATAGTTTTTCAACTGTTATCATGCATCTAAACCTACAAGATTTCGTTTACAAGTCTAATTTAATCAACTGTCTAGGCCATGAGTCCTTTGGGAAACGATACATGGTTTTCCCATTTTATTATTACTTGAAATGATGCATATGTAGTTACCGAGTGTTAACAACATAGTCCATAAGAAATGATGCATATGTAGTTGAAACAAGTCATTGTAGAAATGAAGAAGTTCAAAATGCAATCAAAACAGTGTTTGCAACTTCCTATCTCATCTAACAAGTTCAACTAGATCTTATCAATTCAAAAATCAGCATTGAACAAGCTCCATTAAACCATGAAATCATTAATCACTTTCAAAATAGTGAATATATCAATGAATTCAGCAAGCAATGTTTTAACTAAATGCAATGACAGTTTAAAGCAATCACAAATGCCTGATCACTCAATCTCCTTTTCCTGCATAAAGAACAATCATCAAATCGGTTTAATTGAAACTGAACTCTTTGCAAATGCCAAGGCATTTAGGCTAAATTAGACTTACTAATCTCATAACACTAAGGGTTCTCTTTAAAAATTTAAAGCACTCAAATGAAAGGTTTAAAAGAGAAATTTTTAGTCTAGGCCAGAGAATCCAATGGGTCACCACCACCTAGAATGCTACCATTCACACTTACCTTCTTTCAAATCGCAAAAGCCAGAATGGAATCAAATTTCTCAATCAGGAAATGGTTAAGGCTAAGGCAAAGTGATGGACAAAACAAACAACCACTCAAAAGAGTCAAACAACAAGATAATGAAAGCACAATAGATCAACAAACTCAGGACAACTCTAGACCAGATGAATAAACCAAGTAAAAGCTTCAATTAAAGAGTGGCATAATAGATCTGACCTGCATTGAGACAAAACTAGAAGTTCAACAAGGACAAGAAAGTAACAAAGCTTTTGATCAAAGTGAGCACTCAAATGAAACTTAATGAATAAAGCTAGAACAAATTTTTAAAGCAATAAAAGACAAACAAGAAGTTGCCGAAATGCCTTAGAGAAACCCAGTTTATGTTTCCAAAGTCTGGTTTTAGTTTTCAAAACATGGATTGCACAGGCCTATTTGGCTTTTCAGAACTTTTCCTTGATCTTTTTGAAGACTATTTTATGTGAAAGATAATATTACCACTCTTTTTGCTACAATTCGAATTACAATGCTCAAAACCAGAATCAAAATTATAAAAAATTTGGTGGATTAAAGCATGAAAATATGTATGACAACTAGAACTCATATTATTTTTGCATCAGTAAGTTTAATGAATATATTGGTTTGGCCAATGGATATCTAACAATTCGTTTAGAGAGATGGGGATTTTGGCAAGAAATAAAATTTGGCTAACATTTGTGTAAAGCAATCTTTTCATCAAGAAATTGATTTTCACTTATCCTACTGTACCAAAGTGATTTAAGATCATTTTTTTTTCACTAATTCAAGACCAAATTTACGTGTATGTAATTGAAAGTATTCTCTAAATTAACAATTTTATGAGGTCCTCATTAATTTCACTTAGTTAAGTAAATAATTATGAAATAGAATTGAAGTCAGGTTAAGTGTAAAATTCCAATATTAATATATGAGTATAGTAGTATATGTGTGTGTAAGCATCACTTGAAATGATTTCATATACGAAAAAAAAACTTCATTGTAGTTTTATAGTATTTAATAAAGAAAAATATAATGATTATTTGGCATAAGTAGTACAATGTTACATAGTAGGGAACAAAAGTAAAAAAAATGACTTACTACCGCGCACATTATACTTCGGTTCAGCAGAACCTGAAGCATAATATGGCGTGGTGACATTTTTTAAATTTTTGCGATCGTATAGGCCTCAGGTTTTTTAGAACCGAAGCCATATATGCCTTTTGGCTTCGATTGTCTACATAATCGAAGCCAAAACCCCTGACAGATAAGTGGAAAATAAAATGGTAAGATATTTTGCTGACATACGCCGGAAAATAGGCCTCGATTCCCTTTAGAACGGATGTCAGATCCTTGCAAATTCTGACATTCTCGAATCTGCAGTCTGAAGATCATAAAGGTCAGGGAATAGGCCTCGGTTCCCCTTAGAACCGATGCCATAGCTCCCTACAAATTCTGACATTCTTCCCATGTGGCAGTCGTTCATTAAATTGGAAGTTAGATCGTCAGGGAATAGGCCTTGGTTCCCCTGGGCGTATTTCCTGATCTGAACAAATGTTAAACATTTAATAAAAATGTAATTTTTGACAGAGGATTTGGCCTCAGTTTTTGCGGTGAACCGCATATAGTTTGAAAATTTTCAAAATTTCCATTTCAAATGAATTTTAATTTTTTTAGGAGAATAGGCCTCAGTTAAGTGAGGAACCGAGGCCATATCATCTTTACTACCTCAGTTTTATAGGGAAACAAGGTAATAACCTTTCGTAGGTTAAAAAAAAGAAAACGCGAAAGGAACAATATTGTCTTCCTCGCACGTAATAGTTTTAGAGAGCCTCCTCCTCTAGCACGTGACATCCATTGCGGAATGCTTCCGTTTTCCATCGATTTTCACTGTTTAAACTTGTTTTTGTTTGGTGTTGTGGCCATTTTCAACGTTTAGGAAGCTTTTTAATCGATCAAAATCATTCGAAACAGTTTTTTGATTTGGTTTTTTCGATTCTTCCCCTTAAAGGTAAATTGTGTTTTGATGTTTGTGTTTATTTCTAAAACTAATATTTGTTTGTATATTTGCGTAGATTTGAATTTTGTAGAGTTGAATTTTCTTCCGTTTTGATCGTGGGTTGTTCATCGTTAATGCCTTTTCACAGTATCAGGTTCTTATATTAATGTTTAAAGTTTACTTTTTGATAGGATTGTATAATTTTGTATGATTGAATATGTGATTGAATGATGATATAATTTTGTATGATTGAATAATTTTGCATCATTATATAATTTAGTATGAAGGTATGATTATAAAGTTTAATTTTTTTATTTTACAATGTTATTTTTAAAAATATTTATATTGAATATGTGATTATTTCAATGTTTTTTATTGTATGATTGAATTGAATTAACCTTAATTTCTCATTAAATGATGAATAATTTTTTTGTATTGTAATTTTGTAGAATATAAGTCAAAATATTTATGTATGGATCGTATGGATCAAAATTGGATTAATTTACCACACATTAGTGCTGAGTACGAGAGAGGGGTAGAGGAATTTATACAATTTGCGACACGTAATGAAGGTAGAAGTGATGATGAAGTGAAATTTAGATTTTCTTGTGTGAACTGTTTGAATGGGAGAAAGTTGAACGCAACTCAAATTAGGGAACATCTTCTCTGTGATGGTTTCCGACGATGTTATATGTTAAGAAAGAAGTGCTTAGTTTCTCAAACCAAGAGGGGGGAGGTTAATTGGTGATGCATAAAAATGTTTGCTTTCAAAAGCTTTTTTGCAAAGTAGGATGTCTCTGGACTTTTTCTTGAAACACAAGTAAATTTGTATGCAATGAAATAATACGCTTAATTGAATGCAATGACAGGTTAATCGACTATATTTAGAGATAGGGAAGAAAAAATTCAAACACTGCTTTTTATACTGGTTCGCTCAAGTCTACATCCAGTGTCCTTCCAATCAACTTGAGTTGGAAGCCAATGCACTATAAAGATCTGAGTTTTTAGACCAAGGTTTTTACAGCGACCTCACGTCAAAATGTAAAGCACCTTTCTAACCCACTAATCTAATATAGGCAGTACAAAACAGATACGCAACAAGAACAATGCTCTTCTGCTATCAACCCCTTTGAGACACCCTCAAAGTCAAGAACCTAGTTCTTCTTCTTGTATACTCCATAGGTGATGAAAAATTTATGAACACCGAAAAATGGCGCAAAAGACTTGTTTAACCCTCGGCAAGTGTGACCGAATCGTATCAAGTAATAAACTCGGTAAGACCAAGTATCGTTCTACCAAAGGACTCACGGCCTAGTTAGTTATATGATTTCTTGATTATTTAAGACTTGTGAAAAAAATTTTGTAAGTTTCAAATGCAAAAGACAAAAAGTAAATATGTATGCATGTGATGATCAATGGGAAAGAAGAACACAAACACTGAATGAATTATATGGATGAGTATGTTGTTGGGGTAATCAATTTCATCTTATCCACTCTCATATATTTTAGGAATTCATCATTCTTTTCATCAATGTTAATGCCACTCTCTAAATCACCTTGCGAAGAAAGCCTATCCTTAATTATGAGTTCATTCAATTCCTAGCATCCCTAATAATTAATTCTAAGCACATAAGCTAAAAGACAACCAACTTTCATATCCCTATGTCTAGGAAATATGCTATTGGGAGAATTTCTCCGGATCTAGATTTCCCCGTATGTGTCCATATCGATAAAATCAATAATCATGACATCGAATGAGTTAAACAATGCATGCTTTGAGCAACGAGGAAAAACCCTAACTATTAATGAAAGAAAACATGTATCTCAAATAAGATGTTTAAACACAAATTCCATATATGAGAGCTTCAAAAGATTACATTGATTCCCCAACAACAAGAAAATTTTAGTTCACCATTTTCATGGTGAAACTAGATGAACAATAATGAAAGAGTGAAAGAGATAGAAAAACCCTAGAAAGAGAAGAGGAGAGTCATCACCATCTCCAATTCTACCTCCAAGGTGTGAAAAGTGTGTTTTGCATCTTCTCCAGCCAAAGATACAAACCCTAGGACGTCCTAAAGCTTATATATTATTCTAAAAAATACAGAAAATTAGGCCCAAGCCCATAAAAGTAACAGAAAATCGGTCCAAGTCCATTTAGAATGGCGCTCAGCGGTATTTTACCGCTGAGCGGTAGTAGCGCATGATCCATTTTGCCCCTTCAACTACTGTGTTGCCCCTCAGCGGTGATTTCGGCACCTGAAAACGGCCGCTCAGCGCAACATTATCACTCAACGCCACTCGGTCGCAACATTTTCTGCATTTTGGTCGACTTTTAAGCATTCTGGTTGACTGATTGACTTTTCTGGTTGACTGGTTAACTTTTCTAGTTTCTGGTTGACTTTTCAGTATTTCAATCATTCAGTACTTCAATTCTTCTTTCAAATCATTCAATTAACCTACAAAATCAAGGGAATCTTGCACAAAACCATTAAATTCACCTTCAAATCTCTTATTCACAAAACTAAAGTAAAAATATGAGTTCAAGCTAGTTTCTAAGTCTTAAAGGTTGCTTTTAGAATCAATTTTAAGCATAAAAATAAGGGTTTTTCAACCGTTATTACTAGAAGCCATATTTAACCCTAAAACATATTAACTAAAAAAAATATAAGTATATATATATATATATATATATATATATATATATATATATATATATATATATATATATATATATGTATGTATAAATCTTCATTTAAAAAAAAAACATTGGAAAGAGTATCGGAAGGCATATCAGTAACTCCCCCTCCTTTTTGCTTGGCCATTAACATATTCTAACACCTTTCTCTCACATCATTTTTTGTTAAAATTGATTAAAATTTGACAAATTAGAAAAGAATTATCCAAAGAGCAGAGTTCATGTACTCTTGAAAATCAGGAGACGTACATAAAACTCGAGGGTCTCTCCAAAGTTAACAGTTGATACTATATTGTCACTACTATTTTGTGACATCATGAAGATCTGCTTCAATATCTGTCAGTTGAGTGTGTGTCCAAATGCAAATATATGAATCAATATATAATGTTATAATTTACTCGATCCTCGTTCACTAAATAATTATGCCATCTTATGTTATGAATTGAATAGAAAACGAACTTAAATATATTCATCATCTGTTTGTAGTACAGTGCACTTAAATTCACATATAAAATATAATTAAGGTTTAGATTGATACCTTCAAGAAGGTTAAGTTTGGAAAGAATGAAAATTTGATGGACAGCCCATGATCTAAATTTTGTTTCCATTTCAGTCACCGAGGAAAGAATGAAATCTAACCTCCCTGAAAAAATGTATTGCAAAAGATATCACACACAAAGTTATACTTGCATACATGAGAGCAATCATTTCAAAGTTGAACAAAACAAAGTTTCGTACAATATATGTAATGTTCATTAAATTGCATATATGCTAATCATATACCTAAGTACATTCAACATCATAAAGGAATCTTAAGATTTTGAGGCATCGGAAAGAAATGAAGGGGCTCCTTCAGTCCAAGCAAAAGAGACAGGATGCAAAATATCTCCTGCTTCATTCATTCACACAAGTACAGTAGCAAACGCCTCTTATGAGTAACCCTTACTCTGTGTGTAGGAATGACTCAGCAGATACTTCAGCAACCCTCCATACCTTTGCCAGTACTGAAGGAACTCCTTCACTCTTTCTCTCCTTCAGCAGAAATACATTATTATCTTAATCCTTTCTGCTCCATATATTTCCATTGTGTATATTTCTTTTTACTTATGTCAATGGGTTTAGGTACTTTCATAATTATAATATTCATATATTTGTTTTCAATTATGTCAATGGCCAAAACTACAATTCACAAATAAGGGTATATACACCAACCATACAAAACCTCTAACAGAAAATAAGCCTCGTTAGGTATAGAACTTCAATTGCAGGGAACCCTAATTTTGAGAATTGCTAGTACAGTGAAAAAAGATTAATCCAACCCAACACAATATTGAGAGTAAATTTAATTGTTAGAATTCAACAATTGTGGTTGTGAACTGAAACATAAAATAAAAAAACAGAAATCAAAGTTGCAAGTTAGAATTATGTAAGAAGAAGAAGGTGAGAACAAAGATTCTCAAACGCTGCTTCTGCTGCCAAAACCCCTAAACAAGGTGTGTTTCTGGTATAGACAGAGGAAGAAAGCGAAATCGAAATCAAAACTGTAATGACCAAAAAGGACTCGCAGGTTCACCACTCACTATGTCTAATAAGGGAAATAAATTATATAATCATTTATTAATTTTTGTTTCTTTTTTCAGAATTCATATAGTAGTAGAGACAGACATGGTTGTTGTCCCCATGCATACGTACAATTCAATTTCAGATCAATCGAGAGCCTAGGATTCTTCACATTTTGATTTCTTCCACATATGTCATATTTTTTTAGTTACCATATTAAAACAGTAAAAATTTTATATACAGTATAAATTAAAATAATTTTACATGATTGTTCAACAAAAAGTAACAAATTATTGTCTAGGTATAATAAAATTCATTACAATTATTATTAAGGAGAATATTTTTGTAATTGTTATTGAATATTCATAATATATTACCAATTTTATCCTTAGCATCATAACTTATTTTATTGATTTTATTATTTATAAAAAATGTATATAATAAATAATAATTATTCTTAAATGTTTTATAATTATAAAATAATATATTAACAAAAAATATTGATTTAATTTTATTTTTAATACTTTTTTAATAATTGTTATAATTATTTTTTATTTCTAGTTGTAAATAAAAGTTTCCAGTGTTAACTATGACATATTTAAAAATTACTTTTTTTTCACTTGTTCACCATCCATGTTTGTATGAGACGTGGAATGTTCTTCATCTTGTTTCTTCATCATCCGTATATGAGTTATTTGTTTTTGTATATTTCCATTTAATATAAAAAATCTGCTTCTTTCTGACAGTGTAAGTTTTGTTCTCTAAACAATCAACCACCACACTTAGACATCTTGCTAGCATTTGTTGTGGTGATCGGGGATGCATGTCCACAACATTTTTAAGCAAACTATATATATGATAATATATATTTGTAATCTCTTTTAACTCCAAAATTTTACTCTGTAATATGTAATTAAACTTAGTAGTTCTTAGTTGTATTTAATGTTAATTAAACAGTTGAATGGCACATATAACTTTTATAAAACAAATGATAATTTTTTAATGATAAATATTTCTCCCACTAATAATTTTATTTTGATCACTTGTATTTTTTTCTTAATACTCAAATAAAATTCATAGAAAATAATTGGTTTTTGCGAGTTAAATATTATGGTATTCATGTCTACTCCATCAACAAATTAAACCAAAATATTATGAAAATGTGATTTGAAGAATTATGGGAAGAATTATATTTTACTATTCTCATTTTTCGTGATAATTATATAATTAACAATCTTGTATATTCTTACATGATGAACTAGTAAAAAAAAATTAAACTCGAACAATAAGCTTTGATTTAGGAGCAATCGAAGCCTATTAGAACGCGGTGACATCTTCGTAGTTTAATTGAACTTTTTTATCTCAGTTTAAGGGGAACCGAGACATATGCACCATATGACCTCGGTTAGAATTCCAATCGGTGCCTAACACTTTGAAAAATTCCTATAGATTTGACTTTTGCTTTGACAACTTTATGAACCCTGATCTACTGCCTCGGTTCAGTGGGGACCCGAGCCATATGCACAACATGACCTCGATTAAGTGGGGACCCCAAGCAGGCATATACCCTGAAATAGTGAATACTTTTCTCTCTTTATCTCTCATCCCGCACAAGCTTTTGTCATTTCTCTTCACCGCAAAGGGGAGGTTCCCTTTCTCTTTTCCTTTGCTGCTTCATCGTACAGTGAGAAAATGCGACAGGCGGTGTTCGTGGTGGCTCGCAACGGCGCTGGTGGTGGCTCGTGGACACGAGATGATCACGGAGCGATGGAGCAGCGAGGTCGCGGTGATTGTGCGAGGACATTGGCAGTCCTGATTTGTGGCGCAAAAGGGAGGCTCCATTTCTCTTTTCCTTTGCTGCTTCGTCGCACGGTGGGAGAAGGCGACACACGAAGTTCGTGGTGGCTTGCAGCGGCGCTGGTAGTGGCTCGTGGAGGCGCGACGATCACGAAGAGATGGTACGGCAAGGTCGTGGGGACTGTGCGAGGATGTTGGTCGTCCTGATTCGCGGCGCAAAGGGGAGGCTCGCTTTCTCTTTTCCTTTGATGCTTCTCTTCACAATGATTTTGTGATTTTGGTGGTGTTGATTCTGCGATTTAGGGTTTCGGTTGTTCTTAAATTTTGGGGGTTTCTGTTCTGATGATTTGATTTCTTCTGTGATTTTGATGGCTGAGATATGGGTTTCGGCTATTAAATTGGGGTTTTCCGTTCGTTATCTGATTTTGGGTTGTTCTCTGGTTGCGTGAGTGGTGGCAAGGGAGGCGCTGATGGTGGTGGCCATGGGTGTCAAGGTCACCAACGTTGGCAGCTCCGTCTTGGCACACTTTGAGTGTTGAAGATTGGTGGGCACCCTGTTATCAAGCTTCTCATAATCGATCGGTGGACGCAGAAAAAACAGCATAGACGGTGGATGCAGAAACCCATCGGTCTCGCAAGAGGCAGAAAAGTTGGCGAAACCAAACGTAAAAAAAAATAAAATGAAAAACACTCTACTACCTCGGTTCAGGTCCCAATCGAGGTGAAAACCTACCCCTTTTTTCCTCAGTTATGAATCGACGCAAAAAGTCTACCCTTTTCATCTCGCCTCTATATGCCTCGGTTCAGGAACCGATGTCTATGAGCGAAAATAATCGGTGTCGTTTCCCTTGACTGCACTAGTGAGAGTTTGACATGGTGTTAATTTCAAGGGTTTGTGTTGATGATGCTATGAGACTATTGAAAAGAAGGAGAGAGACGTATAACTTGAGGATAACTCAAAATATCAGAGTTCATACTGTATTGTCATTCTATTTTTTGAAATCCTAAAAATCTTTCAGTATCCTGTCAGTTGAGTGTGTCCAAATGCAAATATATTAATATATAATGTTATCTTTTAATCGGTCCTCATTCACTAAATAAGTATGCCATGTTATGTTACTTATGAATTGAATAGAAATAGAAAATGAAGTTATGCTCCAAACCGAAAAATATTGAAAATCCGTTTTTAGTACACTTGAATCATCAATTGAATCAAACAAAGGTTTATATTGACACTTTTGTTGAGAATAAAAACTAAACTCATAATGGTATTAATTGTGTGATGACAGTTAGTTGCTTTATTCACTGTTGTATACTCTGTACATATACACTTGATCTTGTTAATGGGAAAATAACTACACTTGTTTTCTCTATCTCTCTCGTTTATCACTCGTTACAACTCTCTGCATAATTTCCTTAAACACTTAGAAGGGTTAATAGTGGTATCAGAGCTATAAGTTGCGATACCTGGTGAAGTTTTGTGAAGTCCAAGAAGACGTAACAAGAAGTGGAAGTAGCAATGGATGGAATGATCCACAACACCTGCCAGTATTTGACGACAAAGGTTATGATGATTGGTGCGTTAAGATGGAAACAATCCTAGGATTTCAAGAAGTGGATGAAATGGTAACAAAAGGTTTCCAAGAACCTTCGAAAGGTGACTCAGAAGAGATGAAGAAGTTATACGAGGAGAACAAACGGCTTGACTGCAAAGCAAGGATGTTATTACATCAGTGCATCTCTGCTCCAATATTTCGAAAGGTGTCAAAAGCTGTCACGGCCAAAGAGGTTTGGGACATTCTGAAGGAAGGTTATGGTAATTCTAGAAAGGTGAAGAAGGTCTGATTGCATTCCTTACAGAGGCAGTATGAACTCCAATGTATGGGGGAGCAAGAAATGATTGTGGAGTATATTGGGAGGATCTAAATCGTGGTGAATGCTATGAGGGCATGTGATAAAGTTGTGAAGGACAAGAAAACATTGAGAAGATACTTTGAGCTTTAACATCACAGTACGATCATATTGTGGTAGCCATAAAATGCAAGGATCTTGAAACGATGAAAGTGGAATAGTTGTAGAATTCTCTTGAAGCGCATGAGCAAAGATTATATGAAAGAAAGCATGTAGAAAAGGGTGTGATGCAAGGCACGAATCAAGTGTTGCACGCTAGAAATAATAAGAGTTTTAAAGGGTCTTGGAGTTGGAAGGGGCAAAGGGAGATCACGTGGCGGATGCACTAGCGGTAGAAGTACAAAATCCTCTGAACAAACCGGGAAAGATAATGGTAGCAAGCAGAAGGAAGGGAACAATAGAGAAGGAAGGCAATCTAAAGGCAACTTACTGAGTCTTGGACAACTTCTGGAGAAAGGCTACACCATGTCAATGCATCAGAATCTCATAGAAGTATTTGACAGAAGACAACGACTTGTGATTAAGGCTCCGCTTGCCAAGAATTGAACGTTCAAGGTAAATTTGAATGCGACAGCAGTACAATGTTTATCTATTTCAATATCGAAGAAGAAAGTTGGGTATGGCATTACAGATTCGGGCGTTTAACCTTTAAGAGTCTGAGTTTGTTAAACAACAAAGATTTGATAAAAGGTGTGCCTTTGAAGGTTGTGCCATGGGGAAGCAAGCCAGAAGGAAGTTCAAGAAGTTTGCACCCAAAAGAGCCAAACAATCACTTGGTGTAGTTCATTAAGATGTATGTGGTCCTTTTGAAGTGCCATCACTTGGAGGTAACAAATACTTCCGAATCTTTGTAGATGAATGGACTAGGAAGATATGGATTCACTAGTACAACAAAGGAAAACAACAACGGTTGTTTTTGACAATACGATTCGGTTTTCGAACCGAGACCTACATTGGTGAGGTAAAAAGGTAGGGACTTTTGGCCTCGGTTCCAACTGAGGTAATATGTCCAAGGTTTCTGCTTCGATTCTTCTGTACCCGAGGTGATAACATGGGTCTATGGTAGCGGTTCGGGCTAGAACCGATGCCGAAACTCTTTATTTTTTTTTTCAATCATGTGCTCTTATATGAAATTTTAAAAAAAAAAACACTAATTACAAGACCCTAATTACAAGAACAATTAAAACCCTAATTACAAGAAAATTTTGCAAGCACAAAAACCCCAAATTTCCAAATCATAATCCAAAACCGTAGCCTCAAAACGCAGGAATCAGATTCAAAATAAAAAATCCCAAATCGGTTCGAGGTTAGAAACCCTAAACTTGGTGCTGGAGTCAGATGCGACTTCCCTTTTTCGCGAAGAGACCAGAACACGAACGCTCGCCGAGGCACCGCTGCTAGCACATCGCGAGAAAGAAAGATGCGCCTAAGCTATCGAAGTTGCCTCTCTTCCTGCAAAAACGGACCGACACCGAGAAGCGAAAGTGAGTCTTTTCTCCATGCGAAACACGAACCATAGTTTCAGGAGAGGAAAAGGAAGTTTGTGCCTCCCTCACTACGAGGCGAAACGAAACAAGAAGAAAAGAAAAAGATGAAGATGGGTGCTTCCCCCTTCTTGTGAAGCCGCGACAAAGGAGTGAAGAAGAGAACAAAACATTGGCGGAGATAACCCTAAGTGCGAGAGAGAGCAGCGGCGCAATTTAAATCGAAACAAAGGCCTTCTATTTAAAAATGTCTCTGTTCACGAAATTTAAACCTAAACGCATATTATTACCTCAATTATTTTTTAACTAAGGCAATAAACCTCTACCGCCTCGATTTTATAAAGAACCGAGGCCTAAAGTGCCCAAAAAAAGTTCAAAAATTATATTAAATGACAATTTTGTAATTTCAATGAACCTTTTTACCTTGGTTCCAACGAGAACCGAGACCAAAAGCCCTACAAAAAATTAATTACCTTGTATGAAAATCTAAATGTTACAACTGCCTAACTTAATGAGAGGAGGATATGGTATCGGTTCTGCAGGGAGCCGAGGCCATAGCCCCCTTTCAAAAAGTGGAGCAAAGGGGTTTTGACCTCGGTTCTAAGAGTAACCGATGCCAAAAACCCTGCACAGAGATATTTGTTAGCTAAAAAGTCTTTTCTTGGCAACTTTCGCGGGCTTTATGGCCTCGGTTGTCCTTGTAATCGAGGTTGTAGGTGCTTTATGGCTTTGGTTAAGATAGAACCTAGGCATATACTTTCCTAATAATTTAAAAAATGTCACCGCCCCATTTTATGCTTCGGTTTCTGACCAACCGCAGCATAATGAGTGCATTAGTAGCCCCATTTTTTACTAGTGATTTATCTTTTGAAAGAAAAGAAAGAAGTTTTCTCACGCTTTGTTAAATTTTTTGCCATGGTGGAGAGGCAATCGGCCTTTCAGATAAAAATCTTCAGAACTGATGGAGGAGGAGAATTTAATTCTGGGGAGATGAGCAAATTTTGTGATGAAAGGGGAATCGTGCACGAGGTGGTAACTCCATACACACCTCAACACAATGGCTTGGCCGAGAGGAGGAATATAATGTTGCTTGATATGACAAGGTGCTTGATCAGGGGGAAGAATCTGTCACACTGCTTATGCGGAGAGGTTGTTTCCACAATAGCCTATCTACTAAACAAAAGTCCAACAAAAGCCCTTTCAAGTTGTATCCTATAAAAGGCTTGGTTTGGAATCAAACCATCGTAGATCACTTGAGAATATTTGGATCTGTGTGCTATAAACAAGTTCCATATGAGAAAAGGAAGAAGTTGGGTGATAAGAGTGAGACTTTCATTCTTGTTGGTTACCATCCAATAGGTGCTTGTAGGTTGTACAACCCAGAGAAGAATCAAGTCATAATCAGCAAAGACGTATTGATAGATGAGGCTGCTACATTTAATTGGATGGAACCAGAATTAGGTTTGAAACCATAAGTGGTTGTGTCTAGCTGGTTGGAGGAAAAGAAGCCTGATAATGTTGAATAAGTTGCTGCTGATGTAGAAGCCAATAACAGAATATCGCAAAGAGCTAGGCTCCCTTCAATTAGACTCGTAGGTTATGAGATGTTTATAGATAATGAAATAGCAGACTCAGGTGGCCTTGTTCATTTTGCCTTCTTAACCGATGTTGAAACACTTATGTGGAAGCAAGCTATTGATATAGAAAAATGGAAAGAGGCTATGATGGAGGAGCTAAGAGTAATTGAGAAGAACAAAACTTGGGAAATGGTGGAGCTGCCTCAACACAAACAAGTTATTGAGGTTAAATGGGTATTTAAAACGAAGTACAAACCAGATGGCAACATAGCAAAGTTAAAAGCTAGATTGGTAGCAAAGGGCTTCTTGCAAAAACCTGGAGTTGACTTTACAGATGTCTTTGCACCAGTTGCAAGAGTGAAACTGTGAGACTTGTGGTTGCAATGGCTAACTTAAATAGCTGGAGAATCTGCCAGATGGATGTCAAATCTGTGTTTTTGAATGACCCTCTAGAAGAGGAAGTTTATGTCAGACAACCACCTGGATTTGAGAAGAAAGGTGAGAAGCTAAAGGTATACAAATTAAACAAAGCCTTATATAGGCTTTGACAGACACCTCGAGCTTGGAATAATCATATCAACGTGTTGCTCATTAGACTTGGATTCCAAAAATGCACTATTGAGTTTGGAGTCTATATGAAACTAGTTGGACAACAGGGTGTTTTGTTGCTCTGTTTGTATGTAGATGATTTGCTTGTAACTGGAAGTCTACAGAGGCAATTGAAAGATTTAAGTTGAAAATGAAAGAAGAATTTGAGATGACATATCTCGGTAGTTTGAGCTATTTACTTGTGCTGGAGTTTGTGCAAATAGTGGATGGAGTTTCCCTTCATTAAAGAAGATATGTTAACCAGATTCTGAAAAGGTTTAATATGAACAACTGCAATTGCACTTCAATTCCAGTCATGGCAAATCTGAAGCTGTCTAACCAGGAGGAAGAACGTAAGGTGGATGCAACCTTCTTCAAACAAATAGTTGGGTCACTTAGATATATTTGTAATAGCAGGCCTGGCATCAATTATGGAGTTGGGTTAGTGAGTAGATTCATGCATGATCCAAGACAGACTCATCTTGTCGCAGCCAAGCACATTTTGTGTTACTTGAAAGGAACTGCAGATCTTGATCTTTTCTTTCCCAAGAAGTTTGATAGCACAGTTGGAGTTTTGGAGGCATGGTGTGACTCAGATTGGAGTGGTGATCAGGTGGACAGAAAGAGCACTTATGGCTACTTGTTTAAGTATATGGGAGCACCAATCTCTTGGTGTTCTATAAAGCAGAATGTAGTTGCACTTTCCTCATGTGAAGGAGAATATATAGCCTCTGCTGAAACTGCTTGTCAATGCACCTGGTTGGAAGCAATTATGGATGAATTGAAGATTGATTATAGAAAACCAATTCAGCTTTTACTGGACAACAAATCTGCTATTAGCCTATCTAGAAATCCTGTCTCACACGGCAGAAGCAAGAACATTGAAACAAAGTTTCATTACCTAAGATATCAAGTTAACAAAGGAAAATTGAAGTTGGTATACTGTCCCACAGAAGAACAGGTTGCATACATTTTCACGAAGGCCTTAAGATAGAATAGGTTTGAGAAATTGAGGGATTCACTTGGAGTTAAATCCCTAGAGAGTTTAGTTTTAGAGGAATGTGTTGAGAATAAAAACTAAACTCATAAGGGTATTAAGTGTCTGATGCCAATTAGTTGCTTTAATTCACTACTGTATACTCTGTACATATATACTTTATCTTGTTATTGACAAAATAACTACTCCCATTTTCTCTATCTCTCGTCTGTCACTATTTACAACTCTGCATAATTTCCTCAAACACTTAGAAGGGTTAACAACTTTCAACTAGGCAGGGTTGGAACGTATGCAAATTGAACCATACCATGTTGTATATTTTGTTTCCTTCTCAGTCATCAAGGCAATAATTGAATCTAACAATCCTGAAAAATATGTAATGCAAAGTAAGCTGATTGGTATAGGTACTCTGCGAATTTATTACCAGTGTTATGGCAAAAGAAGTTGTTGTATTTATTTTATTCAGTTCTCGGTTTTTTTATGTACGAGAGATGAGAGATTCTACAGATTAGAAGCTAGTAGTAACAATTATAGAAGGTCTTTGTATTTGTATCTCTTTGGTCTCTATGGCCTTGTGTTTGTGTAAAAGGGATCAAACCACTTGTACTTCTCATACTGTACAAAATCCTCTCATTATATATATATATATATATATATATATATATATATATATATATATATATATATATATTATTATGGAAATTCATCAGAGGCTTCGACAAAGGTTACATATATGTTAATCATATATTAAGTAAATATCTATGCACATCCGAAGGGGTATTTTGTAACTGGTTCTTGAGTCCTATGTATTTGTGTATATTTGTTTTGAACATATATGAAGGAGTTTAGCTTTGTATTCATAATATTAATATATTTGGTCTCTTTGTTGAGCCGAATCAACAAGCATATATGCTGTACGAAAGATCTAATATGAAGCAAGCTAAACCAGCAAAATACAGCAACAACAGAGGGAACAAGGAAAACAATAAAAACTGAGAAAAGGGAGATATAATAATGAACCTTAGGAAAAGTGGGTGCATGGATGAAATACTTTTATATGACTTTCACATATTATTGAGTAGTTTCGTTGAGAAATGGTGAGAAGCAGCTTGCATTCTGTTTGTTTAAATCCTTTGTCTTCTGTACTATTTAGGTGAGAGGAAGGTGAGAGGAGAAGCGAGGATGCTCAACACTGCTTCCGCTGCAATAAACCCTAAACTAGGTTTTTTCTATCTGTCAAATCCATATATAAAATGTTATGTATAACGTTGCCTAACATTAGGTCCAATAATTCATGGTTAAGACATGTATATTTGAAGTGTAAATATCTCTACCCTAAACCAGGTGTCCTTTCTAGCTGTGGTAGACAGACCAAGAAAACAAAATTTCAAAAAGGACTTGCAGATTGACCAATGTTTAATAATTAAAATAAATTGTATAATCATTTATTATTTTTTGTTTGTTTGTTTTCTGAATTTATATAGTAGAGACATGATTCCTCTCCTGTGCATACGTACAAATCAATTTCATATATGTTGACAACACGGGAATCTTCAAATTTTATTATTTTCACATGTCACAGGTTTTTAATTCCATTTTAAATTAGAAAAAAATATGCTTAATAAATACAAATATCTTTACATAAGTTCAACACCTAACAAATAATTGTGTATATGCCTATAATAGTATAATCGTGTGTGTGTATGTGTATATATATATATATATATATATATGTATATGTATATATATATATATATATATATATATATATATATATATATATATATATATATATATATATATATATATATATATATGTATGTATATATATATGTATATATATATATATATGTATGTATATATATATGTATGTATGTATATATATGTATGTATATATATATGTATATGTATGTATATATATATATATATGTATGTATATATATATGTATGTATATATATATGTATGTATATATATATGTATGTATATGTATGTATATATATATGTATATATATATATATATATGTGTGTGTGTGTGTGTGTGTGTGTGTGTGTGTGTGTGTGTGTGTGTGTGTGTGTGTGTGTGTGTGTGTGTGTGTGTGTGTGTGTGTGTGTGTGTGTGTGTGTGTGTGTGTGTGTGTGTGTGTGTGTGTGTGTGTGTGTGTGTGTGTGTGTGTGTGTGTGTGTGTGTGTGTGTGTGTGTGTGTGTGTGTGTGTGTGTGTGTGTGTGTGTGTGTGTGTGTGTGTGTGTGTGTGTGTGTGTGTGTGTGTGTGTGTGTGTGTGTGTGTGTGTGTGTGTGTGTGTGTGTGTGTGTGTGTGTGTGTGTGTGTGTGTGTGTGTGTGTGTGTGTGTGTGTGTGTACACTAGTGCAGCGAGGGGCTTTTACCGCGGTTATTTTTCACTATACGTCGCGGTTTACGAACCGCGGCATATTCAGCCGCGGTAGTAAGTCAGAGACTTTAGGCCGCGGTTATAACCGCGGTATATATGTTACGGAATATGCCGCGGTTGTCCAAGGAACCGCGGCATATTCCCCTGCAGTTTTTTAAAATTGCAGGTCTGTTTTTGTGATATCTACTACCACAAAAACAGACCTGCATATAGTAGTGTCTTGAATCTCTGCAAAAGACAATTCATATTAATTAGTGTGTATGAATTCAACATTTGGGAAAAAATCAAAATTTGATAAAGTTATCAAAATTTGTTAAAGTTACCACTAATGAAGAAATCATATTAAAAATGCAAAAGGGCATAAATACCTCGAACAGGGGCGGCGAAAAAGCTTGAAGCAACAAAGGGGAATGGCAGCCGAGAGGAATGACAGGCGTTTCAAACGATTTTGATCGGCTAAAACTGTTTCTTATCGTCAAAAATGGCAAATGACCGAACAATTTTGAGTTTAAACGGTGAAGAAACGAGGGAACTGAGATGGGTGGTCGGCGAGAGAAGAAAACTCGAAGTCCAGCGAGCGTCTGCGCGAACAAGACGATACTGTTCCAAAGTTTTATTTTTTAACTCTGACTGGAGAATCTACCGCGGTTCACTACTTAACCGCGGTATAAGATTGCATTTTTGAAATTATTTTTAAACTATATGTCGCGGTTCGGCGGACAACCGCGGTATAAGATGGCATTTTTGAAATTATTTTTAAACTATATGTCGCGGTTCGGCGGGCAACTGTGGTATATTCCTCTAAATATTTCAAATTCATTTTAAATTTATTTCAGGTAGGAGAATAGGTTGCGGTTACTCTGAGAACCGCGGCATATACCCCTGTAACTTCTGAAATTCTCTGACTCAGTCAGCCCCTGCAATAAATTGGCAGGGGTATATGTCGCGGTTTTCCAGAGAACCGCGGCATATAGGCTGTTATTTAATTTTTTTTTTCAGACGTGGCGTCAAAGGGGATGGTTGACTGGCGTATATGCCGCGGTTCCCCTCTGAACCGCGGCATATTCCTTCGATTTATTTACAAAACTGCTACCGCGCACCATTATGCTGCGGTTTCTAGTGAACCGTGGCATAATGTGCGCTGTAAAAACCCAATTTTTTACTATATATATATATATATATATATATATATATATTGTGTGTGTGTGTGTATATATGTGTGTAAACATCACTTCAAATCATGTTTTTTAAGGAAAAAGAACTTAGCTGTAGTTTTATATATTTAATAAAGAAAAATATAATAATTATTTGGCATAATTAGTAGGATGTTTCACAAGGTAGTAGGAGAAACTGAGAAACATATATGACCACTTGTTATGAATTTAATGACGGTGTTTATATTCTATATAAGGTTTTTCTTGTTTTGAGAAGTTGGATCATATGTTATATCTTTTCAGGAATTTTTTTTAAGAGTAATAATCACTTATTATAGTTCTTTTTCTTTTTAATTTTCACTCTTGAATAATGTTACTTTTTATATTGAACAATTAGTTGTTTTAAACAATTTTGACCGTATATTTAATATAATGATATTTAATTTTAGTTTAAATTATTTGATTGTGTCTTTTATTATTAAAGCATTTTTTATGCTAATAAGATAATTTTTGTAATACAAAAAAAAATTATTTTTATTCCTGACAGTTTTGTTAAGTCCAACTAGCCATGGCAGTTTTGAAAATACCTTAAAGTAGTGACTACTAATGCAGTCAAGAGAAACGATAATAATTATTTTTGTTCATAGACAACGGTTCCTGAACCTAGACATATACAGATGAGACAAAAAGAGATAGGTTTGCCTCGATTTAGAATCGAGGCAAAAAGGAGTAGAATTTTGCTCGATTTATAGGTAACCGAAGTAGTAAGGTTCTTCCTTTTTTTTTTTGAAGGACTTTTTGCCTCGGTTTCTTATGAACCGAGGCAATAGAGTTTTTTTATTTTTACTTTTTTGCTTTCTATATCTTAGCTCCAAATGGTGACTACTTTTCTTTAAATATATGAGATCAAGCCTTTGTCCATCATCTCGAATGATGTACTCGGGTCTTGAGCCTGCTACATATTGATTTGATCTGATAGGTCTTCAAATCTTTGAGTAGCCTGCAAAAATAAATAGCAACTAATCAATACTTCATCAAAAATTAAAATGCTATTGAAGATTACAAGAAGTATATTTCCTTAGTAAAAAGTGAAAGGATCATGATTCTTACCACTGCTAATCAATCAACATTTCATCAGTTTGTCCAAACTGCTTCAACTCCTTTTCATCGTGATGCATAGTAAGTTATACTTGTTCATGCGCATTCCTCTTAGATTTCAATAACTTATTATTAATTCAATAAAGTAAACAAAATGAATGTACCTACCTTCCTCCATGACCCTTTTCCATGATGAGCATATTTCCATTGCCCAAGTTGATGAGACCCTCGAACTGTTGAACCGTCCACTTGTACCACCTCATGAGAAACACTTGAAGTGTTAGGCTTTGAGACATAATGACCAAGTTCCACTAATGCAACTAAGGGATATTGTCTCGGTTGTTTTTGGTTTATAACAGCGATTCTGCAACCGAGGTATATTCAGGCGAGGTAAAAAGTCAGGACTTTTTGCCTCGGTTCAAAAAACCTGAAGCAGTAAAGCGAATAAGAAAAATAAAAAAATTAGGTCTATTGCCTCGGTTCAGGTTTGAACCGAGGTCGTAGACCCTTAAAATCAATTAATTAAAGGGTTTATTGCCTCGGTTGGATCTAGAACCGAGGTAATAAACCCTTTTTTGCCTCAGGTTTTACCAGAATCGTAGTCTAAAGTATATTTTAAAAAAAAAATTATTGTTTCTGTATCACATAAACCAAATAAAAAATCCCAGAAACACAAACAAGCGCAGAAAACATTGTTTTCTATTTATCAGGATTTTTTTTTTGTTTTTTTTCAAACTTTAAAATAATATTTAAAATAGTTACATTTTGAATTTTGAGCTAAAAATTTTTGTGGGGGGATTTCATGATTTTTTTGGTTCTTTATACAAATTTTCATTTCATTTACAGTTCGTTTGAGCCTACTCTCAGTTTTACATATACCTATGTTTTGATGTGTTTGGTGTATGAAGAACAATCAACCAAACGAAAACTTGAAAAACCTAAAACGGAACTAACCTTGAAGGTGAGTTTGTGGCTGAAACGATATGATTGGTTGCAGGGTTTTATTCTTTTCCTTTTACGTGTTTAGAGGGAAGAAGAGTTCTCATAAACTTATATCATCCACAACTAATGAGTGTAATATTAATTTCTTCTCTCCTCGACGCAAGCTCCCTAACATCTTGAAGATGCAAGTACAATGAGATCTGAGCTTCTCTTCCAAATGTAGTATAATCCTAGTGTAATTTCATCAGCGCATCTGAAATGATTTTTGCAAGCTAGTCTAATGCACCAAGAGGGTTGTCCTCAGATAAATGAGTCTTCTTCGGTGTAGGACTTCCCTCTTGACCTATTTGTTGTTACACGAAAAAATGGTTATGTTATAACGTCAATTAGAAGTAAATATTAAAATTGAGAAGTATATAATACGAGTATTTACCAGGGGATCAGATACATCACCAATCAAATGTCTAGGCCAGGCGACAAAGGACTTAAATGCCTCTTCCACGGTGAAGAACTCATCTATAGGCACAGGAAGAACGACATCTGGTATGACAACTTCATCCACCGTGACGTTGACCTCATCTTCTGCAAGCTGTACACCATGCACTACAGTGGCTTTCTCATAAATTGTACCACGAGCCACTAGCATGGTCCCGGTATCAGAGAGAATATATAAATGACATGTACGAGTGTCATCCATGTCGTCCTTTAGGACACCGGTAGCTGAGCAACTTCCTTTATTGCTTCTACTTGTCAAATTAAATGTTAGGCTGTACAAAAAGTAAATTAATAAATAAAAATCATTAAGTTTACCTGTAGGGGGCACAACATGTTCCGCTACAGGAGATGGCGGAGGACGACTGCCATAATCCTTATAGCGCTACTGGAACTGGCGCGTAACCATTTCAGCAACTTCATCATACAACTCTGCCCGAACCTTCTTTGTGATCTCCTACGCCATCTCTTTTCTTATGTCCTCCTTCATCTTTTTGTATGAATATGGACGCGAGGAAGACCCAAAGAACTTTCGTATGCCTACGCCAGTCCCAACACCACACACCCGTCCTGGGTGCTAAGGTCGTCCAATAGTTGTGGCAATAATATCCTGACGACCTTCTTGCGTAAATTCACCTTGGGAGCTCTGCTCAACCAAGGAATCCTGTCACATAACAAAACTTCAAAATCATTTGAAAGATCTATGTAATGTATATAACAAAAATGTTGTAAAAATATGAGAAATGACATCTTACAACTCTTTTAGATATCTCTCTGGCAGAGTCGGAAGTGTAGGAGCCCAATAGTCTTATACGAGCTAACTTCCACTTCACATGCCGAGATGGTGGTGAAGGAGGAGGAGGAGGAGGGTCACCACCCTCAGAAAGTGGAAGTCTACTATCTGACTTCTGCTTCATTACGTTTTCCTTGAGCTTACTATATCCACCACGAGACAGTAGGTGCCGATTTTTATTCTGAGCACTTATTCTCTGTGCTTTTGACCTTATTTCCTGTGACAAAATGAAACAATTGTCATAAAAATAATTATGAATGATGAATTGAATGATTTTATCTACACCTACCTACCACGTCTCGGATGAACGAAGCTCTACAAAGTGACGCCATGTTTCTTCGTCAATTGCTGAATATTTGGAACATGGAGATTCATTACTTTTTGGTCCAAATATATATTTGGACGTAAATTTTGTCTTAAACCCTCGAAATCTTTCTACAATTGCATACAAACACATATTGTTTAAGCTCTCTACATTTGGCATATCAAATGTCATGTACAACAAAGAAAGTAATAATCTTATATCAATACAAATTTATCAATATAATGAATCTAGAACTTGGAGCAATATTGTTTAACTTACCAATAGACCTTGCCAAATGAGATTTCAATCAGCCTCAAATACATGGTCAAAGGATTGAGTAAGTATAGAGATACAATCATGTGCTAGTACTCCAAGGTAAGACCTAAATATATCTTCATTTAGGCGAAATGCAACTCCAATGACCACGTCAATAATGACAGGTGTCCTCTCACCCGCATTTCTTCTAAGTATAAGTTGTTGTAACCTCATCTCTCCTCTCGTCCGTCTAGAAGTGGTGGGGACTTCATCCCTTGACGAATGAGGTGACTCCGCCATATATCTGCCACAATAAATAAGATGAAAGATTAATAAAACGCTTATAAAATAACATATATTATTTAACAAAAGCCATAAATATTTACGCAAACATAAAATTCATACATAATCATATGGATTCATCATATGTATATTCCCTCATTGTGATATTTCCGAATTGCTTGTATATAATCAATTAGAGGGTCGTCATCCAAATTTATTGTCGTTTTAAATGGATGGTTGTCAGCAATATGAAGATTACTTAGATTCTCTTTTTTATCTTTAATTTGTCTTTTTCCTTGAAGAGCCACATATCAATGGTTAAACGCATGATCTTTGACATAAAAGCCCTGACTTGCTTGA
This sequence comes from Vigna nakashimae, assembly GCA_034642375.1. Taxonomy (NCBI): domain Eukaryota; kingdom Viridiplantae; phylum Streptophyta; class Magnoliopsida; order Fabales; family Fabaceae; genus Vigna; species Vigna nakashimae. The sequence goes on from CM067759.1 coordinate 19,726,910, forward strand.
TATGCCATGATAAACGGTTCATCTCCATAACCAACCTTTCCAATATCAACAAGTGTCATACCAGATTCATCTATTTTGACATCACTCTTATTGTCGACCCACTTACATTTGAAGAGTGCAACAAAAAACTTAGTGTAATCAACCTCCCATATGTCTTCAATTCTACCATAATATCTCATGGATCCAATTACAGGATTTTGATCTTTGGATATGGAAAATTGTAGCGACTCAACTTCTAGACTAATGCCACTATTTTGCATTGTGCTTTTATCATCCAAAGTCTTTGTATAAAATGTGCAATTATTAATTTCGTAGCCTGTACAACATACAAAATCAAACTTCAAACCATTTGCTAGCCACAACAAAGTCTCAGAGGACCGTGATTTTTTCAAAACTTCAGATTTGGACCAGGACAAGAATGTTCTGTTATACTCCATCAATTGCCATTTCTCTGATTGTCTTGGATACTTGTCCTTTACAACGGCTTTGGGTGCTTCCAAAAATGGGATCACTTCATCTGTGTTATTTAATATGTATAGATGTTCTTGCATCAATTCTTCACGACTTTTCGTCATTCATACCTCAGATGCTTTTACTTATAGAATATCTATTCAACCATGATATCCAAGGGACTTCTATTGGATTTGCTTTAGTCATATAATCAGAGTAAAACTCAATACTTTCTTCAGCAATATATCTTTCAATCATTTAATCTTCTGGACGATATTGATTTTTGACGTACCCTTTCAAAATCTCCATATAACGCTCAATAGGGTACATCCTTCTTAAGTATACTGGTCCACAAAACTTTATTTCTCTGACCAAATGAACATGTAAATGCACCATGATGTCAAAAAAGGATGGAGGGAAAAACATTTCTAGCTGACACAAGATGATGATAATATCGCTTTGAAGTTCATCTAACTTTGTAGGATCGACGAATTTACGACAAATTGACGAGAAATATGAGCACAATTGAGTTATAGTCTGCCTAACTTTTTTGGGCAAAATTCCACAAATTGCCACCGGTAACAATTGTTGCATTAAGACGTCAAAATCGTGAGACTTCAGTCCAACAACCTTTAAGTCCTGCATTGACACTAAACTCTTGATATTTGAAGAGTATCCTTATGGTACCGATACTCTTTAAACAAAGAAAAAAACTTATCTTCTCTTGTATGGACATTGTGTAACATGCATGGGGCAAATACGTACGTTTAACAATCTCTCTTGGTGCCAACTCTTCTCGAATCTTCATGTCAACCAAATCCAAACGCACATTCACTCCATCTTTTGTTTTTCCCTAGATGTTTAGTAGTGTACCAATCAAGCTATCACAAACATTTTTCTCTACATGCATGACATCTATGACATCTATGCAATGTCTAACATTTAACTTTGACCAATATGGAAGATCAAAGAATATTGATTTCTTCTTCCAAGGGATCGTTACAGAAGACTTCTTCGACATTTTCCCAAATACATGATGTACTCTATTAACTTTTTCAAGAACTTCAAGTCCAACATTGTCTTTCTCTTGTTCTCCATTGAATGCTTTCTTTAACCTTCAATATGGATGATTAGATTGTAAAAATCACCGATGACGCATATACATTGTCTTCCTTCCGTGTTTTAATTGATGAGCTACAGTGTTTTCTTCACATATAGGACATGCTTTATGACCCTTCACACTGTACTCCGACAAATTACCGTAAGCTGGGAAGTCATTAATGGTGCAAAATAACATGGCATGCATCATGAAAGTTTCTTAAGCAAAGGCATCAAATATTTCAACCCCATCAACCCACAACAACTTCAACTCTTCAACTAGTGGCCTGAGATAAACATCGATGTCATTTCCAGGCTGCTTTGGACCAGATATCAACATTGACAACATCATGTACTTTCTTTTCATGCACAGTCCAGGAGATAAGTTGTAAATTATCAGTATAACGGGCCAACAACTGTGATTGGTACTTAAATTACCAAATGGGTTCATTCCATTAGTAGCTAAGCCAAACCTAAGATTTCTACATTCTTCACCAAATTGGGGGAATTCTTGATCAATATTTTTTCATTGCTTTGAATCAGCTGGATGACGAAGCAGCCCATCAGTTGTTCTCTCATTTGCATGCCATCTTAGGTTTTTAGCGTCTTTGGGATTCGCGAACAAACGCTTATGTCTGGCCACGAGTGGAAGGTACAAAACTACTTTTAAAGCAGAACCATTCTTTTCTGTGTGACCACTATCTTCACTGTTGTTTTTTGACTTGTATCGTGATAACCCACATTTTGGACACTTTATCAAAACTTCATTCTCATTCCTATATAATATGCAATCATTCGGACATGCATGTATCCATTTATACTCCACACCCATCGGCCAAAGAATTTTTTTTACATCATATTACGAGTGGGTAACGTATTTCCATCTAATAGTATTTCATTCAACAACGACATGAATTCTGTAAGACTCCTATCAATCCATCCATTGATCGCCTTTAAATTCATGAGCTTTAACACCGCTGATAATTGTGTGAACTTAGTTGAACCGACATACAAAGGAATCTCTGCATCAGTGGACATCGTTTCATACACATGCGCTTGGGCAAAAGCTTCTGCGCCAACATCGCGGATCATGTCCTCTAAGTTGTCTTCTTCTAGTTGTCAATACCCAATTTCGTCCGCGTAAATAAAATTCATCACAAAAATAAATAAAAAAAAACATAAAAAAAAAACCAAAATGAAAAATACTATTTATTTTACTTTTTGCACCCCAAATTTTCTTTTAAACACTTAACCCAATGGCCCAAAATAATCTCTTACTTTTTTACTTCCTCACCACCCCTTTTCTCTTATCACACCCCACTCTCCACATCACCATCCACATCACCCTCCACATCTCATTCCACATCATCTACCTTTTTCATTTACTTTTTCCACATCATTTCCATATTAATTTTATATATCAACTTTTCTAATTTTTCCACTTACATTTTTTAATTATATCTTCTCCATCAACATTTTTTATTATCCATTTTTCTCCACCTTATTTCTCCACCCACTTTTTATATTATTTCTTTCACTTATTTTCCACATTAACTTTTACTATTCACTATATTTTATTTCACCTAATTTCTCCACCAACTTTTTATATTATTTCTTTCACTTAATTTCCACACCTAATTTCTCCACCAACTTATTATATTATTTTTATTCATCAACTTTCTTCATCCTTAACTCTATAAATACCCACATTTTCTTCACACACACAATTACACAATATCCATCTCTTCTCTCTCAAAATCTCTACATTCCATCTCAAAACTCTACTCCATTTTTCTCTCACACTTTACCATTTCCTATTCCCTTCAAACATAGTAAATTTCATACCATATTTTCACTATAAATTCATCTTCTTCACCATCAATCTATCTCTTCTCACAACTTATTACAAGCAAAATCTTGCTTCATCTTTCAAATCTTCAACAAGGTACACATTTTCTTTTCATTCTATTTATATGCATTTTGATCATTTTTTTTAGTTTATAAATTTATCCTATTTTCTACCACAATTTTATCCTATGTTTTTTTTTCATATTTTTATGTCATAGATATTTCAACTCACCTCTCTTCTTAAAAAAAAATATAAAAAAAAAACTATAAAACATTAAAAAAACATGTAATGATATAAATATCGGTGTGAGTACTCGTGCGATCGTACGCATCAGCCTAGTACTCATTACCCAAAATATAAAATAAACAAAAAAGTCGTATGAGTACTCGTGCGATCGTACGCATCAGCCTAGTGCTTATTACGCAAAATCTAAAATAAACAAAAAAAGCCGTGTGAGTGCTCGTGCGATCGTACGCATCAGCCTAGCGCTCATTACGCAAAACAATAAAAAATAAGGAAAAAGTCGTGTGAGTGCTCGTGCGATCATACGCATCAGCCTAGTGCTCATTACGCAAAATAATAAAAAATAAGGAAAAAGCCGTGTGAGTGCTCGTGCGATCATACGCATCAGCCTAGTGCTCATTACGCAAAACAATAATAAATAAGGAAAAAGCCGTGTGAGTGCTCGTGCGATCGTACGCATCAGCCTAGTGCTCATTACTCAAAAAAATCTAAATATTACATCAAAAAATACCAAAAAATAAAAAATCTTCAAAAACCAAAAACATCAACAATTTCAAAACAACAAACAATATGGCTAGGTAGAACTACGTGATCCTTGATTCTCCATCAAAAGTGGAGATACGTAGGAGCAAGGCCAGTCCTTGTCAGGTTCACTTTCCCAAAAATCCAAAATCATTTCCAAACAAAATTCTAAAATAATTTTCTAAACGAAATTTTCAAGCATTTTTTAAAGAACTACGGAACCCTAATTTCTCATTCTTAATGAGAATACGTAGGAGCAAGGTCAATCCTTGTCGGGCCCAAAAAACTAAAAAATACATTTTGTTTCTTTAGAATTTTATTTTAGGGGAAAGTTAAACATTTTGAAAACCACATCATATTCGCGTATTTAGTTAAAGGTACTGCCTTAGGGCAGGCGTTGTAGGGTGCTAATACCTTCCCTACACGTAACCGACTCCCGAACAAGGAATCTCAGTTTCACAGACCATGCCTTATCATTTTATGGTTTTTTCATAGTTTTCCAGAATAAACTATGGTGGCGACTCCAAATCTCTTTTTCAAAACCCCGCGTTTTATTCTTCGGGTCGTCGTCCCGTCGCGATTCTGGTTGCGACAGATGGCGACTCCACTGGGGACGCTAGAGAGTCAGGCCATTTAATTAGATATGCGAATTCGATGTGGTTTTTCTTTGTGTTTTTTCCCCTTTTCCTTATCTATGATTGATATTTGAAATAGTTGCATGTGAGTTTTTTTAGTTATTCTTTATCTTTGAAGTAATTGTTCCTTATCTATGTCTGATATATCTACTTATCTGTGTTTATGTTGCAAGTGTTGTTTTACATTATAATCTCCCTTCACACACAAACACTATGCATATCATGAGTGGGGTCTTATACCCGGGTCTGAGCGCAACTTAAAATTAGAGGGGTTGTATAGCGATGTCACTCTGGGATGTACTTCCTGTTTAGCTATCGTGAGAACCCCAGCTAGAGTCTGTTATTTTCATTTGTGTCTCCGCATCTAGTTGATTACTCTGACTGTTGTGGAGAGACAGTGAAAAGAGCCATAGCTCTGGTGGCCTTGATTTAAGCATTAGGAAGCTATCCTTGTGAGTGCATATATTCGGCCTTAGAACTTTAAGTTATTCAACCTCTGATACGGCAAAAAAGGGAGACTATTTTGTTTCAGTTTGTCTGTCATTTCCTATTTTACAAAAAAATTTGTCATGTTTCTTTTAAATAAATAAATAAAAAAAGAAAATATGAAAATAAAAAAAAGAGATTAAAATGGATTTTGTTCTCGGAATCATTCAAAAAGGAAAAAATTAGAATTTCTTAAAATATCATTAGGGCATGAAAAATTTTGAAAAAAAATTATGCATATTTTAGGGGCAATATAGATCATTATTTTGAATTTCTGGACCTCATTTTTCATACAAATAAAAGGCGAATTGTTATCCTTCAAACCAAAAAAATCTTTAAGCGTGCAATATCTTTCCTTTCAATTAAAATTTAATTGTTCTGATATGTACATATATTTATTTTTCGTAAGTCAAAAAAATAAAACTTAACTAAAAAAAAAATAATAATGAATGAAACCATATTTTTTTAAGTTTTGAGAATAATTCTTGGGTTCGTGCATGCTTTTGTTTGAGTCCGTTTTTCAAAAGAAAAAGGGCCACCAAACCCAATTTTCTCTAAAAAATTTGCAAAAAAATAAAAAAAAAATCTTTTTTTAGCTAGTATCATCATTTTACTTCATATTACATTTCTTCATTCATAAAACCCAAAAAAAAATATGCATATCGTATCAAATGTTGAGTCAATTATTTTCAATGCAAATCATCCACTTTATGACATTTCATAAAAAATGTAATGGATGTCATAATCTCCTATAGTCAAATGATTAAATCACATATTCTTAAGAAATATTTGTGTGTACATTGCTTGGAAACATCATCCTGGAGCCTTCACTAAATCAAAGATTGACCTCAATCATGTTCTTTAGTCTAAATAAACGCAAACTTTTACACTGGGGCAGATTTTCCATGTTAAGATTACTTTCATTGGCTTTCATTCAGAAGATCCTTAAATCCGTTGGGACAAAAAAATGAAAAAAAAACAAAAAAATGACTCTTGTTGCGATCATTTAGTTTTGTCTTCTAATTAATCTTGTGAAAATAAAACAACCAAAATTTGAAATGATGTGTGGCCATCTTTCTTCATCAAAAAACAAAAGATATATCCGTTGATACCAAATTTGAGCCAATAAGAACTTTCTTTTCAAAAATTTACCTAAACAAGGGTTATCATCACAATAGAAGTCAACTCAAATTGCAAAAGAACACACTTAGTGATCAAATGAAGAAAATTCATCAAAAGTGAAGCAAAAATAGGAAGAATCACAAAGTGATAACAAACGAAGAAAGTCAAAACAGATTTGACGAATAGCTGATACAAGGTATAGATGGTAACTCTTGTTTCAAAAAACAAAAATCCACAAACATTTATTTGGGCCTTCATATCTTTTCTTTCAACACCCTTTAGCCTAAGCCACATTATAAGCTCAATAAAAGTCCACACAGATTGAATTATGGTTGCTTAAATTTTCATAAAGTTTAATTTTTAGACAAGACAAAATGACTAACAATACAGTTGTAAAAAATGATGAAAAAAAATAAATTTCCTCGGAAGAAGGGAAGTCCCTATTGATTAAGATTATATGAAGGAAAATCAAGCCAATTGGGGCAATCCTTTCAAGCCAATCATTTCCATATCCATCACAAATTTTTGAACAAATTCATATCACATTCAAACTCTTCCCCCCAATTCCCAAACTAGGGGCAACTTTATAGGTTTTACGTAACCTTTTTCACTCATTCTCCAAAACTAGGGCCGCTTTGAGAGTTTCATATGTTTTGGCCCATTCAAAATATTGGGCAACTTTGTTAATCTCACATTTGTTTCATGTGTATATTCAAAGTTCGTACCAAGACCAGGGCATCCCTTGTTGGGCCTCTCAGATTTGTCCGCACTGAAATTCATAAGTCCACCCTCAAAAGAGGGGCAGACACTTTGGGGCTTTGTATGATTTTAAGTCCATCTTATCATTCGTAAACCCGAAATGGGGGACAACCTCTTTTTGAACCTCGCTTAATTGACTCATACCCGAAACTAGGGGCAACTTTGTGAAAGTTATACCATCACAATTCATAGATACATTTGTCCATACCTATCTTTTTACCATGCCCCCAAACTGGGGCAACTTCTGAGTATCTACGACTTCACATTGGCATTTGTAATTGTTTTAAGGAGTAAGAGTCCCAAGTAGCCAACCCGGTACTCTCCAAATCCTTCCACATATTTGTCCCAACCCTTGATATCAAGCATGTACACACTAATGTTTCGTCAAAAAAATTCTAGCACAGAAGCTTCATTTTGAACATTTTACTTTAGAATTCGACATCCATTATAAAAAGGAAAATGAAGGTCTAAATTTTCATAAATTTGATGATTTCAAAGAAAACAAATTGACTCAGTCACAATTTTCCATTGTAAAAAAGAAAAAAAAATCACAAGTCAACACCATGTACATATTTTCATAAACTTTGAATTTGTTTGCATCTTCTTCCTTCAAAAAAGAAAAAAAAATCAACATCAAAGTTTTCTCGTCCAATTTCAAGATTTAAATCAACCATGTTTCTTTTGCATATTGAGGCTTCAAAATCCTAAGCCTTGTACAAAAATGCAACACCTTGTTTATTGATTTGAACATTATGCAATTTTTTTTTTTAAAACCTTGGAAAATTTTTCAGTATCTCAAAATTTCAAAACTTAAAAAAAAAATTTCAATTCAAAACGATAAAAATTTTACTTTCTGTCATTGGTATCTCGGCCCTCTGCAAGGCAATGGTCGAACCCAATTTTACTTTTTGTCATTGGTATCTCGGCCCTCTGCACGGCAATGGTCGAGCCCAATTTACTTTTTGCCATTGGTATCTCGGTCCTCTGTAAGGCAATGGTCAAGCCCAATTTTACTTTCTGTCATTGGTATCTCGGCCCTCTGCAAGGTAATGGTCGAGCCCAATAATCAAAATCAAATCATTCACTTCTTCCATAGGGTTGGTACACCCTCCACGAGGTTGGTACACCTCATTCACTTCTTCCATAGGGTTGGTACACCCTCCACGAGGTTGGTACACCCTCCACGAGGTTGGTACACCTCAATTCTCTTAACCTTGTTAATAATAATAAAAAAAAATCTTATTGTTCCTTGTTCATTTTGAAATACGGACGAAATTAGTATTTCTATCTTTACTTATCTTTTACTCTGATAATATAAAAACATTGTTTGTCATATTATCTAGTAAAATCTATGTAAAGAGGGGCATCTATCAATACCCAATTTCTTCCGGGTAAATAAAATTCATCACAAAAATAAATAAAAAAAACATAAAAAAAAACCAAAATGAAAAATACTATTTATTTTACTTTTTGCACCCCAAATTTTCTTTTAAACACTTAACCCAATGGCCCAAAATAATCTCTTACTTTTTTACTTCCTCACCACCCCTTTTCTTTTATCACACCCCACTCTCCACATCACCATCCACATCACCCTCCACATCTCATTCCACATCATCTACCTTTTTCATTTACTTTTTCCACATCATTTCCATATTAATTTTATATATCAACTTTTCTAATTTTTCCACTTACATTTTTTAATTATATCTTCTCCATCAACATTTTTTATTATCCATTTTTCTCCACCTTATTTCTCCACCCACTTTTTATATTATTTCTTTCACTTATTTTCCACATTAACTTTTACTATTCACTATATTTTATTTCACCTAATTTCTCCACCAACTTTTTATATTATTTCTTTCACTTAATTTCCACACCTAATCTCTCCACTAACTTATTATATTATTTTTATTCATCAACTTTCTTCATCCTTAACTCTATAAATACCCACATTTTCTTCACACACACAATTACACAATATCCATCTCTTCTCTCTCAAAATCTCTACATTCCATCTCAAAACTCTACTCCATTTTTCTCTCACACTTTACCATTTCCTATTCCCTTCAAACATAGTAAATTTCATACCATATTTTCACTATAAATTCATCTTCTTCACCATCAATTTATCTCTTCTCACAACTTATTACAAGCAAAATCTTGCTTCATCTTTCAAATCTTCAACAAGGTACACATTTTCTTTTCATTCTATTTATATGCATTTTGATCATTTTTTTTAGTTTATAAATTTATCCTATTTTCTACCACAATTTTATCCTATGTTTCTTTTTCATATTTTTATGTCATAGATATTTCAACTCACCTCTCTTCTTAATAAAAAAAAATATAAAACTTTAAAAAAACTTGTAATGATATAAATATCGGTGTGAGTGCTCGTGCGATCATACGCATCAGCCTAGTGCTCATTACGCAAAACAGTAAAAAAACAAGGAAAAAGCCGTATGAGTGCTCGTGCGATCGTACGCATCAGCCTAGTGCTCATTACTCAAAAAAATCTAAATATTACATCAAAAAATACCAAAAAATAAAAAATCTTAAAAAACCAAAACCATCAACAATTTCAAAACAACAAACAATATGGCTAGCCAGAACTATGTGATCCTTGATTCTCCATCAAAAGTGGAGATACGTAGGAGCAAGGTCAGTCCTTGTCAGGTTCACTTTTCCAAAAATCCAAAATCATTTCCAAACAAAATTCTCCAATAATTTTCTAAACGAAATTTTCAAGCATTTTCTAAAGAACTACGGAACCCTGATTTCTCATTCTTAATGAGAATACGTAGGAGCAAGGTCAATCCTTGTCGGCCCAAAAAACTAAAAAATACATTTTGTTTCTTTAGAATTTTATTTTAGGGAAAAGTTAAACATTTTGAAAACCACATCATATTCGCGTATTTAGTTAAAGGTACTGCCTTAGGGCAGGCGTTGTAGGGTGCTAATACCTTCCCTACACGTAACCGACTCCCGAACCAAGAATCTCAGTTTCGCAGACCATGCCTTATCATTTTATGGTTTTTCCGTAGTTTTGCAGAATAAACTATGGTGGCGACTCCAAATCTCTTTTTCAAAACCCCACGTTTTATTATTCGGGTCGTCGTCCCGTCGCGATTCCGGTTGCGACACTAGTTGATCTTCCATATCCATGGTGGAATCATTTACATTTTTAGTTGGAGAGACAGTTGGACAATTTGTTAATTGACCGTGCCATATCCATGTTGTATAACTTCGTATGAAACCATCACAGATATGATGTTCCCTAATATCAGTTGCATTCAACTTCCTCCCATTCAAACAATTAACGCAGGCACATCTAAACTTGACTTCATCATCACCACTTGTAATCGTATTACGTTGCGCAAAGTCTATAAATTCTTCTACCCCTCTCTCGTACTCAGTGTTGATGCGTGGTAAATTAATCCACCCTCGATTCGTATGCATGTTTACTGAAATTGTTTACACAATTTCAATAATCTTGAATGATCACTTTGATCGTTTTCATATTCAAGGTGTGACCTTATCCCATTTAAGAAGATTCACTTTTTTTAGTTTATTAAACATATCAATTTTAAAAAACATATCTAAAATTTCACTAAACTTTTCCAGCATTTCGCATTGGTCTTCAAGTTACACGAAATGAAAATGATTATAAATCACAATCAAATATGCACTCGAATATCAATACAAAACACAACTGCAAAACTTCATGAAATTTAAGACGTGTATATTTAACAAAATTGATATGTATTAATAAACTAAGAAAAAGTTATTACTCTTCTTAAACTGTCCAACCGAACAATTTAAGATTCAATACTTATAAATTATTATTATCATCTCCTTTCTATTCATTTTTAAAAAGTACATTTGTTCAAAAAAATCTGGAGATAGAAAATAATTTTTGTATTGAATCTCAAACAGGAATCTAAAGCTAATTCAAAACAAGAATATATCCAAACAAACAAATAATTACATATGCAACATACATCAAATAAAAGGAAGCAAAGGACTATTAAAATCACCACAGAAAAATATCAATCAAATACTATTAAAAGCAACTATGGAATGTTTTTCATAAGTATTAAAATTTTAAATTTTGTCACGAGTTAATTTAGAGTTTTTCATATTATAAATTGCATTACCCCATTTAAATAGTAAAATTCTCATCTCTTTTATTCTCTTGATAATGTGCATTTTCGTTCCAACCTCTTAAATTAACCTCTTACTTCTTTACCTAGTTTTCTAAACCACTTACCACTCAGTGTAGTTTTTTTATTTAATTATAATTAGAAGTTATTAGAAAAATGAAGTTATCAAAGAAAAGGAGTAGGTCACCATGTTGGAAACCCTTATGCTTGTCTTATATTAGCGCATGTATAGATTAATGTAATTTTTAAAAAATAAACTGAAAAAATACAATGTAAGATTGGTAGAAAATTTCAAGAAGATATACCGAAAAGATTTATTCCTCAAGATTTATTCGAGGTAAGAGTAACCGATATAAGTGAATTGGTAAATATAACTTTAAGACTTAAAAGTATTTTTTATCTTTGATCAATTATTTTCCTGTTTTCTTACCAATACTAATTAACAATTCCCTTTAGTCTCAGCAAACTGGTAACCAAGGATTTCAATTCAATAGTAAAAAGTTACTTGGTTCTTGTAAAAATATATACACAGTTTTAAAAACTATGTTAACTCTTTTAATTATTTTCCACACCTTTTACTGAGTGTTATTTGAAGACTAAAGTATTTTATACATGTTTGGTCTGATATCTAATTCAATGCACTGCAAATACTAATAATGAAGTGTTTTAACCTTCACATTCCGATCGTACCTAGGTCCCCACAATAATGAAGAGTCAAAAACGTACTTTTTTTCCAACCTTCTCACGCCCACATTCTATATATAAATATGGCACTAATTTTGGTTCAGACCATATGATTTGGTCAGATTAAGAGGGTAGCTAGCAGGTACAAAAATGAAGGATTACTCTGTTGCAGTGGCATTTAACGCAACCTTTTTCACCATCTTCATGCTCTTGCTCTCATACTCCAACTATATATGTAGAGGCCAGGAAATCTCTCGGAGATCAATATTCTTCACCTTCCTTCATTGCTTTGTTCATCAATCCGGCTTATTCTGGACCTAGCCACAAAGGGCGAGGTCATTGAAGAAAGTCTTTACAATCTCTTCAATTATTTTCCTGTTTTCTTACCAAACTTAAAAGTTGCTGAAGATGAAATTTCAGCAGGTTGATTATGACTCAAATATGTACGTATTTTGAGGTCAAGGTAAGCGATAACCGCAATAATCTTAATCGTGGTAAACCCTTCAATAAAAAATGTGATGTATCAACGCCGTGGGAAAGGGAAGGTTGCCCATTTATGACTCAAATAGAATTTTTTCATGTTTTAGTCACCCATAACCAAACCCCATAGCAGACATTCCTTTCTTCATTCAAACCAATATCAATCACCACAGACAAATAAAATATAAAGGGTTTTAAGAACTTACCGTGGCAGCAAACGACGGCAGCAAAGGCAGCGAAGCAGTGATGGAACGACGGGAACGATGGTAGAAGCCGCGTTTGGAGAGAATACTCCTGTTGTTCGCCAGAGAAATAGAGTCACCCAACTTGGATAGTGCTTCGTCGGAGACAATGGAGGTGAAGGAGGGAGAGGAACTGTGGCGACACGGCGGTGGATGCACGGAAAAGACAACAATGGCCAACCCGTGAGAGAAATCGAAACGGAGACCGCGTTGCGCGTTTGGTGATGGAGGTTCACGTTGCAGCAGTTCACGTTTGGTGGTTGCAGCAGTTCGAAGAGAAAGAAGGGGGCTCTAACGGAAGAGAAAGAACTGTAAACCCTTTTTTACGAAAGTGTAAAAAAAAACAAAGGGATATTACCTCGATTTCACGAATAACCAAGGCAGTACACAAGCTACTAAAGCGGTTTAACAGAAACCCGATGCCTAAACATCTTAAAAAAATTCAAAAAAATCCTATATGCTTGGGTTGGCTTCCAAACCGAGGTAGTAGCACATTTCGCCACTGGTTCTGGGAAAACCGAAGCAGTCTATGCGGACAGAACGAATTGACACAGACACTTGTCAGATGAAAAGGTTGAACACACAAAATTTTATGCTTTGGTTAACTTCTAAACCGAGGTTGTAGCTGGTTTAGACAGTGATTTTGTGAAGAACCGAAGCGGTATCCCTTTTCACGAAAAGGTAGTCAGTCTAACTTGTAGAGGGTAGGTGAGTTGCAAAGATTTTTATGCCTCGATTGACTGGGTCACCCGAGGTAGTATCGCGTATAGGCACCGGTTCCTTAGTAACTGAAGCATATAAGTTCCCCTAAATTATAAAAACGCCACCGCGTTTTAATGTGCTTCAGGTTTTCCAAAATCGAAGCGTATTGGGTGCGTTAAAAAGTTGTTTTTTTTACTAGTGATGGTGTATATGTCTCGATTCCCTTTAAACCGAGGAAGAAAAGTTCGACTATACTACCAAAATGTCATCATGTTCTGATAGACTTCGGTTGCTCCTAAATCGAAGCCTATTGTGCAAGTTTAAATTTTTTTTTTAGTTAGTAGTGGACGATTCCAAAAACTCCTAAAAGTGGTAGAGGTTTGGTTAATCCTGGGAAGTAGTAGATGTTCTTGAAATGTAAGCATCTACTGATTGTTCTAAAAAAACCCTATAAGTAGCAGCAATTTTGAAACCCTCGAAAATAATAGTGATTTTTCAATTGTTTGTAATTAACTACCGACGCTATTATTTTCGGTAATTTTTGTAATAACAGAAAATGTAATTAGAGGGCTTAAAACAGTCAGTATTAAACCCGTAAAAAATTGGACACTTTTATAGAGATACATTCTCAATATATCATCCAAAGGCTGAATAATCCATTTCTAATAGTATATTTTTGTTATCTTGATGCCTATGATTAGAACTTTCATGTTTATTACATATAAAATCAATTTATAGTATAAATAGTGTAAAACCTAACCTTTCCAACCAAATTTTATGAAAGGTATTAGGCTTAATGAATAATTCTCATCTTACCTATAGTAGGTGTAGGATTTTGATCACACCTTATCTCTAGTTGAACCATATATATATATATATATATATATATATATATATATAATATGTTAGACTAGATATTTAATGGATAGTCCTCTTACAAATATTTAATATATAATTTTAGAAAAGTAAATAAATAAATTATCTTATATTTCTAGTGTTTTTATAGACTATTATTTTTATGTAAATATTATTTGAGTTAACGGTTTTAATGTTATTACAAATTACTATTTCTTTTAATCAAATTTATTACTTAAATATTTTCTCGGAGAAATGCACAAAAAAACAGTGACTTATAATAAAATGTTTTCAATCTTATAATCTATATCATCTTTTGAAACATTGATATTCATAAAGTTCAACATTGTACATGGGAGGGTTTTCTCTCTAACATTGCGCTCTCTAACATTGCTTTGTCTGCCTCAACTTAGGATTTTTCTCATATTTTCCCTGTTACAAATTTTATTTTATATTTTTATTTTTGTGATAAAAGTGGTTTGACTTTATTAATTTTTTTCTCTATCTTATTGTTACTATTTTAATTTACTACAAGAAAAAACTTATTACTTATAGTCAAAATACGTAGATATAAGTCTAAAATTTGATGAGTAATACGGTGTTATTTATGAATTATATACAGACAAGTAAAATAATCATAAACATAAATTGCGTAATTACCTACGAATGAGTTTCTGCTAAATTTAAACTGCATGTTGTTAAAGTTTTATTTCTACACTTTTCTTTTGAACTACACAAACTATCTTATCACAAGACATGTACTCCTAAAGAACAGAGTTGATACTATGTTGTTACCGCTATTTTGTTACATCATGAAGATCTGCTTCCATATCTGTCAGCTGAGTGTGTGTCCAAATGCAAATATATGAATCCATATATAAGGCTATATTTTACTCGATCCTCGTTCACTAAACAATTATGCCATGTTATGTTATGAATTGAATAGAAAACGAACTTAAAAATATTCATCATCTGTTTGTAGTACAAAATGCAGCTAAATCACATACGAAAAATTATTAAGGTTTAGATTGATACCTTCAAGAAGCCAAGTTTGGAAAAAAGAATGCAAATTGGATGGATAGCCCAAGATCGAAATTTTGTTTCCATTTCAGTCACCGAAGGAAGAATTGAACCTAACCTCACTGAAAAAATGTATTGCAACAGATATCACACCCAAAGTTAGACTTGAATACATGAGAGGTATCATTTCAAAGTTGAATAAAACAAAGTTTCGAAACATACATGCAGATCATATATTTAAGGACATTCAACATCATAATGAAACATAAATATTTGTGAGGAATACTGATAAGGTGGAAGAAGAAAAGTAACATTAAGATGATGGACAAGGGGGAAAAACTGTGCATCTTGTATATGATGAAATTAAACTTGATACCTTGTGAATTCTTATGATATGTCTAGTGTGCCATGTTTATGAATGTGATTTATAACCATCGGCTTGAGCAGTCTAGATCTAGAGAATGTTATGCAGTGGTGAAGAGTCATTACTCAGAAAGATCTGGAAGACTATATGCTACTTTGTGTGCACAATTTTATTATATCTATGAACAGAAATGGAGGAAACAGAAAGAAATGAAGGGGCTCCTTCAGTCCAAGCAAAAGAGACAGGATGCAAAATATCTCCTGCTTCATTCATTCACACAAGTACAGTAGCAAACGCCTCTTATGAGTAACCCTTACTCTGTGTGTAGGAATGACTCAGCAGATACTTCAGCAACCCTCCATACCTTTGCCAGTACTGAAGGAACTCCTTCACTCTTTCTCTCCTTCAGCAGAAATACATTATTATCTTAATCCTTTCTGCTCCATATATTTCCATTGTGTATATTTCTTTTTACTTATGTCAATGGGTTTAGGTACTTTCATAATTATAATATTCATATATTTGTTTTCAATTATGTCAATGGCCAAAACTACAATTCACAAATAAGGGTATATACACCAACCATACAAAACCTCTAACAGAAAATAAGCCTCGTTAGGTATAGAACTTCAATTGCAGGGAACCCTAATTTTGAGAATTGCTAGTACAGTGAAAAAAGATTAATCCAACACAACACAATATTGAGAGTAAATTTAATTGTTAGAATTCAACAATTGTGGTTGTGAACTGAAACATAAAATAAAAAAACAGAAATTAAAGTTGCAAGTTAGAATTTCTGCTGCCAAAAACCCTAAACAAGGTGTGCTAGCCAGAGGAAGAAAATTAAATTTATAGAAACCAAATCAAAACCGTAATGACTAAAAAGGACTCGCAAGTTGATCATGTCTAATGATGAAAATAAATTGTTTAATCATTTATTATTTTTTGTTTTTTTTTTCAGAATTCATACAGTAGAGACACAATTTGTTGTCCCCATGCATAGGTACACTTCAATTTCATTTTCAATTCAGAGCCCAGATTCTTCACATTTGATTTTTTTGTTATCATACATCAAAACAGTAAAAAGTATACAAACACTATAAATTAAAATATTTTTACCTATTTGTTCAACAAGTACCAAATTATTGCATGTGGTAAAATAAAATACAGTACAATTAATATTAAGAAGACTTTTTTGTAATTGTTTTTGAATATTCATCATTTATTATCAATTTTAGCCCTACCATCATAACATATTTTATTGTTTTTATTATTTATAAAACATTATATAAAATATAATAATCATTCTTAAATGTTTTATGATTATAACACTATTATACAAATTAAAATATATATTAATTTTATTTTTAATACTTTTCTTTAATAATTATTATAGTATCTAATCTTTTATATTATTATTTCTGATTTCTAATAAAACTAATGTTTCCACTGTTAATTATAATATATTTAGAAATTAATTTTTTTCACTCGTGCACCATCCATCCATCCATCTTTGTTTGAGACCTGGAATTAATTTTCTTCATCGTGTTATTTCTTTATTTTTATATTTTTGTGTAGGGGTAAAAGGGTCTTTTATCTTTATTTAATTGGTTTAGAAATTAATTAAGGTGGTTTTGTGTTTAGAAACACTATCAACTCTAAATCAAAGAGAGAAAACAGAAGAAGAAAGGAGATTAGCGTTTTAGAAGAAGAAGAGAGAGGGATGTGAAACTCTTAGTGTAAAGGAAGACTGATGGTGTTTTAAGATTGTAGATAAAATCTTATGATTTGTCAAAGTATGTTGAAACTTACCTTTGTTTGTTTATGATTGTATGTTATATGTGTTCTTGATTAACTTGATTGGTAATCCTTGTTTTGATACATATGTATATGATTATGATTATCTGTGGTTATTGTTAGGTAAGAGTTTGTGTAATGAACATAGGGCTTATGTAATGGTTGTGTTGGGTTTTCTCTATGAATGTATTATGTATATTTTGTTGGGTCATCGCAACAAAGGTTTTTATGCTAAGGGAGAATAAAGTTATGATGTTTAGGGGTTATGCAATTATATGTTGTAAATGTTGGGTTATTGGGATCCCTTCTTATGTGGAGAATAGCACAATAATGTAGACCATTATGTCTCACTTTGTTTTAGTGGAGATGGGTTAGATCAGTAGGACACATTAGAGTCATTTGAAAAAAGAGAAAAACCAAGTGAGAGAGAGAGGAAGAAAAGATGTCATTCCTGCATAACATAAATCCTGCATTAGTGTTTTCGTTAAGCCGTTCACCTTTGGATTAGGCTGATGTTTTAACAGTTGGTTCCAGATATATGATTCTTCATTCTAACCGTTTGAATTGTCAATCAAAGGTCTAGTTTTGGAGAAAATAGTCTCGCATCAGCAGGTCTGTTTTGGAGAATTTCATAAATTTGTACTAGTGTTTTCGTTGTTGTGAAATCGTTCACCGTTGGATCAGGCTGATTTTTGGACAATGCATTCCATACATATGATTATTCAATTTGATTGTTTGGATCATCAATCGAAGGTCTAGTTTTGGAGAAAACAACCTTGCATCAACATTTCTGTTTTGGAGAATTTTCATTTTCTTAATTCTCATTTGTAAGCATTATGCTTAGTTAGTTTGGTTGATTGAAAATCCTATTTGGTATTTTTATCGGAGACTCTTTCACACCTTATTATTGGGGGTATAACATGTCAATGATTGGATCTGGATTATTCAAGCGATGCATTATATGTATTTGAGTATGTTTACATAGGTATGTGATGCTTGAATGTAAGTATAATGTGTTAACTATGTTTCCATGTGATCTAGGGTTGATGTATGTATGTTTGAATGCTTGAATCATGTCCAGCATGAGTTTCGATTTGACAATAATCGATTATCTTTAGTTATAATCGATTATCTGCACTCTAATTTTAAGTATGATTTCGAGAATAATCAATTATCTGTGATGATAATTGATTATCTCTTTTTTGTATGATAATTCTAAGTAAATTTTACTGAGATAATTAATTATCGTAAGTGATAATTGATGATCACATTATATTTTGTAAGATGAAGAAGGTGAGAATAATCCTATTTTAAGTTAGAATTATGTAAGAAGAACGTGAGAACAAACTCAAGCGCTGCTTTTCTGCTGCCAAAAACCCTAAATCAGGCGTGTTTCTGTGCTAGCCAGAGGAAGAAAACTAAATTTATAGAAACCAAATAAAACTGTAATGACTAAAAAGGACTCAGAAGTTGACCATGTCTAATGGTTAAAATAAATTGTTTAATCATTTATTGTTTTTTGTATTTTTTCAGAATTCACACGGTAGAGACACAATTTGTTGTCCCCATGCATAGGTACGCTTCAATTTCATATCAATTCAGTGCCCAGATGCTTCACATTCGATTTTTTTTCAGATGTCAAAATTTTGTAGTTATCATATATCAAAACAGTAAAAAGCATTTAAAATATTTTTACCTATTTGTTCAACAAGTACCAAATTGTTGCATAAGGTAAAATAAAATACAGTACAATTATTATTTGAGAGTCTTTTTGTAATTGTTTTTTATTATTAATAAAACATTACAAAATATATAATAATTATTCTTAAATGTTTTATAGTTAGAACAATATTATGTAAATTAAAAAAAATATTTATTTATTTTTATTTTCAATTCTATTTTTTAATAATTATTATAGTATCTAATATTTTAAATCTTATTTCTGATTTCTAGTTATAAAACTAATGTTTTCACTGTTAATTATAATATATTTAAAAAATTATTTTTTTTCACTCGTGCACCATCCCTTCATCTTTGTTTGAGACGTGGAATTAATTTTCTTCACCATCATATGAGTTATTTCTCTTTGTAGCTTTCCATTTAGTATCAACATCTTTTTCTTCGTGGTATTCTAAGCTTTGTCCTCTACACAATGAACCACCACAGTGATACATCTTGCTACCATTTGCCAATGTGGTGGGGGAGGCATTTCCCCAAATTTTTAAGATATATATATATATATATATATATATATATATATATATATATATATATATATATATATATATATATATATATATATATATATATATATATATATAAATATTTGAAATCTCTGTTAACTCCAAATTAGTACACTAGTATAGAAAAAACTTTAGACTTATGTTATTTTGAGTGTTTTACGTCTGATTCCGACCTAACGTCTATTCGGGTGACGTTGATGAAACGTCGGACCCCAATCAGACGTCTATATAGACGTATAGAGATCGGTCTTCTAAAAATCAGACGTCTAAAACGTCAAGTATTTGATTTGATCTTTGTCCGCTTGAAGCCTCTCGGGTGGCTCCTGGCTCTTGGTGATTCGAGTTTACAACTTTATATTTTAGTTGAAGAGAATAGATTGTACGTTTTTTTGTATTGGATGGTTTCAAAAACATAGTGGAGGGAATTGGAGGAGTGCAAAACGTAAGAAATCGCTGTCCAAGAACGTCGTCCAAGGACACGAGCAAAACTGCAGCAAAACCCAACGAAAACGCATTTTAATCAGTTCAAATGAAAGATAATTCATCAAAGAGTAATGTAATCGGAGCAAACTTAATTTAAAACGATACAAAAGTAAGAAAACAAACTTGAAAAATGTAGCTCATGGAGAGAAAACGCGACGAAGATAATGAATAATGAGTGCGCGTAACGACTGTCTCGCATTCACGGTGTTTTAATGCAGACATTTAGAAGTCGGTTCCCCCAATAACCATTTGTACTAGTGTTTTGTTCATTCTAAAATATAATTTGTATGATTCTTCATTCTAACCATTTGAATTGTCAATGAAAGGTCTAGTTTTGGAGAAAATAGTCTCGCATCAGCAGGTCTGTTTTGGAGATTTTCATAAATTTGTACTAGTGTTTTCGTTGTTGTGAAATCGTTCACCATTGGATCAGGCTGATTTTTGGACACTGGATTCCGTGCATATGATTATTCACTTTGATTGTTTGGATCATCAATCGGAGGTCTAGTTTTGGAGAAAACAACCTTGCATCAACATTTCTGTTTTGAAGAATTTTCATTTTCTTGGTTCTCATTTGTAAGCATTATGCTTAGTTAGTTTGGTTGATTGAAAATCCTATTTGGTAATTTTATCGGAGACTCTTTCACACCTTATTATTGGGGGTATAACATGTCAATGATTAGATCTGGATTATTCAAGCGATGCATTATATGTGTTTGAGTATGTTTACATAGGTATGTGATGTTTGAATGTAAGTATAATGTGTTAACTATGTTTCCATGTGATCTAGGGTTGATGTATGTATGTTTGAATGCTTGAATCATGTCCAGCATGAGTTTCGATTCGACAATAATCGATTATCATTAGTTATAATCGATTATCTGCGCTCTAATGTTAAGTATGATTTCGAGAATAATCAATTATCTGTGATGATAATTGATTATCCCTTTCTGTATGATAATTCTGAGTAAATTTTACTGAGATAATTAATTATCGTAAGTGATAATTGATGATCACATTATATTTTGTAAGATGAAGAAGGTGAGAATAATCCTATTTTAAGTTAGAATTATGTAAGAAGAACGTGAGAACAAAGATTCTCAAGCGCTGCTTTTCTGCTGCCAAAAACCCTAAATCAGGTGTGTTTCTGTGCTAGCCAGAGGAAGAAAACTAAATTTATAGAAACCAAATCAAAACTGTAATGACTAAAAAGGACTCAGAAGTTGACCATGTCTAATGGTTAAAATAAATTGTTTAATCATTTATTGTTTTTTGTATTTTTTCAGAATTCACACAGTAGAGACACAATTTGTTGTCCCCATGCATAGGTACGCTTCAATTTCATATCAATTCAGTGCCCAGATTCTTCACATTTGATTTTTTTTTCAGATGTCAAAATTTTGTAGTTATCATATATCAAAACAGTAAAAAGCATTTAAAATATTTTTACCTATTTGTTCAACAAGTACCAAATTGTTGCATAAGGTAAAATAAAATACAGTACAATTATTATTTGAGAGTCTTTTTGTAATTGTTTTTTATTATTAATAAAACATTACATAATATATAATAATTATTCTTAAATGTTTTATAGTTAGAACAATATTATGTAAATTAAAAAAAATATTTATTTATTTTTATTTTTAATTTTATTTTTTAATAATTATTATAGTATCTAATATTTTAAATCTTATTTCTGATTTCTAGTTATAAAACTAATGTTTTCACTGTTAATTATAATATATTTAAAAAATTATTATTTTTTCACTCGTGCACCATCCCTTCATCTTTGTTTGAGACGTGGAATTAATTTTCTTCACCATCATATGAGTTATTTCTCTTTGTAGCTTTCCATTTAGTATCAACATCTATTTCTTGGTGGTGTATTCTAAGCTTTGTCCTCTACACAATGAACCACCACAGTGATACATCTTGCTACCATTTGCCAATGTGGTGGGGGAGGCATGTCCCCCAAATTTTTAAGATATATATATATATATATATATATATATATATATAATATTTGAAATCTCTTTTAACTCCAAATTAGTACACTAGTATAGAAAAGACTTTAGACTTATGTTATTTTGGGTGTTTTACGTCTGATTCCGACCTAACGTCTATTCGGATGACATTGATGGGACGCCGGACCTTAGTCAGACGTCTATATAGACGTATAGAGATCGGACTTCTATATAGACGTCTGATCTATACGGATCAGACATCTATATAAACATTTAACCTAAACAAATCAGACGTCTAAAACCTCACCGTATTTGATTGGATCTTTGTCCGCTTGAAGCCTCTCGGGTTGCTCCTGGCTCATGGTGATTCGAGTTTACAACTTTATATTTTAGTTGAAGAGAATAGAATGTACGTTTTTTTTTGTATTGGATGGTTTCAAAAACGTAGTGGAGGGAATTGGAGGAGTGCAAAACGCAAGAAATCGCTGTCCAAGAACGTCGTCCAAGGACACGAGCAAAACTGCAGGAAAACCCAACGAAAACACATTTTAATCAGTTCAAATGAAAGATAATTCATCAAAGAGTAATGTAATCGGAGCAAACTTAATTTAAAACGGTACAAAAGTAAGAAAACGAACTTGAAAATTGTAGCTCATGGAGAGAAAACGCGAGGAAGATAATGAATAGTGAGTGCACGTAACGGCTGTCTCGCATTCACGGTGTTTTAATGCAGACATTTAGAAGTCGGTTCCCCTAATAACAGACGTCTAAATGGCTTTAGAAGTCAGAGTGGCGGGATCAGACGTCTAAATAGAGTCCAAAAGTGACTTTTTAAATTTCTGGGATGAGTATTTAGACGTCGGTTCCCCTCATAATAGACGTCTAAATGGCTTTAGAAGTCGGAATGACAAAATCAAACGTCTAAATGGAGTCAAAAAGTGACATTTAAAATTTTTGGGCTGAGTATTTAGAAGTTGATTCCCCCACAATAGACGTCTAAATGGCTTTAGAAGTCGGAGTGGCGTGATCAAATGTCTAAATAGAGTCAAAAAGTGACTTTCTAAATTTTTTGGCTGAGTATTTAGAATTCGGTTCACCCCACAACAAACGTCTAAATGACTTTAGAAGTTGGAGTGGCAGGACTAGACGTCTAAATGGAGTCAAAAAGTGACTTTTTAAATTTTTGGGTTGAGTATTTAGAAGTCGGTTCCCTCCCCCCCCCCCACCCACAACAGACGTATAGATGGCTTTAGAGGTCAGAGTAGCGGGATCAGACGTCTAAATGGAGTCAAAAAGTGACTTTTAAAATTTTTTGGTTGAGTATTTAAAAGTCGGTTCCCCCTTCAACAGACTTTTAAATGACTTTAGAAGTCGGTTCCCCCCATAAAAGAGGTCTAAATAGAATAAAAAATTAATTTTTTTAAACATATTTGTTTAGTTTTGGCATCCATTCGGGGGAGCCGACATGTATGAGTATTTAGAAGTCGATCCCCCATAACTAATGTCTAAATAGTTGTTTTATTTATAGAAAATGTCACCGGTCATTTTTTACGTTGAATGTCTAAAGGGTGACGTTAAAGACTTTTTCTGCACTAGTGGTAGTTCTTAGTTGTATTTAGTGTGAATTAAACACCTAAAAATGAAATGTTAGTGTTAATATATTGTCTTTATCTTAATTTTTTTTGTCTTTAGTTATTTTTTTATATTATTTCTTATTTGTATTTTTGGTTTAACTCATACTTCTTCTATTATGAATAAAGAACCATAAGTGTACATTCTATACAAGAAAGTTTAATCTCATAAATAGTTTTCACTATATTCGACATAGTATCTAGAGTATGAGGTCCTTTTGAGAAAAAACAATTTGTTACCTTTGCCACTAGGCGCCGCTACTGGCGCTACCGCCGCCTATGTTTGCCACCATTGGAGTTCCAGTTTGACCAGTGACAACAAAATTTTGATCATCTCAGTCGGCCACTCTTAGAATTTTCTCTTTCAACACCTATCTTTAAATATCTTAGTCTCGTTCTCCTAATTTCAGTTCTTTATAGTGTCCTTTTCACTATTTTCCAATGTTCATTGCCTTTGTCCACCGAATGGAAGGAGTTTGTTTCTAGGTACTTTGATGAATAAAGGAGACCATTCTTTTGAAGAGCCAAATCTTCCACCTTCACTATATATCATTGTGCATCATCATTTCCATTATTCCCGTGAAGGGTAGTCTATTTCTATGTATTCCAATCTAGTCCATGGAGTTTATCACTATTCACCACTAAAGACCTCATCCGTTTCTGATGGCAATCTAGTCTCTGCAGTCTATTGTTGTCCACCACTACAGGTCACAATCCGTTTTTTATGGCAAGCTTGTATGTCGTAGTTTGTCACTTTCAGCCACTACTGGTCATTGTCCATTATTGATGGTAATCTCCTTTGTCAAAGTCATCTTAGTTGAAGTTTTGCGGTTGTCCACCACTGTCCAATATTATTCTTCATAGTTTTTGGGATTTCTCTTTTTTGTTTGTCCATGGCTTCTTTCGTTGCTTACTCTTCTTACCTTTCTTCTGTCACTAATGTGTTTGTCTCGTCCATATTTGTTTTTTTTCTCAAGTCAAAGATGATTTTTGTTAGTTTATTTATGTTCATGGTGGCTCTTCAACAATTGTCTCATTATCAACTAGATGTCAATAGGGCATTTGTTAACGATAATATGCAAGAGATTTATATGAAGCAACCTCCTAAATTTGTTGCTCAGCGGTAGTCTTCTTAGTTGGTTTTTCGTCTTCTACGTCGTCTACACAAATCATTAACAATTTGGTGTCATTCAAGTGCATAAAGAGATATTTTCACTAACTCTTTATTGATTATATTATTAAGAAGTTTGGTAGATACGATTTGTATGCACTTGAGGGGAAGTGTTAGATATATTATCTTTATCTTTTATATTTAGTTAATTTGATATTATTTCTTATTTGTATTTTGAGATTAACTTATATTTCTTCTATTATAAGTATAGTATCCTATATATATATATATATATATTTACACAAGAGAGATTAATTTTATATATAATTTTCACACAATTACAAATGATTTTTATATACAAATTATAATTTTATATTTCAGAGCAACATTTTTTTATTATATATCATTTTATTTTATAAACATCTACGAAATATTACATTTTATTTATCATAATAATAATAATAACACTTTTAATTTTTTGAATTAGTTTTAAATTCATTATCATTACCTGTTTGTTTTAATAATATTGATCATAGACTAATATTTGATTTGTCCATATATACTAATACTATTTATTACAAGTTATCAATAATTTATATAGTTTAAATTCTATAATTATGGGTAGAACTATAAATTTACTAATCTCATTTTCTATTATGATTATATAATTAATAATCTTGTATACTCTTACCTATGATGCACAAACTGTTGCTAATTCACTATGAAGGGTTTGTGTGAATGATGCAATGAGAGTATTATTGAAAATACGAGAGAAATATCATAGTTGTTAATATTTTGAGTTTTGGAATTTAAAGTTAATAGGATAAAGAAATTTTTTGAGATCTTATTGAAATAGTAACACGAAGTAATTTATTTTGTAGTTGTGTTTGTGTTGTATTAGATATTGTCTTACATCAAATAATAGAGCACATGAGTATTTATAAAGTCAAATTATTCTAGAAAATGATAGTCATAATTTTTGTGTGATGTTCTAGATCTTTACCAATTTAGAATGTTCTTGATTTTTTTCTTTATATCTTAAACTTTTCTTCAATATTGTATATTTTTTTTAGATTTTAATACTTTTATATTAGGATTCTCTATATTCTTCTAGAATTTGCACTGTACTTTAATACTTTGACTTGATGCAAATTCGGTAACTCCAAGCACTGCTCACAATAGTTCAAATCTTGGTCTTTGTAAGGCCTTCTTAAAATTATTTGGAATTTAGTCTTCTGTTGGACAATACTCTAGTCGATTTTGTGTAATTGTCTTTTCATCTCGAATTAAGTGATATTTAATGATTGAGTTTTGTTCTTTGATGATGAACTGGATATTTTGCTATTTCTTTGAAGATAAAACACCTGATCCTAGTGAGAAAGCATATCCTAAGATACTCTTCATAACGTCCATTGATGCTACCCAACCACTATTTGTGTAGCCAATCATCCTTGACTTAGTCATAGTTTTGTACCATATACCAAACTTGTTTATGCCTTCTAGATATCTTAAAATTATTTATCCTACTAATGAATTTGACTTGGCGTTTCCATGACTCTTAATAAAAGACTTGTAGCATACATAATTTGCAGTCAAGTGGTTCTTAGATACAGGTGACTTCCAATCAAACTCTTGTGACGTGATGCATTTGTTTCTTGTGGTCCACCATCTTTTTGTAGCTTCTCGTTTGGCACAAATGGAGTAGCGACGAGTTTACAAACAAACATCTTGAACTTCTTTAACAAAGCTTTAATATATTTCTTTTAAGAGATAATTATACTATCTTTTTGTTG
The DNA here is from genome assembly GCA_034642375.1 of Vigna nakashimae. Lineage (NCBI taxonomy): Eukaryota > Viridiplantae > Streptophyta > Magnoliopsida > Fabales > Fabaceae > Vigna > Vigna nakashimae. Next base: position 19,753,612 of record CM067759.1, read on the forward strand.
TTTCACCTTTATACAAAGAAAATAGTTCATCAAGCCAAGGTTGGTCATCCCAAATGTCATTCTCATATCTTGTATAAATTCTTTCATCACCTCTATATTGTCTCTAGTATAGATAAGATCATCGACATATAACGAGACAATGAGATCATATTGACTATGCACCTTAATATATAGTATTGTCTTACTCTTACTCCTCTAAATCCTTGATCGATGAAGTATTGATCAATCAAACTATACCATGATCGAGGAGTTTGCTTTAGGCCATATAAAACTTATTTTAGTCTTAGTAGTTTGCCTTTACTGCCTACGTTGATGAATCCTTGTGGTTGTTAAACATAAATCTCTTCTTTGAGCACTGAATTTAGAAAGGCTTATTTGACTTGTAGTTGATAAATGTTGCATAATTTTGGTGCTACATGATGTTAAGACAAGATTGTATTTGCTAAGAATAACGCTAAACAAAATTTATGTTGAATGAAATAAACAATTATAACATTTTATAAAAATAGTATTTTCCAACACATATATATTGTCTACCATACAATGTTTACCAAACAACGTCACACATGTGAAAACGTCTAGCAAACACTTAACTATATATTGAAGCTAAATATTTTATATCCAAAGAGTGTTGAACAAAAAATAGTTTAATGAAATGAATCATCTAGGATATAAGTTAAATGCGTAAAATTCTATAAAATGAGATGAGAACATTTGATAGGACAAGAGCATCTAACGTATATATATAAAAAGTGTCAAAAGATATAGAGCTCTAAGAGTGTGTCTAAACGCTATTGTCTAGTAAAAAGGAAAAAGCGTTTGAGCACAAGTTTCACTAAACATAACTAGAAAATGTTTTTATTAGATGAGTTGACATGTGCCAATATATTTTAAACACTCAATAATGATCACTAACATTTAAAACATTTATTGATTGTAAGAAAAAGTACTTATTTTCTTGTATGCTTTGTTCTCTTTATCTATGCAGATTATGAAAGTACAAGATCGTTACTTAAATCCATGCACAAGATGAATAAAGACATTAAGAGATAAGAAGACATTCCTGCAATGTTTTCTCAAAGCTCTAAGCTTTGGAGAACTGCACAAGTTACCTCTGGAAAAGCTTTCTTAAAGCACAGTTACTCTACAATGTAGACTTGAGTCTGACTATCTACCTAAAAAGACTATAAGCTTACATGGAAGTCAACTCTATGTCTAACGATTATCTCTCGGAGAAGGCTATATAAAGAGGACTCATTGAAGAGAAGACAACAACTAAGAGAAAAATTATTTGAACTATTACATTATTGATTTTCCTCTAATTTAATATTGTCTAAAGCCTTTCATTCAAGGAGGAAGAATTTTTACAAGGTTTCAAAAGTGCATTGTATTGAACTAAGAGAAAAATTATTTGAACTATTACATTATTGATTTTCCTCTAATTTAATATTGTCTAAAACCTATCATTCAAGGAGAAAGAATTTTTACAAGGTTTCAAAAGTGCATTGTATTGAATATATCCTCTCTTGGAGAGTCATTTTGATTTTGTACTTGTATTATAAAACACTTTGATTGTGTTTGTAGAAGAGAATTCAAACGCTTGTATTGTTTAACATAGTGGAGCTAAATGTTCTAAACAATTTTCTAGTGTGGATACCAAGAGTGGTTAAACTCGTCTAGTCATCTTGACTAGTGTTGAACCAGGAGTGGTTGATATACTCATTGTAAACAAAAAGTGGTTAAACTCGTTGTAATCTTTGTAAGAGATTAGTGAAACCCCTTAAGAGGTCTTAAGGATGAACTAGACGTAGCTTAGGTTGGAGCGAACCACTATAAAAACACTTATGTTATTACTTTCCTTCTTTAAAATGTTTTCCTAAACCTGACATGCGTCTAAAAATTATTGTAGATCGTCTAATCTTTCCTATAATCTATTATCGTTGATTTGCGAATAAGTTTTGAAAACTTTATTCACACTACCCTATTGTTTTCCTGTATTCCATAAGAGTTGTTAAAATTTTAATTATATATAAGCGAGCAACTAGAGAAAATGTCTACTTATAGTTTATTCTTGGTTGTTGTGAGTAGCCTTTGACAATCAATTTTGCCTTGTGCTTTTGTATTGTTCCATTGAAATTGAGCTTTGTTTTATATACCCATCTCACTTCAATGATGTCTTTTCAATGAGGGCAGTTTACGAGCTTCCAAGTGTTAAACTTCTCAATAATTTTAGTCTCCTTTTCCATAGCCTTAACTCATACTTCTAGCTTTTGATTTTTCTCTATACAATTAGGCACAATCATGGCCACATTACGAGTTTTGTGTATATCTACCTAACGTCTTGCTCGTCTTGGAGTGAATTCATGTGAATAATCCTTTTGTTGTTGTTCTGGAGGTGGAGAAAGTATACCTAAATATTCTTTCTATTATTGAGTTTCTTCTTGAGATTGTTGCACTGGAACTTATAGCATTTATCTTGCTATTTCCATTATTGTGTGATTCTTTCTCTCTAACACACCATATTTGTATGGAGTATATGTGATTGTAAGTTGTCGCTCTAAGCCTTCATCTTCATAGAATTTGTCAAACTTGCGAGATGTGTACTCTTTCCCACTATCACTTATAAGTACTTTTATCTTTTTTCTACTTTGCTTCTCGACAAGGGTCTTGAATTTCTTGAATACTCTAAAGACTTCTAACTTTGCCTTTAAGAAATAAACCTATGTCATTCTAGAGAAGTCGTCAATGAAGAAGATGAAATACCTGTTGTTGTGATGTGAAGGCATCGTCATCGGTCCATAAACATCAGTACGGATTAACTCTAATAAGTCTTTTGCTCTTCATGCTTTGTCTGTTAAGAATAATAACTGTTGTTTGCTGAGGAGACATCCTCCACATTATTCATTATTATCCTTCAAGTATATGGAAGATCTCTCATCGTGTTTTTTCTGATATAGAAGCCTTAAGGTATGTGTGTTGAAGTGGCCAAAATATCCTATGCCAAAGCCATGAGTCATCAACTTCTACCTTCATTGCAATATTAGTTCAAGGTTTGAGGCTTATAGGAAATATTCTATGACACTTCTCCATTTTTACTTGGCGAAGTTTTATCGTTTTATTGCCATACATTTTGCATGTATCTTCCTCAAAATGAAGAGAATATCAATTCTCCATCATTTGGCCAACTCTTAAAGATTTTCGTACTTTTTTTATCTCCACCATGACAACTCCTTTATTCTCGAGACTTCATGGTGGTGTTGTTTCTCAGCCGAACTTTGACATTGACTGATCTATCAATGTCTTTGAAGATATTTTGATCTTTCGCCATGTGATTGCTGCATCCATTATCCAAGTACCAACTTTCTCATTTGCTAGGAGATTCTTGATTGACATAAAATAAATGTTGTATCTGATTATGATTTTTTATAAAGTTTTCTTGATGCTTATTTTATTACGAGAATACTTCTTTACATGACCAAATTTCTTACAATATTAACATTGAGGTTTTTCATGATGCTAACAATCTTTTTCTTCTTGACTTGTCTTTTCACAATTGTCACATGAAGGATATTTTCCTTGATGAGTCATACAAAAGTTTCTAAAATTTTCTTTATTTCTAGAAATTTCTCCTCTACTTTTATTTCCTTCGTATTTATTATGAGACTGTAATTTAGTTTTGATTGATAGACCTTTTCAATCTTTGTTCATAAGTTTCAAGAAAGGTCATTAGTTGTGTTATGGACAATATAGCGAAATTTTTTTGTTTATTCAATCAAAGTTACGATTGGAAAATATTTTTGGGGTAGTAATTAAAATTTTCTCAAATATTTTTTTGTCAAGAATATTTTCCTGATAGACTATCATCTGACTAACTATTTCTTTTATTCTAGAATATTTGTATGTAATGGTCTCAGATTCTTTCATTCTTATTAAATCAAACTCTCGTATAGGAGAATAAAGTTTAACATTGCGTACCACATCACTTTTTTGAAACTCCTCTTGTATTGTGTTCCATGCTTCCTTTACACTTGTACGCACATATTATTCATGGAAAATTGTGTCATCAACTTCTCGTTGAAGATAAAATGAATTCCTTGTATCTTTTAGCTTGTTTTCCTATAACTCCTTCTTTTAAGCTACAACTAAAGTGAAGGTTTGATCTAGAATAGGTAATCATCCTCTAGAATGTCCCATAAATTTTAAGAATGAAAGAATGTATTCATTTTAAGACTTCAAAAATCATAACTTTCTCTTTGAAAAATAAGTACTGAAATTGATGATGTTTGATTCGTAGAAGTCGTGTGTTTAGAAAATATTTTGCAAGAAGTATAGAATGAAGTTATAGTTTTTTTTAAGTAGTTGAAAAAATTTATATACGACAAATAGATTATTGAAAGTAGTTCTGGTACTACTGTTAATATTTTAAAGATGTGAAAAGAAAACTGATAGGTTAAAGAAAATTGTGAAGATAGTAGAATGTGAAAGTACACTACAAAAATTATTAATATTACCGACGAATACATTTTCGTCGGTAAATTTTCATTACCGACTGACGAACGGGTCGCACCGCTCACAAAAGTTGATTGCACGAAATTAATGCAGTATATTTACTAGGAAGTGACTCCTAGGTCGTCTCTCAAGGACCAATTTTTGGTGGTTCAGTCTCAGATCAGTCACGAAAAGGGGGGGTTTGTAGTGTTTTTGGTTGCGGAGAAAATTAAAATTGACTGAATTAAAAACGTTAGAAATAAATTTTAAAGACTGTAAAAACTGAACGGTTAAAGATAATAAAAATAGAAAACGTCTGAAAATAAAACGAATGGTGAAACGCAATTACAGAAATTAATAGTGCAAAAAATCATGAACGATAAAATAGAAGAGACAATAAAAATAAAAACACTTAATTGAAATGGAATTTATCAAACATCACTTGAAAGAAAATTCTTGGACAGTACAACAAAATAAATATGAAACGAGCAAAGGTGACACACTGCTACTACTGCTTCAGAAACGAAAACTACATTTGGGCACTGTTTGGAACTAAAAACCGAGAGAGAGAGAGCTCCTGGAAGAGAAGGAACCGTGACCTCTTCCAGGCCTCAAGGCCGTGCCCTCTGTCCTCTGCTGCTACTAATTTATATGCCTCTAGATGGAGACATTCTTTTCCTTTTCTCTGTGTAGCCTTCTTATTTTAAGCCAGCTTTTCCGTTTTGTTTTGTCTCCTAGCAACCAATTGTTTCCTGAATTTCCTCCACCATTTGCTCCTGTAAGTTTCCAAACATGAATAAGGTTGGGCCCTCTTAATCTTGTCTTGTTCATCCTTCACACGTCCAGCCATCACGTTGATGTTGTTTCTCAACAGTCCATCACCCTACAAAGCGGCGGCTGCTCCCATGTTCTCATTCCAGCAACGCTTCCTCCTTTGCTTCCAGCAGTAGTCTCCATGCTTATCTTCTCCAAGGTGTGAACGTGCAGCTCCTTCCAAGCTTCTTATTGGCGCGCTACTTCTTCCTCTCAACGTGCATGCTGCTTCTGTTTCCAGCCACTTCTTAATGAAGCTCCAAAGCTTGCTGGACGTGCAACACCATTTCATTCAATCAAGCTCCACGGGAATTGCTGCCCACCGTGGTTCTCCAAGCTGCTGTAATGGAAGACCGAGAGCTTCCTTCTTCCTCCTTCACGGACGTGCTAAGCTGTTGGAAACGTGTAACTCCATTTAGAAAATCCAACTCTCTCTTTTGCATGTGGGCTGTGTACTTTTTATTTTATGAATCAAAACCAAATGTTTGTGGCACCGTGAAACAAATCTGCACATTTCTTCAAGACAAAGTGCATTTCTTATGTGTGGGGCCGTGACATTATGTGGCAGCCATTTCCAAGAATTACATTTCTATGCATTGTTTCCTTTCAAAACCGTGAGCTCCACTAAGTGGTGGCCCCCTTCTCTTTTGTTTCCATCCAAATCATTTTGCTGAAATAACTTCTCCATGGCCATGAGTTTGTTTCTTCCATGTGGTCCCCTCTTTTAATTCTTTTGTTGACTTGTCAAAGGACTAGGACGTTAGTTTTCTTCTTCCCAACATGTGCCTCCTACAAAAATAATTCTTCAATCATGCCAAGTAAGAAAAGATGGGCCATGTACGTGTACTATGCAAAGTGTGAATTTAAAATAAAACTTGTGCCATGGACTACACAGTTAACGTGTTACTTTCAGCCAAGATCCTTTTAAAATTATTTCCTATGTGAATGTGGCATAAACCTTCCTTAAGAGTGTTAAGAGGTCTTAGCACTGTCCAATGATCAATTCCAGCCACCACAAGTACTAAACAACAAGCAAACAATGCAAACAGATTAGAAATCACTCAAATAGTAAGCACATGAGTGACATAGTGGAGTAAAGAAAATACTGGGAACAGCACAAAAATAATTTTAACAAACGATAAGCTATACGTGAAAATAGACATCTAGACGAAACTATGAAAAAAAATTGCATAGAAAACGGATAAGAATTGAACTCAAACGAAGACAAACAAGTTGACACAAAATTCACGCAGCAACCAGCGAAAATTGAAATGACTGAAATACATTGGGCTCAATTGCCAATTCTCATTTAACCTTCAAATGTCCCAAATTGTATCTCCAAATTTTCCTTGTAAAATAATTATCTCAGATAATTCAAATTAGTTAAAATAAGAATTTCTGATCGAATTAAGCACAATCAAGCAAAATGGGAAAACACTGGACAATTAAGCACAATTCCCTGATTAATTCTAGTACAATAAACTAAGTGAAGTGTAGAAAATATCGACTTATCAAAATAGACCACACTTAGTCTTTTGCACTCCTGGGCAAAATTAAGACGCAAATCAAGGAATGGTTCAAAGGACCTCGAAGGAGTGACATAGAACTCAGCAGAGAGAAAAATAAAAACTCGCAAGAAAACAAACAGAATTTACACAGTTCTCAAGAATTCTGGACAGAGAAAAGATGTAGATAAGATCCAACACGTAATCAAGAAAAACAGATACTTACAGAAATTATCCAAGCAATTCAATGTATGGCAAAAATAATTAATCAGTTCAAGAGGTGATTTTAAAAATAACATAACCTCACAGATGCACACAATCAGTGTTTCTCTCAAGTGTTTAAGGTAAATAATTTCAACTCGATGCACTCAAGAAAGCAAACACAAGTAGACTTGGCAAGCTTCTAATATCAACACTTAAAACATATGCATGTTCAAATCTAAAGGTCTTTACTGGGTTGTAATGGGGCCAAGGACAGGGGAGGATAAAATATGGATAAGTAGTTAGATCTCAGAAGAATTAGAGGAGCATTGGAAAAAAAAATGGAAATACAATGAAATTACGTTCAAACCTCTAATTTGATCCTCTTCTCGACTCCATTATTCACAAAATTATTTTTCAATTTTTTTTTTCTCATCATCACTTTTTCATCCTGTCTCTCTTTTTTTTTCCTCTTTATCACATAATAGGATATATAAATCATCATTTCAAAACATGATGAGGAACCAACTAGCCAATTTATCAGAATCCCCAAGGAGACCACACTTGTTCACAAAACACTTCTAAAGCTCCAGAATTCCCTAAGGTTAAGGTAATCATGGTTTTTCACTTAGGGTCAGTGAATGAACTTCAAAAAAAATAGGGAAAGTATAGGCTCAAAGGGGTTATCAAAGGATAATAACAAGGTAGGCTTATTTGGCTAACGAGGCTCAAGAAATAAAATGCCTTTATCATTTTCTAAACATGCATATCCATCAAGTTTATCAAAAAGAATCAAGCCAAGGCATATGTGCAGGCAATCAAGATACATATCACACAAGAAAGAAAATTAAGTGGCTCAAATCTCACACAGGGTATTTGTGTTATAATCAATTCACCCTCTCAAACATCATAATAATCTTCCCAAGCAGAAAAAAGCAAGGATTTCAAACCATAAGTATTACTGAAGTGAAGGAAAAAATCTACGATTTAGACATCATCGAGAAATCAAGAGAAAAATGTAAACTTTATTTCACACAAAACACACTAAAAACAACTTAAAACAGAAAAAATTTAGCACTCAAAAACAAAAAATTTAACACACAAAACAAAGAAAATTCAGAATCTCTCCCAGTAGACCACACTTAAACTACACATTGTCCTCAATGTGTTCTAGGCATGTCATCAACAATCAAAACAGTAAACATATTATGGACAAGTGCAATAAAGTAAGGAAAAAGGGAGAGAAAGAAAATGCAAACTCCCGTAGGTTATGGTGGAAGCTGCCAATTTTGGATCATCAGGGAGAGGTCTTCCTGTTCAGTATCCAGCCATGAAGTTTTGAGGACAAACTGCTTCATCCTCCAGATCTGATCGAGCAGTGAAATGTTTTCCACAGCTGGATCTGAGCAGTGATTGTTGATGAGCAGGTTCAGCAGGTGCCTATTGTTGTTGAAACAGTTATGGGTACTCGCACCTTTGTCTTCAATTGTGGGTGTATGCTCATCAAGTTTATACGTACCTCCTGCAACATGGTTAGTGCAATGTGGTTCCACAGAAATTTCATGCAGGGGTAAAACACCCAGATTATCATACTGAACCTCTATTATACTCTCAAAACATGAATCAATTTCAATTTCAGAAACATCATCAATCACAGACTCAGATTCATGTTCAGTGCATGGATAAGAAGTATTCAGATAGGATGACAAAAGTTGTTTCTCATCATGCAAAGAGTGAAAATTAAGAAAAGGCTCATCAACATCATGATTATCAACATACCTCTCAACAACATAATTATCAGTACAATCAAATTGAGGTATGTTGGTGGAAAATGAAAGTGGTCTACCTGGTTTGAAATAGCTGCTTGTACCTGCCTGGTCCTCAAAATATTCATCAGTCTCCTCAGGTGCAAGAGTGGCCATCTGCCTGATCTGATCAGTCAGATTCTGAATTGCCGCTTGAGTTTCCTGCTGGAACTCCATGCTCTCTTGCTTGAACTGCATGTTCCCTTTCTGAAACTGAATGTTCTGCATTGTCATCTGCTCTAGTAACTCCTTTAAAGTAGGTTCAGAAGTAGAAGGCTGAGGAGTTATTTGAATAGGAGAATCATACTGCTGACTCTCATATTGTGGAACTGGCTCCCAAAGAGAGCTCTCAGAAATTGGATGATGGAACATATTGTTCTCATCATAAAAATCAGCAGATTTAAAATCAAAGTAATATGCAGAATAAGAATCATAATCACAGACATTGGCAGAATAAGCATTATTCACAACTTTAAAATAGGTAGACATGGAAAAATAAAAAGTAAAAACTAAAAACTAAAAATTACGAATCAGATAAAACAAAACACATTTATACATGCTACAAGCACACACAAGACAGAACATCAATATTAAAAATTTTTAATTAATTTTTTTTTTTTTTTTTTTTTTTAATTTTCAATTTTTTTTTTTAATAACAACTAAATACAGAACATAGCACAATTAAACACATATATACACAATATATATTAACACAGTAAGAATCTAAAACAAAAACCTGGATCTGAAGTGACAACGCCGCCAAAATTTGCTGAAGGTGTCGTTGTCGCCTACAAAAATACAAAACACAAAACACACAAAATACACATATTAACAGAACAAAAATTTACACAACAAGAATCTAAAACCAAACCGTCTTTTGGTGGTCCCCGGCAACGGCGCCATTTTTGACGAACGGGTCGCACCGCTCACAAAAGTTGATTGCACGAAATTAATGCAGTATATTTACTAGGAAGTGACTCCTAGGTCGTCTCTCAAGGACCAATTTTTGGTGGTTCAGTCTCAGATCAGTCACGAAAAGGGGGGGTTTGTAGTGTTTTTGGTTGCGGAGAAAATTAAAATTGACTGAATTAAAAACGTTAGAAATAAATTTTAAAGACTGTAAAAACTGAACGGTTAAAGATAATAAAAATAGAAAACGTCTGAAAATAAAACGAATGGTGAAACGCAATTACAGAAATTAATAGTGCAAAAAATCATGAACGATAAAATAGAAGAGACAATAAAAATAAAAACACTTAATTGAAATGGAATTTATCAAACATCACTTGAAAGAAAATTCTTGGACAGTACAACAAAATAAATATGAAACGAGCAAAGGTGACACACTGCTACTACTGCTTCAGAAACGAAAACTACATTTGGGCACTGTTTGGAACTAAAAACCGAGAGAGAGAGAGAGCTCCTGGAAGAGAAGGAACCGTGACCTCTTCCAGGCCTCAAGGCCGTGCCCTCTGTCCTCTGCTGCTACTAATTTATATGCCTCTAGATGGAGACATTCTTTTCCTTTTCTCTGTGTAGCCTTCTTATTTTAAGCCAGCTTTTCCGTTTTGTTTTGTCTCCTAGCAACCAATTGTTTCCTGAATTTCCTCCACCATTTGCTCCTGTAAGTTTCCAAACATGAATAAGGTTGGGCCCTCTTAATCTTGTCTTGTTCATCCTTCACACGTCCAGCCATCACGTTGATGTTGTTTCTCAACAGTCCATCACCCTACAAAGCGGCGGCTGCTCCCATGTTCTCATTCCAGCAACGCTTCCTCCTTTGCTTCCAGCAGTAGTCTCCATGCTTATCTTCTCCAAGGTGTGAACGTGCAGCTCCTTCCAAGCTTCTTATTGGCGCGCTACTTCTTCCTCTCAACGTGCATGCTGCTTCTGTTTCCAGCCACTTCTTAATGAAGCTCCAAAGCTTGCTGGACGTGCAACACCATTTCATTCAATCAAGCTCCACGGGAATTGCTGCCCACCGTGGTTCTCCAAGCTGCTGTAATGGAAGACCGAGAGCTTCCTTCTTCCTCCTTCACGGACGTGCTAAGCTGTTGGAAACGTGTAACTCCATTTAGAAAATCCAACTCTCTCTTTTGCATGTGGGCCGTGTACTTTTTATTTTATGAATCAAAACCAAATGTTTGTGGCACCGTGAAACAAATCTGCACATTTCTTCAAGACAAAGTGCATTTCTTATGTGTGGGGCCGTGACATTATGTGGCAGCCATTTCCAAGAATTACATTTCTATGCATTGTTTCCTTTCAAAACCGTGAGCTCCACTAAGTGGTGGCCCCCTTCTCTTTTGTTTCCATCCAAATCATTTTGCTGAAATAACTTCTCCATGGCCATGAGTTTGTTTCTTCCATGTGGTCCCCTCTTTTAATTCTTTTGTTGACTTGTCAAAGGACTAGGACGTTAGTTTTCTTCTTCCCAACATGTGCCTCCTACAAAAATAATTCTTCAATCATGCCAAGTAAGAAAAGATGGGCCATGTACGTGTACTATGCAAAGTGTGAATTTAAAATAAAACTTGTGCCATGGACTACACAGTTAACGTGTTACTTTCAGCCAAGATCCTTTTAAAATTATTTCCTATGTGAATGTGGCATAAACCTTCCTTAAGAGTGTTAAGAGGTCTTAGCACTGTCCAATGATCAATTCCAGCCACCACAAGTACTAAACAACAAGCAAACAATGCAAACAGATTAGAAATCACTCAAATAGTAAGCACATGAGTGACATAGTGGAGTAAAGAAAATACTGGGAACAGCACAAAAATAATTTTAACAAACGATAAGCTATACGTGAAAATAGACATCTAGACGAAACTATGAAAAAAAATTGCATAGAAAACGGATAAGAATTGAACTCAAACGAAGACAAACAAGTTGACACAAAATTCACGCAGCAACCAGCGAAAATTGAAATGACTGAAATACATTGGGCTCAATTGCCAATTCTCATTTAACCTTCAAATGTCCCAAATTGTATCTCCAAATTTTCCTTGTAAAATAATTATCTCAGATAATTCAAATTAGTTAAAATAAGAATTTCTGATCGAATTAAGCACAATCAAGCAAAATGGGAAAACACTGGACAATTAAGCACAATTCCCTGATTAATTCTAGTACAATAAACTAAGTGAAGTGTAGAAAATATCGACTTATCACCGACAACATTACTGACGGATTTTGAATTTACCGACGGCCAAAAGCCTTTGGTAAATCCGTCGATAACTAACATACACATTACCGACGGACATGTTCCATCAGTAAATCCATCGGTAATGTCAACGTCACTTACCGACAGTTTTACCGAAGGCCTTTGGCCGTCGGTAAAAAAAGCGGGAATTTTCCCGCCCATTATTTCACTTACCGACATTACCGACGGATTTACCGAAGGTCCATGTCCGTCGGTGAAAAGAGCGGGAATTTTCCCGCCCAAATTCTGCCTCCAGTGTCAATATATGTGGCAAAGACGCTCATTTCTCCTCATTTTCTTTACCAACTCAGTTTCACACCACCACTACTCATTTCTCCTTACCGTCTTGTGGCTTCAGCTTTCTACCATTGCGGGTTGCTCTCCACCATCGCAGGATAGTCTCCACCATCACGGGATGCTCTCAACTTTTCCGGCGAGCTCCACTTTTCCGGCAAGCTCAAGCTTTCTTGTGGGTTGTTGTAAAGTTCATTTGTGCGATTAGGAACATCACCGGTGCTAAACTTTTCCAGCGAGCTCAACTCTGCATGATAAAATGACACAACATCATCGGTCCTCAACCGGTCCAAAATTTTTCCGGCGAGCTCAACTCTCTGTGACAAAATGACACAACATCACCGGTCCTAAACTTTTCCGGCGAGCTCAACTCTCCATGATTCCCTATGGTTATTCGCATGATACCGTTTTGGTGGCGGAGTTCGTGGAAATGAAAAAAAAAATTGACACAGCGACGAAGGAAGGGGAAGAAGATGAACCAGGTCGCGACATTTACCGACAAATTTACCGAAGGCCTAGATCCCTTGGTAATTACCGAAGGCTTTACCGACGGCCAAAAGCCTTTTGTAATTACCGACGGACGAAAGATCCATCGGTAAAGTTTACCTACAACGTTTTTACCGATAGTATGTTGGTCGTCGGTAAGCCGTCGGTAAATGCTAATTACTGACGAATTTTATACATTACCGACGAATTATGACCGTCGGTAATCTCAATCATTCCAGTAGTGAGTAGTAGTTGAAAGTAATATATTTTATAGTTGTATGTTGTGTTAGATGTTCTTTTACTTCAAATCGTTAAGTACATGGATATTTATAGACACATAGATTATTTTGAAAAATGTTAGCCACAACTTATTGATTTTTTGTCCTTCCTATTTTAGGATTTTCTACAATATTTATCTTAGGATTTTCTATATTATTATTTGCATTACACTTACTGTATTGTCACTTAAGATTCTTTAACAAGAAAGAATTCAGTTTAGTTGTACGATATCTATCCATAAGTTTTCTCAACTCGATTATGTATCATGGAATGAACAAAGACTTTACCCTTTTAAACTCTGTCAGTAACTCACTATACACTCGAGATTCAAATAAAAGATGTGTATCCATTTCTTTATGAGTGTGTCCAAATGCAAATATATAAATATATAATGTTATGTTTTGCTCGGTCCTCATTCACTAATTAATAATAAAAATGTGGTGAAGAGTTAATACTCGCAAAGACCTAGAAGACGATATGGTACAACACCTATATTTTTTATTGTATATATGAACACAAATGGATGCAGCAGAAAGGATTGAAGGGGCTCCATGCCCTTCAATCCAAGCAAAAGAGACATCTCATGCTTCATTCATTCACACAAGTACAGTAGCAAAACGCGCTACTATGTGTGTACGAATGAGTCAGCAGATACTTCAGCAACCCTCTAACAATCCATTTCTTGAAGTCTGAGAGATAATAAATAATTCAATCAATACATTATTATCTATACATATCTGAAGGGGTTTTTTGTAACTGGTTCTTGAATCCTATGTATTTGTGTATTCATAATATTAATATGCTTTATCTTTCAACAAGCATATATGCTGTATGAAAGATCTAAAATGAAGCAAGCTAAATAGGCAAAATACAGATGAGAAGAACCATACCAACAACAGTAGGAAGAAGGAAAACAATAAAAACTGAGAAAAGGGAGATATGATAATGAACCTTAGGATAAGTTGGTGCATGGATGAAATACATTTATATGACTTTCACATATTATTCAGTAGTTTTGTTGAGAAATGGTGAGAAGCAGCTTACATTCTGTTTGTTTAAATCCTTTGTCTTCTGTAAACTATGTAGGTGAGAGGAAGGTGAGAGGAGAAGCGAGGATGCTCAACACTGCTTCCGCTGCAATAAACCCTAAACTAGTTTTTCTATCTGTCAAATCCATATATAAAATGTTATGTATAATGTTGCCTAACATTAGGTCCAATAATTCGTGGTTAAGACATGTATATTTGAAGTGTAAATATCTCTACCCTAAACCAGGTGTCCTTTCTAGCTGTGGTAGACAGACCAAGAAAACGAAATTTCAAAATGGACCCGCAGATTGACCAATCTTTAATAATTAAAATAAAGTGTATAATCATTTATTATTTTTTGTTTGTTTGTTTTCTGAATTCATATAGTAGAGACATGATTCCAGTGCTGTGCATACGTACAAATCATTTCATATACGTTGACAACACGGGATTCTTCAAATTTTATTATTTTCACATGTCACAAATTTTTAGTTACATTTTAAAATAGAAAAAATTATGTATAATAAATAAAAATATTTTTACATAAGTTCAACACCTAACAAATTATTGTGTATATGCCTAAATCGTGTGAATATATGTATAAACATCACTTCAAATGATGTTTTTTTTTTTAAGGAAAAAGAACTTCGTTGTAGTTTTATATGTTATTGATAAAGAAAAATATAATAATTATTTGGTATAATTAATAGATGTTACACATGTACACCACGTAGTAGGGGAAACACTGAGGAACATACATGACCACTTGTTAACTTTATGTGGTGTTCTTTAATCTGCATAAAGTTTTTTCTTGTTTTGAGAAGTCCGATCACCTATATGTTATATTTTCTCGATATTTTTTGCAATATTTAAAAGTATACATTCAATATCTTGATATCACTAACTAGAAGTTTCACAACGATTAAGGATAAAATTAATTTACATAAATAGGTGTAAAATCCCATTTTACAAGTCGAGATCGTGTTAGGTTTAATGTTTACTTTAAGAAATTAATTTTAAGCATAATTAATGTTCACTTTCTCAATATTACTCAATGAATTGAATGGTTCTCCCTATTGTCCATAGTATATTTTTATGAGTAATGATTATTTGACACATCTATACATTCACTACAAAAAAGAAGGGCATTACCGAAGGGCAAAAGCCCTCGGAAAATGCTAGAAGCCGTCGGAAAAGGGTCTTTACAAACGGCTTATCGACGGCCAATAAACCCTCGGTAAATCCCTTGTCGCTAACATTTATCGAGGGCTTCTGCCCTTCGGTAATTACCGAGGGCCAGAAGCCTTCGGTAAATACCTAACGTGGGTATTTACCGAAGGGCAAAAGCCTTCGGTAAGTTGGAGGGAAATGTTCAGAAAAATGGTATTTCTTATGAAACCCAACAAGCAGACTTGGATAACAGTTTTCAATTACAAACAGACCTGCATAACAGTTTTCAAACACATACAGACCTGCATAATGTGCATCTCAAAGATGCAATCAATGATCAATATCCATAGAACATCCATTAACACTTAGAACATCCATTAATCCATATAAAATGTATTTATAGTTAAAACATAAAACAATGTAACAAAATGATGTTCTAACATCCAAAGTCACCTAGTTGATCTAACATCGAAATGATATAAACTCAAAATGTTCTAATATCCAAATGTTTTTGTAATAAGTAATAAGAAAATGAAACTAATATTGTACATAACTATCATCAGAATGATCTTCATCATCCTGCTCCTCTATTGATGGCTGGACTGGTGTGGGTTGGACTAATGAGGGTTGGACTGATGAGGGTTGGACTGATGTGGGCTGCTGAGGGGCAGCGGGTGACGACGAGGGTTGTGGCTGGGTAGAAGGGATATTTTGTACTTCCTATGAGGTTTCAGGCAACACTCTCATGACCAGGGCCTTAAAGTTTGTAAACTCTGCTCTCAGATCAGTGAGCTCCTGGTCACGTTGCTCCAGTGCCTGCGTGAGGCGGAGGACGACCTCGTCATGAGTAGTGGTGGAAGAAGAAAGTTGGTGCTTCAGAGTACCTCCTTTGGATGCTGTATAGTTTGTAGTAAGTTGTCCTGTACCGTACACTCGTCCCTTTTTCTTCCCACCAACGATGTCGATCCAGCACTGTGTCCTACGGATGTCATCTTCTGCATTATTGGCATCATCCGGTGTAGGAGCTGACTCATGTTCAGATCTAACCTGTGAAAGTCTCGTAGAAAATTCTTCCTGTTGAAACATTAAAAGTAATGTTAGGGAATGATAGAATAACATAAATGAAAAATTAATAGTAATAGTGTTATTTGCTTACATGAGTCTTCAGAGATCTTTCATCAACGAATTGATCAGTGCCCTTCCTTACATGAGTCTGTGCAAAGACCTCATCAACATGGACCACTCGTCCCAGAGCTTGTGCCTGTAACATAATTTAGAATTAGAAGCGTACATATGAAAGATAAGATACATAACTTATATATGAAAGAAAAAGTTATGTAATGAGATTATACCATACGAATGGCATGCTCATGAATGATGATCGACCCACCAGTATGCAGGGTGCCACCCCTTTCAGATGCTCTGTTCCTCTGGGCTTTGGTACACTTATTGCAGAACTCTACTGTATTCCAATGAGCCAGTAAAGAGTTCCAAATTTGTTCACCCAGCCAGTTAGGGCGTTGTCCTGCATTGCGGGCATCCCTAAACATCTCTGACAGCCGATGAGATGCTTTCATGTGGAAATTTTTGTGTATTTGACTTTCATGTTCAGGTTTCCACTGCACCTTCATCTATAACATTAAAGAGAACAAACATTGATTACAAAACATACTAAAATAAGAGGGACAATTATTGTAATGGATTGTTCACCTGAAAGTGCTGCTAGAATGGCTTTCTATCGTCATCAGGTATTGCTCCCCAAGTAGACCATGGACTTAAAAACTGTTGCTTAATTGAACGTGTGATGGCCTGGGAAGCAACCCTAGATGGAATAAACCTGCATAACAAAAGTCATTTCAATTACAATAGGGTTTAAACATCAAATTATATCAAGAGATTAAAAACTTACCCTTTACCGTATGGCTCAATCCATGGTCGATCATGGAGGAGCGGGTCAAGACCTTCACCATCACCACTTAAATCTGGATCAGCAGATGGTGTGACAGTCTCAGAAGGCGGTATAACAGATGAGGAAGGAATAGAAGTAGGACCAGGGACAGGAGTGGGGGTAATAACCACAGGGGGAGGAGTGGGGGTTATAATCATAGGAGGAGGAAGAGGGTCTATTGCAGGGGTAGTAGAAGGGTGTATTGCAGAGGTAGGAGTAGGGTCTACTACAGGTGTAGGAGGCTGTATAATAGGGGTAGGAGGAGGCCCCATAGATGATGTACTACCGGAAGCAGTGGTAGGTAGTCTAGCAGGCACCCTAAGTACATACTTTGGTGCCTGTCGTTGCCTCTTTGTAGGCCTTGCTACCCCCTTTCCTTTATCAGGACGTTCTGAACCTTGTCCTGTCATTACTGCATTCAAATGGTTAGAAATAAAGCGAAAAAATATAAATGAATAAAGAATGATCAATGGTTTTTAAAGTCAATGTATAAGTAATTGCATACAACTTTAAGATGGTATTTTAGATAACGGTAATCAAATGATAGTCCAATTTGCTACAATAAATGTCCATCATTCAATCATCGTCATCATGATCATCATCTTCATCTTCTTCTTCAGCATCGTCTTTATCATCATCATCTTCTTGTTCTTCTTCTTCGTCGTCGTCATCATCATCATCATCATCATCATCTTCTTCTTCTTCTTCTTCTTCATCCTCTTCTTCTTCTTCTTCTTCTTCTTCTTCATCCTCTTCTTCTTCTTCTTCATCACCTTGTATTGTTGCTTCTAATTCATCTCCATCACCATCAGGGTCGACCAATGCGGTTATACGTTGAACTTCGATAATTTCTTGTGGTTGTGACATTTGGTCAAGTTGGTAGGCAACATCTTCCTCAACCTCATTTGAGTCTATGCGACCTCGGTCAAGTTGGTAGGCAACATCTTCCTCAACCTCATTTGAGTCTATGCGACCTCTAGGCTTCGTTTGTATTGCTACGGCCCAACCACGCTTGTCAATATTGCGAAATGGTGGATATGGCACATAATAAACCTGTCTGACATTAGTTGGTAGAATGAAAGGATCAAACGGTCCATATCTTAATCTCTGGTTCAGTTCGACAATATTAAAGCGAGGATCGACTCTAGTACCAGCTCTAGAAGGATCAAACCATTCACAATAAAAAAGAACCACTCTGTTTGGAGAAGTAGTGCTGTTGTACTCTAACTCATATATTTTATGAATGATGCCGTAGAAATCATCATAAGAACCCTCTGTTAGGCCCTTGACATACACACCACAATTTGATGTTTTCTTTCCTTTAGACCATTCATGTGTATGGAATTTGTAACCATTGATGAAGTAAGTGTGCCATTCTTTGACACATCTCATTGGCCAATTCGAGAGATGTCTTAACTCTTAAACCGTGGGAGTTAATGCCTGATTAAAAACCTACAAAGGTACTAACAAAATTATAAAAGCAATAGTCAAATTAACCTTGCTCTAAATGTAGGAAAAACTACGGACCTGATTTCTAAACCAATGGGGAAACTCTGAGTGTATTCTAGCAGAAGTATTTCCTTCTGCGACTTGCTCAACCACAACAAATGAGCTGGTACAAATGAAATTCATTAGTGTATAACAATTAAACCGTTTGAAAGATAAGAGATGGATGATGACATACTCAAGGTACGACTTTACTTCATTGCAATTGATCAAGACATGGACATAAGCAGAGTTGAATTCAGCATCAGTTAACCAATGAGTGAATTCTTTCCCTGCGTGATGGCCTGATTGTCGGAAAACTGATAATGCACCTTCACATGGTTCAACTTGCCATTGCATTTCATTTCTGACATGAGTGGGGGACAACATGAAGTTTTTGAAATAATGTAAACAAAAATACGTTGTCTCTCTGTGCAAGTAAGCTGCACAAATTGAGCTTCTACTCTAGCTTTATTTTTAATTGAACGTTTGGATTCTCCCATAAACCTTTCAAAGGGATACATCCACCTGTATTGCACGGGTCCCCCAAGCCAAGCTTCATATGCAAGAAGAATTGGAATATGCTCCATTGAATCAAAGAATGCAGGAGGGAATATTCTTTCTAATTTGCAGAGAATAGTTAGGATATTTTCATCCATCCTTTTAAGGGAATTCTCCTTTAATGTCTTGCAACACAAATCTTTAAAGAAGTTACTGAGTTCTATCAGTGGATTTAACACGTGCATTGCCAAACAACTGAACGCAAGAGGGATGAAAGTCTCCATGAATACATGACAATCATGACTCTTCAATCCTTGAATAGTACCGTTTTGAACATTGCCACATCTGGACAAGTTAGAAGCATATTCATCTGGCATTCTAAGCTCCTTGATCCATCCACACACTATTCTAGCCTCGTCTTTTGACATGGTGTAATTTGCTTTTGGTTTAAATAATCGGCTGTTACCATGTGCCTTCAACTCTAAGTCTTTTCGTCCACAATACAAGGGTAAATCTTTTCTTGCTTTCTCATTATCTTTTGTCTTACCTATAACATTCATAACTGTGTTGAAAACATTGTCAAAGAAATTTTTTTCTGTGTGCATGACATCGAGGTTGTGTCTTAGCAAGTTGTCTTTCCAATAGGGAAGTTCCCAGAATATGCTTCTTTTAGTCCAATTATGCCATTCTCCAAACCCTTCTATCCTATTCTGACCAGATTCAGTGACTTTTGGATAGTCTTTAACTCTTCTCCAAACGTGTGATCCAGTCAACTTGGGCGGGGGCAAATCCGTTTCAACTTGCCCTTTGCGAAATGCCTTTTCGTTTCTTCTAAAGGGGTGATCAATGGGCAAGAACCGTCGATGGCAGTCAAACCAACTACTTTTTCGGCCATAACTCAGTTGGAATGACTTAGTATGTTCCATGCAATGTGGACAAGCTAATCGACCATGCGTGCTCCAACCAGATAACATGTCGTACGCTGGGAAGTCATTAATAGTCCACATCAAGGCTGCCCTCATAAGGAAATTTTGCTGCCTTGAAACGTCATACGTCCAAACACCATTCCATAACTTCTTCAAATCATCAATCAAAGGCTCCAAATAAACATCAATGAATGATTTGGGATTAGATGGACCTAGTATTATACACGATAAAAACATGTATGGCTTTGTCATACACATCTCAGGTGGTAGATTGTATGGGATAACTATCACGGGCCAGCATGAATATGGTGATGCACATAGCTGAATGTACGGGGTAAACCCATCAGAGCATAGACCAAGTCTGAAGTTACGCGGTTCACTAGCAAAGGATGGATGTTTACGATTGAAGTGCTTCCAAGCTTCACCATCAGAAGGATGACACAAAAATCCTTCAGTTTTGTTACCATCATGCCATGTCATGTGTTCTGATGTTTGCATTGAAGTAAACAATCTTTGCAATCTTGGTATTATAGGCAAGTAGAACATGGAGTTTAAGAGAATTGGTTTTTTTTTGCCTCCGTCCAGCATGCATCGTATGATATCGAGGTGAGCCACAAAACTTGCATTCAACCAACAATGCATCATTTTTGCCACTGTCATTGTCATAGAATAACATACATCCATTAACACAACAATCAATCTTCTTGACTTCCAATCCCAACTTTGAAACACATTTTTTTGCTTGGTAATAATTCTTCGGCATAACATTGTTTGGTGGTGTCAAATCTAACATCAATTTTGTATAGAAGTCCACTGCTTGAATGGGAACGTTCCAATTAGATTTGCTAGCCATGAGTCTAATGCACACTGACAATTTTGACTCAGATGAACCTTCAAATACAGGTATATTTGCCTCTGTTAGTAAATTGTAAAACCTCTGAGTGGTTTCATTTGGAGACTCTTCATCATGACTATCGTTTGCTTCTTGTTCAGCATGACGACGAAGAGCATTGTCGACCATCTCTTGCATATAGGAAAATTGATCTATCTCAGATGTATGTACAGTACTATTCGAACCTGATGCAAGCCGTTTTTCAACTACAGTAGAGGTCAATGGAATTTCTTCACCATGATATATCTAAACCGTGTAATTAGGCATGAACCCTTTTTGGTAAAGGTGAAGTTTGACCACTTCATCTTTCAAAATCCTTGTACATTCGCACTTCATGCATGACATCAAATCCCTCCATCAAGGGCATAATATTGACATCGTTGGGCCGTCTCCACAAACTCTTCAACTCCAAGGACAAAAGATTCCTTCAAACCTTTCCTTCCACTATAACAACGATCGTACATCCATCCACGATGATTGGGAAAATGGGCCATGTTCTGTGACAAGTCAAAGAAATCAAAACTTAGCCAATACAGCAACACTCCATGTGACATAAGTAATAAACCTATTACTACTCAAGTCGAACATGGAAGGCAATTTCAACATTATTGTCATAGGCATTCAATAAGGGCATGCAAAGACAAGTCCTCAGTATTGAACCGTCTTTGACATCCTAAGTGGTTGTGTATTAAATTTGGGGGAGTCAATTTTCTGACATTACTGAAGTTCTCTTTTATAGAGTACTGATAATGCTAAATTTTACCACTATTTAAGCATCATTTTAGTAGCAAAATTAACTCCTTTCTAAATTATAACTTGTTAAATCCTCTTCTTTTGTCTTGTTTTCTAAATAAATATGTTTTTGGCTACTTTGATGCACTTCCATCAATAATCCCTTATTTTGTAGCTAAAAATGTGCTTGGAAGAGTCTCCAATAAATTATAGAGCTGAACCAACCACAAGGCACGCAGAAACGCTCGTCATCCGCGCAAGAACGCTCGTCGCAGAGAGGACGTTCGCCCAGAAGAGAGGACGCTCGCCGGGGATAAGTAGACGCTCGTCCAGAGTGGAAGCACGAGCGGACGCTCGTCCAGAGAGGTAGAGAGGACGCTCGTCCTGGAAGCAGAAGAGGACGCTCGTCCAGGATGCTTTGAAGAGGACGCTCGTCCAGGATGCTTTGAAGAGGACGCTCGTCTAGAAGACGTTCAGCGGACGTTCGCCCAGCCAGAAGAGGACGCTCGTCCAGAGAAGACGCGAGAAGAGGACGTTCGTCCAGGACGTTTAGAGAGGACGCTCGGCCAGCGAGAAGTGGACGATCGTCTGTGCGCGCAAGAAGTAGACGCTCGTCCAAGATTCAGGACACTCGTCCAGCAAAGAGAGAAGAGGACGCTCGTTCGTCCAGAGCGCAGTGGACGCTCGTCAGCGAGATGCTCAGCGGACGTTCGTCCAGGAGAATAGGACGCTCGTCCAATTTAGAGGCGCTCAGTACGCTCGTCACTTTCAGTTCAGAGAGTTTCACGCCCGGGCGTGAGAAATGGGGCGCCCGGGCGTGACTTTCCAGAGAGTCTCGCGCCCGGGCGCGAAACAAAGGGGCGCCGGGCGCAATTTTTACTGATGTGGCAGCAGAGTCTATTTAACCCTAAAACGCGAAGGGGAAAGGGTCTTTGGTTCTTTGGAGGCGCGATTTCACGTCTGGAGCTCATGGAGGGCGCGAGGAGCTTGTGGGAACATCTCATCCTCTTCCTTTGGGTCTCCTTCTTCTTCCATCTTCCATGTTTGTAAGCTTTAGGGTTCTCCATGGAAATGGAGAACCTGATTCATCTTGTTGGGATTAGTTGTAGCCTTTGAATTCTTGTGTAATTGTTGAATGATTTGAATATATATATGCCTTTTCTATCAATTGCTAGTATTCTTGTTTCCGATCTTAAAGCTTGCATGTAATGGGGACGTTCATGACTTGATTTTGGGGTTTTATGGATTATAGGGACGTAAGATGGAACCCAGAACTGAAATAGGAGTCCTTGTGGTTCATTGATTCTAGGGATGGAAGATGATTCACATGTTGTCTTAGATCCTAGCTCTTTAATGCGGGTTTGCTTGTTAGATTGTCCAAGGGATTGGAGTTTGATAAGGAAAACCTAGGCTCTTTCACCTAAGGGATTAGGGCTAGAGTGTTTTAGTGGATTGACTTTAGTAAATTGTTAGAGAGGAGATGAAATTGATTTTACACAAGAGGGCATTGGTGAAACCTAACCTTAACAATGTCATTTCATACCATTTCTAGTCTTTTCCATTTTCAAGTGCCTTCAATACCAAAGTCCAACCTTGTAATTATGTATGAATTTATCTTTTTGCACATATTCTTAAATGATGTTATGTTCTTGAGTCTATATGAGTTGTTAATCGCACAATTCTCTAGTATTACGAGTCTCTTGGGAAAACGATACCCGGTCTTACCGGTTTATTACTTGAACGATTCGGTACGCTTGCCGAAATCTCTTAACAAGTTTTTGGCGCCGTTGCCGGGGACTCGTGTCAATACTAGATTTTTGTGAGGTTTCTAACTTGTGTAGACTTGATTTTGTATATAGAACTAACTCTTTTGTTGTAAATAGATTTTCACTGTTATTTGGGCTAATTTGTGGCTTTAGCCTAGTTGTGTCTAAGTGTATATGCAGGGAGATGTTCACATAAGGAGGACTGCAGCCTCAAAAGCATCATGAAGACCCTGAGATTGAAGGAATTATAGGACACAAGGAGACAACTATGTTGAGCATCACAAGCTGCCCCAAATTCTTCCTCCCTTGAAAATGCTCCAAATGCTAAGTGAAAGATGAAGAAAGGGAGAAGGAAAAGAGAAAGACTAGTCACCACCACCCTTTGATGAGAGACAAGGAACTCAAGCCTAGCAAGCCAAAGTTGATCAAGAGGATTGAGTGTTTGAAGATGACAAGGTAGTGGAAGGGCTAAAAAGAAGAATTCAAGCTATGAGAGCTGATTTCGTGGCTAGAAAGTGTTCAAGAAGAGTTGGTGAAAGGAGCACACCAACAACAACAAAATCTGCACTTCATTGAGTAATCCGTCAAGCTAATGACGTTAAACAAGCGCTTTTGGGAGGCAACCCAGTTTTCTTATCCTTTTTACTAGTGTTTGTGTGATTTTTGTGCTGTTTGCATTATTGGTTTATGTTTTGCATGTTTGTGTAGTTTTGCATTGTTGTGATTTTTGGTTTGTGATGTTGTTTTTATGGTTTGTATAAGTGTATTAGGTTAGTTTTAGCTTGTTTGGTGTGTGAGTGCATTAAATGAAGGTCTGGAACCAAAAATCACATGGTGAGTGGCCAATTTTGCAGAAATCTGCATTATGCAGAAAACTGAAGTGGCGCCCAGCCCCCCTGCACCAGGGGCGCCTAGCGCGAGCTGCATCAGGGCCATCCTGCACCTATTGACCGAGTTGCGCCCAGCGCCCCCTGCTGAGGGGCGCCCAGCGCGAGCTGCACCAGGGGCGCCCAGCACGAAAAGTTCTGGTTCTGCACTTTTGTTTTTCTTGATTTATGATGAGTTTCCCATTCTTTTGCACTCTTTCACACACTTCTTTTGATGTGTTTTTTTTAAACCTTTTATCTTTGTTTGTTTTGCCTTTCATTGGTTTGTTTCTTTGCTTTCTTTTGCACATTTCTTTTAGTGTGTTTTTGGACCTTTCTCTTCAATTGACTATGGAATACTAATTTCACTTTGAGCTCACTTTGTGCAAGATAACATCTTTCTTAGAACTTTAAAGGTGTCAAAACCACCAGTGGTCATCCTTTGAGGCATGCGTGAGTTGAGCAACCATATGACTTGGAGATTTTGCTGCTCGTGTAGCATGGCCTGGGGACCAGGCCCCTACTGATGGGGGAGGTGGAGCAGTTGCGGAGTATAAGCTACTGGGAGGAGGAAGATGTTTCAGATGGAAGTGAAGCTAGTGTTCTACGATTGTGAAGTTGCAAAGAGTCCACCTAATTCGGTTTTTCAGTTTTAATTTCCAGTTCTTATTTGCTTTCAGATTTTGAATTTGGATTTCTTTTTGACTTGCTTAGTGGATAGTTCTTGTGCAATTGGTCTGGTGATTTGAGTGAATCCTTTGTTATGCTTGAATTGAATACAAATCTGTTGTGCTTGCTCTTTATCCATGAGAATTGTTTTGAAAATCTGATTGAGATTATGTGGTTGAGCTTGTTGAACAGAGATTGTGGTTGCTTGTATCTGTTTAGATAGATGCTTGGTTTTAATTGTGATCAATATTCTTGGCATGATGTTTATCAAATTTTGGAACCTTGAGTAAACCTGTGAGATGTTGTGCCTCAGAGTTTATTGATGAATTATATTACTTTGGAATCACAGTTGATTTTGCCTAAGTTTCTCTATTTGAACTAGTTACTTGCATGTTACAAATGATCAAGGCCATCTTGTTCTTCCACCTCTTCTACATTTTGAGCCTAAAAGCCAATGTATAACCTTTGAACCTTAAAGAAAACTTTCTCATTCCCGAAACCTTAAGCCTATTGAAAAATCCTTAACCTCCTTACCTTGAGTAGAGATGAACATATATGTTAGGATGAGGAGCATGGTTTAAGTTTGGGGGAGTTCTTGTCAAAAGGGGAGCATTGAGAAAACAATAAATTGAGTTAAAAAGAAAGAAAAAGAAGAAAGAAGAAGAAAAAACAAAAACATGAATTCAATGAAAAAGAGTTGGGAAATAAGTTGAGAGTGGTTTATTCAATTTTGGAGCAAAAGAGAGATATTATGCTATATCATGAATTAAATTGTTTGATCTCTTATCTCAAGGTGCTTTGTTGTCCAGAAAAACCAATTTTTCTTCTTAGCCCAGCCACAATACAAGCTTCAAAAAGTCCTTGTGATATAACTTGCTTGTTAATGTGTTTGATATTGTTGAAACGAAAGACAAAGTTGATTTGTGTAACATTGTGATATTTGAGAGTAAGACACACATCCTTATACACCATTGTGCTTGAGTGAAACACTTTCTTTGGTGAGGATTGGTTCCATGTACTCATTGAAAACTATTTGCCATGTTTGTTGATCTATCATTTGCATCTATCTTGTGACTTTTAATTTGTGAGCACCATGGTTGAAGTTTAGCTTGCTAAGACTATATTGTCTCTTGAATGTGATTTATAAGTTGAGCAAGCATGATTGATTTTTGTTTATTTGATTGAAAGTGTGCTTAAAGTTGTTAGACCATTGTGATTGAATTGTTTACTAGGTGAAGTACTTTTGCTTGAGGACAAGCAAAGTTGTAAGTTTGGGGGTATTTGATAATGCTAAATTTTACCACTATTTAAGCATCATTTTAGTAGCAAAATTAACTCCTTTCTAACTTATAACTTGTTAAATCCTCTTCTTTTGTCTTGTTTTCTAAATAAATATGTTTTTGGCTACTTTGATGCACTTCCATCAATAATCCCTTATTTTGTAGCTAAAAATGTGCTTGGAAGAGTCTCCAATAAATTATAGAGCTGAACCAACCACAAGGCACGCAGAAACGCTCGTCAGCCGCGCAAGAACGCTCGTCGCAGAGAGGACGTTCGCCCAGAAGAGAGGACGCTCGCCGGGGATAAGTAGACGCTCGTCCAGAGTGGAAGCACGAGCGGACGCTCGTCCAGAGAGGTAGAGACGACGCTCGTCCTGGAAGCAGAAGAGGACGCTCGTCCAGGATGCTTTGAAGAGGACGCTCGTCCAGAGAAGACGCGAGAAGAGGACGTTCGTCCAGGACGTTTAGAGAGGACGCTCGGCCAGCGAGAAGTGGACGATCGTCTGTGCGCGCAAGAAGTAGACGCTCGTCCAAGATTCAGGACGCTCGTCCAGCAAAGAGAGAAGAGGACGCTCGTTCGTCCAGAGCGCAGTGGACGCTCGTCAGCGAGATGCTCAGCGGACGTTCGTCCAGGAGAATAGGACGCTCGTCCAATTTAGAGGTGCTCAGTACGCTCGTCACTTTCAGTTCAGAGAGTTTCACGCCCGGGCGTGAGAAATGGGGCGCCCGGGCGTGACTTTCCAGAGAGTCTCGCGCCCGGGCGCGAAACAAAGGGGCGCCGGGCGCAATTTTTACTGATGTGGCAGCAGAGTCTATTTAACCCTAAAACGCGAAGGGGAAAGGGTCTTTGGTTCTTTGGAGGCGCGATTTCACGTCTGGAGCTCATGGAGGGCGCGAGGAGCTTGTGGGAACATCTCCTCCTCTTCCTTTGGGTCTCCTTCTTCTTCCATCTTCCATGTTTGTAAGCTTTAGGGTTCTCCATGGAAATGGAGAACCTGATTCATCTTGTTGGGATTAGTTGTAGCCTTTGAATTCTTGTGTAATTGTTGAATGATTTGAATATATATATGCCTTTTCTATCAATTGCTAGTATTCTTGTTTCCGATCTTAAAGCTTGCATGTAATGGGGACGTTCATGACTTGATTTTGGGGTTTTATGGATTATAGGGACGTAAGATGGAACCCAGAACTGAAATAGGAGTCCTTGTGGTTCATTGATTCTAGGGATGGAAGATGATTCACATGTTGTCTTAGATCCTAGCTCTTTAATGCGGGTTTGCTTGTTAGATTGTCCAAGGGATTGGAGTTTGATAAGGAAAACCTAGGCTCTTTCACCTAAGGGATTAGGGCTAGAGTGTTTTAGTGGATTGACTTTAGTAAATTGTTAGAGAGGAGATGAAATTGATTTTACACAAGAGGGCATTGGTGAAACCTAACCTTAACAATGTCATTTCATACCATTTCTAGTCTTTTCCATTTTCAAGTGCCTTCAATACCAAAGTCCAACCTTGTAATTATGTATGAATTTATCTTTTTGCACATATTCTTAAATGATGTTATGTTCTTGAGTCTATATGAGTTGTTAATCGCACAATTCTCTAGTATTACGAGTCTCTTGGGAAAACGATACCCGGTCTTACCGGTTTATTACTTGAACGATTCGGTACGCTTGCCGAAATCTCTTAACAAGTACTTCCACATATTTTGTACATTGTAAGTGTTTAAGGTACTTTCACCCTTCTAATTCCATTCAGAATGTGTGTAGTACGATAGGACTTTAAAAGACTACTTAACTTAATCAAGTTGTAGCCTAATAAATGAACATACAAGATAGAGGAGCATACAATATATACATCAACATACAACATATACATCAACATTCACTCATGGTCTAAATGTAGGTTTGACTAGTGATTTTTAGCTATTTCATCTACTTTTTTAGGTGCCAAGTACGCAAACTTTGACATATAGCTAGGTCATCTTGTGTCATGTTTCTTAGCTTCCTTCAACAACTATAAAATCGTTTGCATGTGTAGAATACTCAGTCTTAGGTTAGTTTAGGTCAATTCCCATTTTGTAACATACTTACTTCACTTTTTAGGTCTAAGTAGTCAAATTTTGAGATTTTGGTACTTGATCCAATTTGACATTTTTCTAAACTTTATTTAAGTACTTTAAACTTGTTAGGATAAGAACATTACACATTCTTAAGATGGTTTTGGTGAATTTCGAAATTGTCAGCTATTTAGTACACTTTTTAGGTTATAGGGTGTCATTTTTTGAGTTCTCGGTTGTTTTTGTAGTGTCAGTTTGTAGTTAGACTTCTTTATGGTTGTTCTATACTGTTTTCGATCATATAATTCCATTTGGAAACATCATACCAGCTTTTGCCAATCCAAAAATCAAGAATAAAGTTTGGCAAATTTCAAACAGCACATGAAATGCACACTGCACCACAAAATGACTTTGAAAATGTGGTTTCAAGGCCAAAAATGCTTGGATGTGTTTGAACAGCTAAAGTGATGCTTCAAGCAAGTTTATATCATCAATTTGAAGGTGTGCAATCACTTAAACAATAAAGATAAAGACTACACCAGAAAATCAGTGGTCTACTTCCATTTTTAGGCAAAATTTGGTGGTTTAAAGGGTGAATTTGCACAAACATGTTTGGACACATAATTTGATGTTTTGAGCAACTTTGTATCATCAATTTTAATGTGTTTAAACACTAAAACAGCGAAGAAACACACTGCAGCAGAAAATCACTAGTTCATTTCCAATTTTAGGCAAAAGTGATGGTTTACAAAGTGATATTGCATAATGGCTCACATTTGACCAAATGAACAGTTGATACAAGTTCCAAATGACAAAATAAACTTGCACTAATGGTAAAAATGCGCTGAAACAATCAGATTCATCAAATCACCCCTGTTGCAGCCAATTATATAGCATTTTTTACACCATTTTTGCACCAGAATTGAAAACAAATACTACAATCAAACTGGACAGCACAAACAAAGCTTATGGAAGTCCTAATTCACTAGATTTAGCTGAAGAATATTACGTACGACATGTTTAAAGACATAAACCACATGCAAGGATATCAATCACAGTTAAAAGATTGATTACAATATGCGACAACACTTTGGTATATGAAGCAACTTAGATATGCTTTTTGCATTTTATGGATTAATACAAGTTGCCAGTACTTCAGACATGTGTAATAACATCAAATGAACGTGTTCATATCTTGAGAACAACAAAATGTGCAGTGGAATAGGTTTTCGATACTGCACCAGAATTTATTATTATGTGCAGACCTTGAAAACCAGAATAACTTTTTTTATGCTTTAGCTTATATCATCCAGCCTACACATTGCCTCATTGACTTTTATGGATTGATATATTGGTAGACATGCATCTAAACACAGTTTTCCAAAGAAAACACAGAAAATAAAGGCTGGAACAGAATAATCACTTGATGACATAAATAGGTTTGCACATAAGGCACATGACTTTAGACAAAACTGGAAAATGAATATGGAAGCTGGAATTCAAGTCAAGCAAACGAAATTCACTGATTAAAATGATGAAGAAACATTAAGGAACACTGGAATGAAAAGCACAACTAGTACAAACACGATTTAAACCAATGTGTCACCTTTTTAGTACACTTTTTTAGGTTCTAACTACTCAAAATTTGAGTTTTAGGTAATTGATTGCTTTTGAGTACTTTCCTAGTGTCAATTGAGTACTTTAGACTTGTTAGGATATTAACATTAGTTATTATTAGTCTACTTTAGGTGAATTGCCACTTTGTCACCCTTTTAGTACACTTTTTTAGGTTCTTCATAGTCAAATTTTGAAGTTGAGATAATTCTTTGCTTTTGACAAATTTCCTAGCTTCTATTTACTAGTTTAAACTTGTTAGGATGTTAAATATAGTAGTACTCTTTTTAGGTTTTAGGTAGTCTAATTTTGACATTTTGCTACTTGATCCAATTTGACATCTCTATTAGGATCATTTAAGTACTTTAAACTTGTTAGGATAACAACAATATACTCTATTAAGTTATATTAGTTGAATTTCGAAATTGTCACCTATTTTTAGAACACTTTTTATGTTTTAAGTACTTCAATTTTGAGACTTCACAATTGAAGTCCAAAATCATATGTTGAACTTTGACTTTAGAGTTCACTTTCACAATTAAAGTCCAAATTCATGTAGAGGTTCTTGGAGACTTTAAGAGACATGTCTTTTAACATGTTGAAGGCCAAATTAATCACTGCAGTACCCTTAACCACTACCAGTTGGAGCAAAGTTAATGAAGTTTTACCTAAGAGATGGTCTACTTTAGCCTTAGTAAGGAATTTTCAGTTTTACAGTTAATATATAAACTATAAAACAATTATAACTTTGGTTCCTCCTTCTAGTTTGGTTACTTGGGGGATTCAAGAAAATATATAACCAACATATATGCATGTTGGTTTGTCCTTGTAATCTACTTCATCCTTATAGTAACTCATTTTAAGTCTTACCCTGTATTGAAAGATATTTTTAAGGGTGTTGTGATGGTCTCTTTCCAACTGCGAATTTCGGTTGAAGAGTAGGGAACAAGGTGCGGAGATTATATATAAGAAGAACATGCAACACAGACAACACAAGAGAAAAGACAAAAGGCGAAAGAGAAAGAGAGATAAAAGGCAAACAAAATTTTATTTACCAAAACGAGGAGCCAGCATGTTTATTTATGAAATTGTTGCATCGCTATAGGCTTTTAGACAGATCAATTAGGAGCAAAATAAAGCAAGGCAAACAAAATAAGACATCATTTACCTACCTGGAAATGATGAAGTCTTTGACACTTGAGTGTAGCCCTTAAACAATGATATTTTTGCAACTAACTTTAACCCACTACGTTTGAAGCTTCCAAACGTTATGTGCTCCTAATTGAAA
This sequence comes from Vigna nakashimae, assembly GCA_034642375.1. Taxonomy (NCBI): domain Eukaryota; kingdom Viridiplantae; phylum Streptophyta; class Magnoliopsida; order Fabales; family Fabaceae; genus Vigna; species Vigna nakashimae. The sequence goes on from CM067759.1 coordinate 19,784,908, forward strand.
CCCCAAAACCTTGTACAATAATGGACAATTTTAATTAGCAAAACACAACAACAACAAAAGATTAATCATCAAGCACCCTACATCCATCCCAAACCTGATTCCTATGTATATGCATGCTCACAAGGCCACGATTTTAAACAAAAGAGAAATGAAGTAAAGAATCAAAGCTTAGCTGGAAAAAAATTTTTGCACTAGAAAAAGTCCCTAGTTTGGTAGGTTGATACTAAAAAACATATGCAAGTGATTTAAACACACAACTCAATGTTCAAGTAACTTTATTTGTTGATTTTAATTGTCTTTAAACTCTACAATGAGTTATAAACAGCCTGCAACTCAAAATCACTACTCCACTTCTATTTTAACTCAAAAGTGATGGTTTTCATCGTCTTAAATGTCCTTGTAATGTCCAGTTCGAGTTTGATCATGCTTAGTTTTGTTTTCAAGCTTAGTTTAGTGTATTTACACTTTCTACAGTCATTTGCATTCATAGATGGCTGTTTGAATCATTATAACTTAGAATGAAGTGTGTAGTTGTTTAATTTGCTACATTATTAGCTGTTATAAGGTCAAATTTTGGAATCTACTATTTCTATGCCAAATAATAACTCAAAATACTTTGTTTTGATGATTTAAAGCTGTTCTAAAATTCTAATTTGACTTATAACCACTGTTGTGCAATTTCACAACTCAAAACCTCAATTTACAGTTCATTTTTCGTAGTGCAAAGTTGAATCAACACTCTGATTTTTTAATTTGTGCATTTGTAATTGGTTTGGGTTGTAACAAAAGCTAGGTTGTGATTTGAATTGAAACATGTGAAAAAGAAACATTATACAGCTGCTAAAAGGCATTTACTCTAATGGTTTGATCATGAGCACACTCTTTTTCGCAAAAATTTATTGATTCTAAGGCTTGAGACAAGTGTATTTGATACATTCATACATGTTTCAAGTGCTAACAATCAGAAATTATCACTGAATCTCAAAAACAGTAGTTGAGTTGATCAATTTTCTAGTTTTATCATTGTTTATGTGTTTTGTAGAGCTTACCACCGTGCTTTAGTCTTTGAGTGGTTTTAGGTAACTTCATATCTCCTAGTTGATAGTCTGCAGCTAGGTCTAGTTCATTAGTCTCTTAGCAACATCGAAGGTCAAACCCATGTGTAAGTCTTTATCACCTTGTTGCACCATTAATTTTCCGTTTTGCCTAATCATATTTCAGTTTTACCTTACAGATCCAGAAGCACATTCGAACCTTTCATTTCTATGTAAAAACCTGTTATGTTAACTCTTATGACTTGAATATGTACAGGGACCTCTCCTACAACAACCTCAGTGGTTCCTTGCCTAGAATCTTGGGAAGAACTAACTATATCTTTAATTACAAGATTTGGGGGAAACATAGGTGTACGTTGACAAACTGGCAGCATTAAGGCAGAAAGGGAATGTGGAGGAATATATTGAGGATTTTAAAAGATTAATAAACAAGCATTTGAGTTGATAAAGTAACACCTATTGGGCTATTTCTTTGTTAGATTGCAGGGAGATATAAGGAGCCAGATTAGGCCCACAACCCCAAAGATTTATTGAAATGGAGATTGCCAGGGACAAAAAGGAGGTCACCAAAGATTCTAGCATCAATAGGGGGCAGCCAGCTGGAGCAGCCAATCAGCTGGAAGGTATCAGGGAGGTTATGGGGTAATTTTGGGCACAGAAGTGTTCATAGGAACCAAAAGCAGACATAGTACGAGGAGTAACCTTAATACAACATGAAAGGAAGGAACTAGTACCACTAAAGGTTCCAAGATGGGCAGTAACAATAGAAGTAATATCAGATATAGGGGGTTAAGACCACGTCAAGTACTAGCAAAATCCTATAACTATTATTAAAGACAAAAGAATAGAAAGAGCTTATTAGCAGAATTGTAAGAACTGTGACAATACTGGTGAGAGACATAAGTATAATAATCAAAATAATCTTCATATAGGGAGCGATAACCATCCATAATTTCCTCCTTCTAAAGGTCTTAGTTCATCATGCTAAAAGTTCCAACTTATTAACTACAGAAATATCTGTATTTATGTCCTCCAAAAATAATGCACAAAAAGTTTGTTCTACAGCAATTAATGCCCATCCACAATATGAAATCAAATGGATAACAAATAAGATACAGATTACAAGTATATAATTATTTATACATGTCAACACAGACACATCTTTAGAATAACAGAAATAATAGAATGATCAAATTACAGAGTACAATTTGGATATCACTTGTGCTCTGGTTCATAAAGGATGAGGAAAACTTTAATTGCAATAAAGGAGGGCAATAAAAATAGAAAACCTTTTGATGGAGAGTAACCCTGCCTAAGCTTCATTTCATTTCCAGCAAAACTAACAAAACCACGACCCAATGAATGAATAAATAAACAGGAAAGGAGTGATGCTTGCTTACTTGTTACAATAAAGGCACTTCTCTTTTCCTTTATTGTCCCGTGTTCCTATCTCCCTATCATTTTCTTTTACTGCTTCGAGTCCTCCCAGGTGTTGTCTTCTCATATGAAAAAAGGGCAGCAAGCCATCAAACTATTAATGAAACTGATATCAAATGATTAAATACCCATCAACCAAACATAGAATTTACCTTGCATTACAAAACACCCAATTTGATGGAAGCCCCGGCAAATCGCCAGCTCTGAACACAAGCCTCACGCGCATAGCCACAAACCACCACTCCTATGGCGCCAAATCGTAATGACGACGAAACACCACCCCTATGGCTACCCCACCCACAACACCCACAATGACACAAAGAACCTCGATGAGACCGAACAGAACGACAGGCGCACAATGCCACCGGACAAATAGAGGTAGACGATAGAGGTAGACGAGATAATGGAAGCACAAAAGAAAATGAAGGCAAAGGTTGACGACAGAGGTAGATGAGAGAATGGAAGCACGAAGTAAACGATGGCAGACGTAGACGACAGAGGTAGGGCAGGGAGGTTTTCACAATTTCAGGAAATTTGGGGACGAACTCGACGAATACACCCAATCACTTGGTTTAATGGGTCGAACCGAAGGTCACACAGCCCTCGCTATTCTCTTGCTGACCTTCGGTAGTTTAATTTCACTAAGCCCGTCGGTACTTCTCTTTATGACCGTCGGAAACTCACTTTTACAGACAGCCTCAAGGCCTTCGGTATTAGGCCGCCGGTAATTAGCCAATTTCTTGTATTGATTTTACATTCATTTGAAACTACCCTTTCTTACTTTTTACTCTGTTTTTTCTTGGAAAAATACAAAAATGTACACTTTTATAACCATTTTACCCTTGTATTCTATGTAAAATGAATGTAAAAGTGTGTCATGGTACCATTATTCTATTTTTATTATCTTGATACAACCAATTGGAAGTTTCTCATTGACTAGCTAGAGATAAAACCAATTTACAATATAAATTGGTGTAAAACTTCAGCTTACAAACAAAATTTGTAAGGGATATTAAGCTTAAAATTCACTTGGTTAAGGTTAACTCAACCTTATAAAATTGGTTTATAAGATGAGATTTGTACCTACTTATATATATCATGTAATTTCGTTATATCTTTAGTCGATGTGAGATCTCCAACACACACCCCTACATTGAGGCATACATGTTTTAAACGAGGGACTAGACATTTAATGGGTGGTTTGATAGCATCCTCATAGTATCAAATTTTACAGCACGCTAATGGGTGCAAACTTCATCTCAAAGATTAAACTAAGTTTAAAGTTCGTTTCTTAACACTACCAAAGAACCGTATGGTGTCTTATATGGTGTCATCGTGATACCTACTTCATAAATGTGTTTTTTTGAAAATTTCTTCAAAGACAATATCTTATCCTAATTTTCCTAATGATGCAACAAACATCTTCAATAGATTACCCAAAGTCTGATCTCTATTATCCATTTATATTTGTACATTTTTATTATTTTCATACCACCAATTGGAAGTTTCATGTTGATTAGAGATAAAAACCAATTTACATTATAAATGGGTGTAAAACCTCACCTTACTAGCAAATTTTCTAAGAAATATTAGGCTTAATTGTTAAGAAGTGAATTTTAAGTCTAACTCAGCCTTATAAAATTGGTTTATAGGGTGAGTTTTAACCTAATTCTATATTATAAACTCACCTTATCTATAATTGTTATGGGATCTCCAAAAGCCTCTTCATTTTGAGTTATATACATATGAAATTTTAAACTAGACATTTAATAGGTGATCCTCTTATAAACATTTAATATAACTTAAAAAGTAAGTAAATAAATAAATTATCTTACTATTTCTAATGTTGGTATGGACTACAAATTTTATGGATAAATGATACTTATGAGTTAAAGGTTTTAACTTTATTAGAAAATACTATTTTATTTAATCAAATTTATTAGAATATATTCTTATTTTACTCTCTTCCACTCATAAATATTGTTTGTTTAAGCTTATATAAAATTGTTTTCAGTCTTATTTCTATATCGTCTTTTGAAACATTGATGTTTATAAGGTTTATAGATCTTTCGTTGCATTAAAACATAATTTTTTGTTTTACCTTGTGTAATCAAAGCATTTATTCTCTAAAGATAGTTTGTGCGTGCCTTAACCTAGACTCTTTCTAATCCTTTTCTAATTTATAATTATATCTTATGTTCTTATTTTGTATGATAAAAATAGTTTGACTTTATCAAATTTTCTCTTTGCCTTCTTATTACTATATCTATTACTATTATTACCATTATTATTGTTATTATTATGATTATTATAATTATTATTTATATATTTTTTTAACTTTCTTAAAGAGAAAAATTATGTTATTTTAATTTATTCATCACTTTTATTGTTATTGCAAAAATCAGAAATAATATTATACAATATGTTTGTCATAGATATGATTAAATTACTCTCAAATAAATTTAAAAAAATTACCAACGATTAAATCGTGACTAACTAAATATTTGATATGTGATTTTGAATTAACCTTATAGGATCAATGACTTTATTACAAATTAAAGAGAAAAATGAACACAAATGAGTTATAGTTTGTATAACATTTTTAGGTAAAATTTCACGAATAGTCATTGGTAATAGTTGTTGCATAAAGATGTGGCAATCGTGAGACTTTATACCAACAATCTTCAAGTCCTACATCGACACTAAACTCTTAATATTTGAAGATTATTCTTGTCGTATCTAGACACTCTTTTGACAAAGGAAAAAACTTATATTCTCTTATCTGGACATAGTATATGATGACTTAGGCCCAAGCCCAATAACTAGTCAATGACCCATTACTAGAGGAATGGCTAGGAAAATACAACAAGATATGGAAGACACCTCCAGGGAAGCCCAAACTCTTTATGCTCATTTTCAGGGGTGTTGCTCCCTTCATCACCACACCTTTCTCCCTCCACCTCCCCTTTACTATTTTGCCCCTCAGTACAATTTGATTTTTAGGATTATTAATTTTTAATTTTACTCATTCACAACTTATTTCACTAATAACCTATTATAGTCTCGTACATGAGTAAAATAATTTTCTTTCATTTTAACATTATATTTCTTCCTCTCTTTCTTTCGTCGTTGTGAGATACTACAAGTTGCAAAGATTGGTGGTGGTGGAAAGAATTATCAAGCAGTCTTCCTCTCGTGGTGCAATATCGCTCTCATGGTGCAGTGCGTGGAGTGCTTCCTCGTATTCGAATAAACCTTGAAATAAAACCCTAAAATAAAAAACGTAACCTTTAAACGGATGTCAAAATCCTTCAACGGATGTCAACATCCGTTTAAGGAAAAACGGATGTCGACATCTGTTTGACCTTAAACAGATGTTGACATCTGTTGAAGATGTCACCTGTATACTTCCTCATGCTGGTTGATGCTCTAGACGTTCCTCGATGTTCCTTCACACCACGACGGCGACGCTCCTTCACACCATAGCGGCAATGGAAGCTTTCAAACAAAAAAAAATTGGGAAGTAAAAGGAATGGAAGTGCGGGAGGTGGGGAGGTGAAACGAAAATGGGGAAAGAGAAAGAGAGTTCCGTGAGTGGGTGCTGAGAAAGTAAAATTAGGGTTTCAAATTATTTAAAATAGGACAAAAGTAAAAATCTTTTTAACTTAAGGATATAATTGTATTTAAAATAATGTGGGGAGGTAGATGAAGTATACTGTGGTGGTGGAGGGAGCAACACCCCATTTTCAATGGCAACCTTTGAACCATCAAGGAGGCCCATTACACATCATTCCAGAACATGGAGATGGATAAGCACAAAAGGAAGCCAAGAAGCCCAACACTGGTTGCGCCCAGTGCAAACCCTAGTAGCGACCCACTTTGCATCCTCTACTACAGCAACATTCTTTTTACAACATGTGGAACTCATGCCAGCTGCCTCCATCACTTAATTCACGCTTGGACACATGGCAGTTGATCCCTATTGCAGGCTGATTATCAACTACCCATAGATCACCAAATGGGTTGATTTTAGGCACTATAATAAGCACACTCAGTATGAACACTTTTGAATATATAGATATTTTTCCTACTGAGAATTGCTTCCAATATTCTCTTTCAAAGGTCATTGCTATGTGCAACACCAAATCCCTCTAGCTTCCTTCCGTTGATGAAGGTCGTCTGAGTTAGCTTCCATTGCTTCCAAACAGTGTACCGCACACAACCATCATGTCACCCATTCTTTCGTTGATCGTTGAATTTGTTTAGCTCCCTTGCGTGTTCGATGTCTACAAGCATGACTCCAGCTGCATTTGGACGAGTCACCAGTGTAACAACATGTGGGGGTAAATAAGCATGCTTAGTTTTAGATACATTAGATTAGTGGATATGTTATATAGATATCATATCCTTATCTTTTATTTTTACTTACTTTGTTATTTTTATTTTGGACTTAACTCATATTTCTTCTATTATAAATAGAGTGTTCTATCTATATATTCAACACAAGAAAGATTAATCTCGTACATATTTTTTACTATATTGAATGTATTCCTCAATGGTGATTTATAAGGAAAGATTTCTATGGAACAATCTCCCAAATTTGTTGCTTAATGGTAGTCTTCTGGGTTGATATTTCATCTTCTATGTCGCCTTCACAAATCATTAACAATTTTATTTCACTTAAGTGCAGAGACATATATTTTTACTAAGTCTTTCTTGATTATTGTTAATCTCTTTGGCAAGTGCACCAAATCGTTCAAGTAATAAACCGTGGTAAGACCAGGTATCATTTTCCCAAGAAACTCGTAATACTAGAAAATTGTGCGATTAACAACTCATCTAGACTCAAGAACAACTCATCATTTAAGAATATGTACAAAAAGATAAATTCACAAGTAATTACAAGGTTGGACTTTGGTATTGAAGGCGCTTGGAAATGGAAAAGACTATAAATGGTATGAAATGACATTGTTAAGGTTAGTTTTCACCAATGCACTCTTGCGTATAACCAATTTCATCTCCTCTCTATCAATTTACTAAAGTCAATCCACTAAAACACTCTAGCCCTAATCCCTTAGGTGAAAGAGCCTAGGTTTTCCTTATCAAACTTCAATCCCTTGGATAATCTAACAAGCAAACCCGCATTAAGAACTAGGATCTAAGACAACATGTGAATCATATCCCATCCTTGGCTCAATGACCCACAAGGACTCTTATTTCAGTTCAAGATTTCATATCCCATCCCTGGCTCAATGAAACCCCAAAATCAAGTCATGAATGTCCCCATTACATGCAAGCTTTAAGATCAGAAACAAGAATACTAGTAATAGATAGAAAAGGCATTTATAAATACGAAACAATCATTCATTACACAAGAGTTCATAGGCTACATCTAACCCTAACAAGATGAATCTGGTTCTCCATTTCCATGGAGAACCCTAAATCTTACAAACATGGAAGATGGAAGAAGAAGGAGACCCAAAGGAAGAGGAGGATATGTTCCCACAAGCTCTTCGCGCCCTCCATGAGCTCGAGACGTGAAATCGCTCCTCCAAATAACCAAAGACCCTTTTTTTTCTTTCTGCCTCGTGATATATACTGTCCGAATTCTCGCTTAAGCTAAATTATTCTCGCTTAAGCGAGAATAAACTTCTTGAAGAAGATAATCATTATCGCTTAAGCTAAATTATTCTCGCTTAAGCGAAAATGACTTTTAAATCAATGACTTCTTGGATCACCGAGGCTCTACAATGTAATGGAGGATCTTCCTAACATCAAAATAGATCAAAAAATAAGGGATTAGAGTATTATTTACGTAATGTAGCTCAAAATATAGATAAATACTAAAACTAAATAAAAGAGAGGATTTAAGCAAGTAATAAGCTAAAGAAGAGTTGATTTTGCTACTAAAATAATACTTAGATAATGGTAAGAATTAGCATTATCAATTATATTAGTAATAACTTGGTACATATGACTTTTATACACCAACTTGAGGGGGTGTTAGATATATTAGAATATTAGATTTCTTATGTAACTATCATATCTTTATCTTTTGTCTTTACTTAGTTTGTTATTATTTCTTATTTTTATTTTGGGCTTAACCCATATTTCTTCTATTATAAATAGAGTATACTATATGTATATTCAACACAGGAGAGATTAATCTTATATATAAATTTTACAATTTTACTATATTGCACACTTATCAACCTCCCTTGGTGTTAAGTATTCTCGAATCTTCATGTCCACCAAATCCAAATGAATAATTACTCCGTCTTTTGTCTTTCCTCAAATGTTGACTAGTGTACCAAACAAGTTATCATACATACTATTCTTTACATGTATAAGATTTATGTAATATCTAACCTCTAACTTTTACTAATATGGAAGATGAAAAATATTATTTTTTTTCTTTCAAGGGCTCATTACAAATGAATTGTTGGATGTTTTCCTAAATACATTATCCTTTTATATATGACCATTATCTTCACTGTTATTTTTTAGCTTGTACTACGATAACCCACATTTCAAACTTTTCAAACCTTTGAATTTTTTCATGTATAATATGCAATCATTAGGCAATGCATGTATCCTTTTATACTCTATAACCATCTAAGAAAGAATTTTCTTCACATCATAATTACAAGTGGTAGTGTATTTCCATTTGGAAGTATTTCATTAAACAATTCCAACACTTCTAACACTTCTAACAACCGACATACAACGGAGTCTTTACATCAATACGCGTTGTCTCATAAATATGCACTTGGAAAAAAGCTTATGCACTAACATTGCGAATAATGTCCTTTAATTTATCTTCTTTCGGTCGATCTTCCATGGTGGAAAAGGAAACCATCACAAATAAGGTGTTCTGTAATTTCGGCTGCGTTCAACTTTATCCCATTCAAATAGTTTACACAAAAAAACATCTAAACTTCACTTTATCACCACTTCTACCTCATTTGCACAAATTGCATAAATGCTTTTACTCTTCTCTTTTGCTCAACACTAATGCATGATAAATTAATTTAATCTCGACCTATACATATAGAAATTGTTCACATAATTTCAGTAATCTTTAAATGAATGATCACCTCGATCACTTTTTTATTCAAGGTTTGATGTTATCTCATTCAAGATTTAATCATATCCCATTCAAGAAGATTCACTTTCTTTACTTTATTATACATATCAATTTTAAACAACATATCTTAAATTTCATAAAATATTTCTTGTATTTTGCATCGGTTTTCAATACATGAAATGAAAGTGATTATAAACCACAATTAAATTCCACTCGAAGATCAATACAAAACACAGTTAGTAAATATTCATGATATTTAAGACATGTATATTAAAATATATATGCACTAATAAATTATTAAAAAGTTATTAATCTTCTTAAAGGTAGAAACAAGATAAATGCATATAAAGGTTCCCTCTATTTGAAAATGAAAAACAAATTGGAAAATGAATTACAAAAGACTAATATGGGATACCAGTTATGATTTTGGTATGATTTATTTATTCAGGATTATGGATTAGCTTATTTTGATTTTAATTCATTTCAAAATGGGTCGAGACAAAATTTGTTTCATATCACACACACGTTCATGATTAGTGAGAAGTTTGTGATCAACATAGATAAACTTGAATGTAAATACAGAAAATGGACGGGGGAATCTCGTGTTTTCATTAACTGACTATCATGAGATTTTTAAATATCAATGGAGAAGATTACATTCCACACTAGTTCAGGAGTTCAACCTATGAAGAAACGTGTCAACGGTCCTTGTCTATGGAAAATGACTTCAAACTATGATGTTTTATCTCTACCTAAAAAGGTCTTGTTTGAAAGACGAAAAAGGAAAAGATGACTAGAGTCTGGGACTAAAGAAGGATGAAACACAACTAAGACAATGTGGAACACGTAAGAGATGTGAAATATGCAAATAACTTGGACATAATAAAAATAGTTGCCCACAAGCTCATTAATAGAAGATCACCACAACCAACAACCACACCTACATATCATGAAGGAACTTGGCCAATTTCAACAAATTCAACACCATTTGAAGCAACTCAAATTAGTGCATGTCAACTTCAACAAACCCAAAAAACTCAACCAACTTCAACACACCAACACCATTTGAGCCAAGTCAGATTACTACATCTCAACTTCAACAAACTCAATCAATTATTTGTCATATAAGAAAGGTCCAATTTGAAATCCATGAAATATTATTTATGTACATATTTTAACCTATTTTAAAAGACATATAATTTAAAACTTCAATATGTATGATGCATTTTGTTTCCCTTAGGAGTTTATTTTGCTCATGTATCTATATGTTGTTTAGTAGCTTATGTTTTTTTTTTGAAGAATGTTATCTATTATTTGAATTAATACTTTGTAGCAAAATTTTACTTCTATGCCTTTTTGTATATTGCAAAAAAAAATCTGATTAATTTAATAACATCACAATAAGAAACATAAAATCAAGTACATCACACATACTATAACTCACAAACTATACCTTACTAATAACAACACATATACTTTTATAATACTTTATAGAATTTTAATATATAAAACCAAAATTGATATTAATCAAACCCAAAAAAACTTATCATTTATATTAAGAACTTAAACAACTTTTAAAAATCATAAAATATTTTTTCAGATTATAAATCTTTCTCCATTATCTATTGTAATAACATCTATTTCATCTTTATTATCTTCATTGCACCACTTATAATTACAACCTTTATTATCAGAATGAAAACAAATTTCACTACATTTAAATTCGTCTATATTCATCGGTAACAACAGTATAAAAACAAAAAACAAAGAGAATTGAATATAAAATAAAATTTAGCTCCAAACCAAAGCATATTTATTCACCTTTTTTAAACTAAAAGAAAGTATGCACAAAAATTATTATTTATTTTCAATCTAAACTAAAGATGATATTGTATAAAAGTAACAAGTGAGAAGGGTATGTCAGAACCATCATAATTACGTGACTATCATAAACTTTAGAACTCCTTATATATGTTATAATAATATAATAGCTACTTTTAAGATCATCATTACTTTTACACCTGGTGCAGACGTTTTGGGCTGTGTGGTTTGTCTCAGTGAAGAGTCAATTTACAAACATCTTCAACTATACATCAGCTGCATATGTTCAGAAATGAAATCCAGAAGGGATATAGGTTAACTAATACTATCAGCCATATATAGATTAGTCTCGGTTATATATTAAAAAAGGTGCTCGATAAAAAGATATATACACTAATTTAATACTAAGGATTCATTTATGATAGGATGGCAGGTAACACTTATTTTTATCTTTATTAGACATTCTAATTTTTTTCATCACACCTATTAGATATAAAATGTATGTTACATCTGCATATATACTCGTATCAGTTTCTTTCGCTTTAGGACTTTTCTAAATATTAATTAAATGATTTTTTATTAAAAAAATACAATAAAAAAATAAAAATTAAATAACATTATTGTGACATCTGATTATATATAAAAAACATATATAATAAAGACGTCATCATTGCATAATATAGAAAAACAATCAACAGTAATTAAGGATTACAGTCATCCTTAGAATAGTGTGAAATTGAAAACTAGAGTCTGGAAATTACAGAGAATGTAAAATTTTAAATGCACAAAAGTTCTTCAAAGCTAGCAAATAAAAGCTAGCAAATGTAAGTTGCAGTGTTGTTGTCCCCATCAAGAGTTGTTTCCAAAGTATCCTCCTTACCATCTGCTCCCATCCAAGTGGATGATCATCGCAAAAGAAACATACACAAGCAACACAAACAAGCAAAGGTGAGCTAGATATAAAAAGCATGTTATTCAACCTCACACGACATGCAAAAGTCACCCAAACATGGTAAAATGACATCACAAGACTTGTTACTTTATAAACCGACTTGTCCGGACTGGAATGATTGTCGAGCTATGGCGGGTTATGCACTCGTGATGGCCTCTACTACTTTGCAAAGCCATTGCCAATGGGTTGCACCCTACCACACTCACGAGGTTAGTCCGTTATCACTCACCTTGGGCCATACTGGAAGCACCCAAGACTAGGACCTCCTGCTACTCCTCACCACATGGATCAATCCTCTTTACTTGAGAATGAAAGACCATTTGAGCGTCAGGAAAACCCCCAAGACTGAGCTACCATGCATTCATTCCAAACACTAAGGGCACCACCATGAATCCTCACCTTGACGCCATGGAATTACGTCCATTACACATAGAGCACCACCATGTGACCTCCCTTGAGATCCATGGAATTACGTCCATTACACATACTTGTTACATTCAACCACCAAACATGTATCATACATTCACATACTTTCAGTATAATAACATTTCGACGATCATACTATGCATTTCAATCATTCCGCACACTTAATTCAAACCAAAACAAGAGCAAATGAACTTGGAACCGAACACTAAGAGCTTTGGTTGAGTGCTTAGGGCTTTGGCCGAACGGTATGACTTTGGCCGAACAGTAAGACCTTCGGCCGAACTCTATGAGGCTGAACGTCATTAGGCCGAACGCATCGAACACTATTAGGCCGAACGCTATGAGGTCGAACACTATTAGGCCGAACACTATTAGGCCGAACGCGATGGGATCGAACACTATTAGGCCGAACCTTATTAGGCCGAACGCTATGAGGTCAAACACTATTAGGCCGAACACTATTAGGCCGAACGTTATGAGATCGAACACTATTAGGCCGAACACTATTAGACCGAACATTATTAGGCCGAATGCTATGAGATCGAACACTATTAGGCCAAACGCTGTGAGCCTCAGACGAACGCTTAGAGTCTTGGCTGAACACCTAGAACCTTGGTCGAACGCTACTTAAACCACGTATCACTAAGACCGAGCAGTATTAAGACCGAGCACTATCAAGGCCGAACGCTGCCAAATCCACACCTGACCGAACGATAACAACTCAACACATGACCGAACGGTACCCAATTAACACTTGACCAAACGGTACCCAATTAACACCTGACCAAACGGTAATAACTGACCGAACGGTACCAAATCAGCACTCAACCGAATGATATCAAATCAACACCTAACCGAACGGTATCAATTGAACTCTTGAATGAACGTTACCAAATTGACCGAGCGGTACCAGATTAATACCTAACCGAACGATACCAAATCAAGGTCTATCCGAACGGTATCAAATCAACCCTGACCGAACGGTAACAAATCAACACTTAACCGAACTGTATCAAATAAACCCTGACCGAACGGTAAAAATCAACACCTAACCAAACGGTACTAAATCAAGGCTTAACTGATCGGAATCAAATCAATCCTGACCGAACGGTAAAAACTAAACATTTGACTGAATGGTACCTATTGCGCTTTGTAGAATTTTGCAGAATTGCAACCAGACTCAAGAGTATCATTTCTAGTCATTTTCCCGAGATCCATTTACACAACATAGTTCTACAATCACTCATACGAATCTATACAAAAAAGGTCTCTCTAAACACAAAAATTGTTCATCAAACAACAGAATATTACAGATTTCAGCATATGTATAGTTCATATAATCCATAGAAAAGAATCTAGCTCTCCTTACCTGGGTTTCTCCAAGCACTACTGAAACTGCCCTAGCAGTACCCTTGACAGCACAAAACTCAACCTGCCTCGATCAGAAAGAAGAAGAGGTTCGGTAGAAAAGAAGCCCTCTACACCGCGGACGCTTGGGTAGCACCAAAATCGGATTCCTATGGTTCAAGGTGCTGGGAATCTAGCCATCACTTCAAAAGAAAATGGAATAGAAGGTGCTTCAATAATTCCTCTTTAGTCGTGACCTACACACCAACTCACATTCCATCACCTCTTCATTCTCAAAGAAATAAAGGTAATAATTCCTCCTTCCACTTTCATTTTGTGTTGGACTCTCTTCTTCTTCTGATGACCAAAACTTCCTCCTTTTATCTCCTTCGTGCAGCATTTTTAAAGCCAAGTCTTGCTTCCCTACGTGTTGTGCTCCCTGGACGATGCAAAATGAAAGTAAGGGGCCCTTCGTGTGCTTTTCTGAAAAGGCTAAGGAAAATGAATATCCTAAAGTTGCATCTTCAGTAGAATGAATGCACCATCATTTTTTTTCAAAAGAAGACAAAAACATCAATTGTGCTGCTCATCATTTTGTCAAATAAAAATACTCAACTTCTTCCTATAGAATGACTGGTACTTCCAAACAAATAATTGTGCTTCTTAAAAAATTCAGAAAATGAATGACTCCTTTTTTCTTAATAATGTTTTCACCCATCTTCTTTTAATATATATATATATATATATATATATATATATATATATATTTAGGTTCTTACAATTACACAATTAAAATTTCACAACACCTATAACATTTATTATTTCTTAGTGAGAAAAAGTCATTCACAACAATGATTTTACACTAACTTCAAAAGATTTTATATGAAAAATGTATGGTGATTTTTTTAATTAAAAACTTTTTTTTTTCGTTTATATCCAATGTAAAATTTAAAATTTATGTCGAATTATATTTTAATTTTCACATAAATTTTGAAATTTACAAAGTTTCAATATAAATTTCTTTATAGTTTTTGGACGCAGCTTCTTCCTCATTTTTTTCTTCGCAATTAAGGTGTTTTACTTTATTTCTCGAGCCGTGTTTTTTATTGTGATTTTTTCTTTTAAAATTATATTGTGATTATTTTTAAAGGTTAATGATTTAAACATTCATTAAGGTTAGTGGTATTATGAGTCCTTCATACATAGAACTGAAATGCAAACTCGAATTTCATTGACAACACCAAATCAATGTTGCACTAAATAATTTTAGTAGCTCATCAAAATGTCTAAATATACAAGAAATGAAAAAAGTGATTCATGAATGTTGTATGTGTTTTCTAAAGACTTGTAACACAAATGCCTTTAGAAACTAGTATTGTAATTTCTCATAGAGTCGTAGCACCATTTTTATTGTTGATTTTCAAGTAAATATTCACTAAAGTCCTATATGAAATAATATGAAGAAGAAAGCAGTAGAAAAACATTGTAAAAATAAAGAGTTATTTTTTAAATTATCACTGTAACTCAATAGGTTTATATGAAAGACTTAGGTAGTTATGTGTCATTGAAAGTTTGTAATTTTTGTTAGAAAAATTGCACTATGAAGAGTTTGTAGTTTTGGTCTAAAAAAATCACAAGGTTTATAGTTTTGAAAAATTACATGTTATGTGATAAAGTGTTTTTTTTTTGTTAATTATTCGTGGATGTAGGTCTTGAAAGGTTGAACTATATTGTTTACTCTTATTTATGAGTGTGTTTCCACTTACAGAGATTATTTTTTTATTACATGATTCTCAACATCTAAAGAGTAAAACATTGCTTGGCAGAATGAGTAAAGTTATGTTGATATTGTCTAAGTGTAACATAAATTTACACCGATGTTATCTAATTCTGACATAAATTTACATTAAGATTGTCTAGATTCAATATAATTTATTTCAGGATCATCTAACATTCTAAATTTACATCAGAGTTTAAGTCTGAAGTAAATTTATTTTCTCACTACATATTGAAGTATTACCTAATAAAGAATATCGAATGTAAAATATCTCTATATATAATACTAGTTATTTTTTAAAATTATTGAGAGGAAAAATAATTTAAGTAAATTTCATAACATTGATTGAATTTCAATGAAAAAAATGGAAAATTATGTAGAGGAAGAAAAAAATTTCAAATGAAACCAAATTAAGAAAAAATAACTTATATATAGGTTATTTAATAAACTAAATGTTAAATGTTAATATGTTTATATAATCAAAATCGATAGTAAAAGTATTAAAAAAACATAAATGACTAAATGTTGTCCTATGGTGTCAAAAGATTCACATGCTTCGGTTGTAATGTTAACCAAGGCATTTGAATTAATTGCCATATTCTTTTTTTTTATTGGCTTAATTACCTACTTAGTCCCCATGTTAGGAGGTAATTTGCTGTTTAGTACCCGGTTTTAAAAATGTAGGCATTTGGTACCTATGTTTTGAAATTTGTATCAATTCAATCCTATCCAGTTAACGGCGTTATAATTTATGCGAGAAATTAAGGACGTTAATGATAGCCTGAGTGGAATAGCTATCAAATGTTTGAATGTATCTTCATTAACGTCCTTAATTTCTCGCATCAATTATAACGCCGTTAACTGGATAGGATTGAATTGATACAAATTTCAAAACATAGGTACCAAATGCCTACATTTTTAAAACCGGGTACTAAACAGCAAATTACCTCCTAACATGGGGACTAAGTAGGTAATTAAGCCTTTTTTATTTTTCTGAGTACTTTAGGCATCGGTGCCCTGATAACTAAGGTAGTATTACTTGGTTAACTTCAGAAATTTTAACCTACGCTCTTCATTCTCTTAGCCTTGCGTTCTTCTTCTTTCTTGCGTTCTCCTTCTTCTTCCTTTTGCAAAAGTCGTTCTTCATCTTCCTTGAGGCCATTGCTGCTTCGTCTTCCTCGTGGGCTATTGTTGCCGCCTCTGGCCTCTGCCTCGTCGCTGCTGCCAACATCTCTGTCGCCGTGCAATCGCCTCCGCCTCACTCGTAGCACTACTGCCTCTGTCGTCGCGCCTCTCTTGTGGCAGCCACAGTAAGTTGTCTGTGCTGTTGGGAGTGAAGCAGCTTCTCGATAACAACTCCTAGGGTTCTAATCCACGATTACCTTTTCAAGCTGGTTCTGATCTGCAATTTCGGCAAGGGAAAGTCCAACCTTCTCTCGCGCTTCACGCGGAACGAGTTCAATTTGGAGCCAAGTCTACCATAGGAGTTGAGTTCGCCACCAAGAGTTTGAGTATCGATTCCAAGGTCATCAAGGCTCAGATTTGGGACATCGCTGGCCAGGAAAGGTCTCTTTTCTTTTCCATTCAATTACTCTTTCTACAAACTTTGATCTGTCATTTTTCGTTGGGACTGCTTTCTTTGCTGTTGCTGTTATTTCTTGTTACTGTTTTTGATTATTCGGATTTTGATGGCGGATACCGCTTTAATTAACTGTTTTGGTTGCTTGATTTAGTCGATTAATTTCAATGACGTTGTGGTGAAGGATTGAAGTTTTGTTGATCTGGTGTTGCGTTTGTGGATTTGTGTGATTTGATTTTGTTTATGGAATTAGGGATATTTTTTTATCAGTATGACCATAATGCATGCTTGAATATTTGAGATACTGCTAAATCAATAATCACGACTACTGAAGGTTGATATGAACTACAAAATATGAAGTTTTCTGCTTGTTTGTTTTCCTGACTGCGTTCTTCAAGCTATAAATCTTGTAAGATATCTAGGTTTTACTCCCATAGAAAACATTTTTGTTTTGCATGAGATGAACTTCTGTTAATCTGATTTACATAAGCTGTAGGCTAAGTATTTTCTTTTCATGCCTCACTTGTTAGCATTGAAGCACCTTATATGGTTTCACTTGAGTTGAAAGGATGTGGTGTACTATCTGAAACATTAATTAATTGTCCACTCTTAACATCTCTCTATGCTTCCTTATGCAGGTCATCTATACATTATTTTCCTATTTATCCTTTCTAAAATATTTGTTAATGGTTTTCTCTGAACATCGCTAGACTCTTTCTTCTGCAATGCTGATTGACTTTTTACTGTTTGGAATTCCAGCCAACTAACTGATGACTGCTTGTCTGCTACAACTGTCTCATGCCCACTAATTGAGTCATTGATACTAATGTCATGCCCATCAATTGGTTCAAACGATCTTCGATCTTTATTTTGTCTTCCAAATTTTATTGTTCTTGATTTATCATACACTCACTTTCTTGGTGAACTTGCATCCTGTTTTTGATTCTTGTTTACAGCTAAAGGTTAGAGTTACCATAGAATGGTTTCTTATTCTTGTACATTCTTTTAATCACGAGTATTGCTCATGAGATGGGTTTAGAACAATCATACCTTTTTTTTTATAATCAGTAATGTGTACTGTTATCATGGTATCTTATTCCCATAATTCCAATCTGTCATTTCCCTTTCGTTTCATTATTGATAATTTGGCATTTTATATTACTGTTGTTTTTATTATCTTCATTTGCTGATAGTGCTACTTTTTTTTCTCCTGTTTCATGAAGGTGTTAAAGCTGCAAGCATGCAAATTGATAGGTCTCGAGTAATGAAACCTATACGCTTCCCACACTTTAACTCACACAGAATCCACCATAATACTGAATAACCTCCTCTGATTTATAGAGAACAAGAAAGAATACAAGAATATAGGAACGTAGGAGCCTAATCTCCCCCCAAGCAGACTACAAGTCTAATTCAGATACAAGAATTGACAAAAGTCCCTATCCATCTCCTCTCTAACTATTTATACAAGTTTGACCTCCTAACAGATACATCACCCTTCCTAACTGATAAAACAGTTAGGCTACTGACCCACTAACTAACTAACTACTTCTCCCGTCTGTTTCTTCTCACATACACCTTTAGCCTCCTATCACAAATATCTCACTGAAACATCACTTGAACCACTTTACAAAGGAGGCGTCTTAAAATACTGTATGAATTTTCTAATCCCAAGTTCACTTTTTCTTCCATTGGCGTCTTTGAAGGGTGATTTTTATGAGTCGACATTTGGTGGCTTTGTGGACTTGGATTTGACAAAGGATAAGAAAATTTCTCTTAGGAGTTTGGTATGTGCAAATATGTAACAATTACTGTATTTGGTTTTTTGCATGTAACATTTATTAGAACTGATTAATGTTTTTGATTGTGTTAACTAAATGACAGATTAATCACTTAGTAGTGGAAAGTTTTGGAGCAGGAGGAAAGACAATCATATTGTCTCGAGTTTATCCACAACTTGCAGTGTTAAAGCAAGCTCATCCTTTTGTGTTCAACAATGAAACTGAACTAATCACCATGGAAAAGCTAAAAGGATGGGACATGAAATCTACTCAAATAAAATGATTTGCTAGAAATCAATTAGTATGCAGAAGATAATTTATACCTTATCATATACATTGTAAACAAAAACAAAAAGTAGAAACAAAATCTTCACATTTTTTTTATCAAAGAAGTACTGAGGATCATGTTTAGAAAAATGTGATCAGAAGATACTCTGTTAGGCTTTTATGTTATTTTACTTTAGTAGATTAAGAGTTCCAAATTGTGGTACCCCATGCTTATTAAATTTGTGGTGTAATTCTCATATGCTTTTGGCCCATTGTATTAATTTGTAATGTGAGCGGTGGAAAATTGGAACTCTGACACGATCTTTGCTTTATTATTTTCTTTTTAGTATGGATTGTGTTAATTTGTACTGTGAGAGGTGGAAAATTGGAACTCTGTCATGATCTTTGCTTTATTATTTTAATTCTGGTTTCAGGGCATGGACAAAGTTACCTTCCAAAAAAATAAAAAAACAAAAAATCTATTGAATCGATTTGTAAAATCTTACAACTTTTTTCCTCGATTTCCAATTGAGACACAAAAATTCAGACTTTTTGCCTCGTTTTTATATGTCTCGGTTCAAAAATGGCGGTCGATGGATGAAAATAACTGTTCTCATTGTCTCTACTGAACTAGTGTAACATGCATGTATATTACTAATTCATTTATTAATAGTTGTTTTGTCGTTTCAAATAATATTAAAGACATAATATTGAATAAAGATGTTTAAAAGTTAAAAAATAAAAATAAAGGTCAGCATTTTTAAAGTGTGAACTATTTTGAAAAGATTAGTCTATTTCAAGAAGCGAAAATGTAAAGATTCTCAAGATCGTATCATTTACTCACCAATTATTTAAGGTGACACATTTTCAAATGTATGTATTAATTGAAGCAGTGAAAAGTTGACTCTTAGATCATTCACTAGCTAAATATATTTTTAATTTCTAAGCATGATATTCAATTTAGCTATGTTGAGTACGAGGGCTTTGGAAGGTAAATAAAGTTTTGAATTCAAAACAAGGAGTACAAACACTTTAAGTATTGTGTTGATAATGTGTATTTAAGTGAAAATGCAAAGCTAAAAAGGAGTGTTATCAAATATATGTGGGAGAATACATTTGATTTTGATGTATGAATCGTTGTACCAAGGCTTTATGATTGCAAATGCTCATTATATTGACTAAAATTGTAAATTAAATAATTTTTTATTTTATTTTATTACTTAGATAATTCACTCACATGTTAGAACTAATAGGCAAGGTACCTCAAGTTCTTATTCTTAAGGATTAGGAATAAAAGTCAAAATATTTTGTTCCGCGTTGAGTGGCATCTCTTCTAGGATGGTGAAAATTTCAAAAGAAAGACTTAATTTGCATAATTTTTTATGATATAAAAGACATATATTTCAATGTGAGATGTGCACATATATTGGATCTTATGTTTCAAAAAGAGTTGAAGTCAATAAGTAATAATGTTTTGTATAAATTTACAGAAAATACATCAAAAGGGAGTTTAAAGAGAATTCCAAAAATACGTTGAAGAAATATGCTTAGTGAAGTAAGTGGTTGAAAGGAACCATCTTAATTGCGTGCATTCAGCAAACATACATATATATTTTGATAACTATTTTTTATATAACCATCTTAAATTTATTTTATTATTTTTTGTTGAATAATTTAATTTATATTTTAATTAAATATTCAACTATTGAATTGGTTACCACCTTAGGGGATCAAAATCGCTACACGTTGGACCCAATTCTAATGCCACTATCGCCGTGATCGAAAGATATGCAGGTATTGCTTGTGGATACACAATGGTACTTCCATACTTCTTTCTAATGCCACTATCACAATGATGAGATATTGTCCGCTTTGGGCCAAACTCTCACGGATTTGCTTTTGGTACCACTCCAAAAGGCCTCTTATCAATGGAGGTATGTTATGTGTATATAAACTCATGATCATCTCTTATTTTATCCGATGTGGGACTTTGTTTGTACCCAACATCCTCCCCTCAAACAAAGGACCACCTCCCCTTACAACGGAAGTCTTTTTCTTATCCTCGAGTACACCATGGTCAACACTCTCTCTTTCACAATCCATGGTCAAACACTGAGCATCTCTTGCTCCCCACCTCTCATGATTCACTTCCTACTTCCAGGCTATTTGCCACTGGCCACCTGCCAGGGCTTCACCTGATCATGGAGGGACGTACTCAACTGAGTCCGGTCACCAGACCTAAACCATGGGCTCTGATACCATGTGTAGGGAGGTTCAACACATACACATACAAATAGATATCTCCATAATGATAAACCATGGTCACCAGACCTAAACCACGGGCTAAACCATGAGCCCGGTCACCAGACCTAAACCATGGGCTCCTTGCCTAGTTGTCATGTCACTGTATTCATTTTCATTGTCGGTTGGAATGGAATTAGGTAAGGACCCAGATTCAGTTTTCGGTTGAAATGCCATAAGAGGTCCAAAAGACGCAACCATTTCTTATGGTGAAACTAGCAAAGGAAGAAGGTGCTACTACACTACTCAAAGACACAAGCTGTGTAGACGTCGGTTAATGCCATGTCCGACGTCTATAGAGCCCTTAGACGTCGGTTAATGCCATGTCCGACGTCTATAAGGATGTCGGACCTCCGACGTCCCATTAACGTCACTCATAAAGACGTCGGATCGGGATCAGACGTTAAAAGCCCAAAATAACAAACGTCTAAACCCTTTTTGCACTAGTGTGTAATCGACTTAAAACTGTTGTTTTGCTACACATTCAAGTTCAACCAAAGTGCTTGTGGTTTTCCATTTCCAAAAGCTTATGTCATGCATACACATATAAAGTCACATATTAAACATAGTGATATGCAATGAAAAACACAATCATGTTCACAAATATGCTTATATAGATTTGTGACACTAAGCAAAAAAATTATAACA
Organism: Vigna nakashimae; assembly: GCA_034642375.1. Classification (NCBI taxonomy): domain Eukaryota; kingdom Viridiplantae; phylum Streptophyta; class Magnoliopsida; order Fabales; family Fabaceae; genus Vigna; species Vigna nakashimae. The sequence continues at coordinate 19,807,386 of CM067759.1, forward strand.
TGTAAGCACATAACATGTAACACAAAATACTTATGTGTTATTAATTATGTGTTGTCATCATCAAAAACACAGATATCACTGAGATTGTGGGTTCAGCTAAACTAGTGCTCCCCTATCTACAATCTCAACACCTGTTGTTAAATATTGAAGAAATTTATTCTAAAATTTTAAAAAATAAAAAACTACAATGATTTAATTTTTGTCGATTATCAACTAATATGATTTATAGTTAGAAAGATAAACTAAATCTACGTTTTTTTTTTTTTCAGAAAAGGTTTGTATACGTTGATTAATCGATAAGGCATAAAATCAGCACAAACAACCTAAATCGATTTATAGTTTTATATTTAGGAAACTTTGTCTGTCAGATTACATATGCTCAAATCCATTACTGATGAAAAATTATCACATTTAAGGATTATTTCAGAAGCTTGCTTCAGATGCTCATTCAACCCATTGATATATAAGCATTTGTACTCCCTGCAAAGACATTCATTCAAATTTTAGATACATTAACTAAACTGAAACATGCATATACCAGAATTTTTTCTAGCTGTTTTTTAGAAAACTGGTATACTCAATTCTTAGCATTCAGCACCATTTTATTTTCTAGTTCTAATATTATTTACAATAAATAGTGATGTTTAAAATAGCCAACTTCTAGAAAAGCAAAAACCTACTCATATAGTGATTGAATATAAAATAGTGTAACTCATTTATGTCATGATCAATCACTCCATAGATAATTCACATTCAGTAAGGCCAAAGACCCGAATATAATGTGTTCATTAATCAGCCACACAAAATCCTTTTGCTGGCTTGATACGTTCCACAATATAAGTGATAACTTCTTTCAATGTAGTCTTTCTATTTCCCTTGAAGTTCCATAGCTCTGCAATAGTATACCCATCACTTGGATTGTATTCATTTATTTCTGTCAAGGCTATTACAACAGCTGAATATATCTCATCTTCTCATTTTTTTGCTTGAGGCTTCGTAACTTGTCATCATTTTCATTTATAATTATCTGCACAAATGCAAACTCATTATGTTTTCAATATTATACTACTCTGCTACAGAAGTATTAATGATACAAGATAGATCAGGAGCTGAAAGAGTATTTCCAAAACAGATTACACACGACTTTCTAACATATGCCAAGCCAAGTCCAAAAGTCATACAGTTTATATAATTGTTTCGGTGGTGAAGTTGAGTCACCAAACACCTTCACAATTTGCTATCTTTATCTGTCCAGTCTCGCTGTAAGGTCCCATGTCACGCTCTTCCGTCTTGAGGTGTACTTGTTAAAGGTTCTTCGATGCCAAAGTCAGTATGTGTACCGTTCGGTAATTCAATATGACAGTAATAAATGCACAGTAAATGTGAACCACCTACCTCTTACCTTTGACCTATATTTATAGTTTTCGCCATGGGCTTGGGATTAGCAAAACGTTAATCATGGCCCAAGCCCAATGGCTTTAATCACTGCTTACCTTAATCTTCGCGTAGATAACTACAAAATTTTCCCAATCGTTCCCTTTTGACCGTCCGTTCAGAGCGAGGATAATTCTAGGGCCATCCGACCAGATTAACAACCCCCGTGGCATTATAACCGTCCGGCCTATCTGGTACACAGGACCCCCAAGCCCTAAGCAACGTAGTTGGTGTTGGGTTTTAAGTCGCCTCAAATTTGGTAACGTCAGTGTTGGAGTCCTTTTCGCCGTCCGCCTATTTTGAAATAGGGCTCGAGCGGGAAAACATGTGTCGTGTGTGTGAGCTTCGGGCAATTGAAGCATCGCCTCACTTGGACCATTAATCAGGGTGATGTCACCGCCCGCCTCTTTTTGAAAGAGGGTTTGGGCTGGAAAACACATGTCGCGTGTATGAGCCTCTAGCAGTTGGAGAGTCACTACATTCAGACCGTTAATCGTGGCGACTTTTAAGGGTGAAGATGTGTCGACGATTTTCAAAAAAATTTCTATACATAGGAGGGCGGGGACTCTATCAATTTAATCTTTTCTCACCTCTTTCACTTCTGGTTTCAGAGCATTCTTTTTCCCCGGGTAATAAATGGCGATCGTCCATGTTGATTCTTCGTTTGAGTCATCGGGCAAAGGTGGCGGTGGCACACCGGGCGGTGGTGATGATCAGTTGTCCTCTCCTAGTTCGGTGTTGTCATCGTATCTTGAAGAGTACAACCAGGAGACGGATCCGAGGTCCCCTGTACATAGTGATGAAGAGGTTTCGGGACCACATTCCCCGGTACGCGGGGGGGAAAGGGTTACTTGATAACGATTTAAAATACCGTTATCTGTGATGTAATTTTGATACTAAATGCACCCTTTTTGACTTAGAAACCTGCTTTGGCTCATGTTTTTGCTTTAGTTTTATGAATAAGAGAGTTGAGGTTATACTTGATGTTTTTGGTGCCCGGGCATCGTGCGTCGTGGATTAGGCCCATTTTTTGCTTTGTTTTGATTGTTTTGGACCGAGCCCTGTTTTTACTCTTTTTCGACTCTATTTAAAGGGTCCTGATGCTTTGGGTTTGGTATCTCTGGCTGGGGAACACAACATCACACTCTTTTACTCTCTGAAGGCGGAACTAAAGGAGGAAGCTTCCTCTTCTACTCTTAGGGTTTACTATCTCATGCTTTTCCATTGTACATCTAGTTTCTCTATGTCTATGGGAACTAAACTCTATTTGTTGTTGGGGAATGATGTAACCTTGTGAACTCTCATGTATTTGAATTGATTCTTAATCATATATGCTTTATTCATTAATTGTTAGGGAACTCATCTGTTTTAATGATTGCTCTATTTAACTCGTTTAGTTGCATGATTTATGAATTGCATGAATGTTGGGAGGTTTCTTACAATTCAGGTTCTTGTTGAATTCTCCCAAGGGTAATATTTCTCAGGGATGAGGGTATGAGTACTTGGTCGTCTTAAGTTCTTGATCTTCAGACTTAATTTTTTAGGAACGCTAGGAATTACACGAACTAGGAATTAAGGTAGACTTATTGCGCCAAGGGATTGGGTTCTAAGTACTTTAGTGAGTGACGTTAACATTAATGCATAAAGAGGAATTCTTATATACATGAGAGGGAACCTGGTGAAATCTAATTTTTCATCTTTGTGTTACTCTACTATTGATCAGTTTGCATTCATATTTTATTTTATGCTTTTGCATTGCAAACCAATGATCACGTTTATTTTAAGTCTTAATTAATTAATTTATCACACGACTGTTTAGTGCCGAGAGTCCTCTGGGATACGATACTTGGTCTTACGATTTTATATTACTTGTGCGATTTGGTACATTTGCCAATCCATCAACATTATTCACGGGGTGTCTATCCACTTACTTAACAGTGGCATTCCTATTGACGATGTACCTCTAATGTCGGTCAGTGGCTTGTTTGTCATTCAAGGATACGATTGGGCACCGCATGACGTCGGCTTGTAAGTTCGGGTGCCCTTTACAACATTTCAGGCGGTCGTTCTCCGCGAACTTAATGTTGCTCCCGCGCAACTGAATCTGAATGCATGGGTGTCGATTCAGGCGTTTACTGCGATGTGTTCGGCTCTTGGGATAACCCCGACTGTCCCCATCTTTTTGCATTATTTCAACATTCGCCCTCTCCCTAAGGGAGGTTAGGTTTCTCTGACATCAGTCAAGGATAGATGCCTACTCCGGCCATTCTCCGATTCATACAAGAATTTCAAAGACCAATGTTTCAAGGTCATTATTAGGGAGGTCGGTCATCGCGAGTTCCACGATGAGGCCAAACATCCCCTGTTTCCCTTTTATTGGACAAGGAACCCCAAGAAGATAAAGGCTTATTTGGTCGACGTTTTGGACATGGCGGATTATGCAAATTTTGGCGAATTTTGCGAATTTTGGCGAATCTGTTTGAGAAATGTGTGGTGCAATCTATTTTTTATTTCGTATTTTATATAATAAACTTTGTTCATTTTTTCAAGTTGTTGTTGATGTTAGGGTGTCGAAAGAAGAGCTTTGTTATGGTATTGTGAAAGAAGTTGTTTAGAAGTATGGCGTGCCATTTAACAAGCAAAATAGAGGAGATAAGGAGAAAATAATTTGTGTTGTAGAAGAACAAACGCGAGTCATTGCCAACATGTAATGTAGTATTCATCATTTAAGAATGTTGGTTGAAGCCAAAAATGAAGATAAGGGTCAGGAGTTTGAGGAGAAAGCACTTTGTGAAACTGAAGATCCTTGTCAAAGTACGTAGGTTCAACATAAGCAACAAACCCCGGGGTTTGAACGTGAGGATGAAACGAAGCAAAGCACAATGTATGATCGAATGAAGGTTGTACCCCGAAGACAATTCAAGACTCGGGGGAATAGAACTCCATTTACAATAGATGCATGAAGAAAATAATGAGTAGTTGAATAATTTATAGTGATTTATAAATGTTAAGAACTTCAGTTGACGATGTTCAAGTACAATAGAAAATGTAACTGTTAGTTAATATGTTGATGTACAAAGAATTGTTCTTTCCCATTAATTTGAATTGAATTTCATTGTATGAAAGTGGTTGAATAAGATTTATTTTATGTTTTATGTTTGTCGACATGAAATGAAGTTGTTACCCAGGTATTTCAAGTTAGTTGGCCAAGCAAATAAGAAGGTCTTTTATGTTCATGTTTAGTATTATGTTGACAAATTTGGTTGATTTTGTAAAGTTTGGGAAAATATTACGAAAGTAAATATTATGATAGACCCTCCTTAATGAAATTAAAGGAGTTTGGACATGATACTTAATAAATGAAGTTGGAAAGCTTTAGGTAGAAGTTAGTCTACTATGTTGTGTATAACTCATTACGTAAGTCCCCATTTATTTGAACTATGGTCCAATGGGTGTATTGAAGGTATATTTCTTGTTTTTGAAGATCATTTTGTGATTTAAAAACAAAACTCAAAGAATTGCATTAGTAGCAAAGGCCAAATAAGTGGAAAGTTTAGGCAAAGATTTTGCACAAACAGGTCAACTTTGAAAATTTCATTGATTTTGAAGTGAACAATTTTTTTAAGACTTATTGGACATACAATTGATGCCCAGGCATTGATTATGAGATTTATATCGAACTCCATCCCCAAGGAACCATTCTTTGTAAAACTCATGGTGCAGAAACTATATTGGTAGCAAAGGCCAAATAAGTGGGAAGTTTAAGCAAATGTTTTGCACAGACAGGTCAACTTTGAAAATGTTATTGATTTTGAAGTGAACATTTTTTTTAAGACTTATTGGACATACAATTGATGTTCAGGCATTCACTATAATATTTACATCAAACTTCATTCCCAAGGAACCATTATTTGTAAAACTCATGGTGGAGAAATTGCATTGGTAGCAAAGGCCAAATAAGTAGGGAGTTTAAGCAAAGGTTTTGCACAGACAGATCAACTTTGAAAATGTCATTGATTTTGAAGTGAACTATTTTTGTAAGCCTTATTGGACACACAGTTGATGTTCAGGCATTCATTATGACATTTATATCGAACTCCATCCTCAAGGAACCATTCTTTGTAAGACTCAGAAACTGCATTGGTAGCAAAGGCCAAATAAGTAGGGAGTTTAAGCAAAGGTTTTGCATAGACAGGTCAACATTGAAAATGCTATTGATTTTGAAGTCAACTTATTGGACACACAATTAATGTTCAGGAATTCATTATGACATTTATATCAAACTTCATCCCTAAGGAACAATTCTTTGTAAAACTCATGGTGCAGAAACTGCATTGGTAGCAAAGGCTAAACAAGTGGGGAGTTTAGACAAAGGTTTTGCACCTATAGGTCAACTTTGAAAATACCATTGATTTTGAAGTGAATAATTTTTCTTAAGCCTTATTGGACATACAATTGATGTTCAGATATTCATTATGACATTTATATCGAACTTCATCCCCAAGGAACCATTCTTTGTAAAACTCATGGTGTAGAAACTAAATTGGTAGCAAAGGCCAAATAAGTAGGGAGTTTAGGCAATGATTTTGCACAAACAAGTCAACTTTTAAAATAACATTGATTTTGAAGTGAACAATTTTATTTTAAAACTTATTGCACATATAATTGATGTTCAGGCATTCATTATGACATTTACATCGAACTTCATCCCCAAGGAACCATTCTTCGTAAAACTCATGTTGTAGAAACTGCATTAGTAGCAAAGACCAAATAAGTTGGGAGGTTAGGCAAATGTTTTGCACAAACAGGTCAACTTTGAAAATGTCATTTATTTTGAAGTGAGCAAATTTTTTAAGACTTATTGTTCAAGCATTCATTATAATATTTATATCAAACTCCATCCCCAAGGAACCATTCTATGTAAAACGCATAGTGCAGAAACTGCCTTGGTACCAAAGGCCAAATAAGTGGAGAGTTTAGGCAAAGCTTTTGCATAGACATGTCAACTTTGAAAATGCCATTGATTTTGAAGTTCAGAATTTATTTTTTTACCACTTGTTGGACATACAAGTCTTGTTCAGCCAATGATTATGACACTTAAGGCAAATATTTTGCACATGTTGGTCAATAAAGTTCATGTCATTTAGTGCTTAAGTGCAATAATTAATTTTCAACATTTAATCAGCATACAATATTGTACATACCACATTGAACACACATAATGACATACATTTCATGGGGACAGAAACGTCCTACACAAAAAATGGTCATTGTTCTATTCAACCTTCTAATAATGAACACCAAAAATAACACAATGATCATTCTTATCTTCAAATTTCATTATCAATAAATGTAAGGAATACATTTCGTTGATCATTTGTAACAAAAAAATATGTACATTCAGACCTAATCAATACATTCTGAAACAGTTCTAAAAAACCATAAATTACATTGCAAGAATTTGTATTGAACAAAATCTACAATAACCCTAAATCTTGCAATACTTCATTGCTCTGCACATTGTCAACATCCAAAATCCAATCACAAACATACTTCTCCGTAACCTCTTGTAGTTCCTCCTACAAAGAAAAAAATGCACACAATATCAATAAAATTCCAATGTTGAATCAAAAGTTTGATAACTTACACTTGTGTAATTGGGCATTTTTTTCCCTTCGTATTTCTCAACACCATTCCACAACTCCATAAATTTCAAAGCAGTAACTCTATAAATTTTACTCATCAAAATACACCTTTGGATTTATCATTTTCCACACATAACTTTTTCAACATCAAAATCTTAATGGTTAACTCACTATATTTCCATCTTACAAAATATTTTCATACAATCCATCATTCATCCATCCAAAACTCACCAACCAACCAAAAGACACAATTTTCGTATTTGATAAAAAATAAGTTGAAACTCTCTTCTTTTCCATCCCATTTCACAATCCAATCCATAAAAAACTTCATATACATGTATATCAACATGGTAGAACAAAAATCCACCATCAATCCAACATTTATTCATCAATTTTCACAACAAAGGTGTGCAGACATAATCATTATTTTTTTAATAGGAAACATGTATTCAGAACAAAGTCTACCTTCATGTGCATAAGTCATAACTAAACTCCCTACTTATTTGAACTATGGTACCAGTGCTATACTGAACCTACATTTCTTGTGTTTAAAGTTCATTCATTGACTTAGGATGTATGTTTTATTCATGGTAGAACATCCTTTGTGAAAATAAAGGTGTGTTTTTCCTAAGTCTAATAAAACATAATAGAAAACTTAAATCAAAATAACTCAACTATAACCACTAACCCAAAAAATTCAAACTTTGCACCCAAAAACAACATAAACACGAAAATGTTTAACAAAAATTCAAACCACAACTAACCATACCACGAGAAACAACCAAATAACAAAACAAACCCTAAATGCCTAAAATGTTTTTTTTTTCTTAAAAGTTAAACCTACTGCACTAAAACAATGCATTACTGAAATGAACGACAAAAAACTTCAAAAATCACCTCCAATGGCAATTTCAAAGTAAGTACGCTCCAAACAGCAGAATGGTGGCACATATACAGTTTCGGTCAACAACGACACTATGACAACCTTCAAACTTCGTCAACCTTTGTAAACAAATCAAAGCTTATCTATGGGTGAGAGGGAAGACGGTTCTCTGAAAGGCTGTAGCACAAATAAGATTTTCTTTTAAATGAATCCAAATGAATTCCGCGTTTCAAAACACAACACTAGTGCAGAAAGCCCTTTCAACGTCTCCCCATAGACGTCCGTCCACAAAAGCCCCAACGTATATAATTGACCGGTGGCATATTAGTAAATAAGTGGAACTCTAGACGTCCGTCCTGGGTCGAGCCGGACGTGTATAATATTCTAGACGTCTGTCTTTGGCAGACGGACATTTAAGTGAATCCCTGTGAGCCTATGAACGTCCGTCCCTTATCGAGACGGACGTTTATAATGTAATGTACGTCCGTCCTAGCTGACGGACGTTTAATAGGCTGAACAAGTGAACACGTGTCAGCCCTTTTGAACGTCCGTCCGTTGTCGACACGGACGTTTATAATGTTCTCAACGTCCGTCCTAGGTGACGGACGTTTAATAGGCTGAATAGTGAAAACCATGTAGCTTTTGGGAACGTCCGTTCCTGGCCGAGACGGACGTTCGTAAGGTTATGAACGTCCGTCACTTAGGACGGACGTTTAATAGGCTGTACAGTGATGTGTAGCTTTTTGAACGTCCGTCCCTGGCTGAGACGGACGTTTGTAAGGTTATGAACGTCCGTCCTAAGTGACGGACGTTCATAAGCTTATGAACGTCCGTCCTAGGTGACAGACGTTCTTAACCTTATGAACGTCCGTTGTAGGTGACGGACGTTCATAACCTTACGAACGTCCGTCACTTAGGACGGACGTTTAATACGAAGTACAGAGATGTGTAGCTTTTTGAACGTCCGTCCCTAGCTGAGACGGACGTTTAATAAGCTGACAACTGAACGTTTATATAAGCTGAACGTTTCAAACATTATAGACGTCCGTCCCCGCATGACGGACGTTTAATGTACTGACAGGTGGTTGGTTATTTAATGCTCTTCAGGTCCTTACACGTCCAGTCTGGAGGGCACGGACGTCTATAATATTATAGACGTCCGTGCCCTACCTGGACGGACGTTTAATGTGCTGACAGGGTGGTTGGGTATTTAATTCTCTGCAGGTCCTTACACGTCCAGTATGGAGGGCACGGACGTCTATAATATTATCGACGTCCGTGCCCTCCAAGGACGGACGTTTATGTTCTGCTTGGGGAGTTGAAACGTTCAATTGTCGAGTACATAGACGTCCGATACCCAGGACGGACGTCTAAAGCCACCCCGCGAATATGATTTTTAAATCGTCAAAGACGTCATATTAGTGACGAGACGGACGTCTATACTATTATAAACGTCCGTCCCCCAGAGTGTCGGACGTCTAAGGTAATAAAACGTGCACCCGCGAACCGTGACCAGTTACCTTGCTCCGCAAACGCGAAAGCACTGTTCATCGTCTTCCTCCGCAAAACGCTGCTGCGCCATTGATTTCCAGGTGCGTTTTCTCACTTTTGGACCGTTTAAAATTACATTTAATCCGATTACATTGCTCTGTGATGAAATGTCTTTGATTTGAACCGATTAAAAATTGTTTTGGGTCCATTTTTTTGCAGACTCTTGCGTGTTCTTGGGCGGCTTCCTTGACTCTTTTTGGACTACGTGTTAGGTCGTTTACTCCTCCACTTCCCTCCTTCTCATTTGGAATCAACTTTTAAGGTTAGCTTGTTGGTTGAAAATTTTGTGTATGGACGTTTTTGACTGTAAAATGTGTATTAGTTATGTTATTGTGTTAAACGATTAATGCGAAATGTGTATTAGTGTATGGACGTTTTTTACTGTTAAATTTTGTGTATGCATGTATGTGTTATTGTGTAAAATGTGTATTAGTTATTGCCATACATTGAGTGACACTTAGTTCCCGTTTGAAATTTAAGACAAACGATTAATCTTTTAATCGTTTGTGTTAAATTTTGAATTGTCCGATTGGACAGTTTGAGAAAATTAATTTTCATAATTTGCAATACCATGTCAATTGGAGTTTAAGGATAAGATTGATGAAATTTCGGTTCAGTACTTGTGTTGTTCTCCGGATGCATATTTGATTGTGGTCATCGTTGACTACTCTCATTTCGTGTATTTTGGAGACCAATGCGAAATGCTGCCGAAATTGTATCAATTTTATGACGTAGACTTCAATGCATGTGGCTGAGCAAATTATGAAAATTAATTTTTTTGAATGGGTAGGGCCTAACCTTGTGAGAGTTAAAACACTTGAACTGATGATTTTACGAACATAGTATGGATCGAAGATGGATGAACGAACGTCGCATGAGTGAAGAATATGACAAGGGTGTTTCGCAGTTCTTGCAATACGTTGAACAAAATGCTAAGTCTGTCAACGGGACATATTTTTGTCCTTGTGTGCGTTGTCTTAATCAAATACGCCAAGACTTAGGCAATGTGCGTGACCATCTATTGATGTACGGCATAATGAGGACTTATACCGTTTGGACTTGGCATGGAGAAGTACTTGAGCAGCCTACCACGTCACGAGGAACAAATTTTGTGGAAGAATGGATGAGTGACCATTTAGAGGACATGATACGTGATGTCGGTGAAGATAATTTTGGAAGGGCTAATTTGTATGATACTCTTATTAATGATTCAGAGCAACCGTTGTTCCCAGGATGCTCAAACTTTACACGCTTGTCTTCAACTTTAAAGTTGTTTAGTTTAAAAGCAAGGAATGGATGGACCGATAAAAGTTTCACCGAGTTGTTGGAGTTGTTGAAGGAGATGCTTCCAGAAAATAATACTCTACCTATTCGTAATTACGAGGCCAAAAAAATTTTATGTCCAATGGGTCTTGAATATCAAAAGATACATGCTTGTCCTAATGATTGTGTTTTGTACACAAAGGAGTTTGCTTCGTTAAACTATTGTCCAACATGTGGTTTATCCCGTTTTAAAAAGAAATCTGACAGAGTCACTGGTAATGAAGGTAATAATGGTGCACCTGCTAAGGTGATGTGGTATTTGCCTATAATACCTAGGTTCAAACGTATGTTCTCTGTTAAAGAAGATGCAAAGAACCTTAAATGGCACTCTGACGAAAGAAAGTGCGATAATCTTCTTCGACACCCTGCTGATTCTCCACAATGGAAAAATATTGATGACACATTCCCTGAATTTGGTGCAGATCCAAGAAACTTAAGGCTTGCACTTGCAACTGATGGTATGAAGCCTTATGGAAACTTAAGTAGCAAACACAGTTCGTGGCCAGTTATGTTGATGATTTACAATCTTTCTCCTTCGTTGTGCATGAAGAGAAAATATGTGATGTTGACCATGATGATATCGGGTCCTAGACAACCTGGAAATGACATTGATGTTTACTTAGCACCTTTAATTGATGATTTGAAATTGTTGTGGGAAGAAGGCATCGACGTGTTTGATTCACATGTTCAGGAACAGTTCTGTTTGCGTGCAATGTTGTTTTGCACTATAAATGATTTCCCAGCATATGGAAACTTGAGCGGTTATAGTGTTAAAGGTCATTTTGCATGTCCCATATGTGAAGAAAACACTAGTTACCTTCAGTTGAAGCATGGTCAGAAGACAGTATATACAAGACATCGAAAATTTCTTCCTCGTAATCATCCTTATCGTAGATTGAAAAAAGCATTTAATGGAAGTGCTGAGGATGAGGTTGTGTGCAGACCCCGGAATGGTCAAGAGGTGTACAACGAAGTCAAAAACATTGACATTGTGTTTGGAAAACATCATAAAAGTACCTCTGCAAAGAACATTTGGAAGAAACGATCGATATTTTTTAAGCTTCCATATTGGTGTGAACTTGATGTTAGACATTGTATTGATGTGATGCACGTTGAAAAAAATGTTTGTGACAGTGTCATCGGAACTTTATTAAACGTCAAAGGGAAGAGCAAAGACGGAATAAAGGCAAGACAAGATTTGGCTGACATGGGAATCCGATCTGAGTTACATCCACAGATAATAGGAAGACGCACCTATCTGCCCCCAGCCTGTCACACACTTTCCAAAAAAGAAAAACAAAGTTTTTGTAACTGTTTAAGAAGTGTGAAGGTTCCGCAAGGTTATTCTTCAAATATTAGTAACCTTGTGTCTATGCAAGACTTAAAGCTAGTTGGTTTAAAGTCTCACGATTGTAATGTATTGATGCAACAATTGTTACCGGTTCTTATTCGAGGCATATTTGATAGCGTCCTCCTCGAGCTAGGTTGGGCCAAAGCGCGAAGATGAAGCTATGGAGGTGGAATTTGTGCGGAAGTAATGGATATGGTGGTGGGCTCACAATATTGGTGAGGTTTTGGTGAGTATTTGTGGTAGGATGGAGGTGTTTGATGGATCTCCGGAGAGGTTGGGCCAACTCTAGAGAAGGGTGGTTAGAGGGACCTCATGGGATGCTCTAGCCTTGACTTGAGACAAGATATGTTTGCACACATTTTGGCATAATAGCATTCAAATTCATCAAGTGATTTTACTAGGAAGGAGACCCTTCTATTTATAGAGAAAGGTGTCTCCAAAGTAGACAAGAAACCCTTAAAAACTATCCACTCTTAAAGAGACATGTGGCAATCCTCTTTTACAAAGTTTCTCCACTCTTGGGATGCCATGTGGCAATCCACTTTTGTAAAGTCTTCTCCACTCTTAGAGTACCATGTGGTAATCCACTTTTGCAAAGTTCCTCCACTCTTAAAGTGCCATGTGACAATCCACTTTTGCAAAAGCTTTCCACTCTTAGAGTGACATGTGGCAATCCACTTTAGGAAGAGTTTCTCCACTTGGAAAGTGACACATGGCCACTTCCTTTTTAAGAAGTGTCTTCACTAAGAGCTTGCCATGTGGCCATCATGTCCCATGGTGGGACACACTCTTTTAAGCTAATATTACAAACCATACAATACTTAGCCCTTAATACAAGGCCTAAAATTAAATACTATACTATTTGACCCTTAATACAAGGTCTAAAATACACACAATTTTACTAAGAACATGTTGATGGCTTATGATGATTAGAGCTCGGACCCACCTTTCATAGATGAATCCAACTCTTCTTAAGTATGCTTAACCATGGCTAGGGCATATGCCATCATACCCTCCCTCTTAAAAAGGATTTGTCCTCAAATCTTTAAGTTTCTTCAAAAACCCTCTTCTTCATATTGATCAACTTATGTATCAACAAAACCCTCCGGGGTCAAATAACTTTCTGCAAAAAACAAGAGATAAAGTAAGTGTTATTAGAATAATCAACCCAATTATGTAGTTTCCCTTTAAGTTCCGGCTTATCTTGTGTTGAATGCATATGCATTTGGAGTGACTTCACTTTTTACCACCAAGTCTCATTTGGTTTTGTCTTTCCAATCTACTAAAAGAAGATGGAAAGAATACCCCTTTTGAATCTTCACACAAGCCTGTGGCCCTTAACATGAAGGCTCTTTTGTTGGGACATTCATTGGACATGTGTGTATTGCTTTGACACTGTGAACATTTGATTTTGTATATGTTAGTGTCATCTCTTTCCTTTTCTCTTTTTTTTTTCATTTGTACTTGGTCTGTTTCAACTTGAGATGGAGTGAGAGGATGAAGTACAAACTTTCTATCTTTATGGTTGAAGGTTATCTCATTGGTACGACCATGATGTATGGTTTCCTTTTCAAAAAGCCAAGGCCTTCCTAACAAGATGTGACAAACTTCCATAGGTACTATGTCACATAGCACACTATCTTCATAATTCCCTATGGAAAACTTAACCTTCACTTGTTGATTAACTATCATGTCTTCACCATCATTAAGCCATTGAAGTTTGTAAGGTTGGGGGTGAGGCAATATAGTTAAGGCTAACTTTTCAACCAACCTAGTGCTACAACAATTGCAACATGAGCCACTATCCACAATAAGAGAACACGTGTTTTCTAAAACTTGACATCTTGTATGAAAGATGTTCTCTCTTTGGGTTTGGACTTGGGGACTAGGTTGATTCTTCAAAACTCTTCTCATCATGAGGAGATCTCCCTCACATGGGTAGGAATCTTCTCCTTCACTCTCATCCTTACTTGTGTCTTTCTCATCCTCCTCTTCACTACTATATGAGTCAACATCTCTCAAGATTATGGTCCTTTTAGTGGGGCATTGTGATGCCATATGACCTCTACCTTGACATTTAAAACATTTAATTTCACTAGTACGAGTGTGTAATGATGTTCCCTCCCTTGATCTATCTTTTTCTTTCTCCTTCCATAGATTCCTAGAGGGTTCCTCTTCCATCACTTGCTTACCTTCCCTCCTATGGTCTTTCTTAACACTAGAGTTAGAGTGGTCAATTTTCAAACCTTTTCTCAAATGTTGTTGCTCAACTTTTATGCAAATTTGTACCAAATCATTGAGATCTTGATAGGGCAACAACTCCACTTTATCTCTAATATCAAGATTAAGACCACTTAGAAATCTAGAAATTGTGGTTCCTTCTTCTTCCCTAATTACCGCCCTCATCATGTAGAGTTCCATCTTTTGCCTATACTCTTCCACACTCATGGTTCTTTGTTGGAGTCTTTGGAGTTTATCCATAAGCTCTCTATGGTAGTAGGAAGGTATGTGTCTTCTTCTTAGAGCACTCTTTAAGTCATTCCAATATTGGACTTGAGGGGAATTGGAGAGTCTTCTTTCTCTCACTAGGGCAGTCCACCAATACATGGCATTCCCTTGAAAGCTTAAGGTGGCTAGGGAAACTTTCCTTTCCTCTGTTATTTGATGACACTCAAAAAGTTGTTCTACTTTCATTTCCCAATCTAGGTATGCCTCAACATCTTCTTTCCCATGGAAATGAGGAAGGTCTAGCCTAATCTCTCTTGGTGGTTGTTCACTCTCCCTTCTATACCTTCTAGGTGGAGGATGTTGGTAGAATTGGGCAGCGGTCCTACTATCTTGTTCAGGGTATGTGTTTTCTGTGGGAGTTTTTGAACTCCTCCTTGAGTGACTCCTACTCCTACTTTTCTTTATCTCTTCTTGGACCTTTTCTTGTTTTTGGGCTAGAACTCTAAGCTCTTCTTCTAAGGTTTCAAGATATTGTTCTCTTTCAACTCTTTCTTTTTCTTTCAAAATGGATTCTTGCTTTTGCCAAAGTTTTAGTGATTTTAGTTCCTTGGCCATTTGTTCTAAATTTGGTTGGGCCTCTTCACTATAATCACTATCAATTTGGTAAGAAGGTTCCTTAGACATTCTTAAAAAAAATTCAAAATATGTAATGCACACACAAACTTGTATTTCAAAAGTAAATTCCTTTAGAGATTTAAGGAGGCAAAATAATCTCAAGTTCACTTCCAGGAAAGAGAGGAGAATCACTAAGGATCAGTTAAAATCCAAGTCTTTCCTAGCCAAAGTTTACCTCAAGTTCTCTTGCACCAAACTTCTCAAATGGAATTAGGTTTGATATACAAGTAAACACACAATAGATTATAAGCAGTTAAAGACAACAATTAAACTAGACTATGCGGCCTAATGGTAAAGTTAGAAGGCACTTTGGAACCTTCAAACTTTAACCAACTAAAAACGTTTTCAATATGGTTTACAAGTCTTTGTTAGGATATGGGATTGAGTATCACAGACTACCCCAAGATACCTAACAAGGTTATGAGTTACAAATCCAAAAGCAATACAATTTTACAACTCAAAAATGCGTAATACAAATAAATAATGTGTGTTCCTCTCTAAAGTGTTTCACTCCTTTTCTTCTTGTCTCTTCCTCAAGGTTTCAAGGTCCAAAGAGGTCTCCGATCACCCAATATACTATGTCCAATTTTGTTTTTCCTCCAAAAAAATATCCTACACCAAATATCAAACCAAATCCGAAAGGTAGGAATCCAAAGAGAATGCAAATCAAGGGCCAATTTGAACAATAGCTCTTCAAAAGGAGTTATGTTGAGACAAAACAAAGAGTAATGAACAAGACAATCAAGAAAATAAAGCTTAAAAACAAAGGCTAGGCACTCAAAAGAATTACCTAAAGAAAGGCACTAGAATAGATGAATAAAACCAAAAACAATTAGAATAGAGAATTATTACTTCTTATCCTTACAAACACTTAGCTAATGGTGCAATGTAGGTAGAGACAATATTTTGTCAAAAGTGTCATGTCCAAGTCTCATGTCCAAGGGTCATGTCCAAGTGTCATGTCAAGGTATTATGTCCAAGTATCATCTCCAAGTGTCATGGTAAAGTCTCATGTCAAAGTCTCAAGTCAAAGTAACTTTTTTTTTTCACTTTTGCTTTTGCTTGTACTTTTACTTTTTTTTTTTTACTTTGGCTTTTTACTTTTGTCTACACTTTTGTTTTTCAACACAAATTAGATCTGGTCAATTTGTTTGGGTAGCTCAAAGTTCATGACTAAAAAAACAATGGAAGAAATCTTACTAGAATCAAAAATAGAGTATGAAACTCAAAGAAACACAAGAGAAACTTAACTCTAAGAACTTGACAATGATCTAATGACAAGCATGAACTCAAATATGAAAGAAAAAAAAGCACTCAAATGGATGTATATAGTGTAATTTCGAAATCCCAATGGGACATATTTTTTTATGATTTTTGCAAAGCCCGAACTAAGAGAAAATGACATAAAAATGACTACACATGACTCTAGACAACATGGATGGAATTAAAAATAAAAAAATAACCCAAAAATGACATTAAAACAGAACCAAATATATGAAGAAAGACTCAAAAAAAATATAAAAGCACACCACAACACATGTATATGGAAACTTAGTGGTAAAAACCGAATGGTTCCGCTAAAGAACAAACTAGAACCATAAAAATAACATATATGGATGTAAACAATGGAAGACAATAAAGAGCAACACAATAACAACAAGAAATACACAAAGATAGGTAAAGGACCAAGATACTTAGCTCTTGTAGACCCAAAGCTCTTGATACCAAATGATAGCGTCCTCCTCGAGCTAGGTTGGGCCAAAGCGCGAAGATGAAGCTATGGAGCTGGAATTTGTGCGGAAGTAATGGATATGGTGGTGGGCTCACAATATTGGTGAGGTTTTGGTGAGTATTTGTGGTAGGATGGAGGTGTTTGATGGATCTCCGGAGAGGTTGGGCCAACTCTAGAGAAGGGTGGTTAGAGGGACCTCATGGGATGCTCTAGCCTTGACTTGAGACAAGATATGTTTGCACACATTTTGGCATAATAGCATTCAAATTCATCAAGTGATTTTACTAGGAAGGAGACCCTTCTATTTATAGAGAAAGGTGTCTCCAAAGTAGACAAGAAACCCTTAAAAACTATCCACTCTTAAAGAGACATGTGGCAATCCTCTTTTACAAAGTTTCTCCACTCTTGGGATGCCATGTGGCAATCCACTTTTGTAAAGTCTTCTCCACTCTTAGAGTACCATGTGGTAATCCACTTTTGGAAGAGTTTCTCCACTTGGAAAGTGACACATGGCCACTTCCTTTTTAAGAAGTGTCTTCACTAAGAGCTTGCCATGTGGCCATCATGTCCCATGGTGGGACACACTCTTTTAAGCTAATATTACAAACCATACAATACTTAGCCCTTAATACAAGGCCTAAAATTAAATACTATACTATTTGACCCTTAATACAAGGTCTAAAATACACACAATTTTACTAAGAACATGTTGATGGCTCATGATGATTAGAGCTCGGACCCACCTTTCATAGATGAATCCAACTCTTCTTAAGTATGCTTAACCATGGCTAGGGCATATGCCATCAATATTACCTCCTTCTGTTAGGGGTATTCTGACACGTCTGAGTTTTTTCTTTAATGCCATTTGCAAGAAAGTTGTTGACCCTCGAGGTTTAGATGAATTGGAAAATGAGGGAATAAGACTACTATGTCAATTGGAGATGTATTTTCCACCTTCCTTTTTTGACATCATGGTACATTTGATTGTTCATCTAGTCAGAGAAATTCGAATATGTGGGCCGGTCTTCTTAAGGTGGATGTACCCAGTTGAAAGATACATGAAGATCTTAAAGGGATATGTCAAGAATCAGTATAGACCAGAAGCTTCAATCATAGAGCGATACGTTGCAGAAGAAGCCATTGAATTTTGTTCAAGTTATATGCCATCTTGTGAACCCGTCGGTCTTCCCAAGAGCAAAAATGAAGGAAAATGTGAAGGTAAGGGTGTTCGAGGTGTGACAATTCAAAGTGTTAGCAGAAAAGAAATTGACCAAGCTCATTTGTACGTCTTAAACAACACTGTTGATGTGATTCCTTACATTTCTGACCACGTTAATGAAATAAAGGCAGCAAACCCAAAAATGAGTGAAAAATGGCATCTTAATGAACATGTGAAAACCTTCTTGGGATGGTTTAAGAAAAAGGTGTATGCGACTCCACATGTTTCTGAAACTTTATTGAGGTTATCTCGTGGACCGAACACAGAGGTCATTACATATGGTGGGTACTATATAAACAATATTTCTTTTCAGACAAAGGTAGAAGATGACAAAAGCAAAGTTCAAAATAGTGGCGTCACACTACAAGCTGAGTCTGTGCACTTTGCTAGTTCTAAAGACAAAAATCCAATCACAGCATCCATCAGTTATTTTGGAATAATACAAGAAATATGGGAAGTTGATTACGTTACTTTTAGAGTACCAGTTTTCAAGTGTAAATGGGTTGATATAAATTCTGGTGTCATGATGGATGACCTTGGTTTCACATTGGTAGACTTGAACAAGATGAATTACACTGATGAACCATTTATCATGGCTAGTCAAGCAAGAAAAATATTCTACGTAAGTGATCCATCGAATAACAAATGGTCAGTGGTTTTAGAAGGTAGAAACATGCATGGACATGATGATGACGATTCTCTTGATATACTTGAGACAACATCTGTTGCATGTAGACCCACTGAAGACCCAGTTGATGACGTTGCCGATGTAATGCAAGCAATTCGTAGTGATCACAACGAAGGCATTTGGGAAAAAAAATTAATTAATAGGTTAATATTTTCACTTTTATTGACTTTATATGTATGTTCATCATAATTGAATTATTACTAACGTTGTCTAATTTTTCAGGTATGTCGGCCTCAGACTCAGGATCGGGAAAGAGCAGACGTGGACGAGGCGTCACCCGAGTGGCAGATGTGACATCCGGACGCGTGGATGGTCAGAGGAGGCATGTTGACATTGACCCCAGATCAGGTCATCCATCAGGGCCAAATGCTGATAGGTTTAGGAGTTATCTGGGCAAGTTAGCAAAAAGTCATGTCTCTATCCTTCATGCATGTTGGGATGACGTCCCAGAGGTCGACAAGAACCTCTTATGGCAAGATGTTCAGGTATGTTTAGACTTCATGCAATTTGTGATATACTTATCTGTTAACTTTTCTCTTGGTAACAAGTTTTTTGTTTTAAACAGCAACATTTTGATATTCCAAACACATTGCAAATCAGAAAGAAAGTGTTATCGCATATAGCGATAAGATTTAGGGATTTCAAGACAAGGCTGACACGACTATATGTCTTTGGAGATAGACAACATGAAAATCCATCTCAGCATTATACCTTCACAGAGGAGGATTGGATGCAGTTTCGTGCATCTAGAGAGTCTGAAGAATGGAAGGTATGTTTCTTAAGATCATCTTTCATTGAGTTTTTATGATTTTAGACTTACTTATATACATGGTTTCACAGGATAAAAGGTTAGCCGCCCAAGAAAGACAAAGGCTAAACGACACACCCCACTTGTTATCACGAGGTGGATATGCAAAACTGGAGAAGAAACTGAGAAAGTCTAGAGCCGATGCCTTGGGACTTGAGTCGCCTGACCTAGCACCTGCACCTGCTAGGTACGAGCTGTGGAAGGCTGCTCGGACTAAATCTGATGGGAACATGACATCTTCCTCAGCTGCCTTGATCTCACAGAGAATTGTAAGTTCAAATTATAAGCAGTTATTTGATTGTGTATCTATCACAGCATGTCTTCTAAGTAACTTGGTTTTTTTATGTGCAGGATGAGTTGGTTGAGCAGCAGACTCAGGGCACATTTGCTGGCCAAGGTAGGGACGACATTCTGACAACGGCCATTGGAAGGCCCGAGCACCCAGGACGTGTACGTGGAGTTCCAGGGGCGATTGGTCTTCGTGACTATTTTGGCCCTACACAAAAAACCCCTCAATCAATGAGTCAGGAGACACTGAGGCAGATGGATCTTCAGTGGGAGGAAAGACTCAACCAAAGCATGAGATCAATGGAGCAACGATTCATGGAGCAGCTACAAGAACAAAAACAAATACAAAGAGCGCTTGAAGAAAAGCTGCATTCCATGACGGAAGGCCACATGGGGGCCGATGAAACTCTCACAGCACCTCGTGTCAGCACTAGAGGATCATGCTCTGCTGTAGAACCCAATGAGTATAACGGTCAATATGAGCTGTTGGTTGATGGGGATCCCCCACGCATTGTGGTTGTCGGACGAGTGCTTGAGGGAGGGGAGACCATTCATGGTGTTGCCATATTACCCCAGCACGTGCGTGTGACCATTGACGAGGTTCGGGATCCCCAGGCTCAGGTGCCTGTACCCACTCCAGAAATTAACTTTGTGGGGGAGGCCATAGGAACATTTATTGCCTGGCCTAGAGCATTGATCATGTCCCACATCGCGACTCCGCAGGTATAATGTCTTTTTCCTTAGTATTTCTATGTTAATTGTCTTCATATAATTGTTTATAAAGCTTTGTCGTAAATTCTTATCTTCAGTTCACACGTCCTCAGAAGCAGCCAATTCATGATACAGTCATACATGAAGATGATGACATGGCTGAAGCAGAGGATGATCCTATATCAAAGTTAGTGACAAAATTACCCAGATTGAAGAAAGCATCATTAGAACTATACTGAGATTTGAGGGTATTTGGTCTTCCCCCACATGTGCCAGTTTATATCACATTTTCTGATGCATTGGAGGTGATTGAGGGAGACAGGATGTTGAATATTTCCATCATTCAGCTGTGGTGCATGTAAGTTAGTCAATTTGGTCTTTGATATTACTTTTATTTACATTCTTATATAGTTTCTAACGACTTAACTTTGTTGTTTTAGGTACATGGACACAATCGTTGTAGACCAAGGTTGGTCTTCCATGTACGGATTTGTTGAACCTCAGACCATTCAACCGTCTGGTAACACACTTCAAAACAGACAACATTATTTGCAAACATGGATGGATGAGTCCAAAAGAGACGTATACCTTGTGCCATACATTGACGGGTACGTGTTTTTATATGTGGTCAGTTTATTATTATAGTTTCCTTAATTAGTTGAATAACTATTTGTCCTTCGTGATAGGTCTCACTGGCAGCTGATGGTTATCATTCCCAAACAATGTAAAATTATATGGTTTTGTTCGTTGCACAGGAAGATGAAAAATGACTTGAGAACCATGCTTCAAGGGTAAGTGTTTCTCCAAAAAATGACTTCAATTTGATGTTAACCTTCAACTTTTATGATAAAATAGTCATATTAATTATACTTTGTGTTTTCAATCTGTACAGAGTTATTGGTAAATCTCGTGGTCAATTGGTTCAAATTTTGTATCCAAAGGTTGTAAGTCATTTATAGTTTCTAATTCATTTATGTTATTGAATGATCTAAATTTTTAACTATTTAGTTTGTTATTTTAGTGTAACCAGCAAGTAGATTCATGGGAATGTGGCTTCTATGTGATGTGTTGGATTAAGACCATCATTCGAGCTGTCATTACAGATGACTGGAATGAGGTAATGATGTATACCTTCAATACATTACAAATCAAAATCATCTTCAACTATATATATGAAACAATAATGAATCTTTCTTGAATTTTGCAGCGCTTCAAGACTACATCGCCTATTACAGAGGACACAATTAACCAGATAAGGCAGGAGTGGACCGCTTATCTTCTACAAAGATGGAGTTAGGAATAGTTATATTTCTTCTTGATTGAACATTGTTTGGTTTTAGTTTTAATTTTATGTTAATAGTTTGGTAGTGGATTGAACATTAAGTAGAATTCTGTTTATATAAAACGCATATTTATGTTATTGGAGAATTGTTCTGGGACATTTTTCTGTTTTTCAGGTGTGGTTCTATTGAAAAAACAAACAAATTTTAAAAAAAAAACGCACACTAGACGTCCGTTAGTGTACAGTCGGACGTCTATAGACGTCCGTCTGTACACATACGGACGTCCCACCCCAGCCCTACACCAAAAAAAACTCAGCAAGGTAGACGTCCGTCCTCAGACAGCAGCGGACGTTTATATGGACGTCTCTCCTCAGACAGCGGACGTTTATAATAAACGTCCATGCTCAGGAAACGGACGTTTATATAAACGTCCGTCCTGAGGCAGCGGACGTTTATAATAAACGTCCATCCTCAGGCAACGGACGTTTATATAAACGTCCGTCCTAATGCAGCGGACGTTTATATAAACGTCCGTCCTCAGGCAGAGCGGACGTTCATATAGACGTCCGTCGTGCCAGGACGGACGTCTGAGGGACGTCTACCGCATAGACGTCCGGCGTACGCCGGACGTCAAAAGGCCAAAATATCGGACGTAAAAAGCCGTTTCTGCACTGGTGCAACCTTCATTATCCATCTCATTTTCAAATTTTTAAACATTAAACACATGGACAATTGGCTTATGTGTTCGATATCAAAAGTTTGTCAAATGTCAAAGTATTTTTTTTTTCTTTTCCCTTCTCCTTCCATGCTTTCTTCCTGGTTGTTCTGTGTAGTTGTTTGTCCTCTTCTTTGTCGACACCACGTACGGAAGTGTTCCTCAGACTCGTCGCTGCCCTCGTGATGTTGGGATGACTCATAACATGATACCTTTATTCAAAACAATTTCGGAATGCACTTTCAATAACATTTATTTTGGATTTAATTACTCATTTGTGTTTTATTTTCGTTCAAAAATATTAAATTGGTTCTTTAATTTTTTTTTTGTCTAAATTTAATGTCGAGTTATAAAATGGATATAATTTGGTGTAAAATTTTATACTTCATTAAATTTATTTAAATGGATCCAAAAAATTAAATCAAAATTAAAATTATTATTTTAATAAGAATGATTTGTTTTATTTGTATAATTAACATAATTCCAGTCTAAATATTATCACGGATCATATTTATAAAATTTATTAAAAATGATTACATTAATTTTTTTATAAATTAAGTTTAAATTACATTAATTTTTACAAATCAAGGCTAAATAAAAAGAAAAAAATGAAAAGATTAATTTAGTTTTTTTCTTTCGAAAATAATTAATTAAACCTTTATTTTGCATCTCCAGACTAGATTTTTCTTTGGGCTTTAATTATGTTTTTAATCTT
The DNA here is from genome assembly GCA_034642375.1 of Vigna nakashimae. Classification (NCBI taxonomy): domain Eukaryota; kingdom Viridiplantae; phylum Streptophyta; class Magnoliopsida; order Fabales; family Fabaceae; genus Vigna; species Vigna nakashimae. Next base: position 19,830,855 of record CM067759.1, read on the forward strand.
TATACTTCTAAGAAATTTTGATTTCATCCTTGTTACAAAAATTTGTTCTAATTCTATCTTTATTCTTTGAAAATTCATGAAATTATTCTTTAAAAATTCATGAAATTAAGTTTTGACGTATTAATATTTTTTTATCAGGATTTCATTTTAAACATATAACAGATTATTTAATTTAAAAACTAAAAATGATTTTCCATGTGAGTTTCTTCTTTCACATGTTAGGCTTCTCTCCTAAAATTCCATTTGAGATTTCTCCCTCTTCTCGAATTCTGTCATCATTTTTCATCTTCACACCTTCCATTCTCATCCCAGATAAAAAAACATTCCCTGATTTATCTCCAACCCATCCAAACCTCACTCGTTATATAGAGCACCAAAACTTCACGAGTCAATTAAAAAAAACAGTTATGTAACAGGACATGGTGATTCTTAAAACTTTTGCATTGTCTACAACCAGTAGAATCCTTCAAAACGAAACTTTTTCTCTCATTTCAGAAGCTTCAGCGTCTCATTAAGAAGATCCGATTAATTTCACAATTTCCTCTGTTCTTCACTCATGAGTTGTTGGAGTCTCTTCTTGGGAGCAGGACCATGGTAGCCACCGTTGGGAGGGTTTATGAAGACCATGGGATTGGACGAGGTGGTAGAATCTTCCTGTTAGCGCGGTTAATGAAACAGAACTCACCGGTGGTAAGGTCCTGAAGGAGAATGGAATCGAACGGGGCAAAGTGGCGACGACAGTGAAAATCACAGTATCACAGCACATCATCTTCCAAAGAAAACACCATGTGAAATAAAATTTCATGGGAAAAACAAGTATTTCAAATATTTTAGGATGTAGGAAGTAAAAGCCTTTAAAAATTATTATATCGAAATATTCTTATGGCTTTTCTCAAAAGTTGAAAAGCACATCTATTTCAAAATTATTATTCCTGAACATAAATTAAACAATACAATACGGACTATATTTTCTGGAAGTCTTACATGTGATTCTTTAGATTAATATTTGCAAAATGATATTTTACTCTCGGAAATATAAATCTGAAAAACCCTTCCTCTTCCTCATCTCCCAAAACAGGAGTTTTAAAAACTTATGGGGTGTAAGTAGAAATTGATGGGGTGCAGAATGAATTACCTCTCGTTGGTTTCAGCAAAAATGGATTGGGCTCATTTTCTAAACTCAATTAACTCTAGGTAATGTCTATTATACCATGTTTAGGAATTTTTATTTCTCTCAACTTTCAAACAATAAAATCATTAATAAAAGTTTAGTGGTTATAATTTTCATATTCGTTTTTAGTTTCGTTATAATTCAAATATTGTATAAAGTATGTTAGTTTGTGAATGTACTCTTTAGAAGTCACCCATCTTTGCAATTGGATAACTTCATCACATCAATGTTTCTTTTGAAAGAATGACAAGTTCTATAAAGATGTTAAACATATGTGGAGTTGAAGTACTTTTCTACGGGAGATAAAAAACTAAACTATCATCAATATAAGAAAGCTTGTAATTATCGACTAATCATTATTATGAAATTGAATCTGTCGACTAAATTTTATAATCAATGAAAATTATTAAAAAAATATTAATAGTTGTATTGCGAACAACTATATCTGTCTAGTAAAGTAGTGATAAATTATATTTGATAATTTAATGGTTATAAGTAAATAATATTAGTTAATATTTATGTATACTTAAGTGTCGTACGTTGGAAATATTCATGATTATTTATCTATCTATAAAATTTGTTTGTAATATTTATGAATTCTTATCCGTTATAAAATTTGGTTGATAAAATAAGATTTTAAAATAAAACTAAATATGAGATTTATACAAACTCATTCTACTTACTAAATCTTAAACTATTTGTCCATCTTCTCACAATTCAAAAATATTATAAACCCTAAGTTTCCAAATGTTTTATAGTCACACTCTTCCTTTCAATTTAATGTTTTTGTCCACTCTAGCTCATTTCATTCAAGCTCAATTGGGATACTATTACATGTTTGGAAGAGTGCCACACTCTAAGATGATTAGTTCCAAGAGGAGCATCGAATTTATGTAGTGTGGGTGTGTGAGCTCATGGTTTGCAAAATCGAATGAACGAATTTGCACAACAAAGTAGAAAAGTAGTAAAGCGATGGTAATGTCGACACTTGGTTTTGGATAATTCGTTGGTGAAAAAGAATGTTGACTTTTGGTGTAAAATATTTTAAATAGGTTGATTTTCCTAATTGTGATGTTTCTCTTATGTGTTTAGTTGTTTTTTTGGATCTTTGTAAAGACATGAAATAATCCTATATTTACAACAACAAAAAAATCTTTAATTTTATTTTACAATACCTTAATAAGTTTTGCTTATAAATTATTTGAAAAAAATTCTAACATAATATCTTGTTGAGTATGGTGTTACTATTAAACTTATACTAAATCAAAAGATGTTTTTTCATCACTTAGGTACATATAAGGTGATTGATATTACAAGGAATATTTTGAAACCCCACTTACCATTGGTCATTTGAAATTATTTTACATCATTCTATATATTTATTTATCTTTAATAAGGATATAAATGAAATTTACCCTTTAAGAAGCTCCAAGCGAACGAAGACACCATATAAATGTCACTCTTCACCAACACACAAAGTTTGGCTCCATCATGGCTTTCCATTGCGCTTCAACATCCTCTCTCTCACCAACTTATTTATATCCCAACAGTCCCTTTCTAATGCTATTGATCTCACTATCTATCTCATGGGAGACCAAGAAGGAATCTAATTGACCCACTTTTTGATGATGATCCTTGTGCCACCAAGCTATTTCTTCTTTGACACCAATGACAGGGTGGAATGTCACTAGCACTACTGTACATGGAACATTTTATGACACGTAAATGAGCTTACTATGATAGCTATTATTGCATCATAGTTGCGGGAGTAATGTGCTCAACGTGAATTAATTTGAGTACATTATTTGATAACATACATATATATTATGTTAGGTGCAATTATTTGCATCTTCTTCCTATATATAGATTAAACACTTTAAATAGGCTTCCAAAGACCTATAAATAGCATACACTCATTTAATCATATTGGAAGAAAATAAAATAGAATAAAAAACCTATGCATTTAATATATTTTTGATGGACAATGTGTTAGCTTTCTTATGCAAGGAACACAAGATATACTTATCCTAAAAGTTATTTTTTATAACAATATCCAAACCCTCTTTATTCACTTATTTGTAATTACAACTTTGAGATAAAAATGTACTTGGGTAGGGATTAATGTTATGGCTAGAGTTGGACTTCTTTTTACACCATATACACTAAAACAAACTGGTTGGGCAAACATGATTGTGATGCTTTTCTTTGTAATTGAATGTTGTTATACGACGAATCTTATGAAATATTACTTTGAAAGTCAAGAGGAAACTCTTCTTCGACATTGCACATGAATGTCTAAGAGAGAAAAAAGGTGAAAGGCCTAGTATGAAGGATATTGTTCAACGCCTACTTAACCACCTAAAATATGGGTTTTGATCTTCTAATATTTGTTTTTCACTTTCTTTTAGTTTAGTAATCTCACATTAAACTAGAAAACATTAAACTTCTAACAATTATGAATTAATTAACTTTACATACTTAATTTAACCACACCCTTTTTAAAGAAATTATACACAATACCAAACTTCAGGAACAAATAAACACTTTATTTTATTCAAACGTATCTAATGCTTCCTCTAATTTTAGTTTCTAACACTACTACAACTGGTAAAAAACAATATATAAACCCTACAAATGTGAGCATAGAATTTGCTTAAAGAAAAATACTAGCTACGCACACATAGCCTTAAGCTTAAGAGCAACACATAAACATGGTATTTAGTGACAAGTTGATATAAGAGATTTGTGTTGAACTCAAGTTGATTTAAACCCAAAGAAAACTAAAGCACTCATTCAAGCAAAAAAAGCTCAATCAACTAGTCTCAAACAAAATAAGCTCAAACAACTCAGTGGAGTAACAGAAGAAAACCCGATTGTCCAAATGGTAGCAGAATCATCACCACCACAATGGTAGGTATGGCAGAAAAACTCGTGCCCGTAGGTATCCGCAGATAAAATTTACGGTGGATAATTGCTACTTGCGGGTATTATACTATTCATACATGCGGGTATCAATTATCCGCAAAACAAATTATATTTTATTAAGTTAAATTTAATTAAAATTAAAAATAATTTATATTTTATCAAGTTAAATTTAATTAAAATTAAAATTAAAATTATATTTTATTTAATTTATATTATATTATAAATATATATATTGTAAATTTATTTATATTTTATTTTAAAAATTTTAAAAATATATGTTTTAAATATTTACGAGTACCTGCGGGTTTTAAAATACCAACAAATATTTTTTAAATGGGTATTTGTGCGGGTAGTGGGCGAGTAGTGGATGAATTTTTTTTTGTGGATCAATGGTCTCGCTGGAGATTACTAGGTGAGCTCCAATGGTCCAAACATAAGGTTGAGTTTGGGAGAGGGGTGTTGGCAACCCAAAAGGCAAAGATTAAAATGAACATGACGACCTGTGGTTTAGGAGACGACAACATGTGGGAGACAATAAAGTGTTGAGTCGACGACATGTAAGAGGCAGCAGTGTGTGGAAGATGAGAAAGTGAAATGAGTGACTATGCGTGAGGAATGGAAAACGAGAATAAAAAGAGGATTGTGTAGACTGCTTCTGAAGCAAGAGAGGAATTATGAAATAACTAGAAAATAGGGGCTGAATAATATCGTGAAAAACTTTTTGTCAAAGGTAATTTAACAACTCTATTAAAAATTAAACAGTCTACAAAAGTTTTCATACACTCGATTTATAAAGTACAATTTAAACTACAAGTTTAAAGATAAAATGTTTTTCAAACATTTTAATAAAATTATTGTAGTATTTTGAGAAAGAGCACTCAAGATGTAAGAGCCTGAAAATGTAAGGCTACTGGCCCTGCAACCTGACCCAAGAAGCTAAGGGCACTAGGACCTCAGAAGAGGCTTCATTTTTCCAACTCTGAGTTCATTTTCCAGTTCCCCTTTTTCTCTCTAAACTCATCTCAATTTTCTCCTTCTTGCTCTGCCTTCTCTCTACCCTTGCACTCATTTGAACCGTTGAAATTTCAAATAGGTAGTGTTCTTTCGCTCACGGAGTTGAGAGCTTCCCTTCTATCCGATTAGATGTCCATTTGAACGGGTAAGTCAAAGTTTCCCCTTTTCTTGACCCTAGGGCATGCAACTTTACTAGTTCTATGCAACTAGTGGTGCTCCTTTTTTATTCTCTGCCTATTCTAGCTCTAAGAGTTGTTTTCCTTACCATTTAGGTGGTTGTACTACACTGCTCAACTTCAAGGTAAGGGGAGCTAGTTATGTTTTGTTTGAACTATATGGTATGTATGCTTGATAATTTGTGATTTATTACTGTTGAGTTATATTTTGTGGTGAGCATGTTGATTTGTATTGGTGAATATGTGAAATTTGTGTGACCATGGCATACTGATGTTTATTGGACTTGGATGAGTTGGTTGACTGTAAGCGATTTTGGGGGAGAGGGTTGGGAATGAGAATTCTATAATAACGTAAAAAGGAATAATAATTAACTGTACATGTATGTAAAAGGAAGTGAGATAGGGAAATAGGGAAATTAGAGTCTAAAACACCATAGGACAGTTTGGATGACTTAGATAAATAACTTGGAACTTGTTGAGAGTACTGTGTTGGTAGGATAGAAGAATCTTAAAAGCCTGAGTTGGCACATCCTTGATCATAGAGCAGCCCTGGCCTAGTCCAGTCAGTTGTGACTAGTCATATGTGCTAGCGTCGAAGGTGAGACTGATGCGTTCAGACATCTGATTCTTCTCCGGTGACCAATTGAGCAGTTGGGATAGTTTAGGTGAGTCAATGGAACTGGTGAGGGGTCAGAGAACTGAGTAAGTCTTGAGATAATGATTGAAATGAGATTGGGTCCATAAGTTGTATGAATTGATGTTTTAAAAGATAAAACTGGATTTAATCACTTTAGATTAGTACTGGGGAGGATTTGGATCATCTAGGCAGGTATAATTACACTAAATAATCGAATTGGAGGTCTAAGAAGTTAGCCAAGAGTTCTAGAAATGGTAAGAATTAGTGTGAGTGAGTGATTATGCAGAATTTGCGTCATGCAGATTATGCAGACTCGCGATGCGAGTTATCTCGCATAGCGAGACCCTGTAGAGGGTGCTCACTGTCTTGGTAATTCGCTGTGCGAGTTGGTGCTCTGTGCGAATTACCAGAGGGTGATGCTCACTGTTTTTGGACTCGTCATGGCGAATCCCGTCGCTATGCGACTGGTGGTGGTCTGGAATCAATGCCCAATTAATTCGAAGGGCGAGTTGGGCGCATAGCAAGAGCTTTAGGGAGGTTGGTCTCTGTTTGGGTTCCCGTATATCAACCTGGGTGCGCTATGCGAGAGGTTTGGGGTCTGATGCATGCTGCAACTTAATTCGCTATGCGAATTAAGGTGCGCTATGCGAGAGGATCCTGTCTCGCCCTACGAGTAGGATGCGCTGTGCGAATTCTTTTGGGTTAAGCCTTTTCTTTTACTTTCTCTTGATTGATTCTAGTGTGTGAAGTGTTTGGGATGCAATAAATGATATGATCATGTGATTTATGTGGGATGTGTATGGATTCACTATGATAATATGATGGTATCTGGATATTCATGTATGGGTTTAAGTTTCAAAGTAACAATATGGTTCCTGAACGTAATTTCATGATCCTCAAGGAGAGGATACATGGTGGTGGCCTGGTTGTGTGTAGAATGATTGCATGGTAGCTCAGTCTTGGGGGTTATCCTGACACTCCAATGGCCTTTCATTCTCAAGTAGACAGGATTGAACCATGTGGTGAGGAGTAGCAGGAGGTCCTAGTCTTGGAGGCTTCCAGTATGCTCCAAGGCGCGGAACGGATTAACCTCATGAGTGTGGTAGGGTGGAACCCATTGGCAACGGCTTTGCAAAGCAGTAGAGGCCACCACGAGTGCATAACCCGCCATAACTCGGCAATCATTCTGGTCAGGACGAGTCGGTCTATAAGTCAATGAGTCTTGTGATAGTAATGTATCATGTTTGAGTGGCTTTTGCATGTCTCGTGTGATTGAATAACATGATTTTATATCTAGCTCACCCTTGCTTGTTTGTGTGCTTGTTGTATGTATGTTTCTTCTTGCGATGATCATCCACTTGGATGGGAGCAGATGGCGATGAGGTTCCATTGGAGACGGCTTTGGAAGTTGAGGACGATGTTGTCGTTTAGTCTCCTGGGACGTTATTAGTTGATTTTGTATTTTGAATACTATTTCCCCTCCAACTTATATTTTAGATATTATCTGGAGTTTAAGTTTAAATTCTGAAGTTACTTTGAGGATGACTGTAATCCTATTTACTCTCAACTGTTTTCCTATATTATGCATGATGACGTCTTTATTATATATTCATGTCGTATATTTTGGGATGTCACACAAGATAACATTAAACAAATTGTTAATTTCAATATTCTTACATGAACATTAGATGAAAACATTTATTGTATTTTAACGACCATTAGTAATGACCACATACCATTTGACAACTTCATGTTAACATGAAAACTTTAAAAAAAATTTAATAAATTTATTAAAAATATATCACTTATGTGAATTTTGTAAATATAAGTTTTTTTAACATAATTTTAATAGAAGCTTCTTAATAAAAATATCATTTTAATGTGAAATTATAAATATAAAATTATAAATATACATTTTTTAAGGTTGAGGAAAATTATTTATACAGGAAATTTTATTCAATTTTAAAGAACTCATATTTAAAATAAATAAGTGTATTGATATAAGTTGCTATAAAAAAAATACACATTGAAGATGCCATTGAGAGATATATTTGATTTTTCATCATTAAGAAAACTCTTTAAATATGAAATTTCTCACCCAAATCCATTTTTATTTTTATAAAATTTTCCGGAGCTCAAATGTAAGATAAAGTTTTGTATTATATAAAAATGAGCAAATTGAGCCACAAGAAAAACAAAAGAAAACTCAAAAATTTATATAGTCTTTAAAATTTAATGTAAAAAGTGTTGTCAAATTTATATATTAATAGGTTGTAGTTTATTAACCGTGTAAATCTCCTAGTTATTTTCTTCTCAAATTGACAAAAAAAACGGTATTAATATTTTCACCCATCAAAGTCTTATAGATATATCTAATTAGTAACATGAACACACCTTGTTTTTTACATAAATTTTACAAAATCCTCCCATCCATTAGAAACAAAAATACCTTCAAATACCTTGAGGAAGGGTGGTTTCCTTCTCCTAATTTTTTGATTTGTAGGATTGAGAAACGTACCTTTTCTGACGTGAGTTTCCTACTTTTTGATGCCTGAGTTGCCTGAACCGCTCGTCTGGATCACTCGCTTGTTGACTACTCCGTTCATTCGTCGCCTGCTTCGCTTGGTTGCCACCTTCTCCAATCAGTTGTACTCTTAACCGAAGCGGGAGGTACCTACAAAAGGCACTCCGGCACTCAAGTTAGGAGCGGTTTAATAAACTGTTTAACACAATTTAGTATTTCAGTTCTGATCGAACGTAAGTAGAATTTAGTGGAGTCTCAGTTGAACGTAAGTGGAACGTACTTAGCTTTCGACCTTGACCTTATATTTATAAGTGTCTCATGGATCCTAAACCAACATAGATCTAATAAAATAAAAACAGGCTTACCTTTAGATTCGGTTGGTTACTGATAAATAGCTTATCAACATCTTTAATCAGTTATCAATATCTTTAATTAGATATCTTTAATTATTTTATCGTCTGCTGGACTATTGGCCCAATAATAATTTAAACGTTGGCCCAATTATGGGCCAACATTTGTTGTAGCGGTTGGGCCGAACGACCCATATTGCATACCATACATATGCCCCCAAGTCCAAGTTAATCTGTTTAGCTTTAGTCAAGGTTAACTATAGGACATATATGAGCCTGAGAGATATCTTTTTTGTTGTATTGGACCAGGAGTTTTTCGGATAACGTCCCTGGGTTTTTTTTACGAGAGTGAAAGATCGTTGAGAACTTTTATCACTGTTCGGTTTGGACCAAGAGTTTTTCGGATAACGTCCCTGAGTTTTGTTTACAAGACTTTATTGCTTGGTTTGGACCAGGAGTTTTTCGGTTAACGTCCCTGGGTTTTGTTGACGAGAGTGACAATTCGTTGATAACTTTTATCACCGCTCGGTTTGAACCAAGAGTTTTTCGGATAATGTCCCCAGGTTTTGTGAGGTGGCCCGAACGGTAAGTTCCGATTTGCTAAGCAATTTGTGGGCATGATCCTGTCATCTGCACTGTGAGGCCGAATGGTTGAATAGTCGAAGTCTTGATACCATAATGTGCTAAAGTATCTGAGGCCTTGTAAGGCCGAGCAGTTGAGGCCGAAGGGTCAAATACCTATGAGGCCAAATGACTAAATAATTGTGAGGCTGAATGACCTAATATTTGAATGGTTGAACACTTGATGCAAAATTTGGCTAAGTGGTGAGTGTGTCATTGGACCCTGAATAAGTCTTGAATAATATTATAATATCGGATTAAGATAATTAAATTAAATCATTCAGCGAGGAAGAATAATTATCAAAATATTTATTTGTAAAGTCGTAGAAGGTTGCTGATGTTGATGGTGAGAGTTTCTTCAATCGGAATCAATATGTAGCGGCCTGGTCGACATGATAATGTTGAGACTGCGTCCTTGTCTCGTTCCTTGTGGTTTTAGCGGGATGTCGCTCGGCCCCATAGTGGGCGCCAAAATGTTTCGATAGGGATTTGTAGGACCGAGAAACATACCTTTTCGGATGCGACTTTCCTGCTTTCTAATGCTTGAGTCGCTTGAACCGCTCGTCAGGATCGCTCGCTTGTTAACTACTCTGTTCGGTCGTCGCCTGGTTCGCTCGGTTGTCACCTTCTCCGATCAATTGTACTCTTCTCCGGAGGGGGATGTACCTTCAAAAGACACTCTGACCCTCAAGTTAGGAGCAGTTTAATGAACTGTTTAACATAATTTAGTATTTAAGTTCTGATCGAACGTAAGTAGAATGTAGTGGAGTCTCAGTTGAACGAAAGTGGAATGTACCTGGCTTTCGTACTTGACCTTATATTTATAAGTGTCTCAATGATCCTAAACCAACATAGATCCAATATAATAAAAATAGACGTACCTTTAGATTTGGTTGGTTACTGATAAACAACTTATCAATATCTTTAATCAGTTATCAATCTCTTTAATCAGATATTTTTAATTATTTTATCGTCTACTGGACTATTGGCCCAATAATAACTTAAACATTAGCCCAATTATGGGCCGACATTTGTTGTAGTGGTTGGACCACCGAATGACTTTGAGTGGATGGATAGAATGTCCCATATTGCATACCATACAATTTCTGTAACAAGAAATTGCCATGACCTTCGAAGGGGATTTGCAATCAGGGTTAAATTGAGGTTGTGAATCTAGTAAAATTGGTATTCAATTTTGGTTCATGGTTCATTGAAAATGCAATTAGAAGAGCGTAGATTTGGTAAGTGTTCTTAACCTGATGTTTTGTTTGTCGTTTTGAGGTGTTAGGGCTTAATTTTGCATTCAATATGTTAATTTTGTTAAATGTAATTATTTGTTTGATTGGGCATGGGTTTCGTGCTTAAATTTTTTTAATTATTTGTAATTGTATTGTGAAAGCTTGTCTGTTTGGGTGTAATTATGTTGAATGTAATTCGTTATCAGTTTGGGTGTCATTGTGCTTAAAATTGTTGTGTTTTGAGTGTTGTTATTAGTCACATAGGTGTTAGTTTAAGATTTTTTTTAGTGGTCCTGGTTTCCATTTGCAAGGTAGGATTTGAGATGTTTGACCAAAGGTTTGAAGTAGTGAACCACCCAGTGAGACCTTGATAAAAGATATTCCCTTTAAGTATATAGATGGGGAAGTATTTTATTGGGACGTTGACCCCGACAAATGCAGTTATTTTGAAATAGATGGTGCCCTTAAGGATGTGGGATACTTTGAAATAAATGAGTTATTTTATAGTATACAAACTATGTTATATGAGTTGTGTGATCATAGAGGTGCAATGAATATGATCAACATGACAAAATATTTTGGGCAAGTTCACTTGTATGTTGTACACGGCGTGGACGTGCCAAAGGTTGTAGAAAATTATGTGAATGAAGTTCTTAATCTTTGTGAAAGACCTTTTAGAGAGTGGTGAGGGTAGTGGTTTGGAGATTTGGCAGATGTTGAGGGTGGTGATGAAGGAAATGTTGAAGGAGAAGTTGAAGTGCAAAATAAGGATGAGAAAGAACCAATTTGGTGTGCTCAAGTGGGAGTGCACACAGAGGCTGAGGTGAAGGTACATAATGAGGCTGAGTTGCTTAGTAAGGCTAATATGTAGCTGCACACAAAGGTTGAAGTGGAGGTGAACAGTCAGGATGAAGTGCAGGTGCATGGACACGCTGAAGTGGAGGTGTATAATGAGGATGAAGTGCATGTGCATGAAGTGGCTGAAATGTAGTTGCACAGTGAGGATGAAGTAGATTTGGAACATCTTAGTTCAAGTGAGATTGATGAGGACGTGAAGGAGGCATAAGATATTGATATTGGTTTCGAGGTACAAGTTGATGGAAATGCAGAAGATTTGATGAAGAAGATAGGGCTGAAAGAGTGATATTCAACCAAAAACAAATGTTAGGGGGTTGTCGAATAATGAATGAGATTCTGAATTCCTGTTAACTCTATAGCATGGTGGAAGTGAGGATCACAGTGAGGAAATTCAAAGTCATGGTCCCTTTCCTACATATGAAAAAGAAAAGTCAATGGTAGAGTACATCTTGGAAGTTGGGACTACATTACAAATAAGAATGAGTTCAAAGAGACTATTTGAAGTTATATAGTTCATACTGGGAAAGCATTAAAGTTTTTGAAAAATGATAAACGTCGGGTAAGGGTGATATATATTGCCCAACATAGGTGTCCATGGATATCTTATTGTGCGTTTTTTCCTTCAAGTAAAACTTGACAATTAAGAAAAATAGTTGATACTCATACTTGTAGTAGACAATTTAACATTAAAATGGTGAATAGTAAGTGGTTAAGTGAGAAATTGGATAGGTCTTTACAAGAAAATCCTAATTTAAGGGTGAATGAAATATGTTTAAGAGCATTAAGGAAATGGAATACCAATTATTCAATTTTTAAATCACGCAAGGCAAAGTTAATGGCATCAACCAACTTGAAGGTGACTTTAAAGAACAATTTAGAAAAATTTATGATTATCCACATGAGTTGTTGAGGTGTAACCTAGGGTCAACAATTAAGGTTAAAGCACACAGTGATAATGGTGACCCAATGTTCCAAAGATTTTAAGTTTATTTGAAAGCTTGTAAGGATAGTTTTATGTGTTGTAGGCCCATTATCGGTTTAGATGGGTATTTGTTGACAAGTTAGTTTAAGGGAGAGTTGCTTACTATTGTTGGAAGGGATCCAAATGACTAGATGTTACCACTAGCATATGCAGTAAGTTGAAGTGGAGAATACAGAAACATGAATGTGGTTTTTAGAGTTATTGGTAGAAGACCTTGTGGTAATGAAATTTGTGGATCATGCACGTGGATGTTTGACCAACAAAAGGTACGTGTATTACTTAGATTAGTTTTACTTTAATTTATATAATTATTGAAGGACTGATTAGGAAATTGATGTGCGCAAGGGTTGCTGCCAGCTATACAGGAACTTAAGCATTGAGGCACTTGTATGAAAACTTCAGGAAAATGTATTGTGGAAAAATATTGAAGAATCTAATGTCGATGACTGCCACAAGCACATACTATAACACCCCAAAATAAAACATCTCACACACTAATCATTCCATAAATGATATAATTATTATACATTTATTTTATAAACATCTCTCAAGCATTATAAAGAGTTCATGTTGAAAATACATTATGCACTTTCAAACATCACGAAAAATACTCATAATTTTTTTTCTTCTTAAACTATTCTTCATTTCTCTGTTGTCTCCTGCTTTACTTGTATAGGTTCAGACGTTGTTCCCTCATCTGCTCTCGTATAACATATATGTTTTACGAAGCACCAACAAACAAGTAAGGGTGACTTACCATACAAAATTCAAAGAGAGGCATAACACTATTATTATATGTAATACATTCACCATAAATTCTTGTAAGATGCAATTATTATACTAGACTCTATTATCCGATATAATGTTGACCTCTACTCCTCTCACAACACAATCATGGCCAAATACAATCTATCATATCACCCACAAGGTTAGTCCTTTAACATCTATCACCATAAATGAACATTGTTAGGACCTTCTACCACTCTCACCACATAACACATCCTTCTCTATTTGAGACTAGATAAGTATTAGAGTATTAGGATAACCACCAACAACAGAACCCTCAACATCAACATACACTAATATCGTGCCATTATAAAGTATCTCTCTGAGACTCATACTATATTCAAATGCAAAATTTCATATCCAACATCATAAAATACATTCATCACAAAAATCATACAACATGAATATTTCATAAAATCAATTAACAATAATAGAATATCACAATATAAATGTTCTGGGAAACTAAGAAGTTGAATCTGGCATAGCTGGTTAGACAACTTCTCATCCTTCCAGAAAGATGAAAGAAAAATACACTAACTCATAAGCATACACAATAATTCAATAAGAAAGATGAAAGACAAAAAACAATAAATGTTCTGGGGAAACAAGAAGTTGAATTTGGCAAAGCCGATTAGAAACTTCTCATCCTTCTAGAAAGATGCAATAGAAAAAGAAAAACAATAAATGTTGTGCGGAAACAAGAAGTTGAATCTGGCAAAGTCGGTTAGACAACTTCTCATTCTTCTAGAAAGATGCAAAATAAACAACTAAACGTTTTGGGAAACAATAATGAAACCACAACATAATAGAATCAAAATCACGTTTTATAACCATTAATAGACTTGGATCTCATTACAAAAGCATGTTCATATTCCAAATTCAAGATCATACAAAAAACAAAAGACTCCATATTCAAGTTTTAAGATCAGACAAAAGCAAAAGTTCACTAGTAAGAAAATCGCATATAACGTCGAATATTTTGGGCTTTTAACGGCGAATTCGCGAACAACGCCTATCAATAAACGTCGAATTTTATTAATATACGACATTAACTTAACGTCGAATTTTCTCAATATTCGATGTTAATCAATTTTTTTAGTTTTTTTTATTATTAATTGTGATCCTTTCTTACAACTCTACGAGACCTAACAAGCAAAATAACAACAAATTTCAGTTTTTGATATTCTATAAAGCATGAACTATGAACGTGTAGTGTAGTATCAACAACAAATAATAATAACCAACAACAAACAAGTTCAATCAAACAACAACAACAACAACAAACAAGTTCAACTAAACAACAACAAAAAACAAGTTCAACAAAAAAACAACAAACAAGTTCAACAAATAAGTTCTTCAAAACGAAAACGAAAACTAACCTTCAAAAGGTGGGTTCGTAAAAATAAAGTTTTGTCATAGTGAGATAGAAAGTAGAATGAGCTTATGAAAGACAAGAGCACGAAAATAATCGGTTAAAACAAACAAAAATCATACATAAAATAATTATTTAACATGCATTTGTATCAAATGAAAGAAATATTACATGTGATGCTCGTCATACTTCGTTCGAGAAAAGTTTGAAAGCAGAAGAGGGTATCACGCGTTAAGATAAAGTGAATGAATTTTCAATCTCCCGCTCAAATTTTTATTGAATTCACTAACCTTTTCACGTCGAGTTTAAAAGTAATTCGACATTTTATATACTTTTACGTCGAATTGCAATACTAAATGACGTTTAATAATTGCATTTAATTACAAAAATGACACCGCTCATTTTTAACATTGGTTATTCAGTGGTTGGACGTTGAACGCGTGACGTTATACGCTGTTTTTGTACTAGTGGTTGCATATTCAAGGTTCAAGATCATACAAAAGAAAAGACTTAAAATATTCTCCGCTTACTTTTATTTCAGACTTAATCTCCTGTTTAGAAATTGTTCCCCGAAAACTTCCAGAATTTCCCCTTTGCAATTAGAATTTCCTTCAACTCTCTCTTCTCTCAAAATTTCTCAATTTTTGGTGCAATTTCAGCCTTCCCCTTGGTTGCTATTTATAGGCTAAGATTTGGCACTATTTATTTTTTTTTAATATTTTATTAAAAAAATATATTTTGACTTCCATCACCACCGAAAGTGTCTTCATCCTCATTCTACTTCCGAAAGGTGCTTTGTCCCTTTGTAATCATTTTAATTTTTTTTTACAAAACCTTCTAAAATAAAATTTTTCAAAATTTTGAATTCCTTCTTCTAAAATTACTATAATCCTTTATCCTAAATTTTTAATTCTTCTTATCATAATTTTCTTATTAATTATATTTTCTACTTTTAAAATTATTACTACTAACAAAGAAAAATTGATACTATTTATTAAAATAAATAATTTTTTATGGACTTTACATTCTCCCCAACAACAAAAATTTTCGACCTCGAAAATTTGACATTTCACAAAATTAGATGGGGATTAGAATGATTTAAGTCATCTTCTAATTCCCATGTAGAGTCACCTGTTTTCCTATCTCAAACCACTCTGATTAAGTTGAAACTCTTCCCTCTAAGCTCCTTTGTTTTAGTGTCTTCTATAAAAATAGGATAAACTTCGAAGGAGAGATCCTCTCTGATTTGAATCTCTTCTACTTCTAGAATATGAGAAGGATCAGGCACATATTTTCTTAGTTGAGAAACGTGAAAAACTGAATGGAGATTGGCTAACTGAGGGGGTAACACCATCTCGTAAGCGAATGACCCAATTCTTCTCAAAATTTGATATGGACCAAAAACTTAGGAGAAAGTTTCTTCGAACGAAGAGCCCTTCCTACACTAGTGGTTGAAGTCACCCGCAAGAAGACATAATCTCCGACGCAAACTCCAGCGATCTTCTCCTTCGATCAACATATGACTTTTGTCTACTCTGCGAAGCCTTTATTCTTTCTTGTACCAACTTTACTTTGTTTGTGGTCTGTTGTAGTAATTCAGGTCCTACCAAAGCCCTTTCACCATCCTAGTACTAGCATAAAGGAGTTGGACATCGTCTTCCATACAGAGCCTCGTAAGGTGTCATTCCAATACTAGCATGAAAGTTGTTGTAGGTGAATTCCACTAGAGGAAGTACTTCATCCCAACTACCCAGATGATCCAATACACAAGTTCTCAGTAGGTCTTCTAAGGATTGGATGGTTCTTTCAGATTGTCCATCGGTTTCAGGATGATACACGGAACTCATTCGTAACTTGCTGCCCATAGCTTCCTATAGAGTTTGCCATAATCTAGAAGTAAATCTTGGGTCTCGATCTGATAAAATGATTGAAGGGACGTCCTGCAATCTTACTATCTCTTTTATGTACAGTTGTGCTACCTTAGCCATTAACATTCTCAATTTTATTGCTAAAAAGTGAGCACTTTTTGTCAATCGATCAATAATGACCCAGATAGCATCGTTACCTCTCACTATTCGTGGTAAATGGGTAACGAAATCCATAGCAATGCTATCCCATTTCCATTCTGGTATGTCTAACTGTTGTAGCATTCCTCTAGGTCTTTGATGTCCACTTTTGCCTTCTGACAAGTTAAACAAGCCACTACAAATTGTGCTACTTCCTTCTTCATTCCAGGCCACCAAAAGGACTCCTTGAGATCTTGATATATTTTAGTCATACCGGGATGTATGCTAAAACGCCTCTTGTGTTCTTCTTCAAGGATTAGTCTCTTTATCTCTACATTATCTGGTACACATACTCTACTTCTAAACCTTAATACACCATCAGATCCTAGCCTAAAATTTTTAGCATGTTTTGTACCGATCATTTCTGTTATCTTTTCTAGGGCAAGGTCCAACAACTGCTTCTCTTTAATTAAATTGAGAAAGTCGCTAGATATAGTCAGACTACTATATCTAACAAAATCTTCTCCAAACTCCATTTGTAGCTTCAGATCTTTGAACTTCTCCACCAACTCTTGTTCTTTGATCATCATATGAGAAACATGCAGTGCCTTTCTACTCAAAGCATAAGCTACCACGTTTGCCTTTCTCGAATGATATAGGAGTTCAAAATCATAATCCTTCAATAATTCCATCAACCCTTTTTCCCTCATATTCAGCTCTTTTTGGTCAAATAAGTACTTCAAGCTTTTGTGATCGCTGAATACTTGAAATTGAGCAGCATAAAGATAGTATCGCCAAATCTTCAAGGAAAACACCTCCGTTGCCAGTTCCATATCATTAGTAGGATAGTTCTTCTCATGAAACTTTAATTGTCTTGAAGCGTATGCCACCGCGTTTCTTTCTTTCATGAGCACACAACCTAATCCCTGATGAGAAGCATCACAATAAACTTTGAAATGTTTACAAGGGTCATGGATTACCAAAACCGGTGCACTGGTCAGTCTCTACTTCAGCTCCAAGAAACTCTTCTCACACTTATTCGTCCAGACAAATGGTTGATCTTTGCGAGTTAGTTGTGTTAAAGGTGTTATTATTCTAGAGAAACTTTCTATAAATATTCTATAGCAGCTAGTTAAACCCACAAAACTACTTATTTTTGTTACAGTCTTTGGTCTTTCCCATTGCAGCACTGCTTTAACTTTGGTTGTATCCACCGCTATGCCTTGGGATGATATAACATGTCCTAAGAATTTCACCTCTTGCATCCAAAACTCACATTTTGACATCTTTGCATACAATTTCTTCTCCCTCAAGATCCCAAGTATGATCCTTAAGTGTTCAATATGTTCTTCTCGAGTCGAAAGATTTTGTTCATGAAATCCATGAATAGAGCTGGAGCATTAGTTACACCAAACGACATAATTACATACTCATAGTGCCCATATCTGGATCTAAAAGCGGTCTTTTGTACATCTTCCGCCTTCACCAAAATTTGATGATATTCAGACTGTTACCAATAAGGAGTATTGGTAAATCTTGAAGAAATTTGTTTTGATGATGCTACAAGAAGTTTTAGTTGCAGAAGATATTAGAATTAGTTAAAAGCAATTTGTAGAAATTAAATGTAGTAGGAAATTCTTGTAAACCTTGTAAACTTACATTTTTAACTACAATAATCGATTATGATGAAGCAATAATCGATTATCACAAGTCATACTTGAATAATCGATTATCACTTCATATAATCGATTATCACATTTTTGAAAACCTATAACGGACTTGAATAATCGATTATCACTTACAATAATCGATTATTCATGGCAATTGGGAGCTGACCTTTGGCATTCAGTGTACTTGGCTATATATTTTGTTTTGGAGAAATTAGAAAGTAACGTTGTTTTTGAACTGAGAAAGCTTAGAACACTGTGTGTCAGAGGAACGTTCTCAGAAAGCTTTTTGTTCATTGTTCCCTTGCTTGGTCTTGTGAAAGGAGAGGCTCGCGTATCGTGTGTCGATAGTCGGAGCAGACTCTCTTCAAGTTAGCAAGGTGCTCTGCCTGGTCTTGTGAAAGGAGAAGCTTGTGAATCGTTGGTCGATTGCTGAAGCGGTTCTCTTCAAGTTGGTAGAGTGGTTCTATTCATTTTTATTGTTCATTATCTTGTAATCTGTTAAACAATTTTTTTAGTGAAAAAGGTTAATCACTATTTATAGTGATTAACGACTGGACGTAGAATCTTTTGATTCGAACCAGGATAAAAATTCTGTGTTGTTCTTCTTATTCCCTATACTCATTTTATTGTACGTACATCAACTGTTTGATTAATCTTCTGAAAGAAAATTATTTTTACTAAAAGGACCAAATTAAGTTTAATTGTGATCAAATACGCTTTCCGCTCTCTGAGTGTTAATTCCGCTGCGCTATACTCTTCGAAAAATACCCCCTCCGATACCAACAATTGGTATCAGAGCTTGCTTTGATAGTTTTTCAAAATTTGCGAAAATGGCTGGTCACAATCAAAACCTTGTATATGCTGAGGGTGCTTCCATTAACAGACCTCCACTGTTTACTGGTGATAACTATGCTTTTTGGAAAGTTAGAATGGAGATTTTTATGGGGTCTGTTGATAGAGGTATCTGGGAAGCTGTACAAAATGGTCCTTATATTCCTATGAATACTGTTGATGGTGTAGAGACTGAAAAACCTTATTTTAATTGGAGTGCTGAAGAAAATAGACGAGCTCAGTTTGATATTAAAGCTCGCAATATAATTTCATCTGCTGTTGTACTTGATGAATTTTATAGAATTTCAGTGTGTAAGACAGCACAGGAAATGTGGGAAGTCCTCAGAGTCACTCATGAAGGAACAGAGGACGTAAAGCGTGCTAGGAAGAACACTCTCATTCAGGAATATGAGATGTTCAGAATGCAACCTGGAGAAACAATCTCTGATGTTCAAAAACGATTCACTCATATTGTGAATCATTTAACAGGATTGGGTAAGACTTTTGATACTGATGAACTTAATGTGAAAATTCTGAAATCTCTGGACAGGTCTTGGCAACCAAAGGTGACTGCCATCTCGAAATCTCAAAATCTTACTCAGATGTCAATGCCAATCTTGTTTGGAAAGCTCCGTGAGCATGAACTTAAGCTGAGGAGATTGACTGCTGAAGAGGATCAAGGCAAAAGGAAAACTCTAGCTTTCAAGTCTGAAATTTCTAAAAGAAAAAGCTCTAAGAGGATCGAAGAAGATGATTCTGATGATGAAGAAAATATGAGCTTGATGATAAAGAAATTTGCAAAGTTCATGAAAGCAAATGGAAAGGACAAGTTTCACAAAGATAGGAAAGAAAGTCAAGAATCTCCATCAAACGTAAAGTGCTTCGGTTGTGGAGAAAGAGGGCACGTAAAATCTGAGTGTCCAAATAGCAGGAAAAGTGAAGACAAGAAGGAGAGAAAATTTCAAAAGAAAAAGAAAGCATACATAGCTTGGGAGGATAATGCCTCTAGTTCAACAAGTTCAAGTGACACAGAAGAAGAAGCCAATATTTGTCTAATGGCTGAATCAAAAGATACTGGAAGCCAAGTAAGTGATTCCAGCTTTGAATCTAGTGAATTAGACATGCAAAAGGCTTTCTATGAATTGTTGATTGAATCTGAAAAGCTTGATGCTGCACATAAAAAACTTAAGAAAGAGCACAATGAATTAAAATTGAATTACGAAAAGTTGCTTGATGATGAAGTTGTCTTAAGAAATAAAGTTAGTTCTTTAGAAACAAAATTATCTGATGCAAATGTTACTGTTGAACCTGTTGAATGTTTGTCTTGTAAGAATCATATGTTTGATATTGACATACTTGAAAACTTACTTGCAAAGGAAACCAAGACTAATTCACATGCTAAGACAAACTTTAAGAGAAGAAATGTTAAAAATAGAAATATGCATCAAATAAATAAGTCCAAAGAAAGAAGAACTCGTAGAGCTTGGGTTGAAAAAGGGACTTTTGTTAAAAAAGTAAGTAATGCTTGTTGTTTTTACTGTATGAAGCATGGACACACATCAAACAAATGCAACATTAAACATGTTGGTGTTCCAAGTGGCAAATATGCTTGGGTTAAAGCTGTGAGATGATGTAAACTTGCACAAACTAACCCCAAGGACCCATATTGAGATTGGGGACCTAAAATTCTTGCTAACTTGTTTTGTAGGATCAATCTAAGTCCAAGAAGTCATTGTGGTATCTTGACAGTGGTTGCTCAAGACACATGACTGGTGACAAGAAAAGATTCATCTTTTTTTAGAAGAAGAAGCAAGGATTTGTAACGTATGGGGATAACAACAAAGGCAGAATAATGGGTACTGGAAACATTGGAGGAGGAAACACTTTGACAATAAAGGACGTCTTATACGTTGAAGGCCTCAAACATAATCTTCTAAGCATAAGCCAACTATGCGACAAAGGTTTCAAGGTAACTTTTGAGAGTGACAAATGTACTGTTTATTTTAAAAATTCTGCTGAAATTGCTTTGCAAGGTGTTAGGCATAATAACATATATTTGATTGATATTGAGAGTGAATCTAGTCATAGTATAACATGCTTAGTTGCTAAAGAAGAAAATCCATGGCTATGGCACAAAAGAGCTGCACATATTCACATGCAACACTTAAATAAATTAATCTCTAAGGATCTTGTGATTGGTTTGCCTAAACTAAAATTTGAGAAAGATAAACTTTGTTCTGCATGTCAGAAGGGTAAACAAACAAAATCTTCATTTTCATCTAAAAGCATAATTTCTACATCAAAACCTTTAGAGCTTTTGCATATGGACTTGTTTGGTCCATCTAGAATTAAAAGTTTTGGTGGAAACTACTTTGCTCTTGTAATTGTTGATGATTACACAAGATACACTTGGACCTTCTTTTTAAATTTGAAAAGTGAAGCTTTCAAAGCCTTTAAATCTTTTGCTAAACGTATTCAAAATGTAAAAGACATGAAGATCAAAACATTGAGAAGTGATCATGGTGGAGAATTTGAAAATGAATCTTTTGATAAATTTTGTGAAGAATATGGCATAGCACATAACTTTTCTGCACCTAGAACTCCCCAACAAAATGGTGTTGTTGAAAGGAAAAATATATCATTAGAAGAATTAGCTAGAACCCTTATGAATGAATCTAATGTGCCAAAATATTTTTGGGCTGATGTAGTTAGTACTGCTTGTTATGTGTTAAACAGGATGCTTATTAGGCCAATTCTGAAATTAACTCCATATGAAATGTTAAATGGTAGAAAACCAAATGTATCTCACTTGAAAATATTTGGGTGCAAATGCTTTGTCTTGAATAATGGAAAAGATAATCTAGGCAAATTTGATGCAAAATCTGATGAAGCAATTTTCCTAGGATATTCTTTGACCAGTAAAGCATATAGAGTATTTAATAGAAGAACTTTAACAATTGAAGAATCAATGCATGTTGTCTTTGATGAGATTGTGGACCTTGAGGAAAACCCTCTTGAGTCAAACAAACCTATTGTAGGTGATGAGGATTATTTGAAGGAAGCTCTTGAAGAGATGTATCTAAATGAGAACTATCCTCCAGAACTTCAAGAAACACCTCAAGCTGTTGATTCTAAAAGCTATCAACAACCAAGAGGACTTTCCTTAGACAACATCATTGGAGACATTTCAAAAGGAGTAACTACTAGACATAATCTTAATAATTTTTGTCTAACTGTAGCTTTTGTGTCTCAAATAGAACCCAAGAATATAAAGGAAGCTCTTCAAGATGATAAGTGGTGCGTTGCTATGCAAGAAGAGCTAAACCAATTTGAAAGGAATGAAGTCTGGGAACTTATTCCAAAGCAAGATAATTATCAAGTCATAGGAACCAAATGGGTATTTAGGAACAAGCTTGATGAGGATGGAAACATCACAAAGAACAAAGCAAGGCTAGTTGCAAAGGGTTACTGTCAAGAGGAAGGTATAGACTATGATGAAACATATGCACCAGTGGCCAGGTTAGAAGCAATTAGATTGTTGCTTGCATATGCATCTTTGATGAAATTTAAACTGTATCAAATGGATGTGAAAAGTGCGTTTTTAAATGGTTTCATAAAAGAAGAGGTATATGTTAGTCAACCTCCTGGTTTTGAGGATTTCAAATTTCCTGATCATGTTTATAAGTTGAAAAAGGCCTTGTATGGTCTTAAACAGGCACCTAGGTCTTGGTATGAAAGACTTAGTACCTTCTTACTTGATAATAATTTTTCTAGAGGTAAGGTTGATTCAACCTTATTTATAAAGAAAGTAGGAAAATACATCTTGATTGTACAAGTTTATGTAGATGATATCATTTTTGGGTCAACTAATGACTCTTTGTGTGAAGAGTTTGCAAAAATAATGCAAGGTGAATTTGAGATGTCTATGATGGGAGAATTAAACTTTTTCTTAGGACTACAGATAAAACAAATGAATGGTGGAACATTCATCTCCCAAACTAAATACTGTAGAGAAATTCTTAAGAAATTTGGTATGGATAGCTGCAAAGAAGCTAGTACACCCATGGGCACTTCATGTTATTTAGATAAGGATGAAATTGGAAAAGGAGTGAATGAAACCATGTTTAGAGGCATGATAGCATCCTTGCTATACTTAACTGCTAGTAGACCAGATATTATGCAGAGTGTTTGTGTATGTGCTAGATACCAAGCCAATCCTAAAGAATCTCATTTGACTGCAGTTAAGAGAATTCTAAAATATCTTAAGGGAACTACTTCATTTGGACTTTGGTATCCCTCTGATGCCTCACTTAGTTTAATAGGATACTCTGATGCAGATTATGGTGGCTGTAAAATTGATAGAAAAAGTACTAGTGGCACTTGTCATTTTCTGGGTTGTTCTTTAGTGTCTTGGCATTCAAAGAAACAAGCTTGTGTAGCTTTATCTACTACTGGAGCTGAATACATTGCTGCTGGCAATTGTTGTGCCCAAATCTTGTGGATGAAACAGCAACTAGAGGACTTTGATATTTTCCTTGATCACATTCCTCTGAAATGTGATAATACTAGTGCCATCAACCAAACTAAGAACCCCATCATGCACTCAAGAACTAAACACATTGAAATTAGACATCACTTCTTGAGAGATCACATTCAAAAAGGAGATTGCCAAATTGAATACATTGACACGTTACATCAATTAGCTGATATCTTTACTAAAGCCCTGCCTAAAGATAGATTCTATGAGCTTAGAAGAGAGTTAGGGGTATTAGACATGTCTTAGACTCCACATTTATGGTTCTTTGCAAATTTTCGTAAGATCAGCGTTAATAATCGATTATCATCAGGTCATAATCGATTATTTCAAACCTGGGATACATCCTTTACACTGAGATAATCGATTATCCCACCCAATAATCGATTATGAATCTTCAAATTTATCTCTGGAAAATCATGAGAAAATAATCAATTATCTTCATACATAATCGATTATCGCACAATTTCTGGAAAGTGATCAACGAGCAGATAATCGATTATCACTTACGATAATCAATTATCACGCTAACAGTTTCAAAAATAAAGACGTTGGAGACTCCATAACGGCTCAAAACGGCCATAAACGGCTAGTTCTTCCCTTCTTCTTATAAATAGGCCTCTATAATCGATTGTTAGCCATCTCTTTGCACCTAGAAACTACTGAAATCAAAATCTTGAGCTTCCAATCTCTCCAATTTTACTCACTCTCTCAAACTATCACTCCCTCAACCTTTCTCCATGGCAGATTCAAGGAGACATCGCCGCAGAGCTGTTGGAGCATCCTCTTCCTCTCAACCACGTCCGGCAACGATTGATGGATGGATTTCAGATCAAGAAAGACATGCGGACTATGTTTCTTCCTAGCAAGAGAGAAGAATCATGGCAGTAAAGTATATTCGCCTTGATTTTTTCCGTTTCTATGGATTTCAATTTCCAGCGCTGTTTAATGATCAAGGACTCTCAAATCTGGTGGAGCAAAACGGTTGCATTTATCCCGATCTCATCAGAGTGTTCTATTTCAACTTGCGATATCGAGATGGGATTATTTCCACTAAAGTCAAGGGTGTCCCTATAATTTTAGATGATGATGTGTGGACCAACGTTGCCCAACTACCCATCTGGGATGATGCTGTTAAAGTTCATCTCGGACTCCAAGATTTCGATCAATTATTGACCTTCCAATCCTTCCTACGTCACCCTGAACAACAGACTAATCGAAGGCAATTGCTTGTTGGAGGTTTCAAGGTTGAAGAAAGGATGATTCACTACTTACTTGTCTGGATCCTATGTCCTAGAGCAACCAATCATGCTCAATGCTCTGAACAGGATCTACTTCTTCTGTATGGGATCCTAAATCACATACATATCGATTGGCCTGCTCTCATTGCTGACACTATGGTAAAAGCTAAGAAATCCCATTCTTATCACCTTCCTTATGCTCTTCTTATTTCTAGAATCTTGGAGTACAAAGGTGTCAATATTGAAGGAGAACTTGTCCAAGCCACTCAAGTTGTTGGCTCGGAAATTGGCGATACTACCTTTCGTCAGATGGGATTCATTACTAGAGGCAGAGTCCTTATTCACAAAGATGATGATGATCATCCTGATGTCGATGAAGATGATGACGTGGACACTCATATGGCTGACCCAGTAAGTGTTGCTGCTCCATCTGATGCTGGACCATCCAACATACCCTCTTCTTCCTCAACTTCTATGGAAGAACATTTTGCAAGGTTATCTAAACAATTGGAGGATATGAGTCTTGCACAAAAGACTCACTTTGAGGAGATTTATGATTGGCAACGATCTGTTGATGAGTACATGGTTGATCAATTTCTTGATCTTGATGTTCGTCTATCTAACATCGAGCATCATCTCAACATTCAACCTCCCGAGAGATCTCCTAGTCCTGAGTTTTAGATATAGGTTCTCTGTTAGACTGTTTTGTTGTTTACTTGCCATTTCATCTATGTTATAATTCAGTCTGTTATGTGTCTTCTTCAAATGTACTCTTTATTTTCATAAATAAAATGATCTCTTAATTATATGTATCCTTTGATTAATTGAGGGGGAGATCATATTTAGGGGGAGCCTTTAACATCTGATCTTTTTGATTCTGATCAAAAAGGGGGAGAAGAATAATACAAGGGGAGAAGTATAAATTATTACAGGTATTGCTAACCTTGTTGTTGTTTGTTAGCTTGTATGTTTTGCAGGTAAGCCAAACTTGCTTTTAAAATTGAATTTTTGATCATCATCAAAAAGGGGGAGATTGTTACCAATAAGGAGTATTGGTAAATCTTGAAGAAATTTGTTTTGATGATGCTACAAGAAGTTTTAGTTGCAGAAGATATTAGAATTAGTTAAAAGCAATTTGTAGAAATTAAATGTAGTAGGAAATTGTTGTAAACCTTGTAAACTTACATTTTTAACTACAATAATCGATTATGATGAAGCAATAATCGATTATCACAAGTCATACTTGAATAATCGATTATCACTTCATATAATCGATTATCACATTTTTGAAAACCTATAACGGACTTGAATAATCGATTATCACTTACAATAATCGATTATTCATGGCAGTTGGGAGCTGACCTTTGGCATTCAGTGTACTTGGCTATATATTTTGTTTTGGAGAAATTAGAAAGTAACGTTGTTTTTGAATTGAGAAAGCTTAGAACACTGTGTGTCAGAGGAACGTTCTCAGAAAGCTTTTTGTTCATTGTTCCCTTGCTTGGTCTTGTGAAAGGAGAGGCTCGCGTATCGTGTGTCGATAGTCGGAGCAGACTCTCTTCAAGTTAGCAAGGTGCTCTGCCTGGTCTTGTGAAAGGAGAAGCTTGTGAATCGTTGGTCGATTGCTGAAGCGGTTCTCTTCAAGTTGGTAGAGTGGTTCTATTCATTTTTATTGTTCATTATCTTGTAATCTGTTAAACAATTTTTTTAGTGAAAAAGGTTAATCACTATTTATAGTGATTAACGACTGGACGTAGAATCTTTTGATTCGAACCAGGATAAAAATTCTGTGTTGTTCTTCTTATTCCCTATACTCATTTTATTGTACGTACATCAACTATTTGATTAATCTTCTGAAAGAAAATTATTTTTACTAAACGGACCAAATTAAGTTTAATTGTGATCAAATACGCTTTCCGCTCTCTGAGTGTTAATTCCGCTGCGCTATACTCTTCGAAAAATACCCCCTCCGATACCAACACAGACCTTAGATCTATCTTTGAAAATACTTGAGCTCCATGCAATTGATCCAGCAAGTAATCAATCCTAGGTAAAGGGTACTTGTTTTTTATGGTTAGCTTGTTAAACTGTCTGTAGTCGACACACAATCTAGAGCTTCCATCCTTCTTCTTTACCAACAGTACAGGTGCTCCCCATGGTGACACACTTGGTCAAATAAATTGCTTCTCCAACAATTCTTCAATTTGCTTCTTCAATTCAACTAACTCCTTTGGAGCCATTCGATATGGAGCTACTGATACTGGTCCAACTCCAGGTACTAAATCAATGGAGAATTCTACTTCTCATTGAGGAGGCAATCTAGGTACTTCTTCTGGGAATACATCACTAAACTCATTAATTATAGGAATATCAAGATTTTGTTCATTTTTCTCAACTTCCACATGAGTCAAGATAATGAAACACGAAGATCGTTCTTTGACTTCCTTTAGCACTTGTTGTAATGACAACAACTTTGCTTCTTCAAGATTAAGGAAAATCAACTCCTTTTTGCTATAGTCTAAACGATTAACAAATAACCAATCAATTCCTAAGATTACATCTAAACCTTGAAGGGTTAAGGATATAAGATGTACTGTAAACCTACGTCCTTCTACAACTATCAGATATTAAGGACACATCCTCGATGTTTTTATCAATTTAAAGGCTAGTGTATATATCATGAGATCATACTGCAACTCTCTCACGAGTAGGTTCAACTCTTGAATAAGATTTTCAAACAAAAAGGAGTGTGTCGCTCCAGAATCAAATAACACATTCAATTATCTACCAACTACCATACAGCATCCAATGATGAGATTACCTTATTTGGCAGCTTCTACTCCAGTTAAAGCATAGACCCTTCCAGTCGCTTGTGGCCTACTGTCAGTCCTTCTCTGTTGAGGTGGTTGTTGAGGTTGAGCTGCTTCTCTTTTGCTAAAGGAATAGTCTCTAGCAAAATTTCCTTCAGTTCCGCAAAGAAAATATTTGTTGCGTACACTAGTACAAAAATCGCGTACAACGTCGAATATTTTGGGTTTTTAATGGCGAATTCGTAAACGACGTCATATGATATGTTAAATTGACATCGAATTTAGAAAAATCGACATTAAATTAATTTCAAATTTTGTCAAAATACGATGTTAACTTAACGTTGAATTTTCTAAATATACGACGTTAATAAAATTTTTTTTGTTTTTTTTAATTAATTGTGATCCTTTTTTACAACTTTACGAGACTTGAAAAGCAGAAAAACAACAAATTTAAGTTTTTGGTATTTTATAAAGCATGAACTATGAACTTGTAGCGTAGTATCAACAATAAACAACAAACAAGTTCAATCAAACAACAACAACAACAAACAAGTTCAACCAAACAACAACAACAACAAACAAGTTCAACAAAAAAAATAATAAACAAGTTCAACAAATAACTTCTTCAAAACAAAAAGAAAAATTAAAATTTAAAAGGTGAGTTTGTCAGAATAAAGTGTCGTCCCCACTGAGAGAGAAAGCAGAATGTGCCTATAAGGACGAGAGCACGAAAATAATCGGTCAAAACAAACGAAAATCATACATAGAGTAGCTAATTAACATGAATTTGTATCAAATGAAAAAAGATTACATGTAATGTTCGTCAAACTTCGTTCAAGAAAAGTTTGACGAGAGAAAAGGGTCTCGCGCACTAAGATAAAGTGAATGAATTTCCAATCTCCCGCTCAAATTTTTATTAAATTCACTAACCTTTTACGTCGAATTACAATTTTAAACGGCGTTTAATATCTTTTTATATCTTTTTACGTTCAATTACAATTCTAAACGATGTTTAATAATTGCATTTATTTAACAAAATATCACCGATCATTTTTAACGTTGATTATTGAGTGGTTGGACATTGAACGCGTGAAGTTATACGTTGTTTTTGTACTAGTGATCCAGTAACTTGTGGACAAACGCTCTTCAGATGAGGTCCTCCACAAACGTAACATCAAATTATTTTCTGCTGGGGCTGTTGATAACGGTTGAAAATATTGTTATCTATGATGTAATTTTGACACTAAATGCACCCTTTTACGCTTAGAAACTTGCTTGGAATCATTTTTTTACTTTAGTTTTGTGAATAAGAGAGTTGAGGTTATAGTTGATGATTTTATTACTAAATTCCCTTGATTTTGTAGGCTATTCGAATGATTTGAAAGAAGAGTTAAAGTACCAAATAGTTGGAATGCAAAAAAGTCAACCAGAATACAGAAAAGTCAACCAGAGTGCAAAAAAGTCAACCAAACTACAAAAAAGTCAACCAGAGTGCATAATTTAGTGTCGTTTCGTGCCCAGGTGGCCTTCCAGGGGCGCTTGAGCACCATATTTGATCCGTTTCGCGCCAGGCGCCGTTCCAGGGTCGCTTGAGCACTAGAAAGTGTCGTTCAATGCCCGGGAGCCCCATTTAGGGCACTTGAGTGCCAATTCCGTGGGCTTGGATCTGTTTTATGTTATTTTTATGTTCTATTTAAGGACTTGCACGTCCTAAAGATTGTATCATTTGATGGCTTGAGCATAAAAAAACATTTTTCACCCTTTGGGGGTAGATTTGGTGATGGTGACAACTCTCTTATTCTTGGAGGGTAGATTTGGGGATGGTGACAGCTCTCCTCTTCTCTTTCTAGGGTTTTTCTATCTCTTCCATTCTTTCATTCCATTGTAAATCTATTTGTTGATTGGGGGATGATGTAACCTTGTGAATTCTCATGTATTTGAATTGATTCTTATTATTGATATATGCTTCTTTCATTAATTGTTAGGGATATTCTTCTTCATGTATGGTATAAATCTTATGATTTGTCTAAGTATCAGGAGATTTCGTACTCCTAGGGTTGTATGTTTTGGGGAAGTGACAGATCTCCTCTTCTCTCCTTAGGATTGTTGTCGAGAGATATCTTACAAATCACGATCTGGGGAATTCTCCCAAAAGCAGTATTTCTCAGGGATGGGGGTATGAGTTTTGGTCGTCTTAAGCTCCTAATCTTAATGCAGAATTAATTATTAGGGATGCAAGGGATTGTGACTTAGAAATTAAGGATAGGCTTTCTTCGCCGAGAGAACGAGTTTTAAGTAATTTAGCGAATGACGTTGACATTAATGAAAGAAGAAGAATTCTTCTATACATGAGAGTAAATTAGGTGAAATCTAAACCCCAACAACATATTCATCTCATATTATCAACTTCATCTATTCATTCTTATGTTTAGCCTCAATTGATTAAATTGCATTCATGTTTATTTTATTACATTTGCATTCAAAAAACCCCAAAATATGTTCTTTAGAGTCTTAATTAGTTGAGTAATCACATAATTGTTTAGTGTCGTGAGTCTCTTAGGAAACCATACTTAGTCTTACCATTTTATATTACTTGTACGATTTGGTACACTTGTCGATCCATCAACAAGTTTTTGGCGTTGTTGCCGGTGCTAAAAAATGTTGTTAACAGCTGCTACTGATGAGAATTCCTTACATTTTGTCCAACTCGTGATCCAGATGGTCCTCCTACCCTTGGTAACTGTTGAGATTGTTGATAGGGGGAGCACTGGTTTAGCTGAACCCACAATCTTAGTAATATCTGAGTTTTTGATGATGATAACGCATAATTAATAACATATGTGTATTATGTGTGACTGACGGGTCGCACCGCCCACAAAAAGTGATTGCACGAAAATAATGCAGTATAGTTTACTAGGATTTGACTCCTAGGTCGTCTCACAAGGACCAATTATCCGCGGTTCAGTTTTAGATCATTATACAAAAGAGGGGGGGTTTTAAGGTTTTGGGACAGAAAATTAAATTGCAGTGAAAATAAAATTGATGAAAAGTAAAAAAAAACGAAATTAAATCAGTAAATGTAAAAACATTGAAATACAATTCAGACAGTAAAAACCGAGCAGTAAAATAAATTGCAGAAACGGTAAATGTACAAGACAGTCAAAACGTGTAAAACAGTAAAAACGCACAGAAGAGTAAAATCGCAGACAATAAAAACGTAAATCAACCCAGTGCAGTAAAATGAAGCTGAAAAACATGACTGAATAGTAAATGTGCAGAAAATAGTAATTTCAGAAACATTAACTTCAGAAAACTTTAGATTGCAAAACAAGAAAACAGAAGCAGAATCATTGCAGCAGAATACAGAACGAAATTTATCAACAACAGAAGAAATAAAAGCAGCAGTAAAAATTAAATCGCAGATGAAATTAAATGGCAGAAAACGCAACACAGAGAGATTAAAATTGCGCAGAAATTAAATGAAATGAGTTGAGCAGAAAGCGTGAAATACAACAATTTGAAGTGAATTGGAAAATGGCAGTGATGAGATTAAAGATTTAAACTTCAAAAACAGAATTATAATTGACGCAGATGAAAATGAAAATTAAACATCAACTGAAAACGCAGACTAAAAATTACATTAACACTGGAAATAAACATCAACAACACTGAAAAACGCAGACTGGAAAATTAGGATTCAGTACATCATCAAACTGGAAAACGAAAATAACCCAAAACCTCCCCAACGGGGAGGGGGAAAAATGAACTCCAGACTACACTACTCCTAAATCTACTGAGTTTTCTCTCCTGCATGCTTCTCTGTTTTATAGCCAATTCTCTGAAACAAACTCTCGTGAGCCCTCCTTCCTTCCCGTGAAGTTTTTGTTTTGTCTCAATATGGCACAAATTTCTTTCATGATGAGCTTGGACGTGCCAAAGTCAAGAAGATGGGCCCTCTGCTGTGTTTGTTTTCTGCTTTCTTCTTCCACGGGAATGTTATGCAAATTCGTGGTGCCCACACGCCTACTGTAGCTTCCTCTGTGCATGCTGGAATACTGCTGGACCGTGGAGCTACAGCATGAAGGTTTTCTGTTGTTGCTACCCACGTGAACTCCTCTCCAACCGTGATAGCATCTCAAGCTTTCTCCTTTTCATTCACCCAAAATCCAAGACCATGGGTGCCACTTCTTTTTCTTCTTTCTTCTCCCGTGAATCACCTTACACTTTCGTCCAGCTAGGCCGTGAAATTACTTCCAGCTAAACGTAAAATCTGCAGCTGCTCCTTCTGGACCGTGATGCTTTCTTCCAAGCTCCATTTGTTCATCCAACTCATGTGCCCTTTTCTAAATTGAAAATAAAATTTGTTGGACATAGCCGTGAGGTGCTTGTGGATGTATCATGATGAAACATTTTTTTTTCTTTTGTGGGCCATGAGCTTCCTTTAGCTGGACGTGGCAGCTGGTTCTCAATTTAAGGTGCTACAATTTTAAAAACCAAAACCCGTTTGCTGAATCCAAAAAAAAAAAACCGTGGCCTGCCATGAATTAAGTGGTGGCCCCTTTGGTAGAAACCGTGTGGTCATCTCTGGAAAGTGTTGTTTTAGTGCTCCATGTCATAGTGCACTTCCATTTGCTTCCAAAACATCATGGTGTCCACACGGCCCCACTCTTTTACCCCTTCATTCTCCATGTGTCTACAGATAACTTAATGTGCTGAACATTCCATTCTTCCACATGCCATGTGCTACCAACACTCCACTTCCCTTTCCTTCTTCTTGTGCGTGACCAATTGTGGCCCCTTCTCTCCATTGTGGTGTCTATCATTTAATAAAAGATAAAGAAGATTCCTCTTTTGTGGAAAATGTGCTGGACTAAGAGCATGCCCTTGAAATCTTACACCAATTTTCCGTGGTTGTGCTTTGCTTTCTCCACACATCATTCCTCCCATGTGCCGCATGCTATGAACTAGTGCTGGCCATCTTTTACATTCCATGAAGAATTCCCACGTGACCACCTAAACTGCTGGAATGTTGGACTTTGGAGGCTGCTGGATGAAGATGAACGTGATGGAGCTGCTAGATGGTGGACAGCTTGGCTGGACGTTGGAACTGGAGCTGCTGGACGTGAAAGCTTTGCAGCACCGTTGGCATTCTCTTCATCCTAGACCAAGCCATCTTCTCTCCATACTCATATAATGCACGTGCAGGGACAAATCTTAGTGGAAAATTCAGTCATTTAAATGCTCCCCTTGACGCATGCTTTGGATCCATTATCTTCAATAAAAGAATGTGATGTGCTACTCCAAGTTTCTAGCTTACTCCCATGCTGGTTCCCCACGTGAAGACTGCAAAGCCATCAGCTTCTCTTTTCTTGCCATCCTCTTCTCCATTAATCCCAACACTTCTCTTCAATTTTTATTATTGGATTCAGATGCCCATGCTTCATCATTCTGCTGTCCATACATTCATTCTCGGTCCTTGCTGCTGGAATTGATCCAGACGTGTTGAAGTTGGAGCTTGGACAGTGGAAGGTGCTGCTGGTTTTTCTCTCCGTCTCCAGCCATCAACGTGTTCCTCTCTGGAACGCTTCTCAAGGGTTGCTTGCTGCCAACGTTTCTCCAAACAGAAAATGAAATGGTGTAGCCCCTCGCTGGACAATCTCCTTCACGTGCTTAGATGTGCATGTTGCTTGGACAAGGAATGGATGAACGTGAAGAAAGCTAGGCCTAGCTTCTGTCATGGCCGTTTGGAGCAAGGTGTTTGGACAGTGAAGTGTTGGTCGTTGCTCCTTGCTTCCGTGAAGCATGCTGGCTTCTTTCTCCTCCACTCTACCATGTGCCAATCTGTTGTGTTTTCTCCTAGGCCGTGGCAGGTTGAAGCTGCTGGAACGTGTTGATGATGCGGCTGGACATGGATGAAAACCGAGAGCTGCTGGATGTCACCCTTTTCCAATAATCAAGCACCCCTTTAACAAATTAAAATGACCAAAATGCCCTCTAAATATGACAAATCATTACTCAATAATTTCCCAAAGAATTAATAACGTAAATACTTAATCATAGACAATCCAAATTAATCAAAATAAGAATTATCGTTCAAATTAAGCACAATTATGAAAAACAGGAAAATTATGGACATTTAAGCACAATTCCATGATTAAATCCGGTACAATAGACTAAGTGACGTGAACAAAATATTGACTCATCAAAATAGACCACACTTAATCTTTTGCACTCCTGGGCAAAATTAAGACACAGATCAGGGAATATTTTCAAAGGATACTAGGAAAGTAATAGACTCAGTAGACAGAAAACAAAGACTCCTACAAAAAATAAACAGATTTACACAATTCTCAATAATTCTGGACAAAGAAGAATATGTAGATAAAATCACAGTATTTAGATACTCATGAAATTATTTAAGCAATTCAAAGCATGGTGAATTTGATCAATTAGTTTGAAAGGTGAATCAAAAGTGACAGACCTCACAGATGCACTATTAGTGTTTCTCTCAAGTGTATGGGATAAGCAATGTCAACTCGATGATCTCAAGAAAGCAAACACAAATAGATTTGGCAAGCCTCTAAAATTAATTCTCAGAATCATGCATATTTAAATCAAAAGGTCTTTTCGGGGTTGTAATGGGGCCAAGGACATGGGAGGATAAATATGGATAAGTAGATATAATGCAACAGAAATAGAGGAGCGAGGAACAAGTGTAAACATAGTCAAATCGTACTCAGAACTCTACTTCAATCCTTTTCTTGACTCCCTTATTTTTTTCACTGTCTCTTTTATTTTCTTTCTTTTTAGTATATGACTGCAGGAGACAAGATAAAAATTGTAGAACCAATTTGCCAAATTTTTTAGACTCCCCCGGGAGACCACACTTGTTCGAAAAATATTTCTTTAGCTCCAGAATTCCCTAAGGTTAAAGTAATCATCGTTTTTCACTTAGGGACAGTGTATGGGCTTGAAAAGAATTTTAAGAAATTGTAGGCTCAAAAGTGGGTATCAAAGGATTAAAACAAGGTAAGTTTATTTGTCTAAAGAGGCTTAAAAACAAAGAATGCCTTTATCATTTTCAAATATGCATATTCATCAAGAAATATTAAGAGTTAAGCCAAATCATCTGTACAAACGATCAAGAGTCATATCACACAAGAAACGACAATAAAGTGGTTCAATTCTCACACAGGGTATTTCTGTCACAATTAATTTAACTTCTCAAACATCAAAATCATTTTCCCATGCAAAGAAAAACAAGAATTTCAAACCTCAAGTATCAGTGAATGAAAGATATATCTACATTTTCAAACAATGTCCAGAAATTAAGAAACATGCAAAATTTATTACACAGAAAAGAAACAAAAACTACCTAGAAAAACAAAAAATTTAACACACAAAATAGAAATAAACAGAAAAATTCAGAATTTCCCCCAGTAGACCACACTTAAACTACACAATGTCCTCATTGTGTTACAATCATCTGATTAACAATTTAGAGCAGTCAAATAATATAGACATGTGCAGTAAAAGGTAGGGAAAGGGCAAGAAATTGTCCATAACATCTATCAGTAGATGTTTAGTCACATAGCACCCATCAGTAGATGCCAATATTTTTTTTTATTTTTATTATTATTTTTATTTTCATTGATATCCTTCAGTAGACACCAAGGTTTGCATCCATCAGTAGATGTCGTCATTACTGCCATCAGTAGCAGTATTGAACCTGAAAACTGAAAACTAAAATACACAAAGAAAGAAAAAATTAAATCCAAACCAAACAAATAAATAAATTAAAAAGAAAAATTTAAGAAAATTGTGCTATCATCCATCGTAACAACATCCATCAGTAGATGTTGTCATCTGAATCCTTTTAGCATCCTTCAGTAGATGTTGTCCAGGATTCATCAGCAGATGTTACAGAAGCATCCTTCAGTAGATGCTGCAAAACAAAAATCAAATCCACACACAACTAGGTCCAGAATTTTACCTAGTCATGCACTCAGTAACATCTGAAATGATAGTACAAAAATTTTAAAACACACAAAATATCAAAGCAAACAAAATACACAATAAAAAAATAGAAAACAAAACATATATTACAAAACAAAAGATCTTAACCCGAACCAAGAACTGATTGATCCCCGGCAACGGCGCCATTTTTGACTGACGGGTCGCACCGCCCACAAAAAGTGATTGCACGAAAATAATGCAGTATAGTTTACTAGGATTTGACTCCTAGGTCGTCTCACAAGGACCAATTATCCGCGGTTCAGTTTTAGATCATTATACAAAAGAGGGGGGGTTTTAAGGTTTTGGGACAGAAAATTAAATTGCAGTGAAAATAAAATTGATGAAAAGTAAAAAAAAAACGAAATTAAATCAGTAAATGTAAAAACATTGAAATACAATTCAGACAGTAAAAACCGAGCAGTAAAATAAATTGCAGAAACGGTAAATGTACAAGACAGTCAAAACGTGTAAAACAGTAAAAACGCACAGAAGAGTAAAATCGCAGACAGTAAAAACGTAAATCAACCCAGTGCAGTAAAATGAAGCTGAAAAACATGACTGAATAGTAAATGTGCAGAAAATAGTAATTTCAGAAACATTAACTTCAGAAAACTTTAGATTGCAAAACAAGAAAACAGAAGCAGAATCATTGCAGCAGAATACAGAACGAAATTTATCAACAACAGAAGAAATAAAAGCAGCAGTAAAAATTAAATCGCAGATGAAATTAAATGGCAGAAAACGCAACACAGAGAGATTAAAATTGCGCAGAAATTAAATGAAATGAGTTGAGCAGAAAGCGTGAAATACAACAATTTGAAGTGAATTGGAAAATGGCAGTGATGAGATTAAAGATTTAAACTTCAAAAACAGAATTATAATTGACGCAGATGAAAATGAAAATTAAACATCAACTGAAAACGCAGACTGAAAATTACATTAACACTGGAAATAAACATCAACAACACTGAAAAACGCAGACTGGAAAATTAGGATTCAGTACATCATCAAACTGGAAAACGAAAATAACCCAAAACCTCCCCAACGGGGAGGGGGAAAAATGAACTCCAGACTACACTACTCCTAAATCTACTGAGTTTTCTCTCTTGCATGCTTCTCTGTTTTATAGCCAATTCTCTGAAACAAACTCTCGTGAGCCCTCCTTCCTTCCCGTGAAGTTTTTGTTTTGTCTCAATATGGCACAAATTTCTTTCATGCTGAGCTTGGACGTGCCAAAGTCAAGAAGATGGGCCCTCTGCTGTGTTTGTTTTCTGCTTTCTTCTTCCACGGGAATGTTATGCAAATTCGTGGTGCCCACACGCCTGCTGTAGCTTCCTCTGTGCATGCTGGAATACTGCTGGACCGTGGAGCTACAGCATGAAGGTTTTCTGTTGTTGCTGCCCACGTGAACTTCCTCTGTGCATGCTGGAACGTGTTGATGATGCGGCTGGACATGGATGAAAACCGAGAGCTGCTGGATGTCACCCTTTTCCAATAATCAAGCACCCCTTTAACAAATTAAAATGACCAAAATGCCCTCTAAATATGACAAATCATTACTCAATAATTTCCCAAAGAATTAATAACGTAAATACTTAATCATAGACAATCCAAATTAATCAAAATAAGAATTATCGTTCAAATTAAGCACAATTATGAAAAACAGGAAAATTATGGACATTTAAGCACAATTCCATGATTAAATCCGGTACAATAGACTAAGTGAAGTGAACAAAATATTGACTCATCAATGTGTTACATGTTCTATGCTTACATGTTATATTATGCTTACATGTTATATGCGTATATGAAGACATGATTGTGTTGTTGTTGCATTGTTCATTGTATTTCACTGTGTTATATATGTGATTTTATACATGAATGCATGACACATGTTTTTGGATGAGAAAAAGCGCAAGCACTAATGTTGAATTTTAATTGTGTGGCAAAACAACAATTTTAAGTCGATTACATTACGGGGTGAATTGATTAAAACTTGTGCCTTTGCACAAAGTGTGTTGTGAGAGTTTTTCAAAGAGAAAAGTTTTCAAAACTTTGCTTAACATTGTTGCATAATCGATTGCATGCAATATGTATTTGATTAAGTTTGTTACTGTTTTGAAATCTGTTAATGCTTGATATAATTGTCACAACGACTATATTTTTAAATGTGTTGACCAAGCATTAAATGTTATTTGACTGCATTAATTGTGAATTCAATTAATTGCTTTGACTGCTACTAACTGTTATAATTGATTTGGTGTATTCGACTACATTAGTAGCGAAGTTGATTATATTGCGTCTGATACGAGTTTATCTATATATTGGCGCGGATTTGATTTCTGTAAGAACTTTTGTGATTCTAAAAGTTTCGCATTCTTTTGCAGAAAGTTTGATTCTTACATAAGGAGAAAAAGCTCCAAGAAACTAGATTGTGGTGATCAGCTACTTGTGATTTCTTGAAGAGCAAGATTGCTGAGTTTCAAAGTTTGATCTATTTGCACATTTGGGTGTCTACTGCAAGATCAGGTTCTATTATTTGTTGAAGATTGGGTTGAGTTCCCTATTGTGATTACAGGAAGAAGGACGTGTTGCGTTCTTGACTTTGAGGGTGCCTCAAAGGGGTTAGATTGTAGGAGAGGGGATTCTTGCTGCTAGTATGTTTATGTATTGCCTATATTTTGATTAGAGGGTTGGAAAGGTGTTTTATATTTTTGACGTGAGGTCTCTATAAAAATCTTGTTGTAAAAACCTTGATCATTATAGTGCATTGGCTTCCTATGGTTGGAAAGACACTGGATGTAGGCTTGGCCGAACCAATATAAAAACTCAGCATTTGATCTTTCTTATCCCTACTCTTTTACATTCAATCGATTATACTTTATACTCATTCGATTAAATTTCCACTGCATTGAAAATCTTTTAACTTGCGTTTCAAGAAAAGTATAAAGGCATCTCTTTTTGTGAAAATGATTTTGAAAGTTTAAAATTTTATACCTCACCAATTCACGCCCTCCCCCCTCTTAGTGTGAGAAATTGAGTCATTCTATTTTAATAATTGGCACCGGAGCTTGTTTTCGTAAAATATTTGAAAAACTAGTCGATTACGGTTTTCGTTAAATTGACTGATCCTAGAAAATGGCTTTCAATTCTCAGACCTTTGGTGAAGGTGCTTCGACAAATAGACCACCACTATTTCTTGGAGAAAATTATGCTTTTTGGAAAATAAGGATACAAATCTTTCTTGAATCGATGGATAAAGGAGTTTGGGATACAACTCTAAACAGTCCATATGAGCCTACTCATGTTTTCAATGGAAAATGTTTTTTGAAAATTTTTTCAGAGTGGACTCAAGATGAGAATCGAAGAGCAAAATATGATGTTAAGGCTAGAAATATGATTTAGCACTAACCATGGATGAATTTTTCTAGATTTCCCAATGTAAAACTGCTAAGGAAATGTGGGAGGTTCTTGAAGTACATGAAGGAATGGATGAAGTGAAAAGGGCCAGAAAGAATTCTCTCATACAAGAGTATGAGTTGTTTAGAATGAAAGCAGGAGAGAATATCTATGAAGTACAGGAGCGATTCACACACATAGTTAATCACCTCATGGCTCTCGAGAAAGTGTTTGATAAAGAAGAAATCAACATAAAGATCCTGAAAAAGCCTTAACAGAAGCTGACAGTCGAAAGTCACTGCAATATATGAATCAAGAGAGTTGACCAGCATGAACATGGCCACCTTATTTGGAAAACTCAGGGAACATGAATTGGAACTTGGAAGGCTAAAGGGGGAAGAAGAACTTGAAGAAAAGAAATCAACTGCTCTAAAGGCCACAAGCAAGAAAGCTACAAAGAATCTTGAACATGAAGCTGAATCAGATGTAGAAGTACCAGAAAAGGAAATCATGAATATGATGGTGAGAAATTTTAACATATAATTATTATTATTATGATTTTTAATATGAGTTCGTAGGATAAATCCAACACTCTTAGGTCGTCTTAAGGACGAACCACTATGATACCACTAAATGTAACACCCCAAAATAAAACATCTCACACACTAATCATTTCATAAATGATATAATTATTGTATATTTATTTTTCAAACATCTCTCAAGCATTATAAAGAGTTCATGCTGAAAATACATTATTGATAACGGCTGAAAAATCGTTATTTTTATACTTAATTTTGACGTTAAAAACACCATTTATGACTTAGAAACTAGCTTGAAATCATGTTTTTGCTTAAGGTGTGGAAATAAGAGAGTTGGATGGGTTTTATGCTTGCTTTTCCTTGTTTTGACAGAAATTAAGATGAATTGGATGAAGAAGTTGAAGTAACAAGGAGTTGGACTCAGGAAATGAAGGAAAATTGCACAAAAGAAGAATTGCAGCCACCGCTCAACGCCATTTTCACCACTGAGCGCCAAGCTTGATGTTGAGTTCTTTGTCTGACGCTTAAGTGCCATCATTGAGGCCTAATCTAGGTATCGCAGTCACCGCTGAGCGACATTTCTACCGTTAAGCACTAGAGTCTGCTGTTGAGTTCACTGTTTCACGCCTGGGCACCATGGCTAAGCGTCATTATGAGTGTCGCACCTACCGCTGAGTGTAATTTCCAGTGTTGAGCGCTGTCGTCTTGGGCCTGGGCCAGTTTTCTATTATTTTTATAAACTATATAAGGGTTTAGTCGACCTAAAGGGTCTATCTTTGGACAGAAAGAGGCAAAAATACACTCCTTTCACCCCTTGGAGGCATATTTTGGATGCGGAAGCTCCAATCTTCAACTTTTAGGGTTCTATCTTTCATTATTTTCATTATTTTCATCTAGTTTCACCATGTATGTGGTGAACTAAACCTCAATTATTGTTGGGGAAACGATGTAATAATTTGTAACTCTCATGTATTGAATTGATTCTTGATTATATATGCTTTACTTCATTAATTGTTAGGGTTTTTCCTCTACGCTCTATGCATGCTTTGTTTAACTCATTCAATTGCATGGTCATTGATGTTATCGATATGGACACATTTAGGTAAATCTAGAACTGGGGAAATTTTCCCAAAAGCAATATTAGCTAGACATAGGGATAAGAGGGTTGGTTGCCTTCAAGCTTCTGTGCGAATGTAATGCATGATTAATTGCTAGGGAGACAAAACATTGTGAACTAGTAATTAGGATTAGGATTTCTTCACTGAGACATCGGGTTTAAGGTAAATTACAAAGTGGCATTAACATTAATGAAGAAGATGAATTCATAAATACATGAGTAAATACATGAGATTGGATAGGATAAGTCAGAAACCCCAACAACATAATTATTCCATATTTTACATTAATCACTTTTGCATCTTTCAATCCAATTGATCAATACTTGCATTCATGTTTATTTTCCACAATATAAACACAATGATTTCGTTTTTAAGTCTTATTTAATCAAGAAATCACATAACTATTTAGGTCGTGAGTCTCTTGGGAAACGATATTTGGTCTTACCATTTATTATTACTTGAAACGATTCGGTACACTTGTCAAAGTGTTAACAATTATGCGCTTTCAAACATCACAAAAAATACTCATAATTTTTTTTTCTTTCTTCTTAAATTGTTCTTCATTTCTCTGTTGTCTCCTACTTCACTTATATAGGTTCAGACGTTGTTCCCTCATCTGCTCCCGTATAACATATACGTTATACGATCATCGCAAAAATAAGATTTTCTAGCACAAACAAACAAGTAAGGGTGAGCTACCATGCAAAATTCCAAGAGAGGCATAACACTATTATTATACGTAATACATTCACCATAAATTCTTGTAAGATGCAATTATTATACTAGACTCTATTATCCGGATATAATGTTGATGGAAGTCTAGGGTGGTTATGCACTTATGGTGACCTCTACTCCTCTCACAACACAATCATGGCCAAATACAATCTATCATATCACCTACAAGGTTAGTTTGTTAACATCTATGACCATAAATGAACATAGACTAAGACCTCCTACCACTCTCACCACATAACACATCCTTTTCTATTTGAGACTGGATAAGTATTAGAGTATTAGGATAACCACCAACAACAGGACCCTCAACATCAACATATACAATAATATTATGCCATTATAGAGTCTCTCCCCAAGACTTATACTATATTCAAGTGCAAAATTTCATATCCAACATCATAAAATACATTCATCACAGAAATCATACAAAATGAATATTTCATAAAATAAATTAACAATAATATAATATCACAATAGAAACGTTCTGGGAAACTAAGAACTTGAATTGAGCATAGTAGATTAGATAACTTCTCATCCTCCAAGAAAGATTCAAGAAAAAAAATACACTAACTTATAGGTATACACAATAATTCAATAAGAAAGATGCAAGACAAAAATAATAATAAATGTTTTGGGGAAACAAGAAGTTGAATCTGGAAAAGGCCGATTATACAATTTCTCATCCTTCCAGAAAGATGCAATAGAAAAAGAAAAACAATAAATGTTCTAGGAAAACAAGAAGTTGAATCTGGCAAAGCCAGTTAAACAACTTCTCATCCTTCTAAAAAGATGCAAAATAAACAACTAAACGTTATGGGAAACAATAACGTAACCACAGCATAACAAAATCAAAATCATGTTTTACAACCATCAATAGACTTAGATTTCATCACAAAAGCATATTCATATTCCAAATTCAAGATCATACAAAAACAAAAGACTCCATATTCATGTTTTAAGATCAAACAAAAGCAAAAGGTTGCATATTCAAGGTTCAAGATCATACAAAAGAAAAGACTTAAAATTTGCTCCCCTTACCTCTATTCCAAATTTAATCTCCTATTTAGAAATTGTTCCCCATAACTTCCAGAATTTCCCCTTTGCAACTAGAATTTCATCCAACTCTCTCTTCTCTCAAAATTTGTCAATTTTTGGTGCAATTTCAGTATTCCCCCTTGCTTACTATTTATAGGCTAAGATTTGGCACTATATAATTTTTTATTTTATATATTTTATTAAAATATTTTGACTTCCATCACCACCGAAAGTGTCTTCATCCTCATTCCATTTCTGAAAGGAGTTTTGTCCCTTTGCAATCATTTTAATTTTTTTTATATAAAACCTTCTAAAATAAAATTTTCAAAATTTTGAATTCCTTCTTCAAAAACTACTACAATCCTTTATCCTAAATTTTTTATTTTTCTTATCATAATTTTCTTATTAATTATATTTTCTACTTTTAAAATTATCATTAGTAACAAAGAAAAATTGATACTAATT
This sequence comes from Vigna nakashimae, assembly GCA_034642375.1. Classification (NCBI taxonomy): domain Eukaryota; kingdom Viridiplantae; phylum Streptophyta; class Magnoliopsida; order Fabales; family Fabaceae; genus Vigna; species Vigna nakashimae. Next base: position 19,873,908 of record CM067759.1, read on the forward strand.
ATTAAAATAAATAAATTTTTATGGACTTTACACGTACCCCCAAGCTTTGGAGAGAGAAATGTTAAATATTAAACAAGTGAATGTAGAAACATATAAATACCTTATAGTTATTCTCCCGAGGTACACTTTTTTCCTTACATGCCATTAACGAATCTCATGTTGGTAAATCATTTTAATTGTTTTTGTCCAACAGGTATTGATAACAACATGAGTGAAACTTTCATGATACCCTTGATAAGATCTCGATTCACAGGTCAAGTAGTGTTTGATACCCTTGATAAATACATGAGTGAAACTTTCAATAGTGTTATTATTCATGCTAGAGATAAATCCATTATCACCATACTAGAAGAGATTAGACTTCATCTCATGAAACAATGAGTCACCAGAAAAACTAAGTTGCCCTCCATGGATTTTTCTACTTGCCCAAAGATTAAAAAGAGACTTCTCAAGGAATTTAATTTATTAAGATATTGGATCCCAAAGTAATAATTTGTTGATACTCTTCATTTATGTTCATGTCTATCTTTTTTATGTTCATATTTAAATTAATTTTTCATTTATTTCTTAAAGTTGGTTTGCACGAAAGATGTTTGAAGTTAGACACGTTTTGGTCAAGTTCATAGTGGACTTGGACAATGAAGAATGTAGTTGTAGGAAGTGACTGATCAGTGGTATCCCTTGTTGTCATGTTATTGCAGTAATGAAGTTCTTAAATATAGACCCAAAAAATTATATTCCAAGTTGGTTCAAGCGATCCACGTATGAAGAAACATATGCCTTCATTATTTATCCTATAAATGGACATCTGCTTTGGGAAACAACAAGTTCCTAGATATACTCCCACCATTTAAGGGAAAGTTTCCTAGGAGGCCAAAGAAAAAACGAAGCTTGGAGCAATGGAATCTAAGGAGGGATGAGACCCAAATTGGTCAAGGTGACCATAAAAAAAATGTAGCATTTGTCGTAAAGTTTGGCACAATAAAAATCATTGTCCCTTACGTCCTGACGAAATAGAACCAACTCCCCCATGCTCTCTACCATCACAACCACCAATAACACCAAGTCCCTAATCCCCATTACCAACACAGGCACCACAACCAACTCTCCAATCCCCTTAAGCATCACAACCACCAACAACACCAACTCCTCAATCCCCTCAACCATAACATGGAGCACCACAGCCAACGTAAGAATCCATACCACAATTAACTCAACCAATGAGAAGGCAAACATTAGATATTAGGAGAAAAGTTTCTTAGCAGTAATTTCATGTACCTTGAGTGGAAAATTATTAGGAAAATTTTGATGTAATTTCATTTTGTAATTTGATTATGTTCTTTAATTATGTACTTTGATTATGTAATTTGTTACATTTAACTGTGAATTAAGCCATTAATGTTATAATGTTATTAAGTGAATTATATTACCACTTTTGTTACTACATTTTGTCAGGTATCCTTCATATGTATCGTGCTCATATTCATTAGGGATCATGTTACAAAAAATTTAAATTAAAGGGGGACTAAATTGAATAATCAATAAGAAAATCAAATTTCATTGATTCTTCATTTCTACTCATTAAAAGAGACACTGATACATCTTGCATTACATCAACCTACAAACATCATTACCCTAAACACATGAACCTAAACATTAACCTTAACATTACATCAACAAAAAATACAACCAGATTGTCCAGCTAACAACATCAACCTCAACACAACCACAATATCAAAATGTTTAGCACACTACACACACAGCTCCAACTAAAACTTTTATCCTTTTATTCAAAACTTTCACTAGATTTTCCATATCATAAATCTTCCTTCTTTGCCTGGAAATTGTAGTATCTCTTTCATCAACGTTTTTTTCGAAACACCACTTGAAAAAGTTACAGGACATCCTATTTGAAGATCCACTTTGTTACTCACCAAAATAACTTTAAAGTCAATATTAATTATCAACACATAAATCCAATGGACATAAAGTAAGAAGGGTATTCATAAAATCTTGTAGTGATGACATTTCCAAAATTTTCTGCCAATATTCTTTACAGTTTTGGCCATTTTGGTTACAATAATATCACCATAATTGCAAATAAGGATTATCCCACCTCCCCTCCAGCCACCACTATATGAGGAATGAGAAATTTCTTAGCCCTATCTATATATTGGAATAAGAAGAACAATATTGAGAAGAAGTTATATCTATGTGGACACAAGGACTTTCCTCAATTGAAGGAACAAATTCCAAGAACCCTAACCCTTTTTATATAGGAATCTTAACCCTGAGCTAAACTTTAACTTAATATTGTCACATCACTTGGTCTTATTTTGCCACATATTTTAAAAATTGACAATTCATTGAATATTGACTAAGATGGACATTACACCGTTAACAATTTAAACCTTATTAGCGAGTTAAAAAAACCAAATTAAACAATTTTTATAAAATAAGAGATCATTTTAAATGCGAAAAAAACTTAAAAACCATTTTAAATAAAACTAAGGAATATAAGAACTAAAATAAGTATTAAGTCTATTTTTTTTATAAACCACGACTTTATTAGTTTTTCTTATAATTAGGAAAGAAATACTTACATGTATTTTTTAAGGGCATTTATCATATTTTGTTATTTTAATTTGTGTAGATAGTTATATTTGTCCTGAAATAACTATCTTTTTATACAATCATGACTTTATTAGTTTTTTTCATATTCTAATGTTTATATAATCATGAATTTATTCACTTTATAGTCTCTGCTTTCTGTTTTCTTATGTTTATCACTGTTTACGTTATAATGTGTTTTTGGTTTTAAGTACAAAAGTTTAGATACATTATCGCGTCACCAGAAAAACAAATTCAATATCGTGTTGTATCATATGTACGATAAGTGACAATTGACAGTTATATTTAATTTACTTTTTGAAAAAATATATTTACTAATGTGTATTGCTTTGAAAGCAAATAATTATAATATCCATATAAAAATTAACATTTATATTTTGTGCTTTTTAAATAAATTCCAATTTTCAAATTCGGCCGCATTAAACTGTCCTTACCTAAATGTTCTCCACATTTAAATCAATTTTTAATTTACATTATACACTGTATCAATATATTTAACACTTGTATTTCATTTTTTTTGTCAGCATTTGTTGCTTCACATATCTATATTTTTGTCAAACTTTTGGGTTATCTTAAAAGCTAAATTCCACTAACATACTGAGAGATTTGAAGAGTTAAAGTGCGTATATAATTAATGCACATCTATTGACTTTTCATCTTCATGTATAAAATTTCAGTGGTGGATATTCTATCAGTAAATGTAAATTATTCGTAGTCAAAATATTCATTCAGACAGTTAGCAACCCAATGGAAGAAGGAACAATACCTGACGGGTAAAACGTTAGAATCAAAGAAAGAAAAAATAAAACACTATTGAGTAAGTAGTGCAATTCCCTTTATATAAAGAAAAAAAATATTTCTTAAATAGTTTTTTACACTAATAAAGCTGACAATATATTTTTGGGGATAATTTAGTTACTAAAAAAAGTACATTTTTATGCTTGTAGAAAAATATTAAAAGATAAAATAATAAATATAAAATGGGTATAAAATTTAGTATTATCTTTAAAAAATATACTCACGCACAAATTTAGCCTTTAATTAATTACTCGTGAGGGATGGAGTTAAAAAAAAAATTTAGTTGTCCTTTTAAATCCCTAATCAAAGTTAAGAAGAAAATTGCTAACAAAAACATGAATTAGATGAATAAGAGAACTGTTCATGCTGACAAAAAAGCCCAATGTCTTATTTCGAATTTAGATTCTCTATTTAACTTTAATTACATCTTCAAAATTAATAACATGCTGACAAAAATAATAGACTTTACATATTATTTTTAACAGAAAAAAAACGGAAAAAAAAATCAATAAAAATGGTTCCCGATGGATGAGTTTATGTAGCAGAAGATATGACAAGTTTATCTCTTTTCTTTTACACAAAAATACATGTACGTAGCAGTAGGTCATAGGGATAACCAAAAGATCAGAGTTCATTTTATACAGTCACTACTTTTGTCTGACATCATAATCTTCTTCAATATCCTGTCTGCTGAATTTGTATAAATCTCCACATATCTCTCTATAAATTAATATTATACTTCACTCGGTCCCACTCTTAAGAAACTGAACAGAAAAAGAAATAGAGATCAATCCAAAACAATATTCATCATCCATCTCTGGTGCTTTTAAATTATTAGGAAAGGAAAAACAAAACTAAGGTATTCATAGATATTGATACCTTCAAGAAGGCAATGTTTGGAACGAATACAAACATGTGAACTGTTGGACCCATCATCACCTAAACTTTGCTTTTTCGGCCACCAAGAAAAGAATTGAAGGAAAGCAAGGGGAAATGAGAGAGAAGCCGAGGTTGTAATGTCGAAGAACTGGAAAGGAAAGTAGCATGTACAGTGCTGATTCTCTTCCTGAAAAATATGTCATGTAAAAGTAATCACACACAAAGTTATATATATATGAAGTTGAATTGCGCAAATTACGTACCATGTAATGTAACGTTGATGAGGAGTTGTGAAAGTGGTAATATGATGATTTTGCTGGGAAGTGAAAAAGTACTACTAGGTGGGGCATCCAGCTATAAAACTCATATGCCACTGTTGCAGATGTTGGCTGAATCTTGGGCAGCCTAGTGAGGAAGAGTTAATACTTACAAAGACCTAGAAGACGATATGTTACATCAGCTACAGTTGTGGCTGCAACTTTTTGTGCCACTGGATGAATACTAAGTTGTTGTTGGAGACAGATATATTATAATGTTATATGTTTACACACACACACACACACATATATATATATATGTATTAATATCAATGATGGAGACAACAGAAAGAAGGAGCTCCCCTTCAGTCCAAGCACAGAGCAAGAGGGATGCAAAATATCTCCTGCTTCATTCACACAATTACAGTAGAAAATGGCTTTATATAAACCCCTACTGTGTGTGTATGAATGAGTCAGCAGATACTTGAGCAACCCTTTAGTCCCTCATACCCATACGTGGGCTGAAGGAAGCTCCTTCACTCTCTTTCTCTCCCGCTACTGTACTCTCATTCACATCTACATCAATGCATACACCTTTTATTTCCTTCCCAGCCTTTCAAGCAACATCTACACTGCACCTTCCTCATATTCTTGCTGCCACACAGATAATTCACAAACCAATAAAACAATCTAGCTACTCAAAAACCAGGCTAATCAATTGCCTCTTGTATCACAAAAACACATTGTCACACTATGTACTATGTGCTTTCCTATCAGGAAATTAACAAACCCATATGTGTATGTATATACATATATAGTGAGGTTATAAAGGGTTTAGATGAATCATAAAATGGGCAATTGTATAAACAGATCACTTTAAAGCATACATGTTCAGATTTTCTGATATATGAATCAATGAATAATAGATCAGATGACAAAATACACAGTTTGCTCAAGTTAGAAAACCCTTTGTGCTGATCTGAACCCAAATTGACCTAATGTAATTGCAAAGCCTGTTATGTTAGTGATTAACTGCTTACTAATTCACACAAAACTAACAGAAGAAGTAACTGGAAAAGGCATTTCAGTAGGCCCAAAACAAGGCCAGTTTGAAATAAAAGAAAACTTAGGAAAAGGAAAAGGTAAAAAGCTGAACTGGCAACAAGGAGTACAAAATATGTATACATGTATGTATATATATGTATGTCCATGCAAGTATAAAAAATCTGAGAATTATGTTGGTTTTAAAAAGATTTGACGAAAGTTTGTACCAACATATATAAAAGGGTACATGTATATATACCGTATTGAATCGAAGAGCTAAGAAAAGAGGTGGTAGGCATAGAGCAGCAATCAAGTACAGGTAACCCTAATGATGAGAAGTGCAAGAGCAGTGAGAAGAAGAAGGATTAATCGAAGATGTAGAATATAGAATTGGAAGTGATATAGAAAATTTAGAAGGAGATGTGTGTGTGAATTGAAAGGGTTTGGATGAGAAATGAGAAGAAGAAAAAGATGGAAAAAAGCAGGAGGAAGAGGAATTGAAGGTGAGGGGGTGAAGAGGAAGGTAGATGGTGGCAGAAACCCTAAATGAGGTATGTTTTTTTATGGATATCTGCGCTCAAGTGACGAAAGAAAAGGAGAGTTATAAAGAAATGAAAAGAGTAAAGCGTTTAAAGGAGTTGGTGCAGGCTGAATAATGAAAATAATCAAAATAATAAAAATAATAAAAATTGTATGATTATTTAATTCGTTGATAAGTGTAGTAGAGACATGGTGGGTCACTGTCCCATGAGACTCAGAGACGTGAAGTAACTCCAATATGTAAAAAAATAATTCTGCTATGTTCCACATCACACCTTTGACTGGTCGCTCTATTTCACTCCTGTAATATTATATCATAAAACACTTTAATTATTAAATTTAATATCTATCTATTACTTAACTCTAATTTTAATTCTCATCTTGTTCAATTTTTTTTTTCTTTGTTTTTTCGGTGTTAGATCCTCTCATAATTATCCTTGTAACTTGGAAGTGCGTTCTAGTAAACTAGTTAATTCTTTCACGCGTACTTTAACTTGGAACATATGGATCAGAAATAGCAAACCAAACATTCACTTTACATCTTTTTAAATTTGTCACAGCTTATTTACACACTTTATATATATTCATAAATTTGTTCAAATTTACTGTGTATTACAGAATAGAAAAGGGGATTGTTAAAATTAATATAAACTTTTAAAAAAAAAATTAACCAATACTAAAGTATAATTTAATATGAAGTTTTATAAAGTTAATACGAAATGTGACTCAATGTGCTTCTTCCTTGTCTATCGCAACTTTATTTGCTCGAAAGTAGAATAAGACGATAAGAAAGGACTCATAAATCTTCATTATCTTAAAATGGTATTTTGTTATATAAATTATTGATTATTTGTAGGTGTTTTTGTAAATTTTCAAATTAGACTTTAGACAGTGAAAAGTAAAATTAATTAAGGTAGCAGTTTCCATATAACTCTTTCTTTTCACTGTTAGATTCCCTTATGTTTGTCTCCCGTATAAATTTTCACAAGTTTGTGGTAGACAAAAAAGGCGAGGCCCCACGTACTCATATAGCCAAACATTTTTTAAAAATGGTACTTGTTCGATTAACTCTCCTCGTGTATTTTGCATATGTATTAATTAATTTTTTAATTCTTAATAAAGTGATTTACTTAACCATGTAATTCTACATCACACTTTACAATACATAACTTTTTTAATTAAGAATCTCCTCAGTTTAATAACTATCCTGATATCACAAATAAAAAATTGTCTAGTAAAATTATATATTGGAAATAATCAACTCCAACGGAATTATAGTTTATATGCATTGATAAAATAAATAATCTATATTTAGATTTATAGAATTTATTTTGTTTGCTTCTTGACCTCATGTTTGATTTTGTGAGGATTTAATAAGGACGCATTAATTATTTAATAAGAACATATATTTTTTTATCAGAATATACATAATTACCTATTTATATATTGTGTTTTGAAGGTTTCGCTTTTTTCTTCTTCTTTTAAAATAGGTTTTCAATCGAAATAAAACAAAAACTTGTTCTATCAATAAATAAAAGGTAAAGGCAATTATTGAGTATTAATACGTCGACAACTTCCTTTTTTTTGTCAGAATGACAAACTTCTTTCTCAGAATGAATGGGGAAGGAGCGACGAGGACTGTTTATTTTTCCGTACTGGCAAAAATAATACACTGTTACTTATTTATTTTTACGAAGTCTCGAACAGAAATAAAAATAATATTTAACTATTTTAATAATAAAGAACATACAATCAAGGCTTTGTTTGCGGTTAATTATCATTAGAAAATTAATATAATGATAATAATAGAGTTGTAATGAAGCGTAAGATAAAGAAGCTTGTCAAGATATAAGGATTCTAGAATAATTTAATAAAACTTATTATGTTTATTTCCAAATGTTAGCTCATTTGACTTTTAAATACTTCTTTGTATCTTTCATGTTCAAACCTTTTATTTTCACTTTTAATTTTCTTCCTTCTAAGCTGTTTATATTTCTTTACTTTGTTTTCTGTTAGTTATTCGTAAATTTATTTACAACTTTTAAATTTTATATACATTTAAAAATATTAATGTTAGCAATGTTAAAAAGATTTTACTTTTTTATGGCGATTCATTTATAACTAGACATGCATTAACCTGTATACGACCAATTTAATTCCCATTCTTGAAAAAACCACACACACACACACAAATATTATATATATATGTATATATATATATATATATATATATATAGGTTAATAGATTCATTTATTATTATATATTATCATTTACCGTATATCATTGATTTGAGTATCGCAATGTCACTGCAGGCTTCTCGACCAAGAAAGTTTGACACTATATACTAGAAGAAAACACATTGGTCAGAAGAGTAGAAAGAAAACTAAACACGTGTGATCATGATTATATATCTGTCCACCAAAAACATCAAAATTTATGACATTCTCTTTATTAATAGTCAAATTGCTTAAAGTAAAAAAAGTTGAGACAATAATCTTGAAGACACTTTTTTACAATACTTCTTCTTTCTAACATCCATTTCCTCTTTACCATTTATTTTATATTTAGAAAACCTCTAAATTATTAACGATTTTAAATTCAATCTTCGTTGTTCATATATATATATATACACACACAAACATATATATAACTTCGTTAATTGTAAATTAATAACTTCATTATTTGTTATATCAATATCAATTACTTATAATTGTAACTTCATTTTATTTCTAACATTTTTACTTCAATATTTCTCCTTAATTAAGTAAAAGTACTCTTATTTTGAACTTATTTGTTTATACTAATTACGTGTACTTATAAACATTTAAGTTTGATAAAGAAGAGAAAATCCATATTTTGAAAAGACAATGTTAATAGGTTGCAAAGGGTCGTGTTCCATATTAGAATGATTGAAGAGATGTCTAAGATTTTACAATGTGCTTCCTTAGCTGGTCACAATATTCTTCCTTACATATGGAGACCACACATCATTCAGCTGTGCTTTTGATAGTCTCATTCCTCATCATCAAGATTTCATAAACTGTCAGGGACCACGACATGCTTGCACCCCATTTTCTAACCAAACTCTAACTTTATTTTCCATTCCAATCTAATGTTTACGCTCAAAACTCGTTGCACACTTCAACTATGCATTTCTACATTCAGCGTTCCACCTCACTGCAGCCTAACTAGCTAACACAAAAAGCCTAACCATAGGGTTTGGCTCAAAAAGTTACGAGTTACTTTTCCAAGAAGAAAAGGATAGAGACCGAAGAACGTGGCAAATGGAGTACTACTAAAGTGTATGTATGCTCATGCAACTCGTAAACTTAAAGTTCACCGGTTGAACTCATCTAATCTTATTTGTATCAGCATGCTGAATTATGATAACTGAGTACTCCTGATAACTTGCTTGACAGAAAAAACTAAAGAATGGAAGTTAATATTGATTAGGAATATGGGAAAAGCAAAAGTAGAAACAGCGAAGCAGGAAGTGATGGAGTAGAATAGGACAAACTAAACTGAGAAAAGAAATGGAGATTTGGGAGAAGAAAAGGAAGGAAAAGAGAGATGAAAAAGGTGATAGGAGTCAAAAGGGTGGAAGAAAGTCATGATGGAAAGGGATGAAGGTTGGAGGGTCAAAAGTTGAAGTGATGAAGTAAGGGAATTGAAAGAAAGTGAATAATAATGTGTTCTCCCACAATACCACGGTGGGGAGCAGCAGCCAGACCATCAATGGACCACAAAAGATACGCCTTCACCATCTTTATATCTCTCCAGATTCTCTTCACATTTATTTCCCATACAATGTTTAACTTTTTCTTAACCATTCTTCCACACTCCTCCCTTTCACCACCTCCACATCTTCTGCTTCCAAATTTAGTTATTAATTTAATGTTCCCACCTACATTCACTTTTCTTTCTTCAGAATGCACCATCACCACATTCTCACTTTTTTTTTTTATCTAAGACCACTCAACATAAACTTCCCCCGCACTTTCATACAACCTCAAATTCACCCTAGCAAAAATAAAATCTGATTTTCTATTTTGGACTTCATTCATCAATTCCTGCTGCCTCACATTACGCTTCACTCAACCGCTTTCTTTAATCATATGCAAACAAGATACCGAATCTAGGATGTAGAAATAGGATAATTTAAACAAAAACAAAAAACATTTTATGTGCAAGTATCTCCAGTATACATGTCATCAAGGAACAGATATGCCTAAATATTGAGAATAGAATCCTCTAAACTAACTTACAGATATATAAGCAAAAACCTTCTAAGTATGAATTCTTTGAATTTGAATTTGAATTACATAACGTGTTACGACAACTTTATCTTGTTAAGGTGGTTGGTAGCCAGCATGGTTGGTGTCTGGATAGATCCTGTTGTTCCTGTTCCTACGATGGACTCTGTGGTAGATCTTGTGGGCTTGATAATGTTTGTATTATACATGGATCATATATTGTTAAGAATTTAGATGTTCCAGTAACAGATGGTGTGTCAAAGGAATGACTAATATGTTTTCTTTTAAGAATAACATTGTCATTATTATATATAATTTAAAGGGATTACAGTGTTTAGATTCACATTGTAATTTTTTAACCAATCCTAATAACTTCTAAATGAGTTAATATCTCTGATCAGAAAAAAAATTTAATTCTAAGAAAGATGATAACCCAGTTCAAATTACAAATAAACCTAATTTAGATAACTAAAAAAAGTTAATAATAATTTTTCAGGATTTCTAAACAACACTAATAATTTTAAGAGCTTTTTACAAATTGTATCTCTTAATATGCTGGTAAAATTTATTATTGAGTTCTATCTCTTAATATGCTGATAAAATTTATTAGAGTTTTAATTTTTTTATCATTGATTTATTTTTTCCATTTATGTAGTTATTTTGTTTTTTTATAATAATATTTTTTTTTAATTTATTTTTGTCGTAAGTTTGACATTATCATCTGTGAGTTTTTTTTTTCTTTTCATTTTTATTTTCTTTAATAAAATCTTCATTACATCTTATTTGGAATTGCACAAGGGGTGAAACTTTACTTGAACTGCAGATTCCTTTCCTCCTAGTTTTTTTTTTACTTGAAAACTACTTAAACTTTTATGCTTCTCGGATGAGAAAAAGAAAAGTAATCAAAAAGTTGTAGAGCAAGCGAATTTACACAAGGGCGCGAAAACAGCTGGAAAAATTATGTTAAGGATGCCTGTCATGACGGGCGGTCATGTTCAAAATTTAGGTTGAGTCCAGATATAACCAATCAGTTAACTGATTTAATATTCTTGCAAACTAATAGTCGATATTTACTTGTTCTTTATTCATTTAATACTTCATTTACAAAAACGTTACGCTAAATCGCCAAAAACAAATTTCAATTAAGTTTTGTAAATATAATAATTTTCAATCCACTGGTTATGCTGATAAAATTCAATGGTGATAAACATTTATTTAATAAAATGTCAAAACTTGTTATAAATTTTCCAAGTTATGCCTGGAGAAGACTGAAGGGAAATGGGGAATTAATTTGAAATGTATCATTATAAACAAAATGTTTCCAGCACGTTTGATGTGCGTATAAGGTTAAGAGATCCACGCGGATTTCATATGCCAGCTGTCTATAGCCCTTTGTACATCTGACCTCATTACACTAGAAAAACTTATACCTTAGCCATGTATAGAACTATCTGTTATTCGTTTTTCCAATTTCAATTTCATTAGAAACCATTAATGGAAAATTGTACCAAACATTTCCCAGGAAGATTTTTGCCTTAAAAATATGACCCAACAAGCCGAACAAAGTGAACTTAAAACAGCTGAAAAAAAAGGCTTGTTGATCCATCTCCAAAGGTCCGAAGATCAGCTGGTTTTACCAATGCCCTGCATAATGGGCAAGTCCGTTCTCTCTCAAACCTGAAAAACAAATGTATCTTAGTTGGTTAAAGAGAACTGATGAAAACGATTATGAAACAAATCACTACACAGTCTGAATTATTCTTGTAGAAGCCAAAAAGACAATCATTCAATCGATTTTTTTAATGAAAGCAGTTGGAGAGGGAATTAATATATGCAGCTTACGGGATGGACTGTCGACAGATAGCTAGCCCACCCTAGATAATTATCTACTATTAAAATCCTTTAGTTCAGTTCTCTGAAATATGTAGTAAGCTTTCAATTTTCCGAACAAGGAATTCAAAACTGACCATTCAGATACACACTCTTCGCAGAACATGTGTTTACAGCTCAACAATATGGGAGCCTGCATCTTCTCCTGGCATATAGCACACATGTCACCAGCGGCACTCACCTGCATTTAGTTAATCAATGTTAGAAAGGATGCCAAAAAAAGATTGTTCGACAAAACCCAATATTGGTATACAAAGTTTATTTCCTTAAATGCAGAATAGATCAGGTTAAAGAGGAATAAATGAAAAACATAAGGTCAATAACAAACATAATATAGAATAAAAATGTATGAAGTAAACACCAATTATTACATAATATAGATTTTCAACACATGGATCACTCCCCACACTATTATCCAAAAAAGGTAATGTTTTATTTTCTAAGCACTACGTGCAAGCAACCGACTAAATAAAATTTATGAATGACATGAGGTCATATTATTCCAGAATGGAGACAATGCAAGCATATCCACAGGCCATATCTACTTACCATATAATCATAATAGAAAATAAAAGGGGAAAAAGGTTAAAGAATGAAAAAAATATTTAATATCATTTTACATTTGTTATTTAAATTAAAACATTAAAAGATAGAATGATGTTTTGGTCACAAGGAAGAATTCAGGTCTAGCATGTTTCTTCAATTTAATATCTTTGATGGCCTAGTTTATAACTATTTCCATTTCATATTTTTTAAAGATTGACAAGCTTTATCTGTAAGAACCCTAAACATCAGTATTGAGCTATGTTCTCAAATTTTAGAACATAGTTTGTAAACATTATCACCATTTTTCACTATTTGCCAGAGGTTTAGAGTTAGAACACCAAGAGGAATGGAACAGAACCAAAAGCAACCAACAGTTTTAAAATGTGAATATTGCACAGATTGCCTCATCTGGCACATCCAACATGATTTCTGTCTGCACCACTGTGTACAATGAGTACCTCCTGTTCATGGGAGAGATGCAGCCTAGTAATGTTTCTCTATCTGGTCATCCTATTGCCTTCTTTTCAGTCTTCCACAGTCTTCACACTTGGCATGAAAACAAAACACCATGGCCATCAAGAACACAAATACCATGGAAGAACCATCGCATGGTGCTGTTGCACCACTGTGTACAATGAGTACCTCTTGTTCATGGGAGAAACACTACCTCTGACAACCAGAAGTTATTTCTAGCAATTACACAACCGTCTTCAGGCAATTCCTATTTCTCATGTAATAAGATTGCCTATCCCTGTTTCTTCCTCGAAAAAATTCTGGATTCCAACTTTCCTCTATATTTTTTAGTTTCTTTCCTCCCCCTTATTCCCTTTTCTGTCCTTTTCTATTTTACATTCTGCAGTTTTTAGGGTGTGTTCCGCTAGACTACAACACCATCCACCATAATAAAATTGCTATTGCCTTGAGAAAAATATTAATCAATCACATTTCACAATCAACATTGTATTCTTAAATAGTAATGTCACGGGTGCCATCATACATTATTGATGTGCAATAATTTACAATAGCAATAGTAATTATATGTTAAGTAATAAGATAGGAAACAGTTGCTTTAACTTGTATTACAATTTATTATATTAACTTAATTTCGCATTCATGCAACTTATTATAGAAAAAGAGAATGGTTAACACCATAGAACTATAAAATTAATTTATTTTATTTTACAAATATGATTCGTACTTTAAAAATGGTCACGATATCAAATTTAACGCAATTAAAAGCCAGAGACAGAAACTGACTTACTCAATTTTAGATATTTTGTGTGTATTTACAAATATAAGGCAACAATTACGAAACCAAAAATGGCATCAATATAAATAAATTGCAACAAAGAATTGATAAGTATCACTTCTAATTGCAAGTATTCAGATTCAGAGTTAATCAAAACATTCAAAAGATTATTTACCTGTTCTGTTGTAGCATAAACCCCATAATGAACTTCCTTTTTTGATAATGCTTTTAAGGCAGAAACAAAGCATTGGACCTAATAAATACATAGAAGGTTGAATAAAATGGAATGATTTAGGTTCATGCACAAATATTATTGAACATATCACTATAATGTAAATGCCAATTTTAAAGAATGAAAACATACCTTCTCAACAACTGATGTTAGCTTGAAAGTTAAATACAATCCTGTGGTCAGTGAGGAAAACAGGCTTCCATAATCCTTGTTCAAGAAAAATCGGTACCAAACTGGTGTTGGCAACAAGGCACGATACAGCAGAAGAGTGTACTCAATCAGAGTTAACATTTGACCCTAGAAATAAGTTAAATGCATTCAGAAGATTGCAGGAGAAATTTACACTTCAAAAATGCTATAATGCTTGATAAAGAGCAAGGAGCTACTCAAACCTGCCGACGAAAGTTATGGCCTCTTCCATTTTTGTAGTAAATAAGCAATAAACACTTCAAAGCCATTGCTGCTTGCCTCACCAATGTATCTAAAAAGTTAAATGTACATCGTGGCCGTCAAATCCAGCCAACCAAGAGACAAGATTTGATACAAACAGAATTAAAATTATTATATGCCAGGGAAAACATCAATATCAAGGGATAGCTAAGACACTAATAAACAATTAACAAAAACACCCCAAAAATCTTATTGATATATAGCATCAAAATGATTTGTAAAGATACTAATTATTGGTGTTGTAAAATATTTCGTAATGCAAATTGACAGGTACATTGTTTTTCTCCGAAATAACATCCAATGAAAGAAACCCCGTCAAGTATTATGAAAACAGCAAAATTTGAGAGAGAGAAAAAAATAATAGGACATAGCAAATACTTCAAATGGAAAAATACTTGAAGACCATGAATCTTGGCTAACGATTAAAAAAATAAGAACATGTTTAATATTGTAAGTAACTCATTTAGGTTGCACCAAGGTACGGCACACTAATGCAAAAGATATAGCTTAAAAATTCAGAGATATGCATCAAATCCATCTACAATACTGACAGTTACGCATAATGATAGTCTCCACAATTCATGTAACAATATCAATTCAAATGAAAGGAGTGGGGGAAGCAGAGGCTACATGTTTTCATGCTCAGATCGAGCTAGACGCAAAGCTAAAACTTGTTTTAGCTTTTCGAATAAGCCGTTATTGCAAAGTCGTATAAGTGAGAATGTAAGACCCCTTTGTATATAAGCACTTATTTCGACAAGCTCGTCTAAAGGTAAGTTGTCTAAAGTGTTTAGTTAAACATATTCTATCTAACACGAGAGCATATTCACAAACACTAAATTCAATAAGCTTACTTTTATAACTTTCACCAAGAAAGCTCGTTGAAATAAGCCAAGTGGAGCTTATAGAAGGATTTTAAGCAAGTTTTTTAAGATTAATTACTTATATGTGATGAAATAAGCTCAAAGAATCTGAATAGAAGCTCTTCCACAACACCCATTAAAGAGGCCTGAAATGAGTGGGTATAAATATTCGGAGATCAAAATTGTCTTCACTATGGCATATTGGATTAACACTGCCCCCACCCGCTCCTTCCCGAGGAATGTACTGATATGATCAAGCAATGACTGTACATAAGCACAAAAAGGGAGACTTTGTCTCTATGCCAAAGAGGAAAAACCAGAAAAGGACGGTCATCTTTTTTTGTTGATAAAAAAGTTTAGGGTGATGAAGGCTCTCCCCATTCTAAGGCCAAGGGCAAGTGCAAAACCACCAACCTCAACAAAGATTTTCAATAAGATTAGATCACCCACCAACAAGGGACCCTATGATTCAAACTCAATTCATGCGGTTTCCAAGGAAAAAGATGACCAGGTAGGAAACCCCCATTGGCTGTAAAATTTATCTTGAAATCAGTTTTATTCAATTTTGGCCCAGAGCCAGTGATTAAATGCCAAAAACCCTTTTATTGTACTTCCGTCCTTCCACAATCAAGATATATTTTGAAAAACAAAAACAGTATATTTCAAAATAGAAATGAGTTATGAAGCATAGAAACAAAGAGAAAAGGAAGTTTTCAATTTCATCATTATTAATCAAGTAAATAACCCTGCTGTTGTATTAAAACTTCCAAGTCTCCTACACATTAATCAAACATCAACAATAAAAAAAAAATTCTTAGATTTTTACCAAACACGTGCTATTAATATACATTTCATGTCTCTGTCCAATAGAGAAATAAAAATATCTAGCGAAAATAGAACATAAAACAATGTAACAACCACATGTAAATAGAACTAAAACGTACCGTTAACCAAAATGATGAATATTGTATGCCAGAAAGGTGGACTTGTCTTTGGGGGAAGCATGGCCAGTGGGTATAAAAGATCATCATTTCGGTACCACCAGTAAATGCATATAACATGCAGCATAAAGGCAAAAGAGATACCAAGAAGAACAGAGACTTTCCGATCTCCCTGCAGAAATGAACATGAATTCAGACTCCTAATTTTATTTTCCTCTTGCAACAAGAGGATGGGATTTTACACGTAAATATTTCATTTGGGAAATGGAAATTTAAAAGAAATTACAAAAATCTGGGTATATCACCTTCAAGGCAGTCTGCTTTTTAACAATTTCATTTGACTTGAACATCACAGCAGATATACAAATTGTGACAAAGAAACCTGCATGTTCCCATAAATGAATATAACATAGTTATGTCAAAAGAGTCAACTCAAAAGTAAAACACCAAAATAAACTGAAACTGTATGTGAGAGGCAGTTTACTGCCACTCAATACAGTAGAACCAATCAACTCAATAAAACAAACCATAATTCTTCTTTCCCTAATTAGAAGAGATAAGAGATTGCAAAGAAGAAGATAAGGATCAATCACGGACTCATGGTCACAGGGAAGATAAAAAAAGCAAGCAGCACAGTGTTCTTCAACAATAAAGTTTTGATATAATCAACTAAGAACCATTAAATAAACAAGAGGAATCAACATAATCTTGAATTAACTCTACAAATTCATCTTTACATCTCTAATGACTAGGAAATTCCAATTTCCTTACAAAGGAGGGGCACCTCCGAGTAATATAACAGTAAACGAAAGAAAGGTACAAACACATTCCTACATGATCCTCAGCAATTGTTTCAAGTAACCTTTTATTTCACTCTAACTCTTTCCTAGGCTAGTACACAGTGTGCTGAAAGCCAGACAGCAGCCCACGCTTGTTTTATCCTAGTTTGAACTAATAGTAAACATTTATCAAGAAATAAGCACCAAAAATTAATATAAACCAAATACGTAGCACGTATATCAGTTGATACTATTTTCACAGCTTCCGTCCCTCAAAACAGCAAGCAGCATTTCTCTGGCCAACCATTATTCCACCAAGCACATCACGAGAAAACCAAGACAGGCCTTCAAATACAAGGCGCAGAAAAGCCAGGATATGTTGAAACACAATTATCAATATCAAGACCCCAATGCAAAAAGAGCATACCCCAAACAAATCATATCATAGTCACGCCAACAAATCAAGCATATACAGTCTCTCTAATATCTGAGCAAGATAACTTGCTTCACCCACATCCTCAAACTCTAGCACATACAACAAATCAGCAATAATATAATCTAATGGCTTGATTACTAGTTGGCATTTAAACAAAAATACCAACTTGAGAGACCAAACCAAACACCAGAAAGAACCAGTACCTTGCAAATGCTGGCGGATGAAAACAATCAACAGCAAGAGGGAGAACGGAAGAATCTGTTCAATCCACTTCGCAACCTGCTGAATATCATACCTCTGGTAGGTAGAGGAAGACGAAGAAGAATCCCTACCGCCACCAATCCCATCATCCAAAGACACCAACGGCACCCTCTCCTCAGCCATTCGCCGGCGAGCCTCCGACGACAGCATCCCGCTCCTCCCAACCACCGCCGCCTCCTCACATCCCGGTTCCCCAGCGCGGCTCCTCGATGACGACGGCGACGAACCGCTCTCTTGCTCGCCGGCCCCAATGATGCGTATCGCCACCTCCTCAGCGCCGCCGCACACATTATCGCCAGAGTCAGAGGCCGAAACAGAAGCAGCAGATTCAGCCGGCGCCTGAAACCGCGGGCGCGTCCGGGGAATGATAATCACGGGCTCCGCGGAATCCTCGCGCGTGCAGTAATCCATCACGAGAGAAAGCGGAGAACGGAACGGAAAACTCATCCCGAACCACGTGAGAGCGCCACCACCGCCGGCATCGCTTCCAGAAGACGACGACAACGAGGAGGAAGACGAAGACGACGGTGACGATTCCATCTCTTGGAAACCCTAACCTGAACTACCTTATATTCCTTTTTCCGTACGGTACTGACCTATAAGAATTCACAACAACATTCGTTTTGCGTAGCAGAGGATGTCTGGATTAGATTATCGGGCGCGAGCGAAGAGATGAAGTTTGATGAAGGAAGAAAATCAAGATACGTAGAAGAAGATTAAAGTGAAGATGAACATGGCCAGAGAGGGTTTAATGCGAACGCGGATCGTGCGATGCGATTCGATGATGATGCATAGCGCAAACAGAAAAGGGAGAGAGGAGAAAAGTCAAGGTCACGAAGCTGAAACCTTCTCTTTCGATTAATTTTGTGTGTGACTGTCGGAGCGTGTGTGAGAGGTTGACATCGATGAGCCAATCATGATAAATGAACCAACGCGTTTCATTGGATATTATTATTGTTATACTTTTCTTTCCTTCCAACGGATCCCCTCACCTCTTTTTCTTTCTTTTCTTTTTTTCTCTTTTTTTTCTCTTTTTTTCGTTATTAACTTCTTACTCCGCTAAATTATTGGTAATGATTCCAGTTCCAACAAATTATAGTTTGGTAACAAGTCAAATTCTCTTGGTAATTAAATTTAAACGTTTTTTTAATTCCACCATTTCTTACAAATTATTATGGCTAAATTTTTTACTAGAAGGGTAAAAATCTTATCTGTGTACATGACGCTAAAAATATAAATATACAGGATTAATTGGGAATTTGTTTGTTACTTCCAAAATTTGGAGACATTCCGGTTAAGTTAAAACAATGTTTTTACCTTTTTCATTACTAAAAACAATTAAATTGTGTGCCAAAAATATTAATTCCAGATCTTCATTTTAAGCGAAGAAAACATTGTTCGTATTTAAATATGTAGCCTTAGAATGGCTTCAGAACTTCAAAAGTTCCAATAAACGCTTCTGTCATATTTATTTTTGTTTATTGAGTGTGATGGAGGAAGAATTTGAAACTATTCGACTTTAATCAGACACACACCACGATCCGTACATCCTTAAACATGAAAAACACATATAATAGACTGATCCACCAATGTTAATGTCAAGTCTAAAAGCATTAACGCAAACTAGAACAATTGATAATCAATATATTTACACCTTCAACCACGGTTTCAATGACACTTATCAAATTACCAATCAAGTACTGTTTTTTGTCTGTTAAGTCTTAATTTAATATGATTCTTAAGTGTTCCTTTAATGATTTCGAAAAACACGAAGTAACAGCGTGAGAAGTTGCCACAAGTCTGCGCCACGCTTACGCCAAACGTAAGAAAAGCGAGAGCCGCAATCACCGCACGAACCAAAACGAAAAGACTGCAACAAAACACATCGGTAAAAAGCGGGCCATTATTTTCTCTGACACCACAGATAGAAACGAATCTTCCTAGTATTTGTATGCTTATTTTAAATTAAAATTTAGCGGTTGAAAGTTAGATGGTGTGAGAGAGAGGAGAAAAGAATAATTTTCTAGTTCACAAGTATATAACATGAATGAAATGGAACATCTTAGCATTAGACTAACCAACGTAACATACATTGTGCAAACACGACAACTATCTCGTATCTCTTTTTCAGTTTTCACCAACACATATTACTATATAGACAATAATAACACCACTACCCCATCATCCACTTGTCTTTGAGCTTCCTTAACTCTCTCAAAGCTTCAATTGGAGACTTGCAGCCTACTTTCTCCTGCAAAGATTTTTGTATTATTTGTCATAGTTTGGAACAGAGAAATGAAAATGCATGTAGGGTGGGGATAAACCTGAATCTGAGGTAGGTGAACCCTCATAAATGGGTTGGTTTCCATTTCTTCCTGAATGGTGGAGGGAGTTGTGGGTTGGCCAGCTTGGTTCTGATTCTTAGCCCATGTTAGTTTCTGCTGTATCCTCAAATTATCTGGCTCAATTGTCATAGCAAATTGCAAGTTCTTCACTGCGTACTACAAACAAACACAACCAATTCAAACTCATGTTATGTACTAAACCTAATCAAGAGTTGTTTACAACAATTAATTAATGCACACAACCCACTTCTTCAAGTAATAATAAGGATATTGTATAACTTACATTCAATATCTAAATACTTATAATTTCCTATCAAAATTTGGTACAAATGATTCTCTGATTTATTGCAAAATTCACCATCATTGTCCACATAATTAATTTGGTAGAAAACAACCACTAATTTTGGTTGATACTTCCATATATTTATACGTTATTATGAAAAATAGGTTGTGGGAATTTATTTCCATCCATATTTATATGTTATTTTGAAAAATAGGTTGCGTATAAGAATGAGAAATAAACTCATCTATATGGAATATTATCTCAACATATTTTCATTTGACCAAAAAATCCCGCATTATATATGAATATAAGTATGTATATAATTTTTGTTATTGAAAATAGAAATAGAAAAGAAAACTATATATATATATATATATATATATATATATATATATATATATTTATTGTTTTTAGTTTCATAATATCTTTTCCAACTATACTTTCTTTTCTAATTATTTGACTCGTTACTAAATCAATGATCAAATCTTTAATATACATACTTTTTTTTATCAAAATTTGCATATAGTTTTAAATTAAATATATTTTATATTTATTTTTGAATATTTCTTTTTTTCTAATATTTTTATTTATTATTTATTTTTTCATATGAGAATATATAGCTTTCAATTTAAATATTTAATATAAACTCTTTATTTATTATATAATATAAAAAAATTTATCTTTGTTATTTTTTTTTTAATTTTTGTTTTATTTCAAATTTTTTTCATTTTTTCATTTTTCACTGACTATTTTAGTATCGGAAAAATTTATTTTACGTATATATATATATATAATATTTTTAACTTTATCACATCCTTAATTATATATTTACTTTTAATTATCTTAAAATAAACATTTGATTACTATACTTTTTTTAATATTTTTGTTTATTATTTTAAAACATTATTTTAATACTTTTTATATAATAATTATTTTTTAATAAGTATAATTCTATCATTACAACTATATTAAAAAAATATTTACTATAATTTTTGTTTTTTATATAATTTCATTTAAATAGTATATTATAATTTTACTAATATATAAATTCATTAAAAATATTTTAATAATTATTTTTTATATAAATTTTAAAATAATTAAGAAATAATATTTTAAATTTTAAATTTAATAATTATTTTTTATAATATTTAAAAATATTTTTAAATTTATCAACACTGTTTTTCTAACTTTAGTTATTATTTTGGTTTTTATAAAATTTTATATAATACTCTAATTTAATATATATATATATATATATATATAATTATAAATTTTTTAGATATTCTATATTAAATATTTAATGATTTTTTTTACAATATTACTATTATTTTATAAAAATTAGTTGTTTAAT
The DNA here is from genome assembly GCA_034642375.1 of Vigna nakashimae. Lineage (NCBI taxonomy): Eukaryota > Viridiplantae > Streptophyta > Magnoliopsida > Fabales > Fabaceae > Vigna > Vigna nakashimae. The sequence goes on from CM067759.1 coordinate 19,895,937, forward strand.
ATTAAAAAAAACAGATATGGGTATAAGTGTATATCTGTTTATAAAAATAAAATAAGACAGAAATTTCATTCTTAAAGATAAATCTTTTCTACATGATAATAAAATTTATTCTCATCCTCATCCTTAATTGTGTTGATACTGAAAAACATATTTATTTGTGTTGTGGAAAATAGACTGTGTTGCATATTGAGGTAAAAATCACTTGACATTTATTTTTCTATTGTTTATTTAGTGTATGAGTTAAAAGGTTAGAATACTTTACAAACACGTGGCCCAAGTTACACTAGTACAAGCAGGAGAAAAGACAGCGGTTGTTTTTCATTATAGGCATCGGTTCTCGAACAGAGGCATATGCAGACGAGGCAAAAAGTGTACTACTTTTGGCCTCGGTTTGAACCGAGGCATAAAGAGAGGCGATTTGGCATCGGTTCCTCTACAACCGAGGCCGTATGTTCCAGCTACTGCTTCGGTTGTAGTCTGAACCGAGGCAGTAGAGGTTTTTTTTTTATTGCACCCTACTGCCTCGGTTATAATATGAACCGAGGCAGTAGAGGTCTTTTTCTTTTTACGCAGTACTTTCGGCCTCTGTTGTGGTCATAACCGAGATCATTCCACTCTACTGCCTCGGTTATACTCTGAACCGAGGCAGTAGAGTTCTTTTTTTTTTTACGCAGTACTTTCGGCCTCGGTTGTGGTTATAACCGAGGCATATATCGCTTTTCTACCTCGGTTGTGACACCAACCGAGGCATATATTACTGTTTTTTTTTTAAAATGAGGTCTGTTTCTGCGACATTCCCAACAACAGAAACAGACCTGCATATATATTTACAGCCAGAACAGTCGAGAATAATCCAGAAACGTATATTATGAATGAAAATTATAATAAAACATAAATACATTCAATTGAATCATAAATCAACTTCTTATAAGCATAAATCAATCAAATTATAATCCTAAATCAAGTTTGAAGCATAAATAAAACTGAATGTACAATGTTAAACTAATAATAATGTAGAAAAACATCAAACAACTTAGAAACATAAACTTAGAACTTAGTATATCTTAATATCTAGTATATACTATTATATAAATGAATTACATATTTAGCCAGTGCTTTCCTCACAAGTTGAAGTGACTTCTCCGGAATTGGAGCAGTCCTATTGAATTTCTGCATAAAATACAATGATTTAACTTAGTGTATTTGAAATCTAAACTATAGGGAAAATAAAATTGAAACCTAAATAATACCGTTTCCCATCCACTGGTGTAATGTGCACGAATAATGGTCATCATCCAAAACATGACGTAGTAACCACATTCATATGACCCCGTTTGTATATTACACTACAATATATCATCATAATTATAAAATGTTAAGTAACATCAATTGAATGGAACCAAATGTAAATGAGTATGGACTAAAATACCAAACCTTAAGGGCAACCCATGCAAGCTTTTTAGCTGTAGCAGTAGATCTCCCAGATAACATCATATGTGTTGCAAGGGAACTATTAAAAGCAATTCATTTAGCATACATTTATATATAAAAAAAGTAGAAACATTGAGATTCTTACCAATCTACTACATGTCTAAGAGAGCTGGGAGGAGACTTCTGCAATGAACAAAACCAGACAGCAGTGTTCTCCGGTATGGAGATCACAAGTAGCTGCCAATGACACCTGAAATTGGTAATAACTTATGAATCATATACCAAAATTAATAAATGAATGTGTTGAAGTTAACAAACTTCACTTACCCATGTATATAAGGGAGAAAATATATCTCCTTCCCCATTCCAAAACAGGTGCTGATGTATGTCTGGATATCATCAAATTTATTTCTTTCATGAGTCATGGAGGGGTCAATGAACCCATATACATCGTTGAACCCCTTCTTGTTACTAACATCAGACATATACCTAAAATGAAGAAATAATATGATATAAGTAAGTTGATAAAATAGAATTGTATAAAAAAGTTTTCATAAACTTACATCATCCACAGCTGAATGAGTGTAATATTAATTTCTTCTCTACCCGACGCAAGCTCCCTAACATCTTGATGATGCAAGTACAATGGGATCTGAGTTTCTCTTCCAAATGTAGTAGAATCCCAGTGTACATTCATCGGCATATTTGAAATGATTTTAGCGAGCTCGTCTAACGCACCAAGAGGGTCATCCTCATATAAATGAGTCTTCTTCGGTGGAGGACTTCCCTCTTTACCTATCTGCTGTTAAATGCAAAAATTGTTATGTTATAACGTCAATTAGAAGTAAATATTAAAATTGAGAAGTATATAGTACAAGTGTTGGGGATTAGATACATCACCAACTAAATGTCTAGGCCAGGCGACAAAGGACTTAAATGCTTCTTCCACAGTGAAGAACTCATCTGTAGGCACAGGAAGAACGGCATCCGCTATGACAACTTCATCCACCGTGACCTTGACCTCATCTTCTGAAAGTTGTACACCATGCACTAAAGTGGCTGTCTCATAAACTGTACCACGAGCCACTAGCACGGTCCCAGTATCAGAAAGAATATATAACTGACATGGACGAGTTTCATCCATGTCGTCCCCTGGGGCACCGGAAGCTGAACAACTTCCTTTACCGCTTCTACCTGTCAAATTAAATGTTAGGTTATGCAAAAAGTAAATTAGTTACCAAAAAATAAATAAGTTTACCTGTAGGGGGCACAACATGTTCCGCTACAGGAGATGGCGGAGGACGATTGCCATAATCCTCATAATGCTGCTGGAACTGGCGCGCAACCATTTCAGCAACTTCATCATACAACTCTGCTCGAACCTTCTTTGTGATCTCCTGCGTCATCTCTTTTCTTATTTCCTCCTTCATCTTTTCGTATGAATATGGACGCGAGGAAGACCCAAAAAATTGTCGTATGCCTATACCAGTCCCAGCACCACGCACTCGTCCTGGGTGCTCAGGTCGTCCAATAGCTGTGGCAAGAATATCTTGACGACCTTCTTGTGTGAATTGACCTTGGGAGCTCTGCTCAACCAAGGAGTCCTGTCACATAACAAAAGTTCAAAATCATTAGAAAAATCTATGTAATATATATAACAAAATTAATGTAAAAATATAAGGAATGACATCTTACAATTCTTTCAGATATTTCTCTGGCAGACTCGGAAGTGTAAGAGCCCGATGGTCTTATACGGGCTAACTTCCACTTCTCGTGCCGAGATGGTGGTGAAGGAGGAGGAGGAGGGTCACAACCCTCAGAAAGTGGAAGTCTGCTATCTGACTTCTGCTTCATTATTTTTTCTTCAAGCTTCCTATATCCACCACGAGACAGTATGTGTGGATTTTTATTCTGAGCGCTTATTCCCTGTGCTTTTGACCTTTTTTCCTGTGACAATATGAAACAATTGTCATAATATAGAACTATGAATGATGAATTGAGTGATATTACTGTACTTACCTGCCACGCCTCGGATGAACGAAGCTCTACAAACTGACGCCATGTTGCTTCGTCAATTGCTGAATATTTGGAACATGGATTTTCATTACTTTTTGGTCCAAATATATATCTAGACGTCAATTTTGTCTTAAACCCTCGAAATCTTTCTGCAATTGCAGATAAACACTTATTCCTTAAGCTCTCGATGTTTGGCATATCAAATGTTATCTGCAACAAAGAAAGTAATAACCTTATATCAATACAGATTTATCAATATAATGAATATAGAAGATGGAGCAATATTGCTTAACTTACCAATAGATCTTGCTAGATGAGATTTCGATCAGCCTCAGAAACATGGTCAAAGGATGGAGTAAGTATAGAGATACGATCACGTGCCAATACTCCAAGGTAAGACCTAAATACATCTGCATTTGGGCCAGATGCAACTCTAGTGACCACGTCAATAATGATAGGTGTCCTCTCACCTACATTTCTTCTAAGTATAAGCTGTCGTAACCTCGTTGCTCCTCTCGTCCGTCTAGAAGTGGTAGGGACTTCATCGCCTGACGAATGAGGTGACTCAGCCATATATCTGTCACAATAAATAAGATGATATATAAATAAAGCACTTATAAAATAACATATTATTTAACAATTGCCATAAATATTTACACAAACATGAAATTCATACATAATCATATGGATTGGTCATATATATATTCCCTCATTGTGATCTTCTCGTATTGCTTGTATGTCATCAATTAGAGGGTCGTCATCCAAATTTATTGTCGTTTTAAATGGATGGCTGTCAGCGATATGAAGATTACTTATATTCTCTTCTTTATCTTCAATTTGCCTTTTTCCTTGGAGAGCAACATACCAATGGTCAGACGCAGGATCTTTGACATAAAAAACCTGACTTGCTTGATATGCCATGATGAACGGTTCGTCTCTATAACCAACCTTTCGAAAATCAACAAGTGTCATACCAGATTCATCTATTTTGACACCACTCTTATTGTCTACCCACTTACATTTGAAGAGTGCAACGGAAAACTTAGTGTAATCAACTTCAAATATCTCTTCAATTCTACCATAGTATCTCATGGATCCATCTATAGGATTTTGATCTTTGGATGTTGAAAACTGTAGTGACTCAGCTTCTAGACTGACGCCACTATTTTGTACTGTGCTTTTATCATCCAAAGTCTTTGTATAGAATGTGCAATTATTAATTTCGTAGCCTGTACAACATACAACATCAAACTTCAAGCCATTTGCTAACCACAACAAAGTCTCAGAGGATTGTGATTCTTTCGAAACTTCAGATTTGAACCAGGACAAGAATGTTCTGTTATGCTCCATCAACTGCCATTTCTCTGATTGTCGTGGATAGTTGTCCCTTACAACGGCTTTGTGTGCTTCCAAAAATGGGATCACTTCATCTGTGTTGTTTAATATGTACAAATGTGCTTGCATCAATTCTTCACAACTTTTCGTCACCACATTCACACCTCAGATGCTTTTACTTGTAGAATATCTACTCAACCATGATGTTTGCTTTAGTCATATACTCAGAGCAAAACTCAATACTTTCTTCAGCAATATATCTTTCAATCATCGAACCTTCTGGACGATATTGATTTTTGACGTACCCTTTCAAAATCTTCATATAACGCTCAATAGGATACATCCATCTTAAGTATACTGGTCCACACAACTTTATTTCTCTGACCAAATGAACAAGTAAATGTACCATGATGTCAAAAAAGGATGGAGGGAAAAACATTTCTAGTTGACACAAGATGATGATAATTTCGCTTTGAAGTTCATCTAACTTTGTAGGATCGATGACTTTACTACAAATTGACGAGAAAAATGAGCACAATCGAGTTATGGTCAGCCTAACTTTTTTGGGCAAAATTCCACGAATTGCCACTGGTAACAACTGTTGCATTAACTTTCTCAGCAACTTCAAGTCCAGTAAGTGGAATGGGTGCATTGTCTTTCTCTTGTTCTCCATTGAATGCTTTCTTTAACCTTCGATATGGATGATTAGATTGTAAAAATCGCCGATGACGCATATACACTGTCTTCCTTCCGTGTTTTAATTGTTGAGCTGCAGTGTTTTCTTCACATATAGGACATGCTTTATGACCCTTCACACTGTACCCCGACAAATTACCGTAAGCTGGGAAGTCATTAATGGTGCAAAATAACATGGCATGCATCATGAAAGTTTCTGAAGCAAAGGCATCAAATATTTCAACCCCATCAACCCACAACAACTTCAAGTCTTCAACTAGTGGCCTTAGATAAACATCGATGTCATTTCCAGGCTGCTTTGGACCAGATATCAACATTGACAACATCATGTACTTTCTTTTCATGCACAATCCAGGAGATAAGTTGTAAATTATCAGTATAACGGGCCAACAACTGTGATTGGTACTTAAATTACCAAATGGATTCATTCCATCAGTAGCTAAGCCAAACCTAAGATTTCTACATTCTTCACCAAATTGGGGGAATTCTTGATCAATAATTTTCCATTGCTTTGAATCAGCTGGATGACGAAGCAGCCCATCAGTTGTTCTCTCATCTGCATGCCATCTTAGGTTTTTAGCGTCTTTGGGATTCGCGAACAAACGCTTAAGTCTGGCAACTAGTGGAAGGTACCAAACTACTTTCAAAGCAGAACCATTCTTTTCTGTGTGACCACCATCTTCACCGTTGTTTTTTGACTTGTATCGTGATAACCCACACTTTGGACACTTTATCAAAACTTCATTCTCATTCCTATATAATATGCAATCATTCGGACATGCATGTATCCGTTTATATTCCATACCCATCGGACAAAGAATTTTTTTTGCATCATAATTACGATTGGGTAACGTATTTCCATCTGGCAGCATTTCATTCAACAACGATAACAATTCTGTAAAACTCTTATCACTCCATCCATTGCTCGCCTTTAAATTCATGAGCCTTAACACCGCTGACAACCGTGTGAACTTAGTTGAACCCGCATACAAAGGAGTCTCCGCATCAGTGGACATCGTTTCATACACATGTGCTTGGGCAAAAGCTTCTGCACCAACATCGCGGATCATGTCCTCTAAGTTGTCTTCTTCTACTTGATCATCCATATCCATTGTGGAATCATAAACATTTTCAGTTTGAGAGACAGTTGAAAAGTCTGTTAATTCGCCATGCCATATCCATGTTGTATAACTTCGTATGAAACCATCACAGATAAGATGTTCCCTAATATCATTTGCGTTCAACTTCCTCCCATTCAAACAGTTCACACATGGACATTTGAACTTCACTTCATTATCACCACTTGTACTCGCATTACGTTGCGCAAACTCTATAAATTCTTCTACCCCTCTCTCGTACTCAGTGCTGATGCGTGGTAAATTAATCCACCCTCTATCCGTACGCATCTTTACTGAAATTGTTTACACAATTTCAATAATCTTCAATGATCACTTTGATCGTGTTTGTATTCAAGGTGTGACCCTATCCCATTCAAAAAGATTCACTTTTTTTAGTTTATTAAACATATCAATTTTAAACAACATATCTCATATTTCACGAAATTTTGCCAGCATTTCGCATTGGTCTTCAGGTTACACGAAATGAAAGTGATTATAAATCACAATCAAATATGCACCCGAAGATCAATACAAAACACACCGACAAATTTTTGTGAAATTTAAGAAATGTATATTAAAATTGATATGTTATAATAAACTATGAAAAAGTTATTACTCTTCTTAAACTGTCCAACCGATTCAAGATTCAATACTGTAAATTATTATTACCATCTCCTCTATTTTCATTTGTAAAAAGTATGTTTGTTCAAAAAATCTGGAGATAGTAAATAATTTTTGTATTGAATCTCAAACGGGAAACTAAGGCTAATTCACAACAACAATATATATTCAAGCAAACAAATAATTACATACGCAACATGTAATATATTCAACCAAACAATATATTCAACCAAGAATAAATAATATCATTTCAATTAACTTTAGGGTTTAGATACTATGATATTGATTAATGGAAAAGTCACAAATATTTATAGTAGTGTGGTGGGTGTGGAAAATGAGAAAACTCGAAAACTGAAAAAAGTGTAGTGGATTTAATCTCATAACTTATGCATCATTCCTTTCAAATAATTCATCAACTTAATAATTATTACTGTGTAAAGTTCACTGTTGGCAAACTTTTTTTATTCAAATAGTTGTTGCTAAAATTGGAATTAAACCTAATATGAGCATATAATAAAGATATTGAATATTTGAATAGTTATTTAGCATCTTTAAAAATGGTTTTAACTTTTTATTTAACAGTCACTAATATATCTTTCGGTAGTTTTACTAATTTTATTTATTTAAGGGTCGTGGTAAAAAATAATTAAAATATATATTTTTTTAAGTGTTGATATTATTTTAAAAATAAAATTGTAATGAAATTATAATATTTAGAGTGGGTAATTTTTTAAATACAATTATACCTTAAATTCAACTCTAAAATTATCATAATAACTTAACATTAGAAGAATTTGAGTCAGAATAATCAACTTAATATTATTACAAAATAAATTTTAAAGAAAAAAATGCAACAATTACAGAACACGTCTAACCTAGCTTTTATTTTATTACCCATCTTGCATTGGCCATAATTTATTGTTCATAATTAAAATAATTAGTAAAATCACATGTGTAGAACGAAAGTTACATTTATTTAAAAGTAAGTTTTTTAGAAAAAAAATTATTCAAAATGAACACGACCCATAATTAAAGCTTGCAATCCAATTTAAGAAATTAAATAGTCAAATATAAAAATTAAATTCTAAAGTTAGTGACGGTTCTCGCATTCGGAACGGTATTTCCGGTATTTAACGCACTGCAGTCCTCAATTCTCTCTGCAATACTTTTTTTATTCTTAAAGAACTCAAATTTTCCATCTGCATCAATTTCATCCTAATCATATAAATGAAAGAATTCTAAAATAAGAAAATTTATAGGAATTATTTATAATGTCGTTTCCAATTTAATTCTTATCAGCTTATATATAATATCTTAAAATCTTTATGAGCCAAATTACTTAACAATTTGATAATACATATACAACCAACAAAATTAAAAAAATCAATACAATTTGATAATACATACAATTTGATTCTCCTCCATAAACAACAATTATTATCAAGAAACAACAATTATTATTAACAAAACCACGATGAACTAACCTCAATGCAGATCGGAATAATGAAACAACGTTGGAGGCAGTACCGTTGGAGACAGTACCGGCGGAGGCAGTAGTAGCGGAGGAAGCACCGGCAGGCGAGACCACTGGCAGCAGCAGTGGCGGAGACCGGCGACGCACCAATGACAGCAGCAGTGGCGGAGACGGACGAGGCAGCAATGGCAGCAGTAGTGGCGAAGACCGGCAAGGCACCGACGGCAGCAGCAGTGGCGGAAACCGGCGAGGCACCAATGGCGAGACGGCGAAGGCAGGACGCAGGCGAGAGGAAGCGGTGGCACGGCGACAGAAAATCACAAATGAATACGAGGAAGAAGAAGTTGTCTGTTTTGGTTTATGAATTAGAGATACTACCTCGGTTACTTAAACAAACGAGGTAATAAGCAAATACCACATCGGTTAACAGCAAAAACGGTGTAGAACGTGTCCCTAATACACCTCGGTTCAGAAGTAAACCGATGCCATAGGTCTGGCGTGGCAATCAAGGAGCAGGCGTAGGGGCAGTTGGAGCAGGTGTAGCACTGGTTTCGGTCTCGGTTCCCCTGAAGCCCGATGCAATAGGTGCTGGTTTATGCACCGGTTGCCTAAAAAACCGAGGCAGTAGGTAGGCGTTCTGACTTTTCAGTTACCAGCACAGGGGTTTAGGCTTCGGGTGCTCAACCAACCGATGCCGTAGCTGTGCCCAACGACCTCGGTCCCCTATGAACCGAAGCAATAGAGCCTGACAGAAATATCAGGGCGCCGTGTTGCAGGTGCAAAGAGCAGAGTTTTAGGCTTCGGTTAGTTGGCAGAACCGATGCAATAGAGGTTTCTCAAAAGTCAAATGTCTTATCGGACAGAAATGTCAGGACTGTGCAGAGGTATATGCTTCGGCTGTTGTTTTAACCGAAGCAGTATGTGGTTTCCGCTGCGGTCTTTTATGCAACCGAGGTATACACAATTATATGCTTCGGTTTTGTCATAACCGAAGCATATATGGCGCGTTTAAATCGGAAATTTTTACTAGTGTTAATTATAATATTATTGAATTCATATCTTTAACACTATATACATTTGATCATAATATATAATATTAGTTATAGTTATTACTATTAATATTAGAAATAGCATATATTATTTATGAAACGTTTATTGATTATTTTTAATCTTCATTTTATTATAAATGTTATCATAACAAAACTGAAATAGTATAAAGAAACCCACTTTTTTTTTTCCAAAGTTGCAGGCTGGCTATTAATTTGACCTTTAGGATATGGATTGTCATGCCTTAAAAAAACAACAACTAACTCTTAAGAAATCAAAGTCTTCTGGAAATTACACTTCCCCGTAATTTTGTTCCATCGATCTGGTATCTGGTATAAATTAATTTTAGTTTATATATAGAAAACCTTATTTTACTTTTCTTCTCTATTGCAAATGAATATGGAAAAATGCATCCCAAAGTGGAAATATGAGCCTAAACTTTAAAGAAAGTCCAGAAAAATGGCGTGGGTCCAAAATGATGATGAGAATAATCAGCAGCAATAACTTTTAGAACCAAAATATGATGACATGTAAATCACAAAGGAAAAAGCATGCATGATGCTAAGAGAGCATGATGCTAAGAGAGAGTTGTAGGTACTATGTTACCTCGTGTCCACAGTAAACCTGGGTTTGCTTCGGTAACGAAGCTAATGTTACACAGAGTGACTCATGCATATCTTCTGCTGTTCCTTCAAAAAATTTCCCACAACCAGCAATAAACTGCATAAAATAAATCAGGATTTAAACTACAACTTCTTCATAATTCATTTACATACACACTTGGCATAGCTTTTAGCCAATTTGTTGTATTTTTTTTTCCAATAACTATTATATGTTCCATAAAATGAAAAGGCTAAAACTGATTAGTGAGTGAGTTTACCAGTGTATCTCGAGTAAAAACAGCCGGTTGCTCCCCCTCTTTGCCGGTGACATAATAGCTTATGTGACCTTTGGTGTGGCTGAGCAGGTCACCAAACGGTTAATGTTAACAACAGAGAGAAAAATGTGTCTCAAGAAATTTTGTCTCAACCACATTAACCTTAACCTCAAAGTCTGTAAATCTTTCTCTCAACTCGTTTGTACTAAAAAATTGAATTCGTACAAAATTAGAGTCCTAATATTTTAGAAATGCAGGGTGGTAAGTAAATTCAAAGTTTCCATTTTTTGGTAGGTGAACTGACAAGTATAATGGACCTACCATGGTGTGTGAAGAGACAATATATTAATATCAGCTCCCAGGGATACCCTATCTTCATTTTCAACCTTATCAGTGCAACCCTTGACGTTATCAATCCAACCACCGTAGACTCTAATTCCTGCCACCAATTCCTTTATCTTTTCATTTCCACCAGCATGCTCACTGCCACGATGAAACAAAATCTATAAACAGATCCATGTTCATCGCAAGAGTCAGCATCATAAAAAAGAAAAACTGAAATACAAATGCGAGTACTGACATTTCAAACAATAAATGAATAATTCCACTCTCTCAGAGTTCTAGAATACGAAACAAAACAAACATGGAGAGTAGAAATTAGTTATCACCCATGATGATGCGTGGTGAGAACGAGCTTCAGATTGACCCCATGCGAATTGGCAACTTCTAGAACCTTCTCAGGCTCTATAGGGTCCACCACGGCACCTTCTTTCGTACTCTCGTCAACGATTCTACAGAAGTGCAAAACCAAACAATAATAATAACAAACAGTGAGGCATGAAGAACATGTTAAATCTGTGTAGAATTGCATGCAGGGAACAACATGTATAGACTTACAAGAAGGAATTATTGTCTTGCAGACAAGGAACGTGATAGATTTTCATGGTTGGTTTGTTAATTACAGTGTGTTTGTGTGAAATTACTTCAATTTTAGGAGAAACGACAATCACTATCAAAATTCACTACACAAGCAGAGTAGCTTCTGGTTCTTTTGAGTTAGTTTGAATTCAATACGAAATTGAGGGTGTGGAAAAACAAGACGCATGGGAACATACTTCGTTGTTACGTTGGTTTGCTCGTAAACTGCCACGCGTCTCTGACGTGTCAAAACAATAAGCAACGTGAAAGTGGAATTTTTTCACTTCTTGTCTTTGTTTTAAATTCTTCATCTTAGTGCTTAATACTCAGAAAACGAGACGTTCAAATAGATATCGAAACGTAAGTTTAAATTTTTTAACAAACCAAAAATACGTTTTGAGATTTTCTTTTTTATTTTAAGAAATCTACATCATTTCAGAGAAAAATCTTCTTTTATATATGTAATATTTTTCTCTAATTTTACCGCTAAGTGCTCTTTTTTTAATTAAAAAAATATTTATCATTTTTATCCTTTAAATAATTATGAATTAAATTCAATTAATTTTTTAGTTTTATTTTAAGTAATTTTTTTAAAAAAATTAAAATAATTAATTTATCATTTTATTATTTTAAATAATTACTTATTTAAATTTAAATGTTTTAAAAACTAAATTTATTATTTATTATAAAAAGATAGTTTAATAAAATATTTTTTCATATTTTGTTTTCCTTTATATATTTTGCTGAAATTTAATATTTTTAATTAATATAAAAACATACGTTTGACCGTGCCTTGGGCAGCAAGTATGAAATTTTCTAGAGGAAAAGTAGTGACGGGTTCTTTGATATTATGAAATTTATAAGAACTTTACCCCCCAAAGGATATTCTATTATGAATGGACTGGGATCCTTGAAAGGGTGATGAGGAGAAGTATAATAATAATATATATTCCTATAGTTATATATTATATTATATAAAAAAATTATTTTTTATTTCCATATTTTAATTTCACCTTTTAGTAATTTTTTTTAGTTCAAATAGTTATTTGTAATAAAAAATAATTTTTAATTTATATATTTAATAACTATTTTGTAAATTTAAATAATTATTTATCATAAAAGAAACTATTTATAAAACAAAAGTTTATACAAATTATTTATTTTTATAATTATTTTTAATCAAAATTATTTTATAGTATAATAAATGTTTGTCACAATAAAATAATAGATACACATGCCCATAATGTATGTGTTTTCTCGAGTAGTTATATATAAAAAATTATATATCTATAACTATATATATAATGGGATATCCTCCTTAATATTTACGTTTATTTTGCAACTTTACTATTTAAATAATAGTTTTCTAAAATAAAATAATTACGTTAAAAGTAACTATATTTTTAAAATTTAATCATTTTTTAATTTCACTAGTAAAAAAAGAGATATTTTCACGCCCTTTATGTCTCGATTTACCAAAAACTGAAGCACAAAATGGTACGGTGACATTTTTGAAATTTTCTTGATAGTATAGGTCTTGGTTGTTTTCGAACCGATGCCATGGAGGGTATATGACCTCAGTTGTCTACAAAATCAAGGCCAAAAACCCCTGCAAAGACACTTACAATCCAGTCAACTGTTAGATGAAAATCCCTGTGCAAGGTTTTTGGCCTCGGTTCTACAAACAACCGAGGCCAAAAATTCCTGCAAGACACTGACATTTCACATTTGCAGTTTGTTGTCATAAAGGCAATCAGACGGTTAGGGATTTGGTCTCGGTTATCAAGGGAACCGATGTCGTAGACCCCGTCCAAAATTCTGACTTTCCACGTTTGCATCATACATTATAGTTGACAGTTAGACCGTCAGGGATTTAGCCTCGGTTATCGGGGAAACTGAGGCCATAGACCCTGATCTGAACAAAATTTAAATCTTTAAGTAAAATATTATTTTTAACAGAGGATTTGGCCTCGGTTTGACGGGAAACCGAAGCATAAAAGTTGAAAAAAATTTCAAAATTGTCATTTCAAGTTAATTTTGATTACTTTTAAAAGAATAGGCCATGGTTATGTGGGGGAATCGAAGTCGTATCCCCTATATTACCTCATTTTTATTGAGAACCGATGTAATAATCTTTCGTAGGTTAAAAAAAACGAAAACAAGAGACGAACATCGTCGTCTTCCTCGCGAAAATTAGTATCTCTGCGTTCCCTCTCGAGACCATTGTGTTTCGCGCCTTCTTTACCATTTTCTTACGTTTTTCACCGTTTAATCTTGATTTTGGTTGTTGTCGTGGCCATCGTTAACATTTAGGAAGCTTTTTAACCGATCAAAATAGTTCTAAACGTCGTTTTGATTTGGTTTTTTCAATTTTACCCCTTAGAGGTAAATTTTCAATTTTTTTAATTTATTTTTTTGCGTTTTGATGTTTGATTTTGTTTCTAAAACTAATATTTTTTTGTATATTTTTCTATGTTTGAATTTTGCAGAGTTGAATTTTCTACAGTTTTGATCGCGGGTTGTCCTTTGTTATTGGCTTTTCACACTAAGTTCTTATATTAATGTTTAAAGTTTACTTTTGAATAGAATTATATAATTTTGTATGATTGTGTGATTGAATGTGTTTGGATGGTCGTATAATATGTGTACAACTTTGTAGGAATGAAAATTTTTGTATAATTGTATAATTTTGTATGATGGTATGATTTTAAAGTTTAACTTTTTAATTTTACAATGTTATTTTTAAAAATTTTTATGTTGAATATGTGATTATTTCAATGCTTATTAATTTTATGATTGTATGATTGAATTGAATTAACCTTAATTTTTCGTTAAATGATGAATACAAAATTATTTTTTGTATTGTAATTTTGTAGAATATTTCAGAATATTTACGTATGGATCGAAATTGGATTAATTTACCACACATTAGTGCTGAGTACGAGAGAGGGGTAGAGAAATTTATACAATTTGCGCAACATAATAAGGGTAGAAGTGATGATAAAGTGAAGTTTAGATGTCCTTGTATGAACTGTTTGAATTGGAGGAAGTTGAACGCAACCCAAATTAGGGAACGTCTTATCTGTGATGGTTTCTTGCGATGTTATACAACACACTAGTGCAAAATTGACCTTTAACGTCACCCAATAGACGTTGATCCACCAAACAACTAACGTAAATTATTGACCGGTGGCATTTTCGTAAATAAGTGGGCATATAGACGCCAGTTAGAAGGGGGGGCCTGACGTTTATAATATTATAGACGTCGGGGCCCCTCCTAACGGATGCCTAAATGGCTGACAGGGTAGGTGAGGAGTTATTTTTTTTAGCCATTTAGGTGTTCGTTAGGAGGGCCCCCGGCGTCTATAATATTATAGACGTTAGGGCCCCTCCTAACGGACGTCTAAATGGCTGACAGGGTAGGTGAGGAGTTATTTTTTTCATCCATTTAGGCGTCCGTTAGGAGGGGCCCTAACGTCTATAATATTATAGACGTCGGGACCCCTCCTAACCGACGCCTATAAGCCCCGCGAATATGAATATTTAAATCAGAAAGACGTCATATTATTTAGGGCCCCGACGTCTATAATATTATGGACGTCGGGCCCCCCCAGCACCCGACGTCTACAGCCATTTATACTGAAAACACGAACCCGCGAGGAGTTACGCTCACTGTTCATCGTCTTCCCTACGTTTTCTCTCTTAGACATTGCATTTCCAGGTGTGTTTCCTCTCTTTTGGACCGTTTAAATTTACTTTTTCTCTGATTAAATTACTTTTTGATGAAATATCTTCTATTTGAACCGATTAAAAATTTGTTTTCGTTACGTTTTGGTGTAGTTTCTAGCTTGTTCTTGGGCGACGCTTTTGGGCCTGCATTACTCCATTTCCCTACATTGCTTTTTTAATCTGCTAAAAAGGTTAGCTTCTTTGTTGATAACTATTTTGTATACATGTTATTGGCTTTTGTGTATACATGTTATTGGCTTTTGCGTATGCATGTTTTTGACTTTTAGATGTGCATGTGTTATTGGCTTTTGAATATGCATGTGATAGTTGTGTTATTATAATTGGCATGTTAGATTATAAGTGTCAAATCACTGAGTGAAACCTAGTTCCCGTTTGAAATTTAACACAAACGATTAATCTTTTAATCGTTTATATTAAATTTTGAATTGTCAGATTGGACAGTTTGGGAAAATTATTTTTAATCGTTGAAGTTTATGGATAAGATTGATAAAATTTTGGTTCAGTATTTGTGTTGTTCTCTGGATGCATATCTGATTGTGGTCATCCTTGACTACTCTAATTTCGTGTATTTCGGAGACCAATGCAAAATGCTGCCGAAATCTTATCAAATTTATGATATACACTTCTTTACATGTGTCTTAGAAATTCATGAAAAATAGTTTTTCTGAATGGGTAGGGCCTAACCTTGTGAGAGTTAAAAAACTAAAACTGATGAATGATTTTACGAAAATAGTATGAATCGAAGCTGGATGAATGAACGTCACATCAGTGAAGAATATGATAAGGGTGTTTCAGAGTTCTTGCAATATGTTGAACAAAATGCTAAAAGTCTGTGAACGAGAAATATTTTTGTCCTTATTGTTTGTTGTCTTAATCAAATACGGCAAGACTTAGGCAATGTACGTGACCATCTATTCATGTTCAGCATAATGAGAACTTATACCATTTGGACTTGGCATGGAGAAGTACTGGACCAACCTACCACGACACGAGAAAAGAATTATGTGGAAGAATGAATGAGTGATCATTTAAAGGACATGATACGTGATGTCGATGAAGATAATTTTGGAAGAGCTATGATTCTCTTATAAATGATTCAGAGCAACCATTGTTCCCAGGATGCTCGAACTTTACACGTCTGTCTGCAACTTTAAAGTTGTTTATTTTAAAAGCAAGGAATGGATGGACCGATAAAAGTTTCATAGAGTTGTTGAAGGAGATGCTTTCATAAAATAATACTCTACCTATTTGTAATTACGAGGCAAAATGTTTTTTATGTCCAATGGGTCTTGAATATCAAAAGATACATGCTTGTTCTAATGATTGTGTTTTGTACATAAAGGAGTTTGCTTCGCTAAAGTACTGTCCAACATGTGGTTTATCCCATTTTAAAAAGAAATCTAACATAAACACTGTTGATGAGGGTAATGATGGTGCACCTGCTAAGGTGATGAGGTATTTTCCTGTAATACCTAGGTTCAAACGTATGTTCTCTGTTAAAGAAGATGCAAAGAACCTTAAATGGCACTTTGACGAAAGAAAGTGCGATAATCTTCTTCGACACCCAACTGATTCACCACAATGGAAGAAGATTGATGAAAAATTTCTAGAATTTGGTGTAGATCCAAGAAACTTAAGACTTGCACTTGCAACTGATGGTATGAATCCTTATGGGAACTTAAGTAGCAAACACAGTTCATGGCCAATTATGTTGATGTTATACAATCTTTCTCCTTCGTTGTGCATGAAGAGAAAATATGTGATGTTGTCCATGATGATATCGGGTCCTAGACAACTTGGAAATGACATTGATGTTTACTTAAAACCTTTAATTGATGATTTGAAATTGTGTTGGGAAGAGAGGGTGGAAGTGTTTGATTCACATTGTGAGGAACAATTATGTTTGCATGCAATGTTGTTTTGCACTATAAATGATTTCCCAACGTATGGAAACTTGAGCAGTTATAGTGTTAAAGGTCATTTTGCATGTCCCATATGTGAAGAAAACACTAGTTACCTTCAATTGAAGCATGGTTAGAAGACGATATATACAAGACATTGAAAATTCCTTCCTCGTAATCACCCTTATCGTAGATTGAAAAAAGCATTTAGTGGAAGTGCTGAAGATGAGGTTGTGTCTAGACCCTGAAATGGTGAAGATATGTACAACGAAGTCAAAAATATTGACATTGTGTTTGGAAAACATCATAAAAGTACCTTTGCCAAAAACATTTGGAAGAAACAATCAATATTTTTTAAGCTTCCATACTGGTGTAAACTTGATGTTAGACATTGCATTAATGTGATGCACATTGAAAAAAATGTTTGTGACAGTGTCATCGGAACTTTATTAAATGTGAAAGGGAAGAGCAAAGACGAAATAAAAGCACGACAAGATTTGACTGACATGGGAATCCGATCTGAGTTACATCCATAGATAATAGGAAGACGCACCTATCTGCCCCCAGCCTATCACACTCTTTCTAAAAAAGAAAATCAAAGTTTCTGTAATTGTTTAAGAAGTGTGAAGGTTCCACAAGGTTATTCTTCAAATATTAGTAACCTTGTTTCTATGCAAGAGTTAAAGTTAGTTGTTTTAAAGTCTCACGATTGTCATGTATTGATGCAACAATTGTTACCTGTTGTTATTCGAGGCATATTACCTCCTTTTGTTAGGGGTATTTTGACACGTATGAGTTTGTTCTTTAATGCCATTTGCAAGAAAGTTGTTGACCCTCGAGGTTTAGATCAATTGGAAAATGAAGGAATAAGACTACTATGTGAATTGGAGATGTATTTTCCACCTTCTTTTTTTGATATCATGGTTCATTTGATTGTTCATCTAGTCAGAGAAATCCGAATATGTGGACCGGTCTTCTTAAGGTGGATGTACCCAGTTGAAAGATACATGAAGATCTTAAAGGGATATGTCAAGAATCAGTATCGATCAAAAGCTTCAATCATAGAGCGATACGTTGCAGAAGAAGCCATTGAATTTTATTCAAGTTATATGACATCTTGTGAACCAGTGGGTCTTCCCAAGAGCAGACATGAACAAAAATGTGAAGGTAAGGGTGTTCGAGGTGTGAGAATTCAAAGTGTTAGTAGAAAAGAAGTTGACCAAGCTCATTTGTACATCTTAAACAACATTGTTGATGTGATTCCTTACATTTCTGAACACGTTAATGAAATAAAGGCATCACACCCAAGAATGAGTGAAAAAAGACATCTTAATGAACATGTGAAAACCTTCTTACAATGGTTTAAGAAAACGATTTATGCGACTCCACATGTTTCTGAAAGTTTATTGAGGTTATCTCGTGGGCCGAACACATATGTCATTAGGTATGGTGGGTACTATATAAACAATATTTCTTTTCAGACAAAGGTAGAAGATGAAAAAAGTAGAGTTTAAAATAGTGGCGTTAGACTACAAGCTGAAGCTGTGTAGTTTGCTAGTTCTAAAGACAAAAATCCAATCACAACATCCATGAGTTATTTTGGAATAATACAAGAAACATGGGAAGTTGTTTATGTCACTTTTAGAGTCTCAGTTATCAAGTGTAAATGGGTTGATATAAATTCTGGTGTCATGACAAATGACTTTGGTTTCACATTGGTAGACTTGAACAAGATGAATTACACTGAACCATTTATCATGGCTAGTCAAGCAAGACAAATATTCTACGTAAATGATCCAGCGAATAAAAATTTTGTTAATGGTTTTAGAAGGAAAAAATATGCAAGGATATGATGATGAAGATTCTCTTGATATACTTGAGACAACATCTGTTGCATCAAGACCCATTGAAGACTAAGTTGATGACGTTGCCGATGACATCCAGGCAATTCGTAGTGATCACAATGAAGGGATCTGGGATAAAACAATATCTTAATAGGTTGTGATATTTTTTGTATTGACTTTATATGTAATTTCATTATAATTGAATTATAACTAACCTTGTATATATTTTTCAGGTATGTCGGCCTTAGACTCAAGATCAGGACAGACCAGACGTGGTCGAGGCGTCACACGATGGTCAGATGTGACATCCAGACGCGTTGATGGGCCGAGGAGACATGTTGACATTGACCCTAGATAAGGTCAGGCATCAGGGCCAAATGCTGATATGTTTAGGAGTTATCTGGGTAAGTTAGCAAAAAGCCATGTCTCTATCCTTCATGCATCTTGGGATGACGTCCCAAAGGTCGACAAGAACCTCTTATGACAAGATATTCAGGTATGTTTACTTAAAAGAATTTTGATATACTTATTTCTTTCATCTTATTATGTCATTAACATGCTTTTTGTTTTAAACAACAACATTATGATATTCCAAACACAATACAGATTAGAAAGAAAGTGTTATAGCATATAGCAATAAGATGGAGGGATTTCAAAACAAGGTTGACACGACTATATGTCTTTGGAGATAGACAACATGAAAATCCATGTCAACATTATACCTTCACAGAGGAGGAGTGAATACAGTTTTGTGCATCTAGAGAGTTTGAGGAATGGAAGGTATGTTTCTTAACATTTACAAAGTCTTTCATTGAGTTCTTATGATTTCACACTTATGAATATACATGGTTTCACAGGGTAAAAGGTTAGTCGTCCAAGAAAGACAAAGGCTAAACAATGCACCACACTTGTTATCACGAGGTGGTTATGCGAAACTGGAAAAGAAAATTAGAAAGTCTAGAGCGGATGCCTTGGGGCTTGAGTCCCCGGACCTAGCACCCGCACCTGCTAGGTACGAGTTGTGGAACGCTGCTCGGACTAAATATGATGAGAACATGACATCTTCCTCAGTTGCCTTGATCTCACAAAGAATTGTAAGTTCAAATTCTAAACATTGTTTGATTGTGTATTTACCATAGCATGTTCTTCTAAGTAACTTAGCTTTTTTAATGTGCAGGATGAGTTGGTTGAGCAGCAGACTCAGGAAACATTTGGTGTCCAAGGTAGGGACGACATTCTAACAACGACCATTGGAAAGCCCGAGCACCCAGGACGTGTACGTGGAGTTCCTGGGGCAATTGGTCTTCGTGACTACTTTGGCCTTATATAGAAAAACACTCAATCAATGAGTCAGGAGGCACTGAGGCAGATGGATCTTTAGTGGGAGGAAAGACTCAACCAAAGCATGAGATCAATGGAGCAACGATTCATGGAGCAGCTACAAGAACAAAAAGAAATACAAAGAGTGCTTGAAGAGAAGTTGCATTCCATGACCTAGGGCACCATGGGGCCCGCTGAAACTCCCACACCACCACGTGTCAGCACTAGAGGATCATGCTCTGCTATAGAACCTACTCAGTATAGTGGTCAATATGAGTTGTTGGTTGATGGGGATCCCCCACGCATTATGCCTGTCGGACGAGTGCTTGAGGGAGGGCAAACTATTCATGGTGTTCCCATATTACCCCACCACGTGCGTGTGACGATTGACGAGGTTCAGGATCCCCAGGCTCAGGTGCCTATACCCACTCCAGAAATTAATTATGTGTGGGAGTCCATAGGATCATTTATAGTCTGGCCTAGAGCATTGATCATGTCACACATTGCTACTCCACAAGTATAATGTCTTTGTTATTAGTATTTCTATGTTAAATTTAAAAATATTTGTTGATAACTTTGAAATTCTTATCTTCAGTTCACATGTCTTCAGAACCAGCCGATTCATGATATAGTCATATATGAAGATGATGACATGGCTGAAGCGGATGATGATCCTCTATCAAAGCTAATGACAAGATTACCTAGGTTGAAGAGAGCATCATTAGAACTATACTAGGATTTGAGAGTATTTGGTCTCCCTCCCATGTGCCAGTATATATCACATTGACTGATGCATTGAAGGTGATTGGGGGAGACAGGATGTTGAATATTTCCATCATTCAACTGTGGTGCATGTAAGATAGTTAATTTTGTCTTCCATATTAGTTTTATTTAGATTCCTAGTTTCTAACAACTTAACTTTGTTGTTTTAGGTACATGGACTCAATCATTGTAGACCAAGGTCGGTCTTCCATGTATGGATATGTTGAACCTCAAGCCATTCAACCTTTTGGTAACACACTTGAAAGCAAACAACATTATTTGCAAACATGGATGGATGAGTCAAAAAGAGACGTTCACCTTGTGCCATACATTGATGTGTAGGTGTTATTATATGTAAAATTTCATTATTAAAGTTTCCTTGATTAGTTAAATAACTATTTGTCCTTCGTGATAGGTCGCACTGGCAGCTGATGGTCATCATTCCCGAACAATGTAAAATTATATGGTTTTGCTCGTTGGACAGGAAAATGAAAACTGACTTGAGAACCATGCTTCAAGGGTAAGTGTTTCTCCAAAAATGACTTTGAATTTGATGTTCACCTTAAACTTTTATGATAAATATAATTATATTAATTTTACTTTGTGTTTTCAATCTAAATAGAGTTATTGGTAAATCTCGAGGTCAACTAGTTCAAATTTTGTATCCAAAGGTTGTAAGTCACTTATACTTCTAATTCATTTTGTATGTTATTGAATGATCTAAATTCTTAACTATTTAGTTTGTTATTTTAGTGTAACCAACAGCTAGATTCGTGGGAACGTGGCTTCTATGTCATGGGTTGGATTAAGACCATCATTCGAGCTGTCATTACAGATGACTGGAATGAGGTAATGATGCATACCTTGAATACATTACAAATCAAATTCATCTTTAAACATATATGAAACCATAATGAATCTTTCTTCATTTTGCAGCACTTCAAGAGTACATCTCCTATACCAGAGGACACAATTAGGCAGATAAGGCAGGAGTGGACAACTTATCTTCTGCAAAGATGGAGCTAGGAACACTTATATTTGTTGTTGAACATTACTTAGGTTTAGTTTAAGTTTATATTTTGATAGTTTTGGTTTTGGATTGTTTTTTACATTAGTTTAAGTAGAACTTTCTTTATATGAAACGCATATATATTTTATACTATATTGTTTTGGGACAATTTTCTGTTTTTTAGGTGTGATTTTATTGCAAAAATAAATTAATTTTCTAAAAATAACACCCAGTAGACGTCGGTTAGTGCACTGACCGACGTCTATAGACGTCTGTCAATGCACAAACCGACGTCCAATGAGTTACATTAAAAAAAGGTTTCAGGGCCTATAGACGTCGGAGATGACCACATCCAACCTCTATATAGACGTCGGGTATACCCCTCTGACGTCTATATAGACGTCGGGCGTACCCCTCTGATGTCTATATAGACGTCGGGCGTACCCCTCTGACGTCTATATAGACGTCGGGTATACCCCCCTCCAATGTCTATATAGACGTCGGGGCAGCGTACTCGACGTTTGAGTAACGTCACCCACAAAGACGTAGGATACATATCAGACGTTAAAAGGCCAAAATAATAGACTTCTAAAGCCCTTTCTGCATTAGTGACATGGATATGGCACGACGAAGAAATATCATTTTCGACTATCTCCCAAAATAAAAATGTTATTGATTCCACCATGGAAGAAAATTGACCTGATGAAGACAAGTTAGAGGACATGATCCGCGATTTGGCGTAGAAAATTTTGCCAAAGCTCATGTGTATGAGACAATATCGACTAATGTAGAAACACCTTTGTATGACGATTCAACTAAGTTCACACGGGTGTCAGCGATTTTAAGACTCATGAATTTGAAGGCGACCAATGGATGGACTAATAAGAGTTTCATAAATAAGGTTCAACTAAGTTCACACGTTTATCTAAGGACGATCCTCTTGGTGCATTGCAACAACTTTGTGACATCATTGCAAATGAGCCTATGAAGGTTGAATATGATGCTAATGTATTTGGGAGAGGCTCTGAGGTCCTAATATACCTACATAGCCAAGATGTCAGGGAGCTTGCGTCGGGAAGAGAAGAGTTGAAGATTACATTAATTCAACTATGGATGATGTAAGTCTATGAGCAATTATTTATATAAAATTGATTTATATATATCAAGTA
The DNA here is from genome assembly GCA_034642375.1 of Vigna nakashimae. Classification (NCBI taxonomy): domain Eukaryota; kingdom Viridiplantae; phylum Streptophyta; class Magnoliopsida; order Fabales; family Fabaceae; genus Vigna; species Vigna nakashimae. The sequence goes on from CM067759.1 coordinate 19,919,225, forward strand.
TACTTATATCAAATGTAATTTTTGATTTCAAGTATATGTTTGGTGTAAGTAACAACTTGGGGTACAATGATGTCTATGGGTTCATTGATCCCCAAATCATTCATGAAACAAATAATTTTGATGACATCACAACATATCTCATCAACAACTTTGCAAGGGGGAATGACATATATTTTATTCCTTATATATCTAGGTAAGTGAAGTTTGTAAACTTCAAAGTTCCATATGTGATTTTAATATATAACAATTAAGTTATTATCAATTTCAGGCACCATTGGCAGGTACTTATTGTTTCCATACCGTAGAGCTATGTTGTGTGGTTCTGCTCATTGCACAAGTCTCCTCCCAAACATCTCAGACAAGCAATTGATTGGTAAGAACCTTATGTTTGAACTTTCTTTGTTATATAAATGAATACTAAATCCTCTTTTTTTTATAGTTCCATTGCAACACGTATGATGTTGGTCGGGAGATCAATTGCTAATGGTAGAAAGTTTGCATGAGTTACTCTCAAGGTTTGACATATGCTAAAGCCATACTTTCTTATAGTTGTTTTGTTTTAATGATTTTCACTAACTATTTACAATTGTGATGATATATTAGTGTAACAGACAGAGTGGGTCATATGAGTGCATATACTACGTAATGTATTGGATGACCCACACTATTCGTGCCCATATCAAAAGAGGCTGGGAAATGATAATATTTTGATCTAATGAATTTTGTTTTTCTCCATCATTTGGAATTCATATACACTAATTAATATCATGTGTCTTGTGTAGAGATTCAAGATTCCTACTCCATTTCCTGAGAAGCCACTTACATACCTAAGGAAGACACTTGCAAAACATTTAATTAGATTATTCAATAGTTCATAGTTATTATGATTTGATTTAAAATACATTAGCGCATTTTGATTTATAGTTATTAGACTTTATACATTATCATTTAAACATTGTGTTGTAAATCTTGATTATGTGTTGTTTTTGTGTTCTATATATTATGTTTTATATGCAGGTCTGTTTTTGTGATAATGGATATCACAAAAATAGACCTGCTATTAAAAAAATTCCAAGAGAATAATAATCCTCGGTTGTGGCCAAAATCAAGGTAGTAGGTTGTCCGTGATTTTAAAAAGAAGAACAAAAGGCTTTGGCATCAGTTCGAGCATGAACCGCTGCCATAGCCCCACGGTATTACCTCGGTTGAACAGAGGTAGTAAACCCTCCCCCCTTTTTTTTCTTCCTTACTACTTCGGGTGCAAGGAAACTGAGGCATAAACATTGGAGATATGAGGCCAAAAGTCACCCACCTTTTTACATCGCCCGTATATGGGGTCGGAACCGTTATCTATAGGCGAAAATAACCATTGTCGTTTCCCTTGACTACACTAGTGTTTGATCATAATTTTTTTAAAATTTAGCTACTTTTTAATTATAAAATTTCTAAAAAATAAATAAATAAATAATTATAATAAAATCATAAAAAATTTTATATTTACAATAAAATTATTTCCAACCATTCTTCACCTAATTTTAAAAATAAAATAAAACAAAATATATCATATTTTAAAATAAAAATATTGTTTTTCAATATAAGAAACTTTTTTGGGTGTGAGTCTTAGCTAATGCTTTTATCCGAAAAAGAAAATATAAAAACTTAATTATCTTGATCTGCATCCCAATATAACTCGGTTTTAGAAAATAACATATAATTTGAGTGTTCATTTTAGGTTACTAGTTGCACATTATGATCTTGTTTTATAGGTGTTAAGACTTGTCCATGTCTCAAAATGGCGTCCCAACATTATACTTATTTGGTAAACCCTCACAAGGTGGTTTATAGTTTACACCCCATAATAATTGTCATTTGATTTATTAAGAGGTATTTAAAAAATAAGCATAATAATGCACATACCTCAACTTAATATTATCATAATTTAAAATAGGAACATGACATTATCTTTATTCAAATAAGTTGATGTACTTTAATTAATAATAACTTCATTATTATCCATTGAAATTTATGAGATTGTCATTCATGTGGAGATGAGTGTCCATTCTTCCACCTAACTTATGGACTTTATTCTCATTATTCTTGACTACTCCGATACTTGTTTGACACATTAACCCTTTGATAAGAGGATGCAAAATATTTCTTTTTAAAACCTGACAAAGGTAAGAGAAATAATATTATGGATAATTAAATTCATAATAGATTTTTCTCTCACTTTCATATGTCTTCTTTTTTCATGAACATTTTTATAAAAATTTGATTCTCACTATTAGATATTTTTTTATCTTCTATTTTTAGTTTGTTTGTTATTATTTCTTATTTGTACTTTGGACTTAACCCATATTTGTTCTATTTTAAATAGAGAATCTTATGTGTATATTCAACACAAGATAGATTAATCGCATACATAATTTTCATTATATTCAACATGGTATCTAGAGCCTAAGGTTCTTTGAAAAATGTTTGTTTCCCCTGCCCACTACAATCGTCGACGTCATCATCGTCGTCATCGTCGCCACCGTTAAAGTCGTCGTCGCCGCCACCATCACCATCACTGGAGCATTAGTTTCAATCGGTGACCACAATTTTTCTCGTCCCGGCCAAGCAACCACAATGTCGTCGAGATTGCTACCATCGGAGTCTAGACCCGCTCTCACGCATCGATCACAATTTGCTTTTACTCTACTTTCTAGTCGCTCATGACAACATGTGTGTCGTTGTCTTCGACACATATCACCTTCATTGGACTCATCACAACCTCTTCTCTTTGGACCGAACCTGGTTATGTTGATTGGACCTCTTTTGAGTTTTAGGTTTTTACTCTTTCTTGCTTGTTCATGGCTTCTAACCTCTATTCGGTCACCAATAATCTGACTTGTCCATATATTAATTATGTCAATGTGCATTTATACATTGATAAGTTAGATGATACTACTACTAGTACTAGTAATAATAATAATAATAATAAGGCAAAGATGGAGATTGATAAATCTAAACAATTTTTATAACAAAAAATAAGAATATAAGATAAAATTGTAGATAGGGAAATGAGTATAAAAAGCTTGGGTTGAAACACGTAGATCATTGTCCTTCGAGAAAAAACATCCCCACTTTATGGGTAAGACAATTTATTATGTACTTCTTTCCTAAGATAAAACAACTCGTCAAAATTGATCCTTATGTAAAACAACTCGTCAATATAGAATAAAAGACTAAAAACAATTTTATATAAGATGTTGTTTTGTTGTGTATTTCCTTGGTACAAATATGCAATATTTAGAACTAGAAGAGAGTAAAATAGCAGTAAATTGAAATAAATATGTTTAAAAAAATAGTAATTTTTAATAAAATTAAAATTGTTAATCCATATATAACATTTACCTATAAAATCAATACTCTACAGGCTAATTTATTTATTTAAATTATATTATTTTTAACAATCCCACACATAATTTAAAAATTAAAATAAAACAAAATATACAATTTTCTAAAATAAAATATTTATTTTAGCATAAGAAACCTTTCCGGTTACACTTAATGCTTATAAACTTCTATCCAGGAAAAAACAAAGACTTATTTGTCTTGAGCTACATCCTTTCTAATTGAGCTTTAGTAAATAACTCATACTCGTGTTTATTTTAGGTTCTGATAAATGGTTGCACGTTACAACCTTGTGCACATATCTTGTTTCGCAAGTGTCATTTAGAGACTTGCCTACGTCTTAAAATGGCGGTCCAACAATCATACTCACTAGGTAAACCCTCAATGGGTGGTTTGTGACTCACAACCCTGCACTGGTTGTCATTGGATTTATTAAGAGGTATTTTAAAACATAAGGATAATAATGCACATTCATCAACCTTAATATTGTTACGATTCATAGTATACCTCTCATAAGAATGAGACATAACATTTAATCAAATGAGGTGGTGTACTTTAGTCAACAAGAACTTTGTTGTTATACATAAATGTCAATTCCATGTGATCATTATTCATGTGGAGATGGGTGTTTATTGTTGTAAACAATTTATGGGATTTAGTCTCATTTCCCTTGATGACTCAATTACTTATTGATGCATAAACCCTTTGGTAAGCAGATCCACAATATTTGTTTTCCTACCTAACAAAGTTAAGAAAAAGAATACCATGAATAATTATAAGTTTCTAATAAACTTGTGTCTCACTCTCATATGCCTTCTTTTTTATTAACAAATTTTCTATAAACTTTAGAGATAACAATTTGATTGTCACAATGCATTGAAATAAGAAATATATGCTTATTCAATAATGATAAATCATATAGAAAACTACAAAAAAGGCCCTCAACAGTAGTAGTAGCTACAACAATAACTTTTGCTTCAATGTAGATCATGAAACAACAATTTGTTTAGCAAATTTATCTAACACTACACCTTGGTAAAAACACAACTAATAGTAATTGATTTTATGTCACCAAAATCAAAATCCATTTTGAATTTATATATCCTTCAATAATCTCATAAATTTCACATATTAATGTCATTACTAGAAGAATCATAAATAGTATTATAATTAGAAAACAAAATAGTACTAGAGGTATCACAAACAAAAAGAAATTTAGTTAATTTATCCTTTAAAGGAAACATCTCTAGATTCCATAATAGTATTATAAGAAATTTCACTCCCTTCAGAATAAATAACCACAATTTTTTCTTTTCTTATTAAAAAGTATATTAACATTTGCAAGATACCCTACACTTTGAAATATTTTAAATGTGATTCTATTTTTTTTTTTCATAACTCATACAAAGTTTTATCACCATTATTATAAGGAATTCTATTTGAGAATATTACAAACAGAATATAAAGTTTCACCTCACATGACTTTTGCTAAGATAAGATCGTCTAGAGAATAGATTGTTTAAGCAACCCAAGTTTTAAAGTTTAACAAAAAGTATTTGAACAAAATATTTTTGTGTATAAAAAGATGTTTAAAGCAATAAGTGTGTAAAGAATAAAGATTTTATAATGTCAAAAACCAAGTTTATATATATAACGTTTTCTAGAAAGTATCTCTTTGAAATCACCTGATAGACTATATGAGCAAAACAAGCTAGCGTCCAACGAAAACATACGTTTATCTCTTATATAACACTATGGCTAAAATAAGTGCTTATTCAACACAGTGTTTTATCAAGCAAAACTTTCTAAATAAAACATCATCTGATGAATGACCGCTAAATGCTATAGCCTTTGAAAAAATATCTTTTGATTATATCATCTGATAAGTATATATGCTATATGTTTTACAAAACGAGAATGAAATGAAAAATGATAAAATGTGTTCAACATGCTACATTGTATAAGGCTTATCAACATTCAAAACATTTAATGCATGTACGATAAAGAACCTTGATGCTTGTATACTTGTTTCTTGATATTCGTGCATATCAATAAAGTAGAAAAATATTATCAGAATCACTACATCCAAGAAAAAGACACTATGAAAGAAGAAGAACCTTTTGGGAATGTGTCCCTTGAGCCATCCACCCTTTCACATCGTACAAGCTCAAGTTTCGCTTAAGGCGATGAGAAAATACTTTGAGACCTACAAAGTAGACTAAAGTTTGACTTTCCACCTCAAGGCTACTTGCTTTCCTAAAGTCAACTTTTATGTCTAACGATCATATTTCAAGAGAAGCTATATATATAGAAGAAAACATGAATAGAAGATGATGATGTTAATGCAAAAAAGATAACATAAGAAGAATAATGATTCAAGATTATTGTGCTCATATATCGTTTAAAGCTAAATATCTTTTAAGAGAAAAATCTTAGCAAAATATAAAACACCTCATATTGTTTATATCCTCTCCTTGAGAGTTATAATCTTTACCTTTTCTCTTAATATTGTTTGTGTTGTAAATTATGAAGAGAATTTAAACACTTGTCTAAACATGTTGTCTTGGTTTAGAATCAGGAGTGACTAAACTCGGTCTAGTCGTGTTGACTAGGGAACCAAGAGTGGTGAAAATACTTATTGTAAACCAGGAGTGGTTAAACTCGGTCTAATCGTATTAACTAGGGAACCAAGAGTGGTGAGAATACTCGGTGTAAACTTAGAGAGGTAAAACTCATGTAATATTGGAAAAGATTAGTGAAACCCCTTAAGAGTTCTTAATGGGAAACTGGACGTAGCTTAGGTTGAGTAGGTTGAGTGAACCAATATAAAAACTTGTGGTTTAGTGCTTTATTATTCAAAACGTTTTCCATTTACTCATCCAATAAAGACCAATGTCTAAGCATTTTACAATCTATATACTTTGTCCTTATAAGTCATTAGACGCTCCATAGTGAAAAAAGTTCAAAAATTTTATTCATCCCCTTCCTTCTCTAATGTTGTTCCTATGTATTTTTGTTGTATAAATGCTGACATAATCACGAACAAAATTTCCTGAGGCTTGTAGATTCACTGTCCTTAAGGACTTATCCGCGGTGTATTGCGCAAGTCCCCCAGGATACAACAGGAACTTCTCAGAATATCTCTGAGGATCTCAGAACTAGCAAGGATCTCTAAAAAGAGTATAAAATAAACCCAGAATAATCTTAGAAGAGGAAAAGAAGAAAGGAGAAGGAGAGAAGAGTGCTTTTGGTGTGTTTTGGAATAGGGGAAAAGTTCTCTATTTATAGAGTTAGGAAAGAATAAAATCAATAAAACACAATAAAAGCCATTAAATATTTTACCGTTGGAGCACTTAATAAAATCAATTTAAACGTTATTGGCAATTAAAGTTTTGACCGTTGCAATCCAATGTTTTCTTTTGCAATAATCTAACATTATTACAACAATCCCCCACTTATTGCAAAAGAAAAAAAGATAAGAAACTTTTATTCTGGGTCTCATACGATGTAATGCATCGGACCTGGTATAGCAAGCTATATGAACCAGTCTTAGATTGAAATACTTAACACACAGTGTAGTTGGTATAGCAAGCTATATGAACCAAAGACACTTGACGTGTGTTAGAGGTTTATCAATCACAATACACCCCCACAATCCTTGCTGTTATCGCTGTGTTGCGCTTACTAGGCCATGCGCGTGCCCGGTATTCATGAGTGCTCTAGAGATCATGCCAAGATCTCATGCAAGCGGCCCCACTCGACACTCATATAGGTGATTTCATCAAGTGTATGCTGCAAATCATACACCACCCATAAGGGATATGAAAATCATTAAAACTTTGTTTAAGACAAAATTCTATCACCGTATAGAATTTTAATGACAAAGTTTAACCTCTCAATAATGCAGTCTCTAGCACTTTCACACACACCATAGGAAGGGACATAATTGATTAAAATCAATTTAGTGCTATCAGAACTAACAAGTAACTTGTTTTTACCAATATGAACCTTATTCATGGGATCTCCAATCACAAAGGTTAGGTTACCATCACTTGTTTGTTTGCAAGTGGCTTAAGTCCCATTCCCCTCAATGTTTCTAATATCATTTGTCTTCCCATGGGTTTTGTCAGAGGATCTGCTAGATTCCGTTCTGACTTCACATAATCAATGGAAATAGTTCCACTCTTTAGCAACTGCTTTACCAAATTGTGTCTCAATTGGATATGTCTATTATTTCCATTGTAATTCTTGTTTTTAGCTATAGCTATTGCCGATTGGCAATCACAGTGTATTGACACAGATGGGGTTGGTTTCATTCCTAGTGGAATGTTTGCTAAGACGTTTTTCAACCACTCAGCCTCACTACCAGCCATCTCAAGAATGACAAACTCAGATTCCATTGTTGATCTTGCAATAATTGTTTGTCTGGCTGATCTCCATGTAATCGTACCACCCCCAAGTGTGAATACATAACCACTAGTGGATTTTGTGTCATCTGAATCAGATATTCAGTTAGCATCATTGTACCCTTCTAGTATAGTGGGAAATCCACTATATTCAATGGCATAATCCATTGAACCTCTTAAGTATCTCATAAGCCTGGAAAGTGCATCCCAATGTTCTTGATTTGAACATTGAATGTACCTACTCAGTCTACCTACTGCATAAACAATATCAGGTCTAGAAAAACTCATCCAGTGCAATAAGCTCCCAATTATCTGGGCATACTAAGGCTGAGATAATGATTCTCCTCTATTTTTCATTAATTTAGAATTAACATCATAAGGGGTACTCACTGGTGAGGTCATAAAACCTAAACTTCTTAATAAGTTTCTCAATATATTGTTCTTGGGATAGTAATATACCTAAAATCACATTGGCTTCACTTATGTCTTTCTCAATATATTGTTCTTGGGATAGTAATATACTATCTCCCTTCCTTATGATTCTAATACCTAAAATCACATTGGCTTCACTTATGTCTTTCATGTCAAAGTTTGATCCTAGAAACAATTTAATTCTAGCAACAATCTCATTGCGTGTACCAAAATTTAGCACGTCATCCACAGACAAACAATGACACAATTCCCATTTTCAAATTTAGAATACTATCAATATCATTAAGTGAAAAGCCAAAATTTATTTTTTGAGTAATTATGTAAAATTACCTACACCCCCACAATTTTAAAATATTTAAGATTGGTAAACGAGAAAATACCTGATTGTGTTTTTCTCTTTGTAGGTAAAATATACGAAAATTTACTCAAGTACCTCATCTTCTTTGTCCTCATCCGCAGTCCTTACAAATTCGATCAAAAGCATCGTTGCTGCGAGCACCTTGGCAGCCTCCGGAAGTTATGGGTTTCACAAACATTGTCTGAGTTCTGAAAACAAAGTTTTGATCCTCCGGGATTGAGTTGTTGATGTCAGCCATAAGTCCTTAAGATTGTTGTATAAATGCTGACATAATCACGAACAAAATTTCCTGAGGCGTGTAGATTCACTGTCCTTAAGGACTTATCCGCGGTGTATTGCGCAAGTCCCCCAGGATACAACAGGAACTTCTCATAATATCTCTGAGGATCTCAGAACTAGCAAGGATCTCTAAAAAGAGTATAAAATAAACCCAGAATAATCTTAGAAGAGGAAAAGAAGAAAGGAGAAGGAGAGAAGAGTGCTTTTGGTGTGTTTTGGAATGGGGAAAAAGTTCTCTATTTATAGAGTTAGGAAAGAATAAAATCAATAAAACACAATAAAAACCATTAAATATTTTACCGTTGGAGCACTTAATAAAATCAATTTAAACGTTATTGGCAATTAAAGTTTTGACCGTTGCAATTCAACGTTTTCTTTTGCAATAATCTAACATTATTACAACAATTTTAAATTTAGACAAACTAAAACTTGTATCATAACATTTATCATATAAAACAAAAATATTTATTTTGTTACACCGATAAATTGAAACTATACGAAGATATTACTTCATGAATAATACCATGAATTTCACCACAATCACTCATTTCTAGAGATTATATTCATTACCTCTATAATAGTAAAAAGTGTCAATTATCTTTCTAATTGATTTTATACCTTAAAATTATATAATTTGAATAGTTTCTGACCAAACTTCTCAGTAACAACATGTCATATATAATAACTTTCAACATTTGTAATAACAACCAAAAAAACTACTAAATATTTTATTACAGGATAAAGGCATAACACTTAAACAAACCATCACAAATATATTTTTTCCCAATGAAAACACATGTCTAGAAATAACAACCCTATTGCAATAAAAAACAACTTTATCACATCATTAGACAACAAAGAAGTTTCTAAATTCAGAGACATGAAAGTCTGTGTTTAAAATAAGATAGTTTCTATGAGACAACTCTAACTTCATTTGTCATACTCTCATTTCGCATACTTACCATACATGTGCTTGTTTTCTGATATCAACAAAAATATTTTTTATTAGCACACACATGAATTAGTAGTCCCATAGTCTATAAACTAATCATTAGAGTTAAAAACATAATTTAACTTAAGGTTAATGACATGTACCTTTTAGATAGGAAATTATATGCAACACCTATAGTAATACAATTAGCTTCAGGTTTAGAATTAGACTGAAAATTATGAAAAAGCATAAAAAAATGATGTTTTCCTCAACACATATACACACAGTCAAGACATAAAAAAAATTCAAGTTTGTTTTAAACTTTGAGCACAACCAAACTCATTAAAGGAGACAACTTTTAAATCATAAAAGTCATAAGCATAATGTCAAGTAAAATAATTCCTTCTAATTTCATTGAAGAAATAATATTTTCAAACTCATGAATCTGATTAAAACTATATTTATTATCACTCATTTGGAATTAAATTATTTTCAAAATAAAGTCCTTTTGTTTTACATATGTATATTTTTAGTTCAGGTGTTTCCTATACTCAATATGGGTTTTAGTATGTCAAATTATTTTGTAAATGTTATCAAGTAAAACATTTAAAGGATGAAATAACATATCTTTGTAAAAATATCATGTTTAGAAAGATAAAAGGTTGACTAGTCATTTAATAGAAAAAAAAAACAAGAAGTTTTAAAAATCACATATCAAATATTGAGTGAGCCATTATTTTATTTGTCCACAATTTCATTTGTTGTTATGAGTAAAAAAGGATGAATATTATGTATCTTATTCAATAATAGGGAGAGAGTATTATATATATATATATATATATATATATATATATATATATATATATATATTTGTTTAAAATAATATAAAATGGAATATAAATATAAAAACAGAATATAAATATATGAACATAAATGCACAGATATAAACGAAAAATAAATTAAATCCAATATCCTTGTTAAACTGATTTTTGTCGCCTAAAATCAGAACAAACTAATTTTCTCCACTAATGAAGTATAGGAAAAACCTAGTATCAATCCTCGGACTCGACTAGAATTAAGCTTAAAATGTAGAATTAATTTTTGTTACTATTTATTAACTACAACTAAAAGACAAGGTGGGGGAAAGAAATGAAAACAACGAAAGTAAAAAGAAAAAGAAAAGGTAAACTAAAATCTATTCAAAGAAAGAAAAAAATGAATTGCAAGAAAAAAGAAATAAAAATCTAAACTACTAAGAAATAACCCTAAAATGTAAAGAAAAGATGGTATGAGACAAGAACAAACAATGCTATTTTAAACGAATATAAAACCTAAGGAATCTAAATGTTAAATGAAATGAGCCTAAATGAAATGATACAATAAAAAAAAATGAACTTAATATGGACAGAGAAAGAATAGTATAATGAAATGAAAAGTCAAAGTGGAACGAGTAAAGAACCTAATATTTAAGAATTTAAAATCCAAAATCCAACTATCAAAATTCTCAAACAAAAAGAAATGATCAATTCAAAAAATTAAGCAAAGACAAAACAATATAAATGGATGAAGAATTACTAAGTCAAAATCTAGAACACCTGAAATTATTACTCAAACACTAAATCATTGATTAGATTCATGAATTGGAATCCAAAATGCAAGGGTTAGCAAAACATAGTATTTATTTGAAACTCAGGAAGACATCTTGTAAAGGTATAACCTCTTTGGAGTAATTAAGTCCCAAATCAAAACTTAGTTTGTGCAAATGCATACTCTCTATAACAAACCTCAACAATTTCAACTCTAATTCAATCTTCTAACTAATACCAACAAACACATATAAACTTCAAGATTTCTATCTAAACATCAACATCACAATTCACTATAGTAAATCCAAACAAACTTAAAAATTTGCAAGAAAACAATAAAGAACTAACACTTAACAATCATGAACATTGAATCCAGACCAAATATTTTGATTCATTTAGTGTTTTGAATTGCACCCTGACTCAAAGAGACACCTTGGAAAAGAAAAGCTCACCGTGGAGTCAATAAAGTTTCACTTATTAGAGAAAATAAAGTGCAGTTTCACAATCCAAAACCTAAATAAAACCAAAACTTTTTTATTCTGAAAAGACAACAATAGCATAATTGAATTCATAGTATTTTTTTCTTCATTAGACTCATCTCTAAACTCAAGAAGACATCTCGTTAAGTCATGCTCACTGTGGAGTCATGTAATTCCCTAAGGAATTTCAACTGTGTGGAGTCACAGACTCTAAATCCGAATTTTCAAAACAAAACTAGAAAGGCTCGCACATCATTGATCAAGAACACAGATGTAATGAAACAGAGCAAATCAACAAGCACTCAACACGTAAAAACATCAAGAACGAAAGTATAATTAACGAGAAACAAAGAAAACACAAGAATATACCAAACAATGTATGAACGAGAACACAAGAACTCGCATCTACCGATAGCGCGTAAACCCTAATCGATGAAAGCGGTAAACTTAGAATTACTTTCTATTCTACTCAGAAACTAAAACTGTAAAAGCTCTGTGAAAGTAAAGTGTGTGTAATTACATGAGGAAAACCCCTTTATACAGGGTCGGAAAAAAAATGAAAGAAAAGAAAGACGAAAAGTAAAGAAGAAAACTTGCTTTCGTCACTTCAAGCTTTTGATCGAACGATCACCATTTCTTTTCTTGTGCTCTACTCGTCTCAGCCCTCCGATCAACTTCCATCTTTGTTGCTTCAGCTCCGGTCACCTCTTCGGGCAGCTCCTTCAATCAGGTCTGCGAGCTCAGTGGGTGACACGAGCACGAGCTCGTCTTTTCTCCCTCATTATTTCACTTTGCTCTCTGCCCTAGCTCAAGGGTGAATTTCTTTTTCTCCAAATGACGTGCTCAAGCGATGAACCCCTCTAAGGAGCAGCACCTAAATGAATGAATGTATTTCACTTAAGTTGGAGCCAACCCATTCCATTGCATCATCTAAGCAGTCCAATGCTCAATGTATCAATACATCACAGCGACCCAGCAGTGCAGTGAACCTTTAGCAGCCCAATTCTTATAAATTGATTCAGCCTTAGCCTTTCAGCTCAATAGATTCAGCCATGGCCCAATTAATTTGTGCAGCAACAGTGGCCCAGATGTGCACTTCAATCAACATTTCAGTGGCCCAATCTAAGTGCAACAACTCATTTTATTTCATATTTGCATAAAAAAAAATCAATACCAAATTAAAGAAAAGAAAAGGAAATCTAACAATTAAAAAGAAACATTTTTGTCAAAGATTTTCTTAAAAAAATATAAATTCTCTAATTATTAACAAAAACTAAAAAATACTCCTAAAAATCTATTTTTAACTAAAATTTTACAAATCTAAAGATTTAAAGAAAATTTCTAAAACTAACCTAATTCTACAAAATTAAAGACAAAAATATACTATCCTAGACTTCTAAACACAGAAAATCATGCAAAATTGAGGAGTTATAACACTCCCACACTTAGACAACTACCCTCCTGGGAAGAGACAAATTAAAAAGAAAAACAAAAGTGGCTAGAGGAAGTCTTTGGACTCTCTAGCCTGACATTCAAGAGAGAATAATTTCTGATTTCAGAAAATTCAATTCTCATTAAGCTCAAAAGTGCCAATACAAGAGAGGAGTTGGGTATTTATAGTAACCCATGCTCCTTAAGAGCTAAACTATGAAAGGTAAAAATACAAAAGGAGGACTACGTCAAGCAGGATTCCATCATACCCTCCCTCTTAAAAAAAGATTTGTCCTCAAATCTGGCAATTGCCTTATGAAGAAGCTCCACACAATCTTTGGGAGCGTGGTCATCTTGGAGTGGCTTTATTCTTTTATATTCACTTTTTCTTCCTCCTGGATCAAACACAAATCTGCAATAAACATCAAATATATTTTTAATTAATATCAATCCAAGAAAGAATTTTTCTATAAAAACAAGGAAATAAGGACTTCTAATATTTTGTGTTATCACATTTGGAAATTCTAAAAGTCCAAATTCACTTTCATCTTGAGTTAATTCTTTCCTAAAAGATTTGAATAATTCAAGATTTAAATTGTCATATTTTGAAAAAGTTTGCATAGAATATGAGATGACAATTTGATTGAAAGAGAAGTTAAAAATTGAAAAGTAATCAATTATTGGAAAAGAATTAAAAGTTTGGAAACCTTCCCTTTTAGGTTCCATGGTCTTTAAAAGAATAGGATTTTTCATCAGTAACAATTTCTCCTTTTCTTTCTTCTCTCTTTCTTGCCTTTCTCTCTTTTCTTCTTCTTTTCTCTCTTTTTCTTTTCTCTCTTCTTCTTTTCTTTTATCTTCTTCTCTTTCTTCCTTTTCTTCTTCTCTTCTTAATTCCTCTCTTCTTCTCTCTTCTCTTTTCTCGTTTTCTTCTCTCTCTCTTCTATTCTTCTTTCCTTTCTTCCTTTTCTTTTCTCTCAATCTCTCTTTCTCTTTTCTTATCCTTGATCTCTTTAAGTCTTGCCCCAAATTCTAATTCTCTACGAAGAAACCCATGATCATTTAAACTCTTAAGAAATAATTTTCCATCATCAATGTAATCCCTAATTAGTTCTAGGTTTCTTTTAATGCTTGAAGGCACAAACTTTCTTCTCATGCAAGCTTTTAAATCATGCCAATCATGTATGGAAGACTTTCTACCTTTCCTAACATGATATCGTCTTTCATTCCACCACTCTCTTGCATGCTCTTCTAACTTAGAGAGATATATGCTAAGTACATAATATTCACTCTCTTCATAAAACCAAGGATTTATTTTATCAATTTCTTTTTCCCAAGCTAGGTATGTTAATGCACCTATGTCTTTACCAAAGGATGGAAGATTCCTAGCTTGTTTAAACATTTCATCAACATTATCTAACCTAGAAGACCTATATGAACTATAAGAAGACATCTTTGTTTTTAAAAGTTTTCTTAATCTAAAGGGTTCAAAACTTTCACTTAGACAAGTCCCAGGTAAGAGAGGTGAGCTAAAGAGCTGCTTAAGTACCAAGTCTTGCCTTGCCAGAAATGTCTTAGGCTACTAACTAATTACCCCTTAAACTAAAATCACCTTTAGAAATAAAGTACAAAACTCAAACAATTAAACACTAAAAGACTAGACTCTTCGGACTCTAATGTGAAGAGGCTTAGAGTTTAATCCCTTTTAGCCTAATCACCCCTAAATGTGAACACAAAATCAAACAAATAAAACACTTAAGAAACTAGCGGACTCTAATGACCCCTACGAGATACACAAATCAAGTCAATATTAAAGTCTACTCCTATGGTGAAGCTTGTAGCTTTGGCTAACAAGACACATTCACCTGTCTAGCTATGCTAAAAAATCAAAGCAATCAATAATAGTTGCCAAGAGTTTGAAAGAGCACCAAGGACTCTTCCAAAGAACTTGGACTTTATAAAAGGCCCTTTTACAAAACAAAAGCTAAAGCTAACAGTAGGCTAACACAAGCCTATTACAAACAAATTGAAGAAAAACAATTACAAAAGAAAACAACTATGCTAGGCTGCTACGGTCCTGGTCCACTTCATTCCGCTTTGTTGCTCAACTTTAGCTTCTACTATCAATTCTCTTGGTCTCTCCTGATCCGTTTTCTACAAAGGCAAATGCATAGATCTTCAATCAAAATTTCCTTAGCTAAAACAGATTACACAAAGTGATGTGTATATATATGGCAGTAAGCACTTCCCTTTTCTCGGTCTTGTGCCCTTGATGCAGTTACAAAGAAAATGTCTTTTGCTCTCTAGGAATAAACTGCAAGAAAATCACACCCAATTCAGCAAATCACATCATCCAACAAATTGCAAGCTATAACACAAACAGTTTAAACAAACAGAAGCAATATAACTAAGCAACTTCCCTGATTAATTCTATTTCTAGTTGTTGTTTTTAGTGGACTTTGTTGTAGGTTCTTCCTCGTGCTCATCTAATCAGCAGATTCATTCTTCACTTGTAGAATCCTACACTCTATTCTTGCAACTGATGCACTAGCTATATGACACCAAGTAAATCAGATCTGCACACACCAAAATCAAACCAGATTCTATTAGACACATGCAAATGGTCATTATACCAGATTCAAAGGGATGTAATTCTAAGCTGAAACCAAACTGATTAAACAACCACCCCAGTCTAATCAAAATCAGATTAATCCAATACAATGCAGAATAATTCCAATTTAGAATTCAGATTGGCTAATCCTAGTGTACAAAAACTGTCATACTAGATTCAACATTATAGCAAGAATAGTTCAACCAAAACAAAAGCAATTTAAGGTGAAAGAAACTCCCTTCAGTTCAGACGGCTGCTACTGGTTGCTCAAGCTATACTCCTGCTCATTCTAAACTAATCTCAACTTCTATTGGACACCCTGCACTAGTTCATTTCTACATACAAAATCAAACTCAAATCCAGCAAATACAAATAGGAATGGACATTAACCAGATGCAATGGGTGAAAAGAATGATGTGCTTAATTCAACCTCAACGTTAGAATTGGAAATTAAGTGCTTTAGTCACTTCTTAAAATTGAATGATGCTTTGGCATTTAAAACAAGTTCATGCACAAGCCTAATTACTCCAAGAAAATCAATTCATGCATAAATCAGTCCATGAACAACTAACTAGGTGGCATGCAAGGGTATGCAATTAATCAATTTGAACAAAACTGAAATCTACATGTGATTAATACCAGGAAACTATTTTCTATATGCATTTGGAAAAATGATCTCAACAAAGAAATAATGATGGTGCTAATCAAGACTCAACAGATTTCAACAATTGTAAGCAAACCATGAAATCAGTAATCACATTCAGACATATAATATCTCAATGATTTCAGCGAGCAGTTTATAATCTAAAATGAATGCAAGAGCATATTAAAATGAAAACAATCACAATTGCTCTAGTTTGATCACTCAAACTCCTTTTCCCTGCACAGTGAACAATCACAAATAGTTAGATTAACAATGAATTCTCTATTTCAAAGTACCAAGGAATTAGGCAAAGTTAGCCTCACTAAACTCACTACACTTAGGCTTCTCTTTTGAAATTTAAAGCACATAAATGAAAAGGTTTGGAAGGGAGATTCTCCCTTGGCAGTTCAAGGCTTGAGAGTCTTTTAGACCACCACCACCTAAGATGCTACCAAGCACACAAACCTTCTTTCAAATTCTAGAAACCAAAGTGTAAAAAATTCTCATTTCAGAAAAAGGCTAGGCTAAACAGAGTAATGGACAATACAAAACCACCAAGAATGTAAGCACCAGATAAGGAAACTGACAACACATCAGAGAAACTGACTCAAGATCAGATTATGAAAGCAAACAAAGCTCAAATTAGAACAACTGAACAGATTTTACATGTAATGTAGACAAAACTAAGACAGCGAACAAGTGACAAACAAGAAACAAAGCTATTTAAGAAGGCACAAAAACTGAACCTACCAAAGGATCTAGAACAGATTCATAAAACAAGAAACAGAAACAAGTTGCAATATCGTCAAAATTTTAAGCTCAAAGCAATTGAGTGAAACTGTTTGATGAAATGCTAATAGAGAACAATAGTTTTCTGGTGCATCAGGTTTCAGAAAGGTTAATTGCATAGGTCTTTCAGCTTTTTACAACTATGTAAATGTTTCTTTTGTCAATTGTTTTTTTTATATGGAAACAGAACGACCAAGCTTTTGCTGCAATGACAACTCAATTTCACATGCACCAATCACAGATTTCAGAAAAGGCAACCAACTAGCAACTTGTGAATGAAAAATGCCAAAAATTTGGTGGTTTATAGAGTGAAAATGCTTAGGGCAGCTATAACTCGTGGTTTCTTTGCATCATCAGTTTCAAACAACTAAAACAAACTTGTTTGTAAAGGAAATAGATGCAGAAACACACTATCTCAAAATTTGACTTAGTCAGCCCCCAAATTACTCAATGTAAGCAACTTAACCACTGAAATTTTGACTCAATGAAATCAAATAGCTTTTGATCAGCTAACTAAACTCAAAAAAAAAATTTAAAGTTTGAAAAACACACTATGAAATTAATGTAAGATGTCCAGCAAGGATCTATATGCTAGACCAGATTCAAAACACAAAGAAAATAGACTCAAGCAAAGTAATGCAGATCGGCCAACTGCAAATGAGACTCTACTGGAGTTTTCTCAGTGCAACTAAGCTTTGCCAAAGCAATTCATTGCTTATATAATATGCACATGGTACTGGCTCAATTAATCAGATGCATCTCAATGCTAAATTCTCAGTCAAGTGCACAAAATAACCAGAAACAGATTAGGCACCAAATAACTGCTGTGAACCAATGCAAAGCTGCATCTCATGTCAAACACTAAGCACCCGAGCTCTTAAATGAATTTGTCATTGCTCATATGGTGTGTTGATGTTGATCAACAGCTAACATGCAACAAAAACCTTAAGAACATATTACAACTGAATTAAAAGACAAATAAGCAAATTAACATGACTTTGACAGTAGATTTCAAAACATAAAAGACTCAAACAAAAATTTGCACCGAATTAAAATGATAAAATACTGACTCAAGGTAAAGACTCAAACACAGAACAAACAACCTTATCAGAATTTGGAAACCTAAACACATGAACATAAATTTCACTGAATGAAGATGCACGAACAAAAATTAAACACAAGACAGTAAAGAAATTAACTAACAACGCGAAAATGAAAGAAATTGAACGCACATCGTTAAACCAGAACATGAATCAAGTAGCGGAATGGAAGAACAAAATCAGGATCAAGACAGAATCAAAACACAAAACTAGAACAAAGACAGAGACGCGAATCAAACTGAAACAAGAATCGAAACAGAGATACTTACCTTTGACGCGTGGACGACCAAAGCTCATGATACTAACTGATGGACGAGCGTCCAAGGAGATGACGAAGGTGCGTGTCGCGATGTCCTTCGAAGCTTCCTCTAGAGATGAACGCAGCGGAAAATGACAATAACTCGTAGAAGAACAAGAAATAAAGGATTAAACTCGATAGAAACCCTAGAAATGGAAGGAAACCAAATATGAACCGATTAATCGGTTCAAAATGAAGATTGAACGGTGGAAAAGGTTTGGAACAGATCAAGAGTAGTTTTAATCGGTTAAAATCAGAGAAAATTATCAAAGATGAAGAAAACCTAGCCAAATGTGCAGATGATTTGGAGACAATGGAAGAAAGATGAAGAAACTGGTGAATATGATACTTACTGAGAAGAAGAGATGGATCTGTGATGAAGAATGGTTGGTGATGATGAAGAACACTCTCGAGAAATAATCTGTCTCGAGAGAGAAACGTGAATAAAGAAAAATGAAAAGTGATGTGCTGATGAAGATATGAACGAGGACGCGTAGCTGCTGAATGTATAGGCAGCTTCGAGTACTAATGTGAGGTGGCAGTGAAGAAGGGTGGCAAGGAGGTGAGAGAAATAAGTAGAGCACAGTAAAAATGGAAAATGAAAATGGAGGCAGTGTGCTTGGAAGGTGGCTAGAGGAAGTCTTTGGACTCTCTAGCCTGACTTTCAAGAGAGAATAATTTCTGATTTCAGAAAATTCAATTCTCATTAAGCTCAAAAGTGCCAATACAAGAGAGGAGTTGGGTATTTATAGTAACCCATGCTCCTTAAGAGCTAAACTATGAAAGGTAAAAATACAAAAGGAGGACTACGTCAAGCAGGATTCCATCAAAAAGCAAAGATTCAATCTACAAAGGAAAATTCTAAACACATAACAAGAACTTCTAGATTCTATTCCAGCTAACTCAAACATGCTAAAACACACCAATTCCTAGCTATTTAATTAAATCAGAACTGCACAAAAGTAATTTCAACTTCAGACTCAAGCTTCAGCAATTTCAGCAAGCATTATAACAGCTTAATCCAATCAAAATCAGCAAAGCAAACATATTGACAAGTAGCAGTTAGCCTCAACCTCACAGGATGTAGTGTATGCACTTAAATCACTCAAGTGTTTAGGGACAATCCTGTTTCACTCAACCATGTCATGCCAACTACCATTCACAACTTTGAAAAGACTCTAAATGACAGTGCTTGACTCAAGATTTCTCTAAATCAATAAGTCTTTATTAGGCTTGTAATGTATATGGATTGGAATGAAAACTAGGAAAAAAAATGGAAACTGGAAAAAAAATCAGAGCAAAAATGAAGTGGAGAATGTGAAGAAAAGGAAGAAACCTAGAACTCAATGCAAGGTCTAACTTTTAATCTTTGGCCAGCCTATTTTTCTTTTTTCTTTCTCTGGTTTTCTTTCTCTGACATTCATTTCAGATTTTTCTTTCACTTCCTTTGCTATCTTTCTCAAATTTTTTTTCATACCTGTTCATTCTTTTCAATTCAACCAGACTTTTGCAGATCATTTTTCTTTTCTTTTTCACCTCTAGCATCACTCTTTTTCATGAAATCACCAAGTTCTAGACTTCTCCCTAAATCTCACAATTCTCTAAGGTGATCAATGGGTGGGAGAAATGGATTGAAATGGATGGAATCAAGAAAAGAGCCTAAAGCTCAAAATAAGGTGCAATGGTAAGGTATGAAATGGGTAAGCTAAACTGGAAGAAAAAAGAAGGATGACTAGATCATATTTAAAGTATACCAAGAGTAAGCACATCACAAAGAATCAATGCAAAATTAGAATGACAATTAAACATGCATGTTATCACACAAGAAAGACAAAAACTGGCCCAAAATCTCTCAAGGGTTAAAAATTGTTAAAACTAACTTGCTACTCATCCTATGCAATAATTACTGAATTGAAATGAACTAGAGACTGCAAAAATTAATGCTAGAGCTACCTCTGCCTAAATTAATGCAAAACCAGTAATCTTCCTTGCCATGGCTCTAGTAAGAGGTCCAATGTGATTTCTTGATGGTTTTCCATCAGACCCTCCCTCTTGAAAAAGATCTGTCCTCAGATCTGCTTCATCCTGTTGATCATCTCCTGTGAAAGGAATTAAATCGCAGATGTTAAAAGTAGGACTAACACCATAACTTTTAGGAAGGTCTAATATGTATGCATTATCATTTATCCTTTTGACCACCTTGAATGGACCATCTCCTCTTGGACTAAGTTTGGATTTCCTTTGAGAGGGAAATCTTTCCTTTCTCAAATGAAGCCAAACTAGGTCTCCTTTTTCAAAAACTATTTTCTTTCTCCCTTTGTTGTTGTATTCTGCATATTTTTGAGTTTGTTTTTCAATTTAGATTTTGACTTTCTCATGTAACTTCTTGATAAACTCCGTTTTAGAAGCACCTTCTTTATGAAGAAAAGAAGATGATTCTGGAAGAGGTAGTAAATCAAGAGGTGTGATAGGGTTAAAACCATAAACAACCTCAAAAGGAGAAAGATTAGTAGTCTTGTGGACTACTCTATTATAAGCAAATTCAATATGAGGTAGATGTTCATCCCAAGATTTGTTATTTCCTCTTAATATTACCCTTAATAATGTAGATAAAGATCTATTTACTACTTCATTTTGCCCATTAGTTTGTGGGTGACATGTAGTAGAAAATAAAAGTTTAGTTCCAAGCTTTTCCCATAAAGTTTTCCAAAAATGGCTTAGAAACTTCACATCTCTATCAGACACAATAGTTTTGGGTAAGCCATGCAATCTCACTATTTCTTTAAAGAAGAGTCTAGAGATATAGCTAGCATCATCTACTTTGTGGCAGGGTATAAAATGAGCCATTTTACTAAAACGATCTACTACCACAAATATAGAATCATACCCCCTTTGAGTTCTTGGCAATCCTAAGACAAAGTCCATGCTTATGTCCTCCCAAGGGGTATTAGCTATAGGAAGAGGTGTATAGAGTCCATGAGGCATAATTTTGGACTTAGCTTATAAACAAGCTATACATTTAGAACAATGCCTTTGAACATCTATTCTCATGTGTGGCCAATAAAATTTACTTTTCAAAATGTTTAGAGTTTTATCAACTCCATGATGGCCCATGAGTCCTCCTCCATGGCTCTCTTTGATAAGAAGTTTTCTAATGGATCCTTGGGGTATACAAAGTTTTCTTTTATTAAAAAGATACCCCTCAGAAAGATAGAATCCATCAAAAGGCTTCTTAAGACATGATGAATAAGTGGATGCAAATGTTTCATCATTTTCATATAACTCTTTTATGTCATCAAATCCTAATATTTGGGATCCTAGGGTTACTAATAATGCATGTCTTCTAGATAAAGCATCCACAACAACATTAGTACTCCCCTTTTTGTGTTTGATGACATAGGGAAATTGCTCAAGATATTCCACCCACTTTGCATGTCTTTTGTTTAGCTTTGCATGCCCTTTAATGTACTTGAGAGATTCATGGTCAGTGTGTATGATGAATTCTCTAGTTACCAAGTAATGCTCCCAAGTTTTTAAAGCTCTAATGAGGGCATACAACTCTTTGTCATAGGTAGGATAGTTTAAGGTAGGCCCCCTAAGTTTTTCACTAAAGTAAGCTACGGGATGTCCTCCTTGTATTAAAACAGCTCCTATTCCTACCCCAGATGCATCACATTCTAGTTCAAAGGCTTTGGAAAAATCAGGCAAAACTAGAATAGGTGCATGTGTTAACTTGTGTTTCAAAGTCTCAAAAGACAACTCTTTCTTATCACCCCAAGTAAAAGGCATATCTTTCTTGACTAACTCATTTAAAGGAGCAGCTATGGTGGAGAAGTCTTTCACAAATCTTCTATATAAACTTGCTAACCCGTGAAAACTTCTCACCTCTCCTACATTTTTAGGGGTTGGCCATTCTTGTATAGCCTTGATCTTCTCCGGATCAACATGTACACCTTCTTTTCCCACTTTGAATCCAAGGAAAATCACACTTTCTTGACAAAAAGTACATTTGTCAAAGTTGGCAAAGAGATGATGTTCTCTAAGAAGAAGCAAGACTTTTCTGACATGGTTAAGATGTTCTTGAAGGCCTTGACTATAGATTAGGATATCATCAAAGTAGACCACTACAAACCTCCCTATGCATTCTCTAAGAACATGGTTCATTAACCTCATGAATGTACTTGGAGCATTGGTCAAGCTAAAGGGCATGACTAACCATTCATACAAACCAAACTTGGTCTTAAAAGCAGTTTTCCATTCATCTCCTTCATGAATTCTTATTTGATGGTATCCGCTTTTGAGATCAATTTTGGTGAAAAGATTTGCTCCATGTAATTCATCCAGCATATCATCTAGCTTAGGAATGGGGTGCCTATACTTGACAGTTATGTTGTTGATGGCCCTACAATCTGTACACATTCTCCAAGATCCATCCTTCTTAGGAACCAACAACACAGGCACAACACAAGGACTTAAACTCTTTTGGATCCACCCTTTATTCAACAATTCATTGACTTGATTCTCTATTTCTTTTGTTTCCATGGGATTGGTCCTATAGGCTGGCCTATTAGGAAGGCTGGCCCCAGGCACTAAATCTATTTGATGTTCTATTCCTCTCAAAGGTGGTAATCCACTTGGTACCTCCTTAGGAAATACATCATCAAATTCTTTTAAA
Source organism: Vigna nakashimae (assembly GCA_034642375.1). Classification (NCBI taxonomy): domain Eukaryota; kingdom Viridiplantae; phylum Streptophyta; class Magnoliopsida; order Fabales; family Fabaceae; genus Vigna; species Vigna nakashimae. The sequence continues at coordinate 19,942,636 of CM067759.1, forward strand.
AGTTTTTGCAACCCCTTTGGTAGAGAACCAAGTTCATGATTTATTGAAACAAATGCCTCTTTGCAATAGAGAAGAAAATGAGGTTGTCCAAGAAAAAGATTTTTAGAAATGTTCAAAGTTTGAGTTTGGACAACTTCTTTATTTGAGGCATGGTTTAGGGTTTTCTCCTTTCCTTCTTTCATACTTTTCTTTTCTCCATCCAACTTCTTTTTAAGAATTATTTGATCCTCTCTTACTTGTGAAGGTGTAAGAGGACACAAGATAATTTTCTTTCAACTTGTGTTGAATGGTGATTTTATTGGTGACTCCATCATGTAAAGCTTGCTTATCATATTGCCAAGGTCTTCCAAGTAATATGTGCCCAAGCTTCCATTGGTACTATATCACAAACAATTTGATCTTCATATTTGCCCATGGAAATGGGTACTCTTACTTGTTCTTTAACTACTATTCCATCATCCTCTTTGATCCATTGAAGTTTGTAAGGTTTAGGATGAGGAGTAATGGTTAAGCCAAGCTTCTCTACCATTCTAGAACTACAAAAGTTACAACAAGAACCACTATCCACAATCATTGAACATGTCTTTTCCAAAACTTTGCATCTTGTGTGGAATAGGTTCTCTCTTTGTGACTGTTCTAATCCTACATGTTTACTTTCCAGGAGTCTCCTTACCATAAGTAAGTCACCATCACAAGGTAAAGCTTCTTCTTCTTCAGAAGTGGATGTTTCAGACTCACTATATAAAGAACCCTCACTTTCACTCTCATGCTCAAGGATGTAAGTTGACCTTCTATTGCGGCATTCAAATGCATAGTGCCCTTTTTCCCCACATCTAAAGCACTTAGTCTCCTTACTCTTATGATCTCTTGAAGGTTCTTTGACTTTTTCTTTTCCTTTCTCTCTCTCTCTCTTTCTTCATATCTTGGCTTGGTTTGACTACCCTCCCTCTTATACTCTTTCTTATGGTGAGAACTATGAGGGTAATCTTTTTTATGATTAGAACTATGAGGGTAATCTTTCTTGGTGGAGCTTTTCCTCTTGAGTTGTTGCTCTACCCTCACACAAAGTTGGACTAACTCATTGAGATCATTCTAGGGTATAAGTTCAACCCTATCTCTTATGTCATAGTTGAGTCCACTTTGAAACCTAGCAATTGTTATCCTAGGTTCTTCTCTTATCCCAGCTCTCAACATGAGTAACTCCATTTTCTGTCTATATTCCTCAACACTCATGTTCCTTTGTTGGAGTTTGTGGAGTTTATCCATTAATTCCCTATCATAATAGGTTGGTACATGCCTTCTTCTCAAGGCAGTTCTCAACTCATTCCAATATTTGATGGGAGGTAAGTGTCTTAGCCTATAATCCTTGACCAAGGCTGTCCACCAAATTAAGGCATAGCCTTGAAAGCTTAGAGAAGCCATGGTGACTCTCCTTTCATCATCTATTTGGTGGCACTTAAACAATTGCTCAACTTTCATTTCCCACTCTAGATATTCTTCCACATCATCCTTTCCATGAAAAGAAGGTAGATCAATTTTGGGCTCTCTTGGATGGTTGATGAGTCAATATTTTATTCACTTCACTTAGTTTAGTGTGCTAGAATTAATCAGGGAATTGTGCTTAAATGTCTGGTATTTTTCCGTTTTTGCTAATTGTGCTTAATTTGACCAAAAATTCTTATTTTAATTAATTTGAATTATTTGAGCTAATTATTTTCATCATTGATTGTAGGAAAAATTTTGGAAATACAATTTGGGACATTTGGAGGTCAAAAGAAAATACCACATTAAATATACTTTAAACTAAGATGAGAGAGGAGGTGTGGATTTCATTTCCGGGGTGCACACAACAGCACATGTAAGCAGGGGGTGTCCAAAGAAGAAGCTCACACGACCTAAAGCATCCAACACCTTCTTCCATTCAGCAACAACGAAGCCACATGGGAAGCAGGGGGTGCATCCAGCAAGCAGCTACACGCACGTCCACGGCCTTGGTCCAGCAGCTACGGCATCAACACATCTAGGAGGTGCACACGGAAATCCATCCACGGTCACGGTCCAACACAAGCAATTGGGAGAAGCCACGTTAGAGGAGATGGCATTCACGGTCCAGCGGCCACAGTAAAAAGAGGGGAGAGCTGGAGAGAAAAGGGGGCGAGCCGCAACCTAGAGGAAGGTTCCAGGAGAGTAGTTTCCAGCAGTGTATTGTAGTATAGGGCAGTGAGTGAGAGGGGGGCTGGAGAGAAGCAAGTTGGACACGTCTAGCTTGGTAGAAGCGGTGCAACATTATGGGGATTTTCTTTCTTTTAAAGGAATGAACGGTGATGGATTTTGGGTGAAGTGGTGTCACGACTCTTAAGGGCTGATGAGGTTTTTCATTTTGGAAGCTGCACGGTGCTTCACAGCCACTGCAATGTGCATTTAATTTGTTTCACTTTTTAGCTCAATCATTGCATTTCATTATTAGATGCGTTTTTATGATGCTTACCACTCCATTTTATTTTCATTGTTCACGCGTTTTAATTTATTTTTTTTTAGAAGAAATGGAGTTGATAGATACTGCTTGGTGCTTCACGGAAATGATAAGAAGTGGCCCACTTGGTGATGTTGCTTGAAATTAATTTAGTTGGTTTTCACAGTGATAAAAAATTGTTGATTTTGATTCCAACAAATATACTTTCATTTTCCTTTTCTTTGCTTGAGCTAGGGGACAGTGCTTCAATTATTGAGAGACATATGGAGCAGCTTCATGATGCTTCTCAGATGCACTCCATTTCTTAAATTAAGCATAGAAATTTTATTCTCGCTGCAATGTTTATCTCATTTATTAGCTTGATGTATTTCAATAGCGTAAGATGCAAATTCTAGTTTGGGAAACTTCATTTCACGTACGTCATGTAGTTGGAATTAAAATTTCGTTTTGGTTGAATATTTTTTTATTTACTTTTCTTTTAGTGTTGATTATGTGCTGAATAACATTTTTTTTATGTTTAGCTTACAACATTGTGCATTTAATATTCTAGTTTAAATGTTGCATTTGAATAGTTTGAATTGTGTTTGGATATTTATCTGTTACAGTATTCAGTTTAATGTTTTCATGCACTTTAATGCTTTCGATTATGTTTGATTGCATTTAATTTCCAATTTTAGTTTAGTTCATTTCAAATCACAAAAACACTTTCAAAACCCCCCCAACTACGTGTTTGACCTAAGACTCGAACCACATTTGGTCCTTGAGAGACGACCTAGGAGTCACTTCCTAGCACTGTACTGCATCCTTTTATGCACAACTTTTGTGTGAGGTGCGACCCTCTCATCAATGGTGTTCTCTCACTCTATGATGTCTTCTAGGAGGCATTTGGTAGTGGTCATCATTGTGATGACTACTATATTGCTCAAGCTCACTAGGAGAAGATGACGATTCTTCTCTTCTCCTATGGGAAGATCTCTCTTTTCTTTTGTCTTGATTATTCAAAAGTTGACTAATCATGTCTTTGAGCTCACTAATCTCTCTATCCCTTTGTTCAAATTTTTGTTGAAATTCCTCCCTTAAAGAACTCTCACTATTGGGTTTGATGCTACCTTGCACACTTGATTGACTCATTCTTGTCAAATGAAAAAGGTTTTTACAAGGTTTTCAAAATATTTGACAAAAAAAGAATGAAAAGATTTTCACAATTTTTCTTTGTTTTTGGTGAAAAATTTCTTAAAGAGATTCTAAAGGTGAAAGATGTATCTAAGTAGCCCCCAGGAAGAAGAGGTGAGTCACTAATGGACAAGCTTAAAAACCAAGTTCTTCCTTAGCCAGAGTTTCCTTAGAGTTATCTTTTACCTAAGTTTCTAATTAGAAATTCTTCAAATTCTTTTCAAATGTTATGAAATGAACCTATAACCAAAGAAAGGTTGACTAAATGCTATGCAATCCTATATATACCACGGAGACTTAAAAAAAAACAAAAAGATTAAGCAAGAAATTAAAGAAAGCAATAAAGATGCAAGAATGTAAATGCTAGACGGCCCTAAGTGAAAGTGCAAGTGACACTTGGAGCCTCTTGACACACTTCCACACTAAGAAAACGAAATTGCACTATTACAATGTTTAAATGTGATCTTGGAATTGCTTCAAGAGCATTTTCCCAAGTCACTTAGCCAAGAAATGAAATTCAACTTTAAACAGCAAAGGTTCCGTGATATGTGGTGTACACAAACTTAAAAGAAGGCCTAAAACTGATGTAAGCTTCACTCTCTTGCTGCTGCAGATTGCTACTCCAAAACAGGTTGCACTTCAAGCTTTTCTGGTGTATTTTTAGCTGCTGGAACAGCAGAGTTACAGCTGCTCAAAAGCTCCCTTTTTGTTCCCACTTCAGCCCCCTTTTCACTTCCTAATATGCTACCTCAGTAGGTGAAGGTTTCTGCTTCTGGATGCCTCACAATAGTTACCACAGCACCTCAAGATTCCACTCAAAACACACCAAACAGAATTAGCACACTGCACCAGAATTTCAAACCAGATTTTTGAATGTTTGACAATTTGGAAGCCAAGAATGGGGAAATCAAATGGGGACAGGGATGGAATAATAAAAAGCACTCAAAAGGAACCTAATCATGGCACTATAACAGATTAAGAAAGCAACAAAAATAGAAATAGCAGATCACAAACTCATCTAGACCAAACTGTTTGATATTTTACCAAAGTGTTTGTTAAAATGCCCCAATGAAAACCAGATTTTGTGTTTTGGGGTTTTTAACTGCTTGAAACTGGATTGCACGGTTCAACAGGCTTTTTAACACTTGTTTTGACTTATTTTGATCATTAATTTTCAATCAAAAACAATGAACCAGCTCATGCTACAATCCAAAAATAATTCTGCACAACAATACCAAAACAGTGGCTGTAACAACAGTCTACACCAAAAAAAATGACTGAAAATGGTGGTTTTGAACCCAAAAGCGAATGGAAGTGATTCAACAACTCATGTGAATGACCAAACAACTTTACTTGATGATTTTAAGCATTTTCAAGCAAACACTGCATCATTTCATCAATCCGCTGCACCATCATTCATTACTGGTTTCCTCTGGTCTGGAGCCTTTGTCTACACGTTTCCAGTTGGGAATTAGTTTCCATCACTAAGTTTATTCTAATATAAGGAAATGAAGCTAAAAATTGAATGAAATCAGCAAAGAATGAAGATAAGCATAAAACAGAACTTAAAAGATCCAAAGAAATGCCTAAACAGAATTACCTAAGTTATATTTACAACCTAGACAACTAAGACAAAACATAATGTAACTAAGAAGAACCTAAACCAATCAAAACAGATACATAAGAAAGGAAAAGAAACCCAAGACAGTATTTAAGATGAAAAGAACCTAAAAGGGGATGCTAACTAAAGACTAAAATAGAACCTAATATTTGAAAACTAAAGCTAGAAAACAAAGGTCAAAATAGTGACAGAATAAGAACCTAAAATAAGAAAATAGAGATGAAAGATTTCCAAGTAACATGTAATCAGTCCTAAACTACCCAAGATATTGGCAAAAGATAAACCTAACCTATTCCTATAAGCTACCTAAACAAGGAAAGATTAACCAAAGAATGAAAAAAGAAAAAGCTAAACAAATTCAGGAAGAAAATAGAACCTAGTTATGAAAATTATGAAAAGAATCCTAATTAAAAACTTGAAGCAAAGCATGGAAACAAAATGAAGAATAGAAACTAATGATGAACTTAAAACAAAACAAGAAACAAACATAAGGATTAGAAAAAAAAAACATAAAAGAAGTTCTACAAACAAAATTAATGAAAGTAAAAGAACCTAAGCTAAAAAAAATGAATGAAATAACTTTAAAGACCAAAGAACTATTATCAACAAAGCTAAAAACTAAAATAAAACATATCAGTAACAAAAATAGGTATTTACAGATTAAAACAAGAATGGGAAGCTACTCTAGGGATTAAAAAAAAACAAACCAGACCTAGATTAAGGGAAGAACAATTCAGAAAAAAAAATTTACCGTTATTTATTACTAAAACAGATACTTAATAGATCTATTTACCTCATAACAAGTATTTATTTATTTTTTAAATCTATACCTTCCCACCCCACACTTAAGAGACACATTGCGCTCAATGTGTGAATGGGTAAGGTTCCTAAATAGTAGAAACAGAACAAATATGCATGAAACAGATAACTAATGGATATATGCAAAAATTAAAGGCAAAACTAGAACAAAGAATGTATATAGCATAACCAAAAGAAACAGATTATTCAATGTACAACATGAACAGGAATAGAAACTGAAAATGAAAAATAAGAAAAGAAAGCTTGTTCGCTTATGTTATATGTATTGCTTGGTGCTTCCTTTGGGTTCACCACTGGCTGAGCAGGGATGCCTCCAGCCTTTTGATTCACCAGTTCATTCACAGCATGAGCCAATTGCCCAACCTGCATCTTTAGGTCCTGATTGGTTGCCTCCAGAGTTGGGTCCATCCTAGGCTGCATTTGTGGCTGGTGCTGATGTTGTTGCCTATAATGGTGATTATTCCCCTCATATGAAGCTGCATTTTGCCTGGCATGTTGAGCATACTAGTTGATATTTTGCACCAACCCATTTGTTTACTATACACCTTACTGGTTGTATGAATGAGGCTCATATCTAGGGTTCATCAAGTTGCTCCACCCCTGATTCTGATGACTGGTAGCTTGGTTAACATGCTGCTGCTGATTCTGGGTTTGCCATGGTTGTTGATTCTGCCTGAAGTTTCCTTGTTGATTGTTGAATGCAGCTGCTACTGATTCAGCTCCAATGGTGTCTTTAAGTTCATAACACTGGTCTATGAAGTGTTGATCTGATGCACACAGACCATAGTGCTTTCTCACTGCATTCACTTGGCCTCCTAAAGTCATTTGCCTCATCAGCTCAATTAGCTCCAAAATTTTGTTCCCTAGCAGCAGGTTGTTCTCAATAAACATGTAGTACTCAATGAATCTGAGATTGAATTCGGTTGCATTTAATGAACTCCTTTGTTACTGCCACCTCTTGTGTAGGTCTGTTGATAGTTTTCAGCCATGTTTGCAATGAGGTTTGCAGAGAGTATCTTGTCCATGAGAGTGCCTCCACTTGTTGCATCTATCATGTTCCTTTCTTAAGGCAACTATCCTTCATAAAAGTATTGCAGCAGCAGCTGCTCATTGATCTGATGGTTGGGACAGGTGGAGCACAACCTCTTGAAGCGTTCCCAATATTCAAACATTCTCCCCAGACAGCTGTCTAATCCCACTGATTTCTTTCCTTAATGCTGCTATTCTGGATGCAGGGAAAAGCCTTTCCAGAATTTTCTCTTCATTTCCCCCCAGCTGGCTATAGGTATATTATGAGAAAACAACCATTCCTTGGCAGCATCTTGTAGAGAGAGGGGGAAGGCCTTCATCTTGACAATCTCTTCAAGCACATCTAGTGGTTTCATAGTTGAATAGACCACTATGAACTCCATGATATGTTTGTGAGGGTCCTTCCTTGCTGACCAATGGAACCTTGGTAGAAGTTGGATGAACCCAGACCTAAGATCAAAGCTAGGAGCTCCCTGGATGTGAGGCACTTGAATGCACAGGGGCTGATATCCAATGCCTTGATTGAATAGCTCCTTTAATGTTCTTTCATCCTGACCAGCAGTTATGTCTTCAGTCTCAGATGTATCTGATAAACACTCAAATGAAGGCGGAAATGATCCAGTAGCCTCAGATTCACTCTGGTGCCTCTCTTTCTTGATCCCTTTCCTAGTTCTGCCAATTTCTGGGACCAGAGTAAGCAAAGGGCTATGATTGGCCCTGGTCATACACTTTTACTCTCACAGTTGGATGAACACCCATTAGTTTATAGATTTAGAGATAAAAATTATAATTTGAATAAAATGCACTCTGAATTCAGCCTAAACCTCCTCAACAGAGCTGTTAACCAATCACTCAACAACACAAACACATTAAACACCAAACAACTTTAAAAATCAAAGACTAAAACAGCACAAAGAGTCAAAAATCAAAATTCACACTATTGTAGTTTTAAAAACAGATCCTAAACATACTAAAAAGAATTTGCAAAAAGAAGAAACAGATCCTAAGCTAGAAAGAACAAATATGAACACAAGACAGAATTGCAAAGAAAGAATTAAACCTACACAAGACTAACCTAACACTCTAAGACTTAATTCGCCGAGTTCCCGGCAACGGCGCCATTTGTTAAACTGATTTTTGTCGCCTAAAATCAGAACAAACTAAGTTTCTCCACTAATGAAATATAGGAACAACCTAGGTATCAATCCTCGGACTCTACTAGAATTAAGCTTAAAGTGTAGAATTAATTCTTGTTACTATTTATTAACTACGACTAAAAGACAAGGTGGGAAAGAAATGAAAAAAAAAGAAAGTAAAAAGAAAAAGAAAAGGTAAACTAAAATCTGTTCAAAGAAAGAAAAAAAATGAAATGTAAGAAAAAAGATATAAAAATCTAAACTACTAAGAAATAATACTAAAATGTAAAGAAAAGATGATATTAGACAAGAACAAACAATGCTATTTTAAACGAATATAAAAGCTATGGAATCTAAATGTTAAATGACATGAGCCTAAATGAAATGATATAATGAAAAAAAAAATGAACTTAATATGGACAATAAAAAAATAGTATAATGAAATGAAAAGTCAAAGTGGAAGGAGTAAAGAACCTAATATCTAAGAATTTAAAATCCAAAATCCAATTATCAGAATTCTCAAACAAAAAGAAATGATCAATTCAAAAGATTAAGCAAATACAAAACAATATAAATGGATGAAGAATTACTAAGTCAGAATATAGAACACCTGAAATTATTACTCAAACACTAAATCATTGATTAGATTCATGAATTGGAATCCAAAATGCAAGGATTAGCACAACATAGTATTTATTTGCAACTCAGGAAGAGATCCTGTAAAGGTATAACCTCTTTGGAGTAATTAAGTCCCAAATCAGAACTTAGTTTGTGCAAATGCATACTCTCTGTAACAAACCTCAACAATTTCAACTCTAATTCAATATTCTAACTAATATCAGCAAACACATATAAACTTCAAGATTTTTATCTAAACATCAACATCACAATTCAGTATAGAAAATCCAAACAAACTCAAAAATTTGCAAGAAAACAATAGAGAACTAACACTTAACAATCATGAACATTGAATCCAGACCAAATATTTTTATTCATTTAGCGTTTTGAATTACACCCTGACTCAAGGAGACACCTTGGAAAAGAAAAGCTCACTGTGGAGTCAATACAGTTTCTCTGATTAGAGAAAATAAAGTGTAGTTTAACGATCCAAAACCTAAATAAAAACCAAAACTTTTTGTTTCTGAAAAGACAACAATAGCAAAATTGAAGTCATGGTATTTTTTTCTTCATTAGACTCATCTCCAAACTCGAGAAGACATCTCATTAACTCATGCTCACTGTGGAGTCATGTAATTTCCTAAGGAACTTCAACTGTGTGGAGTCACAGAGTCTAAATCAGAATTTTCAAAACAAAACTAGAAAGGCTCACACATCATTGATCAAGAACACATATGTAATGAAACAGAGTAAATCAACAAGCCCTCAACACATAGAAACATCAAGAACGAAAGTATTATTAACGAGAAACAAAGAAAACACAAGAATATACCGAACAATGTACGAGCGAGAACGCAAGAACTCGAATCTATCGATAGCGTGTAAACCCTAATCGATGAAAGCGATAAACCTAGAATTACTTTTTATTCTACTCAGAAACTAAAACTGTAAAAGCTTTGTGAAGGTAAAGTGTGTGTAATTACATGAGGAAAACCCCTTTATATAGGGTTGGGAAAAAATGAAAGAAAAGAAAGACGAAAAGTAAAGAAGAAAACTTGCTTTCGTCGCTTCAAGCTTCTGATCGAACGATCAACGTTTCTTTGCTTGCGCTCCAGTCGTCTTAGCCCTTCGATCAACTTCCATCTTTGCCGGTTCAACTCCGGTCACCTCTTTGGGCAACTCCTTCGGTCTGGTCTGCGAGCTTAGGTGGTTGACACGAGGACAAGCTCATCTTTTCTCCCTCACTCTTTCACTTCGCTCTCTGCCATAGCTCAAGGGTGAATTTATTTTTCTCTAAATGACGTGCTCGAAGAGATTAACCCCTCTAAGGAGCAACACCTAAATGACTGTGTTTCACTTATTTTTGAGCCAACCCATTCCATTGCATCAACTAAGCAGTCCAATGCTCAATGTATCAGTACATCACAGCAACCCAGCAGTGTAGTACACCTTCAGCACCCAAATTCTTCTAAATTGATTCATCCTAAGCCTTTCAGCTCAATAGATTTAGGCACGACCCAATTAATTGATGCAGCAACAGTGGCCGAGATGTGCACTTCAATCAACATTTCAGTGGCCCAATCTAAGTGCAACAACTCATTTTACACTAGTGCAGCGAAGAGGAATGACCACGGTTGTTTTTGAATATACGTCGCGGTTTTAGAACCGCGACATATACGAGCGAGGTAAAAAGTCTAAGACTTTAGGCCGCGGTTACAATCACGGTAATAACCTGGGGATATGACAGCGGTTCTTTCTTGAACCGCGTGCAAAAGCCCTTTTTTTAAAAAAAACAAATTTGTGTAACCTTTGGCCGCGAATCCAACCACGGTAATAACGTGGAGATATAACAGCGTTTCATGTTGGAACCGCGGCCAAAACCCTTTTTTAAAATTTTCGTCTAACCTTTCTACCTCGGTTTTTGCCCCAACTGCGGCCTATTCTCCTGCAATTTTTTCTAATAACAGGTCTGCTTTTGTGATATCCACTATCACAAAAACATACCTGCATATCAAACAATATCATAACAACACAGATTCAACACAATAGTCAATATTTACCTCACATAATTTACAAAGTCTAATAACTATAAATCAACATGTTCTAATATATTTTAAATCTAATAACTATGAACTATTATATAATTTAACTAAATGTTTTGCAATTGCTTTCCTCTGGAATGTAAGTGACTTCTCAAGAATTAGAGTAGAAGTATTGAATCTCTGCACAAGACAATTATTATTAATTAGTGTATATGAATTCCAAATGTTGGAGAAAATCAAAATTCATTAAATTTAAATATTACCGTTTCCTAGCCTCTTGTGATATGTGCACGAATAAAGTGGGCATTACATAGGATCCACACTCATGTTAACCATTCTGTCTGTTACACTACAATATACCATCACAGTTGTAAATAGTTAGTGAAAATCATTAAAACAAAACAATTATAAGAAAGTATGGCTTTAGCATATGTCAAACCTTGAGAGCAATCCATGCAAGCTTTTTATTGTTAGCAATTGATCTCCCAACCAACATCATACTTTCTGAAATAGAACTATATATAAAAAAAAAGGTTTTAGCATTCATTTATATAACAAAGAAAGTCCAAACATTGAGGTTCTTACCAATCAACTACTTGCCTGAGATGTTTGGGAGGAGACTTGTGCAATGAGCAGAACCACAAAGCATAGCTCTCCTGTACAGAAATAACAGGTAGCTGCCAGTGGCGCCTGAAATTCATAATAACTTAATTATTATATATTAAAATCACATATGGAACTTTATTATGTTAACAAAGTTCTCTTACCTAGATATATAAGGAATAAAAAGTATGTTCTTCCCACTTGCAAATCTTCTTGTGAGATATGTTGTGATCTCATCAAAATCATTTGTTTCGTGAATGACATGGGGATCAATGAACCCATAGACATCATTGTACCCCAAGTTGTTACTGACACCAAACATATACCTGAAATAAAAAATTACCTTTGATATAAGTATACTTGATATATAAATCAATTTTATGTAAATAATTGCTCATAGACTTACATCATCCATAGTTGAACTAATGTAATATTCAACTCTTCTATTCCCGATGCAAGCCCTCTGACATCTTGGCTATGCAGGTATATTGTGACCTCAAAGCCTCTCCCAAATACATTAGCATCATATTCAACCTCCAAAGGCTTACCTCCACTTACGTCAGCAAGTTGCTACAATGCACTAAGAGGATCGTCCTCAGATAAACGAATCTTCTTTTGTGCATGCATCTGTTGTTACATGGAAAAATAAGATAAGTTTTGACATCAATAACATGTAAACTTTAAAATTGAGAAGTTTAAAGTAGAATTCCATACCGAGGGGTCAGAAACCGAACCAACCAAGTATTTAGGCCAAGCGATAAAAGACTGGAATGCTTGTGCCACAGTGAAAATCTCATCTGTGGACAAAGGAAATGAGGCATTTGGAATGATAATGTCGTCTACTGAGACCTTCAGCTCATCCTCTGATAGCTTCATACCATGAACAACAGTCGCTACCTGATGATAAGTGTGAAAAAGAGTTATTTTTATACTTATAAATGAGCTCAATCTTGTAATTATTCATGTTGTTCCTCATTGAAAAGTTGTAATAGGTAGTAGATTGTTATGTAAAATTTTGTACGGGAAATGGTGTATTATTTAGAATCTGTCAGCCAATTTTCGCAAAGCCAAAGCCAAAGTTTGCACTGCCAGAAGAAGGAAATTCGCATAGCGTACCAGTACCTGTGCGCTAAGCGAATAACATTAGTTAAAGTGCAACAGTTAAGAAAATCCGCTTAGCGCACTAGTACTTGTGCGCTGAGCGAATAACATTAGTTAAAGTGCAACAGTTAAGAAAATTCGCATAGCGCACCAGTACATGTGCGCTAAGCAAATTAATGAATTTAAGTGGCTTTAAAAGACGTGACAGAGAGACAAAAACATTCTCTTCTGATAGAAGTTCCGAACAAAAGAAAGAAACGAAAACATCTCAGGAACTTCCGGAGACTACTTCAAGGCATCAAGACACCATTGTTGCAAGGGATTGCTTCAAATGTGTATGTTTTAGATGACTAGAAGTAGTTAGATTTCTCTTTCGTTGGGATTGGATGTAATGAACTCACTGTGATGTAATTTTCCTGCTCAATACATCGTTGTTCGTTCATATGCTCTTTCTTGAATTCATTATCATTGTATGAAAATATAATGTTATTTGAATGTCTTTGATTACTGGAAAGTAACTTTGAACATGAACGTAGATAGAGCACTTAAGTGATTTGGGATCTAGGGATAGACTCAATAACTTGATCATTCCTAACATCGGACTTAATGCAAATTGTATATTAAATTGACTAAGGGATTATCATTTTAATATATTAATTTAGAACTAGTTACTAAGGGATTAGGACTAGTATACCTTGATGTGAATGTTTGAATGAAGTAATGAAATATTGAACAGAGTTTTATATTCATATGATTCATGAAACCCAATTCCAACGAAGTTTCTTTTAAATATAATTTCTTGCACACCAACTGTTTGATAAAAATACCAAAAAGACTAAGTGACTCCTAGGTCGCACCGCTCACAAAAGTTGATTGCACGAAAATAATGCAGTATAGTTTACTAGGAAGTGACTCCTAGGTCGTCTCTCAAGGACCAATTTGTGTTGGTTCAGTCTCAGATTTTACACACGAAGTGGGGGGGGGGTTTTGATTTTTGTGTTTGTGCGAAAAATTAAAATTGGAATTTAAATAAAACAACTGAATTTAAAACACATTGAAATAAATTTTAACGATGGTAAAAACTGAACGGTAAAAGATGGTAAAAATTAGAAGACGTCTGAAAATAAAACAAACGGTAAAACGCAATGACAGAATTTAACAGTTCAGAAAATCATGAACGATAAACTTAACAGATAAAAACATTTAACTGAAAATGGAATTCACCAAAGATTGAACACTTAAATTAAGAAAACGTTAAATTGCAAAACAAATAAATTCCTGACAGAATTAAAATTGCAAATCTAAAAATTCATAACAAAACAGAATTTCATCCAAAGTTTAAACGTGAAAACGGAGTGCGTAAATGAAAATTAAATTCAACCTCAATTGGAAAATGCAGAGTGAAAACTACAATGGAAATTCAATCCTTGAAACTGAAAATTAACAGAAATCTAAAACCTCCCCCAAAGGGGAGGAGGAAAATGGAAAGCCAGAACGTAATTGCACTCTTAACTATTAATCTAAAATCTAATCATTCTCCTCTGCTGCCCATTTCATTTTATAGCCAAAACTCATCCTCCCGTGACTTCTTCTTCATTTCAACAATTGCAAAAGAATTAGGATGGGTCCCTCCATTCTTGTGTCTGTTTGCTTCCATGCTTCCCAGCCAAAATTCACGTGAGTTTTCTTCCAACCATGGCTCTTTTCACTATTCCATTCTCTTCCTGTGAACACTTCTCATACTTCCCTCCATCACCATGCAGCTGCTCTCCTGGACCCGTGGCGCCCACTCCAAGCTTCTGGATGCATGGATCATCTTCAACGTTGGATGTGTGTTGTCTTCTAGATGCAGCAATCTGCTGGGCTTCTTGTGTTGCTGGACAAAGCTCCACTCAAGTGGGTGCAACATTTCATTCGGTGTGTGGAAGCTGATCGTGACACCTCTCCTTCCATCTGTGAGCTTCTTTCTTTTTTTTCCAACAGTCACCGTGAAGCTAGCTGGAATGCTATACCAGAGTGAATTTCTTCCTCTCACGGTGGCTGTTCCAAACTTCTACTGTGCAGTTGTGTGCTCTTCACTGCATGCCTGACTTCTTCCATATGTTCTTGTCTTCTCTTTTCAACGTGGCTGGACAGCCTTGATCTTCTCCCCAGGCTCTTGTAGTTGCGTAAAGAAAACTGCTGGAAAGGCCACTTAATTCAGCTGGGAACATGAAGTCCAGCTTTACTGAGATGAGCATGCTGCAGCCTCCTTCATTCCAGTGTGTGTGTCTTCTTTTCCATTTCATGTTCAAACAAAAACCAGAATTGAAGGTGTGGATGGACTCCTCCGTGTGCCACTTCTAATTTCCAGCTACTACCAACATGTTACTTCTCTTTTCTCTGCTGATCCGCGATGCTCTTCAAAGCTGCTGGATATGAAGTTGATAGAGAATGGCGGCTGCACCGTGTGAACGCTGCTATTCAGGCCGGACACCATTCTACTGCCAACTTCTTCCATGATGCTCCAACTGCTTCCAGCCTTGACACCTCTGTGTTGTTGTAGCTGGGAACATGAAGACTCCTCTTTCTCTGCATGGAGCAACTGCTGGATGCGTTCTTCTCCAACTTCCAGCCAAGTGAGTGTCGTGTTGTTCTCTTTCTTTTCCGTGGCAGCCAAAGAACCGAGAGGGTGGTGGCTCTTCTCTCGTTTAGCACCGTTTCTTCCAGGTCCTATATCAGCGCAAGAGTGCTGCTTGCTGAATGCAGTAAAGGGGCGCCACCTCCTTGTTGAACTAGGCCGTGGAGTGTCCTTCTTTCTTCCAGCCATGGAGCTCTTGCTGCTCGGCTTCTCTTCCAACCAGTAAATCTCCCAGCATGGTGGTGTCTTGTTGTCCGTGGACCCTTGTTGCATCCCAAATCATGCTTGATTGCTGTCAAAGAATGAATGGTGGTGTCTTTTCAATTTTTAGAATAAGATTCCGCCCACACTTTTATTCACCTGTTTCAGATTTGGATTTTTGGACATATTTAATCATGTATTTTGCCATGGCATTAGCTCTGAACCAAAACTGTTAAGTGGTAGCCCTCTCCTTTGTTTTATTCCAATTGCTTGCCAAAAGAAAAGGGTAGCCGAACGTGAAATGGTGGCCACAAATTAATAAAATAGAATAACACTTTTCCTAACCAAAACCGTGAATGAAACGTGGTCCCTTTATCATTTCACTTCAGCACTTTGCATTTTGGAGTTTGCAAACGTGACTTGTTCATGGGCCATGTGTAACTTATTGTCTTTCATGTTGCTGAGAAAACCGTGAGGTGCATATGTGATGGTCCCCTTTTTATTCCAAACCATATATTGGATATTTTGCTAAGAGTTGGCCGAAAGATGTTCCAAGAGCTTTGCTTCTTTTTGAATGCTACTACACAATTTACGCGAAACCCATGCAATTATGTGGATTTTTCCAACTGCATTTCTACCATGAAGTGCACTTTCTTGTAGCCAAGAAGCTTAAAACCTTTTTAATTAGTTGTAACCGTGAGATGCTCCTACTTAATTACTTCCCAACAAAATTTAATCTCCAATAATTTCCTTACAATTAAAACTGCAAATATTTAGTTCTAGATAATTCAAATTAATTAAAATAAGAATTTCTAGTGAGAATAAGCACAATTAGGAAAACCGGGAAAATACTGGACATTTAAACACAATTCCCTAATTAAATCTAGTACAATAAGCTAAGTGAAGTGAAGAAAATAATGATTCATCAAAATAGACCACACTTAGTCTTTTGCACTCCTGGGCAAAATTAAGACGCAAATCAGGGAATGGTTCCAAGGACCTCAAAGGAGTGACACAAACGCAACATACAGAAAATAAAGACTCGTAAGAAAAATAGATTTACAGAGTTCTCGAAAAATCTGGATAAAGAAAAGATGTAGAAATTATCCAACACAAAATCAAATAAAGCAGATACTTACAGAAATCATCCAAGCAATTTAATACACAGCAAAATGATTACTCAGCTCAAGAGGTGATTCAAAAATAACATAACCTCACAGATGCACTATAGTGTTTCTCTCATGTGTTTAAGGTAAATCAATGTCACTCAATTCACTCAAGAAAACAAACACAAGTAGACTTGGCAAGTCTCTAATTATCAATACTTAAAACATATGCACGTTCAGATCCAAAGGTCTTTTCTGGGTTGTAATGGGGCCAAGGACAGGGGAGGATAAAATATGGATCAGTAGCTAAAGCTCAGAAGAAATAGAGGACAAATGGGGAACAAGAGTAAATACAGTCAAATCTCACCCAAACCTCTAATTCAATCCTCTTCTCGACTCCATTGTTTACAAAATTATTTTTCATTTTTCTCATCATTTTTTTTTCATCCTGTCTCTTTTCTTTTCTCTCTTTATCACTCAACAGGATATAATTTATATTTTCAAAACATGATGAGGAACCAACTAGCCAATTCATCAGAAACTCCCAGGAGACCACACTTATTCACAAAACACTTGTATAGCTCCAGACTTCCCTAAGGTTTAGGTAATCATGGTTTTTCACTTAGGGTCAGTGTATGAGCTTTAAAACAAAGAAATGAATACAGTATAGGCTCAAAAGGGGTATCAAAGGATAATAACAAGGTAGGCTTATTTGGCTAAAGAGGCTCAAGAACAAAATGCCTTTATCACTTCTAAAACATGCATATCAATCAAGTATATCAAAAAGAATCAAGCCAAGGCATATGTGCAAGCAATCAAGAGATATATCACACACAAGAAAGAACATTAAGTGGCTCAAATCTCACACAGGGTATTCGTTCCAATCAAATCAACCTCTTAAACATTATAATCATCTTCCAAGCAGAGAAAAGCAAGGATTTCAAACCATAAGTATTAAGTAAGTGAAGGAAAAATCTACAACTTAAACATCATCAAGAAATCAAAAGAAAAATGTAAAATTTATTGCACACAAAACTCAATAAAAATAACTTAAAAGAGAAAAAATTTAACACTCAAAAACAAAAAATTTAACACACAAAATACAATCTAACAGAAAAATCAAAATTTCTCCCCAGTAGACCACACTTAAATCACACAATGTCCTCAGTGTGTTACAATCATCAGATTATCAATTTCAGAGCAGTCAAATAATATAGACAAGTGCAATAAAAAGTTAGGAAAAATGGGAAGAAAATTTTCAGTAACATCCATCAGTAGATGTTATCAGGGACATCCATCAGCAGATGTCTAAAACACCTAGCATCCATCAGTAGATGCTAATAATTTTTATTATTATTTTTTTTTTTTTTTGAAAAAGGAGACCGGTACTGTGACAACAGTCTCGGTGGCAAAGACCGGTACTGTTGCTACAGTGGAAAGCAATTCTGCTATAAAAGGGTCACTCCTCCGCCTCGAGCAACATTTCTGACTCTCACTCTCTCCTCTCTGCTTCTCTCTCAACTCTCTCCTGAGCGTCTGGATCTGTGAGGAAGCTCTGTCCCCGCGCCTTCTGAAGATCTGAGATCTGCGCAGAGCCCCTGTCCCTGCGTCTTCTGAAGAGTCTGAGTGAGATCCGCGAGGAGCCTCTGCCCAGTGTGCCTTCGAAGCGTCTAAGATCTACAACGAGCTTCTGCAAGCCCTACTTCTCCAGGTAAGTCCTCAGAACTTAGTAACTCCTTCTTTCCTTTCCTTCATGTAATTTCCTTCCTTTACGCTTTCTCTGCTTTTTTTTTTTTTACTTTTCCTGCCTTCCAGTCTTTCCCTTTCAGTATTTCCTTTATTTTTCATCTCTGCCCTGCTCTCTTTATTTTTCTCTGCTTGTTCTCTTTCCCTCTCCCTTGTCCTGCTTTCCTGCTTTCCATTTTTTTCTTCTTTTTTTCATATTTTTGAAACTGAAAACACTTAAACACAAAACACAATTGTCATAAAACTTAAGGGGTATATCGGCTGGAAACCAGACGTTAATCTCCCTTCGATTGAAGGTATGGCAGAGATAATCGGGTAGAACAACGCCACGTACCCCACTTAAAATTAAATAAAACACAGAAACATAATATACAAGAACAATATGGACAAGGACAACTGGACATAGATCCGTTTAGGACCCTTTGCAAGGACCGTGAAACAGATCTGAGACCAGACACAAAAACAATCAAAGACAGACAGGACAAAATAAATCTAAAAGGAAACAAGAACAAACAAATAAAGAAAATACTGAACTAAGAATCTAATATATTTTTATGCTTCTTTTTTTTCTTTTTATGTTTTGTTTTTCTTTTTTTATGTTTTTGTTCTTTTTATTTTTATATTTTTTTTTATTAAGTTTTAGAATATTTCAAGAGGAATGATGACGAGTGAGATTGAATCAGAGAGATACACTAGTCAGCGATGGCGTCCTACAGATGATCAGATCAAGATGATGACCAACATCTACAACTATGGGGTCACACACCCAAGCCGAGCGCAAGTCGTCGAGATCGCGTCTCGACTAAGGACCTTCGCAGATGCCACCGAATATAACGTGCACTGCTGGTTTAACAACCATGGCAATCGGGTCAGGCGCTGGCAAGCGGAGATAGACCCCACTGGCACTCTCTTTTCACAACTGCCGCTGTATATGTATGGTAAGACCCTGATCACACCTCAATTTTTATTGATAATTTTTTTCACTTCCTCTTCTATAATTAACACAATTTTTTTTTTGTTTGAAAGAAAACAACTGGGTGATAATGAGGGCACCGAGGCTGCTGGATTTGTTTCCAGTTCCGATCATTATCGATGACGACAGAAATGAACGAGAAATTCCTCCACCAAAGCCTCCTGTATTCCGAACCAGAACTCCCTCAACGGAGCTCTCCCTTAGACCACCACAACCAGCTCGAGAATTCTTCCAGTTTTAATGTTTTATGTTTATTTATTTATTATTATTTTTTTTTTATGTTTTTGTTGGCCGAGTGTGGCCAGAATATTAATGAGGACTGTAATATGAACACTTATGTTTTTTATGTTTTTAATTTTTTTATGTTGTTTTTTTGTTTTTTATTTGGTTTGTAATATTAACGATCACTAAAGATCGACCCCCGAACATCTTTTATTTTCATATATATCTACTGCATCTTTATATTCAGATCTGTTCAAGCTCTTATTTTCCATTACTGTAATTTTGCTATTATGAATGAAATATTTTCTTAGTCTAAAAATTTGCAATCAAAGATCTGTATGAAAACAACTAAGAAATTGTATTTACAGTGAAGGAAAATAAGGAAAATAAATGAGATCTGAAGTGAAAATTTTTAATGAAATATTGGTAAGAAACTGAGGGTCGAAATAAAATCAAGGACTACGCAAAACAATTTTTGATTTTTTGATTTTTTTTTTAAGGGATAACAACTGGAAAACTAAGAAATAAATATACATATCGGAATAAAGATTTGGCACGCTTAAAACAAAATATTTTATCACAACAGAATAATTTTTTTTTTTTTTATTTTAATTTTTTTTTAATAACAACTAAATACAGAACATAGCACAATTAAACACATATATACACAATATATACTAACACAGTAAAAATCTAAAACAAAAACCTCGATCTGAAGTGACAACGCCGCCAAAATTTGCTGAAGGTGTCGTTGTCGCCTACAAAAATACAAAACACAAAACACACAAAATACACATATTAACAGAACAAAAATTTACACAACAAGAATCTAAAACCAAACCTCCATTGGTCCCCGGCAACGGTGCCATTTTGGTTGAAGTTGTCGCGGCTCCACAAAAGTTGAGCATAAAGGAATGCAGTATAACTAGGAAGTGACTCCTAGGTCGTCTCTCAAGGACCAATTTGTTTGGGTTCAGTCTCCGATTTTCTTACACGAAGGGGGGGGATTTGTGATTGTGTTTGATACGGAAAAATAAAATAAATTAAAAACAACTGAATTTAAATAAAACAGAATTTAACAATACTGAAGTAAATTTTAAAGATAGTAAAATCAAAACAGTAAAAGACGGTAAAAACGGAAAGCGGTAAATTGAGAAACGGTAAAATTAAACGATTCAGAAAACAATAAACGATAAAATAAAAAGATGGTAAAAATAAAACACTTAAATGAAAAATGAAATTTGTCAAAGATTCAGCATTTGTAGAAACAGTAATTGTGCAGAAAATGGTAAATGAGAAGAAAGTTCAACAAACATTGATTTGAAAATGCAAACTGGAAATTACAACATTAAATTATGGAAACGGTAACTAAAAGAAATTTAAACCCTCCCCATAGGGGAGGAGAAAACCAAGCCAAAAACCTAACTTCTACTCCTAAAACTCTAATCTTAAAATCTCCTCATTCTCCTCTGCTGCCCATTTCATTTTATAGCCAAAACTCATCCTCCCGTGACTTCTTCTTCATTTCAACAATTGCAAAAGAATTAGGATGGGTCCCTCCATTCTTGTGTCTGTTTGCTTCCATGCTTCCCAGCCAAAATTCACGTGAGTTTTCTTCCAACCATGGCTCTTTTCACTATTCCATTCTCTTCCCGTGAACACTTCTCATACTTCCCTCCATCACCATGCAGCTGCTCTCCTGGACCCGTGGCGCCCACTCCAAGCTTCTGGATGCATGGATCATCTTCAACGTTGGATGTGTGTTGTCTTCTAGATGCAGCAATCTGCTGGGCTTCTTGTGTTGCTGGACAAAGCTCCACTCAAGTGGGTGCAACATTTCATTCGGTGTGTGGAAGCTGATCGTGACACCTCTCCTTCCATCTGTGAGCTTCTTTCTTTTTTTTCCAACAGTCACCGTGAAGCTAGCTGGAATGCTATACCAGAGTGAATTTCTTCCTCTCACGGTGGCTGTTCCAAACTTCTACTGTGCAGTTGTGTGCTCTTCACTGCATGCCTGACTTCTTCCATATGTTCTTGTCTTCTCTTTTCAACGTGGCTGGACAGCCTTGATCTTCTCCCCAGGCTCTTGTAGTTGCGTAAAGAAAACTGCTGGAAAGGCCACTTAATTCAGCTGGGAACATGAAGTCCAGCTTTACTGAGATGAGCGTGCTGCAGCCTCCTTCATTCCAGTGTGTGTGTCTTCTTTTCCATTTCATGTTCAAACAAAAACCAGAATTGAAGGTGTGGATGGACTCCTCCGTGTGCCACTTCTAATTTCCAGCTACTACCAACATGTTACTTCTCTTTTCTCTGCTGATCTGCGATGCTCTTCAAAGCTATTGGATATGAAGTTGATAGAGAATGGCGGCTGCACCGTGTGAACGCTGCTATTCAGGCCGGACACCATTCTACTGCCAACTTCTTCCATGATGCTCCAACTGCTTCCAGCCTTGACACCTCTGTGTTGTTGTAGCTGGGAACGTGAAGACTCCTCTTTCTCTGCATAGAGCAACTGCTGGATGCGTTCTTCTCCAACTTCCAGCCAAGTGAGTGTCGTGTTGTTCTCTTTCTTTTCCGTGGCAGCCAAAGAACCGAGAGGGTGGTGGCTCTTCTCTCGTTCAGCACCGTTTCTTCCAGGTCCTATATCAGCGCAAGAGTGCTGCTTGCTGAATGCAGTAAAGGGGCGCCACCTCCTTGTTGAACTAGGCCGTGGAGTGTCCTTCTTTCTTCCAGCCATGGAGCTCTTGCTGCTCGGCTTCTCTTCCAACCAGTAAATCTCCCAGCATGGTGGTGTCTTGTTGTCCGTGGACCCTTGTTGCATCCCAAATCATGCTTGATTGCTGTCAAAGAATGAATGGTGGTGTCTTTTCAATTTTTAGAATAAGATTCCGCCCACACTTTTATTCACCTGTTTCAGATTTGGATTTTTGGACATATTTAATCATGTATTTTGCCATGGCATTAGCTCTGAACCAAAACTGTTAAGTGGTAGCCCTCTCCTTTGTTTTATTCCAATTGCTTGCCAAAAGAAAAGGGTAGCCGAACGTGAAATGGTGGCCACAAACTAATAAAATAGAATAACACTTTTCCTAACCAAAACCGTGAATGAAACGTGGTCCCTTTATCATTTCACTTCAGCACTTTGCATTTTGGAGTTTGCAAACGTGACTTGTTCATGGGCCATGTGTAACTTATTGTCTTTCATGTTGCTGAGAAAACCGTGAGGTGCATATGTGATGGTCCCCTTTTTATTCCAAACCATATATTGGATATTTTGCTAAGAGTTGGCCGAAAGATGTTCCAAGAGCTTTGCTTCTTTTTGAATGCTACTACACAATTTACGTGAAACCCATGCAATTATGTGGATGTTTCCAACTGCATTTCTACCATGAAGTGCACTTTCTTGTAGCCAAGAAGCTTAAAACCTTTTTAATTAGTTGTAACCGTGAGATGCTCCTACTTAATTACTTCCCAACAAAATTTAATCTCCAATAATTTCCTTACAATTAAAACTGCAAATATTTAGTTCTAGATAATTCAAATTAATTAAAATAAGAATTTCTAGTGAGAATAAGCACAATTAGGAAAACCGGGAAAATACTGGACATTTAAACACAATTCCCTAATTAAATCTAGTACAATAAGCTAAGTGAAGTGAAGAAAATAATGATTCATCAGGTATAACACCCAATCCCAGTGTAAGAGGCTGAACAACAGATATACTCTCAGAACATGAATCAATTTCAAATTCAAAAGCAATATCAACAACAGACTCAGATTCATGTTCAGTGCATGGAGAATAAACATTTGGATGTGATAGCAAAAAGTGGTTCTCATCATGCAGAGAAGGACAATTAAGAACAGACTCATCAACAATATAATCATCAACACACCTATCAACATCATAATCATGCATAGCACAATCATCAACAGAATAATCAATTTGAGGTATGTTTACCTCCACTTCCCTAAAGATTGGAATAGTGGTGGAGGATGAAAATGGTCTACCTGGCTCAAAATTGCTGCTTATACCTGCCTGGTCCTCAAAATCTTCATAAGTCTCCGCATGTGCAAGAGTAGAGACATCTGAAGGTGGGAAAGTATGTGGCGCAGTAGTAAGCTCATAACTCTGCTCCCCATCTTCTATGTTGATGACACTAACATCATCAGGAATCAGAACAGTCTGAAATGGTGATTCCTCTAAATCTTGAGACTGTTCCTGATTGAGTTGAGTAGCTATCTACCCTATCTGGTCATTCAAGCTCTGAATGGACGCTCGAGTCTCTTGCTGAAACTGTAGGTTCTGCATGGTCAACTGCTCCAACAACTCCTGCAATGTAGGCTCAGAAATAGAAGGCTGAGGAGCTATTTCGGCAGAAGCATCATATTGTTGACTCTGATATTGCTGGACTAGTGGAGGCATGAAAGTACTCTGGAATGGTGGTTCTTGATATTGATGTTGTGGAGCATTGTACCATCCCAAGGTAGGGTCATTCCATCCAAGACCGTTGCTGTAAGCATATTGCACAAGGGAAAATTTGCTCAGAAACTGGTGCTCAAGATATCCCCAATCGGTAACGGATCTCAGAGGAAGAGAGTCTTTCCAATCCTTAGCTGCTCCTTGTAATGAATGCGGAAATGCGCTTAAGAAAATGTGATCAAGAGGGACATCTGGAGGCTTCATTGAAGAGCACATGATGTGGAGCTCCTCCAAATGTCTGTGTGGACATTCTCCTACAAAACCATTAAACTTAGGCAGCAAATGTATCAGTCCAGAGGTGAGATCGCAATGAAGATAATCCTCCTTAAGTGAAACCGGCTCACAAAGAGCACTCTCAGAAATTAGAGGATGAGTCATATTGTTCTCAACATAGAAATCAGCAGAATATGAATTACAATCAGAGTAACATGCAGAAGGAGAATCATAATCAGAGGCACTAGCAAAACAAGCAGTATTCACGAAATCAAAATAGGTAGACATGGAAAAAGAAGAATACTAAAAATCACGAAACAAATAAAACACAACACATTTATACATGCAACACGCACACACAAAATATAACATCACAACACAAGACAAAACACAACACACACAAACACAACAAAAACCTAAGACCGAACCATTGGTCCCGGCAACGGCGCCATTTTGATGAGAGGGTCGCACCTCCCACAAAAGTTGTGCATAGAATAATGCAGTACAGTACTAGGAAGTGACTCCTAGGTCGTCTCTCAAGGACCAAATTGGGTTCAGTCTCAGATCAACACGTAGTGGGGGGTTTGTGAAAGTGTTTTGAATGCAAACAGAAATATAAAAACGGTTTCAATTAAAATAAAATTAAATTGATTGGTCACTACTAACATTATAACTAAAGTATCGCAACCAAGCAAAATAGACAACACTAAAATGAAAAGTGCTTTAATCAAATTAAAATGCAACGTTAAAAATAAAATTGACAAGTTGAAAGACACGTCTATCACATCTAATATAAAAATAGCTTTAGTTTAAAATGTGAAAGCAATAAAAAGAAAACCGGATTTTATCTCTTCTGGACAAACCATGTGCATGGTTCCATCTTCTCCCACCTAATGTACTTCTCATTTCATAAAAACAAAAACCATTCTCTTTTCTTCCAGCAGGGCCGTGACATGTGCACCTTTTTGCTCCCATCAATCAGCACTTTCCACGTGCCAAGAGTAAATGACCGCTTCATGCATTCTCAAAAGAAAATGAAAATGAATTCTAAAAATTCCTCATCCTATGACACCTCCAGCTTTCTCCTTCCTTTCTCCAGCTCCACGTATGCGTGCACACCATTCTCCCTCTCGGTCACTGCTACGCTTCTCTTCCAGCTCCACCTTGCAGGTTCTCATTCACGTGCACACTACCTACTTCCATCAAATCACTTCTTCATTCTCTAAGTAAAATGGCTTACCGCTTGTGTGCACCGTTCAACATTCATTCTTCTATCTAAAGATAAATGAATCTTCTATTCTCCTCCAGCCAAGCCGTTGAACGTGCACCTCCCAATGAACCAACACCTACGACTACAACGGACACCTCATCTCATCATTCCAAACAGAATAGCAAATTACCGATACTATTGATTCCCGTCACCATCGATCCAATGCCTCATATATCCAAACCCTTTTTAACCTAGATCATCAATGCCATCCATAAACAAACAACCACCTTGATCTACAAAATTCAAATAAATTAATTAAATAAGGCCTTCTACTCCAACTCCCTACAACAATCCACCAAATTCACGGGTTTCACAAGATCAATGGCTCCTCGTCTAAAAAGGTAAAGAAGAACAATGCGACCCCTTTCCCACGCCCTACTTGAACTCCAGCGCTAACAACCTCGACCCTTTTCCGGGTTCAAGACCTAGCACTGCAGAATGGGGCGAAAACCGCTGAAAGGAAAGAACTTGAACGTGACCCAGAAGCCGTGGGAGCCCTGAGAGAAAGGGTATGAGCCACTGAAGGAGAAGATCGAAGTTGAGACGCTGGAAGACCGACAGAGAATGAGGAAAAGGTGAAGAAAGGGTTATTGGATTTTTTTTTTTTGCAGAAGGAGAAGATAAACTTGGCCGTTCTTTCTCTTTTCGATTTTGTTTTAATTTTTATTCCTCTCAGTGCTGCACTTCTTCCAGCTTCACCTAACACCCTTACTCTGCTCTTCTCTCAAACCGAGAGTTCTCCCACCTAATCTCTAAAAAGAACGAAAAGAGAAAGTTGATTCCAGTGTGCACACCATTTCTTGAATCAGCGTAAAACGTGCACAAAATAGAGCACAAATTCTAATTGATGGAGTCAATAAATTAACGTCACAGCAGCGAATCCAAGCTTCAACCAAAAGGAGCACAAAACGAAAATGAAAGGGCAATGAGAAATCAGCGAAAAGGAATAAACACTCTCTTCATTCATGCCATTTAAAACCGTGTTCCAAAACCAAACTCCCAGCCATATTTCATTACAAGAAGCTCTCTCAATGAAAATGAGAGAATACCGGGACCAAAAAAATGCAAGTGGCGGCTGGGACCTTTCTAAGGACGTGTGTCCCCTTTTTTTTTAGGGTAGGGTCCACACAATAAAACCCTAGGTCCAAGTCATTTTTCCTACACATTTTGGGTCTAGTCTACTTTACCAAAAATTGTCCCAAAATGTAAAAGTTGATACAGAAATTCTAAACTACTGAATTACAATTTAATTAATTCTAAAATGTCTGTATGGAGAGTCTTGAATTTATTTAACATTCTTCCTGATGTCCCCAAATGTATTTCCAAAATTTTCCTGCACTTCAAAAATGCACTTAATCAGCTCAGAAAACCCAAATTAGCACAATTACAAATTTTCGACCAAATTAAGCAGAATTCGGAAAACGGGGAAATAACAAACAATTAAACACAATTCCCTGGTTTATTTAAGTGCAATAAACTAAATATAATTCAAGAAATAATGACTCATCAATCTTATCACGCGCCACTACTCCAAGGTATGATCGAAAGTCATCTGCATTTAGGCCATATGCCACACATGTGATCACATTAACATTCACGGGTGTTCTTTCACCACTATTTTTTCTGACCAAAAGTTGTTTCATTCTGGTGGGTCCTCTAGTAGGTCCGGATGGGGGAGCCTCATCCCCTGATGAATGTGGATGGTCAGCCATATATCTGTCAAAATAAATAACAACATGTAATATTAATATAATATAATTTAACAAAACATGTAATAGTAATCATAGGAAATATTAATAAAATACTTATGTAATATTAATGAAAAACTTACATACACAAATTTGAAATTCATACATAAAGATATGGATTCATCATATGTATATTCCCTCATTATGATCTGACCGAATTGCATGTACATCGTCAACTAGAGGTTGGTCATCCAAATTTATCGTAGTTTGAAATGAACGGTTGTCAGCAATATGAATATTAATAAGATTGTCTTCATTAACTTCAGTTTGTTTTTTGCCTTGAAGAGCGACATACCAATCGTCAGACGCAGGATCTTTGACATAAAAAACCTAAGATGCTTAATGTACCATGATAAACGGTTCGTCTCGATAACCCACCTTTTGAAAATCAACTAGTGTCATACTCGATTCATCTATTTTCACACCACTCTTATTGTTAAACCACTTACATTTGAACAATGGAACAAAAAACTTGGTGTAATCAACCTCTCATATCTCTTCAATTATACCATAATATCTCATTGATCCAAGTACAAGAGAATGATCTTTTGATGTGGAAAATTGAAGCGACTAAGCTTCTAATATTGTGCTTTTATCATCCAAAGTCTTCGTATAGAATGTGCAATTATTGACTTCATAACCTGTACAACATACGACATCAAACTTTAAACCATTTGCAAGCCATAACAAAGTCTGAGAAGAATGTGGCTCTTTGTCAATTTCAGATTTGAACCAAGACATAAATGTTTTGTTATGCTCCATCAACTGCCATTTCTATGATTGTCTTGGATTTTTATTCTTCATAATGACTTTGTGTGCTTGCAAAAAAGGGATCACCTCATCTGTGTTGTTTAATATATAAAGATGTGCTTGCAACAATTCTTCGCGATCCTTTGTCACCGCATTCACACCTCGGATGCTTTTACTTGTAGAACTTTTGTTCATCCATGATGTGCGAGGAACTCCTATTGGATTTGTTGATGTCATGTAATCTGAACAAAACTTGATACTTTCTTCAACAATATACCTTTCAATCATTGAATCTTTGGGACGATATGGATTTTTAACGTACCCTTTCAAAATCTTCATATAACGCTCAATAGGATACATCCATCTTAAGTATACCGGTCTGCACAACTTGATTTCTCTAACCAAATGAACAAGTAAATGTACCATGATGTCAAAAAAAGATGGAGGGAAAAACATCTCTAATTGACACATGATAACAATCTCCCCTTGAAGTTCATCAAATTTTGTAGGATCTATGGCTTTACTACAAATTGATGAGTAAAATGAACACAAATTGTTTATGGTCTGCCTAACATTTTTGGGCAAAATTCCACGAATAGCCACCGGTAACAATTGTTGCCTTAAGACGTGACAATCGTGAGACTTCATGCCAACAAGCTTTAAGTGTTGCATCGACACTAAACTCTTCATATTTGAAGAGTATCCGTGTGGTACTTTGATAATCTTTAAACAAAGGTAAAAATTTATCTTTTCTTGTCTAGACATTGTGTGCAGGAGGCAAATAAGTACGTTTACCAATCTCCCTGGGTGCCAACTCTTCTCGGATATTCATTGCAACCAAATCCAAACGAGCATTCACTCCAACTTTTGTCTTTCCCTGAATGTTGAATAGTGTACCAATCAAGCTATCACACACATTCTTCTCTACATGCATCACATCTATGCAATGATGACTTCTCTATATGCATCACATCCCCGGTATGGAAGATCAAAGAATATTGATTTCTTCTTCAAAGGATTCGTTGCAGATGACTTCTTGGATGTTTTCCCAAATACATGATGTATTTTATTAACTTTTTCAAGAATTTGAAGGCGAGTAAGTGGATTTGGTGCTTCGTACCTCTCTTGATTTCCATTGAATGCTTTGTTTTACCTTCGATATAGATGATTACATTTTAGAAATTTCCGATGATGCAGATACACCATCTTTCTTCCGTGTTTCAATGGATGAGTTGTAGTGTTTTCTTCACATATAGGTGATAACAGTTGAAAAACTGTTATTTTCATGCTTAAAATTGATACTAAAAGCAACCTTTAACACTTAGAAACTAGCTTGAAATCATGCTTTTGGTTATATTTTTAGAAATAAGAGAGCTAGACAGGTTTATGCTTGATTTTAGTGTTTTTATGCAGGTTTTAAGGTGAATTTGGTGAAAGAAATGAAGAAGGATAGAGATGGAATCAGAAAAGACATCAAAAAGTGCAAAAGGAGAAGCCGCAAGTACAGCTCAGCGGTAGTTTACCGCTGAGCGGCACACAGAAACCCACGTTGGATCCACTGAGTGGTAAAATGGCCGCTGAGGGGAGAAAAACAACTCACGCACTTACCGCTGAGCGGCAGTTTACCGCTGAGCGGCACTTTTATGGGCTTGGGCCTAATTTTTCTGTATTTTTAGAATAGTATATAAGCTTTAGGACGTCCTAGGGTTTGTATCTTTGGCAGAGATGAAACAAATACTCTCTTTTCCACCCCTTTGAAGGAAGATCTTGGATGCTTATGTTACCTCTTCACCTTTCTAGGGTTTTATCTTTCATTCTTCCATTATTATTCATCTAGTTTCACCATGAATATGGTGAACTAAACCTTGTATTGTTGTTGGGGAATCAATGTAGTCTTGTGAAACTCTCATATATGGAATTTGTTTTAACATCTTACTTTTAAGACTTATGCTTTCTTTCATCATTAGTTAGGGTTTTTCCTCTTTGCTTATTGCTTGCTTTGTTTAACTCATTCATTGCCATGATTATTGATTTTGTCGATATGGGAACGTACGGAGAAATCTAGATCCGGGGAAATTCTCCCAATAGCATATTGGTTGCCTTTAAGCTCCTGCACTTCAGAACTAATTACTAGGAATGCTAGGAATTGTATGAACTCGTAATTAAGGATAGGCCTTCTTGCAAGGTGATTTAGAGAGTGGCATTAACAATTGATGAAAAGAATGTTGAATTCCTAAAGTATATGAGAGTGGATAAGATGAAATTGATAACTCCCAACAACATACTCATCCATATAATTCATTAAAGTGTTTGTATTCTGTCTTTTCCATTGATCAAATTCATGCATAGATGTTTATTTACTGCCTTTTGCATATAAAACTACAATCAATTTGTTCTTAAGTCTTAAATAATCAACAAATCACATAACTAAACTAGGCCGTGAGTCCTTTGGGAGAACGATACTTGGTCTTACCGAGTTTTATTACTTGAAACGATTCGGTCACACTTGCCGATTGTTAAAAGTTTGTGGCGCCGTTTTTCGATGTTCATAAATTTGTCATCAATAGGACATGCTTTATGACCCTTGACACTGTATCCTGACAAATTACCATAAGCTGGAAAGTCATTAATGGTGCAAAATAACATTGCACGCATCACAAAAGTTTCAGAAGCAAATGCACCAAATATTTCAACCCCATCCACCCACAACAACTTCAAGTCTTCAACTAGTGGTCTTAGATAAACATCTATGTCATTTTCAGGCTGCTTTGGACCAGATATCAGCATAGACAACATCATGTATTTCCTCTTCATGCACAATGCAGGAGATAAGTTGTAAATTATCAATATAACTGGCTAACAATTGTGATTGGTACTTAGATTACCAAATGGGTTCATTTCATCAGTGGCTAAACCAAGCCTAATATTTCTACACTCTTTACCAAATTGGGGAATTGTTGATCAATATTTTTCCATTGCTTTCAATCAGCTGAAAGACGAAGCAGCCCGTCAATTTTTCTCTCATCTGCATGCCATCTAAGGATTTTAGCATCTTTTGGATTCGCAAACAAACGCTTAAGTCTGGGCACAATTGGAAGGTACCAAACAACTTTCAAAGCAGATTCATTTTTTTTCTATCTGACCATTATCTTTACTATTATTTTTTGACTTGTATCATGATAACCTACATTTTGGACCCTTTGTCAAAAATTCAAACTCTTTCCTATATAAAATGCAGTCATTGGGACAAGCATGTATCCTTTTATACTCCATACCCATCAGACAAAGAATTTTCTTCGCATCATAGTTACAAGTGGATAGTGTATTTCCATATGGTAGCATTTCATTCAACAACGTCAACAATTTTGTGAAACTCTTATTAGTTCATCCACTAGTCGCCTTCAAATTCATGAGCCTTAACAATGCTGACAAACGTGTAAACTTAGTTGAACCGACATACAAAGGTGTTTCCGCATTAGTTGACATCGTCTCATAGACATCAGCTTCGGCAAAATTTTCTGCGCCAACATCGCGGATCATGTCCTCTAATTTGTCTTCATCTGGTCGATCTTCTTCCATGGTGAAATCAATGACATTTTCAGTTTAGGAGTCAGTAGGAAATTGCATTTCTTCGTCGTGCCATATCCATGTTGTATAGCATCTTAGGAAACCATCACGGATAAGATGGTCTCTAATTTGGGTTGCGTTCAACTTTCTCACATTCAAACAGTTCACACAAGGACATCTAAACTTCACTTCATCATCACTTCTACCCTCATTATGTTGTGCAAATTGTATAAATTCCTCTACCCCTCTCTTGTACTCAGCACTAATGCGTGGTAAATTAATCCAATCCATACGTAAATATTCTACAAAATTACAATCATAAAATTGTACAATATATTCAACATACAATCAATTCAATCATACAATCAATTCAATCATACAATCAATTCAATTATACAATCAAATAATTAATAAACATTCGAATTATCAATTCAAACATTCAATTATACATAATTATTCATATTCAACACACAAAAAATTAAAATATTAACAAAATGAAAATTAATAAACAGAATAATACAATCATACAATCAAACAATAAGCATTCAAATTATAAATTCAAACATTCAATCATACAATATTATTCATATCCAACCTACAAAAAATTAAAAATGCACAAAATGAAAATTAATAAACAGAATAATACGAACTGGGAGCATGAAAAACCACACAATAATGAAGAAGATTGAACAACTCGCTGTATGAACAGAACAAATTTAAAAGAAAAAACACAATACCTACAAAAAAATACAACAAAACGTAAGTTTGATAATCAGAATCAATAAAAAAAACGTATCAAACCAACCCAAAAACTAAAAAAAACGAAAAAACTTCGGCGACCAAAGCCAAATTTGATCAGATAAAAATGTAGGTGATGAAAAATAGGGAAGGAAATCCTTCTACAATGACGGCAACGGTGCAACAGTGGTGGAAGAAAGAATGGAGGAAGATCGTGGCGCAAGAACGTCATTGCATAGAAAATGGCTAGAGGGGCCGAAACTGTTCCAAGAAGACAAAATTGTTCACTCTATAATATTTTTTTAACCTAATGAAATGTTACTACCGCAGTTCATTGGAAACCCGCAGTAATAGAAGGGATACGGCCTCGGTTCCCAACATAACCGAGGCCTATTCTCTTAAAAAATTAAAAATTGTTCTGAAATGGCAATTTTGAAAATCTTTTCAACCTTTCTGCCGCGGTTCCCCGCCCAACCGAGACTTATTGTCTTAAATATTTAAGATTTGTTCAGATCAGGGAATAGACCGTGGTTCCCCCCGAGAACCGTGCGGTTTATTTCCTGACGATTTGACTTCAAAATTTATTTCTGGACTGCTTTGGCGGGAATTTCAGAATTTTGTAGGGACAATAGACCGTAGTTCCCCCCACAACCGAGACCTATTCCCTGACTGTCTGATTTCAAATTTATTTCAGACTGACTTAGGTGAGAATGTCAGAATTTTGGCAGGGACAATAGACCGCGATTCCCCCAAAACTGAGGCATATTCCTTAACTATCTGGTTTCAAATTTCTTTCTAGACTGACTTAGTTGGGAATGCTAGAATTTTGCAGGGACAATAGACCACGGTTCGCCCCAGAACCAAGGCCTATTCCCTAACGGTCTGACTTCAAATTTATTTCAGATTGACTTAAGTGGGAATGTCAGAATTTTGCAGTGACTATAGACTACGGTTCCCCCCAAAACCGAGGCCTATTCCCTGTGGGTCTGATTTCAGACTGACTTGGGTGGGAATGTCAAAATTTTGCAGGGACTATAGGTCGTGGTTCCTTGGAGAACCGCGGCCTAAGGGTATATACGGTCGCGGTTCTGTTGCAACTGAGGCCTATACTGTCGATATAATTTCAAAAAGGCCACTGCGGAATATTATGCTTCGGGTTCTGGTTAACCGATGCATAATGTCTGCGGTAATAGATCAATTTTTTACTAGTGTTATTTCACATCTGCATAAAAAAAATCAATACTAAATTAAATAAAAGAAAAGGAAATCTAACAATTAAAAAGAAACATTTTTGTCAAAGATTTTCTAAAAACAATATAAATTCTCTAATTATTAACAAGAACTAAAAAATAGTCCTCAAAATATATTTTTAACTAAAATTTTACAAATGTAAAGACTTAAAGAAAAATTTCTAAAACCAACCTAATTCTACAAAATTAAAGACAAAAATATATTATCCTAGACTTCTAAACATAGAAAATCATGCAAAATTAAGGAGTTATCAATCCCCCCTCATGTTGCAGCATATATATTCTTAGTGCTCAGCTTGGACAACAAATATTAAAACTGTGTTGGATGCAAAGCTTTAGTATGAATGTTTGCAAGTTGGGTTGAAGTAGAAATGGGCAGGAGCTTAATTACACCAGCTTGAACGTTATCCCTTATGAGATGTGAATCAATTTTAGTATGCTTTGTGCTCTCATGAATGGATGTATCCTGTGCAATTTTTATAGCAGATTGATTGTCACAGAATCGAGGAATTGATTGTGATAGAGGTTGTTTCAAATCATGGAGCAAATATAGAAGTCATTGAATTTCACATGTTGTGAAAGCTAAGGCTCTATATTCTGCTTCGGTTGACGATTTAGATATAGTACCTTGCTTCTTGGATTTCCAGCTGATTAAGGATGCACCATAAAACATATTAAAACCAGTCACAAACCTTCTAGTGTCAGGGCAAGCAGCCCAATAAGAATCACTAAAAGCCTTGAGAGCATGTTCTATGTTGGAGGGAAAAAATAATCCTTGTCCTGGATTGTTCTTCATATATCTCAGGATCCTTATTGCTGCTGCATAGTGATCTTCCAAAGGATTGGAAAGAAATTGACCGAGAGTAACAACAAAACATAAATTTGGTCTTGCGTTGGTTAGATATAATAATCTGCCTATAAGTCTTCTATAGGCATGAACATCTGAATAGGGTTTCCCTTCTGTCTTGGAAAATTGTGTGCTTGGTTGTATGGAAGTAGAAACAGGTTGACATCCGAACAATCCTGCATCTTCTAGTAACTCTAGAGCATACTTCATTTGTGAAAAATTAATGCCCTGTTGAGATCTTGCAATTTCTAAGCCCAAAAAATACTTGAGTTGGCCTAGGTCTTTAATCTTGAACTTTGCATTCAATAGAACCTTCATAGTTTGGATTTCTTGGATGTCATAACACTACAATAAAATCGCGTATTACCGAAGGTTTATTACCGAGGGCCTTTTTGTGACACCCGGGCACGGAGACGAGGGCGGGGAGTGACGCCGGTGCAAGAAGCATGGTGCAGGGGGCACAGACTGTTAGCAAAATGATGAAGATGAAGTTTTGATGATGTCCAAATCAAGTCAAGAGAAATCAAGATTCAAGATGTTATGAAGACTTGTATTGCTATGGAAAGCTTTTGTAATAATTATAGTTTAGTATCTAGGACTTAGATTTATGTTTGCATTCAAAAGAGATGTAAAAATAAGCCAAACAGCAAAATCTGTGCAGTGTTAATCGATTAACACAGGGTGTAAATCGATTGTTCCAGAGCCAAATGGAGAAGCACAAGATTTCAGTGTTAATCGATTAACAAGGGGTGTTAATCGATTAACGTTAATCGATTAACAAGGGCTGTTAATCGATTAACACACTGACCGTTTGAAAAACTAGCCGTTTTTAGAGCCGTTGAACTATCCGTTGGGGTGTTAATCGATTAACAAGTGGAGCTAATCGATTAACACAGTGTGAAAGGCTGAAAACGAAAAATGGAAGAGCTCTTTGGATGAGTCTATAAATAGACTCTCATTTCCTCTCAACAAAAACTAACCAACTAGAGACACAGAAACTCTTCCCTTGTGCTCAAATACTCAGAAATTCTTGAGACTTGTGTGTTCTTGTTCGGCTTGTGAAACTCTTGTCTGTGGAGCTGGTGAAGTGCTGCTACGGTGACAGAGGAAATAGCCGGTTCATCCTTGGTGTGTCTAAGGAGGTGTTCGGAAGAGAATCATCCTTCGTGAAGTATTCGGAGGAGGTGTTCATCCTTCGTGAAGTATTCGGAGGAGGTGTTCATCCTTTGTGAAGATTCAAAGGAGGTGTTGTCTCATCTCTTGTGGCATCAAGAGAGGTGTTTTCTAAACTTTTACAAATTGTATCTTTGTGATTGTAGTTTGTAATTGTTTTGTGATTAGTGAATTGTTTATCTTGTTTTGAGATAAGCGACTGGACGTAGGATTGGTAAGATCCGAACCAGGATAAAATCATCTGTGCAAATTTCTCTCAACCTTACTCTATTTTATTGTCTTTATTATTTGCTAAGTAAGTTTAATTGAGTAGAAATTAAAAGGCACACGTTAGTATTGAAAACCCTCTTAGTTTGTTATTCCACGCTAACCCATCCGCTGCAGCCGCTTCTGACAATTGGTATCAGAGCTTGCTTTGATAGTAATTCAAATGGCAGGATCACATCAAACCTTTGCAGAGGGTGCTTCTATCAATAGACCACCACTATTCACAGGTGAAAATTACGCATTCTGGAAGGTAAGAATGCAAATATTTATGGAATCTATTGATATAGATATTTGGGATGCTGTTGCATTTGGTCCTTTTATTCCAACTAATAATATGCAGGAACCAAAGCCCCGTGACCAATGGACTGCTCAAGATAAGAAAAAATTTGGTAATGATGTAAAAGCTCGTAATATTATTTCATCTGCTTTAACTGTTGATGAGTTTTACAGGATTTCTGTTTGTAAAACTGCACAAGAAATGTGGGAAGTACTGAAAGTAACCCATGAAGGTACAGATGATGTTAAGAGAGCTAGAAAGAATACCTTAATCCAGGAATACGAAATGTTCAGGATGAAGCAAGGGGAAACAATAGTAGATGTTCAGAAACGCTTCACCAACATCGTAAACCATCTTATTGGACTAGGTAAGTCTTTCGATACTGATGAGCTTAATATAAAAATTTTGAAATCTTTAGACAGGTCTTGGCAACCAAAAGTGACTGCAATTTCTGAGTCACAAAATCTCAACACAATGACCATGGCTGCATTATTTGGAAAGTTGAGAGAGCATGAACTTGACCTCGGAAGACTTGATGAAGAAGAATCAAAAGCCAAAAACAAGAAGAGTTTGGCGTTAAAATCAGAGGTTGAAAGAAGCAAAGGTAGATCGGAAGATGAAGACTCAGACGAAGAAGAAGAATTGAGACTCATGATAAAAAGACTTAACAAGTTCATGAAGTCTAAAGGTAAAGGAAAATTTAGATACGAAAAGAAAGATATTCCAGTATCTTCCTCAAATTACCGATGCTACGGTTGCGGAGAAAAAGGACATTTAAAAGCAGACTGCCCAAATCAAAAGAAGGGTGAAGAAAAGAAAGAAAAGAAATTCTTCAAGAAAAAGAAGGCATACATTGCATGGGAAGACGACAATGAGACCATTTCAGATTCAAGCTACTCAGATGAAGAAGCAAACATCTGTTTAGTGGTGAACGACGACGCTGGAAGCCAAGTAAGTACATCTAGCGATTCTGATAATTCTAGTCAAATTAGTGAAAATGAATTGCATGAAATTTATGCTGCTTTAATAGTAGAATCTGAAAAATTAGATAAAGCCCATCAGAAATTGAAAAAGGATTTCAAAGAGTTAAAATTGAATTTTGAAAATACTCTTGAAGAAAATCAAAATTTAAAAACAAATTTTGAAACTATTATTGATGAAAATAAAACTTTGAAAAATAAAGTTTTAATTTTTGAAAAGGGTAAATTTACTAGTAGTAATGAATGTGCATCTTGTGTTATTTATAAGAAACTACTAGATGAAACAACCTTTGGAGAATGTAGTAAAAATAATGAAAATAAGGTTGTTAAAAATAAGTATGTTCCTAGAATTAAAAATAAACATAATCATAGAACCCATAGAACTTGGGTAGAAAAAGGAACAACTTATAGGAACACAAATGTTATATCATGCTTTTATTGTATGAAAAAGGGTCATACATCTAACAAATGTAAAATTAAGCATTATGGTGTTCCAAGTGGTAGATATATTTGGGTTGTAAAATGATTTCAAATTTTTAAATTAACCCAAAGGACCCATACAAAATAGTTGGGTACCTATTGTTTAAAATTTAGAATTTCTTTAAAACAATATTTAAGAAAATTTTTTAAAAATTGTTTTTGTTCTAAATATTTATTCCAAGGTAGATGGAATTATTTTAATTTATTTTATATACAAAGCATATATAGTTTTCAAACGGAAAATATTTGAAATAAAAGAATGTATGCATGTTGTCTTTGATAAAATTGTAGACCTTGAGGCAAAACCTCTTGAGTCATTTAAATTACATGCAGGCAATGATGAAGATTTGTATAAAATAACAAATGAAGTGAAGAATAATGACAATCCTCAAGATGAAGATCTAAACAAAATGTGGAAAACAACCTAAAGGATTCTCATTTGAAATTGGAGAGATATCTAAAGGGGTACTTTATATTTCTATGTTTTTTATTAGTGTATGCCCTTTATATTTCATTGCATGCTTACCTCTCTAAAAAATTCAATAAAATATATATTGTTTTTCCTTAATATGCATACATGCTTGTATTAAGGGGGAGTATATTTTCTAATAAATTTTAGGGGGAGCAATTATACATCTCTTTTTAATAATGATCAAAAAGGGGGAGAAATATTTAAAGGTCTTAAACTTATTTCTAAGTTTACTAACAGTTTTTCTTCCTTAAGTTGTATTTTAAATACAGATTTTTATCAAAAGCTTTAAATCAAGAAGGTTTTGATCATCATCAAAAAGGGGGAGATTGTTAGCAAAATGATGAAGATGAAGTTTTGATGATGTCCAAATCAAGTCAAGAGAAATCAAGATTCAAGATGTTATGAAGACTTGTATTGCTATGGAAAGCTTTTGTAATAATTATAGTTTAGTATCTAGGACTTAGATTTATGTTTGCATTCAAAAGAGATGTAAAAATAAGCCAAACAGCAAAATCTGTGCAGTGTTAATCGATTAACACAGGGTGTAAATCGATTGTTCCAGAGCCAAATGGAGAAGCACAAGATTTCAGTGTTAATCGATTAACAAGGGGTGTTAATCGATTAACGTTAATCGATTAACAAGGGCTGTTAATCGATTAACACACTGACCGTTTGAAAAACTAGCCGTTTTTAGAGCCGTTGAACTATCCGTTGGGGTGTTAATCGATTAACAAGTGGAGCTAATCGATTAACACAGTGTGAAAGGCTGAAAACGAAAAATGGAAGAGCTCTTTGGATGAGTCTATAAATAGACTCTCATTTCCTCTCAACAAAAACTAACCAACTAGAGACACAGAAACTCTTCCCTTGTGCTCAAATACTCAGAAATTCTTGAGATTTGTGTGTTCTTGTTCGGCTTGTGAAACTCTTGTCTGTGGAGCTGGTGAAGTGCTGCTACGGTGACAGAGGAAATAGCCGGTTCATCCTTGGTGTGTCTAAGGAGGTGTTCGGAAGAGAATCATCCTTCGTGAAGTATTCGGAGGAGGTGTTCATCCTTCGTGAAGTATTCGGAGGAGGTGTTCATCCTTTGTGAAGATTCAAAGGAGGTGTTGTCTCATCTCTTGTGGCATCAAGAGAGGTGTTTTCTAAACTTTTACAAATTGTATCTTTGTGATTGTAGTTTGTAATTGTTTTGTGATTAGTGAATTGTTTATCTTGTTTTGAGATAAGCGACTGGACGTAGGATTGGTAAGATCCGAACCAGGATAAAATCATCTGTGCAAATTTCTCTCAACCTTACTCTATTTTATTGTCTTTATTATTTGCTAAGTAAGTTTAATTGAGTAGAAATTAAAAGGCACACGTTAGTATTGAAAACCCTCTTAGTTTGTTATTCCACGCTAACCCATCCGCTGCAGCCGCTTCTGACAATTGGTATCAGAGCTTGCTTTGATAGTAATTCAAATGGCAGGATCACATCAAACCTTTGCAGAGGGTGCTTCTATCAATAGACCACCACTATTCACAGGTGAAAATTACGCATTCTGGAAGGTAAGAATGCAAATATTTATGGAATCTATTGATATAGATATTTGGGATGCTGTTGCATTTGGTCCTTTTATTCCAACTAATAATATGCAGGAACCAAAGCCCCGTGACCAATGGACTGCTCAAGATAAGAAAAAATTTGGTAATGATGTAAAAGCTCGTAATATTATTTCATCTGCTTTAACTGTTGATGAGTTTTACAGGATTTCTGTTTGTAAAACTGCACAAGAAATGTGGGAAGTACTGAAAGTAACCCATGAAGGTACAGATGATGTTAAGAGAGCTAGAAAGAATACCTTAATCCAGGAATACGAAATGTTCAGGATGAAGCAAGGGGAAACAATAGTAGATGTTCAGAAACGCTTCACCAACATCGTAAACCATCTTATTGGACTAGGTAAGTCTTTCGATACTGATGAGCTTAATATAAAAATTTTGAAATCTTTAGACAGGTCTTGGCAACCAAAAGTGACTGCAATTTCTGAGTCACAAAATCTCAACACAATGACCATGGCTGCATTATTTGGAAAGTTGAGAGAGCATGAACTTGACCTCGGAAGACTTGATGAAGAAGAATCAAAAGCCAAAAACAAGAAGAGTTTGGCGTTAAAATCAGAGGTTGAAAGAAGCAAAGGTAGATCGGAAGATGAAGACTCAGACGAAGAAGAAGAATTGAGACTCATGATAAAAAGACTTAACAAGTTCATGAAGTCTAAAGGTAAAGGAAAATTTAGATACGAAAAGAAAGATATTCCAGTATCTTCCTCAAATTACCGATGCTACGGTTGCGGAGAAAAAGGACATTTAAAAGCAGACTGCCCAAATCAAAAGAAGGGTGAAGAAAAGAAAGAAAAGAAATTCTTCAAGAAAAAGAAGGCATACATTGCATGGGAAGACGACAATGAGACCATTTCAGATTCAAGCTACTCAGATGAAGAAGCAAACATCTGTTTAGTGGTGAACGACGACGCTGGAAGCCAAGTAAGTACATCTAGCGATTCTGATAATTCTAGTCAAATTAGTGAAAATGAATTGCATGAAATTTATGCTGCTTTAATAGTAGAATCTGAAAAATTAGATAAAGCCCATCAGAAATTGAAAAAGGATTTCAAAGAGTTAAAATTGAATTTTGAAAATACTCTTGAAGAAAATCAAAATTTAAAAACAAATTTTGAAACTATTATTGATGAAAATAAAACTTTGAAAAATAAAGTTTTAATTTTTGAAAAGGGTAAATTTACTAGTAGTAATGAATGTGCATCTTGTGTTATTTATAAGAAACTACTAGATGAAACAACCTTTGGAGAATGTAGTAAAAATAATGAAAATAAGGTTGTTAAAAATAAGTATGTTCCTAGAATTAAAAATAAACATAATCATAGAACCCATAGAACTTGGGTAGAAAAAGGAACAACTTATAGGAACACAAATGTTATATCATGCTTTTATTGTATGAAAAAGGGTCATACATCTAACAAATGTAAAATTAAGCATTATGGTGTTCCAAGTGGTAGATATATTTGGGTTGTAAAATGATTTCAAATTTTTAAATTAACCCAAAGGACCCATACAAAATAGTTGGGTACCTATTGTTTAAAATTTAGAATTTCTTTAAAACAATATTTAAGAAAATTTTTTAAAAATTGTTTTTGTTCTAAATATTTATTCCAAGGTAGATGGAATTATTTTAATTTATTTTATATACAAAGCATATATAGTTTTCAAACGGAAAATATTTGAAATAAAAGAATGTATGCATGTTGTCTTTGATAAAATTGTAGACCTTGAGGCAAAACCTCTTGAGTCATTTAAATTACATGCAGGCAATGATGAAGATTTGTATAAAATAACAAATGAAGTGAAGAATAATGACAATCCTCAAGATGAAGATCTAAACAAAATGTGGAAAACAACCTAAAGGATTCTCATTTGAAATTGGAGAGATATCTAAAGGGGTACTTTATATTTCTATGTTTTTTATTAGTGTATGCCCTTTATATTTCATTGCATGCTTACCTCTCTAAAAAATTCAATAAAATATATATTGTTTTTCCTTAATATGCATACATGCTTGTATTAAGGGGGAGTATATTTTCTAATAAATTTTAGGGGGAGCAATTATACATCTCTTTTTAATAATGATCAAAAAGGGGGAGAAATATTTAAAGGTCTTAAACTTATTTCTAAGTTTACTAACAGTTTTTCTTCCTTAAGTTGTATTTTAAATACAGATTTTTATCAAAAGCTTTAAATCAAGAAGGTTTTGATCATCATCAAAAAGGGGGAGATTGTTAGCAAAATGATGAAGATGAAGTTTTGATGATGTCCAAATCAAGTCAAGAGAAATCAAGATTCAAGATGTTATGAAGACTTGTATTGCTATGGAAAGCTTTTGTAATAATTATAGTTTAGTATCTAGGACTTAGATTTATGTTTGCATTCAAAAGAGATGTAAAAATAAGCCAAACAGCAAAATCTGTGCAGTGTTAATCGATTAACACAGGGTGTAAATCGATTGTTCCAGAGCCAAATGGAGAAGCACAAGATTTCAGTGTTAATCGATTAACAAGGGGTGTTAATCGATTAACGTTAATCGATTAACAAGGGCTGTTAATCGATTAACACACTGACCGTTTGAAAAACTAGCCGTTTTTAGAGCCGTTGAACTATCCGTTGGGGTGTTAATCGATTAACAAGTGGAGCTAATCGATTAACACAGTGTGAAAGGCTGAAAACGAAAAATGGAAGAGCTCTTTGGATGAGTCTATAAATAGACTCTCATTTCCTCTCAACAAAAACTAACCAACTAGAGACACAGAAACTCTTCCCTTGTGCTCAAATACTCAGAAATTCTTGAGACTTGTGTGTTCTTGTTCGGCTTGTGAAACTCTTGTCTGTGGAGCTGGTGAAGTGCTGCTACGGTGACAGAGGAAATAGCCGGTTCATCCTTGGTGTGTCTAAGGAGGTGTTCGGAAGAGAATCATCCTTCGTGAAGTATTCGGAGGAGGTGTTCATCCTTCGTGAAGTATTCGGAGGAGGTGTTCATCCTTTGTGAAGATTCAAAGGAGGTGTTGTCTCATCTCTTGTGGCATCAAGAGAGGTGTTTTCTAAACTTTTACAAATTGTATCTTTGTGATTGTAGTTTGTAATTGTTTTGTGATTAGTGAATTGTTTATCTTGTTTTGAGATAAGCGACTGGACGTAGGATTGGTAAGATCCGAACCAGGATAAAATCATCTGTGCAAATTTCTCTCAACCTTACTCTATTTTATTGTCTTTATTATTTGCTAAGTAAGTTTAATTGAGTAGAAATTAAAAGGCACACGTTAGTATTGAAAACCCTCTTAGTTTGTTATTCCACGCTAACCCATCCGCTGCAGCCGCTTCTGACACAGACAAGGAACGGCTCCTGGCAGCTTCGGGTGGAAGGGGTACATGGATGAATCGAACATACACCGGAATGAGAGGGATCTGGAGACTGTATAGGTATGGGACTATACAGTTGAAGGATAGCTTAAAGGAATTGATTTGGCTACTCATATCACCAAAATGCATTTACTTTTCGGTAGCCTGACTCATAAGAACTCCATGGTTAAGCGTGCTTAGCCTGGAGTAATTCTGGGATGGGTGACCTTCTGGGAAGTTTTCCCAGAAAGTGTGCGAGTGAGTACAAAGCACACTGGAAAGCCTCGTGGTGGTCTGTGGGGGCAGTCGACGGTCCCTGTGAGTTGCCGGGACGTTACAGATGGTATCAGAGCCTAGCCTCTCCCAGTACGGTGTGGTTCGAGGACGAACCATGCGGAAGCTGGTGGGCATGTGACACCCGGGCACGGAGACGAGGGCGGGGAGTGACGCCGGTGCAAGAAGCATGGTGCAGGGGGCATAGACAAGGAGCGGCTCCTGGCAGCTTCGGGTGGAAGGGGTACATGGATGAATCGAACATACACCGGAATGAGAGGGATCTGGAGACTGTATAGGTATGAGACTATACAGTTGAAGGATAGCTTAAAGGAATTGATTTGGCTACTCATATCACCAAAATGCAT
Organism: Vigna nakashimae; assembly: GCA_034642375.1. NCBI lineage: Eukaryota > Viridiplantae > Streptophyta > Magnoliopsida > Fabales > Fabaceae > Vigna > Vigna nakashimae. Next base: position 19,986,225 of record CM067759.1, read on the forward strand.
TTACTTTTCGGTAGCCTGACTCATAAGAACTCCATGGTTAAGCGTGCTTAGCCTGGAGTAATTCTGGGATGGGTGACCTTCTGGGAAGTTTTCCCAGAAAGTGTGCGAGTGAGGACAAAGCACACTGGAAAGCCTCGTGGTGGTCTGTGGGGGCAGTCGACGGTCCCTGTGAGTTGCCGGGACGTTACACTTTTGCCCTTCGGTAATGTCTGCTTCATATCTGAACCATGTAACACCCCGAATTTTTGGCGTTACATCGACTAAATTTTTCCGTAAAAAAAAAATAAATAAATGTAGAAATTTTGAAATTTTAAACTTCAACATAGACAGAAAATAGTACATTATTTATTGCAATCGATTCTTTCGAAAATAAAATGTCCACATAGTCAGGATCGAAATAAATTTTTAAAACACTAAAATCACAATCCCAAGTCTTCTATCCCATCTCTCTTTCGACCTTTATACATGTTCAAAAGCGTCAGCCATCACATCTGTAATAACATCTGCTCCCGTATAATATCACGCATTATACGATCATCGCATTCACATGCACACACAAGCAAGGGTGAGCTAACAATCAATACAATAACAATACCTCAATACCAAACCATACTATGCTCACTTTAACAGATCAAATTATATAAACAAATATGAGTTACACACTAAACCACATTGCATGCATCAATATATATCAAACACCAAATCAGAATGCATACACCAATATGCATCAACAACATGTCAGAATGCATACACCAATATGCATCAAACACCAAATCAGAATGCATACACCAATATGCATCAACAACATATCAGAATGCATACACCAATATGCATCACGTCCATCCATCCCAAAAGTCATACATATTGACTATATCACATACTTTCCACATAAATAACCTCATTATAGTTCACAATCATGTTCAGATGCATAAATTCAAATGTAATAAAATCCAATCATTTCAGAAATCATACAAACTGAATATATTCCAACAAGATATGTTACACAATAATTTAACAATACATAATCTGTTCAATAGGTTTTAAGTTAAAAACTTGTCGAGTAGACTTCCAGGAAAGAGAGGTGCGTCACAATGGACAACTTAAGTACCAAGTCTTTCCTTAGCCAAAGTGTTTCTCAACTAGTTTTTAACCAATTTCTTATTTACAGATTCAAAATAACAGCATATAATATTAACACCGAAATTTAATATAGATATGAAAAAAATAGAAATCAATCAATATTGAAATCCCTGAGAAGATACGAAATTAATATCTCTAAATCTGTAACTCCGATTTCAAATCTGAATGGTCACAATAATTCACTATTTGTTATAAACTACATATTAAAATTTCAGGTTGATCTAACGGTTAACTAAATAGATATTGAGGTTTTACCGAGGTAACTCAGGTGCAGAATTTTAAGTGGTTTTTGGTTATACTCAAAATGCGAAACTAATTTCCCTAAGCACAGACTTTTAATTACAAATCTGAACGGTCAAAATGACTTAATATGTCTTATGAATTACATACAAAATTTTGGGTTCAATCTAACGGTAAATGAAATATATATGAAATTTTTACCATGATAACTTAAGAACAGAAATATAGTGTTCCTTAGATTTTTCAAAACTTAAAAATTATTTTCTCCAAACATAGACTTTCAATTAAAAATCCGATCGGCAAAGTGTATTACTATATCTTAGGAATCATATATAAAATTTTCAAGTTGATCTAACGGTCAAATAAGTCATAATATATATTTTACCGAGATGCCTCAGTAACAGATCTACAGGGGTAATTAATTTACTCAAACATGCAGGATTTATTTCTCTAAGTACAGACTTCTAATTACAAATCCAAACGGTCAAAGTGAAGAAATAGGTCTTAGGATTCATATATTAAAATTTTAGCTAAATCCAACGGTCAAAATAATTAAAAGAAAAGTTTTACCATACTAACTCGAAAATAAGAAAATTATAATTATGAAAACTAAATTTATATAAGTGAATAGATAACTACCATTACCAAAATTTTAACATACTCATAACTAATATTCATTATCATAACATGGATAAAAATCATATACAAGAAAGATTAGCTCCCCTTACCTCTATTCCAGATTTAATTTCCTGCTCCGAATTTGTTTCCCCGAAACCCTTCAGAACCTCTACTCTTCTTGCAACTAAAAATTTCTCCCTAACTCTTTCTTCTCTATTTCTCAAGCTCTCACTTGATTCCTCTTTTCTTGGTGCAAAATACCCTTCCCTCCCATGGCTATTTATAGTAAAAAAAAAATTTACTATTCATTAATATTTTAATATTATTTATTATTTTAATATTATTTAAAAAAATAATATTTTAATCATTTACTCACCAAATCTGATCCTAGTTTCTACCTACTAATTTCTTCCATGCTAAGGAATCTTAATGCTGAAAATTTATTTTTACTATTCACCTTTTACTATTTACTATTTACTTTTTACTATTTAATTTAAAAAATTTACTAAATAAGTTACCAAAAATTTGAACCTCTCCTTCTAAAATTACTATAATTTTATATCCAAATTTTACATTTTTTCTATCCACTAAAATTATTATTACTAATAAAATGCTAAAATTTACTAAAATATATATTTATGTATATTTTTTTTTTATGGGTCTTACAAACCACATCTTCTTTTAGCCATTCTCTGGAGAGATCCACCCGCACACATTTCTTTTTCTCTCGAACCTTCGCTTGTCTCCGATCCATATTTCAAGTTCCTCCGCCTTAGATCTTAATCCGTTTAGTCATGGTTAGTCTCTAGATCTTCATTTTCATGTACATTTCTCCCTTACCTCAGCCTAATCCACCAAAGAATCCATTTTTCACCGATTAAACCTATCGTCATCGTTCTATCTTCATTTTTGCCCGATTAAAACCTTTGTTTGTTCCATTCCATCGATTCAATCGTTGAATCCTTTCTCTCCACCGATCAAAACTGTCCCAAATCCCTAACCCTCGAATGTACACCGATCAAACCATTCAATCTAGGGTTTGCCTCCATTTTCCGTCATCCGCTGTTCTTCTTCTTCGATTAGCTCGATCTGTGCCAATTTCCATGATTCCTCATCGATCTGCCTCGACCTGGAGCTATCAAGTGGTATTTAAAGCCAAGGTTAGGCGTGTCTGCACGGAGCTAAGTATTTTCTTTGCCTTTCCATGTTGTCTTTGATTAATTGTCTTGATATGTTTTGGTCTTCTATTGAAACTTTAGCATGTGGATTGAAAAATATAATTTTTTTTTCTTATCCCTAGTTTCAAAACCCTGTATGAACTGTCTGTTGTGCTCATGTGAAAAGAATAAGTTTCTGGCATAGATTGCTTTACATTATTTTATGCTTTTTGATATTTATGTTCAATTCTAGCAATGGTCGTGGAAAGGCTTTTAATATGAAAAATGATAGAGAAAAAACAAGAGGGCGTGGTGGTGGGAGTGGCTTAGGAAATGACAAAATTGGTGCTCTTGGTAGGCTCCTGTAAGCATTACTTCTCTCTAATGATTTTATTTTTCATAAACATTGCCTTTATTTCCTTCCTTTATGGTGGCCAAATATTAGTTGTGTTTTTTTTTTTTGTATGAAATAAATAGTTGCATTGTTATTCTTTTTCTGTGTGGAAAGAAGTTTGGGAAAAATACGCTCAATTTACTATTTGAGAATCCCTACATGACAAATATGATACATCAGCTTCCCTGTCTATTTGAATACAAAATAAAAATCCTTACATATATATTCACGAACAAAAATATAACAAACTTTAATTGTTCAAATATAAAAAATCCTAGGAAGCAATTGGGATTTAACCTCTGTTATTAGATAGTCTAGAGATATAGGCCTCAAATATCTTTCTATTTCTTGTGTTTTAGTCACACATTGTCTCCTAGCATAATATCCTTTTCGTTTGGATAAACTTAAAGCATAGCAAAGTTTTCGGTGGCTTTCCACCACGTGTCAACCGATGGTTGGGGTGTGACGGGTTTGGGAAATGAAAGAGAGGTGATGAAGTCAATGAGTATGGATTTCTGGGAAGGTTTTACCTGTGAGAAGAGGTCCTTTATGGTATTGGAACTTCAGTTAGGGCTCTGACTCAGTGAGGTTCCTGGCTGAACTGAAAGGAAGAATTGAAACAACCAGAAATAAACATAGAAGAAAGCTTAAGGATGTAGGAGAGGCCATTTGTTTATGTTGTCTAAGAAGGAAGTGAAATGTTGTTGGTGAATTATTGTGAAAGAGAGAAGTGTTGGCGGATATATATAGTCGGAGGGGGTGAAATAAAATGAGGGAGATGGTGTGAGTGGAGTGAATGAGGTGATAATGCATTTGCGATTTGGTAGTGAAATTGAAGGGAATTGATTCGTAGGTTTGCATTGACCGAGTGGTGAGGTTGGTGGGGACAGAGGATAGCCAGCTAAGGGGCGAGTTGGTGCGGATAATAACAGCATGAGATGGCAACATGAGGACAAATCTCGTGTACCCTTTGAAGAAGAGTAGGGTCTCTTTTGTTTGGTTCATGAAAATCAATTATTTATTTATTCCTCAAGAATATGTGCTGGATATGTTTGCTTATTTGGTTGCTTCCCTTTTTCCTTCTATGCTTCCAAAACAATTTGACTTCTCCATCTGAAAACATGCTTACTAGGAAAAAAAAAATGTGCTCAACAAGGTTTGATTATAAAATAATATAGTTTGTAGCAAATGTTTTAGCTTGTCTTGGCAAGTTGAAGTTTGTTTATTTTCAAAATTTTGCAGCATTTTAATGCATTTTAATTTATATGGCATGCTTATTTTAAGATGCTCTTTCTGTGGTTACGAAAATAAGACTTCTTTTGTAAACATCAACCAGTGCTCAAAAGTAGGGAAATACTTCTAGAAGCATCTGTAGCAAATAAAAAGTTCAAACGAATAGATTTTGAAACATTTTTCCTTTATTAGAGAGATGTCACGTAATATTCCAAAATATCTTAAAGATGTTATAGTTGCTTAAAGAAAAGTCAGGACCAAGAGAAGAAGCTCCTCCTATTAAAGAAAAAAAAAACATAGTGCGGGACCCAAACCATGAGTTGCCAGCTTTTATCACACGGTTTTGAAATGTCTACCTGTTTAGCCCTGTTTTTCTTTTCTCGGGTAGCATACTCTAGTAAAAACTTTCAAAAGTATGATACTTTTCAATCATAATTAGAATACAGATTTCCTTGGCCATTGTCTTTTTCCAACCCATTTCTAAATTTTTCACTGATTTTTTTTTCAATAACACACTTTAGTTCTATTAATTTTATATTACTTTTAGATTACATGTATATTATCCCTAGTTTCAATTGCACTTTAGTTTTCCATTTTTCGTTAATTTCTAGTTTTAGTAATTACTAGGATTTTTGGTTTTCTGTCATTTCAAGCAATTCCATTTAGTTTTACTTTCCATTTGCATTATAATTTAGTTTACTTATTAATTGTATTATATTTAATTGACAATACTCAACTATAGTATAGAAAATGGATTCTAGTGTTATACTGAAAAGGCCAATATTTAAAAAATCGAATTCTTTTTTTTATGCATCACTTAGTTTCAGGTTCTTTGCAAATGATGAAATTTGGAGGAAGGCTTGGCGTTCAATACTTGAACACTGGTTCTTGGTCAACTACTGCAGTAGCATTAATTCATGCATTTTTTAGCTAAATTGAGGTTCACCTGAATTCATCAGATTGATTAGAAGTTGTTGGACCAACTTTAGGTGTTAGGAATTGGCAGATTTTGGAGTCTGGTGCAACAACTTGTTTCTGGAAGGAGGCTGGTGTGTACCACTTTTATCAAAGTCTGCTTCATGATGCCGCTTGAACTTGGATAGTCTTTATATTTATAGTTTTTAGTATTAGTTCTTGTTTACATTTGCTCTTCCATTATCTGAGCTGTTATCTTATTTAGAAGTAGAATTTAGATGTATTTCCTATGTATTGAGGTGTAAGAATTTGTAGTGTTCTGGCCGCAAGTATCTTATGTAAAAGACTACAAATATATTATGCAATATCATTTAATATTTCCTTTTCAACTGTTCTTCTCCAGTAGAAATATTAGTGGTTAGTTTGACTTGATGTCATGAAAAATTTCATAATTTAAATTAGTGGAATGAAACTAGAGCCTCTGCCCTTCATAGAAATAGTAGGATTATCGAAGGCCTTTGTCCTTCGGTAATTACCGAAGGTTTTTGTCCTTCGGTAATTATCGAAGGCCTTTGTCCTTCAGTAATTACCGACAGTTTTTGCCCTTCGGTAATTACCGAAGGCCTGTGCTCTTCGGTAATTACCAAAGGGCAAAGGCCGTCGGTAATAGTTAACGATAAACGATTTATCGACGGACAATGGTCGTCGCTAATCCGTCGATAATAGACATTACCGACGGTTTTTTTCTCTTTTCGACGAATTTAGGGCGTTGAAAATGCCCTCTTTTTTGGTAGTATCACCTGCCAAGACTATATATCTACATAAACAAGTAAGATGGTGATATGAGCATAATCACTTTTGACAAAAAAGTGAATAATCTTATTTTGATTGTATATAGCCCAAATAAAGTAAAGTAGTTGTCAACTTGTAATTCCATTGTCTAGAGGCCTGCTTGAGTCCATATAAAGACTTCAACAACTTGCAAACTTGCCCTATTTTTTTTTGTTTTGTATCCAAGAGGAAGAGACATGTATACTTCTTCATCTAGATCCCCATGTAAAAAAACATTATTTACATTCAGTTGATGTAAATACCAATGTTTGGAAGCTGCTAAAGCCAGAACCAACCTTACTGTTGTGAGTTTGAGAACAAGTGAAAAAGTCTCAAAGTAATATAAGTCTTGTTGTTGTGTGTAATGTAAGACCCTAGAAGTTCAAGAATTACCAAGTTGTAAAATGTTAAGTTATAATGTAAACTAGAATGTTGTCAAGTGTTGACATGGTCTAATATTTTAATTATAACTTTTTGCACACTTACGATATTGAGTTGATTCTTATTGCATTAGAAAGTAGACTCGAAGATCTTCGATTCAAGTACTCATACACATAATTCTGATGTTGGGAAGGGCTTCAATCGAGTTGTCAAAGTTGTGCCAGTTTTCTCCACTCGCTGGGCGAGCAGTGCACACTCGTACACCTAATTTCGATGTTGGGAAGTGGTTTTAATATAAATAGTTCATTATAAAAAAATTTCATGAAAACGGTATAAGAACTTCTAGAACAATTTGGTCTTCTTAAAAGGTAAAGGAAGTTAGTGTTCATTCTTGAAATTTCAATTTACAAGTATGATATGTGATTATTTAGATGATATAATTATTTAATTGTAATTGTGATATCTATTCTAGTATTCATTGTGCTTGGATGATATTAATTGATAGTATAATGCATGAATGTCTGGTATGATGTGATTTTGATGTTCTTGAATAATGTTATGAAGTTGTATTGATGATTGGAATTAGATGTCATGTTCAAGGGGTTGTGAGTTATAAAAGTTATGTGTTTTGTAGTTAAAAGTAGAGGTTTTGATAGACAAGTTTGTGAGAGAAAAATTCAATTAATACATCTAGTATTTCAAGTCTGTTTTCAGATTAATTAAAGCTTGTAGGGGCTTAGAGATGGTAAACATCTTAGTTAGAAATAGGTGTTAGTTAATAAGGTGATTCTAGAAGGTTTTAGATTCAATTTTAAAGGTTTTAATAAGCAGAAATCTAAAGGAAGAAAGTATGATATAAAACTGAGGTTTAAGGTATGTATAGTCATAATAAACTTGTTTATATGTTATGTTAAACCAAAAATGTGACATGGAACTGTTATTGGTTAATATGTTGTTTTTTTGTTGTGTTTTAGTCTAAATTGGAGGTTCTAACTAGTTAAATCTTAAAGTATAAAGGATGTGGTTAAAATGATGTTTTGGGGTATGTTATTGAGTCTACTAGGACTTGTTCAGATCTTTAGTTTGAAGAATTTGGTGTTAGAAGGTGTGGAATCGAGTTTAGATACTTTTGGAGTTGTCAAATAGTTTAATGCACATAGTCTTAGGTCTAACGATCAAATAGGTACCTGGTTTTACCTATAAACATGTTTTCACATAAACTATAATGTTTAAAGACCCAATTTGATAAGCCAAAATAAGTCCCAATTTAACTAGTTGAGCACCTTTGTGAGGGCGCTTTGGTGCCACTTTCTAGTGGCCCTGGCGCTGAGCGCTAGTTATGGGGCGCCTAAGCGCAAATTTCCAGTAGCTAGGGCATTAAGCACCACCTTGGTAAGTCTTGTTTAGATGTTTTGGGTTCTTTAGTGGTTTTACTTGAACTGGTTCTTTTAATTTGATGATTGTGCATTTATTTCATGAGATTTCTTACTGTGTTTACACAACATTATATATGTCGATGGAAGGTTGTGGAAAAGAGTTCCAAGAAGGAACTTCTTATTGGTGGTTTCAGTTGTTGTAAGTATGAATGAACAAAGTTAATCTGGGGTTTATCCTGACATTCTAATGATCATCCATGCTAAATTAAAGAGTGATGAATCATGTCATGAGAATAGGAAGAGATCCTAGCCTGAGGGCCTTTCTCTTGTTGGCAAAGGGCGTTGTAACGAACTAATCTTGTATGGTAGCTTTGAGTGGGTCAGTTGTTCCACCACACAAGTGCAGGAACCTCTGTAGCTCGACATTCATACTATATTCGGATGGTCAAGTCTAAGTTTGTGGTATGATTAAGATGAATGTTTCATTATGTGTGAAGTTTAATATATGAAGGAATTTTATTTTACCATGTTGAACTGTTTTATCACTAGTTTACCCTTGCTTTTGTGTTGTTTGTTTGCGTGTTTGTTTTCTCTTTTGCAATGATCACCTAAATTGTGTGAGCTTAGGGAGATGTCTTTTCAGTTGCTCCAACGAGAGATGAGGGTAAAATAGATGTGTAATTAGATGGTTCTACAAATTTAGATCTCTTCTTTGTGGTAGGTTTATCTTACCTAGTTGTTCTATTATCATCTTTGTAATGTTTTATTTTAGTAGTTTTATACTATTAAAAATGAGATGTTACAGATGAAATACTACGTTGAGTGATTTTAAGAAGTGTATTGAATTATAATTTTGAGAAAGAGGTTATAAATAATATTGAACTCACATATATAGAGAAATATATTACATAATGAGAGTTGATGAATATTCTTATAATTTGAGGAGTAGTGTGAAAGAAAATTGTGTCTTGCATGTAGATGACAATTTTCATGGTCATATAATAAAAACTTAATCCTTGAGATGTGATTTTGTGGAGCGAGATGTTATATGACAAGTGTAAAACCTATGAGTAGAGCTAAATGTCTAGTTTTATTTTGAAATATTACATTAATGTAAAATGGGCGTGCAACGTTTGACAACCAAGTACACAACGTTAAAAGTGACCAGTGGCAATATCCTAAATAAAATCACACGATTGATGTCAGTTGGTTAGAGAAACAAAAGTTAACTGCCTTTTTGACGTTTGTTAGTTAAAGAACAAATGTATATTTGTGTTCAAATCCATAAAAGTTTGAGTGCGAAGATATTTTAAGAGACTCATTAGACATCTATTAGTTAGAGGAACAAACCTTAATTGCCTTTTTGACGTATGTTGGTCAAAGAACAAACGTCTATTGTTGTACAAATTCATAAAAATTTGAGCGCGAAGATATTGTAAGAGACCTATTAGACGTTTGTTGGTCAGAGGAACAAACGTTAATTGCCTTTTTGATGTCTGTTAGACGTCAAAAAGCAAATGTTACATTGAGTTCTCTTTTTTTGCTATCGAGCTGTGGATGTCTTTTCCTCACCTCATAGCGGCACATGTTTACTCCCTCACCCTCACGGTTAGTTTCATTTTTGGTTTTTTATGTATATTGGTTGTTGCACTTTTAATTGGTTGTTATTATTTCTAAAATTCTGAAAATTTTTGTGGTGTATTCTTCTATTGTATATTATTTTTCCATGGTTTCAGTGGTGGAAAATATTGACAATTTTTTTTAAAAAAAACAAGCATATAAATTGAAGTCTGATATAAGAACAACAAAGTCAATTAATATATATTATAAATGTAATCAATGTTAATTGACTTTTGTTCAAATACAACAAATATTAATTTGTTAAAACCTTTAATAAATTTAAGGTCTTCCGCTATGATGTTAAACTTTTAATAAATGTCTATCAAAATAACATGTTAAAAACAATTTCGTTGTTAGTGTTAACAATTGATTTTTCTGGTTGCTATTAATATTAATTTTGTGAAAATGTATGTAATAAAAAGTGCATTAAATTAAGTGCATGATATTCCACAAATATGTAGCTTAGCTTATCCTTTTTGTTAAGGTTTAAACTCTCATTTGGTCCTCGTATTTGTGTGTCAATCTCAAGTGGGTCATCGTTTTTTTTTCGGTCTCAATCGGGTCCATAAAATTGTAAAAATAAGTCAATTAAGTCCTCTCCGTTAAGTTTTCATTGACGTCATCTACAGATGTTGTGCTGTAATTTTTTTTAGTTAGCGTGGCAATGTGTATTAAATTGAATGAGTGTTCTGTTTTATAATCAACCATTCCACGTGGAGAACTATATTTTTATGTTGGTAGCCCTAACATTTAAAGGGACCCCTGACATCCAAAGGCCGCTGCGAGTCGCGGTCCAAGGCATCGCCAACACCATTGTTCACTGTTGAAGGCATTGCCGGCATAGCATCAGGTCCTCCCTTCTCCTTCTTCTCTTCACGTGTGAGAGAGGAGCTCTCTTGTTCCTCCGTCAATCGCCTCTTGAGCGAGCCCGGCCATTGCAAGCCGTGAGCCACGAGCCACGAGCCAGGGCGCCACCAGCACCACCGGTCGCTGTCAAGCTCGCCGCCGGTCACACCAGAACTATATCATTTTGAAGCAGTGGGAGAAGAGGTTCGAAAGGAAAGACGGAGCGAGATTTTGGGGATTTTCCCTTTCCTTTTTTGCTTAGTGTATTTGCTTGGTCTCCCAATAAGGAATCAACACTTGAGAATCCTGAACTGACCCCATCTTTGCTTCTTCCTAGTTGATCAATTCAATCATACATTCTAATCAAAATTGAGTTGATGGGTACAACTAGCCATTGATAGAAGCTGTAGAACACAAATACTGCAAGTGCAAAAACATATGTACATGGAGATTTCAAAAGCAAATATTTAAAGATCTTGACATTCCCAAAGACCAACATTAAGTGGCAGCTACCCCACAAAAGCTAGTGTCACCGGAAATAGCATAGGCATTGGTTTTTTTTTTTCTTTTTGGCAATCAGATAGATGGATTTAGAGTTGAGCATTTGCTTTGCAATTTGTAGGCTTATCATCCCTGAAAAAAATAAATGCATTTTCTCACGATAGTTAATTTCTCTGATTACGCACCCCCAACCACACATAAGGTGTACGTAATGCAATGTGTTAATTTGAACATAATAGTGCGTTCAATTAAGAAAATATGGTTCATGACTCTGAAATGCAGCTAAGTAAGTCGTAACCAAGCGTCTAGATATGAAAGCTGAAAGAAATAGAAAGCTCACTCAGTCTTCATCCGCAACCTCATCACTACAAGAACCAGAATCAGAGGGAAAACTCTGAAGTTTTCTACTTCTATGAACCTGCTTGCTTCCTGAAAACGAATTAAACAATAAAATTAGGATGGAAGATTCACGAGCGCGTACGACAAAGGGTTTAATTAAGAATTGATTACTAAAATTCTTCAAAAATACTAAACAGAGACACACCCTATTTGTCACGAATATTTGTTAAAAGTAGTAATTGAAAGATTATGAGAAGAAACGCCTCCCACTCAATCATGCATGAGATAAAGAGAATGACAGAGAAATTGAAATCAACTTACCCAGAATTTGTAAGAAATTGATGCAAGGAAAAAATCAACTTACCCGAAATTTGCTTTACAATGTGTGGTTGGAGTTTTTGACAAGAATTGAAATATAAACTTGCAATAAAAATGTATTCCTGTGTGACGTCTATCCTATGGATAGAATCTTGTGGGTTGTGACATTATAGAGAGTGTTTTAGCTAGCCATTGCTCTTGCTCTTGCTCATGATATACAAGCTCGTATATAATTCTTTCGACTCGTTGGTAACTTTTCATATATTTATTGTGTTGTGTTTAATACTTGGAAAATTGTATCCAAGTTTTGTCCATACCAATTGTAGTTTGTTAGAGAACAAGGATTATAGATCTTCAACACTTTTTTATTTTCTGATATTAGGTCATCTTCAATACTGTTTCGTCTATCGCTAAGTTGAGGTAAAGAAAGTTGTTCCCAGGGATGATCATACTGAGTAGAAACAGGGCAAAAAATTGAAACTTGCCTCGTTTCTTGAAGTGGGGTGGGAAATGTGTGAGATTTGGTTGGTGGGAAGGATTTGAGGTTGCTTTCGAGGTGGTAAGGGAGGACAAAGTTGGTGATCCTGGCATAGTTGATGGCAGAGAGTTGGTCCAACACGCATGCATCTTGGGCCAGGGAAATAATTTCTTCTATGGCAGATGCCAAAGATGCGGCGGAAGCCGCTTCCCAACGATGCCGGATCAGCGCCAGATTGTCCTTCGAGACAGCCGCCGAAGATGTTGCTGAAGGTATCCGTGCTGAGAAGCCTCTCCCCGTGCAGGTGCTGATGACGCCGGAATCCACCATTGACGATTGGAATCTATTGTCAGTGACCTCATAAAGACGACAATAGTATGTGAAGGAAAGATGAAGACATTGTAGGATATAAAGACTCTAAATCCCTAACAACTACAACTTGGAGACCTGAAACACTGAGATTGTAGAGGGATCCACAAGCGATGGACATTGGTCACCTCTCTAAGCTTTTGCAAAGAACGTTCAGAAGCGGTGGTTTCCAAATCCCTCATTCCCTTTTCAATTTTGCGATGTCATACTTATTTAATTTAAATAAAAATTCCACATATTGAAACAATGCACATAAGCATAAACACATCATCACAGTTAGACGCCGTTAGTGAAAACTTAACGAAGAGGGCTTAATTGACTCATTTTTTACAAGTTTATGGACCCGATTGAGACCGAAAAAAAATGATGACCCACTTGAGATTGACACACAAATACAAGGACCAAATGAAGGTTTAAACCTTTTGTTAATTGTGTTTCAATTGCAATCAGTGTGACATAATAGATAATATTCGAGGTGAAAATGTTGTATAAGTATAAATAAAAGAAAAAGTTATATATATATATATATATATATATATATTATAATATAATATGTTTTCTAACTAAATAATATGATATAATAATTGAATTAAAGACGTTACAACACAAGTTTTATTTAGAACAATGTTTAATGATTAAAATAAAATAAGGTTTAATGTTTCGGTAGGCCCCTATTTTGGTCTAGAATCTCAAATATGTTTCCTTCTTTTTCGACGTTTTAATATGGTCCTTATTTTTGTAAAATTGAATTAAATAGAGATTTACCGTCAAATTGGACAAACGTCGTTTAGAAGGCCTTGACGTGACATGCTGACAATATACTTTTAATTGACGTGGCACTAAAAACCTGATTGTGAAGTAAAAACCTGGTGGTCGGCCTGGTGGTCGGTCACTCGGTCTAGTGGTCGACTTAGTGATCGATCAACCTGGTAGTGCTAGGAGATTGTACGGTACATAAAGGATTCTTCAAAAGCTTAAATAATGAGAACATTTATATACGAATTCTCTTTGAATTTCAGGGGTAGTAAACTACTAAACAAGTCATATGTTACTACTATAATAAGTCATAAATCTTCATTGAATTGGCTTCTCATATACCAATTCTCATAAATTTTCATTGAACTGACACCATCAGGCCGACCACCCACCATGCCGACCAACCACCAGATTGAGTGGCCGACCATAGGCCGACTACTAGACCGAGTGATCGACCACTAGGTTTTTACTTCATAATCAAGTATTTACTACCACGTCAATTAAAAGTATACTATCAGCATGCCACGTTAGGACCTCGTAAATTACGTTTGTCCAATTTAACGACAAGCTTATATTAGATTCAATTTTACAAAAGTAAAGACCCAATTGAGATGAAAAAAAAAAAAAGAACTTATTTAAAATTGTGGAAAAAATAGATACTTATCAAAACATTAAACCATAAAATAATAACAAACGACGGAGGTTTACTTTTAAAAGTTACATTAAGCTATTGAAAAAGCACCTATGTTACCTTTTATTGTGAAAATTCGTACTAAATTCATTCCAGGTGATTGCAACGTTAGGCTTTAAATACACAAGAAAATAATAAACATGTCAAATGATTATATTAATATAATTTAACCTTCTAATTAATACACTATTTTTATCTACTATAAATACAAATATTAATATAATCTGTTTTGAAACAGGAGATCTTCGTTGAAGAAAACTCAAATAAAAATCACATACGAAATAATTTTTGAATTGTACAAAAATCTTATAAATTGTATAATCTAAATGTCAAAAAATAATTTTCAAATTGTACAATTTAAAAAGGATAAAATGTAAAAAAAAAAAAGAAAGAAATTTATGAAAAGGAGTGAGTTTTGTGGGAGGTACATAAAGAAATAGTAAAAAAAAAAGGAAGATTGTTTACATTGGGCCGCTAGGAGCTCATAAACGAAGATAGAAATTACTTATGTGGCATCTTGCAATTTCAAGGGTTATCAGGAGTAGGTTTTCTCTTTTCCCTTCACAGCCATAACCCACCGCGTTGCGGAGAGAGACGTCGCAATGGGGAGGAGTAAGCATCTCCATTATCTGTTATCTATTCTACGCTCTCTCGTTCGATTCCTCTTCGTTGCTTCGTTTTTGTTTGACACTATTATTGTTCATTCGTAGTTGCGTAAGCTTTTCGAAATTTTTATATTCCCTTTTGTTCTTGTTCATCTTTAGGATTCATTAGATTTGGTGGATAGCTAGATTGAAACATGCTTTGAATAAAGATACGTTGCATCTTTGTATGCAAGCAGACAATAATATTTGTAGCCGTTTTAGCTGTTTTGTTTATGGAAGCTTCATTGTTGCCTCTGGTTTCTGTTTGGTAGATATTATGACGGGCAATACGTTGATTATCCGCGTCGATAAAATTTATGTTATGTACAGTTCTGTTCGCCATTTGGTTTATCTTACAAAGAAAAAAAATGGTTTGGAGTTGTTTTTTTATTGTTTAAAAAGTGGTATAATTTTGAAGTTGTTGCTACTGGAATACATCTTCCGATGATCATATATTGTATGTTTATAATAAAATGTAGGCAAGTTGGTTAATTGTTTTCTTTAGATTTAAAAGCATGCATTTTGTTATTTTGTAAAATCATTGACTACGGTTGTCCTTTGAATTTTTGTTAATGGTCACCCCCTTGTTTGAATTTTACAAAGTTCTTCATGAAGAGTTACCCGATTGATATATACCTTCTGTTACTCATGGTTTATGCTTCACGAACATAGTTTTTTTTTTCTTTTTTTATCCTTTACATTCTTAACATTTTCTACCGGAAAAACCACTATCAAGTCACATGTACAGGGCTTAGTCTTGCAGTGCCATATTGTTTTTCAATTATTTCATGAGTTATGTTTTTGGCAGTTGTCTTTTCTGAGATCTTATAGTATTGATACCTGTTTAGGAGATTATTCTGTGTTTTAATGTTCTTCCCTCTGCACCTACAGTCCATGTGTCACTGATGACTGGTAATATATGCTGTAATTTTTTAGAATGGTATCTGAATGAAACTGGTAATATATACTTTCATATTCACGTTATGATGGTGTATGTTTTAGGGCCTGCAAGGTGTTATCGGCAGATAAAGAACAAACCATACCCCAAATCACGCTTCTGTCGTGGTGTTCCTGATCCTAAAATCAGAATTTATGATGTTGGTATGAAGAAGAAAGGTGTTGATGAATTTCCTTTCTGCGTCCATTTGGTTAGCTGGGAAAAGGAAAATGTTTCAAGTGAAGCATTGGAAGCTGCTAGGATTGCATGCAACAAATATATGGCAAAGTTTGCTGGAAAGGATGCTTTCCACTTGAGAGTCAGAGTACATCCGTTCCATGTTCTTAGGATCAACAAAATGCTTTCATGTGCTGGAGCTGATAGGCTTCAGACTGGAATGAGAGGTGCATTCGGAAAGCCACTGGGTACATGTGCTAGAGTGGCCATTGGCCAGGTCCTTCTTTCAGTCCGCTGTAAGGACAGTAACAGTCATCATGCACAGGAGGCCCTTCGTCGTGCCAAGTTCAAGTTCCCTGGTCGTCAAAAGATCATTGTTAGCAGGAAGTGGTATGTATTTAATATTAATATTTTAATTCTTTTGACAGCAAGCTTCACATCTGAACACGAATACTTCTAGATTAGTTAAGGCCATTATTTTTACTTGAGTAGAGTTTCTGCTATAATACCTTGATTTAAAAGTAGTATATTTATTATTTCTGAAACAAATCCTTATATCTTTTATCCATTGTCATCCTGTGTTTGTGTTGAAATTACTGCCTGTTTGTTCAAAGGTTTTGATTTCGATTGGAATTTATTCATTTCAGTACTTTGTCATTAGGATCTTTTTTATGCGTTTGATTTGACTGTAGTTGTTTTAACTGCTTGTTTAGGGGTTTCACCAAGTTTAACCGTTCTGATTATCTCAAGTACAAGTCAGAGAACAGGATTGTGCCTGATGGTGTTAATGCTAAGGTAACGCAAAGACCTGCATGTGGATAATACTAATCGAAAATATTGAAATTTTACTTTTCATGATCGAGGACCTTTATATTTTACCTAATTTGCACTTGGATCTGGATTTGTTTGAAGAACACTTTTGCTTATGCATTCAGTGGGTCTATTTTTTAGTTGTTTTTAGCTTATCTAATTTACAAATTTCTTCGTGCTGTCTTGCAGCTTCTTGGGTGCCATGGACCACTGGCAAATCGTCAACCTGGAAGAGCTTTTCTGACGAGTGCTACTGCCTAAATGACTGTTACTTGCCAAGAGTGGGCTTTATAGCTAATAGTTGTGTTCCGACTCAATTCAAGTTTCTTATTTATTCTACCCGTAATATTAAACTATATTGAGTTTATCTCATCTTTTACAAACCATAATGAATGGAATGAGTGGTATTTTTAGTTCGGATTTCCTTGCCCTGATGATTTGTTTGATTGTAGCATAATGCAAAAAGTTATGATTGATCAGATAACTTACCATTGTATTTCCAGTGAAAACAACAGCTTGCTCATCCTGTTATACTAACATGATAATGTGTCTAGTGAGAAAAAAAAATGGTTTAACCACATCATTACTCATAAAGCAATACTATAAATTTAATAAGACGTTGAAACAGGGTTGTGCCTCAGTTGTAATTTACAACAATTCAATGTATGCATTGATTTTGCCATCACATAAACGGTTCTATGAAACTATAATTACCTCGGAGTAATTTATGATGAGTCAGATTGCTGCAGAACATCGTTCTTCCAACTTCGGGGCAATAATTCGTTTAAATGAAATTATTTTCATATCTTTAATATCCTAGAACGAGAGACTTTAGCTCGACAGTATAGGTAAGCAGGCGCATAGTCCTTTGCAATCAAAGAGTTAGCAGCAAGGATGTGGATATTGCCATTAGATGAAGGTACACGAATTTAATGGAAAAGTAGGGAGTAAATGTAGATTTTTCTTTTATTTCACCATTTAGTTATAAATCATGATGTGTGTCGTGTTAAAAACAATTTTAATCAATTCATAATCTAAAATTCTTTAGGTGCATAAAAGACTTTGGGTGCAGACTCATATGAATTAGTCTTAGATGGTGGTTTAGTAGTTTAAAAACGGAAGGGGATTGCTGACTTCCTCCGCACGTTTCATCCACCTCCATTCACGACCCTTATTAGCATTGTAAGGGGTCGGGTCGGGTCGGGTCGCGCAGTTAGGTAGTGAAGGTGGACCGACAGAAAGTGGTGTTGTGTTGTGAATTCCACGGTTGACAGCACTCCGTTTGCATTTGAGTCATTTATTTGAAAATCGGAAATGCAGGTGTCAAGGGCATCTTCGCAAAAAATCACCCAATTCCAAGCTTTAGTCCGCGGCACCATCAACCAGCGCCACTCTATCCGCCGCCCCTCCTTCTCCGATGCAGCCGCGTTCCGCTCCCCTTCGCCGATTTTCCACCCACAACAACGCCTGGGTAGTAGCACGTTTCGATTCTTCTCCTCGAATTTCGACAAAGGCTTTGCGCAGAAGGCGTTTGATAAACCCGCGGCCGCAGTGAGCTCGGCCTTCTCCCGGTACCGCGAGGCAATTGGGTTGCAAATCGAGGCGTTTTGCAAGAGGAACTACCTCTTTCTGTTGGGCGCTGGTGGAGTTATCCTTTGCGGTGTTCTTTGGAGGATCCTCTTTGGAGTCGCTAACCTCTTCGTTGGAATCTCCGAAGGCTTGGCTAAGTATGGCTTCCTTGCCCTTTCATCTGCTATCGTTGCTTTTACTGTAAGTTCTTTCGCCAGCTTGTTTCACATGTTCTAGGCTACGTCAATTATTATGATTGTTCAATACAAACTCTTCCATTAAGATATAAGTAACAATTGGACTATGTTTGGATGAAAGTTAGGAAAGTACAATGCACATTTCCGCATCCATTGCACAAAATGAAAAATGAAGAATAATGCTTTGAGAGTAAAATTACTTTTGAGTTCTCCCAGTGAAATCCGAACATATACTTAATTTGCATCATGTTAACGTATGCTCGTTTAAGATCGGAAATGCGGGTGGTGGATCAGGAATGAATGAATGGTACATGGAATGGGATATTGTCTAATTGTTTCCTTCGCGTTGTCTTTCAGGGCTTGTATATCCGCTCGAGGTTCACAATCAACCCGGATAAAGTTTATAGAATGGCAATGACGAGACTTAACACGTCTGCCGGGATTCTTGAAGTTATGGGTGCCCCTCTTTCTGGAACTGATTTGAGAGCCTATGTCATGTCAGGGGGTGGCCTCACCTTAAAGAAGTTCAAGCCGAGTATTAGGAGCAAACGGTGTTTTCTCATTTTCCCCATTAGAGGGTCTGAGAAAAAGGGACTGGTCAACGTTGAAGTCAAGAAAAAGAATGGCCAGGTAAATAAATTGTATATTAGGAAATCACTTCACAGAATTTGTTAGTCTTATGTTTACATTTATTGCTTCCATCATCCGTCTGAACGTTGTAGTTTTGCTTCCAAAGCTAGTAATGTTGTTGAGTTAGGTACATTTTGTTGTTCCCTTCCCATGTCTTGAGAATTGTTAGTTATATGATTCAAGACCGTTTCATGGAAAAATTCTTATCTAGTGATTGGTATTTCCGTCTCCATCTGTGTTGTATGATAAATATATTTTCAGTAAGCACATCAGGTTTTATTCAATGCATCAATGTTGATGATAAACATTCGAGCCGAAACCAAAAGTAAACATACAAATATCTCCCATTGAGCATGTACCTAGAATCCTAGCTTCGAACGTTTTTTAAATTGTTTTTACTCTTTTTCTCATATTGTAAATCAATAGATTGATACGGCTGTGTCGCCTGTAAATGAGGGGTTCTTTTATTAATGTCTAAACAGGAAGATACTCATGCATTTGGTATATTTATATTGCAAAACTTAGCTTGACATATGATAATGGGCAATCTATGCTACTTTTTGGCTCATTTGGTTGGAGGTTTGGCACATAATGCTCGTGTTTGAAACCTGTGGTTCCTTGGCATTGCAACTAATTTTGTTTAAAGCTATTACCTAACTGATATGATGGGGGATTGGGATGCTTTTCCTCCATTGGGTTGTGTCTCTACAACAACCACCAATGGAGTCTTTTCCCATTAAGTAGGGTTGGCTAGATCTTTGTTGTTTTTGTTTTCCTTTTCGGCTAAGGAGGATTGCTTATACTTTAAATTCCATGTAATTTTGTTGGTTGTCTACGTAATTTCTTTTGTTTAAAAATAAAACATACCTCGCACTAAGATGATTGGGTGGCTGCCAACTTGCCACACCACGTAAGTGCATAACAAAGGAATAACAGAGCAGTTTGCTGTGCAAGGATGCTACGGGTATCAGTTCTCTAGTACTTCAATTGGTATGGATTCATGAATAGAGGAATGGTTTTGTCCTTGATGAGAAAATAAAATGCTTTAAGCCTGAATCTTGCATTAGTGGAAGAATAGTCGAGAGGAGAGGAGTCTGCTGTTCTTCAAACCACCCAAAGCTGAAAAGTAATACACTGACATATGCATGCCCAAAAAATTGAAGCGGCTCTTATTTACAACCCAAAATGATCTACATCGTGATATCTAAATATATCTAAGCTTTTGTGGGAATAGTGGATGAGGCAACTGCAAGTAGATTCCTATTTTGGAATTAAATTCAAAAGGGTTGAAATGTGAAGAAGGATATCTTGTTTCTTTCGATTTGTTGATTGTTTTGAAATATATCTCATTTCTCCTACCACGAAAGTATCACGGCTGATGCCAAGCTTACAACGTTTCTGTTGATTTTTGCTTGCTGTTATTGTAGCATATTAACTTCAACATCTACTATTTTGTGGTTATTAAATCTTACTTTTGGTTGAGTGATCAGAATTGATGAAAAGGTGTTTAATTCTATTATAAAACTGTTACTCAACTGAAAATGCAGTCTTTGAAGCTGAAAGCATGACGTAGATATTCCCCATGAAGTTATTTATATGTGACAATATCATGGTTCCGTTTCCAGCAATATCCCCCAAGTTACTATAGAGCAGGCGTAGGTAGTTGATACAATATCTGGTCTTCGGTGTATGTTCCTAATTTCTCACGTGTTTCTTCCAATAGGACATTATGCCTGGCCTAAGAATGTTAATTGGAATCAATAACCTTAGTTATCTGTTCTGTTTATTTAGAGAAAATTTAGCATGGGCTGGTAATGACTGCACTCATAATTTATGATCTATTATGCATAATGATATCCTTCAGGCTTCTAGTCCTACAATTTCATTTTTGAATATGATTGAGACATAATTTTTTTATTTTAGTGCTTACTTTCAATTCAAATAGAAGAACTTATTTATAAGAAGTAGATTTTAGCTTCAGAACTTTTTTCAAATAACTTTTTTTTTTTATTACGATAGGAGTTTTCTTTGAAGTGTTACTTGTGATTATTAAAAATCAGAGAAAATCCATACTAAATTTTAAAAGTTGAGAGGCTGCATGACATTTTGAAGTGGTCAACTTTGGCCCCCCTCCGACTGAGCTCTAGCTTGTAGCTTCTAGCTTCATCCCCTTAGGTAGTTGCTTGGGTTGTGTCCATCTGTTATCTATGTACTTCCAACAAATAGAATTTTTTTATGCTTGACAAAACCATTCTCATTTTTTGTTAGCCCTATATTTATTATGGTGTAATTATTAGCAAGAATTATTCTCGAGAAAAATAAACGTAAAATGTAAAGAGATATTTGTTGTTTCAGGGTATGCTTGCTTACTTTACCTTTCCCATTATGTTTATACGCAGTATGCTATGAAGCTTCTGGCCGTTGATGTACCCATGGCTTCTGGTCCAGACCAGCGGTTGTATCTAGTTGGGGATGAAAACGAGTACAGAGTTGGTGGGGGGCTAATATCCGAGCTTAGAGACCCTGTAGTGAAGGCAATGGCGGCAACCAAGGAATTTGATGCTCTTGATGAGATCGAGGAAGAGGAAGATGCTGAAAGAGAACGCCTGGAGGATGAAAGAAAGCAGCGTGAAGAAATTGAAAAGCTTGAAAAGAGTGGCACCTAGTAATAGGCTTTCCAGATGTTTTTCTTCTGATTTATTTTCTATATGATTGCAGGAGTTGATGTTATTTACAACACATTTTGTTTTGTATCAGTTCGAGTTTTCCCTAGATTTAGAAACCCTTGTACCACAAATGGCCAAGTTTATCTGAACCAAAGTTGAGAAAATAAAGCTGACAGGGATCAACGTGTACTGGAAATGGACTCAGCATCTGTCGGTTTCGATGTTGCATTGTCTCAAGTGTATAATCCTTGCCCACGATATGGTTACTATCTGCCATGGTTGGATGTCATTTCAGAGACCTAAGTGTTGACCACCTGCCCCCTACCCCTTGAAAGTTGTTTCTAGTATGCTTCTCCGACTTTCCAAGGATTCTCTCAACAACCTACAGTGAGTGCTGAAATTCTAAGGTAAGACGGTTCCCTGATCCGACCAGTTCGGTTGCAGAGTTAAAAATGTAGCTCACATAAAAGAACACCGGTCAATTTACAGTGAAACATTTAAAATCCAGGTCGCATTTACAAACTGGAAAGCAATAAAATAGCAAGGGAAATAAAATTTTAAAATTTGAATCAGTTTGCTGTTTAACTGAAGAGAAAAGAAGCGGAGAAAAAGAAAGAAAAATCACGATTTTCTTTTAAGTTTTCCTGTCATTTGAAATTAATATATATATATATATATATATATATATATATATATATATATATATATATATATATATATATATATATATATATATATATATATATATATATATATATATATATATATATATATATATTTGCTTCAGTACGTAGGTCGACAATCATATTTTCATAATTTAATCTAATCTCTTATCCTGATTTCGTTTTTCTTTTTCTTCTGGTTTATCGATTTTCTTTCGATAGAGTCCAAATTTGAATAGTGAGTTCTGTTAAAGATACTATAATGTTTAAGTTACTTTTCAATTACCTGTTAGTTATTATAGTTAAGTTATAAATATTTAATAAATGTAATTATTTATCTTTTTATCTTATTTGTGTATTAGGTTTGGTTTAATTGTGATCTAAATTTAAGCATGTTTTTATTTTGTTATTCAACAAATATTTAGATTGAATGACCCAGTTGAGTATTTGCCTATTGGATCTTCTAAATTAGATATCTGTTGTGATATTAAATATATTAGTCTCCCTATTTATTTATATGATACTTGTCAGTATTGCTTTTACTTCTGTTACCGTTATGACATTTTTGAGGTCTAAAAAAAATTATAAAGACTACAATTATAATTCCTTCGAAAGCAAATAATATTGTGTAAATTTTTTATAACATCGTTTAAAAATTATATAGCTGAGGATCTTTTATGGAATGAAAATATAAAAAAAATATTGATTGTTTATGCTTGTTTTTATACTTGTTTTCATACTACCTATTGATGTTTTGGGAATTAAAGATCTAATGAATTATTTTTCTATGTATATAATTCTAAATATAGGGAATTAATAAGACATGGCAATTTATGGTTTAGTTGGAAGATAGAAGTTAGAGAGATAAAAATCTAAAATGCAATTGGAAGTAAAGGTATTTTTAGTGTCGTCAAAATAGGTTGAAATCTGTTAGCCAACTCGGCTCATCACGGGTTTAAACTGGGTTGGGTTGGAAAAAAATGCAAAATTTTTATGCGAGTCAAATTTGACCAGGCTCACTAAGAACTCGGCTCACACGGATTGAACTTGTGGTGGGTTGGGTTGGTTCACCAACCACCTATTTTTTTTAATTAAATTAAATTAATTATTGAAATCCTATTTTTTTAATGAAATCAAATTAATTAAATTTAATTATTCAAAATGCACAAGTTTTACTTAGTAATAGAGCCTTTTGGGCTTTTATCTTTCTAAAAGTTTTTCTGTGCAAATAAAACCCTAAGATTATAGATTGGATAATATTATAGATGGAGATAAAGAAGAAGATGGTTCAAGAGAGCTTGATACTATGAATTTATCCATTGAGGTGTGTAGTTTATTGGTCAAACGATTGTGTATGTCTCATTAAATTAAATAGGCAAAATTTTATGTTTGATAACTTAGAATATATATATATAACAATATATTTCTTTTGTTTCATTTTCTTTTATATCAATTGGTCTAATTATTATTGTTTCAATTTGATCAATCAAAGTAACATGTTATAAGAATCTTAAAAAAAAGGATGAAAAAGAAATTAATTGAGTCAATGAGCCAACCCGTTTAACCCACCAATCCGTGGTGGGTCGGGTCGCATTCGAATTTTTTTGACTGGTTAAAAATGAGCCGGATTGGGATGACTCACTAAATGACCAACCCGTGGTGGGTCGGGTTGGGTCGAATTATCCGTTTTGAAATATTTTAGATGAAATATATGTCAATTAATTATTTCCTAACAGGCAGAAAGAACATTAAGAAATGTGAATAGATATGGAATAAAACGAATGGTTAGCAAGAGCTTGAGAAGCACATGAATGTTCATTGAATGACAGTTTTGTTAGCTAGGAATTAAAGGGTTTTGAGAAAGTGAAGTATTGTGCAGTGTGTGATTGCTGAAATATTCCGTGCATTTACACCGCCACTATGTCTGAAATAGAAGTGAAAAATGGACTGCTCAAGTTGCTTTTGATATTAATGAGGCACTTATGTTAGTTGTCTATAGCTCTATATTTGAATGTGACTTCATGCCCTTCAACTACGTGTCCCTTCTTCAACTACCATTTTCAAAATTATTGCTATCATATATGATCAACATATATATATCTTACTATTAACCATTGCCATGCCAATGCTCAACAGATATCATCAGGAACTCACTAGATAAATTTAAAAAGTTATAGAAAAGTTATCATTTTCTCACTTGTACAAGATTGGTGTCTCCTCATGACAAACTTTTTGGGATGTCGTCCTTTTCAATGCCTAAGGAAATATAACCATCACCCTTCTCAACAAATTTTACATTATTGGTTACCGAAACTTTCGTTTTATTAAATAAACTTCGCGTTCTATATATGGTTAGCTATATTATCTTCATTTTATATTTATTTTTTATTTTTAATTAATTTTTTATTATTTTTTATTTGTATTTTGGACTTAACTCATATTTCTTCTATTATAAATAGAAGACTCTATGTGTATATTTAACACAAGAGAGATTAATCTTATACATAGATTTTACTATATTCAACATGATATTTAGAACATAAGGTTCTTTATTCGTTGGCCCTGTCCACTATAACCGTCATCGCCATTAGAGTTGTCGTTGTCGCCGTTGCCGTCACTAGAGCATTACTTTCTAATCGCTCGTGACAACACATGTGTCGTTGTCTTTGTCGCTGACCATCTTTGTTGGACTCATCATGACCCCTCTATCTGAATCTGGCCTGATTGTGTTGATTGGGCATCTTTTTTGGGCATCTTTTAAGTTCTAGGTTTTTACTCTCTTGCTTGTTCATGAGGTCTGACTCGTCTATATATACTAACTATGTCAATGTGCATTTATCTATTGATATAAGTTAGATGATACTAATTATGCGACTTGGGCATCAATCGTTAAACTTTGGCTTAAGAGTCAGGGGTATCTTGATCATATTACTCAGAATGTGACAACTATTGATTCTGCTACGGTTACCCATTGGTTGAAAGTTTATGCTCAGTTATGCATTGTTCTCAAAAGTACCCTTCATTCCTCTTTAAAACAAATTTTTCGTTCCTACGAAACATGTTTTGAAATCTGGGAACATACCAAATTATTATACACCAATGATACTCAATGTCTTTATGGTATTTGTAATTATCTTCTCAATATTTTTACTCCTCAGCATCAAGACTGGGAACACGTCAAATTACTATACACCAATGATACTCAATGTCTTTATGGTGTTTGTCATGATATTCTCCATATTGTTGCTCCTCGGCATCAAGACTCTATGATTGATTATATGGGTAAAGTTCATGTTCTTGTCATGAATTTATGAATTATTGCCACCGGCCTATACTCCTACCAAAGAAATAGAGCAACGATCAAAGTTCTTCATACTACTAGCATTGCACGATCTTACTTATGAGTATTCTCATATTCATGATCAGATTTTGGGTTCACATGTTGTTTCTACTTTGATTTGTACTTGTTCCACTCTTTTGCGTGTACCTAGTAAACCCATCAATGATACATATATTTCCTGGCATCTCAACGTCATGATCGTAATCACTCTCGCAAACTGGGAAAAGGATGTCTCAAGTGTAACCATTGTGGCAAGCTAGACCACACGATTGACAAGTGTTATGCATTACATGGACACCCTCCTATATCCTACTATTGTTCAGATTGTTCCTCCCTCACAATCACTTATTAGGGATCCTCCTTCATTTGATATTACCGATGACTTTGTTACTTTCAGTAAATTTCTCAAATGGTATAAGGATCAACAACCTTAAAGTTTCACTACATCTTTAGCACACACATGTACATATTTTGTTGGTCTGAGTCCATCTTCTTCTCTTAGCTCTTGGGTTCTTGACTCGGGAGCCACAAATCACATTACTGGTAACAAATCTTTGTTTTTCTTGTCCTCTTTAAATCCTTTACCTTCTGTTACCTTCTATCTTATTTCCTCATGAACCCCTTCACCCTTACCTCTAAAAGTTTTTAGGTCTACATGTTTTGTTCATAATTTTAGTCCTGGTCTTGATAAGTGATGAGAGGGTCGCACCTCCCACAAAAGTTGATTGCACGAAAATAATGCAGTATAGACTAGGAAGTGACTCCTAGTTCGTCTCTCAAGGACCAAATGTGGTTCGGGTCTTAGGACAAACACGTAGTGGGGGAGGGGGGTTGGTGAAGATTTTGTGAATCCAGATGAACTAAATTAAAATTGGGAATTAAATATGACCGAACATAGTTGAAAGCATTGAAATAAAAGAAGACATTAAAGTGAATAATGCAATAGGTAAATATCCTAACACAATTGAAACTATTAAAATACAACGAGTAAGCTAAACATTAAAAATAATTCATCACGGCAATGACACAAAGAAAACACGTTAATAGTAAACTAAGTTGCAATAGTTGAATAAGTAGAAATGACTTTAAAACATTTAAATTCAACAATGAAAGTGTTGTAACATGTAGAATATAAAACTCATCCACGGTCCAAGCGTGAAGAAAGAAAATAAAATAAAATACTTTATGAACAAACCATGTGCGCCTCTCCAATTTAATCAACATTGTGCACTTTCCAAAATAAAGCACCGTGATCTTCAAAATGTAAAATTCAATGTTCCTCCAAATAAATCAGCGTGTTTCTTTCCACTCCAGCAAAGTAATTGAGTGCAGCCGTGACACCACACACTTTCAATATCTGTGTGCCTCCATTCTCCCAACGTGCAGCTACTCTTCTTTGAATCATGTGCCCATCATTCCAGCCCCACACCGTGTTCTGTCCAAAAGAGTGTTGGATATGGCAGCAGTAGCTTGAAGACTCCCATAACGTGTGCTTTTCCCGTGACCACTTGCTACCATGAATCAGCACTCCACCTCTTATTCTTCAAAAACCAAAATTAATGCAGAGCTTCATTCCAAAAGAAAAGAAAGATTACTTCTACCAGCTCAGCCGTGACACTTCCTCCCATCTAATCACCGCATGTGCCACTGTTGCAAATAAAAGAAATTCCCTTGCACCCAAGCTAGACATGACCGTGCTGCTGCTTCCTTTCCCAACTCCACGTGTGCGTACAACTGCTCCCCAGCCGTGACACCTACTCCTTTCCAAACATACTCCTGGAATCAGCGCTTCTAACCATCCCCTGTGCACACTACCTACTCCCATCAAATCAGCTTCTCATTTCATAAATCAAAAACAAATCTCTTTTCTTCCAGTAGCCGTGACCAACCCCTAAAACCTCTGGACCCGTTGCCACCTAAGAAAGCTCAACAACGTGCTCCTTTTCATTCCGCATGAAACTCCAGCAGCGTGCAAAAACCAAGACACCACTTCACTTCTTCCATCTCAACACGCGCATGCTATGCTCTCCGTGCTTCCTTCCCAACTTGACACCACATGCTTCTTGCTTCCAGCCGTGACATGTGTTTCAAAAGAAACGAATTGCTTTTCTGAAAGAAAATTTAAATGAGCGTGTATCCCGTGTGTAGTCCTCCCAGGCCGTGAATCAACGCTTCCATTCTATGTTGGACGTGTTGCTCTCAACAACATTCAACCTCCCCATTCATTTAGAACATCAATCAACAATGCAATAAAATAATGAAAAATGCAATGAGGATTCAGCCAAAAATAAAAGTAAGCTCTTCATTCCATTCGTTCCCAATTAGTGTTTTTCCAAAGAAAAAGTTCCAAAATACAATCCCCTTCAAAACATAAAAAACCGAGAGAGTAAAGTGGCAAAAAATGGCAAGTGGCGGCTGTACAAGGGCCGTGTGTCCTCCCTTTAAGAAGGGTGGGGTCCACACAATAAAACCCTAGGTCCAAGTCACTAACCTCTACTTTTGGGTCTAATCTACTTTACCAAAAATTGACCCAAAATGTAAGAGTTGATTCAAAAATTCTAAACTACTGAATTACAATTTAATTAATTCTAAAATGTCTGTGTGGAGAGTCTTGAATTTATTTGCATTCTTCCTGATGTCCCAAAATGTATCTCCAAAATTTTTTCTGCAATCAATGATGAAAATAATTAACTCAGATAATTCAAATTAATTAAAATACGAATTTCTGGTCAAATTAAGTACAATTAGCAAAAACAAAAAAATATCGGACGTTTAAGCACAATTCCCTGATTAATTCTTGCACAATAAACTAGGTGAAGTCAAGAAAATATTGACTCATCAATAAGTTAGCTCCTCAACTACACAAATGTATTTTTGGTCCTGGTCTTGATAAGTTTTTGGGTCTACATGTTTTTATATTTTTTCTCCCTCTCTTAATCGTTATTTTATATATGTAGATGTCGCCTTAAATGAGTCTTCCTTTTATTTTAACAATCGTTCATCTTCTGATATGTCTTCTTCTAACACTATCAATATTCCCATTGTTTGTGCTCTTCCAATTGTGCCTAGTTCACCATGTGTTTCTCAACAACCACCAAGTGACTAAATTCAAGTGCCAACTACCTTGTCTCCTCCAACTCGGACAAATGAGTCTACCCTTCCAATTGCCCTCTGAAAACGTATACGTTCTACTCGTAATCCTTCTCCACATTATATTACTTTAGGTTATCATAAACTATCTTCACCTTTTTATACCTGACTTTCGTCTATTTCTTCTGTGATTATCCCAAAACTTGTTACTGATGCCTTAGCCCATCTTAGATGGCATTAGGCCATGCTAGATGAACTAATTTTTCTTTAGATTAATGGAACTTGGGAGCTTGTCCCATTACCGTGTATAAAATTTGTTGTTGGTTGCATATGGGTTTTTGCTACCAAGTTGGTCTTGATGGAACTATTGATTGTTTCAAAGCTCGTCTTGTGGTCAAAGGTTACACACAAATTTTTGGGTTGGTTTATGATGATACTTTTCTCCTGTGGCAAAGATGACATTTGTTTGTTGCCATGACAACTATTCAACAATGGCCTCTTTATCAACTAGATGTCAAAAATGCATTCCTTAACGAAGATTTGCAAGAAGAGATTTATATGGAGCAACCTCCAAGATTTGTTGCTCAAGGGAAGTCTTCTAGGTTAGTATGTCGTCTTTGCAAATCCTTATATGGCCTAAAACAATCTCCTAGGACCTGGTTTGGAAAATTTAGTAATGTTGTTGAACAATTTGGTATGACTCGCTGTGAGGTAGATCATTCAGGCTTTTACCATCACTCGAGTGTTGGATATGTTTACTTGATAGTATATGTTGATGACATTATTCTTATAGGTAGTGATAGTCATGACATCTCTCAGATGAAACAACATCTTTGCAACCCTTTTCAGAACAAAGATCTTGACTAACTTAGATATTTGTTGGGTATTAAGGTGGCACAATCCAACGATGGTATTGTTATATCTCAAAGGAAATATGCATTGGATATTTTGGAGGAAATTGGATTGATGAATTCAAAACTTGTGGATACACCCATGGATCTTACTACTAAACTTCTACCAAAATAGGGGAGCCTATGTCAGATCCCGAGAAATATAGAAAACTAGTTGGAAAATTTAATTATCTTACAGTTACTCGTCTTGACATTTCCTTTGCAATTAATGTGGTAAGCCAATTCCTTAATTCTCCATGTAAAGATCATTGAAATTTAGTTATTCGTATATTAAAGTACATTAAAGGATCTCTTGGAAAAGGATTATTATATGATTCTAGTAACCATACAAGAGTGATTTGTTATTCTAATGTTGATTGGGCTGGATCTCTGTTTGATAGAAGATCTACATCTAGATATTGTGTCTCCATTGGTGATAACTTGATCTTTTGGAAAAGTAAGAAATAGAGTGTTGTGGCAAGATCTAGTGCAGAAGCAGAATATAGAGCTATGCCTTTAGCCACTTGTGAGCTTGTTTGGCTTAAGCAATTGCTTAGAGAGTTAAAATTTGGAGATGTCACTCAAATGACACTTATATGTGACCATCAGACTACTCTTCATATTAGTTATAATCCTATGTTTTATGAGAAGACCAAACACATTGAGATTGACTGTCATTTCATTTGAGAGAAGATTGTATCTGGAGATATCAAGACTGAGTTTGTCAATTCAAGTGATCATGAGTTAGCAGGTATTTTCACTAAGTCTTTATAGGGATCAAGAATTGATTATAGGTTTAATAATTTTTGAGGTCCCTATTGTTAGATGTTAAGTTATGTGTTTCTGTTAATTGGGCTTAGCCCATTCTGTATTTAGGGTTTAACCCTTATCCTACATTATAAATAAACTATCCTATGTGTATGCTAAACACATTAGGGAGATTTCTCCTAATCTTCTTCTCTATATTCAATATGGTATCAGAGCCAAGTTAGAGCCTATCCTAGCGAGTTCTAAGTGGGCATTCTATTCTTCTATTCCACCTGGTATCGGGCCGTTATCGGACCACCCAATTTCTACTATCACGCACGAGATGTATATACCTCGGTGTGGAGGGGGTGTGTTGGAAGTCCCACATCGACTAGAAATAAGGTCAATTCTTACTTTATAAGTGGGTGCAAACCTCACTCTACAAGCCGGTTTTGTGGGGTTGAGTTAGGCTCAAGTCCACTTCTAACATGGTATCAGAGCACAGGAATAGTTCCAGTCAACTCCACGGTCTCCGGCACTCATCACTGCCGCTGTCGTTCCAGTCGCCGCTGCCGTCGCAGTCGCCGTCGCCGGAGTTCTAGAATCGACCGGCGACCACACCATCGGAATCGTCTCGACCGGGCGACCACCGTGGTATGAAGATCGCGGCGAACGGACCTCCCACGCGCCTCCACGCGCCGCCGCAAGAGTCACCGCTGCCGTCGCGCGTGCCGGCGCGTCGCTGGAGCTTTCTGCCGCCGATCAGCACCGCCGTGATCGCCTCTTCGCCCTCTTTCTGGATCTGTGGTCGTTGCATCATTCGGAGTACTTTGAATTTTTAGGGTTTCTCCCTCTCCATGGCTGCCCAACTTGATGATCGGAGTCGGTCTCGCCAACCAGGTAAAGGACGTCCAAAATGTGACCACTGTGGCAAGCTAGACCACAAAATTGATAGATGTTATGCACTTCATGGACGTCCTCCTCGACCTATAGCAATGGTTAATTTTGATCCACCTCCCCGATCACCGTCTGCAGACCATCCTACTTCATCACATACCATAAATAACCCTTTACTCTTTCAGGAATTTCTCAGATGGTATGAGGACCGTCAGCACTCTAGTTCCACTACATCTGCTTCTGTTATATGCACTGGTCCTCCTTTTGTCGGTCTGACTCACTCTCTCGGATCTTGGGTCCTTGACTCAGGTGTCACCGATCATATCACTGGTAACAAGTCCTTGTTTTCTTCCTTGTCATGTCCGGTTAATTTACCCTCGGTAACGATGGCTGATGGGTCTAGAGTCTCATCTCATGGTATTGGTACTGTTCATATTTTTCCGTCCATATCCATTGATAATGTACTTTATGTCCCTGGGTCTCCTTTTAACTTATTGTCTGTAAGTCGTCTAACTCGTTCCCCTAATTGTGTTATTCCATTTACCAAAGATTCTGTTTGGTTGTAGGACCGGAGTTTGAAACACATGATTGGCACAGGATG
The DNA here is from genome assembly GCA_034642375.1 of Vigna nakashimae. Lineage (NCBI taxonomy): Eukaryota > Viridiplantae > Streptophyta > Magnoliopsida > Fabales > Fabaceae > Vigna > Vigna nakashimae. The sequence goes on from CM067759.1 coordinate 20,018,285, forward strand.
TGAGTCTCATGGCCTATATCATCTCAACCCTTCTCCACATGCTGTCATAATCATGGAGTCACCATCCCTTCTTCATGCTCAGTTAGGTCATCCCAGTCTTGCCAAACTGCAGCAACTTGTTCCGAGTCTGTTCAAATTATCAAGTTTGTCGTGTGAGTCTTGTCAGTTAGATAAACATACTCGTAGTTCCTTTCCTCGTAGTGTTTCCCAACGAGCGTCATCCCCCTTTTCATTGGTTCATTCTGATATTTGGGGACCTAGTCGTGTTAAGTCAACTTTAGGATTTCAGTATTTTGTTACCTTTATTGATGATTATTCTAGATGTACTTGGTTGTTTCTCATGAAGAATCGTTTTGAGTTGTTTTCTATTTTTCAAACTTTTTTCAATGAAATAAAAACTCAGTTTGGGGTTTCTATTCGCACTTTACGTAGTGATAATGGCCGTGAATACCTTTCTCAAGAGTTTAAACATTTTATGGCTTCTCATGGCATTCTTCACCAAACCTCATGTGCTTATACCCCTCAACAAAATGGGGTAGCTGAGCGCAAGAATAGACACCTTATTGAAACAACTCGTAGCCTTCTCATTCATGGTCAAGTACCCTCATGTTTTTGGGGTGATGCTGTTCTCACGGCATGTTATCTTATCAACCGCATGCCATCTTCCATCCTAGCAAACAAAATCCCTCATTCTATATTATTTCCTCAAGACCCTCTACATCCATTACCTGTTAAAGTTTTTGGGTCTACATGTTTTGTTCATGATTTTAGTCCTGGTCTTGATAAGTTATCTCTTAGGTCTCACAAATGTGTCTTCTTAGGATTTCCACGGTCACAAAAGGGCTATAAGTGTTTTTCCCCTTCCCTCAATCGTCATTTTATCTCTGCTGATATCACTTTTGATGAATCTTCTTTTTACTTTACACATTTATCTTCTAGTTCTGTATCTCTCCCTGTTACTGTTGATATTCCTCTTATCTGTGATCCTCCTGGTGATGCTCCACCCATTTTGTCTCCTCCTTCTTTAGACTCTCATTCACCACAGGATCGTCCTTCACCACCACCCCTTCAGGTTTATAGTCGCCGTAATTGTCTCCCTCATGACTCACTTCCAGTGTTACCTCCTGTGTCTCCTCCGGCTCCAGCAAATGAGTCTGACTTGCCTATTGCCCTCCGTAAAGGTATACGCTCTACCCGTAACCCTTCCCCCCATTATACTATTCTTAGTTACCACAGATTATCTGCATCTTTTTACACTTGTCTCTCATCCATTTCTTCTGTGTCAATTCCTAAATCTGTGGGTGATGCCTTAACTCATCCTGGATGGCGTCAAGCTATGCTGGATGAATTAAGTGCTTTACAGAAAAGTAGAACTTGGGAGCTTGTCCAATTACCATCTGGAAAGTCTGTTGTTGGTTGCAGGTGGGTGTATGCTATCAAGGTTGGCCCTGATGGCACAATTGATCGTCTGAAAGCTCGACTGGTTGCCAAAGGCTACACACAGATTTTTGGTTTGGATTATGGTGATACTTTTTCTCCAGTGGTAAAAATGACCTCTGTTCGCCTATTCATTGCCATGGCCGCTTTCGACAATGGCCTCTTTTCCAACTTGATGTCAAAAATGCCTTCCTAAATGGTGATTTGCATGAAGAAATTTATATGGAGCAACTGCCCGACTTTGTTGCTCAGGGGGAGTCGCAGTTAGTGTGGTGAGTCAATTTCTAAACTCCCCATGTTAAGACCATTGGAATGCAGTTGTTCGCATACTGAAGTATATTAAAGGATCACCTGGAAAAGGTTTGCTATATGGCCCTAACAACGATACAAAAATCGTTTGCTATTCAGATGCTGATTGGACTGATTCCCCTTCTAATAGGAGGTCTACTTCTGGATATTGTGTCTCTATTGGTAGCAACCTGATTTCTTGGAAAAGTAAGAAGCAAAGTGTTGTGGCAAGGTCCAGCGCAGAAGCAAAATGTAGAGCTATGGCATCTGCTACTTGCGAGCTTGTGTGGCTTAAACAATTACTTAATGAATTGAAATTTGGAGATGCCACTCACATGACACTTATATGTGAGAATCAAGCTGCTCTTCATATTAGCTCTAACCCTGTCTTCCATGAGAGAACTAAACACATTGAAGTTGATTGTCATTTTATTAGAGAAAAAAGCATATCCAGAGATATCAAGACTGAGTTCGTTAACTCAAGCAACCAGTTGGCAGACATATTCACCAAGTCCTTACGAGGACCTAGAATTGAGTATCTTTGTAACAAGCTTGGAACATATGATTTATATGCTCCAGCTTGAGGGGGAGTGTTAGATGTTAAGTTATGTGTTTCTGTTAATTGGGCTTAGCCCATTCTGTATTTAGGGTTTAACCCTTATCCTACATTATAAATAAACTACCCTATGTGTATGCTAAACACATTAGGGAGATTTCTCCTAATCTTCTTCTCTATATTCAATACCTATTTATGCAGAAACGTCTCAAATATGTCATTCTATTATTCGCTATCTGAATTAGGTCCCTATTTGTGTAAAATTGATTCAATTGCACCCTTGCCGTTAATTTAAGTGAACGACATTAAGATTGCAATCACATGGTGTCAACACTCAATTTCGTCCGGGTTGATTTTAATAAAATTAAAAAAAATCAATGTGTCAAACTTTGTATGGTTTTATCTTCATTTTTGTTTTATCTTTATTTTTAATGTATTTTATAAAAAAAAAAGCAAATAAAAATATAATAAATTTCGTTTTGATTTAATTTAATTTTATCTTTATTTTATTTTGTTTTGTTTTTATTTTATTTTATTTTATTCAAATAAACAAAAAATCAAAATACAAAATTATAAAATAATTTTAAAATAAAAAAAGAAATCTCCACCACCTACTGTTTTGTCTCCAAGCTTATTCTACATGGAGGTCCTTTGTCTGCAAGCGGATCCTGAGTGGAGGTCCTGGGCACACACCACTTACTCAATGCATCATAGGCACACCATTTTAGTGGGCATGATCATTCACCATGAGGGGCAGCCGACACTCCATGATCGTTTTTCACCATTACAAAAAGCAAATAATTCTTCGTGAATAGGGGAGGGCTGCAAAAAAAGGATAGAGCACTAAAGGGGGAGAAGCTACGAAAAAAGAGAAAAGGAACCCGAGACAGAAAAGAGGGTGATCACCACTAGAGAGCAAAGAAAGGAAGGGCATCTTGAAGCTGAAAAGGTAAGTTATTGTTTACCTAAGCTCTTCGGTCTTGCTCCTCATAGATATGTTTTCCTTATGCATGCGTAGAGATGAATGATTGATGTTCAAGCAATGTATATGGTTAAATTTGTTTGCCTTTTCTCTGTTAATCAAAACTGCACCCATAAAGCACGCAAAGAAATGCAAATAAAAGCAAACTAGAATAGCAGACGCATTTGTCATAAAGCAAGCATTTTCATGAAGCAAAACGGACCCCAATCTCACTCCCCTCTGCATGCCTCCGTCATCTCCTCAAACTGCTTCCACCATCTTTATATTCACTTCATCACCTTCAACTGCCGCAAGCCACCGTGAGCGAGGCAAACCGTTGCCACCGGCTTCATCACGCTCACCAGCAACCACTACATCATTCATGCATCCCCTCCTGCAAACAATAAATCCAGGAATCCCATTCACCCATTCACTCTCTGATCATCAACCTCATCACTGTGAACGTAGAAAAGCCACCACCGAGACCACCGCCATGTGAAGCTCGCCTCTCCTTCTTTTCCGCAAATGGTGAAACTCTCGTTGCTGCCGCGTTCCAAACCTCACCCTCGACGCGCTTCTCTTCCCTCACCGTTCCCCATACAAACCGCAGATCCATCTTCTCCTCCACGCCAATACCCAGTTCCAAACCTAGCCGCCTATCCCCTCGCTCAAACCACCGTGAGTTACTAAGAACCCAAAGCTTCCTGCCACCATGGCGCCACCTTTCTGCTTTCGGCGCCACCCTTCCATCGCGAGCACCACCATGAGCGTCTCATCGTGAGACGCTGTCGCCTCCCCTACTAACATCGTTACCATCATCTTCGAAAGCCTTTCCTCCGTCCAACTACACCATCGACCTCACCGGACCATCTTCTTCCTCTAACCTCTGATACACCACTCCACCACTCGAGGGTCACCCCCTTTGCTTCCCCACTCCTCCTGGCACCACTGCAACTCAAGCCGCCGCACCTCCCGTCTTCGACCTCCACTGCCACGTCAACACCATCCGTGGTAGCTCTTTGGTCCTCTCCGGTCCACGTCCATAAAGCCACCTAGCGAGACCACGACGGCCACCTTCCCGTCACCATCTCTTCACACCAACCTTCTACTTCAACTTCCCTGCCACCATCACCGACTATTCTCCACGCTTTCATTTCAAACTTCACCTCCGGCCACCGTGCTCCCTCCACTGGCTCACTACCACGGGCACCCCCCATGCGGCTGCGCCCCGACACAGTGACCTCGCCGGGATATCTCCCATTCGAACCTTGCAGTCTTCAACGCCATTAACCACTCAGCTCACTGCTTCTCAACCAAACCCGACACCAGCCACCTTATTCGACCAAGCCTAACGCGTCTCTCGGCCCGTTTCTGACATGAAGAAGAGTTTGGGCCCTAGCACGTTCATTTTCATAAAATAAAAATCAAAAATAATCTTTAAAGCTTTGATATTGTTTTCATTTTGTAAATATTGTCTTTCTTAAATAAAAATTGTAAATTCATAAAAATAGTTTTCTTAAATTTTATTGACATGTTTGCTTTTATAATATAATTTTTCTTAAAATCACAAAATAATTTTTTTAAGTTTTTTTTTATAAAATCATGAAAACAAGTGTTAGGTTTTTATTCTTATTTTGTTAGAAGTTATTTCTTTTTTCAAATAAAATTCTAAAATCCCAAAAATAGTTTTCAAACGTTTGTTGTCATATTTTTCTTTGTTATGTTATTTTTCTTAAATCATAAAATCCCAAAAATAACTTTTAAGTTTTTCTAGGAATAAAATAGAAATATAAAAATTACAAAAAATATGTCTTTTGAGTTTTATTGTTTTATTTTTAGAAGAGAAAAAAGAAGAGAAAAATATAAAATTACAAAATTAAAAAAATAGGCTTTAGCTTTTAATTTTACTTTTCTTCATCAAATCAAATCAAAAATACTAAAAATATAATATATTCAAAAATCCAAAAGAAACCATCAATCTATCTCCTCTCACAACTTATTACAAGCAAAATCTTGCTTCATCTTTCAAATCTTCAACAAGGTGCACATTTTCTTTTCATTCTATTTGTATGCATTTTGATCATTTTTTTTTTAGTTCATAAATTCATCCTATTTTCTACCACAATTTTATCCTATGTTTTTTTTTTATATGTCATAGATATTTCAACTCACTTCTCTTCTTAATAAAAAATATATAAAACTTTAAAAAAACATTTAATGTAATAAATCTCGGTATGAGTACTCGTGCGATCGTATGCATCAGCCTAGTACTTATTGCCCAAATATAAAAGAAATAAAAAGCCGTGTGAGTGCTCGTGCGATCGTACGCATCAGCCTAGTACTCATTACGCAAAAAAATATGTTTCAAAGGTTTAGGCACATGTGTGATCGCACGCATCGTCCTTGTGCTAAAAACCTTTTCTCTTTTCTAAAATTAAAAATTCAAAAAATATGTTTTAAAGGTTTAGGCACATGTGTGATCGCACGCATCGTCCTTGTGCTAAAAACCTTTTCTCTTTTCTAAAATTAAAAATCCAAAAAAATATGTCTTAAAGGTTTAGGCACATGTGTGATCGCACGCATCGTCCTTGTGCTAAAAACCTTTTCTCTTTTCTAAAATTAAAAATAAAAAAAAATATGTTTTAAAGGTTTAGGCACATGTGTGATCGCACGCATCGTCCTTGTGCTAAAAACCTCTTCATTCTCCTAAATAAAAAATACCAAAAAATGTAAAATCCTCAAAAACTAAAAAAAACATTAACTCTTTCAAAACTACAAAAATATTGCCTGGTCAGAACTACGTGATCCTTGATTCTCCATCAAAAGTGGAGATACGTAGGAGCAAGGCCAGTCCTTGTCAGGCTCACTCTCCCAAAAATCCAAATTATCCATAACAAATTTCTCAAATAATTTCCAAGCAAATTTCTCAAACAGTTTCTAAAAGAACTACGTAACCCTGATTTCTCACATGAGAATACGTAGGAGCAAGGTCAATCCTTGTCGGGCCCAAAAAACTAAAAAAATATTGTTTGTTTATTTAGAGTTTTATTTTAAGGGAAAGTTAAACATTTTGAAAACCACATCCATATTCGCACATTTAGTTAAAGGTACTGCCCTAGGGCAGGCGTTGTAGGGTGCTAATACCTTCCCTACACGTAACCGACTCCCGAACTTAGAATCTCAGTTTCGCAGACCATGCCTTATCATTTTATGGTTTTTCCGTAGTTTTCCAGAATAAACTATGGTGGCGACTCCAAATCTCTTTTTTTCAAAAATGTTTTTATTCTTTTTCCACGGATCGTCGTCCCGTCGCGATTCCGATTGCGACAGATGGCGACTCCACTGGGGAAAAGCCAGAGAGTCAGGCCATTTAATAAGATGTGCGAATTCAATGTGGTTTTTTTTCTTTGTGTTTTTCTTCTCCTTTTTCTTTATCTTTTATTTGATATTTGAAATAATTGCAGGTGTGTTTGTTTTGATCGTTCTATTTTGAACCCTAGGGTAGAAAATATGTTATATCTGCCTGGGAATTTTCTGGTTGTTTTGCAGGTGAGGGTTTGGGGTGTACAATTGCATTCTCCCTTCACACACACACAATATTCATATCATGAGTGGGGCCCTATACCCGGGTCTGAGCGCAACTTAGAAATAGAGGGGTTGTGTAGCGGTGTCATTTGGGACATACTTCCTGTTTGGCTATCGTGAGAACCCCATCCAGAGTCTGTTCTTTTCATTTGTGTCTCCACATCTAGTTGATTACTCTGACTGTTGTGGAGAAACAGTGAAAAGAGCCATAGCTCTGGTGGCCTTAATTTAAGCATTAGGAAGCTATCCTTGTGAGTGCATATATTTTGCCTCAGAACTTTGGTACTTCAACATTTGATAGGGCACGAAGGGAGAAATGTGTACTGTTACCCGCCTCCTATTTGTTCTTTTCGAAAGTATTGACTTTGCATTTCATGTTACGCATGCATTTGTGTTGTTGGTCATGTTTTACTTCATTATTTTATTATGCATCGTGTTCATACGTCATTTGGTGACATGCTGGTTTTAGGGGAAATCACAAGTGTTTACTTTGTCTTTTACAAGATGGAAGTTGATACAAGATCTGGTGCTACACAACAGACAGATTCTATCATTTTAAGAAAGAAACCTCGCCTGAGGGTTCATGGGGGGAATCTGACAGGATTGATAAGCTTAGGAAAACGGCTAACGACCATAAAAAGAGAAACTTTCAAGAAGAAATATGGAAACCTGTTGGGTCTAATGGAAATGGAGGTACAGTTGCCTGCTATCACAGCTCTTGCGCAGTATTATGACTCCCCGCTAAGATGCTTCACCTTTCAAGATTTCCAACTAGCACCGACCATAGAAGAGTTTGAGCATATCCTTGGTTTACCACTGGAGGGTACCATGCCGTATCAACACTTAGAGCATCACTCTTCTATCTCGACTATTGCTGCCCTAATGAAATTACAGCCCCAGGAACTTGAAGATAGGTGGGTAACGAGGCATCAAGAGCGTGGGCTGACACAGGGATATCTGGAACAGTACCTGCAGCATCTGGCTGATAAGGGAGAGTGGGAGACTTTTATGGATGTGTTAGCTCTTACCATATACGGCATTGTTTTATTCCCCAGAATAGAAGACTTTGTGGATTATACCGCAATAGATGTATTCGTGGCAAGAAAAATAAGATCGGAGAATCCTGTAACGGCAGTCCTTGCTGAGGTTTATGGGACCATGAGTTTCTGTCACGAAAGAAAGGGGAAGAAAATCCTTTGTTGTGTGTCGGCACTGTATGTTTGGATGACTGCACGTTTCTTTAAAGGTGCGGTCAATATCAAGCGTCCGTCGGAAGAACCGTCATGCCAGGGGCTTACGAACAAAGGAGGAAGTGAGTGGGCTCATTTCTTTGCTAGTTTAAATGGAGGAAAAATAAGATGGCGTCTTCCTTGGTTTGAGCTCAGACAGCCTATCCAACATTGTGGCCGTTTTCCCAATGTACCTCTCATAGGGGCCCGGTATGGCATCAATTACAACCCTCTGTTGGTTCAAAGACAATTCGGGCATCCCATGAAAGGGGCACCTTCACCGGACTATCTCACAACATTTTTCATCTACTATGAAGATGGGCATTGCACTGAAATGCTGAGGAAAGCAAGAAGTGCTTGGGAAAGCATTGTGCGAGCGGAAAAGGATTTAAGGTTGGGAGTGATGGACGACAGGGTTAGTTATCACACCTGGATCCGGGAAAGGGTAAAGGAAGTCAAACTGCCTTTCAAGCCTATCTGTGATCAGCCAGCTAATGAAGAGCGATCCCAAGAACCAGAGAGCGAAGAGGTGAAGTAGTTGAAGATAGAAATGGAGAAACTAAGGGAGAAAAACGCTAGGATGGAAGAGGAATTACAAACTTTGCGCAACGATTTTGTTGATATGAGGAATGATAAAGAAGAAAAAACACTGGCCTATGAAGAAATTGTCAGAAGTCAGAAAGCCGAAAGAGATTATACATTCCGATTGAAACAAAACCTCGCAGCCGCAAGCAAAGAGCTGGCCATGAGAGTGAAGGAGAAGAACGCAGCATTAGAAGAGGGAAAACAATGGAGGCTCCTCTACGAAGAGGCTAAAAGAGATAAGCGAGAGGCTCTGAAGAGACTAAGAGAAGCGCAGGTTCAAGTAGAAAAGGCGGGGCACAACATGAAGGAAATGGCCTTGTCTTTTGAGACAGATATGAACCAAGAGCGTTGGAAGCTGGCAGAGGCCGAAGAAGAGCATCGCTCCATGATAAAACAAATGGAGGAGTACATTGAAGAGCAAGAGGAACGGTGGAGGTCAATGGAGTTTGGAGAGAGGCATCATGCCTTGGTAGAACAAATGAAAGACCACATCGCGATGCAAGAAGAGGCTGTGAACCATTGGAAGGGAAGTTTTGCCCAATTGGCTATGTTGGCCAACGGAGCGATTGAAGACATCCCCAAGATGGTGTTGGACGCCGAAGCCATGACCCACTTTTGTAATCCGCCTCACGAAATAATGCTTTTTATTAACCATTGTAAATGGCTAGTAGGCGAAATGAAAGCCTTCATTGCTCAAGCTAGAAAATGACTCGTGTCTTGTTAGATTTTCTCTATATGAAAGACGTGAGATGTGTTGTATGTATCAACTTGTATCAATTTCCATCATTAACGTTGTCGTGATCTTATGATTTCCACCTATCACTAGCATGCATCTCATTTTCTTCCTTTTCTTCTTTCTTTCCTTTTTGCTTGGCACATTTTCATCTAACTTAAGTTAATAATAAAGCAGTAAAAAAAAACGGCCAACTTTCCACGACATCCCTACAGGACTCGAGCCAATTCAAGGATCATGGAAAGCTGGGAAGAGTCACAAGAATCCATCAAAGCTGAAATGAGCCAGTTGAAAGACCAGGTTGGCCAAATCTTGGTTGCCCTTGAATCCCTGAAGGCTACTGGAGAGTCTTCATCTACACTGGTTGGCGGAAATACCCATTTTTATCCCCCGTTATTCAACACTATGAGCCAAGCGATTCCTTTCCCGTTGTATGGGTTACCCCAGGGATATACTCCTCCTGTAGGAGAATATTCGGAAGGGGAGCATGCATCGTTTCCCATTCCCACAACTATTGATGTCCCGCCAATCACCACTCATGAACCTATCTCTGTGGCAGCTCCCTTGGTAAGTACTCAAACGAATGAAGCAATCACAGTTGAAGGAACACGAGTGACTACAATACCGCATATGATTGTTAACCACGATTCTTCAGCAAGAGCCGCATCACAAACCGCGGCGCGTGCAGGAACAGACATCATTAACGGTGCTAAAAACAGACTGGAGATTTTGGAGGAAAAAATGAGGGCTATTGAAGGATGAAAAACTATGGGTTCGGAAATGTTGCAAGACTAAGTTTGGTTCCTGGAGTAAAAATACCGTATAAGTTTAAGGCACCAGAATTCGAGAAGTACAAGGGTGATACATGCCCTAAAAACCATCTGGCCATGTATTGCAGAAAAATGGCTGCGTATGCCTATGACGACCAGTTACTTATCCATGTTTTCCAAGACAGTCTAGTTGGGACAGCATTAAATTGGTATACTCACTTAGAGCCATCTTGGATCCATTGTTGGGCAGATTTGGCCGACGCCTTTGTAAAACGGTATATATACAACACACATGTAGCACCAGACCGTCTGCAACTACAGAATATGGGGAAGAAAGACAATGAAACCTTCAAGGAATATGCCCAACGTTGGAGAGAATTGGCCACACAAGTGGAGCCGCCTTTGTTTGAAAAAGAAATGGTGGCTATGTTCGTAAATACGCTTCAGCCACCATTTTATGAATATATGGTGGGGAATGTGTCCGCCAATTTCGCCGACGTCGTCATAATTGGCGAGAGGATAGAGATTGGGGTGAAGAGCGGGAAGATTGCAGGCGGTCCATCTACGATGGAGAACTCTAAAAAGAAGCCTTCTTTCAATCCAGGAAAGAAAAAAGAGGGAGATGTGCATGCGACATTGGCAATGCCTGTATGGAGAGGTCAGGCTCCTATGCACAATTATAGACCATACCTAGGCCAACCTCCATATTCAGCCAATGCGGCTTTTGCTCATCCAATCAGGCCTCAACAACAACAAGGATTCTACCAATCACAACCCGTCACGAGTAATGCTTGGAGGACTGGGCCAAGTGCAAATCCAAATCCAAATGCAGGTCAAGGCGGTTATCCAGGAAGAACACAGGAAAGAAACTTTGTCCACTTCACCCCCATCCCCATGACTTACACTGAATTATTACCTCACCTCGTCAAAAGGGGTCTGGTTGCTATATGCCCAATGATACCCATACAGCCTCCATACCCCAGGGGTTATGACGCCGATGCCAAGTGTAGTTATCATGGGGAAGGCGTGGGTCACTCGACTGAGAGGTGTATGGCCTTCAAGCGTAAAGTGCAGGCCCTAATTGATGCTGGGTGGCTAAAATTTCAAGAAGATAAACCTAGCGTTGATACTAATCCGTTATCCGGACATGGTAATGCCTCGACAAATGCCATTGAAGTTAAGAAGCATGAACTGATAAGGGATGCAAGTAAGATCCGAAGTTCCAGAAGGTTTATTTTCAAGGAATTATTAAAGTCGGGATTTTTAAACGGGTCTTATGATTTGGGAAGAGCATGTGGACTCCATCCATGCATGGAACACTCTATCGAGGAATGCATTGAATTCGGAAAGTTTCTACAAGATCTGCTTGATAGGAATTTGATGCAAGTGTGCTATGAAGACAAAGATGAGGAGGTGTTTGCACAAACTAGTATGGAGCCAGATGTAACTTTGCCAGAGCCGTTGATAATACGTTTCACTAGAACCACCCCTACACCAGTAATTCAAGGAAGATCGCCCGTTGTCATCCATACACCTGTTCCTTTTCCTTACAAAAGCGAGAAAGCTGTCCCTTGGAGGTATGGGACACATGTAGTCAACGAAGGACAGTGCGTTGAAAGCTATTTCTCTAGCCAGAATCCAGTTGTTGAAAATATATCAGGCATCGGCGGAATAACAAGGAGTGGTCGAATCTTCTCGCCACCAAATTTGATGAAAAGAGGAACTGGCAATAATGAAACACCGATGGACGCAAATACTAAGGAGCGTTCAAAAGGAAAGGGCGCGCAGGTAGAGGGAACCCCTGACAAGGCGAACAAGAAGGAAATCTCTGAGGAAGAGGCTTGCGAATTTTTGAAATTCATACAACAAAGTGAGTACAAAGTGGTGGAACAATTGAATCGTACGCCTGCTCGGATCTCCCTGTTAGAGTTACTCATGCACTCGGTCTCCCATAGAAAACTGTTGATGAAGGTACTGAGTGACGCCCATGTAGAACAAGGTATTTCCCTGGAAAGTTTCGAGGGCATTGCCAGCAACATCACTGCTAATAATTATCTCACCTTTACCGATGAGGAAATACCTGAGGAGGGGAGGGGGCATAACAAGGCTCTCCATGTTTCCGTGAAATGCCTGGATTAAGTCATAGCACGCGTATTGATAGACAACGGCTCCTCCCTAAATGTCATGCCCAAAACGACATTAGATAAGCTACCTTGTGACGGAGTACACATGAAGCCAAGCTTTATGATTGTGAGAGCATTTGACGGTAGCAAGAGAGAAGTTATGGGAGAAATAGAATTACCGGTCCAAATTGGCCCATGTGTTTTTCAAATAACTTTCCAGGTCATGGATATCCTCCCAGCCTATAGCTGTCTGTTAGGCCGCCCATGGATCCATTCAGCGGGGGTTGTGCCCTCCACATTGCACCAAAAATTGAAATATATCATGGGAGATAAGTTGGTCATAGTTTCTGGAGAAGAGGATCTCCTTGTGAGTGGCCCATCCTCCACCCGTTACATAGAAGCAGCCGAGGAAGCTCTGGAAACAGCTTTTCAATCATTAGAAATTGTGGGAAACACCTATGTTGAGCCATTTCCTATGAATCCAAATTTATCATGCACCTCTATCATGATGGCCAAGGTCATGCTCAAAGAAGGGTATAAATACGGGAATGGTTTAGGCAGGTATGGACAAGGGCGTACATTCCCATTGGAGGTGATTGGGAACAAAAACAGATATGGCCTGGGGTACAAGCCCAGCAAGGACGATAAGAAGAGGTTGGTTGAGGAAAGGAAGGAGCGCAATCTGGCTCGAATGGGGAAACGGGAACCAAAGGCGAGAAAAATCCACATTTGTGGTATCAAAGAGAGTTTTCGTAGTGCTGGATGGGTGCACACTAGCCAGGTAGCGGTCGTGGAAGTGGAAGCTAGACCGGGAAGCTCAAACTTCGTGTGGGTTTTCTCCCCAGAGGCACAGCTCAACAATTGGAAGACTTTGGATTTACCCGTGATGTTTAAATCAAATGAAATGTAATTGCTTTACCCGGAGCTTTAGAATTCATGATTTACGGGTTGACGTTTTATTTTCGGTGTGATAATTGAATCGTGTTCATTCTCATTTCTATCATCATTTAGCCTTTTTCAGTGTTCTTCCTGTTTATTTATTCTTTTTCGCAAACTTAAATAATGCAGATATGACAATGAATGTTTTGAAAATAATAATGTCAATATCCCTAAGTGGGAGCATCCTGTCATTAATACGGAAGATGATCCGGAAGATGATCTGGAACCCTCTCCAGAACTTTTAAGATTAGTGGAACAAGAGTCTAAAGAGATAAAACCCCATCAGGAGGAGATCGAAATACTCAACTTGGGAGAGAAGGATGAGATAAAGGAAGTGAAAATCGGTACTAGTATGAAAACGGGAGTGAGAGAAAGATTGCGTGCCCTATTGAAGGAGTTCAAAGATGTGTTCGCATGGTCTTACAATGACATGCCCGGTCTGGATACCGATATTGTGCAGCATAGGCTCCCACTTAAGCCAGAATGCCATCCAGTCAAGCAAAAACTAAGAAGAATGAAGCCGGAAATGTCCTTAAAAATTAAAGGAGAGGTCCAAAAGCAATTTGACGCAGGATTTCTGGCTGTGGCAAAATACCCACAATGGGTGGCAAATATTGTACCAGTACCTAAGAAAGATGGGAAGGTTCGAATGTGCATCGACTATCGTGATTTGAATCGTGCAAGTCCGAAGGATAACTTTCCGTTACCACACATCGACACTTTAGTTGACAATACAGCCAAGTACTCGTTATTTTCGTTCATGGATGGTTTCTCGGGGTATAATCAGATTAAGATGGCGCCAGAAGATATGGAAAAGACGACTTTTATTACATTATGGGGCACATTTTGTTATAAGGTGATGTCTTTCGGACTCAAGAATGCTGGGGCAACATATCAAAGGGCAATGGTGGCACTTTTCCATGATATGATGCACAAGGAGATTGAGGTTTATGTGGATGACATGATTGCAAAGTCTGAATCGGAAGAAGAACACGTCCTCAACTTGAAGAAATTATTTGAGAGATTGAGAAAGTATAAACTCAGGTTAAACCCTGCCAAATGCACATTTGGAGTGAAATCCGGGAAGTTGTTGGGCTTCGTGGTTAGCCAAAAAGGGATAGAAGTGGATCGTGACAAAGTGCGAGCGATATCAGAAATGCCTACGCCTAGCACGGAGAAGGAGGTTCGCGGTTTTCTAGGTAGATTGAACTACATTGCTAGATTCATCTCCCAATTAACCGCTACCTGCGAACCAATGTTCAAGTTGCTGCGAAAGAATCAGGTTATGGTTTGGAACGAGGATTGTCAAGCCGCTTTTGAAAAAATCAAACAATACCTGCAAGACCCACCCGTATTGCGTCCACCCGAGCCAGGAAGACCACTCATTTTGTACTTAACTGTATTGGAAAGGTCAATGGGTTGTGTATTGGGTCAACATGATGAAGCTGGAAAAAGAGAGCATGCAATATATTACTTGAGCAAGAAATTCACAGACTGTGAACAACGATATTCATCATTAGAGCGAACTTGTTGCGCGTTGGCATGGGCTGCTCATCGCTTGAGACAGTATATGTTAAGTCACACTACTTGGTTAATATCTAAGATGGACCCCATCAAGTATATTTTTGAAAAACCCGCTCTCACTGGAAGGATAGCTCGGTGGCAGGTGTTATTGTCAGAATATGACATCGTATACGTCACTCAGAAATCCGTTAAAGGTAGTGCGTTAGCAGAATACCTGGCTCATCAACCCATCAGCGATTATCAGCCAATGCATCCTGAGTTTCCTGATGAAGATATCACGGCTCTATTCGAAGAAAGCAGAAAAAACCAAGACGAAAAAACATGGATATTATTATTCGATGGAGCCTCGAATGTAATGGGGCATGGCATTGGGGCAGTTCTTATCTCTCCAGATAAGCAGTACATGCCAATGACATCAAGGCTGTGTTTTAATTGCACCAATAACATTGCAGAATATGAGGCATGCGCTATGGGTATTCGGGCGGCAATAGAATCCAAAGTAAAAATTCTCGACGTATATGGAGATTCAGCTTTAGTCATCAACCAGTTGAAGGGAGAGTGGGAAACAAGGGACGCAAAATTAATTCCTTATCAAGTACACATCAAGGGATTAATGGAATGTTTCGACATCATCACATTTAACCATATACCACGGGAAGATAACCAATTAGCAGACGCGTTGGCTACTTTGTCATCCATGTTTGAGGTTGACCCAAATACAGAATTACCAGTGATTGAAATGAAGAGCCATGCAGAGCCAGCATATTGCCAGTTCATCAAGGAGGAGATGGATGGTAAACCTTGGTACTTTGATATCAAGCGCTATCTTAAGACCCGAGAATATCCCGAAAAAGCATCTGAAAATGATAAAAGGTCGTTACGAAGGTTGGCTGGTAGTTTTATTTTAAGTGGGGACATTTTATACAAGAGAAATCATGACATGATTCTCCTCAGATGTGTAGATACAAAAGAAGCCGAATTGATATTGAAAGAAGTGCACGAAGGTACATTCGGCACCCACATGAATGGGCACTCAATGGCTAGGAAAATCTTGAGGGCTGGTTACTTCTGGTTAACCATGGAAAATGATTGTTGTACACACGTGAGGAGGTGTGAGAAATGTCAGATGCATGCAGACAATATCAATGTATCGCCCACAACTTTGAATGTGTTGTCCGCACCATGGCCATTTTCAATGTGGGGGATAGATGTTATTGGAGCTATAGAGCCAAAAGCGTCAAATGGACACCGCTTCATACTGGTCGCAATCGATTATTTCACCAAGTGGGTTGAAGCCGTTTCTTATGCCAACGTGACTAGAAAAGTGGTGACCAGATTCATAAAAAAGGAGTTGATCTGCAGATACGGGCTGCCTAACAAGATCATCACTGATAATGCCACCAACCTAAATAACCGGATGATGGCGGAATTATGTGAGGAGTTCAAAATTCATCATCTTAATTCTTCTCCTTACCGTCCAAAAATGAATGGGGCAGTAGAGGCTGCTAACAAGAATATCAAAAAAATTGTGCAAAAGATGGTTGTCACCTATAAAGATTGACACGAAATGCTTCCCTTTGCTTTACATGGATATCGTACATCAGTACGAACGTCAACTGGTGCAACACCTTTCTCGCTGGTATATGGAATGGAAGCAGTGCTTCCATTTGAGGTGGAAATCCCATCTCTACGAATTTTATTGGAAACCCAATTGGAGGAAGCTGAGTGGGTTCAGGCTCGATTTGACCAGCTCAATCTCATTGAAGAGAAGAGACTGACAGCGGCGTGCCACGGGCAATTGTATCAAAGAAGAATGAAAAAGGCTTTCGATAAAAAAGTACACCCAAGGGAATTTCACGAAGGTGAACTGGTGTTAAAGAAGATATTGCCCATACAAAGGGATTTCAGAGGCAAATGGACCCCAAATTATGAAGGGCCATTTGTAGTAAAGAAGGCTTTCTCTGGAGGGGCACTAATCCTCACAAAGATGGACGGAGAGGAGTTACCTTTGC
The DNA here is from genome assembly GCA_034642375.1 of Vigna nakashimae. Lineage (NCBI taxonomy): Eukaryota > Viridiplantae > Streptophyta > Magnoliopsida > Fabales > Fabaceae > Vigna > Vigna nakashimae. The sequence continues at coordinate 20,035,027 of CM067759.1, forward strand.
CAGTTAATTCGGATGTGGTAAAAAAGTTTTACGCATGATGATTCCGCGATAGGGGATGCTACTAAGGGATATTAACGTTATTTTGTAAAAATTCTGTTATATTCTGTATTATTTCTTTCAATAAATACCCTACGATTTCATTCATTATTTAATTCTTTCATTTTTTGCTTCTCGTCACGATTCATATCATACTGAGTTTTAAAAGTAAAATAAAGGAAACGACAATGATTAAAGCATCACGGGTATATTCCATTGAGCACAAACTCGCTCCTCAAGGATGTCGTGGAAGAAAACAAATAAAAATAAATATATAAAATAATACAATAAAATAAAAAAAGTGTCATCGAAATTTCAAATTGTTCAATTTGTTTTACGAGTTCATTGTTCCTCTCTTCCCATTTTCTGCATTGTCTCATACGCATTATGGTTCAAAAATATTGCTCATGAAGATCTCATTTTATTTGAAATCATTTTCCGTATTTTCTTTGTAAATAATTTTTTCTTTTGAACCCATTTACTCATTGTGTCATACAAATAATTGTGAGTTTTACTTCATTTCTCATCTTTCGAAGTTATTTTTCCTTATTGTAAATATTTTTTAGGCCCTCTTCTTCATTTTTTCAAAGGTTTATTTGATTCGAATCTTTGTTTAGACTAAAAAAAAAACCGGCCAACTTTCCACGACATCCCTAAAGGACTCGAACCAGTGGCAAAACCATGGAGAACCAAGGAGAAGTTCAAGAGGGAATGAAGGCTGATATCAACCAGTTGAAGGAACAAATGAGTCAAATCTTAGAGGCCTTGAATGCCTTACAAAGCCCTGAAGATTCGTGCGCACAATGACCACAACAAAGAATTCCAGAGATACAAACTACCCCTTCCTATGGTCGTCCCCCGAATTATACTCCATCCTCAGAAATGGACTTGAGACATCTTGACGCTCAAAAAAGTCAAAGGGGACACAGTTGGAGTAGGAAACGAGTTTGGGGGGGGCAACCGTTTGGATGGTCCTTAGGAGAATTATTGTAAGCACTAGGAGGACAAAGCCACCTGAGTTGAATAAATCTGGTCACCATGTCATCACATCAATGTTGAGGTTGTCAGGCACTAATTTGAAGAACTGTAAAAATTGTGAAAGCCATAGAAGGTGGATGAAATGCCAAGTTTGAAAATGTTGCAAAGTTTGAATAGGCTCAGATCTGATGGTACTTCCAAAATTCAAGTTTCCAGAGTTTGAGAAATATCGGGAAAGAGTTTATCCCCAAAGCCATCTATGGCAAGAAAATAATGGTTCATGCATGTGATGGAAAGTTATTAATTCTTCTGTTCTGAGAGATGAGCTGGCATTGCCTCTAATGGGAGTACTCATCTCGAACCTTGATGCATCGGCCTAGGGAGAATCTGGTGGATGGTTTTCTTGAGACATTGCAAATATAACATGGATGAAACATCTCATAGAGCATGATAGAGAAGGAGTATGAATTATTCAAAGAATATGCCCAAGGTAGAGAGAAATTTTCTTCTCAAGTAGAACCACCTCTGAGCAACAAGAAGGTCACTACTGTCCTCTACAACCATCATGAACACATGATAAGCAATGAGAGGTTGAAGGTGGAAGAGTCTCTGACAGGGTGCGGAGCTGAACCAAAGTACAGAAACGCTCGACACAAGCACACGGACAATCACCCTATGGACGACAGAGAGTATTTCACTAACAGCACAAGTGGACGTTCGTCCTATGAAGTGGACGTTCGTCCTTCAGCTAGAAGTGGACGTTCGTCCAGAATGAGGCAGCCGCTCGTCCAACCAATGAAAACGAACGCTCGTCCTTCAGCTAGCAGATGACGCTCGTTCAAAGAAGCGGACGCTCATCCAAAAATAGGCAGTCGTTCGTCCAAACTAAAGTGAACGCTCGTTCAGTCCAGCACATAGAAGCGGACGTTCGTCCACGAACTGAAGAACTGGACGTTCGTCCTGTGAAGTGGACGTTCGTCCTATGAAGTGGACGTTCGTCCTTCAGCGAGAAGTGGACGCTCGTCCAAAATGAGGCAGCCGCTCGTTAAACCAATGAAAGCGAACGCTCGTCCTTCAGCTAGCAGATGACGCTCGTTCAAGAAGCGGACGCTCGTCCAAAGTTATTCAGACGTTCGTCCTATGAAGTGAACGCTCGTCCTTCAGCTAGAAGTGGACGTTCGTCCAGAATGAGGCAGCCGCTCGTCCAACAAATGAAAGCGAACGCTTGTCCTTCAGCTAGCAGATGACGCTCGTTCAAAGAAGCGGACGCTCGTCCAAGGTTAGGCAGTCGTTCGTCCAAACTGAAGGGAACGCTCGTGCAGACCAGCACAGAAAAGCGGACGTTCGTCCATCAACTGAAGAAATGGACGCTCGTCCAGCACATTCAGGTGGACGCTCGTCAAATATAGAGAATTGGACGCTCAAGTGGATAGAAGGACGTTCGTCCGGCAAAAGGAATTTGACGCTCGTCCAACAAAGAGAATTGGACGCTCGTGCAATTGGGAGAAGAGGACAGACGTTCGTCCAGCACACACAATTGGACGCTCGTCCGGAAAACTGAGTTGAACGCTCGTCCAGCACATTCAGGTGGACGCTCGTCCAATATAGAGAATTGGACGCTCAAGTGGATAGAAGGACGTTCGTCCGGCAAAAGGAATTTGACGCTCGTCCAACAAAGAGAATTGGACGCTCGTGCAATTGGGAGAAGAGGACGGACGTTCGTCCAGCACACACAATTGGACGCTCGTCCGGAAAACTGAGTTGAACGCTCGTCCAGCACATTCAGGTGGACGCTCGTCCAATATAGAGAATTGGACGCTCAAGTGGATAGAAGGACGTTCGTCCGGCAAAAGGAATTTGACGCTCGTCCAACAAAGAGAATTGGACGCTCGTATAATTGGAAGAAGAGGACGGACGTTCGTCCAGCACACACAATGGGACGCTCGTCCGGAAAACTGAGTTGAACGCTCGTCCGGAAAACTGAGTTTAACGCTCGTCCATAATGGAAGTGGACGCTCGTCCTGCACGTGATGGGCGTTCGTCCTATAAGTGGACGCTCGTCCTTCAGGCTGAAACGGACGCTCACTTGAGCACAAATGGACGCTCGTCCAAGCGAAATAGACGCTCGTCCAAGCTGAATTTGACTCGCCTCTAACGCGCTCGTCCATCCGAACAGAAGTGGACGCTCCGCCTGCCTTTAGAAGAGAACTCTCATTGACGAGATGGAAGAGGACGCTCGTTCTCCAATGAGAAGGTGATGTTCCTCGAGAAAAGCGCTCAATTGACGCTCGGTAAGATATCGGTCCGATAAGATTTCAGTGAATTCTCGTGCGCGATTTCCCAGAGAGCTTCAAGCCCGGGCGCGAATGAGAAGGTGTCAGGCATGACGTTTGCAGATGTATCTATTTAACCTCAAAACGCGAAGGAAAAACGGGTCTTTTGGATCATTAGAGGCGCAAATTTCATGAGAAAGATAAAGAGAAGAGTTAATTCACATTTTACTGCCTATCCTCAAATGTCGTATTGAGGAGGTTGCCAACTTCACTCCAATCCCTATGACCTATGCAGAGTTACTGCTAAATCTTCTCCGCAGTAACCTCATAGAGGTTTGTCCAACTAGGCCTACACGACCTCCATACCCAATGCATAAATGCGAGGTGTGATTATCATCGAGGAGCGCGTGGACACTCAACAGAAGCATGCAAGGCTTTCAAACATAAAGTGCAATCTTTGATCAATTCAAGATTTTTTTTTTTTTTTTTAAAAAAAAAAAAAGGTTTGAAGAATGTCATTTGAGCGTCGTGGCGAGGCGTGAGTTTGCCTCTGCAAATGCCATGGACAAATAAAGAGGACCCTAGTACTATCTGGGAAAGCGTGGGTTATTGTAAAAGGCGACATTGATGTCGTTTTTGCTCATGTTTTGGGATTGTTTTGCTATGAGGGCTATGTGCATTGATATCATGTTTCAATCCATCACTCTTAAGGTGAATTTTTCATTACGAGGAATCCTCAAGATTTACTGGGAATCGTATCCTAATAAGGTGTCGTGGAGAATGAAAGCCGCAACGAAAAAAAATCAAAACAAGTTTTTTAGGTCACTTGTCTTTCTTGCAAATTGCCGAACCCTTGTTCTTTTTCATACAATTAATTTTGAGTTTTACTTTAGATCTCTTTTTTTGAAATTAATTTTCATTATTTTCCTTAGTTGTAAATTTTTTTTTAAGCCTTTCTTCATTTCATTACGTACAAGTAATTGATTGGAAATGTTAGACTAAGTGTGTCAAATAAAATCATAAAGGGCTAATTTATTTCATCAACTGAGCAAACTTTACAGGGAAAAAGGTTTGAACAGAGAGAATAATTTGAATACAAAGCCAAAATACAAAAAAAAAAAAACAGGGATACACAATTTTAGATCTAACAAAAAAAACGCAAGGTTACTTTACCTTACACAAAAAAAAAACACACATAATAGCAATAATAGTAAGGGTGTGCAGTGGTCGATCGCGGACGATCGTTAAGGTTACAGTCCAGGAAATAAACAAAAATAGAAAGCATAAAATATCTTAAGTGTCCGTATTACAGTCCTTATTTTTGGCCACACTCGGCCCACAAAAACATGCAAAAAAAAAAAAGGGTTTTCAGCGAAAAAAGAATTCTCGAGCTGGTTGTGGTGGTCTAAGGGAAAGCTCCGTTGAGGGACCTCTGGTACGAAAAGTCGTGGACGGAGGCAGAGGAATCTCTGTTTCTCCATCGATTATGATCGGAACGGGGAAGAGGTCCAGAAGCTTCGGAGCCTTCATGATTACCCAACCGGGTTCTCCAAAAAAAATATATAAATAAATAATTGTGCCAAAAGAGAAGGAAGAGAGGGAGAAAATTGAAAAGTCAAGGATGAATTTAGGATTTTTACCATACATATACAGGGGTAGTAGAGAAAAGAGGGTGCCGGTGGGATCCAATTCTGCTTGCCAGCGTCTTACTCTATTCCCATGATTGCTAAACCAGCATTGGACGTTGTATTCCCCCGCTTCTCCGAATGCCCTGATTCGATTAGTGATCTCAAAAATCTGAGCTCGACTTGGGTGAGTGACTCCGTAATTGTAAATGTTGGTCATTATCCTGATCTGGTCTTCTGTCGGACGCCACTTTGAGCAGGTCGGTCTCTCCATTTCCATTTCCTTCTCATCCATTTCCCTAATTTGTCTAAATAAATAATAAATAAAAAAAAAACAAAAACAAAAAAAACAGCAACAAAATAAACCATAAATAACAAAAATTTTATGTTCATTGGTCTAATGTCTTCTTCCATTGTGTTTCTTTTAAGCTAATTTTGTTCTTTGTTTTGGGTCTTTCGAGTCTCGTTGTCCAGTTTGTGATCTGTTTCATGGTCCTCGCAAAGGTTCCTAAACGGATCTACGTCCAGATTGTCCATGTCCATGTCCTTGTGCTCATACGAGTAATTTTTCTTTTAAGTTTTCTATTTTTATGGGGTACGTGGCGTTGTTCTACCCGATTGTCTCTGTCATACCTTCAAACGAAGGGAGATTAGCGTCTGGTTTCCAGCCTATATACCCCTTATCTTTGTTAAGACAGTTGTGTTTTTAAGTGTTTTAAGTTTTTAAGATCAAAAAAAAAGAGGAGAAAAGAGGGCTCAGAAAGTAAGTACAGAGAAACGCGAGAAGGAAATAAAAGCAGAAAACGGAAAGAGAAAGCAGATAAGAAAAAAAAAACAGAAAAACATGCAGGAAAGGAAAGCAGGGAAATCGAAGAAGGAACAAAAGCAAGAACGGAAAAGCGTAAAGGAAAGCAAAAAAGGAAAGTGGGAAAGCATGAAGGGAAGTGAAAAAGAAGAGCGAAAAACTTAAGGGAAGAAGAAAGGAAAGATCGAAGTGCTCAGAAGACTTACCTGGAAGTGGAGGGCTGCAGAAGCTCGTCGCAGGAGTCAGACGCTCTTCGAAGGCACACTAGGCAGAGGCTCCGCAGGAGCTCAGACGCTCTCAAAGGACACTCAAGAGAGAGCAGAGAGAAGGGAGAAGTAGAGAGAGAGACAGATCGAGAAATGTCGCCCAACGCGGAGGAACTCTCGACTTATAGCCAAGCAAATCCACTGTGTCCACAGTTCCGGTCATTGCAACCGTTTGGTGTCGGTCTGATCTTTCAGAATTAAAATAAATAATAATCGAAAAATTGAAAAATGAAAACGGGTAGGGTTTGTTGGGTCAATCCGGCCCAATAAGAGACTTATTAGATGATCCGATTTCACAAAAAAATAATAAAACAAAAAAATAAAAAATCTGATAATTAGAAAATGTTCAAAAATAATAAGTGGAGTGATGTAAAATTTGAAGTGTTCAAAATTGTTTTTCATTTGCATGATAAAGGATACTTTTCAAGTTCATTGGGCCTCGTTGTCATGTTAGCTTTCTTTGAACCCAATTCTTTCTGAAATGTAAATTTGAGTGAAAAATTATTTTGGCATGTTTGTAATTTCACATCACACCATTTTGTTTGATTTTATTCCTTCTTCTTCTGCATTTTTGAATAAATCTAAAAAAAAAAAAGAGAAGGGAACAGTGCTCGAGCCCATTAGGCCCAATGGCCTTCGTGGTTTTCTCTCGAGTCTACTTCTTTTGAAAAAATATCAAAAATATTTTGTTTTCACATTTTTGCTGTTGAATGATATTTAGTACATTTGTTCAAATTTGTCCTGTGTGATTTTCTTTGAATTTGTAGTTAAAAAAAAAAAAATCTAAAAATGAAAGGGAACAGTGCTCGAGCCCATTAGGCCCAATGACCTTCGTGGTTTTCTCTCGAGTCTACTTCTTTTGAAAAAAAAATATATCAAAAATATTTTGTTTTCACATTTTTGCTGTTGAATGATGTTTAGTACTTTTGTTCAAATTGTTCTGTGTGATTTTCTTTGAATTTGTAGTTAAAAAGTTAAAAAAAAAATCTGAAAATGAAAGGGAACAGTGCTCGAGCCCATTAGGCCCTTTTGTCATATGTGGTTTCTCTTGAACCGGTCCATCTGAATTTCTGGAAAAAAAATAAAAAATACATGTTTATGTAGATTTTGTGTTCATAATTTCCCTTTCCATTTGTGTGAACAAGTATTTGTGCGAAAAAATAAAAATAGAGGAATTCAGACCCTTGTCTGAAGCTTTTGTCATGGTTGTAAAAAGAATAGTGTTGGGCCCTTTGAGTCTAGTAGTGTTGCAAAATTTTTCTTCAGTCCAATCTTGTGAAATCCTCTCATAACAAAAAAAAATGATTTTCTTTTAGCTTGTTCCATAAACTAAAAAAAATATGTCTTCTTGGTCATCTTCTTGTGTCAAGTTCACACGGCTCAGGTCATCTGATCCATTGGGTCAATGTGCCTGGTAAGTTCAGCTTCCTTTTGTTAATTCTCCTCAGATTTTCAAACGTTTTTGGCCCAACTCGGCCCATTACATGCATATTTCTCATTAATTTCTATTTCTAAAAGATAAAAAACACAAAAACATTTTTCTAATATGCTTAATATTTTTCACATTGTGTAAATAAAAAAAAAAAAAAAACATTTTATTTTTCAAACGTTTTTCTAAAATCAAGTTTTCTCATATCAATTTTTGCATTGCTTACCAAACCGAGTTTCTGCACTGGTTCCCAAGCTCATTTTCCACATTAGCCCAGAAAGTTCATTTTTCATAATGGCTTGAAAAGTCCAGTCGCAAAGCCCAAATTCCAAAAGGCCAAAAATCTCAGTTTCCGCAATAGCTCTCAAAGCCCATTTTCCATACTGACTTGCAAAGCTCAGTTCCTACACTGGCCCACAAAAACCCAGTTCCTATACTGGCCCACAAAAGCCCAGTTCTCACACTGGCCCCCTAAGCCCAGTTCTCACACTGGCCCCTAAGCCCAGTTCTCACACTGGCCCGTAAGCCCAGTTTTCACACTGGCCCCCAAGCCCAGTTTTTTTATACTGGCCACCAAAACCTAATTTGCTCTAAAAAAAAAAAAATCTGTTTTTCAACTAGTCATCATTTTCATTTCATATTACTTTTCTTCATGCATAAAACCAAAAAAATACGCAAAAGTTGAGTCATTTGTTTTCGATGCAAATTATCCATTTTATGAGATTTCAAAAAAAAATGCAATGGATGTCATAGTCTCCTTGAGTCAAATGATCAAGTCACATATTTCTTAAGAGATATCTGTGTGTGCATTGCTTGAAAACATCATCCTTCAGCCTATACCAATAGATTGGCCCAATCATGTTCTTAAGCCCAAGTAATAAACACCGAGTTTTACACTGGGGCAGATTTTCCATTACCTCCACTGGCTTTCATTTGGGAGATTTTGGAATCCGTGAAAAAAAAAACGAAAAAAAATGAAAAAAAATGACTCTTGTTGAGATCATTTAGTCTTGTCTCCTAATTAATCTTTTGAAAATGAAGCAACCAATATTTGAAATGATGCGTGGCCATTTTTCTTCATCCAAAAAAAAAAAAAACAAAAAAAACAAAACAAAACAAAACAAAATATATCCTTTGATACCAAATTTGAGCCAATAAGAAATTTCTTTTCAAATTTACCCAAACAAGGGTTACCATCACAGTAGAAGTCGACTCAAATTGCACACTTAGTGATCAAATGAAGTGAATTCCTCAAAAGTGAAGCAAGAATACAAAGAACCACAAAGTGATAGCAAGCAAAGAATGAAATTTGAGAAAGGGCAAAATAGTCAAAACAGTTTTGACGAATAACTGATACGAGGTGCAGATGGTAACTCTTGTTTCAAATAACCCACAAAAATTTATTTGAGCCTTCATATCCTCTCTTTCAATACCCTTTAGCCCAAGCCACATTACAAGCCCAATAAAAGTCCACACAGATTGAATAATGGTTGCTTAATTTTTCATAAAGCTTAATTTTCGAGACAAGACAAAAATGACCAACAATGCAGTTAAAAAAAATGATAATGAAAAATAATTATCCTCGGATGAAGAGAACTCCCTATTGATCAAAATTATGAAGATCAAACCAATTTGGGGCAATCTTTTCAAGCCAATCCTTTCCATATCCATCACAAATTCCTGAACACATTCAAATCCCATTCAAACTCTTCCCCCGATTCACAAACTAGAGGGCAATTTTTGGGCAACTTTATTTCATGTGTTTTGGCCCTTCCAAAATATAGTCAACTTTGTTAGTCTCACATTTGTTTCATCTGTATATGCAAAATTCGTATCAAGACCGGGGCATCCCTTGTTGGGCCTCTCAAATTTGTCCGCACTGAAATTCATGGATCCACCCTCAAAATAGAGGCAGACATTTTGGGGCTTTGTATGATTTTGAGTCCATCGTATCATTCGTAAACCCAGAGTGGGGGGAAACTTCTTTTTGAACCTCGCTTAATTGACTCATACCCAAAACTGGGGCAACTATGTGACTTTCATATGTTTCGACCCATTCGGAGTATTGGGCAACTTTGGTAAATCTCAAATTTTTCCATCTGAACATTCAAAGCTCATACAAAGACTGGGGCATCCCTTGTTGGGCCTTGCATAATCTTGGTTCGCCCCAAACTTCAAAAGTCTGAAACCACCAAAATTGGGGCAATTTGCAAATCCCACGTGATATCCTCACTCCCTGATTCATGACTTATTCCCTCACAATTCACAGATACATTTGTCCATACCAATACTTTTACCATGTTCCAGAGCAGCTTCTGGGTATCTACTACCTCACATTGGCCTTTGTAGCCGTTTTAAGGAGTAAGAGGCTCAAGTAGCCAACCCGGTACTCTCCAAATCCTTCCAATCATCCTCCACATTTTTTAACCAACCACTGATATCAAGCATGTACACACTAGTATCTCGTCAAGAAATGTGTAGCACACAAGCTTCATTTTGAACGCTTAACTTCAGATTGGGCATCCATTGAAAAATAAAAAATTTTGGAAGTTTTAATTGTCATAAATTTGATGATTTCAAAGGAAACAAATTGACTCTCAAAAAAAAAAATGTCATAGTTTCATAATCTTCCAATACGTCATGTACATATTTTCATCAACTTTGAATTTGCCTCCATGTAAATTTCATCAATTTTCCTTCCTTCAAAAGGTCAAAAAAAATGCATCAAAGTTTTCCTCTCCAATTTCAAAATTTCATTCAAATTTCCTTCCTTCAAAATGTCAAAAAAAAATGCATCAAAGTTTTCCTCTCCAATTTCAAAATTTCATCAAATTTTCTTCCTTCAAAAGACAAAAAAAGATCAACATGCATCAAAGTTTTCTTCTCCGAATTTCAAAATTTATATCAACCATGTTTCTTTTGTACATCGAGGTTTCAAAATCCAAATCCTTGTACATATTTGCAGCACCTTGTTTTTTAATTTCAACCTTATGCAAAATTTTCAAAAAAAAAAAAAAAAAAAATAAATCAATCAAAATCAAAATCAAAATCAAAAATTATCTCAAAATTTCAACCAATTCCAATTTGGCAATTCAAGGCAATCAAACATTTTTCTCTCTTCCATTTTTATCTCGGCCATCTGCTAGATAATGGTCGAAAGCACTTTTCTCTTGTTTTATCTCGGCCATCTGCTAGATAATGGTCGAAAGCACCTTTTGTTCTATTGTTTTTTATCTCGGCCATCTGCAAGATAATGGTCGAGAACACTTTTCTCTTATTTTATCTCGGCTATCTGCTAGATAATGGTCGAAAGCAGTCAGTTTTGTTTTATCTCGGCCATCTGCTAGATAATGGTCGAAAGCACTTTTTTTTTATCTCGGCCATCTGCAAGATAATGGTCGAAAAGCACTTTTCAGCTTTGTTTTTATCTCGGCCATCTGCTAGATAATGGTCGAATGCACTTTTCAGTTTTGTTTTATCTCGGCCATCTGCAAGATAATGGTCGAAAAGCACTTTTCAGCTTTGTTTTTATCTCGGCCATCTGCTAGATAATGGTCGAATGCACTTTTCAGTTTTGTTTTATCTCGGCCATCTGCTAGATAATGGTCGAAAAGCACTTTTCAGCTTTGTTTTTATCTCGGCCATCTGCTAGATAATGGTCAAAAGCAGTTTCAGTTTTGCTTTGTCTCGGCCATCTGCAAGATAATGGTCGTGCCCAATTTTACTTTCTGTCATTGGTATCTCGACCCTCTGCATGGCAATGGTCAGGTACAAACCAAATTTTACTTTTTCAAAACGACCCTCTGCATGGCAATGGTCGAAACCAATCAAATTCAAATTTCTCATTCATTTAATTTTGTTCATTTTATTTATGCACTAAAAAAAAAACAAACAAAAACAAAAACAAAAATTTGTTCCTCGTACACTGCATTTGTAGCATTGGTACACCCTTCGCGAGGTTGTCACACTTCAATTCTCTCAGCTTTGTTTGTTTGTTTTATTCTCTGTTTGTTTCTTGTTTCTCTTGAAACCCAGACGAAATTAGTATTTCTATCTTCACTTATCTTTTACTCTGATAATATGAAAACTTTGTTTATCATATGATCTACTAAAATCTAAGTGAAGAGGGGCAGCTGTCAACACTCAATTTCGTCCGGGTTGATTTTAATAAAATTAAAAAAAATCAATGTGTCAAACTTTGTATGGTTTTATCTTCATTTTTGTTTTATCTTTATTTTTAATGTATTTTATAAAAAAAAAAGCAAATAAAAATATAATAAATTTCGTTTTGATTTAATTTAGTTTTATCTTTATTTTATTTTGTTTTGTTTTTATTTTATTTTATTTTATTCAAATAAACAAAAAATCAAAATACAAAATTATAAAATAATTTTAAAATAAAAAAAGAAATCTCCACCACCTACTGTTTTGTCTCCAAGCTTATTCTACATGGAGGTCCTTTGTCTGCAAGCGGATCCTGAGTGGAGGTCCTGGGCACACACCACTTACTCAATGCATCATAGGCACACCATTTTAGTGGGCATGATCATTCACCATGAGGGGCAGCCGACACTCCATGATCGTTTTTCACCATTACAAAAAGCAAATAATTCTTCGTGAATAGGGGAGGGCTGCAAAAAAAGGATAGAGCACTAAAGGGGGAGAAGCTACGAAAAAAGAGAAAAGGAACCCGAGACAGAAAAGAGGGTGATCACCACTAGAGAGCAAAGAAAGGAAGGGCATCTTGAAGCTGAAAAGGTAAGTTATTGTTTACCTAAGCTCTTCGGTCTTGCTCCTCATAGATATGTTTTCCTTATGCATGCGTAGAGATGAATGATTGATGTTCAAGCAATGTATATGGTTAAATTTGTTTGCCTTTTCTCTGTTAATCAAAACTGCACCCATAAAGCACGCAAAGAAATGCAAATAAAAGCAAACTAGAATAGCAGACGCATTTGTCATAAAGCAAGCATTTTCATGAAGCAAAACGGACCCCAATCTCACTCCCCTCTGCATGCCTCCGTCATCTCCTCAAACTGCTTCCACCATCTTTATATTCACTTCATCACCTTCAACTGCCGCAAGCCACCGTGAGCGAGGCAAACCGTTGCCACCGGCTTCATCACGCTCACCAGCAACCACTACATCATTCATGCATCCCCTCCTGCAAACAATAAATCCAGGAATCCCATTCACCCATTCACTCTCTGATCATCAACCTCATCACTGTGAACGTAGAAAAGCCACCACCGAGACCACCGCCATGTGAAGCTCGCCTCTCCTTCTTTTCCGCAAATGGTGAAACTCTCGTTGCTGCCGCGTTCCAAACCTCACCCTCGACGCGCTTCTCTTCCCTCACCGTTCCCCATACAAACCGCAGATCCATCTTCTCCTCCACGCCAATACCCAGTTCCAAACCTAGCCGCCTATCCCCTCGCTCAAACCACCGTGAGTTACTAAGAACCCAAAGCTTCCTGCCACCATGGCGCCACCTTTCTGCTTTCGGCGCCACCCTTCCATCGCGAGCACCACCATGAGCGTCTCATCGTGAGACGCTGTCGCCTCCCCTACTAACATCGTTACCATCATCTTCGAAAGCCTTTCCTCCGTCCAACTACACCATCGACCTCACCGGACCATCTTCTTCCTCTAACCTCTGATACACCACTCCACCACTCGAGGGTCACCCCCTTTGCTTCCCCACTCCTCCTGGCACCACTGCAACTCAAGCCGCCGCACCTCCCGTCTTCGACCTCCACTGCCACGTCAACACCATCCGTGGTAGCTCTTTGGTCCTCTCCGGTCCACGTCCATAAAGCCACCTAGCGAGACCACGACGGCCACCTTCCCGTCACCATCTCTTCACACCAACCTTCTACTTCAACTTCCCTGCCACCATCACCGACTATTCTCCACGCTTTCATTTCAAACTTCACCTCCGGCCACCGTGCTCCCTCCACTGGCTTACTACCACGGGCACCCCCCATGCGGCTGCGCCCCGACACAGTGACCTCGCCGGGATATCTCCCATTCGAACCTTGCAGTCTTCAACGCCATTAACCACTCAGCTCACTGCTTCTCAACCAAACCCGACACCAGCCACCTTATTCGACCAAGCCTGACGCGTCTCTCGGCCCGTTTCTGACATGAAGAAGAGTTTGGGCCCTAGCACGTTCATTTTCATAAAATAAAAATCAAAAATAATCTTTAAAGCTTTGATATTGTTTTCATTTTGTAAATATTGTCTTTCTTAAATAAAAATTGTAAATTCATAAAAATAGTTTTCTTAAATTTTATTGACATGTTTGCTTTTATAATATAATTTTTCTTAAAATCACAAAATAATTTTTTTAAGTTTTTTTTTATAAAATCATGAAAACAAGTGTTAGGTTTTTGTTCTTATTTTGTTAGAAGTTATTTCTTTTTTCAAATAAAATTCTAAAATCCCAAAAATAGTTTTCAAACGTTTGTTGTCATATTTTTCTTTGTTATGTTATTTTTCTTAAATCATAAAATCCCAAAAATAACTTTTAAGTTTTTCTAGGAATAAAATAGAAATATAAAAATTACAAAAAATATGTCTTTTGAGTTTTATTGTTTTATTTTTAGAAGAGAAAAAAGAAGAGAAAAATATAAAATTACAAAATTAAAAAAATAGGCTTTAGCTTTTAATTTTACTTTTCTTCATCAAATCAAATCAAAAATACTAAAAATATAATATATTCAAAAATCCAAAAGAAACCATCAATCTATCTCCTCTCACAACTTATTACAAGCAAAATCTTGCTTCATCTTTCAAATCTTCAACAAGGTGCACATTTTCTTTTCATTCTATTTGTATGCATTTTGATCATTTTTTTTTAGTTCATAAATTCATCCTATTTTCTACCACAATTTTATCCTATGTTTTTTTTTTATATGTCATAGATATTTCAACTCACTTCTCTTCTTAATAAAAAATATATAAAACTTTAAAAAAACATTTAATGTAATAAATCTCGGTATGAGTACTCGTGCGATCGTATGCATCAGCCTAGTACTTATTGCCCAAATATAAAAGAAATAAAAAGCCGTGTGAGTGCTCGTGCGATCGTACGCATCAGCCTAGTACTCATTACGCAAAAAAATATGTTTCAAAGGTTTAGGCACATGTGTGATCGCACGCATCGTCCTTGTGCTAAAAACCTTTTCTCTTTTCTAAAATTAAAAATTCAAAAAATATGTTTTAAAGGTTTAGGCACATGTGTGATCGCACGCATCGTCCTTGTGCTAAAAACCTTTTCTCTTTTCTAAAATTAAAAATCCAAAAAAATATGTCTTAAAGGTTTAGGCACATGTGTGATCGCACGCATCGTCCTTGTGCTAAAAACCTTTTCTCTTTTCTAAAATTAAAAATCAAAAAAAATATGTTTTAAAGGTTTAGGCACATGTGTGATCGCACGCATCGTCCTTGTGCTAAAAACCTCTTCATTCTCCTAAATAAAAAATACCAAAAAATGTAAAATCCTCAAAAACTAAAAAAAACATTAACTCTTTCAAAACTACAAAAATATTGCCTGGTCAGAACTACGTGATCCTTGATTCTCCATCAAAAGTGGAGATACGTAGGAGCAAGGCCAGTCCTTGTCAGGCTCACTCTCCCAAAAATCCAAATTATCCATAACAAATTTCTCAAATAATTTCCAAGCAAATTTCTCAAACAGTTTCTAAAAGAACTACGTAACCCTGATTTCTCACATGAGAATACGTAGGAGCAAGGTCAATCCTTGTCGGGCCCAAAAAACTAAAAAAATATTGTTTGTTTATTTAGAGTTTTATTTTAAGGGAAAGTTAAACATTTTGAAAACCACATCCATATTCGCACATTTAGTTAAAGGTACTGCCCTAGGGCAGGCGTTGTAGGGTGCTAATACCTTCCCTACACGTAACCGACTCCCGAACTTAGAATCTCAGTTTCGCAGACCATGCCTTATCATTTTATGGTTTTTCCGTAGTTTTCCAGAATAAACTATGGTGGCGACTCCAAATCTCTTTTTTTCAAAAATGTTTTTATTCTTTTTCCACGGATCGTCGTCCCGTCGCGATTCCGGTTGCGACACATGGTATGCTGACTTTGCAAATATGAACCATGTGGCACATTGGGGGTGTTAGTGATGTAGGTTTTGTAATTTTGAAATAAAAGAATAATTGGATTTCATTAAATTGTTAATTTGCAAAAATCCCTAATTAAAAGGGATGCCTGAGGTGTTTAAAGTTGGTCTTCTGCGATGCTGGTGCTTGGATGGTGAATGTATTTATTCTTCTTTGAAGAGGATTTTAGAGGACCATTCATGTTGTTCTTCCACATTTGGATCACACCAATGAAGACTTGACATGTGACAATCCATTTCTGACCCAAAAATTAGGATTTTCGAATTGGGGAAAACTTGCTCCTATGACTTTTCTCTCTTCATGATTGCTAACGCAAATAGGGTTTCACCCCTTTCATATGGAAGCACATAACAACACAATGGTATTCACGTTTTGGTGACTTCCCTTGTTGTACAAAATTGTAGCTTCATGACTCGAAGAAATTGATGCGTGAAGACATGATGGAGAATTCGCGAATTGGGGATGGCTTCTTGTAGTTTGAACTCGCGGAGAAGATGAATTCACAGACTGGGTGGTGTTTTTTTATTACAAGTCTTGAATCACGATTTGGGTGCTTGAAGATGATGAAGGACACAAATCTGGTTCATGAGACGCGATCAGGGTTCACGGTGGTGACAATTTGGGTTTGTTGTTTCTAGTTGGGGATTTTTATGCATTTGTAGGTGAAGATGCGGGGATGACGATTTGTGGTTAAAAGTGTGGTTGCTTGCGCAATTCTCGCGATTTTATGAAGGTTGGACAAATCGCAGCGGTGCTCTATGACGGCTTGCGGTGACTTTGCGATTTGGGTGGCGTTGTAAGCATGTACGAGACTCAATCAGAGCAAATCACGTTTCCTTTAATCATGCCATCAATTTGCTTCCATAATCAAAGCCACATTTACTAACCTTTCACTTGATTCACATCCAACAACTTGGCGATTCTAGCGAACAACATTTGATAGATGATGATAAAATCCTCCAATGAAACCCTAATCTTATTGATGGAAAACTAATTTGATTGAATGAACCTGAATTTGGAACGAAAAGAAATAACCCACTCAAACCCTACTTTCACTACTTGATTCTGTGTAAAAAATCCCTAAATAATCCCTAATTTAGCATAATATGTTTTATTTGAATTAAATTTTAGTTTTTTAAAACTTAAAATAACTAAATTCCACGTACTGCCACCAACTAAAACATATTATATCACGTAATGCGACCTAACTTTGTCACATGGTTTAGATTTGCAAAGTCACCATGCCATGTGACTATAATCTTGTCGTTCACTCAAATTGATGGTAAAATTACAATTGAATCAATTTTACACGAATAGGGACCTAGTTTAGATAACGAATAATAGAATGACGTATTTAAGATGTTTGTACATAAATAAGGACCTCAAAAATAATTAAACCTTGATTATATTTATAACAAGCTTGATCTACAATTTGTATACACAAATTTCACGAGAGTGTTAGATATATTATATTTATTTTATATTTATCTTTTATCTTTAGTTAGTTTGTCATTATTCTTATTTGTATTTTGTGCTTAATCCATATTTCTTCTCTTATAAATAAAAGACCTTGTGTATAAAGATTAATCCTATACTGAATTTTTATTATATTCAATAAAATATTTATATTTATATGTAAGTTTAAATGCACAGTTAGCACTTTTTTTAAATACAATAGAAAAAATATTTCATCACGGGTGCTTTATTCATTAAAATGTCAATTTCACCCAACTCAGTTTATTTCTGATCCACGTGCGTCATATTAAAAAAAATCTACAAAATAAAAAAGTTCATATAAAAAAAATTTCAGTAGACTAAAATGCTCGCAAAAACGGCATGTGTCACTACCAACCTATTCATTTTATCAAGTTAACAACCTTATTTGAAAATGAAAGTAAAAGAAAAAAAACCATTTACTTTAAAAAAAATTACAAACATAAAAAATATATACCCAATTTAAATCTAAACCTAGGTCAGATGGGTAAGGTCATATCAGACTTAGATAAAGTTATACTATAATTAAACCCACTTTTTTCTTACCCTAGATCATGGGAATTTTGGATGATGGAGTTTTTTCAAGCAACTAAAAAATATGTTTTTAAAAGGGATTTGGGATTGGTACATGAGTCACAAGTGAAATTCTGAGTTTTCTATTGGAGGAATTTTAATCCAAACTTACTCATTAAGCAACTAGTTGATGCATGAAGTGTAAGATTTTTAAAGATCATGGTAATGTAAAATTGGTGGTTATTATAAAAAGTCTTAATTTATGGAAAAGTCAAAACAGATCTGTTGAGACGATGAGGTATGAGTGACAGGCTACCTATATCTAAAATAGAATTAAGAATAGTGTGGAAGGATGGAAAGGAAAGGAAAGGAAAGGATTTGAAATGGTTCTGTAACAGCCAACTACCTTCTTCGTGTTTTTATGGGTAACTCATTACACAGTTGGCCCCATCATGGTCTAGTCTCTCTCACAAACATAGCCAATATGTGCCAATTTTAAATGTTTAGTTTCTGTTCACACCTTTATCCTATTCCTACTTTCATCAATGAATGCTCGTCTTTTTCTTACTTCTCTTTAGTCCAAACACTTTGGAACATGACAATAGGTAATCATCAAAATATTCTTAATCAAATGGACTGTAATGGATTTTCATAACTTGTTAACAATGCCCAGTTTTTAGCTCATTCTCATTCCCTCGTTAATACCGGATCATGGCCTATACAACAATAGGTTTTAGAGTGCAATACTTGAGTGCCCTGTTGTTTTTATTAATTAATTAATTCTCATGGGGGACCCTTCTCATGGATTTTGATCTTCAATAACAATTCAAAACAGGAATGTATCTCAATTACTTTCCTCTTCATCAACCTCTAATTACTCCTTCATGAACCTCTTGTTTTGACGAAGTCTAACTCATATCTGAGGGAGTTGGAGCACTCTGAAAATTTTGACTGTGGAGAGAAATACAAGAGTTAATATCTATGTTGGAAGAGTGAAATAATGATGGGAAAGTGAGGTTTTTAAAGTACTCCATTATACGGTTCTTCAGTAGTTTTCAGAGTGGCATGTCAGCAAATCCTTATTTATGCCTCGGTGGTCTTTGTACTTCTTTTTCATACGATTAAATCTACAAAATTCATGCATTGTTCCTTATATGTTGGGCCATTTTCAACAGCAGCAGGTGCATATTAATGTACTAGTACTATAGTTAGCTAGATAAAGGGCTTGCTGAACTCCCTCATTATTGCTGTCATTGTAGCGAGTAGGAAAGTTCTTTTTTTTTTCTTCTTCCGGGTTTTCATCAAAACATATTCAGCTACCCTCTTTTTTGCTGTGTGTGAATCTCTTGAAAAGAGAAGAAATCATACTCTTATTATTGGTAACACTGTAATGCCAAGTCTGATGCCACCCACTCCAACTGTGCTGAGTTGGAAGTAACTTTAAGGGAAACTAGGCTCCTTCTCAATTTTGAAGTTACAAGTCATACTATATTTGTAAGAAAATAAATAGTCAAGTACTATTGCGCTCCATTTCACACCGTGCTTTGCTTTACTAATTAACTTGCTTTCTTCTTGACCTCCATGATATTTCTTAACTCATTTTTTGTGCAGTGATGCTTCACTCTATGATGTGTTCTCAGCCTCCCAGAACTGAATTTCATGCCAAGGTAGCATCTTTCACTTTCTTTCTAATTCCATCTCGAATACTTGTAGTCATTAACTGGGAACACTTAATGAATATTGCATTATCCATGATTAATGTCATTACTGATACCCATAACATATCTGTTCTCGGGTCCTGATCCCTATAAAGTTTCTATCCATCTTCATGATTCAGTTTTGAGTGTCTTTCTGCTTATATGTCTTACAAACTGGAGATTTTTTCTAATGTGAACTGTATGGCTTCAATTTCATCTCGAAACTTTGTTATTTTTAATGTTTTATGTAATTGGGATGATGGACAAAGGTTTTGTTTTGTTTGCTTTAAGTGGAGGAAAAATCAGTGAATTGTTTTTGTTGAGATGTTGATTCTATGTTAGCTTTGAGTTGTTTAATACAAGACCTGACCCATCTGCATCTCTTTAATTATCCTTTGTTTCTGTGCGTGTCAAAATCTGGTTAATCAAATATTTTTGTGTGCTTCAAAATGACCTTTCTGCAGTATTCACTGACCAGATAAGGTGGCAGAAATGAGAAATCAACACCAATGATTTATGTTGATCTTTTATAAATTATGAGAATGCGGTCTGCTTTAGGTAAAGAATGCTTTTTCTTTATAAAGTGCACCGGAGAATCAAACTTTTACTTTTTCTTTTTGAGTTCTATTTTTTCTTGGATTCTTAACTATCACAAGAATGAACTTTGTTTTTCTTTTCACTTCTCCCTTCTTGGATGTTTCTGAAACTTATAACCACCGATTTGTGAGCCAATTTCTTTATTCTCGGTGAAAAATGCACTTTAGTCCCCCATTATTTAAAGTTCACAGGCTAACCTTTGGCCTTTTACTTTTTCTTTTTAAATGGAGGAGTCAGCATAACACTTCAGGTATTGAATGAAAGAAAATGCCTCAACTGATGCATTTGAAAGAAGGAAGTTCCCTTCCTTTGTAAATGGTAAGCAAGCATGAATGACAGTGTTATTTTGCTTTATTTGTTTCTTCTCTGCAAAAGCTGCAACAAGTGTTGTTTTCGGTTTTCTGCATAAACAGGAGACTTGTCGTAAAATTCAAATTTTCTGCAATAGAACTTAGTTCAAACTTTTTTAATTCAACCCTTTGTAATATCTAAATTCACAATGTGTTCATCCTACTCCTTTCATCCTTTAAACTAAACACTTCCTGTTGCGTGCTGCTACTGTTGAAAATTAAAATATCACTGATTTTAGGAAAGCTTCATGTAATCATGCTTACCCAAATGATCATTTGTCTGAACAAAAACTAGTTAATTTGAACTTTGACAATATTGTACTTTCTCAGCTACAGGATCAGCCAACAACCTGCTGCATCTTCCAAAGCAAGACTAGGAGAGAATGAAGAACAGTTAAGATCAGAAGCCGGAACCACCACCTGCCTTGATTTTGCATTAAACAATAATCATGAAGTTGCAGTTTTCTATTGTTGCAATTATTCTATTAGGCTCCACACTGTCTTTCTGTGGCATGATTGTAGCTGACTTGAAGTCTGACAAACAAGCTCTGTTGGAGTTTTCTTCAAGTGTCCTACATGCCCCAAGACTCAACTGGAAGAATGACTCCGCTTCAATTTGCATCTCATGGGTTGGTGTGACATGCAACTCAAATGGCACACGTGTCATAGGCCTTCACCTTCCAGGAATGGGATTAACTGGGACCATTCAAGAGAGCAGCATAGGAAAACTAGATGCTCTTAGGGTCCTCAGTCTTCATTCCAATGGTCTCAGAGGAAATCTTCCTTCTAACATCCTCTCCATTCCTTCACTCCAATTTGTATACCTTCAGCACAATAACTTCTCTGGTGCAATTCCTTCTCCTGTGTCCCCTAAACTCTTTGCATTGGATATCTCCTGTAACTCCTTTTCTGGCAGCATCCCACCTGCAATTCAGAACCTGAGAAGACTCACTTGGTTGTATCTCCAAAACAATTCCATATCTGGGGCTATTCCTGACTTCAACCTTCCAAGTCTCAAACATTTAAACTTGAGTTATAATAACTTCAATGGCTCAATTCCAAATTCCATAAAGACATTCCCTTATTCTTCTTTTGTCGGGAACTCTCTCTTATGTGGGCCACCACTAAATGATTGCTCTACAATCTCCCCTTCTCCATCTGCTTCCACTGATGATTACCCGCCACTCACCCCACCTACCATCCAAAACCAAAAGGGTACCAACCATAAGAAAAGCTTTGGCCTGGCTCCTATACTTGCTCTAGTCATTGGGGTCTTTGCCTTCCTCTCTCTGCTAGTTGTAGTGATCTGTGTCTTCTGTTTGAAGAGGAAGAAGAACAGTAAAAGCGGTGGCATACTGAAAGGAAAGGCTTCGTGTACTGGAAAGACAGAGGTTTCCAAGAGTTTCGGAAGTGGGGTGCAAGGGGCTGAAAAAAACAAACTATTTTTCTTTGAAGGTTCCTCTTCAAGCTTTGACCTTGAGGATTTGCTGAAGGCTTCAGCTGAAGTTCTTGGAAAAGGAAGCTATGGAACAGCATATAAGGCTGTTTTGGAGGAGGGAACAACAGTGGTAGTGAAAAGGTTGAAAGAAGTTGTGGTAGGAAAGAAGGAGTTTGAGCAGCATTTGGAGATTGTAGGGAAATTTGGAAGCCACCCAAATGTGATGCCCCTAAGGGCTTATTACTATTCCAAAGATGAAAAACTTCTGGTTTACAACTACATGCCAGGTGGCAGCTTGTTTTTCTTGTTGCACGGTAAGTTCTACCTGATGACAAAACTCTTCTCATTTTCTTCAGAGCTAACATGTCTTTTGATTCTACATGAACATGAACCTCTCAGTTTTAACTAAGCTATGATCAATCGACTTTACATAGTATTAATCATAGTTCATTAAATTCAAATAGGAACTGAAACTGACAATGGCAGTGTAACCAAAACTTCTGATCGAAAGTTGACAAATTTAGGTAGTTTATACAAAAGCTTTTGCATTGTCGGTGCAAATACTATATACTCAACATCCTTAACATTTGCAAAATTATGTCTTGAATTCCATGCTTGAGTTACTGATTGAACTAAAACAGTGGTAGCATCTACAACTTATGAACTTGAATTGTAACACTGTTATGTCTTTGGTTTCCCTGCCTATGGTGTTCCAAACAACAGGAAACAGAGGTGCAGGAAGAACCCCACTTGACTGGGATTCCCGAGTGAAGATTTTGCATGGAGCTGCCAAGGGAATTGCTTTCATCCACTCCGAGGGAGGTCCAAAATTCACACATGGCAACATCAAGTCAAACAATGTGCTGATAACCCAAGAACTTGAAGGCTGCATCAGTGATGTTGGGTTGCCACCTCTAATGAACACCCCAGCAACCATGTCTAGAGCCAATGGCTATAGAGCTCCAGAAGTCACGGACTCAAAGAAGATCACTCAGAAGTCTGATGTATACAGCTTTGGGGTGGTGCTGCTTGAAATGCTGACAGGGAAGACCCCACTGAGGTATCCAGGGTATGAGGATGTGGTTGATCTTCCAAGGTGGGTGAGGTCTGTGGTTAGGGAGGAATGGACTGCAGAAGTGTTTGATGAGGAGCTTCTGAGAGGGCAGTACGTTGAAGAGGAAATGGTGCAGATGCTTCAGATTGCATTGGCATGTGTAGCTAAGGGCTCAGAAAATAGGCCTAGAATGGATGAAGTTGCTAGAATGATTGAGGAAATAAAGCATCCGGAGTTGAAGAACCGGCCATCTTCTGAATCCGAATCTAATGTGCAAACACCATGATCAATCTTTTTGTCTTTTCCTTCAACTTTGTTTCAGAGGGAGAGTAATAAAATTCAAGAGAATGGGGTGTTCTCTATTTTGTTCTGTCCTCAATTAATAAGCATGTTTCATTGTAAAATACTACTCATGTTTTTTTTTTTATTATTCATGTTGCCACCTTAACAGCTTCCTTCATGTTTCACAAAGTTATGAAAAATTTGGCTCATTGTTGTTCAGTCTCTGGACTTAATTCAAGTTCCATTTTGCACACCAAAGGTGACCCATTAAGTTTTCCTTTCAAATTCTTCTTATTAAACAGGTGCTTTAGGCGAAAAGAACAGAGATATACAGAAAAACAATTAAAAAAAGTGAGAAGATCGAGAATAAATAACTTGAAAAAGATTAATTTAAAATTAATTGGTTTGAAACACTGTATGGATCTATGTATATATCACCCTAAAGTAAAGATTATAAAAAGATCTTTTAATCTTCTAACAATAGTTAAATTCTACTGCAGTTTATCAAGTAATAAAATGTGGTAAGACCAGGTATCGTTTTCCCAATAGACTCGTAATACTAGAAAATTGTGTGATTAACAACTCATTTAGACT
The DNA here is from genome assembly GCA_034642375.1 of Vigna nakashimae. Lineage (NCBI taxonomy): Eukaryota > Viridiplantae > Streptophyta > Magnoliopsida > Fabales > Fabaceae > Vigna > Vigna nakashimae. The sequence goes on from CM067759.1 coordinate 20,058,609, forward strand.
CAAGAACAACTCATCATTTAAGAATATGTGCAAAAAGATAAATTCACAAGTAAATTACAAGGTTGGACTTTGGTATTGAAGGCACTTGAAAATGGAAAAGACTAGAAATGGTATGAAATGACATTGTTAAGGTTAGTTTTCACCAATGCACTCTTGTGTATAACCAATTTCATCTCCTCTCTATCAATTTACTAAAGTCAATCCACTAAAACACTCTAGCCCTAATCCCTTAGGTGAAAGAGCCTAGGTTTTCCTTATCAAACTCCAATCCCTTGGACAATCTAACAAGCAAACCCGCATTAAGAACTAGAATCTAAGACAACATGTGAATCATATCCCATCCCTAGCTGAATGACCCACAAGGACTCTTGTTTCAGTTCAAGATTTCATATCCCATCCCTGGCTCAATGAAACCCCAAAATCAAGTCATGAACGTTCCCATTACATGCAAGCTTTAAGATCGGAAACAAGAATACTAGTAATAGATAGAAAAGACATTTATAAATACGAAACAATCATTCATTACACAAGAGTTCATAGGCTATATCTAACCCTAACAAGATGAATCTGGTTCTCCATTTCCATGGAGAACCCTAAAGCTTACAAACATGGAAGATGGAAGAAGGAGACCCAAAGGAAGAGGAGGAGATGTTCCCACAAGCTCCTCGAGCCCTCCATGAGCTCCAGACGTGAAATTGCGCCTCCAAAGAACCAAAAACCCTTTTTTTCTTTCTGCCTTATGATATATACTGCCCGAATTCTCGCTTAAGCTAAATAATTCCCGCTTAAGCGAGAATAAACTTCTTGAAGAAGATAGTCATTCTCGCTTAAGCTAAATTATTCTCGCTTAAGCGAAAATGACTTTTAAATCAATAACTTCTTGGATCACCGAGGCTCTTCAATGTAATGGAGGATCTTCCTAACATCAAAATAGATCAAAAAATAAGGGATTAAAGTATTATTTACGTAATAGCTCAAAATATAGATAAATATTAAAACTAAATAAAAGAAAGGATTTAAGCAAATAATAAGCTAAAAAAGAATTGATTTTGCTACTAAAATGATACTTAGATAATGGTAAGAATTAGCATTATCAAACTCTCCCAAACTTACAACTTTGCTTGTCCTCAAGCAAAAGTACTTCACGTAGTAAACGATTCAATCACGACAGTCTAGCAACTCAAGCACAATTTCAATCAAATAAACAAAATCAATCATGCTTGCTCAACTCGGAAATTACATTCAAGAGATAAAATGGTCTTAGCAAGCTAAACTTCAATCATGGTGCTCACAATTTAAAATCACAAGATAGATGTAATTGATAGAACAACAAACGTGGCAAGATGTTTTCATTGAATGCATGGAACCATTCTTCACCAAGGAAAGTGTTTCACTCAAGCACAATGGTGTATAAGGATGTGTGTCTAACTCTCAACTATCACAGTGTTATACAAATTAAATTTGTCGTTCGTTTCACAATATCAAACACATTCACAAGCAAGTTAGCATCACAAGGACTTTTTAAGGCTTGTAATGTGGCTGGGCTAAGAAGAAAAATTAGTTTTTCTGGACAACAAAGCACCTTGAGCTAAGAGATAAAACAATTTACTTCATGATATAACATTAGTCTCTCTCTTTGCTTCACAATTGGATAAACCACTTCTCAACTTATTTCCCAATTCTTTTTCAATGAATTCATTTTTCTTTCTCTTCTTCTTCTTTCTTCTTTTTCTTTCTTTTTGACTCATTTTTCTATTTTCTCAATGCTCCCTTATTTCAAAAACTCCCCCAAACTTAGATCATTCTCCTCATCCTAACATATATGTTCATCTCAACTCAAGGTAAGGAGGTTAAGGATTTTTCAATAAGCTTAAGGTTCCAGGGATCAAAAAGTTTTTCTTCAATGTTCAAGTGTTTTGCATTGGTTTTTAGGCTAAAAAATGTAGAAGAGGTTGAAGAACAAGATGCCCTTGATCATTTGTAACAAGCAAGCAAATAGTTCAAATAGAGAAACTCAGGCAAAATCAATTGTGGTTTCAAAGTGATAGCACTTAACAATAAACTTCGGGCACAACATCTCACAGGTTTACTCAGGGTTCCAAAGTTTGATAAACATCATGCCAAGAATATTGATCACAATTAAAACCAAGCATCCATCTAAACATATACAAGCAACCACAACCTCTATTCAACAAACTTAACCACATAATCTCAATTAAATTTTCAAAGAAATTTTCGTAGATAAAGAGCAAGCACAAAAGATTTGTATTCAATTCAAGCATAACATATGATTCACTCGAATTACCAAACCAATTCCAAAAGAACTATCCACTAGGCAAGTCAAAAAGAAAAATACAAAAACTGAAAGTAAACAAGAACTAGAAATTAAAACTGAAGAACCGATCAAAATGGACTCTTTGCAGCTCCAACAGTGTAGAACACTAGCTTCACTTTTCATATGTAACATCTTCCTCCTCCAGTAGCTTATACTCCGCAACTGCTCCACCTCCCCCATTAGTAGGGGCTGGCCCCCAGGCCATGTTACACGAGCAGCAAAATCTTCAAGTCATATGTTTCTCAGCTCAAGCATGCCTTAAAGGTTGACCAATGGTGGTTTTGAACTCTTTAATTCCTAAGGAAGATCTTATTCTGTAACAAGAAAGCTCAAAGTAAAATTAGTATCTCATAGTCAACAATTGAAGAGAAAGGTCCAAAAACATACTAAAAGAAATGTGCAAAAGAAAACAAAGAAACAAAACAATGAAAGTCAAAACAAACAAAGACAAAAATACATGAACATATAGGGAAGTCTTAAAATTAAGCTTCCCAAAGGTACAACAACACAAAAAGGTTTAAAAACACATCAAAAGAAGTATGTGAAAGAGTGCAAAGCAAGAGAAAATTCAAAATCAATCAACAAAAACAAATGTGCAGAAACAGTATTGGGGGCACCATATCAGATTTTAGCTTAAGCTAAAACTGTTTCGCTTAAGCTAAACATTGTTCGCTTAAGCTAAAATTATTTCGCCCAAGCTACAATATTTTCACTTAAGCGAACTTGTTCCAGTGGGTACCCCAATTTTTAGCCTAAATCTCGCCCAAGGGATTTAGTTTTAGCTCAAGCGAAACTATTCCAGTGAGCACCTTAATTTCAAATTCAGTTCTCGCCTAAGCGAATCTTCTTTAGCCTAAGCGAAAATATCAGTAAAAATTATTTTCCAGTTTTTTGCATATCTCGCCCAGACGAGAATTTTTAGCTTAGGCAAAAATAATGCAGATTTTTGTGAAATTAGTCACTCACCTTATGATTTTTTTTTTCTACACATTCATTCAATGCACTTACACACAAACCAAGCTAAAACTATCATAATACACTTATACAAAACCACAAAAACATTACAACTCAAAAATCATGAAAATGCAACCAAACACAACATACATAACATAAACCAATAATGCAAATGACACAAAAATGACACAAACATAAGTAAAATGGGTAAGAAAATTGGGTTGCCTCCCAAAAGCGCCTGTTTAACGTCATTAGCTTGACAGATGAAACCAATGAAGTGCAGATGTTGTTGTTGGTGTGCTCATTTCACCAATTCTTCTTAAATCACTTTCTAGTCACCAAATCAACTCTCATAGCATAAGAATCTTCATTGTAGCCCTTCCACTACTTTGACATCTTTAAATACTCATCAAATAGTGGGGGTGACTAGTCTTTCTCTTTTGTTTCTCCCTTTCTTCTTCTACTTTCACTTAGTACTTGGAGCATAAACAAGAAAGGGAGAATTTGGGGCAGTTTGTGATGCTCAAGCTAGTTGTCTCCTTATGTCATATAATTCCTTCACCCTCAGGGTCTACATGATGCTTTAGAGGCTGTAGTCCTCCTTATGTGAACATCTCCCTACATACACTTAGACACAACTAGGCTAACGCCACAATTTAGCCCAAATAAAAGTGAAAATATATTTACAAAAGAGTTAGTTCTATATACAAAATCAAGTCTACATAAGTTAGAAACCTCACAAAAGTCTAGTATTGACACGAGTCTCCGGCAACGGCGCCAAACTTGTTAATCTCTTTGGCAAGTGCACCAAATCGTTCAAGTAATAAACCGTGGTAAGACCAGGTATCGTTTTCCCAAGAGACTCATAATACTAGAAAATTGTGCGATTAACAACTCATCTAGACTCAAGAACAACTCATCATTTAGAATATGTGCAAAAAGATAAATTCACAAGTAATTACAAGGTTGGACTTTGGTATTGAAGGCACTTGGAAATGGAAAAGACTAGAAATGGTATGAAATGACATTGTTAAGGTTAGTTTTCACCAATGCACTCTTGTGTATAACCAATTTCATCTCCTCTCTATCAATTTACTAAAGTCAATCCACTAAAACACTCTAGCCCTAATCCCTTAGGTGAAAGAGCCTAGGTTTTCCTTATCAAACTCCAATCCCTTGGACAATCTAACAAGCAAACCCGCATTAAGAACTAGGATATAAGACAACATGTGAATCATATCCCATCCCTAGCTGAATGACCCACAAGGACTCTTGTTTCAATTCAAGATTTCATATCCCATCCCTGGCTCAATGAAACCCCAAAATCAAGTCATGAACGTTCCCATTACATGCAAGCTTTAAGATCGGAAACAAGAATACTAGTAATAGATAGAAAAGGCATTTATAAATACGAAACAATCATTCATTACACAAGAGTTCATAGGCTACATCTAACCCTAACAAGATGAATCTGGTTCTCCATTTCCATGGAGAACCCTAAAGCTTACAAACATGGAAGATGGAAGAAGAAGGAGACCCAAATGAAGAGGAGGAGATGTTCCCACAAGCTCCTCGAGCCCTCCATGAGCTCCAAACGTGAAATCGCGCCTCCAAAGAACCAAAGACCCTTTTTTTCTTTCTTACTCGTGATATATACTGCTCAAATTCTCGTTTAAGCTAAATAATTCCCGCTTAACCGAGAATAAACTTCTTGAAGAAGATAGTCATTCTCGCTTAAGCGAAAATGACTTTTAAATCAATGACTTCTTGGATCACCGAGGCTCTTCAATGTAATGGAGGATCTTCCTAACATCAAAATAGATAAAAAAATAAGGGATTAGAGTATTAGTTACGTAATGTAGCTCAAAATATAGATAAATACGAAAACTAAATAAAAGAGAGGATTTAAGCAAGTAATAAGCTAAAGAAGAATTGATTTTGCTATTAAAATTATACTTAGACAATGGTAAGAATTAGCATTATCACCACCCAAAATTGAATTGAAACAATTAAACCTCCCTTATGATCACACCTGAAATGTATGAAAGAACAATGACATCTCGTTTTCCCTTACAATTTTCAAACATCTTGGATTCCCATAACACTTGCTTCCATCTTTCGTTCAACTATACTTGATGCACCATCTTCGCTTTCCTTCCTTGCCAAGAAACCACTCTATATAAACCTTAAACCCGAGCCCTTAGGTTAACTCCACAAACGCCACATCACTTAGAATTCTTCATGCACTCATTTCGACCAAATTAACTTAAAACCTTCTTCTTCAAGAATTGCCCTCTTCAACTCTTAATCTTTAGAATTTCAGACCCTATCTTGAATCCTTTAAATCTCAAAATAACCTTAACCAGCTACACCAATCCTCTGACCTTATTTGAACTTACCAACTCACTGCTTTTTGCGATCCATCATTCAACATCCCCTTCTATCTTGATTGACTCAGCTGGTCACTGAACATCACCATAAAACCACATTCGATGAAAATTGACTTTATCGCAACATGCAACTTCATAACTCTGAACATCTCAACCAACCCAAACTCTGATCATTTGCGATACCCTCTTTCACAACTTATATTGTGACCACCCTTTGTCATCTGTTCTAAAACCTTTTCTCCTTATTTCTTCATCCACTGTGCTCTTAATTCTCTAACCTTATACTTTCCTACCAAACTGACATTCTGATCTACTTCTTCCTTCAACACTTGAAATCTCTCATCTCAGCCAATGATCAAACCTTTCTACTATACGAACCACTTATCTTGAGACATCATTCTAAATTTGACTCTAAACATCCACTTGTTGAGAAAACTGGACTATCTCCTTCCAATTATTCACTAAACTTAAGACCCTCACAATACTTAGTTCTTCTTCAAAGACCTCATGTTCTCTCAACTTGGCAACTCTGCCTTTGATAAGTGCAAAAAAGTAGTTAATTTTCATATGGAATTTTAGCACTTATGTTTTGAATTGAGTACATTTGTATTAATTTTCCCCAATCTAAGAAAGATGAAATGTAATCACATGTTTCTGAGTTGTTGAGTGAAAGGAAATCATTTGATCCCTAGTTTGTATACATTTCAGGTAAACTAAGAGAGAAAAGCAAATCCTGCAACATTTCGCCCAAGCTAGAATGAATTCGCTTAAGCTAGACTTGTCTAGGAAGCCATTACCCATAAAGTCATTCTCGCTTAAGCGACAATATTTTAGCTTAAGCGAGAATGATTATCTTCTCCAAGAAGTTTATTCTCGCTTAAGCGAGAATAATTTAGCTTAAGCGAGAATTCGGACAGTTTATATACTTACGAAGTAGAAAGAAAGAAAGGAGGGGGGAAAGCTACGGAGAAAAGAAGAGTGACCCAAAGAGGTTTTTGTCCATTTTAGCTGTAGGATCTTCTTCTTCATCTCTTAGAATGTCAATCGCCACCATGAGTGGTTGATCTCTTCTCTTGGGATTGAATGTAATCGATTCGAACTCAGATGTAATATGGTGATATTTATATATAACATTTCTGTTTTTATTCAACATTGGTATTTTTGTTTTGCTCTTAATGCTTGATTCTACCTGAACAATAGTTTCATGAATGTAGATTTTAGACTTGACTGGAAAGTATTTCTAAAACTCTGATCTGAGCAAGAATACTTGATATTCTGTGATGCTAGGGATAGATTTCAGTTTATTAATTGCTTATAACACTTGAATATAATGCTGGACATTTTGTTGGATATGTGAGGAATCAATATTCAAGGAACTGCTCTTATGAATTTTATATGCGAGGAATCAATATAAATGACTTTGGTGTATTGCATCAATGTTGGTAATTTCAGTTGCTATATGTTTGTATTCATCCAGATTGCAGACGAGTGAGATAGATGAATTCAATCCCAACTTCTCATATTAATCTTCGTTAAGTTATTTGTTGTTATTATTTTACTTTCACGCAATGTACTTTTATTTATCAACATCCATCACGAATCAAATTGAACATCCTTGTATATATATTGTTTGAGATAACAATTTATCTACTTAATCGAAACCGTTCCTCGTGGGCTTGACACTCTTACTTAAAAAATCATTATACTATAGTTGACTATTGGTACGCTTGCCAAAAGTTTAACAGCCTTCTACTATTTCATCCGTAACTCTGCTCTATGCCTTAAACGACAGTTTCTCAAACTCTTCTTCTTCTCTTCTTGATACTCATTCCCCTTGGTCCCACTTTAGAATTCCTATTCCTTTCTTAACTTAAACTTCAAACCATCCACCACTTTTCTTATTCAGATCTCAACCATCGCTGATACGCTGACCTATGATACTAATCTCACTCAATGCCACTCTGTTGCTCACCAACACTTCCCTTTCTTCTGACCTCTGACGTTATTGATATACTAAACCAAATTGATTTCTCAAACCTTGTTACAACCATGCTTATCCAAATCTCCTCTTAATATATCCTTCGAACCCCACTCTTCTTGAAAACTTTTTCTTCACCCGAAAACATTACTTCTAAATTCCAATATCTTCACTCCTTTTGTGAAACCAAGATTCTGGTCTTATAACTCCTTATCTTTGAGACAAGAATTTGTCTCAAAGGCTTAAACCAATTCTAATAAAGGTATACAAGTCAAGTTGTCCTTGAATCTGCATTCCTCTATCACTATAGAGCACAATACATTATCACAAAGGCAAGAACAAGACAAGAATTTCTATTGACAACAATACTAGAATCACCACCCTTACTGTTTCCCAAACTTTCAGAATTAAGAAAGGAAAATCATCTCTGATAAAGTCATGAGTGTGCACCCTCATTACTCTTATCAAGACGTTTTTTGTTCTCAAAACTTCTAGTGAGATACACACTCTACTATCTAGACTTGGAGGAAATGGTAAATCATACCGTTTAGACTCAATTCTTCATAGAGAATGTAAGACAAGCCCTCAACTCACAGGTCATCCTAAGTACAAACTGCTCTGATACCATAAGTGTGACATCCCAATTATATAGAAAACATATATAATAAAGACGTCCACATGCATAATATAGGAAAACAGTGAGAGAAAATAGGATTACAGTCATCCTCAAAGATAGCTTCAGGGTGTAAGCTTAAACTCCAAAGAGCTCTAAATACACAAGCTGAAATGGAAAATAATATTCCAGGATACAAAATTAACCAATAAAATCCTAGGAGACTAGGCAGTCGCGTTATCCTCAACTTCCAAGGCCGTCTCCAATGGGACTTCCTCGCCATCTGCTTCCATCCAAGTGGATGATCATCACAAAAGAAAACACAGACAAAGAAGGCACAAACACAAACAAGCAAGGGTGAACTAGTTATATAAAAATCATACAACCCATATCAATTTAACATTTATATAAGCATGTAACAATCAAGTATTTCAAGCATGCAAGGATCATAACACAATACAAACTAGGACCGAATGCATTATCCTGATACCAATGACCAACCACGTGATTTGACCATCCAGACTAGTATGAAATGTCAAGTTCCAGGGGGTGATGTAGTAACTGGAAAACCATCAGTTGCCACCCGAGGTTAGTCCGTTATAACTCACCCAAGAACCTATGGGCTACAACCTCCTGCTATTCTCACCACATGACTCATCACTCTCTACTTGAGTATGGATGATCATTAGAATGTCAGGATAAACCCCATAAGGACACTCCGCCCATTCATACGGTCAATCACAACAACCACAGGGCACCACCATGTAACCTCCCTTGAGGATCATGGAATTACGTCCATCAACCATACTTATAACCAACCGTGACCCATATGAAACCATATGCATGAATATCCAGATACCATCAATTCTCACACTGAACCCATACAAATCCCACATAAATTACATAATCAGATCATTTTATACATGCCAAACACTTCAAACACTAGAATCAATCAAGAGAGAGTAAAAGAAAAGGCTGGTACCAGAAGAATTCGCACAGCGCATCCTACTCGCAAGGCGAGACAGGAGACTCTCGCACAACGGACACCTCAATTCGCATAGTGAATTAAGTCGCACAACAGACTTCAACCTCTCGCATAGCGCACCCAGGTCGCTATGCGGGAACCCAAACAGAGACCACCCTCTCCAAAGTTCTCGCTATGCGCCTCACTCGCCCTTCGAATTAAATGGGCAGTGATCCCAGACCACCACCAGTCGCATAACTACAGGATTCGCCATGGCGAGTCCATAAACAGTGAGCAACACCCCCTGATAATTCGCACGGTGCACCAGCTCGCATAGCGAATTACCAAGACAGTAAGCACCCTCTACAGGGTCTCGCTATGCGAGGCAACTCACATAGCAACACTGCATAATTTGCAGAACGCGAACTCTGCATAATCACTCACTTACACTAACCCTTACCATTTCTAGGACTCTTGGTTAACTTCTAAGACCTCCAATTCGATTATTAAGTGTAATTCTTCTTGTTTAGATGATCCAAATCCTCCCCAATACTAATCTAAAGTGATTAAATTCAGTTTTACCATTTAAAACATTAACCCCTACAACTTATGGACATATTCTCATCTCAATCATTATCTCAAGACTTACTCAATTCTCTGACCCCTCACCAGTTCCATTGACTCAACTAACTATCCCAACTGCCCAATTGGTCACTGGAGAAGAATCAGATGTCTGAACGCATCAGTCTCACCTTCGCCGCCAACACATATGACTAGTCACAACTGACTGGACCAGGCCAGGGCTGCTCTATGATCAGGGATGTGCCAACTCAGGTTTTTAAGATTCTTCTATCCTACTAACATAGTGCTCTCAACAAGTCCCAAGTTTTTTTTCTCAGTCATCCCAACTGCCTTATAGTACTCTAGACCCTATTCACTCAATTTTAGTACTTCACTTTCCCTCACAGTAACCTAAAACAGTACAGGTATCCACTCACCATTCATTTTAATTATTTTCCAGAGTTCTTATTCCAATCCAGAAACCTAGTACAAGCAACACATGCTCATCCAAGTCAAACAAGGTTCAATACATCATGGATACACACTTTCACATATTTAACAGATTCTAATCAACATGCTCAATTTTCAACATCATAACACAAGCCAGTTTATACTCAACAGTACATAACAGTTTAAATCAACACATCAAATTTAGGATCCAACATGCATATATCTCATAAATTAATTTCAAACAAAATTAACTAGCTCCCCTTACCTTGAAGTTGAGCAACACAACCCACTAGAACGCTCTGACAGTACCTCACAGCAAGGACCTAAACAGTTCCCTACAACTACCAAAAATGTGATGGAAATTGCTCTTAGAGCTGGGATGGACAGAGAAAACAAAAGGATAAGCTACCAGCTATATGCAACCAGTAAAGTGGCATGCCCTAGGTTCCAAAAACAGTGGAGGAGAAGGAAAAACGACTTACCAGTCGAAATGAAGAAAACGTTTGGTAGAAATGGAGTTCTCTACGTCGCGGATGCTTGGACAACACAAAAAATCAAATTCCTATGGTTCTTTGAGCTGGAAATCTAGAGAGAAGGCAGAGAGAGTTTAGGGCATGAGAGTTTTAGAGAGAAGGAGAAATGAAGTTTAGGGAAAGAAAATGGGTTCTGAAGAGCCCTTCCTAAGGTCAAGTTAACCTTAGTTTGATGGGCCTGGCTGCCCCACATAAGGCCCAAAGGCCCTTTTATAAATTTTTCAGGCCCTTACATAAGAACTAGTTCTTGTTAGGTTTCAGTATTGGAATAAAATAAGGAATGATTCAAACAAAAAGGAAATAGTAGGTAGATGAAAGGTGGAAATAAGAAATGGGAAAAGGAAAAGGGTGACTCACATCATAAAAAAGGTGGTAAATATAGATAAATTGTGGGGTCTATTTAAAATAAGATAAGAACTTGTATTAGCTTTTCAGCTCTGGAATAAAACTTAAATTGTGTTGTTAAATCTTAAGTCTCAATGAAGAATCCAGAAAAAGTGTTTAAGTACCGCCAGATATTCTGATGCGCTTTTCATAATGTAAGTTTTTATCGTTTGAAAAATCTGAATGAGAGATGACAATAAATTTATGGTGGTGGAAAAAGTAGAAGTTTGTTCCATGATCCAAGCTGAATTATGGGCTATGTATCGTGGGCTGAACATTCCTCTCTTGTTTCATACTCATCAATCCAAACACAGGATTATTCTTTTTTTTATCCCCATAAAATCTCTATCACTCCGCCATGGTATATAAAAAATATCTGTCATAATATCTCAACCAATTCAAAACTATTTTTTATATTACGGCCGTGTGAAAAAGAAAAACCACGATAGATACTAGCATACCTAACCTAAACATATTTTCAATGTCAAATCTCCATGCAAAATTACTAAAATCTATTTTCAACCCGTTGTAATGTAATGTGAGAGAGTTTTTCTTCCTCTCACAAGTGTATTACGCCACCTTAACCTTACAAATAACAAATAATATGGAACATCTCTGCTCTCCTTAATTACCAACAAAATTAATCTTTGATCTTATTTTCGAAAGAATAATAAACTTAAACTAAACATAATATTAAATTTATCTTTAATTAATGTTGAATTTTAATAAAAATATTTGTCCATTGAAGATTTGTAGAGTTTTCTTCAAATTGTTACTAATGAGAAGCATTGATACTTTGAAGATATTTTGATGATGATGAACTTGAAGTCTTGAAATATTATTTACTTACATAGTTAAAGCATTTTTGTAGAAAACCTTGTATTAAGCTTTTGCTTTCTGTACATCATAAGAAGACTTGTAAATTACTTTTTAGTATAGCTATGTTGAGACGATAATCGATTATCACTAGCATAATCGATTATTACAAGCCAAATTAGAAAAGAGTTGCTCGCACAAATAATCGATTATCACTGCTTGGTTTAATATTGTCTAGGGTGCACAAATAATCGATTATCACTCAGGATAATCGATTATCACTTTTTCGAAAACCCCATAATGGCCGCAAATAATCGATTATCACTTATGATAATCAATTATCACTAAGTTAGGTATGTCTTTTCAATTTTTGACACTACACAAATCTTGGGTTATAAATAGAGTTTTCCACAACTCTTAAAACTTAACTTTTCACTTGAGAGTATTAGAGTTGTGCCTAAGGGAAACTCTCTATGTGTGTGAAAAGAAAACTAAGTCATTTGAGAATACAAAAAAAGTTCTGAGGAAGTTCTCAAGTGTTAGTGTGTTCAAATCAAGTCTTGTAAATAGGAGAAACTTGCGCTTAGTGTGTCTAAGGTCGAAGTGGTTCTCTTCAAATTGATTGAGTTGAAGTTCTTCCATCGTTTGTCGAAGGAAGGTGTTCTCTGTTTTTAATCTTTATATGATCCGATTCTAATATGAAAAAATATTTAGTGAAAAAGGTTAATCACTGTTTATAGTGATTAATGATTGGATGTAGAATCTTTTGATTCGAACCAGGATAAAATATTTTGTGTGATTTTCTCTATCTCTACACTTTTAGTTTACCAACTGTTTGATAAAAGTTCAAAAAGAAAATGACAATTTTTAAAAGAACCAATTAACCCCTTTCCTCTTGATTATTGACCATAACACACTCTAAAATCTTTCCGCTGCGCGATATCAGTTTCAACATATATGTCTAATCAGACCAACTTCTTTCTTTCTTATCTTTCTTGGTTGCCATAATTCATTCCATTTAGAACTAGTTGAACAATTTTTTATTTTTGGGTTAGTAATATGTTAGAATATGCTTCCCATATACAACAAAAATTACAGCATAATCAAATATTAACCATTCTCCAATTTATGCTGAAAATAGCTTATGAAAGCATACATGCATTTGTGATTGGAAATAATGAAGGTGATGAGATTGGCAATGATTATGTGATCTTCCAAATGTAAACCACTTTAGATTATTTTTTGAATTTCTAGTTAGATGAGAATGAAAAGAAAAAGATTGGGAATAATTTGTTTTGTTTCTAAAAATGGTTACCATAACCTTTTTACGTTACTTCTATAAGTTACATTTGTAATATTTCTAATTTGTTCCTTCATCAAATTAAAAATATTTCTTATGATATCTACACACTTAGTCTTTCATGACATATATGCCCTTAACCATAATTTTTGTATTAATCAGATCACTTTAATCTAGTTAATAAAACAATGATCCTAACACATTTAATTATGTAATATATATATATATATATATATATATATATATATATATATACACACACACTTACAATCCTTATAAATGTGTTAGACTTTATGAGTTTAGAATTTTTCATTATCACTAATGTTGAAAGAATCAAATGACATAGACTCATCATGAAATATATAATATGAAAATTATGTGAAAGTGACTTGTACACGTCTATTTTCAACTGGTCCTGCTTTATCTCGATTAGATCAATCTAATAACATTAATATAAAAAGTGTAATATCTGAATAATAGAACATATATTTATATAACCAAATATATCAAAAAGTCAATGTATGCACTCATAAAATCAAACATAAAACATAAATACATAAAAGTGACAAACTCCTATTAAATCAAAGATTTCTCAAATTGTAAAGCACTCGTATGAATAACATGATCATGAAAAACCTTGGGTAGAAGTCCCTTAATAAGAGGATTTGTTATTATGGAATTTGTTAATAAGTTTTCTGTGGAAATCTTTTTACTCTATATCTTTTCCTTAAGAACTAGTACTTTAATGTCAATATTCTTTGACTTGGTTGATAATGGCAAACCTTTTAAGGGGCTGAAGGTTTCATGACTCCAAATGTTTTAGAAATTTTTTTAAATTTATATATGAGGAATTATTAAAGTTTTTTTAAATTTTCAAATTATATGTAGTATACATTATGAATTGAGATGGAAATTAAATTATGTATCTTTTTATTTCTTTTATAAAGCACAACATTTAATGTTAATAAATAATAAAACATAAAATCAAATATAATAAAGAATAACAAATTTTTTAAGATTTTTTTTTATTTTCTTTCTCATTATCTTTTAAAATTTTCACATATTATACTCATCTTCCACTTTCACATATTTTCGTTTTGTTTATGAGAAAAAAAAGAAATTTGACATAGAGTCGCTAATTTTGCTCTATTTTTACTCTTATTTTTTATGTTCTCCTCCATTGAAAGAAAAAAGAAAAATTGTATTGTTTGCAGTCTCACTTGACAGTGAAATATTATTTTAAAGTTAGCATTAATTTTTCTTATCTCACAAGCCTTTGTATATTATGTTTTATGAGTATAGAAGAAAAATTAATGTATGATATATTTTTTCATAAACATTTTTTAATTGTGACTTATTATCTTAAATTTTTCTTTCAGTAATTAAGACTTTGGATTTTTAATTAGATCATGATAAACTATTTTTTAATTTTAAACTTAAAAAAAGTATATTTATAACGAATAAAAAAATATATTAATTTTTTAAAAGTGATTAAAGGGATCTACCCGTGAAGATGAAAACAAGACAAATTCAACTTTCTTACATATTTTGAACCATTATACTCATAATTTAATTGTTCAATTAGCAGATCCCTCAAGTATTAATTCTTTAGAACTTATCCAAGAAAACATCCTTAAATATGAAAATATCTAATGAGTAAAAGAGATGAAATTGGAAGAGCTTATTTAAAATAATCTATATCAAATATAACTTCAAAACTATAAATATTTAGTGTATTATTTTGGCTCCCCAAAATTATTGTTCAGGATCTGCCACGGTTGGTTAAGTTCCTGTTGTTGCTAAAGAATATAAATGATTTGTTGTCACAATATAACTTAAGTGATCTTTCAATTCCTTCCATAATTTGAAGCATTGTGAACAAATTTCTCAACCATATTCCATGATTTGATGTCTCATAGCATGCTACAAATTATGCAGCCATAATGGATGGAACAATAAGGGTTTTCTTGGCACTGCACCAAGAAATCACACCGCCATCTAACAAGAAAATGTAATCTAAAGTAGATCTCAAACTATCTTGGCATCTTGCAAAATCTAACACAATGATCTCCAACTGATCTAACCTTTTTGTATGTGAGCATATAATCCTTTGTTCTCTTCAAATACTTAGAATTGTTTTGGTTGCTTTCAAATGATATATTTCTAGATTGCTTAAATATTTTCCTAATACCCTAACTATGTATGTTATATCTGGAAACATATTTACTTGAGCATACATCAAACTCCCGACAATTGACTGAAGTTAAGAGTACTGTCAATTTAATCTAGAACTCGATTTACGCTATCAAAGAAGTGATTATAGTGTTTAAAATCATGTTCGAGTCTTATCCATAGATACCTCCTCTCTTGTATCTGATCTTTACGTCTACAACTTAAAGTGGTCAAGTCTTGGGAGTGCTCTTAATGGTACTCTAGGCCCATTCTGATACCCGAAAACTAGTATTTTGCCTATTGTCCAATATGAAACATGTTAGTGACTGCGTATGATTCACTTGCATTACGAATAAGAATTTATTCCAACTACACATCTCTTGCCTATTCCATCCAAAAACATACAAGAAAACTAATTAAACTATAACTTAAGACTAAATTCCACTCAATCTTAAGCCAATTGAACATGATAAATGATCAGTTCATTCCACAATCAACCATAAATCAATTAACCACTTGAAATCAAATGAAAACTACATAAATGAAAGTGTCACCGAATACAAGAGAGTTTGAATATGCTATATCATTGTTAACACTTCGGCAAGTGTACCAAATCGTATCAAGTAATAATAAATGGTAAGACCAAGTATCGTTTCCCAAAAGACTCATGGCCTAGACAATTATGTGATTTCTTGATTAAATGAGACTTGTAAACAAAATCATTGTGGTTAAATTGCGAAAAATAAACATGAATGTAAGTTTTGATCAATTGGATTGAAAGATGCAAAAGTGATTGATGTAAAATATGGAATGATGATGGGGTTTCCAACTTATCCTATATTCATGAATTCATCTTTCTTCATTAATGTTAATGCCACTTTCTAATTTACCTTAAACCCGATGTCTCGGTGAAGAAAGCCTACTCCTAATCACTAGTTTACAATGTCTTGTATCCCTAGCAATTATTCATGCATTACATTCGCACAGAAGCTTAAAGGCAACCGATCCTCTTATTCTTATATCTAGGTAATATTGCTTCCGGGAGAACTTCCCGAGTTCTAGATTTCCCCGTATGTGTCCATATCGACAAAATCAATAATCATGCAATTGAATGAGTTAAACAAAGCATGCATAGAGTAAAGAGGAAAAACCCTTACAATTAATGAAATAAAGCATATATAATCAAGAATCAATTCAAAATACATGAGAGTTTCAAAGGATTACATCGTTTCCCCAACAACAATGGAGGTTTAGTTCACCATAGACATGCTGAAACTAGATGAAAATAATGAAAAGAATGAAAGATAGAACCCTAGAATTTGAAGAAAGGAGCTTCCGCATCCAAAATCCACCTCCAAGGGGTGAAATGAGTGTAATTTCGCCTCTTTCTCTCTAAAGATATCAACCCTAGGTCGACTAAACCCTTATATAGTTTATTAAAAATACAGAAAAATGGCCCAAGCCCAATTAAACAGCACTCAGGGGCAGTTTTGGCGCTCAACGGTAAGTGCGGCACTCAGAATGACCCTTAGTGTTGACGCTCAGGTGCAAAACAGTGTATTCAACAGCACAGTCTGGCGCTCAACGGTGAAAATACCGCTAAGCAGTAGGTGCGATACTTTAATTGGCCCTCAGCGGTAGCGCTTAAGCGTGAGACAGTGTACTCATCAACCAGATTGGTGCTCAGCGGTGCAATTGGCACTGAGCGGTGGCAACAGTTCTTCTTTTGTGCACTTTCCCTTCCTTTCCTAAGTCAACTCCTTGCTACTTCAACTTCTTTCATCCAATTCATCTTAATTCCTGTCAAAACAAGGAAAATCAAGCATAAAACTCATCCAACTCTCTTATTTCCAAAACTTAAGCAAAAGCATGATTTCAAGCTAGTTTTTAAGTCATAAAGGTTGTTTTTAAGATAAAAATTAAGTATGAAATAATAGTTTTTCAACCGTTATCACAACCCCAAACTTAGAACTTTGCTTGTCCTCAAGCAAACAAGATGTAACTTAGTATTCGACCAATCAATACAATGGTTCAACACATTAAAATAAAAATCTTTCTTTCAAGGCAAGTAATTACTTAAATCAGCTCATCAAATAAACTTCAGTCAAGAGACACACATGCCTTGATTCATGACCTCTCATCATGGTGTTCACATATTCACATACTCTCCAACAAATGCTATTCTCATGAATGATCAATTAGCTAAGCATAGATGTAATCAAGTGCTCATGGAATTATTCCTCACCAGATAAAGTGTTTCACTCCATCACACAAGTGTATATAGAGGTCACTCATTCACTCTACTATCACAATATCACATGGATCAACTTTGCCTTTCATTTAACCACAATTAAACACATTCACAAGCAAACATCATTACAAGGACTTTCTATGGCTTATAATGTGGCTGGGTTAATAAGAAAATTGGTTTTTCGAGATCACAAAATCTTTGAGTTAAGAGATTCATTCACAACCATTCTCACTTCTTCCCAACTTTCCCTTGCATTGAGCTTTTCTTTTTCTTTTCATTTGCACAATCACAACATCAATCAATATCCAAGCATCATCAAGCAATACTCATCATGCATAAATCACAAGCAAACCATCATAGCAGATAAAGTTTCATACTGAGTACATCACAACCTATTCTAAGAACAGAAGCAAATAAGTTCAACAATACAAAACAAAAAATAGAAAAATCCTGCACTAGAGGTGATAGAATCCGTCAGTAGATGCTATCTCCGCTCCTCATCAACCCATGCTATCATCCGAATCTTCCTCCTCTCCTTCTTCTTAAGCATCTTCAAAGTCATCATCATCATCATTCATAGGTGGGGCTTCAGCTGCTCCAGCTCCACTAGCCTGAGCTTGCGCCTCTGGCCATGCAACCACATTGTTGAATTCATTCATGGTCCACTGATGTCCTTGGGGTGTATCATACATCCCTATGATCCTCTCCACAGTGGCTAGTTGCCCTCTGTGAATAGACTACAACCTATCCTTCATCAGAGACATATACATGTCCCTCATCTGAAAAGGCTCTGCATCATGAGGCGGTGCATGTGCTCGTGATGGTCCTCTCCTTCTAGAAGGATGGTGTGATGCTACTGGCTGAGCTACCTCATCTCCCCCGTAATAGGCCTCATCAATTGCCTTCCTAGGCCTCTCCAAAGGCGGTGAAGAAGTGTTAACCCCAGCTAACTCACAGAGGTGTGTGATCAGAGAAGGATGCCCTAAAGGTGCCTTGTTGTTCACAGTACTTGCACAACTCTGAATTTCATCTGCTATGACTTGTCCAATGTTAATACTCATCCCTTTAAGCACACAATAAAGGAAAAGGGCTTTGTTGGCAGTGATATCTGAGACATGAGAACAAGGCTGGATGTTGGCATGAGAAAACGCCATCCAGTATTTTGCCATGGCAATTAGATCAACTTTCCTAATATGCACAATTGCACCATTCCTTTTCCTTTAAAAATGCCCTCCAGGCACACACAACACACGCTCCATATCATCATAATATGCTCCTTCTACCATGTTTACAACAAACTGACACTGCTCACCAGTCCACTCAACATGTAGAAACCTGTTAATGGAATCGGGATCATATTAAATGCTCTTTCCTCTAACATAGCTCATATAATCCTCAGTGTGAGAGTTACCCAGTCGCCTTGCATTGGTATAGAATTCTTTTACTACTGCAATGTTGGCTGGTGCAGGATAAGTAGCTATTTTCTCCCAATTTCTGTTCTTAAGTTCCTCTCCAAACTGTGGAGCCAAGTCTGGTATCCACCTCACCTTCCTTTCCATCAAGAGCCTTCTATCTTGGACACTGATGAAATGTTGCTCATGTCTACGGGAGAGGAACTTGTTGGAATAGGGGCGCTTTGGTTCCTTCCTCTTATTTCCCATAGTCTTAATTCTTTTGCTCGATGAGGAGGTCATCCTTACATTAAACACAATTCACAAAACCATAAGAAACATTGTTAAGCATTAGTAAACCATAAACAACTCCCTAAAACTCTTCTTATCACCGCTGAGGACAAAACAAAACCCCTTAGTGCCACCTGTGTAGAGAAACAACCAACCAAAACATAAAAAAACACCATTCTACAGAAATCACGCTCAGGGGAAATTTTCGCTGAGCGGCGTTTCTGCAGATTTGCCAAAATTTCCCAAAAAATGCTTCTCTTCTCCACCCACATGCATTCTTCCTAGTTCCAGTCCTAAATCAAACAATTTAATCGGTCCAAATAGTGATTAATTCATTTAATCATGCATAAAAATCAAAATCATTCAAGAATCATGCTTAGACAACCATGTTCATACCAATTCATGCTATCAAAAACCCTAGAATGTAAAACACATGTACTTACTTGGGTGGAGATGCTAAATATGTGTAGAATGCTCTAGAAATGTGAAGAACTCAGCCCCTAACAGCAATGCTTTCACCCAACCCCAAATTTGGATGAAAACTTGATGCAAAAATAGTTGAAAGAGAGGTCTAGTGAAGGGGAAAGAAGAGAAAAGTGGAGAGAACTCTTTGTAGAGTGCTTAAGACTGTTTGGGAAGAGTGGGATCTGAAAGTGGCGGCCAAGACACACCCTAGGGTATGAAAAAAACCTAATGGGCCAAATCCCGCTGAGCCCAAATTTTAAACACCTAAATAGAAAAATCTGCAGCGTTCGCGCTGAGCGGCATACGCGACACCCATTGTCCTTCTTTCTTGCTTGCTCTAAGCGTCCTTTACCAATGCCTCTCAACTTCAACTCTCAATTTTTCAACTCTCATAAATTTTCCACTTACTCCATAAACTCTCACTGAATCAATGCACTTAGTCTCTCACACCACTCAAACCTACAACAATCAAACCCTATAATGCAATTAGAAAAAAACCAAAACAAACAAAAACAAATTCAATCAACTGGGTTGCCTCCCAGGTAGCGCTTGTTTAACGTCACGATTCTGACCCAAAATCTTCCAACACCCATCAATAGGTGCATATCTTACCATCACCCTTCAGTAAGTGTACCTTCTGAGTATCTTTCAGTAAATACTCACCAACCTAGCATCCCTCAGTAGATGTTAAACCCAAATATAACAATGTTCCAAAGTTTCAAATTACATCAGCAAAATAAATAAATTCAAGGAAATTAATGTTCTCAAATCACTAGGGTGTCCCCCAGCAAGCACTCTTTTAATGTCATTAGCTTGACCCAATAAATTTCAAGTTCCCTCTTTAATGTTGGTGTTCTTCTTGCTTTCATCACACTAACTCATCAATTGCTTTCGATCCACCTTTTTGATTTTCCTTGAATATGGAGCTTCAATCTCTATCACTCCATTCTCTTTGATATCTTTCACAACCCACAACTTGTTCTTGAATCTTACCGGTGTGCCAAGTTTGAATTGTGCATTCATCGAGCGCCGAGGCTTCCTCCCATGGTGGGTTTCCTCCATGACTCAAGCCTTGAATTTTTGGGGTAGAGCTGCTTAAGGGGTCTTAATAATGGAACATTCTTCTAAATCAAGCTCAAGCTCATGGCTATAGGAAACCTTCTTGGATGGGTTTTATTTGTGGTTCAAGCACTTCAGGTGGCGCTACAGCCATGGCAAGGCAAACTCTTCCAAAATGGTTGGATATTTTTTTCAAATTACAAATCTAACTCCTTGGATTCATGTATTTATGCAAAACAAGTAAAATTTGGATACTTATCACATAATTTATACATAATCAAAACAAGATAGGTGTTTAATTAAGCATTGAATTACAATAATACAAGGTACTTAGTAGTCAGAAAGGTCTTTCATTTTAAAGTTTCTTGATAGAAATCTCTTGGTTTCATGCAACATGCTTATATTATTGGTAACAAGTAGTTTGTCATCAACATATAAGACTAGGGAAATGTACTTCCTTCTACTGAATTTGTGTTACAATCATCAATAAAATTCATCTTGAAGCCAAATGAGAGAATCACTTGATGAAAATCGTGGTACCATTGATGAGATGTTTGTTTTAACCCGTAAATGGATTTTTTCAGTTTACAAAATCATATTCTTTAGGATTCTTAACACAGTTTTCTGGTTGCACCATATAAATTGTCCATCAATGTTGCCATTAAGAAACTCCAGCTTGACATCGATTTGATAAAGCTCCAAATCATAATGTGCCACAAGAGTCATGATTGTCCTAAAAGAGTCTTTCAATGAGACTGGAGAGAAAGTCTTCCTAAATTCAATCCCTTCCTTTTGGATATATTCACCACAAGACAAGCCTTATACCTCTCCATATTTTCTTTGGAATCTCACTTGGTCTTAAATATTTATTTACAACCAATGGGTTTCACACCTTCTAGTAATGGGACAAGTTCTTAAACCTTGTTGTCTTACATGAAATTTTATTCATCTTCCATCATACCATTATTTTCCTCATTTTCATGGAGAAATACCGTATAATAATTTGGAACAACACTTCTTCTTTCTCTCACGGATCTCCGCAAAGGTACTGGCTCATGAAACATAGGTTATTGAGGATCTTGAGTTTTTTTTTCATAAAAGACCAATTATCTTGAGTGGGAGAGTCATGAACAATATCTTATAGAGGTAACAACTTTTACTGCAAGAGTATATAGCATCCTTAGAAAAGACCCAGGATGAATCATGTAAAACATGCCAAACAATGCAGAGAAAATGTGTGCACTGGTATATAAAAAAAAAACACAGGTAACAATACAACCCAGAAGAAATGACTAAAATTTCTAATGTTCTTCCATTTTATCCTTTTCCACGCCCTAACTTTCTTCCATTTTATTAACTGGGGGACTAATAGATTGAGACACATACTCATTATTTTCCTGGTTGAGTGGATGTCCCGGTGCATCATCCTCCTTATCAAGGTCAAAAACTATAGTTTCTTTCTGTATCTGTGAATTAAGGAATATAAAATACAAACTCAATGATAATATAAAAATATATAAGAGCAAGCAACTTATCAATTCCAGGTGGCCAGGTGATCAAAAGGAAAACTAAAGTTGAACACAACCATCCAACCAAACAACTATTAAAGCATCTGGGCTAGTTTGGTATAGCCTTAGAAATGATATGCAAAATACAGGGATGAGGTTTATATAATTGCTTGAAAAAACACATAAGATTTTTCACCCACAATTTTAAGGGTATACCTGACTCAATAAGGATATTTGAGCTATTATGATCATTTACAACAGTATCAACTTCTTCCACTTTCTCTTCGTGATCAGAAATGTCAGGGCTTTTTCACCAGAATCATCATTGGACGAAATCTCAGCAAATCTGGTCCAACAAAAGAACTAAATGAATAGGATATTGAGTCAAGATTTGCTACAAGTTTTACTCATGTCAGATATTAGAATGGTCAAACAAAAACAAATAAGCATAATGTTTATCATAATGTAATTTGAATAGGATATTCTTGTTGATGATCAAAATCCCAAAACCATAGGCCTTTCCTGATGTAATTTGAATAAGAACAGATAAGCATAATGTTTATCAAAATTTTTATCATAGATAACATAAAAATAATAAATGGATGTAAGGAATACTACTGATGGGAGATGTCGGTTGTCGGCTCTTAAATAAATCTTAGTACCTCAAAGAATTAGTTGTTGACTCTTCGCTAAATGATACCCTACATTCAACCAATAATAATAATAATAATAACAAAACAACAATAATAATAATAAAAGATTGTTTGCATCCGCCCAATGTTTCTCTTTGCACTGCAGAATCCTCTTTTCTCTGTCATGTAAACACAAACCAATCTTCTCAACATACTTCCTAACTTGCAATTCATAATCAAGGAAAGACCAACATCAACTTGCGAATAGCAAATTGAACTTGTATTAGCACATGGAAAACCACACAAAACTAATTTCTTGTGAGCTCAAAAACAGTAAAATCAGCATAAAGTTTATATAAAAGTTGAATAGTCTTGTGTCTGAGTAACAGTTACACTAAAATATAAGTTAGAACTTGACATGTTTGAAAATTCTGAATACACATTCTCAAAGTATAAAAGGCATGACAACACTTTGTTGGAAAATGAAACCTTTTTAGGCAAATCCAAATGCAGTACATATTAAACCAGAAAATTGGTGAAGTTCTATGTTCTGACCTTCTTCTGGTTATGCAGAGTTTGACAAATTTATAGGAAAAAAGTAAAGAAAGTAGCAAAAGGATAGTTAATTTTGAGAATGAATGAGAGAAAAGTTTATGAAACTTTGAGGGAGAAAAGTTTATGAAACTTTGAACATAAGTGCTCCACAATAAACCAGGCATCTCAATATTGCAGACAACCTCTCCCAGCTTCTTCATGTCGGTCTCATCATCCCAAGGCTTGACATCGAGTAGGACAGAAGACTTGCCACCTATACAACGTTATTCAGTTACAGTTTCCAACAATTTCAGCAATGAAGTAAAATCTAGAGATAAGAAAAAGCCCCTGTATGTGACAAGTTCTCATAAATTTCAACCATTGTTCTACTATATAGCAACATGCCTAGTTTCTAAGTTTCCTAAATAGCAAGACAATTTTACTTGAATTAAAAAAAGTCTAGAACAACTTCCATCAATATTTTAGTTATGGGAAATGTTTCATGGACCAGAAATTACTGTCACCATGCTCTTAAGAAAGCTTACTCTCTTTTATCTTGGCAGGCTTTTTAAACCAGTGGTGGTGAGCGCAACTTTGGATTGTGCGAGAAGATAAACCCTAAATCAGAACAACTTTGGCATCGCCTCCATTTTCTTCTATGGCGCTTTTCGTGTCTTGGAGGATCTGTTCCTCGAAAAAGTAGAACGCCTCTCAGACCATCGGATTCCTCTCCTTCCTTCGCATCCCTCACCACTGCCATTCCAACTGTCTGCACATGAGTCCAAGCAAGGAATCGTTGGATTTGATGGTCTCCCAATCTCTAAGAGAAGCCCGCGAGGGAGGGTGGGGTTCCAAGGGAAAGCCAAGGCGAGAATGGAGAGGAGCTCGAGAACGTCCAATGGCGATGGCGGAACCGTAATACACAAGTGGGGTTCAATGGTGCTTTCAAACTCTGAACGAGAGAAGGAGACAGAGATTACATGGGGGAGAGGGGAGTGAACTCAAATGGAGGGCAGGTTGCTTTCGCGAATACGGATTTTGGGAAAATGGAAGAGGGAAATCCCAATTCCTGATTTCAATATGTCCATGCCTGTACCGATGGCCAAACACCTTCGGTAAAGTAGTTGTCCATTATCGACGGGCATAGGCCGTCCATAATAACCATTTTCATTGACCTTCGGTAAAGCCTTCGGTAAAGCCTTCGGTAATTCATCTTTACCGGCGGCTCAAGTGACCTTCGGTATTAGTCCTTCGGTAAATAAGACTTGACACTCTTAATTCTTCTATAGAGTTGATTCTCAACTTCAACCTTAAATGATTTGAATATGTCCATGGATGGAGATTTTTCATGTATAAGATATAGAGGTATGCATATTTAAAGAAATTATTTATGAATGATAAAATATTGTTGATCATTTCATGTAGCTCTATAGCATCTAATTTCTTTGTTTTGGTCTATTTACCTTTAATGCATTCAACATAAACATTAAAATTTGTAAATTTAATGGAATCCAAGATCTCATTTGACATAAGTTGTTCAACTCTAGTTTTAGAGATGTGACCTAGATGCCTGTGCCAAAATGCTTCTAAGTTAGTATTGTCAATTTTACGCTTAGTATCACGTGATTATGTATTTAAGGATTCACTGTAGGAAGCTACAATGTCAAGCATATATAGATTATCATGAGCTAAAAGTGAACTAGTTCCAACAACATTCAAACTAAAAGACAAAATGAACCCAATGTTTCCAAATGAACACAAATAAACCCAATTTGTCCAAATAAGAAACGAAAACCAAATTCCATCTAAATGATGGCACAACAAAAGCATCTTTCAAATCCAAATAAAAATTGGTGCATAATAATAATAATCTGAAAAGCCCTATAGCTTACATTGATTTATTATCTCCAACATATATCCATCTTTCAGAGTTAATTGACTTTGGGTAGCTAAGGCAACCCTCCATTGAAACATTGATATTACTAGTGGCATGAGAATCTAATAACCAAGTTTTCTAGGCACTAAAGCTAAATTGATCTCAACGCAACCAAAGTAAAAATTGTAGCTTTCTTTGCACGTTAGGCATTATATTTGATACATTTCTTCTTTACATGTCCAACCTTATTACAAAAGAAACAATTGTCACATTGGTTTTGTTTCTTTTGTGGTGGACCCTTAACAAATTCATTATTGGATCCTTAATTTTTTTTCTTTTGTCATTATCTTTAGAGGTACTTATAAACTGAACACTTTTTGTGTTTTCTTGCTTTAGTCTCTCTATTTCTTGCACATAGTATGAAATAAGCTCATTATGAGATCATTTCTCCTTTTGACAGTTTTAAGAGTGCTTGTTTCCTCCTCATCGCTTTTTGCAAAACGCTTTTCATTTTCAGCAAGGAAATCTTTGCCACTTCTTATCTCTTTAGATATAGCACCGTTAAAGACCTTGAGAATGACACACTTAATAATCATATGACTCATGCAATTTGAGCGATATCACTTCTCATAATCTTTCCTCTCTTTAGAGGTATTAGAGTCCATGGTAGAAGTGGGTTTCTCGATCCTTAATGCAAGGACAAGATTCATGTAGCTAAGAACAATTTTATGTTTTCTTTTCAATCCTTAAAATTTTTACCATTAAGAACCATAACCAAATTTACATTAGTAGATATTGAAGCAATAATAGTTGAATTTAAAACAAGACAAATAATGTCATTAAACTCACATAATAATAATAATAATAATAATAATAATAATAATAATAATAATAATAATAACAATAATAATAATAATAATAACAATAATAATAATAACAATAATAATAATAATAATAATAATAATAATAATCTATTCTAATGATGGCATAACCATCCCAAAACACTTAATTTATCATCAATATATAGTATTTGGACAATAATATTAATTGGTAGGGCTATCTTGTTGTAATGATAAATATTGATAATAAAACATATCCAAAAACAAACTTATCTTTGGATTAATTTATCCTTGACAAACAAAACCTTAGAATTATCACACGTTTATCATCAAAGTGTATATGCAATCCGACCAAACTCGTATGCGTAAACATAAATATAAATATTTAACATTTTTCACGAACAATTTACTCAAGTGAAGTCACTTTGATGAATTCTTAATTCAATTTTCTCGTAAAAATCTAAATTACCAAAATTTTAATCCTTACATATACCAAATCCATATATATATATATATATATATATATATATATATATTGGTCATTCCTTACTGCACTTCATATTCGATTTGCAATTAAATTCCAATTGCTACTTATCTATGCCACAACAGTAACACTGTGTTAGTTTGTGATGATTTCACTTTTTAATGTCATTAGCGTAGATGGATTATGATAAATTTTCACATTCGCTTGCATCGATTTAAGAGGAAGGAATAACGATGAAATGTGAGATGGACACTTCATATTTATCAAAAAGTGAGTGTAATAAACTTGCTATAATCGATTTCGGAAAAGGTTTATTTGATTCCAAGTTCAAGTACAGTGCTTCTCAAATGCATTGTACATGAAAGTTATACATAAATTATAATATTAACTCGTGTTCTTCATCCATGGCATGGAAGATCTTGAAGAAGAAGATGCAACCAAGTATCTTATTCCAAGAAGAAGTTATCCTTCTATAGTGTTGGGTTTATCGAAGAAGAGGTTCACTAGGGAGACACAATACCAATGAATCCTAAGCCCAACCATATAAGAGATTGACACACTCTCTATCCAAAAACTTTAAGGTAATGGGTTAATGTGTCTTTCACCTCTATATAGCGCTCTACTTTCTCATTTCTATCTAATGTGCGACTTGAACTCACACTTGGATTCCCAATACACAGGCCTTGTGGGGAGAAGCAGGAGAGACTAAGATTTTAATGGTAGTATACATTCTTCTAATACATGTTGTATGTTATAGGTTTTAGGAAGAGGAAGTGTGGTGTAAGTGGAAGTAATTGTGAAGGTTGTGCATCTGTGTTGGAGATATGTTGGAGAGATTGACAAGTTGGTTATGTGGAGCTTGGTTGTAGAGGGCATATTCACTTATTGGTTGTAGAGGTGTGATTATTTTATGATGAATCAACTTTGAAATAGAAGTGTAAGTTGTTATTGTAATTTATAATAACCCCAAGTGGATCATGGGCATCTAATTTGTCATTTTGTGAAAATGGAGCTTTCTATTTATTTGTTTTATTGTATATAATATGTATTAAGTTTCTTTTCACTTTCTACCTAATATTTTTTTATCAAATTGGTTAGAATGGTTGAAATATGCGTCATTTTATAGTTGCTCTCTCCAAATGAGGTTTTGGTTTTGAAAGGCAGGGAATTTAGAAAATTTAAAATTTGAATTAGATTGTCTTGAAGATGATCCTACAAACTAATTTAACCTTTCTCTTTTTTTTTTCATGTTTGTTTTTCTTCCAAGTAATTAGTTAGATGATGGAAGTAAAGTAATTAGTTAGATGATGGAAGTAATGTCCCAAACTAGCTCTTCCGAAAATTTTTCAATATTATTTTGTACCTTTTTCTTAGTCATAGCAATCAATTGGGTTTCTATATGTTTTTTTTTCTTATATGACAATCAAATTGATTAGGCATGGTTTAAACCAGCAAAAAAAATTTAACACTTGCCACTAAATTATTTTAAAAATATATTATATTTTAAACATAATTACTTTACTTAAATACATATTTTTTCATTTAAAAAATAATTTTTATTTTTTTCTTCCTATAAAATTTTTATCACTAAGGATATTTTAATATATAATCTTTAATTTATATTAATTAAACTATTTTTTATTAATAATTAGCATAATTTTATATTAATCATATCATTTTAATATTTCTTGTTAATAAAATAATAATTCAGTGATATGTAATATATAGATATAGATATAGATATATATTGCAATATAAATATGTACTTAAAAAAGTTAAAATCATGGGAAAGTGAAGTAAAATAAAACAAAGTATATTCAAATATGAATAATATTATGAGAAATTATTTTTCTTGAACACTCTTCGTCAGTTATTTTCTCTCGAACCTGGTCAATGCATGAATGGAGTAAACTTGGTCTTAATCACAATTAGTTTTTTGGTTTAGTTTTGCCTCACCGCTATTACACGGAAGCTTCTAGTGCTTCTCTGATATTTTACTTTTCTCTCTCTTATTCTATTGTATAAATACACATGTTGCTCATTCAATAAAACATAGTACAGTGCAGTGCGTTGCATGCCTGCAATACGTGTCATTTTGTTATGCTTTTTTCTGATATTTGTCATGGTATCCAGAGCCTAACGGTCTTCTTCTTCTCCATCCCCATTCTTTGCTTCTACTGTCATGGGTGATACTACTGATCCTTCTTTTAACGTTCACCATTTTTTATATCTTCATCCCAATGAAAATCCTGCCATGCCCTTAGTCTCTCCTTTACTTGATTCAACCAATTACCATTCTTGGAGCAGATCTATGCTCACCGCTCTTAGTGCCAAGAATAAAGTGGAGCTCATAGATGGAAGCACTCCACAGCCATTAGTTTCTGACCGTCTTTCTGGAGCTTGGAAGCGTTGCAATAACATGGTGGTCTCCTGGCTTGTCCATTATGTTTCTTCATCTATCAGGCAAAGCATCCTTTGGATGGACTGTGCAGAGGAAATTTGGCGCGATCTCAAATCTCGGTACTCACAGGGTGATCTTCTTCGCATTTCAGCTCTACAGCTTGAAGCCTCTTCTCTAAAACAAGGTGATCTCAGTGTCACTGATTATTTTACTCAGCTTAGGGTTATTTGGGATGAACTGGAAAATTTTCGGCCAGATCCGGTCTGCATTTGTGGTGCACAATGTACTTGTAAATTGTCTTCAACCCTTGCTCAACGAAAATTAGAAGATCAAGCTATGCAATTTCTTCGTGGTCTAAATGACCAATATGCTAATGTTCGTTCTCATGTTTTGTTGATGGATCCTCTACCTCCAATCAACAAAATCTTCCCGTATGTAGCCCAGCAAAAAAGACAATATTCTATTCCTGACATTTTTCATACAGAGACAAAACAAAATTCCATAAATGTTGTTAATGCTCCTACCACCACCGCTTCTGCTTGTGCCTTTTGTGGACATTATGGTCACACTGAAAGTACCTGTTACCGCAAACACGGCTTCCCAAATCATTCTGCTTGTAAAAGTGCCCCCACTCGTGGAAAAATTTGCTCATATTGTGGAAAAACCGGTCACACCATTGAAGTTTGCTATAAGAAGCATGGATATCCTCCTGGTCACCGCTTCTTCAATGCCAAACTCTCTTCTGCTAACAGTGTTTCACTTACTGAAGCACCAGTTGCTGAAAAGGAACAACATACTGCTTCAGAGAATTTAGAAATTCGGTTTACTCCTCAACAATATCAAGCTTTATTGGCCTTGATTCAGCAACCATCTCACATTGCTTCAGCATCCAGTTCTGCTCATGTTAATCACATTGGTTCAATTTCTTCTTCTACACACACATCACATCCTTCAGGTAGTATCTCATCCATAATTTGCACAACACACTACAAAACGATACCTTGCCTATAATCTTCATAATCGTAGCATTGTCATCTCACGCAATGTATACTTTTATGAAGATCACTTCCCATTCCTTCAACCTCCATCTCCTGATTCTAATATTCCTACTGTCTCACCAACTCCATTTCATAATACTTCTCTCTCTCCTGACTTTATCCCTTATCCATCTACTACATCTAATCCAGCTCCTTCCCCTCTTTTTGATGAGACAACTTCCCCAACACACCCACTAAGGCGATCCAGTCGTGCTCATCATCCTCCCTCTTATCTTCAAGATTACCATCATTCATTCACATCAACTACTACCAATCTTCATCCAGGTATACGTTATCCCATTCAAGATCATCTTTCTTATTCTCACCTTTCTAACAATTTTCAATCATTTATTTCTTCCATTTCCACAATCACCGAACCACGTTCCTATGCTGAAGGTGTTAAATATGATTGCTGGAAAAAGGCCATGCAAGCTGAATTGGAGGCTTTAACCTTGAATAATACTTGGATTGTCACCTCTCTGCCCCCCCATAAACATGTTATTGGTTGCCGATGGATTTATAAAATCAAGTACCATGCAGATGGCAGTATTGAACGTTACAAAGCTCGTCTTGTTGCTAAGGGATACACTCAAATGGAAGGCTTGGATTATATTGCAACTTTCTCCCCTGTAGCAAAACTTACTACAGTCCGACTACTTTTGGCTTTAGCTGCAATTCTAAATTGGCACTTAAAACAGCTGGATGTTAATAACGCTTTTCTTCATGGTGAATTAGATGAAGAAGTCTACATGACTCTACCTCTGGGAATCAATCCTTCTCTCCCAAATCAAGTATGTAAACTTCAACGATCAATTTATGGATTGAAGCAAGCCAGCCGCCAATGGTTTGCGAAACTTTCTTCTTTTCTTCTTCAGCATGGATACAAACAATCAGCTTCGGATCATTCTCTATTTTTGAAGATTTCTAAATCTTCCACTACAGCTATTCTGGTGTATGTTGATGATATCGTCCTTGCCGACAACAATATTGCAGAGATTGAATCTGTTACAGCCCTGCTTGATCATGCTTTTAAAATCAAAAACCTTGGCAATCTTCGTTACTTTTTGGGTTTAGAAGTTGCCCGCAACAACACTGGAATTCATCTCTCTCAACGAAAGTACACTCTTGATATTTTGACAGACTGTGGTATGCTGGCTTCTCGTCCTGTTGCCACGCCAATGGATTACACTGCTAAACTTTCCACCTCATCTGGCACACCGCTTCCTGATTCTTCATCCTATCGTCGTCTTCTTGGGAGATTAATTTATTTAACTACCACTCGCCCTGACATCTCCTATGTTGTCCATCATCTCAGCCAATTCATGTCAGCTCCTACATCCGCACATTCTCAAGCAGCTTTTCGTATTTTACGATATCTAAAGCAAGCCCCTGGTTTCGGTCTGTTTTTTGCAACTAAGAGTTCTCTCCAATTGAAGGCGTTTAGTGACTCTGACTGGGCAGGTTGTCTCGACACTCGCCGTTCTGTCACAGGTTTTTCTGTGTATCTTGGAGATTCACTTGTTTCATGGCGTTCTAAAAAGCAACCTACAGTTTCTCGCAGCTCCTCAGAGGCTGAATATCGTGCTCTTGCTGCCACCACATGCGAAATTCAATGGTTAACTTATCTGCTCACAGATCTAAACATTTCTTTCAAGCAACCTGCTCTTCTCTACTGTGATAATCAGTCTGCCCTCCAAATTGCAGCCAATCAAGTGTTCCATGAGCGCACCAAACACATAGACATTGACTGCCACTTAGTCCGTGAAAAAGTTCAATCTGGATTGGTGAAACTACTACCTGTGTCTTCTTCTTAGCAGCTTGCAGATATCTTCACCAAGTCTCTGTCTCCTTCTCTGTTCTCCACTCTTCGTACCAAGCTGGGAATGTTCAATCTTTATTCCCAGCTTGAGGGGGGGTCTTAATCACAATTAGTTTTTTGGTTTAGTTTTGCCTCACCGCTATTACACGGAAGCTTCTAGTGCTTCTCTGATATTTTACTTTTCTCTCTCTTATTCTATTGTATAAATACACATGTTGCTCATTCAATAAAACATAGTACAGTGCACTGCGTTGCATGCCTGCAATACGTGTCATTCTGTTATGCTTTTTTCTGATATTTGTCACTTGGAATTGACAGAAGAACTTTTTTAAAGGCTTTTCGTCATTTGTCCTTCCTGAAACTTGAGGGTCATTATATGAATAGAGTCCATATGAAAAATAATAAAATTAGACTCATTTGTTAGAAAAATGTTAAAATGATAAGCAGGTGCTAAAAGATTATTTTATGCACGGGATCAAGTCCATGTTAGTATATACATATTTGAATATTGTAAATAGGTGAAATATAAAATATTAATTAATTATACATTTATTACATAACATTTTACTTAAAATGTAATAGTGCCTTTATACAGGTACAAAAATACCACATAGTGTTTATGATTCTCGATCTATCAAGTCGAGACTGACATCATTGGGATATGTTAAATTGACATTGAACATAGAACAAACTCACGAGAGACATAAAGTAAATTGACGTTGGATATTGTTCTATGTCTAAAAAAAATCGTCAATATTTTCTTCCACTGAAACCATGAAAAATTAATATACAACACAAGAATACGCTACAAAAATGTTCAAAATTTTAGAAGTAGTAACAACAAATAAAAAGTGCAATAACCAATGAAAATGCAACAACCAATACACATAAAAAGTTTAAAATGAAATTAACGGTGAAGGTGAGACAGTAGACAAGTGCCGCTTTGAGGGTAAGGATAAGACAACCACAGTCAAAGAGAGAAAAAAGAGAACTCAACGGTGCTTCAAATGGTGTGTAAGCACGAAACAAATCGGTTAAAGTGAAAGGAAATCATACATAAAGTCATCAATCAACAGTTTTTTGTGTTAAGTGGAAGAAACATTACCTTTGGTGGTCGCTAAAGATAACTCAGCGGTGCTCCAAATGATGTCTATGCATGAAACTAATGGGTTAAAATGAAACGAAATCAAACATATAAAGTCATCAATCAACGAACATTTGCGTTAAGTGGAAGAAATATTACCTTTGGTGGTCGTCGAAAGCTTCCCTAGAGGCGTTCGACCCGCAATGAAGAAAGTGCACACAAAAATAATGAAGCAAATGTTCTTTCTCGTGCTCTTAAAATATTTTCACACTCATATTAACGTTTGTTCCACTTATCAACATACGTCTAATAATTCTCTTAAAATATTTTGCGCTCAACTTTTTATGAATTTGAAAACTATAAGACGTCTGCTCTTTCACCAACAGACTTCAAAAAGGCAATTAACGTGTGTTTCTCCAACCAATTGACGTCTAACAGGTCTCCTAAAATATTTTCACGCCTATTTTTTTATGAATTTGAAAACTAAAAGACGTGTGTTCTTACTCCAATAGACTTCAAAAAGGCAATTAACGTCTGTTCTTCTAACCAACCGATGTCTAACGAGTCTGTTAAAATATTTTTGCACTCAATTTTTTATGAATTTGAAAACTAAGACATATGTTCTTTCTCCAATCGACTTAAAAAAGAGAATTAACATATATTCCTCTAACCAACCAATGTCAATCATGTGATTTTATTTATAATATTGTCATCAATAATTTCTAACGTTAGATGCTTAGTTATCCTACGTTGAACATTACACGTTGTACGCCCATTTCGTACTAGTGTTACATGCATTTCTATTCATTAATTAAATTAAGAGAAAGATACATCAAATCATATAATAATGACAAATCTCAATATGTAATAAAATAAGTATATATACCAAGAAATATATAGATACAGATGTATGAATTTCACCATATTTAAAGGTGAGCCTTTCTCATTTTTAAAAAAATTATCTTTTATGAGGTCTCTTTAAGTGAAGACTAAAAAATATTCTATTCCCAAAACTTCCTCTCAAGTAAGTTGGGTAAAGATTAATCTGGATTTACCTTACTACAAAATTTTAATTAACCCTTAAAAACATATATATAAAATTATATATAGATAGTCTAATATGTGATAACATTAATATTTTTATATCATATTTATTATTATGTTATTAAATAAAATATATAATTTAATATAATTATTAATTATAATTTATTTATTAATTTTATCAATTTGTTAGAAAAAAACTTATAACATTTAATAAAACTACGTTGTAATAAAATCTCAAACATAATAAAAGAAACATGCATTTCAATAAGTGAGAATATTATATTAATTTTAATAAAATTCACGCCTAAAATTTTTTTATAATCAATATATATATATATATATATATATATATATATATATATATATATTGATTTTAAAGAGAAATAACTAATTGATATAATTTAAGTATAAATTTATGTCACACTAAAAGGAGAAAAATAAAGATATAATAAAAAAATTTTATAAACTTCTTATTTATAAACTTATTATTTTAAACTTTCAAATCAAGATGTCTTATTTAGTTTTGATTCAGATCTAGATGATTTCTTTGCAGAACAAAATTAAATGATAGATTATCTCATATATTTTAAAAATATGTTTAGTTAGTAAAAGAATTAAATATATTTAATCAATTAAGGAATTTAGTGTTGCTATTTAATTTTTTTGAATAAGTAAACAACCAAATTCATTGAAATATGTGAAATCTATGTTAGTCTAATTAAAATATTTATATATAATTAAAAAATAAATAAAAACACTTAAATTTGTCATAAATTATGAAATCAATCGTATTTTTTACTATATTTAAAATAAATATGTTTTCTAAAAAAACTAATTCTTGAACTAACCCTCGCTCACATTATTTGTGTGAATATTTTGACTTTGTAGACTTTTTTTAATTAAGAGCATTTTTTTGACGATTTGAGGTTTTTTTCCTCAACGATCAAGACCAGAGATAAAAAACAGGTCCAATCTTAATGTAAAAAAAATTTGCATTTAAAATATACGAATAAAAGTATAAATTAATTTTACAGAAATACTCAGTCATATGCGAAAACGGTCGAGAAAATAAATAAATTCGTAAAACACTGGGAATCACAGCTTCAAAAGATAAATATGAAAGAAAAAAAATTAAATAAGAATATTGGAAAAAATTATAAGAAAGATAATATATATGTTTCAAACCTCAAATTATTAATCATTTTTATAATAAAGTTGATGATTAAGTTTACCACACATATAAAAAAAGGTTAATAAAATTCTTTTTGTGAGATCCCAAATATATAGTAGATATGTATGCAAAGACATCACCATAATTATAATATTAGAAAGCAGTTAAGAAATGTAATTAAAATATTATAGGATTACAGTCTTCCAAAATTTACTAAGAAATTAAAACTTCAAACACTAGAGTATTCCAAAATATGTCCAGAATTTGAAACTTAAACTATAACAAGGTTCATTAAAATGACATAAGAGAACTAAGAATTCCTAGTGAATCTAAGTTGCAGCATCATCTTCATTCCTCTCCAATATTACCTCCAAAGAAACCTCATTTTCCTCTGCTCACATCCAAGTGGATGATCATTGCAAAAGAAAATACATACAACAAGCACACAAACAAGCAAGGGTGAGCTAATTATATAAAAGCATGTCTCATATCAAGCACATAACATATAAGAGTTAATTTAAATCAAAGCAGTTTAAGGCATACATCCTAACATGTTATCTTCTAGACTTGACTCGTCCGGACTTTAAAATGATAGTCGGGCTATGGCGAGTCTTGCACCCGTGGTGACTTATGATACTTGGGTTCCCCACCCTGCCACACTCAAGAGGTTAGTCCGTTCCGCGCCTTGAGGCATACTGGGAGCCCCCAAGACTAAGGACCTCCTGCTACTCCTCACCACATGATTGAACCTCTCTAAGTGAGTATGATTGACCATTGGAGCGTCAGAATGACTCCCAAGGCTGAGCCCCTACTTTTCATTTTAAAACACTAAGAATCTCACCAAGAGATTTTACATTTGAAACTATCATAAGCAACCATGAAATCCTGTTTTCAGTCTTTCCCAATTCACACACCTTTGAAGTATAATCAAACCACATATTTAAGCCTTAAATATCAAATCATATATAACAGAACATGCTCCACAACCAATTTCAATCATCTCTAATAGACGATATTGTCGTGTTATTACCAAACAGTAATATATACCAAACAGTAAGATAAAAATTATGGATTATATGTAAAAATAATAATAGCATAATCTCCAAAAGCTAAAACAACTTTATCACTACAAATTTAATATACTGAATGAAATAATAAATAAATAAAAAAGAGAACAACTTGCATTGTATTCTAGATTCATACAAATATAATATACATATATATATATTATACATATATATTACGTTACCCATAATATATATATATATAACGTTAACTATCTATATTATATATATATATATTACGTTACTATAAATATTTATATTTATAATATTAAACTAATATATATATATATATACATTAATAATATAATATAATATCATACGTATTATCTCTGAATAACTTACAATGTTTTCTTAATTATGAAACTGCTTGCTAAATTTTTCATTAACACAAAATATATGTTCTCTACTTCACATTGCTACCCAATTGGTCACTGGAGAGGGTTCAGATGTCTGAACGCATTAGACTCACCTTCGACGCTAGCATATATGACTAGTCACAACTGACTGGACCAGGCCAGGGCTGCTCTATGATCAGGGATGTGCCAACTCAGGTTTTTCAGTCCCCTCTATCCTACCAACAAAGAAAGGCTCTCAATAATTAACAATTTATTTATTTAAATTATCTACCCTGTTCTCTTATGCTCTAAATCTGAAATGCCTAATTTTAATATTTTCACTTCCTCTCATAGCAACCTCAAACAGTACCTGTACATCTTTTTAATACCCATATACATGCTATTACAGAACCCTTACTCCCGACCTTCCAACAAGATCAACTTCAGCCAACAAACTCATTCAAAACAAATTAAATTCATCACATCACAACATGCACAATTTCACAGTTTCAATTATAACACCCAATACAATAAAAGTCATAAAACAGTTTCACAAGAGCACACCAGTTCAACATTCATATGCATATATTTTTATAAAATAATTAATACAAAAATAATTAGCTCCCCTTACCTGGTGGGTTGCTCAACACAGTTCAGAGATGCTCTAACAGTACCCCTACACCGTGCGAAACTGTACAGAACCTATAAGTCACCAAATAGGTGCTAGACTTTAGCTCTTTGAGTCGGCATAAACCGAGAATGAAAGACAAAATCACACAAGACATAGGAAAT
Organism: Vigna nakashimae; assembly: GCA_034642375.1. NCBI lineage: Eukaryota > Viridiplantae > Streptophyta > Magnoliopsida > Fabales > Fabaceae > Vigna > Vigna nakashimae. Next base: position 20,096,136 of record CM067759.1, read on the forward strand.
CAGAAAATGGTACAACCTAGGAAAGAGGGAAAATCTACTTACCCACTGGAACGCAAAACCAATCGGATGGTTTCGTAGCTCTTGACTCCAGGAACAAGAAAACACCACCAAACTAGGATTCAATCGGTGGAAATGGCTGGAAACCTAGAGAGAAGTCAAAGCACTTGAGTTAGGGTAAGGTTTCTGTTCTAGAGAGAGAGAGGAATATGTGAAATGAAATCTGACTTGCAAGGAAAGAGCCCCTCCCAAGGTTCAAGTGTCCTTGGGTCAATGGGCCTGGCTTGTCAAATTAAGGCCCAATGGCTTTATAAAATCTTCAGACCATTACATTCTCCCCAACAAGAAAATTTTCGGCCTCGAAAATTAAGACTTACCGGTAATTAGATGAGGATAAGACCTCTGCATCTCTTCCTCCAATTCCCAAGTGGAGTCGCCCGTTCTTTCGTCCCAGATGACCTTGACAAGTCTGACCGCCTTGCCTTGAGGCCGCTTGGTTTGGTGTTCCTCTACCCTCACTGGTTGCACCTCGACAGATAAGTCTTCCCTCACTTGGACGTTTTCAACCTCCAACACATGAGTCAGATCGGGCACATATTTCCTAAGTTGGGAGACATGAAATACAGGATGAAGATTAACCAGCTGAGGTGGCATGGCTATCTCATAGGCTACTAGTCCGATGCGCCGCAGGATCTGATAAGGACCGAGGTACTTAGGGGACAATTTCCTCGCTCGAATAGCTCTTCCAACACTAGTGGTAGGAGTAACTCGGAGAAAGACATGATCTCCGACTACAAACTTCAAAGGTTTTCGCCTCTGATCCGCATATGATTTCTGCCGGCTTTGAGATACTTTCATTCTTTCCTATATAAGCTTTACCTTCTCTGTAGTCTGTTGAACTATATCTGGTCCCGTCAACACTACTTCTCCATCCTGAAACCAACAAAGAGGTGTTCTACAACGTCTTCCATACAGGGTTTCAAACGGAGCCATACCAATATTGGCCTGATAACTGTTGTTGTAGGTGAATTCTACCAACGACAACATTTCATCCCAAGCACCCAAGTGATCCAAGACACACGTTCTCAACAAGTCTTCTAGTGACTGGATCGTCCTTTCTGACTGACCATCTGTCTAGGGATGGTAAGCTGAGCTCATATGTAATCTGTTGCCCATTTCACTCTGAAGGGTTCGTCAAAACCTGGATGTGAACCTCGAGTCTCTATCTGATACAATACTCGAAGGCACCCCATGTAACCTCACTTTAAAGTTGATCTTGTAGCTTGAAACCGTAGCCTCACTCATCTTATATGCCTGATACCTGTTTCTTCCATACCTAAACTCACTTCCGACTCTTGAAGATTACCAAACCCTCCCAACTCATTCTCATATAACAACACCAATACTGTTTCAAAGAACTCGTCCCTCACAAACCACTAATCCACAATTATGAAAGCTCTTCATGCATGCCTATTACTGACAATAACATGCTCACCATCATCCGCTGCGCTACTCTGATCATCAAACTCCCTTACTCACTAGTTGACTCAAAGGACACTTCCTTTATGACTGCTGTAACCAGAACATGCTCACCCTCGAAGGACCTTCTTCAAAACTTCTATGACCTCGCAAAAACCTTGAGAAATCTTCTCTTCCACGATAACCTTGTCATTCCATTTCCCTAACATTATTTCTACCCCTCGAAAAAGTACATGCTTGAACCTACTCTTGATTGCTAAGATTTATAGTAGACTGTTCCAACCTGCTCTCTATTTCTCTTTTGAGATTCTCCAACCTTGTAGTTCTTCCCATGTTTGAACTGAGTCCAAACTATCACTGTTCTACCAAATTCCTCACCCACCTCTTGTACACCTTACACTTAACAGGAACTATCCCATTAGGAACCATTAACATTGGATAATAGTGAACTCCACACTCTAATATGGAAATTCTAGTTCCTGCTTCAGAACACCAACCAAGAACTCATACGCCGTATAGATTTGTCTTCTCTTCTTTACTTATCTTCGTTAAACTCTTTTGGACTTTACAATCCCTAGTCTGCACATTTTTAACTTGATCCACTTCTGATATATAATCGTTTGTTCTCCTTAGGCTCGACACTTCTTTTTAAAACCATAACCACCCAAAATCGAATTGAAACAATCAAAACTCCCTTAGGATCCCACCTCAAATCTATGAAAGAACAACACCATCTCTTCTTTCCTTACAATTATCAAACATCTTGGATTCCTATAGCACTTGCTTCCATCTTTCGTTCAACTACACTTGATGAACCACCTTCTCTTTTCTTCCCTACCGAGAAACCACTCCATATAAACTTCAAACTTGAGCCCTTATATTAACTCCACGAACACCACATCACTTAAAATTCTTCATGCACTCATCACGACCAAATTAACGTAAAATCTTGTTCTTCAAGAATTTCCCTTTTCAACACAGAATCTTCAAAAATACAAACCATACCTTTAATCCACTAAACCTCAAAATACCCTTAACCAACAACACCAAACCTCTGACCTTATCCAAACATACCAATTCGTTGCCTTTAGCAACCCATCATTCAACATCCACCCCTATCTTGATCAAACTCCGTCGGTCAATAAACATCACCATAAAACCACACCTGATGAAAACTGACTTTACCACCACGCGCAGCTTCATAACTCTGAATGTCTCAACCAACCCATACTCTGATCATTCATGATGCCCTCTTTCACCACGTATACCGTAACCACCCTTTGCCAACTGTTCTAAAACTTTTTTTTCTTCTTTCCTCATCTATTGTGCTCTTAATTCTCTAATCTTATACTTTCCTACCAAACTGACATTTTGAGGTACTCCTTCCTTCAACACTTGAAACCTTTCATCTTAGCCTATGCTCAAACCTTTCTTCTGTGTGAACTACTAATCTTGAAACATCCAACTAAACTTGACTCTGAATCATCCATTTGCTGAGAAAACTTGACCATCTCCTTCCAATTATTCACTTAACTTAAGATCCTTACAATACTTCATTCTTCTTCAAAGACCTTATGTTCTCTCAGCTTGAAAATTATGCCTTCTAATAATTTCTCCTTAACTTTACTCTATGCCTTATCTGACTGCTCCTCAAGATCTTCTTCTTCTACTTCCTTTCTTGATACTTATTCCCCTTAGTCCATTTTAGAATTTCCTATTCCTTTCTTAACTTAAACTTTAGGCCATCCACCACTTTCTTATTCAGATTCCAACCATCATTGATTCATCGATCCATGTTACCAATCTCACACAATGCCACTCCTTTTCTCACCAACACTTCCCTTTCTTCTGACTTCTGACGTTACTGATACACTAAACCGAACTGATTTCTCAAACCTTGCTACATCCATGCTTATCCAAAGCTTCTCTTAATCTAGCCTTTGAACTCAACCCCTTCTTGTGAAGCGTACGATATATGATCGTCTGACTTTGTTCTTGAAAACTTCTTCACCCAAAACATTACTTCTAAACTCCAATATCTTCACTTGTCCTTTGAAGCCTAAATTTTAGTCTTCTAACTACTTATCTTTGAAGCAAGAATTTGTCTCAAAGGCTTAAACCAATTCTAATAAAGGTATACAACTCAAGTTGTCCTTGAATCTGCACTCCTCTACTACTATAGAGCACATTACACCACCATAAAGGCAAGAACAACACAGGAATTACTACAGAAAACAACACTAGAACCCTAACTCTCTCTTACCCCCCAAACCTTCAGAATTAAGAAAGGACAATCATCTATGGTAAAAGTCATGAGTGTGCACCCTCAATACTCTTATCAAGACGTTTTCTGTTCTCAAAACTTCTAGTTAGATACACACTCTACTATAAAGACTTAGAGGAAATGGTAAATCATACCATTTAGAATCAATTCTTCACAGAGAAGGCAAGACAAGCCCTCAACTCACAGGTCATCCTAAGGACAAACTGCTCTGATACCATAAATGTGACATCCCAAATATATAGTAGATATGTATGCAAAGACATCACCATAATTATAATATTAGAAAGCAGTTAAGAGATGTAATTAAAATATTATAGGATTACAGTCTTCCAAAATTTACTAAGAAATTAAAACTTCAAACACTAGAGTATTCCAAAATATGCCCAGAATTTGAAACTTAAACTATAACAAGGTTCATTAAAATGACATAAGAGAACTAAGAATTCCTAGTGAATCTAAGTTGCAGCATCATCTTCATTCCTCTCCAATATTACCTCCAAAGAAACCTCATCTTCCTCTGCTCACATCCAAGTGGATGATCATTGCAAAAGAAAATACATACAACAAGCACACAAACAAGAGCTAATTATATAAAAGCATGTCTCATATCAAGCACATAACATATAAGAGTTAATTTAAATCAAAGCAGTTTAAGGCATACATCCTAACATGTTATCTTCTAGACTTGACTCGTCCGGACTTTAAAATGATAGTCGGGCTATGGCGAGTCTTGCACCCGTGGTGACTTATGATACTTGGGTTCCCCACCCTGCCACACTCACGAGGTTAGTCCGTTCCGCGCCTTGAGGCATACTGGGAGCCCCCAAGACTAAGGACCTCCTGCTACTCCTCACCACATGATTGAACCTCTCTAATTGAGTATGATTGACCATTGGAGCGTCAGAATGACTCCCAAGGCCGAGCCCTTACTTTTCATTTTAAAACACTAAGAATCTCACCAAGAGATTCTACATTTGAAACTATCATAAGCAACCATGAAATCCTGTTTTCAGTCTTTCCCAATTCACACACCTTTGAAGTATAATCAAACCACATATTTAAGCCTTAAATATCAAATCATATATAACAGAACATGCTCCACAACCAATTTCAATCATCTCTAATAGACAATATTGTCATGTTATTACCAAACAGTAATATATACCAAACAGTAAGATAAAAATTATGGATTATATGTAAAAATAATAATAGCATAATCTCCAAAAGCTAAAACAACTTTATCACTACAAATTTAATATACTGAATGAAATAATAAATAAAAAAAAGAGAACAACTTGCATTTTATTCTAGATTCATACAAATATAATATACATATATATTATACATATATATTACGTTACCTATACATATATATTACGTTACCTATACATAGTTATAATACATAATATATATATAACGTTAACTATCTATATTATATATATATATATATATATATATATATTACGTTACTATAAATATTTATATTTATAATATTAAACTAATATATATATATATATATATATATATATATATATATATATATATAATACATTAATAATATAATATAATATCATACGTATTATCTCTGAATAACTTACAATGTTTTCTTAATTATGAAACTGCTTGCTAAATTTTTCATTAACACAAAATATATGTTCTCTACTTCACATTGCTACCCAATTGGTCACTGGAGAGGGTTCAGATGTCTGAACGCATTAGACTCACCTTCGACGCTAGCATATATGACTAGTCACAACTGACTGGACCAGGCCAGGGCTGCTCTATGATCAGGGATGTGCCAACTCAGGTTTTTAAGTCCCCTCTATCCTACCAACAAAGAAAGGCTCTCAATAATTAACAATTTATTTATTTAAATTATCTACCCTGTTCTCTTATGCTCTAAATCTGAAATGCCTAATTTTAATATTTTCACTTCCTCTCATAGCAACCTCAAACAGTACCTGTACATCTTTTTAATACCCATATACATGCTATTACAGAACCCTTACTCCCCACCTTCCAACAAGATCAACTTCAGCCAACAAACTCATTCAAAACAAATTAAATTCATCACATCACAACATGCACAATTTCACAGTTTCAATTATAACACCCAATACAATAAAAGTCATAAAACAGTTTCACAAGAGCACACCAGTTCAACATTCATATGCATATATTTTTATAAAATAATTAATACAAAAATAATTAGCTCCCCTTACCTGGTGGGTTGCTCAACACAGTTCAGAGATGCTCTAACAGTACCCCTACACCGTGCGAAACTGTACAGAACCTATAAGTCACCAAATAGGTGCTAGACTTTAGCTCTTTGAGTCGGCATAAACCGAGAATGAAAGACAAAAATCACACAGGACACAGGAAATCAGAAAATGGTACAACCTAGGAAAGAGGGAAAGTCAAAGCACCACCAAACTAGGATTCAATTGGTGGAAATGGCTGGAAACCTAGAGAGAAGTCAAAGCACTTGAGTTAGGGCAAGGTTTCTGTTCTAGAGAGAGAGGAATATGTGAAATGAAATCTGACTTGCAAGGAAAGAGCCCCTCCCAAAGTTCAAGTGTCCTTGGGTCAAATTAGGGCCCAATGGCTTTATAAAATCTTCAGACCATTACACTTTTGCATTCGAAATAAAATTATATAATACTAAAAGAAGATTAATAAATTCTATTAAGCATAACTATTTAAAGCTGATAAATAAAAAAAAGATAAAAAAAATAATGCTGAGAAAAATCTACGATATTGTATATTTTTTTAAATAGAAATGAACAGAATTATTTTAAAATAAAAAATTATAAATTTAATAGAATATTTATTAAAAAAATATGGAAATTTCTTCAAATAATAACAGTAAAATATAAAAATATTTTGTAAAATTAAAAAGTACATATTATTATTTAGTTTCAAAACACAAAGATGACATCATATTTTGTTACTTGACTTCTTATGTGTTAGTTTTTGTATATGAAGAAATATTGGACATGTGAGTGAAGGATATTTGAAGCGTAATAAGGCCTGTTCATTCCTGATGAGAATGACCCATCCCTCACATTCGATGCCAAACATACCACATGGATTGTGGGTCCTAAGAGAAAAGCTTTTTTTGAATTGGTTAAACTAATGATTGTGCAATTAAGCAACACCTATCAATTATTTGACATAAATTCTCATGCACAGAACATGTTCTCTTCGCATCACAATGTGGAACTGTACGTAGCAGAAGTTGATAAGGATGGACGCTAAGATTCCCTCGATAAATCCATTATGATGTAACAGCAGGAAGCAAGAAATCCCAGAGACATAAACTTTCCCCACTTTAGCCTTTTTTATTTCTCATTTCTCTGCAAATCCTTTGGAAAAAGCAGGCTAATTAGTTTTAGATATCTTTTCTTTTCATTTCCGCTCAACGTACGTTTGGGTCTGTTTGCAGCCACTGGCCCATCAACACTGCTCGAGTCAGCTAGTGGAATTACAGCATTAGTATCACTCAGGGTTTTTTTCTATAGAATTCCATGCCACTCATTTCAGTTTATTCTCAATTTTATACGCATCACACATTTTTCTTTTCCTTTACAAAATCTAAGACCGTGGAAATACTCACATCAAGAAATACTATTTTTTTTTCTTATTATTAACAGTAATAAAAATTTTTTGGTAAATTTCTACATTTAAAAAAATTAAATAATCAAACTTTAGGTATTATTTCTAATCATGTTCTATGTTCAACCAACAAAGATTTCAATAAGTAACAAACTCAACTTTCGAGGAATATTCACCTGTTGTCCATCGACTACGCCTTTCGGCCTGATCTTAGGCCCTGACTCACCCTCCGTGGACGAACCTTGCGGAGGAACCCTTGGGTTTTCGAGGCATTGGATTCTCACCAACGTTTGCGTTACTCAAGCCGACATTCTCGCTTCCGCTTCGTCCAGCACTGCTCGCGCGGGTCCTTCCCCCTAAGGCGGAACGCTCCCCTACCGATTCATTTTGACATCCCACAGCTTCGGCAGATCGCTTAGCCCCGTTCATCTTCGGCGCAAGAGCGCTCGATCAGTGAGCTATTACGCACTCTTTCAATGTATATTATAACAATAATAATAATAAAATAATAATAAAAAAGACCTTTTCTAGCCTCTAAGCCAAAAAAAAAAACTCTTTGTAGAAACACAAGGAAAAACAAAAAAGAAAGAAACTTTAGTTTTTGATCTAAGAATACGAGAGCTTCTCTAAGACTTCTAAGAATAATCTTCGATTGAGAATTTTTTGGAAAAGAAGTAGGGATAGCTAATTCTTTTCTTTATGTATGATAGATGTATATTTATGTTTATGATTTTGATTACATGACATTTGAGCATGTTGGATGTTAGTAATGGTAGTTATCTCTTCACTTGTGTTGTGTGGTTTTGACTTTTCTACTTTCTATTTTTTAAGTTACATCAGGAAAATCTCAATCTCCACTTCATTTATTGTTAGATTAAGTTGAAATTTTTATATATGATTCCTGAATTACAATAATATAAATTGACCGTTCGGATTTGTAATTTGAAGTAACTTGATCACCATTTTAATTTTATCCCTAAGCTACCTCGGTAAAATCTTAATCCCCACTTTGTTTACCGTTAGATTAAGTTGAAATTTTGGTATATGATTATAGAGATATATTACTTCACTTTTACCACTCGGGTCATTAATTTGAAGTCTGTTCTTAGAAAAATAATTTTCACATTGTGGGTAGAGTTGAAAACCACTTAAATTCAACTTTTAAGTTACCTCGGTAAAACTTCAATTTCTACCTAGTTAACTGTTAGATGGATCTGAAATTTTGATACGTAGTTCATAAGGTATATTGATTTATCTTGACCATACTGATTTTTAATTGGATGTCTATAGTTAGAGAAATTATTTTCGTGTTTTACTAGGGAACTCAACACCACCTTAATTATGTTTTTAGGACATTTAGGTAAAATTAATATTTCCACTTCATTAACAGTTGGATCGAACTAAAAACTTTACAATAGGTTATAAACATGTTATTTACTTTGATCAGTTAGATTTTTAATTAAAAGTCTAGAATGAACAATCATCCCATGTAATATTTTAATTATTTAAATTATTAATAATCTTTGATCATATTGGGTGAAATTTTGAGTAATTGAATTTATTGATTTGTATGTTTGATTGTATCATTAACTTAAACATTATTCTATGTTAAGCTATGAACATGAATTTGGATCAAATATGTATTGCATGATGAATGAGTTAATGAATATGAACATTATAAGAGATTAGTCAAGGATCTCGTAGAAAGGTTCTGCTTGGTTAGTGTATATGTTGATGTTGGAAGTCCTATTGTTCCAGGTTATCTTGATACTTTAATAAACATCCAATCTCAAGTAGAGAAGTATGAGTTATGTGGTGAGAGGGGCAAGAGGTCCTAGTTTGTGTGTCGGTTTTGGACATAACCTTGTGGAGGGCATGATATATATGTATTGGTTATGTCTCTATAAAAATCGATGGAGACCGCCAGAAGTGCATAACCTTCCGCGATTTCGCATCAATGTTTCATCCGGATAGTCGAGTCTCATATGCTTGTAGTATGATAATATGAATATTGGTATGTGTAAATATTTATCAATGTTTTATGAATGGTCTTATGTATGTGAGCTCAGCCCTACTTGTTTATGTTTGTGTTGGTATTTGTGTTTCGTGCGATGATCGTATAACATATGTGTTATACGAGAGTAGATGAGGGACTAACGTCAAATCCAGTGTAAGTGAAGAGAGAAGCAAAAGAATAGTGGAGAAGAGTTCTAGTTATTTTATAAGTATTTTATTAAAAATTAAAAATATGTATGTTTCATGTGAACTCCTTTATATTTCCTTATGGATGACTGTAATAATGCTTTCAATATGTTAATTATGAAATATTATGTGTGCGATAAATGGGATGTTACATTAGTGATATCGGAACGATTCATCCTTAAGACAACCTAAGGGTTGTGGGTTTGTCCTACAAACTCATTTAATAAATCGTACCAATGATATTTCTCTATGAACAGAGTTATGGCACATAGACTGATATGGTCATACATGGGGCAACATTGAAGAGCTTTAAAGTGACAAAAAGCACAAAAAAAAGTATAATAGGTTTCTTGGTGTGCATTTGCCTCTTTTGTCTACTTTTGTTATTTTTAGTTGTAGAGAAACTTATAAAATCTTCTTTTCTTTATAGTATAAGCAATGTGAGACTTCACATAGTTTGGACTTAAAAGAAAAGAAGAAATAAATAACCTTTCTCCTTTTGTTGCTTGTAGTTCAAGTCAACATGCATAGTTTGTAGTTTTTGATTTCTAGACTTGTTAGGAAGCTTATAAACCCTTTTAGGAATGAGCGAATTAAGAGATGTGGGACTAAGAGCACTTGAAAACGTGGCTGTCCAAACTTGGAAGCATTCCACGTCCCACATCCCTTAAATTTCTCCAGTTAACTCATCTTTAAGGCTATATAAGCAACCTAGGGGTCTCCTTTGTAGACACCTTTCAATTGAATGAATTTTAAGAGTGATTTGCATTATTGCTTATCTTTTTTGAGATAGAAATCTATCTCTAAGTCATATTTTGGATCTTTTCTTGTGAGAAGTAAGTAGCGATCCAACCTTGGCACTTATCTTGGATCATTTCAAGTGGCGTGTCCTCAAGTTCATAAGTTCTCTCATCCTTATCTCTTCCATTTTAAATCTTTTCAATTTCCATTTCTTAATTGTCATTAGACTAATTCTATCTAAGCATGCTAGCCCTTTAACCTCTGATATGCCTAACTTGGCAAGGGCTTTATAATCCATTGCATCGGCTCTTCAACAAGACTAGAGTACTCAGAATACTAGTTATCCATCAAACGACGTTAATTATTTTTCTCTTTCTTTAATTAACGCCGTTTGTACGGATTTAACGGAAGGGATTTCATTGATGCAAATTTTATTAAGTGAGGACGTAATTGACGCATTTTTTAAAGGATGGACTAATTTGACATTTTCGAACGAAACTGAGGACAAAATAGAGTATTAAGCCTATTGTAAAATAACTCAGTATTAAATCTATATAAATCAATGAAACCGATTGAGATATATAATATATGTATAAATAATGGGCAGGAGACGACTCGTTAATCTAAAATCACTTTTGCCCATAAGTCTTGTATGTAGGGTGTGTTATTGAACTTTGCTCCTGGATAAATTAATCTCGAATAATATAACATTGAAAAAATCCACAACAAAAACTAAGGAAAAGAAAACATCGTTCTCGAGTTGTTGTTGAAGTAGGCCGATCCAAAAGAAGCATGCTCAACTATTCATTTCGTAGTAATGTGTAGACCGAGCGTTCGTCTTGGTTTCTTCCGATTACAGTGGGATGCTGCTCGGCCCCACGGTGGGCGCCAAAATGTTTCGGCTGGATTTAGAACCCTAATCTTAAACATTCAAAGTTGTCTTCTCTGATGTCCAGTTGTGATGTCTTCTCTCTTCTCCTAGTCTGAGCTGCGGGGGAGGATGCCTTCAAAAGACACTCCGACGCTCAAGTCAGTGACTTTGCGTAATAATCTTGTAATCAAAAGATTTAGTTATCAGAGCTCTAAGTTTCAGTTCAAGTTCAAGTTACCTGTCTCCTTTGCCAAAAATATATTTATAAATTATCATGAGCTTACCGTTAGGTCTGACTCATTAACCACCAATGAATGACAATATTAATTGTCAATAAATGATAATTATTTTCATTAACTCCCCGACAATTATTACCATTAATTACCTTAACGACTGATTTAACCGATCGGTTCACTGACCTGAGAGGTATCATCGATCGGGCTGATTTTACCGATCGGTTCATTGACTTGAGAGGTATCATCAGTCGGGCTGATTTTACTGATTGATTCATTGACCTGAGGTATCATCGGTCGGACGACTCTTCTACACTTTTACCGTTCGGTCGACTATGAGCCCATAGTAACAGAAATTATTTTCTTACTAGGGAAATCAACACCACCTTAATTATGTTTTTAGGACATTTAGGTAAAATTAATATTTCTACTTCATTAACAGTTGGATCGAACTAAAAACTTTACAATAGGTTATAAACATGTTATTTACTTTGATCAGTTAGATTTTTAACTAAAAGTCTAGAATGAACAATCATCCGATGTAATATTTTAATTATTTAAATTATTAATAATATTTGATCATGTTGGGTGAAATTTTGAGTAATTGAATTTATTGATTTGTATGTTTGATTGTATCATTGACTTGAACATTATTCTATGTTAAACTATGAACATGAATTTGGATCAAATATGTATTACATGATGAATGAGTTAATGAATATGAACATGGTATGAGATTAGTCAAGGATCTCGTCGAAAGGTTCTGTTTGGTTAGTGTATATGTTGATGTTGGAAGTCCTATTGTTGGAGGTTATCTTGATACTTTAATAAACATCTAATCTCAAGTAGAGAAGTATGAATTATGTGGTGAGAGGGGCAGGAGGTTCTAGTTTGTGTGTCGGTTTTGGACATAACCTTGTGGAGGGCATGATATATATGTATTGGTTATGTCTCTATAAAAATCGGTGGAGACTGCCAGAAGTGCATAACCTTCCACGATTTCACATCAACGTTTCATCAGGATGGTCGAGTCTCGTATGCTTGTAGTATGATAATATGAATATTGTTATGTGTAAATATTTATCAATGTTTTATGAATGGTCTTATGTATGTGAGCTCAGCCCTACTTGTTTGTGTTTGTGTTGGTATTTGTGTTTTGTGCGATGATCGTATAACATATGTGTTATACGAGAGTAGATGAGGGACTAACGTCAAATCCAGTGCAAGTGAAGAGAGAAGCAAAAGAATAGTGGAGAAGAGTTCTAGTTATTTTATAAGTATTTTATTAAAAATTAAAAATATGTATGTTTCATGTGAACTCCTTTATATTTCCTTATGGACGACTGTAATAATGCTTACAATATGTTAATTATTAAATATTATGTGAGATAAATGTGATGTTACATTAGTGATATTGGAACGATTCGTCCTTAAGACAACCTAAGGGTTATGGGTTTGTCCTACAAACTCATTTAATAAATCGTACCAATGATATTTCTCTTTGTGAACAGAGTTGTGGCACCTAGACTGATATGATCATAGATGGGGCAACAATGAAGAGTTTTAAAGTGACAAAAAGCACAAAAAGAGTATAATAGGTTTCTTGGCATGCATTTGCCTCTTTTGTCTGCTTTCGTTATTTTTAGTTGTAGAGAAGCTTATAAAATCTTCTTTATTTTATAGATGTGAGACTTCACATAGTTTGGACTTAAAAGAAAAGAAGAAATAAATAACCTTTCTCCTTTTGTTGCTTGTAGTGCAAGTAAACATGCATAGTTTGTAGTTTTTGATTTCTAGACTTGTTAGGAAGCTTATAAACCCTTTAGGAATGAACAAATTAAGAGATGTGGGACTAAGAGCACTTGAAAACGTGCTTGTCCAAACTTGGAAGCATTCCAAGTCCCACATCCCTTAAATTTCTCCAGTTAACTCATCTTTAAGGCTATATAAGCAACCTAGGGGTCTCTTTTGTATACACCTTTGAATTGAATGAATTTTAAGAGTGATTTGCATTATTGCTTATCTTTTTTGAGATAGAAATCTATCTCTAAGTCATATTTTGGATCTTATCTTGTGAGAAGCAAGTAGCGATCCAACCTTGGCACTTATCTTGGATCATTTCAAGTGGCCTGTCCTCAAGTTCATAAGTTCTCTCATCCTTATCTCTTCCATTTTAAATCTTTTCAATTTCCATTTCTTAATTGTCATTAGACTAGTTCTATCTAAGCATGCTAGCCCTTTAACCTTTAATATGCCTAACTTGGCAAGGGCTTTAGAATCCATTGCATCAACTCTTCAACAAGACTAGAGTACTCGGAATACTAGTTATCCATCAAAACAGTGCACTAGTGGGACAACATGATGCGAAGTTATAACTTGGGATCTCTTCAAGAATAAGTTTTACGTTAAGTATTTTCAGTCAACGTAAGACATGCCAAGGAAGTAGAATTCTTTTAGCTGATGCAAGGAAACAAATTAATGGCTAAGTATGCAAAATGAAGAATAGAGGTATGGAAAATTCAGTAATGGTCTGAGAGTGGAGATCCAGTTGGTTGTAATGTCGTTAGTCATTAAAGAATTTCCTGCTCTAGTAAAAAATGCTAGAATTGTGGAAAGGTTGAGAGGTGAAGGTTAAAGCCAATGTAAGCTGTCAAGAGTAGCAAGACCATTTGGATCGAGAGTTGGGTAGAACGTAAGCATCTCTAGCAGTAAATAATTCAATGTTACGTTTGTGGAGAATATAATCTAAAGAACGTATGTCCACAAGTTGTTTTACGTGGCAAATGTTTTCTTTGCGAAACAGAAGGGAACTTTGTTAGAGATCTTCCCTCTAACAGAAAATAAGCAACCCAACCTTAACAGTAAAAATGGTGATAGGCAACAAGCTACTGGAAGGGTTTACGATTGGCAGATAACCAATCCATTCCTAATATTATATCTATATCTTGCAGAAGTAAGCATATGAGGTGTACTTTGAAACTACATCCTTCTACAACTATTGGGCATTGAAGACACATCCTCGATGTTTTGATCAGACTAGAGGCTAGAGTAGATACCATAAGATCATATTGTAACTCTCTTACTAATAGGTTCAACTCTTGAAGAAGAGTTTTAGAAAAAAAAAAAAAGATTGTTGCTCTTGAATCAAACAACACATTCAAATTTCTTTCAGTTATCATACAACGCCCAATGATGAGAGTACCTGATTTAATAGCTTCAGCCAACTCCCATCAAGGCGTAGACCCTTCCAATAGCTTGTGGTCTATCACCATTCCTTCTTTGTTGTGGCACTTTTTAAGGACGGGTAGCTTCCCTTCTATTAGAGGGATCATCTCTAACAAAGTGAATTTTTGTTCCACAAAGAAAACATTTTCCATGTAAAACAACATTGGATTCTTTTTTGCTAGAGTTAATGTTGATGAGGATTTCCTTGAAATCTTTAAGGTTGAGGTCTTTTATAAGATTGACTCCTTATGTTCTGCCGAACTCTCGATCTAGATGGTCTTCCTACTCTTTGTAACTTACGTTGTGTTTCAACTTCACCTTAGTATTTCCATAATTCTAGCATGTTCGATTAGAGCAGGGAATTGGTTTAATCATTCTCGTAGTCCCTATTTCTGTTGGATTTTCTCAAATAAGTCCCTTATTCTTATTCTCAACTGGGTCCTTAAAAGTGAAAAATTGAAGCAATTAGGTCCCTATCGTTAAATTAGGTTAACGATGTTAAATTTCAGGTGACTTATTAGTATGAGTTGGAATAATTTAATAACATGGAGCCTCTTAGGTGGAATGTGTAATTAAAAAAATAAAAAAAATGTCATCCTTCATTCTCGCATCAAAACACCCAAAACACCAACGCGCCACCACTCATCTCGTCACGCGTAGCCTAAACTCCACCACACAAACTTTCACCTTCGTGCATTAATCCTAATATCCTCACCCAAACACCATCAACCTCACACAATTAAGCATCACCCATAAATCTTCTTCCCTGTGCATCAAGCCTACGAAAGGAATCCTAAAAATCAAACCTAAATTACAATAAATCGCGGCTCACAACAGATTTGTAGAGAAATCCCAAATTTCACAAACTCAAGAACCCCAATCGCAATCTGCTTCAAATTGCCTAATTCAAACCTCCATGGAAACCATTGCGAAACCTAGATGTGAGCCATCACAATTTGCCCAACAGAAAACCCAAATTCGCATTCCCCTTCAACCTCACTGATTCGCATATCCACCATCTTCGCAACACAAACCCATTAGTGCTCCTACAAATGGTAAACCAACTTCACCACGATGTGTGCTCTTGCGCGAGATAAGTTAGGGTTTCTCCGTCACAGTGGTGCCATTTGAGATTCCCCTTACGATGGGCGATTAGAGATGATGAATGGGTTTCTTGAAGGGTCCTTCTTTTTTGTTGCGCAATTTTAGCTGAGTTTGAGATTATGCTCCGATTAGGTTGATGTTCACTACATCTGGTTTCTTCATTTTCCTCTTTGCAAGTTTGGTGGTGGATGGCCGAAAGTTGGGTTCGAAGATGGTGGAGGAGGCGCGTCTTAGGGTTTTTGGAAATTTAGGGATTTAGGGTTTGCTTGTGGTGGTTGGTCCATGTTTTGTGATTAGGGTTTCTGTAGATTGTTATTGGGGTTTTCACGTGGAAGCAGTGGAGAAGATAGGTGACGAAGGTCGAATGAAGGTGTGGAGGAAAGGCATTAACATTTCAGAAACTCTTTTTAAAAAAAATTAATTACACATCATTAAATGATTCATGCTCTCATTGACAAGTCACCATAAATTTAACTCCATTAACCCAATTTAACAGCAGGGACCCAATTGCTCCAGTTTTTCATTTTTAAGGACTCAATTGAGAACAAAAGAAGAAAAAGACCTATTTGAGAAAACCCAGGAAATTATTTAATGACCAATGGCATTATGACTAACTGGATCTCTGCTCTCGGTCGCTTAGTGATTTTTCTACACCTCTAGTCTTCATTTAGCTGAGTTTGAGATTCTGCTCCGATTGGGTTGATGTTCACTGCATCCGGTTTCTTCGTTTTCCTCTTTGTAAGTTTGGTGGTGGATGGCCGAAAGTTGGGTGTCGAAGATGGTGGAGGAGGCACATCTTAGGGTTTTTGAAAATTTGGGGATTTAGGGTTTGGTTGTGGTGGTTGGTCCTTGTTTGTGATTAGGGTTTATGTAGATTATGATGAGGGGTTTCGTAATGGAAGCGGTGGAGAAGATAGGTGACGAAGGTTGAATGAAAGTGTGGAGCTTCCTGGTTGAGATTAGAGGAGGAAGGAGGTGGCACGATGAAGATGGTTCGCAATGAGGAAGCACGACTGCTTCGCTCAAGTGGTGAATGAAAGAGAGCGTGGTGGCCTTCTCTAGTGGATGGTTGTGCGAGGAAAGGTGATTTGATGGCTACCATGGTTGTGTGAGGAAAGGCGTTCACATTCTAGAAACACTTTTTTTAAAAAAAATAAATTGATTACACATTTTCAACTTAAGAGGCTTTGCATATGCCACGTCATTAAATGATTCATGCTCTCATTGACAAGTCACCAGAAATTTAACCCCATTAACCCAATTTAACAACAGGCACCCAATTGCTTCATTTTTTCATTTTAAGGACTCAATTGAGAAATAAAATAAGAAAGAGGCATATTTGAGAAAACCCAACAGAAATAGGGACTACGAGAATAATTAAACACAGGAAATTATTTAATGGCCAATGGCGTTATGACTGACTGGATCTTTGCTCTCAGTCCATTAGTGATTTTTCTACATCTCTACTCTTCATTTAGCTGAGTTTGAGATTTTGCTCCGATTGGGTTGATGTTCACTGCATCCGGTTTCTTTGTTTTCCTCTTTGCAAGTTTGGTGGTGAACGGCCGAAAGTTGGGTTTGAAGATGGTGGAGGAGGCACATCTTTGTGTTTTTGGAAATTTTGGATTTAGGGTTTGCTTGTGGTGGTTGGTCCTTGTCTACACTTATGGTACTTATGAGTTGTTGTGTGAACTGACTAGATTTGTCTAATGTTATGATGTGATTATAATTTTGTGTGTTTTCAACTAAACATAAGTGAAAGTAAAAGTAGGTTGGTCAAGAGCACAACCACATTAGAATTAATCAACATAATTATACAAATTCATTGGGCGAGCATATGACTCACTAAGCGAAAAGCATTTTCTTTTTAGACAAGTAAATCAATCATTAATGCTCATCATAGAAAGATTAGTCAAGATATAATGATGCTTTAGCCAATCAAGCTTCAACTATGGTGCTCACATAATCAAGACATACACAACAGATGCAAACCTCATGAATAATCCACAACCAAGCAAGAATGTTATCATACAGTGCATGGAACAATTCCTCACCAAAGACAGTGTGATGTGTCAATATTTTCTTGACTTCACTTAGTTTAGTGTGCTAGAATTAATCAGGGAATTGTGCTTAAATGTCTGGTATTTTTCCGTGTTTACTAATTGTGCTTAATTTGACCAAAAATTCTTATTTTAATTAATTTGAATTATTTGAGCTAATTATTTTCATCATTGATTACAGGAAAAATTTTGGAAATACAATTTGGGACATTTGGAGGTTAAATGAGATGAAGAAGGGGGTGCTGGAAGAAAGAAAGCACTCACGGACAACAAAGGCTGCAAGGAGGTGCACGCTCATTTGGGCTTGAAAGAAAAAAGGGAGCAGCACACGTGTTTGGCGTAGCTAACGTCCAACAGCTCCCATCCAGCAAGCTTAGAGAGATTAAAAGGTGAATCCAGCAACACCACACGGAAGACAACACGTTGTCCAACAATTGGATGAAGAGGCACTTTCGGTCCAGCACAACAACGTCTGGGAGGTGTGTGCTTGGAGAGATGAAGAGCTGCACACGGAGATTTTGAGGTCCAGGAGAGGACAGCACACGTCCAACAGCAGCAAAGCTTGGACGGTCACTGTTGGAAGCATTGGAGGATTCATTATTAGGCTCAAAAGAAAGGAAGGCTGCCACGTCTTTGAAGGGGGGTGTAGCAAGAATTAATTGGGGAGCATTCATCAAAGAGGGTTGGTTCATTAGGGCTGCTGCACGTGGAATTTTCGGGGTTCATCCTTATTTTAATGAAAGCACGCTCATGTGAGGAGCAGCCGCCACTTACGCTTGCTGTTGGGCTCCGGCAGTGTTGGGTGTGTCTCGGCCTAGGGCTGGATGGTCTAGGGTCCAGCCGCCAACTTTGGGGGGAGACATTTGCTTTGAACGTTTCTTGGGGGGAGAGTTTTTTTTTCTAGGCTTGAACAAGTTTTTACGCTGTTACAAGGGGATGAGTAATGAAAGCACATTTTACTTCTCCATTTCTTATTTTTGCAAGCGTAGAGGAGGAAACATTCTTGGTTGTTAGCTTTTATTTGTTGAAGAATGTGCACAGCAAGCTCTATAATTTCATTTTGTGCTTTTCATTTGGAAGAATGTCACGTCAAGTCCAACAACTTTGTTTTTAGTAAAGAAAACTTTTGATTTTTAATGTGAAGAGGTGGCAGACGGACATAGCTTCTAGAAAGGGAAGAAACACACGCATGGGTTTGTTTTGGATGAAGATTGAATTTTATATTTGGAAGAACATGGTGCTTTATTTTGTTGGAAAGTGCATAATGATTAAATTGGATAGGCCCACACGGTTTGTGCATTCAATATTTTTTTTTATCTTCTTTATTCTAGACCGAGGATGAAGTTTACATTTTGCATGTTACAACTTCTTAAATGCATTTAAATGTTTTTTAAGTCATTTCTACTTATTCAACTATTGCAATTTAGTTTACTATTATCGTGTGCTTTCTCTGTGTCATTTCCGTGATGAATTACTTTCAATGTTTAGCTTACTCGTTGCATTTTAATAGCTTCAATTGCGTTTGGATATTTACTTATTGCATTGTTCATTTCATTGTCTTCTTTTATTTCAATGCTTTCAATTATGGTTATGGTTTTATTTAATTTCCAGTTTAATTTAATTTTTCCGCATCAAAACAAAACTTCCAAAACCCCCTCACTACGTGTTTGACCTATTGACTGAACCATATTTGGTCCTTGAGAGACGACTTGGGAGTCACTTCCTAGCACTATACTGCATTATTTAATGCACATCAAATTTGATGAGCCGCGACAGCTTGCATCACAGTGTTTCACTCAAGCACTCAAAAGTGTTTCACTCAAACTCAAAGGTGTATAATGAGATGACACTTTTACACTCTACCATCACAATGTCACCTGAATCAACTTTGCCTTTCATTTAACCACATACCAAGCACACTCACAAGCAAGTTATCATCACAAGGACTTTTTAAGGCTTGTAACATGGTTGTGCTAAGAAGAAAATTGGTTTTTCTAGACAACAAAATCCTTGAGTCAAGAGAGTGCATAATTCATTTGTTCACATTAAAAATCAACTCTCTTTCTTGTTTTATGTGAGATACCAATATTCAACTCATTCCCAAGTTTTACTTGCATTGAGCTTAACCTTTTCTTTCTTTTCTTCTCTTCTCTTTTTCTTTTCCTCTTTCTTTTGCCCAATGCTCTTTAATGAATTTCATAAACTTGAACCATTCTCCATTACCACAAAAATATATTCTACTTAACTCAAGGTAACAATTTCAAAAAGGGTTTTTTCCATTCAACTTTAAGCTCAAGGTTCAAAGGGTAAAGAGAAACATTGTTCTTTGTTGGTTTCACCTATTGGCATTGGCTCTAAGGGAGAAGAAAACATGGCCTTGATCATATGTAACAAGCCATCAAGTGGTTCAATCGTAGAAAATTAGGCAAAATCAATCATGCTTCCAAAGCAATAACATTCAATCAAACAAAGACTCTGGAGTCCAACCTCTCACAGGTTAAATCAAGTTCCACAATTTAATAACATCCTGCCCAAAAGATTAATCACAATTGACATCATGCATATGTTTTTAACAAAACTATGAGCAACCACCATCTATGCTTAAAAGCCTCACCAATCAATAACTCAACATGCATCATGGAATAATAGAGCAAACACAAGAATATTACTCATTACAAATGACAGTTTATCACATCATACCAAACCATTGCAGCACAATTCATTAAACAAAGTACATAAACAAGATAACATAAAAACAAAATAAAAAATATTCAAATAAGCAATAAAAACAAAACAAAAACATGAAAATTTTGATCCAACAGCATCCATCAGTAAATGCTTTCATCTGAATCTTCCAGCATCGATCAGGAGATGCAAATCTTTCACATTAGCATCCATCAATAGATGCTCTCAATAACATCCATCAGTAGATGTCTAGTCTTTTTTATCAACATCCATCCATAAATGCTGATCTTTCTCATCTTCATCGGCATCCATTAGTAGACGCTTAATCACATAACATCTATCAATAGATGCTTAATCACATAGCCTCCATCAGTAGACGCTATCGTTCATCACCCTCATCATAGAAACATCCATCAGTAGATGTTGTCATCCTAGCATCCCTCAGTAGATGTTGTCCAGCATCCATCAGTAGAAGTTGTCATTCTTGTAAAGCAAAATCAAATCCAAAAGAAAAAGTCAGAAACTGGGGTACCTCCCAATAAGCGTTTGTTTAACGTTAAGAGCCTCACACCATTAAGCACAATCTGCATCTATGATATTGGTGTTCCTTTTGCTTTCATCACACCAACTTACCTGTTCACCATCTTCCTATTCACCATCTTTACCCTCCTTGAAAAATGAGCCTCAATCTCAATAACTCCATTCTCTTTGATATCTTTAACCACTTCATGCACAGAGTCTTGGTGAACATGACACTCGAAGTCTGCCACTCAGCGCCCTCAATGGAGCGCCCAAGCGTGGAGCGACACTTGAAGACTAGCGCTTAGCGCCCTTAATGGGGCTCCCAAGCACGCCCTACGACCTTCTTCAACCTTCTTCCCTTGATGATCTTGTGCTCCTAGTACAAATTTTCGGATTTTATCCTGCAGACACTAAAGAACACTGCACTAGACCACCCAATTATCACAAAAAGATAAAAAAGATAAAAAGATAAAAATAAAAAAGATAAAAAGATAAAAAGATAAAAAGATAAGAAGATAAAAATATAAGAAGATAAAAAGATAAAAAGATAAAATAAAAAAAAATAAAAAGATAAAAATTAAAGATAAAGTCTAATCGGTTAAGAATCACATAAATAAAGTAGTTTAAACCACGAGTCCCCAGCAACGGTGCCAAAAACTTGTTAAGATTCCGGCAAGTGTACCGAATTGTATCAAGTAATATAAAATAGTAAGACCAAGTATCATATCCCAAAGGACTCACGACACTAAACAGTTATGTAATAGCTTAACCAATTAAGACTTAAGAACAATTTTTGGGGGTTTTCAATGCAAATGCAGTAAAAGTAAACATAAATGCAATTTGATCAATTGAGGCTAAACATTAGAATGGATGGATGAAGTTGAAAATATGAGATGAATATGTTGTTGGGGTTCAGATTTCACCAAGTTTACTCTCCTGTATATATGAATTCTACTTCTTCATTAATGTCAATGTCACTCTCTAAAATACATAAAACCCGATTCCTCGGCGAAGAAAACCTATCCTTAACTATTAGTTCATACAATTCCTAGCATTCCAAATAATTAATTCTGAAGAATAGAAGGTTAAGACAACCAAAACTCATACCCCCATTCCTGAGCAATACTTCTTCTAGGAATAATTCTCCGGATCATAAATTGTAAGATACCTTCTGCTACTCATACAAATCATTCATCATGCTAATGAATGAGTTAAACACAGCAAGAAATAACCGAAGAAGAATTACCCTAACAATTAATGAAAGAAACATATATAATCAAGAATCAATTCAATACATGAGAGTTCAAGAGGTTACATCTTTCCCTAATAACAAATAAGGTTTAGTTCCCTATCATCATGGAGAAACTAGATGAAGAATGAAAGAATGAAAAAGATAGAAAAACCCTAGAAACAGAAGAGGAGAGCTGTCACATCCCAAATCTACCCCCAAGGGGTGGAAAGCGTGTTTCTGTGCTCAAGCCATCAAAAGATACAATCCCTAGGACGTCCAAGTCCTTAAATAGAACATAAAAATAACAGAAAACAGATCCAAGCCCACGAACTGGCGCTCATCGCCCTAAATGGGGCGCCCATCGTGGTACGGGTCAAAACTGGCGCTCAACGCCCCTAGAAGGGCGTCCGGGCGTGATGTTTCTGCACTTTGGTTGATTTTTCTGCGTTCTGGTTGACTTTTCCGCACTGTGGTTGACTTTTCTACACTCTGGTTGACTTTTGTGCATTCTGGTTGATTTTTCTGCATTCTAACTATTTGGTACTTTAACTATTCTTTCAAATCATTCCAATAGCCTACAAAATCAAGGGAATTTAGTGATAAAATCATCAAGTATAACCTCAATTCTCTTATTCACAAAACTAAAGCAAAAACATGAGTTAAATCAAGTTTCTAAGTCAAAAATGGTGCATTTAGTATCAGAACTATATCATAGATAACAGTATTTTCAATCGTTATCAATATTCACTTTCGAGCAAAGCTTATCGGGTATACAACAAGAGAACAATGTGTGCTAAAGAATTAGTTCATGTTGCGTTTGATTAGTATGTTGAAACCGCTGTTAATCCTGAACAGATAAGAAAATATATAGAAGTTGACAACTCTGCTGGAGAAGAGGAAGAAAATGAGGAAATTTCAGAAGAAGAGAACTCTGTAGACGTAATCGATTCTCCCATAACAGAATCGGTTAAGGAATGGAAAGTTCCTAAAAATGTCTCTAGAGGCAACATAATTGGTGATATTACAAGAGGTATGTCTACAAGAAGGCAACTAAATCAGTTTTGCATAGATTGAGCCAAGAACGATTGAAGATGCTCTTGTAGATGAAAAGTGGATGATGGCCATGCAAGAGGAACTAAACCAGTTTAAGAGAAATAATGTATGGGAACTGGTACCAAGAACAGATAACCTACAGGTCATACGAACAAAATGGGTGTTCAGAAATAAGATGGATTATTCAGGTGAAATCATAAAAAATAAAGCAAGATTAGTTGCAAAAGGCTACTGCCAAGAGGAAGGAATCGATTATGATGAAACATATGCACCTGTAGCTAGACTGGAGGCAATAAGAATTCTTCTTGCTATTGCATCAGTGATGGAATTCAAGATATATCAAATGGATGTCTTATGACAAATTTATGAACACCGAAAAACGACGCCAAAAACTTGTTTAACCCTCGACAAGTGTGACCGAATCGTATCAAGTAATAAACTCGGTAAGACCAAGTGTCATTCTCCCAAAGGACTCACGGCCTAGTTAGTTATATGATTTCTTGATTATTTAAGACTTGTGAACAAATTGTTGTAAGTTCCAAATGCAAAAGACAAAAAGTAAACATGTATGCATGTGATGATCAATGGGAAAGAAGAACACAAACACTGAATGAATTATATGGATGAGTATGTTGTTGGGGTAATCAATTTCCATAAGGTTGGTTGTTGATGTTGCTTGTTAAATTGCCTTGCTTATCCAGCTTGCCCACTTTGTCCTTGACCAATGCTTGGGTGTGGTTTCCACCCTTGATTGAAATTCCACTGACGGTATGGAAATTGATTAGCCATGAAGTTAACATCTTCTACAGCTTCTACTAGAAAGGCGCATTGACCATTGATATGGTCACCTCTACATAATTCACACAAATGTGGTTGAACCTGTGCAACAGTCTTTAACTCTTTTGGTAGTTGTGCAAGTGTTTTTGCGACCTTCTCCAATTGTTGAGTTAGTATCTTGTTCTGAGCTAGCAAGGCATCATTGGATTGCAACTGTAGAACTCCTTTTTGTTGAATAGGAGCTCATCTTTCACTGTTCAGCTCATTGTCATTAGTAGCCATGTTTTCAATTATTTCAATTGCTTCCTCTGGAGTCTTCCATTTCATATTGCCTCTAGCTGAGGCATCAAGCATCATCTTGGTTTGTGAACCAAGACCTCCAAGGAAGATTAGGACTACTTCTACTTCGTCAATCCATGCGTGGGAGTCTTTCTTAATAGGCTTTTGTATCTATCCCATGCATGACCTAGCGATTCCTCCATGCCTTGCCTGAAAGATGATACCTCTTGCTTTCCTTTGTTTACCTTAGATTGTGGGAAGTATTTGTTCAAGAACTTTGTCACCACAACTTCTCACTCTGTAAAGCTCCCTTTTGGAAAAGAGTTCAACTAAAGCTTAGCGTTGCCTCCTAATGAGAATGGAAACAGGCTAAGTTTGATTGCTTCTTAGGCACCCCATTTATCTTCACTGTATTGCAAATTTCATTAAAGGTTGTGAGATGCTCGTATGGGCTTTCATGAGACAACCCATTAAATTGGTTACTCTTAACCAGTTGGATTAATGTCGGTTTCACCTCCATATTAGCTGCATTGACCCTCGGTCTTGCTATGCTATTGAAATGCTGAGGTGCAACTACATTAGTGTAATCTGCAAGAGTCCGTCTGACATTATTATTCTCCATCTCCTTAGTGCTATGGTAAGAACCTTGTGGTGAAGGTTGTAAAAGATCTTTCAGAGGAAGAAAAAGTTCTTTAGATGTACGGATTTTTCCAATCCGTCTACTCTCGTCTAAGCCTTCAAGAAGAGGTTCTGAGGTTTTATTGCTTCTAGTTAAAATTGCTTCCTGCATACACAAGAAAATAAGTCCCTAGAAAAATTTGTTAGCACAAAAAGATATAGAAGAAGATATAAAATAAGAGATAAGAAGATAAAATAAAAATAGAAAAATAAAAACAGAAAACAGAAAAAATAAAAACAGAAAAATAAAATAAAATAAAATAATAACCGAAAAAACAGAAAATAAAATAAAATAAAATAAAAATCGAAAAATAAAAACAGAAATTCAAATTTCAAAATTCAAAATTCAAGTCAAAGATAATCAATAATCACACAAATGAACTAGTTAAACCACGAGTCCCCAACAACGACGCCAAAAATTTGATGACAAATTTATGAACTCTAAAAAACGGCGCCAAAAACTTGTTTAACGCTCGGCAAGTGTGACCGAATCGTATCAAGTAATAAACTCGGTAAGACCAAGTATCATTTTCCCAAAGGACTTACGACCTAGTTAGTCATATGATTCTTGATTATTTAAGACTTGTGAACAAATTCTTGAGGTTTCAAATGCAAAAGACAATAATTAAACATATATGCATGAGTTTTGATCAATGAAAAATAGGAACACAAACACTTTGAACGAAATAGATGGATGAGTATGTTGTTGGGGTAATCACTTTCATCTTATCCACTCTCATATACTTTAGGAATTCATCATTCTTTTCATCAATGTTAATGTCACTCTCTAAATTTTCTTGCAAGAAAGTTTATCCTTAATTACGAGTTCATACAATTCCTAACATCCCTAATAATTAATTATGAAGCATAGAAGCTTAACGGCAACCAACCCTCATATCCCTATGTATAGGCA
Source organism: Vigna nakashimae (assembly GCA_034642375.1). Taxonomy (NCBI): domain Eukaryota; kingdom Viridiplantae; phylum Streptophyta; class Magnoliopsida; order Fabales; family Fabaceae; genus Vigna; species Vigna nakashimae. The sequence goes on from CM067759.1 coordinate 20,122,085, forward strand.
ATATGCTATTGGGAGAATTTCCCCGGATCTAGATTTCCCCGTATGTTCCTATATCGACAAAATCAATAATCATGACATTGAATGAGTTAAACAATGCATGCTTTGAGCAAAGAAGAAAAACCCTAACTAATGATGAAAGAACTCATGTATCATAAATATGATGTTTAAACACAAAATTCCATATATGAGAGCTTCATAAGATTACATTGATTCCCCAACAACAATACAAAGTTTAGTTCACCATATTCATGGTGAAAGTAGATGAACAATAATGAAAGAATGAAAGATAGAACCCTAGAAAGTTGAGTAGGTAGCCTTAGCATCCAAGATCTTCCTCCAAGGGGTGGAAAAGTGAGTGTTTGCTTCGTACTCCGCCAAAGATACAAACCCTAGGAAGTCCTAAAGCTTATATATTATTCGAAATATTATAGAAAAGTGGGCCTAAGCCCAAAAGACCACCGCTCAGCGGTAAAATGCTGCTCAGCAGTGCCAGTGCGTAGTCAATTCTCCCCTCAGCTGCACTTTCACCCCTCAGCAGGGCCAATGGGTGTTCCTGAGTGCCGCTCAGCGGTAAACTAGCGCTGAGCGGTACTTCCGACTTCTCTTCTTTTGCACTTTTTTAGTTCTTTTGTGATTCCATCACTATCCTTCTTTACTTCTTTCATCAAATTCACCTTAAAACCTGCATAAAACATTGAAATAAAGCATAAACATGTCCAACTCTCTTATTTCTATAAAACAAAAGCATGATTCTAAGCTAGTTTCTAAGTGTTCAAGGTTTCTTTTGGTACCAATTTTATGTATGAAAATAACAGTTTTTCAACTGTTATCAGACGCGAATATGAATTCTGTAACAACATTTGTGAATTCTAACATTTTCATATTCATTACAGATTAATGTTATCTTACAAAATGTGGAAAAGCTTCAAGAATCAAAGAAGAACACCGTGGTGATCATCTCTTGTGATTTCTTGAAGAGCAAGATTGTTGTGCTTTGAAAGAGCTGATCAAATCTACACAAAGAGGTGTTTACTGAAAGATCATAGTTGTCAATCTACTGAAGATTGGGTTATTTCCCTATTGTGATTACAGGAAGAAGAGCGTGCGGCATTCTTGACTTTGAGGGGTTTCTCAAAGGGTGTAGACAGCAGAAGAAGGGATTCTTGTTGCTGGTCTTTGTGTGTATATGCCTATATTTTAATTAGAAGATTAGAGAGGTGTTTTATATTTTTGACGTGGAGGTCGCTATAAAAGCCTTCTTGTAAAAACCTTGATCATTATAGTGCATTTGCTTCTTGTGGTGGAAGGACACTAGATGTAGGCTTGGCCGAACCAGTATAAAAACCTAGTGTTTGATTTTTCTATCCCTACTCTGGTACATTCAGTCGACTACTCTTTTCACGCATTCGACTTTATTCCGCTGCACTACAAAGTCTTTTTCCTTGCGTTTCAATAAAGCTTTTAAAGGCATCTACTTTGCGAAAAAGATTTAAGGAAAACATTTTTTTTGGGTTTCACCAATTCACCCCCCTCTTGGTGTTGAAAATTAAGCCATTCTATTTTAACAGGGTCGTTAGCAATTTTTTGTTTTGTTTAGTTTTTATGATTAGGTTTAATAGCCAATTTTGTCCCCATTTTCGTTGACAAATCTCAATTTAGTCCCTCATTTTAAAAGTGTTTGAAATGAGTCCTGACTTTTAAAATTTTGAGTCAAATTAGTCCCTTTTGTTAAATATAAGCAAACAGAGTTAATGGGGTGATGATCTGGCAGCAGTTAGTGGTTACGTGTCATAATTTACTTGTGTGCATCCTAACATGTTCCTTAATTAAAAAAGATAGGGTTTTATTAAGAAATTGGATTTTATTATTAGTCATCAACACTCTCCAATCGTCCAAAACAACTAGAACCACTTCGTTGAGTTGCCTCAATTTCGCAGAAATAGATTTGATTATGTGCTTAAGCTTCGCATCCTTCTTCAGCTCGAAGATTTCGTTGTAGGGAAGGCGATCGGAGACCACGGGAAGCCCTCAAGACCATGTTTTAAGCTCCTCTGGGGAGAGAGCTTCAGAATATTTGACGGACTGCTTTTTGGAAGAGTGTTTCTTGCCCTTGGTGACGGCGACAGCGACGACGATAGTAGCGACGGTGGGTTGGGGAGGGAGGCAGAGATGATGGTAAGGGTTACGGAGAGTTTGAGAAAGTCGAAGCGGTTGTGGTTTGGGTTTTGTGGTTGTCGTCATTGTCAGATTTTGGGGTGGGAATTTGGGAGAAGACGAAAGGGTAATAAGGGGATTTTGATAAAATTGATACACTAAAATGCCACAAATTCTAACAATTGAGATCCATAGTGTATATATTCCAATTTAATCCAATGAAAAAAACCTGCCGATATCATCCTTGCACTAGCCAAACTCGCCGCCGCCACCGTGAAGCATCTTCACAAGAGCACCACCTCGCGCAAGCCGTGACGCAGAAGCACCCCAATGCCTCCATTCAACCAAGGACAACACATAATCCAAACCAACATCACCCTCACCAATTTCAGAACTTTCTCCACCCTTTGAAGGATTTTCAACAATGCTATCAAAATTCGACTCGGGTGACTTCAATTCAGTGAACTCACCACCCCTTTTAGCTTCCACATACAACATAAGCGCCTTTTTCTGCATCAATTAAAGCATGTTCAAAAACCAATTGTTTCTCAAGGGGGTCAGGCTCTGCTGCAACCCCAACAGCGTGACGAAATCCGACGTGACCCGAATGATTTCACTAACGATTAGACTCGAGAGGCCCTGAACGAGCAATGCGGTGAGGCCTTTGGTGAGGACGGAGTCGGAGTCAGCTTCATATGACGTTGCAGTTGGGGTTGAGGTAGGCTCGAACCCAGAACTGGGAGACTCAACCTTGGACCTTGTTGTTGTTGGTTTTGAAGTGGGGCTCAAGGGGTTTGAGTTTTTTGCCATAGAAGAGGAGCTGTTTGTATTTGACCTTGGGTTCGCGGACGGATTGGAAAAGGTGGACGATTTCTTGGAGCTTCGGAGGAAGGTCTTCGATGGGTTGAAGGGAATTGGATGATGATGACGATGATGATGGCGGCGGGGGCAACGGTGGTGATGATGATGGAAGTCTCTAGAAGGTGATGGATTTAGAGAAGAGAGTTTTTCTTAGAGAAGAAAGGAAAGTTGGGCTTTTGGGGAAGAAGGAGAGAGGGATTGTCTTCTCTGAACCGAGATTCACACCTGCAGTTAGCGAATGCGATTCAGCACAGAAACATCTCAACAACGAAAAAAAGGCAAGCAAGGTCGCGCCTATACCTTTTTCTGTAATTGAGGAACACGTCAGGATGCACATATAACACGTAGCCATAACTGCTGTCACATCATCACCCATTAACTCCATTTGGTTATATTTAACGGAAGAGACTAATTTGACTCAAAATTTTAAAAGTGAGGATCCATTTTAAACACTTTTAAAGCAAGGGACTAAATTGAGATTTGTCAACGAAACTGGGGACAAAATTCGTTATTAAACCTTATGATTATCATTTTTTGGTTTTGCAGATTTTTACAAAGAAAATGGAAAATATCCAAAACACTAAGTAGGGTGTTTAAGTGTATAAGAACAAAGATAAACTACTAATTCTAAAATTTAAAAACGAAATTTAATAATAATCAGAAAGGAAAAGATATAACACAATCCTTCAATAAAAATCAACATCAACATCATCAATTATTTTGTTATTAAAGTGGAAAAGAAATGAACGAACAGAGCAAGAGCAACAAATTACGTTGTCACGGGTTGCTGTGTGTGGGTGAGAGAGAGTATGGAGATGAGAGAGAAACAAGTTGGATAAGTGAGGAAGGTGGATTTTGATTAGGCGAGTGTTTCTGATTTTTTCAGTTGGGGCTAGAATAGAGATGACAGAGAAAATGTTTGAGTGAGAGAGATGAAAGAGAAAAGGTTGAGAGGAATGAGAAAGATGGGTAAAGGTTTAGGGGTTTCTTGTTTTTTTTTTAGTTTTGAGAATGAAATACGCTTGACCTTAAAACTTAGAATTCATAATATATGAGGATATTTTATCAACTAAAACTCGGTACACATTGTTAAAATGTTACCAACTGAAAAAAGAGCGTACGCAAGTTAGCAAACCCCTTTATATATATATATATATATATATATATATATATATATATATATATATATATATATATATATATATATATATATATATAACTCAATGTTTTCCTTGCCATGAAAATCTTCTTAAAATATATTTTTGAGTAATTATTTCTATCTTGGTCTATATGCATAAGATTTGTTTGTCATCAAACAATTTCAAGATTTTAGTAAAAAATCTCTTTTAAGATTGTTTGGATTAATTGAATCTGTAGATGCGAGAATATATTGTATACATCGAATACCTTTCAATTTTATCAATGTAGATCTCTTCTTAAGACATATTAGTGTCCGACACACCTTAGATATTTTCTGCCAAGAATTGAATGTATCCACTGTCAATACCCAATTTCGTCCGGGTAAATAAAATTCATCACGCAAAAAAAAAAAACATAAAAACACCAAAATGAAAAACACTATTTATTTTACTTTTTGCACCCCCAAATTTTATTTTAAACACTTAATCCAATGGCCCAAAATAATCTCACTTTTTTACTTCCTCACCACCCATCTTTTCTTATCACACCCCATTCTCCACATCACCATCCACCTCACCCTCCACATCTCATTCCACATCATCTACCTTTTTTATTTACTTTTTCCACATCATTTCCATATTAATTTTATATATCAACTTTTCTAATTTTTCCAGTTACTTTTTTTAATTATATCTTCTCCATCAACATTTTTTATTATCCATTTTTCTCCACCTTATTTCTCCACACACTTTTTATATTATTTCTTTTACTTATTTTCCACATTAACTTTTTCTATTCATCTTTTTTTAATTATATTTTATTTCCTCTAAATTTTCCACCAACTTATTATATTATTTTTATTCATCAACTTTCTTCATCCTTAACTCTATAAATACCTACATTTCCTTCACTTCACACACACAATTTACATAATATCCATCTCTTCTCTCTCAAAATCTCTTCATTCCATCCCAAAACTCTACTTCATTTTTCTCTCACATTTTACTATTTCCTAATCTCTCTATACATAATAAATCCCATACCCCATTTTTACTATAAAGTTATCTTCTTCATCTTCCATCTATCTTTCTCACGACTTATTACAAGTAAGGTTTTATTTCATCACACAAATCTTCAACAAGGTACACATTTTCTTTTCATTCTATTTATCTGCATTTTGATCATTTTTTTTAGTTTATAAATTTATCCTATTTTCTACCACAATTTTATCTTATGTTTTTTTTTTTCATATTTTTATATCATAGATATTTCAACTCACCTCTCTTCTTAATAAAAAAATATAAAACTTTAAAAAACATGTAATGATATAAATATCGGTGTGAGTACTCGTGCGATCGTACGCATCAGCCTAGTACTCATTACCCAAAATATAAAATAAACAAAAAAGCCGTGTGAGTGCTCGTGCGATCGTACGCATCAGCCTAGTGCTCATTACGCAAAATCTAAAATAAACAAAAAAAGCCGTGTGAGTGCTCGTGCGATCATACGCATCAGCCTAGTGCTCATTACGCAAAAAAAAAAAAACAAGGAAAAAGTCGTGTGAGTGCTCGTGCGATCGTACGCATCAGCCTAGTGCTCATTACGCAAAAAAATCTAAATATTACATCAAAAATACCAAAAAATAAAAAATCTTCAAAAATCAAAAACATCAACAATTTCAAAACAACAAACAATATGGCTAGCCAGAACTACGTGATCCTTGATTCTCCATCAAAAGTGGAGATACGTAGGAGCAAGGCCAGTCCTTGTCAGGTTCATTTTCCCAAAAATCCAAAGTCATTTTCTTAAACAAATTTCTCAAACAAATTTTAAAGCAGTTTTCTAAAAGAACTACGGAACCCTGATTTCTCATTCTTAATGAGAATACGTAGGAGCAAGGTCAATCCTTGTCGGGCCCAAAAAACTAAAAAATACATTTTGTTTCTTTAGAATTTTATTTTAGGGGATAGTTAAACATTTTGAAAAGCACATCATATTCGCATATTTAGTTAAAGGTACTGCCTTAGGGCAGGCGTTGTAGGGTGCTAATACCTTCCCTACACGTAACCGACTCCCGAACTTAGAATCTCAGTTTCGCAGACCATGCTTTATCATTTTATGGTTTTTCCGTAGTTTTCCAGAATAAACTATGGTGGCGACTCCAAATCTCTTTTTCAAACCGTGTTTTATTTTTCGGGTCGTCGTCCCGTCGCGATTCTGGTTGCGACATCGACCAAATGTTACATGCTACCTATTAAAGGTTAAGTACTCATGCCGAAAACGGAATACTACCTACAAAAGGTTAATAGTTGTTTGTCGAAGGCTGAACACTGCTAGCTAATGTGTCGCGTGTGCCACATGTCGACAGTCGCGTACTCCCTGCTAAAGATTAAGTATTGCATGTTGATGCATGGTCTCTTGCCGAGGAATATGTGCTACCCCTTAGAACTTGTTGTCGTTTACTAATACCTAACTACCATTTGCTGGGAGCTACATGCTTTCTACCATGATCGTGTAACGCTTGCTGAAGATAACGACTAACACATATAGCATAACTTAATCAAAATCAGCTACCATTACCTTAGGTAAATGGGTTATCATGTCATTGGACACATATCCAAACCCATTTAGACAAGGACCAATAAATATTAAATTATGTTATAAATACAATAGTAATCGAGATTTATATTTATTTTTTACATTAATTGTAAGCTTTTTTCGTTGCAACATAATTGACTAAAGGATTAGAGAATTTTTTACACAAAGAACTCTCATACATTTTGCAGAAAACAAACATGGAGATAAAAAAGAAGAGTAGTCAATAGAGTAGAGGTAGAAGAAATCCAGAAAATTAAAGTATCTTTATAGATACCTCTTCTACAAGAATAGATAATCAAACAATAAAAAAAAATTACATGAATCTTTTTTTATTTTTTTTGTTGCATTATGTTCTTGAAGTCTTTTACCACAAAAACTCTTTTCATTATTAACAAATGTCAAGAACTAAATTTTTGACTAAAAGTCTTAAAAAATATTAATAATCAATTCAAGCGCCTTGTCCCTTCTCTCCGTACTCCCTTAGTATAAATTGTTAAATATTTGTCATTTGTATTATTAGTTTTCTTTGTTCATTCCTATGTCTTTCTTTATCTGTCTAATCTAATAAGTTATACATTTATCCTTCGTTTTCTGTCTTTTTTCTTTCTGTCTGTATCTTCCACCCTTCACCCTAAAACGCGGATTGACACTAGCCATTTTCAAAATATTATTATTTGGACATTAGACTAAAACATGTGTACTCAAATAAAATATTTTAGAGACAGAGTAATTCATTAAAAAAGAAAATAAAGAATTCTAGTATCCTGAAATTAAGAGTCAAAGAAAAATGAACGAAACCAACAAAAATAATAAGAGAAAGTTATCCTCCGTATGTCGTGGACAATTTTTATATAGTACATGTTTCATTTCATTTTTCTAGTTTTACGTCAACTCTATTTGTTTTGAAAAATCATATGTTTCTAACACATTTAATTTTTTTTGAAGATTACGATATATTAAAAATACTTTGTAGAAAAATAAATAAAAAGATTAAATAAAATCTGAAAAAGATTATATATATATATATATATATATATATATATATATATATATATATATATATATATTTGTAATTTAGTTAAAGAATAATGTTCTCCCGAATGGAAATATTTTGTTTAGGTAAACCCAATTATTTTCAGCTTTTTATTCTACCTCTACTGCAGGTTATGTTTACTTATTCTTATAAAGGTAAAATGTCTTTATATTCAAACATTGGTTTCATTCTTTTATCTTTTCCCCAATTAAAGTAACATAAATATAGCTTTTTTTTTTGTCTTTTATTAATTTTTTTATATTTTTTTAAACAACTTATAACACCTTCTTTGTTCTTAATGATAGCTTTTCAACTAATATTATTGAATGTAAATTTCTTTTTTCAAATTCAAAATAAAATTTAGCTAATAATTATTCACGAATCTTAATTAACAATACTGGGATCTATATAATATATTTTATTTTGGTGTGAATGTTGTGGAACCGAGGTATTGACCTGTTTAACGTTTTTTTCTTGTTTTGATCGTCTGATTGCTGGAGCCACTCGGTTTCTCTCAGTTGTGACCGCTCGACTACCTTTTTGACAAAGGGGTGAGAGGTACCTGCAAAGGCACTCCGACGCTCTAAGTTAGGCGTTTGTTGAATTTTGCTCACTAACAAGTATTATAGTAATCGAGTATTGTAAACTCAGTATAGCATGAGTAGAACATACCTAGCTTTTTGCCTTGCCTTTGTACTTATAGGCTTTCATAAGCCCAATGAAATATAAAAGAACTTACCTTAAATAGATTTACCTTAAAATCTTGTCAGTTGCTCACAAACAGCTTTATCAACATCCATCAGTATCTTTAATCAGATATCTTTGATTACTTTATCCTCTACTGAACTATTAACCTAATAATAGCTTAAGCGCTAACCCAATTACTTATTGGTTCATCAACGCATTACTCTTAATATAAGTCACGCAATCGCTGGCCCAACTGTGGGTCAATCCAACTAACCGATTGGCTAACTCTCTTAACCACTCGGTCTAGATATCATACTATACATATTTCAATTAAGTGTAGTTTTAATATAAAATATTCATGCAAAATTATTAAAATTTATTTTTCACATATTGCAAGTAACTTGGACGTTTTGCTTCCTCTATAGTTGTAAATAAATATATGGAACACATGCATTATCCTTAATCATCAAGAACATTAATCTTAATCGTGTTCTTGTCGAAAAAAGTATGGATTTGGCCATAGAGTGGAAGAGTTGAGACCACCCAACCAATGAAGCTCGGCTACTAGTAACAACCATTTTTTTCCTTCTTAATTCAAATACAAATAATGTTTAACACAAGATACTTTGTGTTATGAGATTTGACTTAGAATAACCAAATCAAAACTTTTGAACCATAACTCGGTAAGCCACAAAAGACTTCCAATTTTAACAAGAAAAATATGGAACATAAAGAGAATGAAAAATGTTTTAATGAAAAGAAAATTAATAAATTGATATGACATATATTAAAGAATATATTGTTAGGAAATAAAAATGTAAAAAAATGAAAAAATTTTCACATACACGGCATCCAACACAAGTGCACAAAGAAAGGAGTTGTCAAATATCTTTACAAATAATAAAAGTAATAATATTATATTTTATGTTCCATACCGGTTCTACTAATTTGGAATGCCTAGGGAACTAGTTAGTGAGGAAGATAAACAGAGTAGTCGGATTGAGAATTAAGGCAATGGATATTATTTTAAACTTAAGTATGATCATTACTAATTGGGTCGTAATTAGGTCAACATTAATTTAAAACTTATTTCGAAATCTATAAATACAAGTTTAAAGTATTATAGTAGGTTGGTGATATTTAATATCCATTTATTGGTAGAATTGTCGAATCTTTAATGACTTTGTCATCGGGGTACCTTCTCCAAGTAATTTCGAAGTTTGATTGAACGATGACGAGAGTGAAATGAAGAAAGAATAGTGACTCGTGCTTGGAGTAGGATGAACAAACTAGAGAGAGCAATTGACCTCAACCCCACAAACCCTAACATTTTGGCGTTTACCGTGAGGCTCGAGGACATACGAAGAAACCCAATGGTGACCACAAGAAACATGGGCGATCAACAGGATCCTATGGAGTTGATTAGAGAAATGTCACAACAAATGCAGGAGATGCAACAAAGACATGAAATTGAGATAATGGCATTGAGGGTCAGGCATAATGTTGGCCTTCAAGAGCAGATCCCACAATACTTTATGTCGGTCATTCATACCCCGTCGAATGTGAACAATCAAGCAGAGGGATCAACCATGACAGTTTAGGAGGCTAGCACAAGGGTAAGCAAGGAGCCCTCACGGTGTAGATGATACAAGTCGAGGGCCTGTTACCTTTTACAGTTGTTGTTGAGGAGGCGTCTATGCCTGAGCGGTCGATGACTCTAGTTTTCGAGAAGTGTGGTGGATTGACTTACTTGAATGAGAATTTAAGCTCGTACATTAACACCATGGTGTTCTACTCGTCGAGTGACCCAGTCTAGTGTAGAGCTTTTTCTCTATCCCTAAAGAGGGTAGCGCTAGAATGGTTCAACACTATGACACCCAACACAATGGAATCCTTTGCCACTATTTGCACCATGTTCGACCGTTAGCACATGACCAATAGGGTTTAGAGCTTGACACATCTTGTGTTAGTAAGCATCAAGAAAGGGAAGGATGAATCCATGAAGACCTTCATAGACAGCTATAATAAGACCACTGGGCAAGTTAAGCATGTGAGTCAAGAGTTCATCCTTAACAACCTCTCGACGACCTTGAGGTCAAGACCATTCGTGGATAGCTTGTGTGCTAGACTGGCCAAGACCATGGACAAGTGCATGACCAAGCAATCATGTTTATGCACATTTAGGACATGTGTTATTTTCATAAGAAGAAGTAGGAGGAGGTCGTAGTGACGAGCGACAATAGGAAAGACAGGAAGACCACCCCCAAGAACGCGAATGGTAAGAAGCATTGTTGATACCACCAAAACCTGAGGCGCACCATGGAGGACTGTCCTACACTCTGTGACAAGATATTAGAGTTTATCTAGGTAGGTCATCTCCAAAGGTATGTGAAAACTGATCGATCGAAAAGGAGTCCCTCCGAAGGCGAAGTCTCGACTTGCATCTTCACCGTGACGATCATCGACATGACAACTAGCGTAGAAGTAAGAGAAGGAGTCGTGACTACCCCCTACGTGATCACATCAACATTATCTCTAGGGGGTTTGCAGGAGGCGCATTGATGTAATCCTGTCCAATATAGTCCTTTTTATCGTATTTTTACCTTTCATAGGTTAGCTTGTACGGAGCATGGGTTACTATAAATACCCAGCTTCTCTATTGTAATGAGGACTTTTGAGTTTAATGAGAATTGAATTTTCTGAAATCAGAAATTATTCTCTCTTGAAAGTCACATGCTAGAGAGTCCAAAGACTCCCTCTAGCCACCTTCCAAGCACACTCTCTCCCATCCATTTTCCAAATTCCACCGTGCTTCTCTTTCACGTCACCATTGCTCCACTCTGCTTCAGTGGCGCCAGTCTCCTTAGCCACGCGTCATCCAGCACTCGACATCCACATCTTCATTCCTCCTTCAGTCTCGCAGAACCGCGCCTCTCATTTCTTTGTGCATTTCATTCTCTCGCGCATCCATCCACATCTCAGAGCGTCTCATTCTCGCTCTCGACCACAGATCCACACACCATACACGTCTTCGAAGGTATCTTCTCTTCGTTCACCACACTTCCTCTTCTTCTTCTAGGGTTTCCACTTCCTTCCATAATTTTCCACCGTTCAAACACCTTAATCTCTTCGATCTTCACTTTTCACCGATCATTCGAGTCATTTGAACCGAGTAATCAGTTTATATTGAGTCTTATCACCATTTTAGGGTTTCTTCGTGTCCAATTTGAGTTTTCCCTCTTTTCTAGAGTTCGTTCATGATTTTAGGGTATTTTGCCATCTATTTCAATTCTCTCGGTGTCCTTCGAGTCAGCTCTCAATCTAGAGCTTCGTTTACATATCCGCTGCGTCTTATCTCGTCGAGGAAGGCTCGAGGAGTCCGAATTGAGCTCTCAAGGCTTATATCGTCATCTTCTCGGGTGTTCGTCCATCAAGTGGTATTCAGAGCTCAGGTTCGAGCACGCTTCAGAGGTAAGTTGTCTCGCGTTCTCTGTCCTCAATTTTTTTTCTCTTTTTCCCGTTGTTTTCTCTTGATTCCAAGTTGAGTTGTTTCGATTCGGTCTTGTCTGATTCATATTTTGTTCATTTTGATTATGATTCGCATTTCTGTTTTATGTCATCCTCTGTTCGTTTTGTCTCGTTGGGATTCTTAGCGTTTTGTTTCGTCAATTTTTGAGTTGTTCATCATTTTCCTTTAATGTCGTGATTTGTTTTTCTGATCTCAGTTGTTGCAAATCTTGTTTGTGTTTCGTGTTTTGAATCTCTTCATATGTTTAGGTTTCCAAATTCTGATAAGGTTGGTTGATCTGTGCTTGTTGTGCTTGGAGTTCGTGTTTCCATCATTTTAATTCGGTGCAAGTTTTTGTTTGAGTCTTTTATGTTTTGAAATCCATTTCTGTTTTGTCTATGTCATGTTGCTTTGTTTTAATTGTCAATTAAATCTGAGTTTAACTGTGATTCAATTGAGTTTTTGCTTTGAGTAAGATCTGTCCATCATCATAAGCAGTGACATTCAATTGAATGAGCTTGATGCAGACTTCAACAGCAGTTTTAATGTCATTTCAGTTATCTGAAGTTGTCTTGAGTTTTTGATGCTGACCATTACATGTAATTGTATTGCACTTTTGAAATTCTGTGAGCTGAAAGTTGAATCTGCTTGTGGATAGCAAATGCACACCAATTAAGCTATGAAATGTTGCATTGAGCTTGGGTGCAAGATGCTTACAGCAGCATCAGTCTTTCATTTGGCCAGCTATACCGAACTGGTTTTTCTTTGAAGTCTGTGTTAATGTTTTGAGAATGTGTGTTTGTTCTACTTAGTATTAGATCATTACTAAGTTCTAACATCAGTACATCCTAGAGTCATTGTGTCTGAGTGCTTTAATTTCTTTTCTGCAGAATTAAATTTGATTTGACTTGTGTTACTGCACCTTTGTGTCAAAGTTGTTCTGGCTTAAAATTTGTAAGTGGTTGATGATTAAGTCCACAAAAATCTGCATCACATCAGCAGTACTTGTAATCTTGTACAAAACAACCACTAAATCTGTGATTTGAATTTGAACCTAGTAGTAACACTTGTAATTGGAGTTGACTCTACTGATTTCATTGTAAAACAGTGCATAAGGCTGAAATTAACAATGTTAGATGCTGCACTACAATTCTGAAATAAAGTGAATCAGTTTGAAGATTTGTTTACAAAAATTCTGCAATTTGTTCTTGATCTTTTTATTGGTTTTGAAATCTACTCTAGAACTGATCTTAGGATCCTGTTTGAGTGCTCATATTATTCAAAGCTTTGTTTCTTGCTTGTCTTGGTTGATAACTCTGGTTTTGTCTATCACATGTGCAATCTATTCTGCTGATCTTAATTTGAAGCTTTTACTTGCTTTCTTCATCTGATCTAGAGTTGTCTTAAGCAATAGATCTGTTGTTCTGTCATTGTTTTGTGGTTGTCCTGTTTTGTTCTGGTTTCTGATTTCTGACTTTAGCCTAGCCATTCTTGATTGAGAAGCTGTTACACTTTGGTTTCTGGAATTTGAAAGAGGGTTTGTGTGCTTGGTAGCATCTTACGTGGTGGTGGTCTGAAAGACTCTCAAGCCTTGAACTGCCAAGGGAGAATCTCCTTTCCAAACCTTTTTCATTTATGTGCTTTAAATTTCAAAAGAGAAGCCTGAGTGTTGTGAGTTTCGTGAGGCTAATTTAGCCTAATTCCTTGGCACTTTGAAATAAAGAATTCATTGTTAATCTAACTGTTTTGTGATTGTTCATTGTGCAGGGAAAAGGAGTTTGAGTGATCAAACTGGAGCAATTGTGATTGTTTTCATTTTAATCTGCTCTTGCATTCATTTTAGATTACAAACTGTTTGCTGAATCACTGCTACTTTACCTGTTTTGATTGCAGTTTGAACTTCTTCATTTCTGCATCAACATTGTTTTAATTGCCAATTTCTGCATTACATCATGTTAATCTTTCTCCATTGATTGATTAGCTTGGAATGATTGTTCAATCAGTTTGGTTTCAGCCTTGAATTACACCCATTTGCATCTGGTTTAATATCCATGTTTATGTGTATTTTGCTGGAATTGGTGTAATTTCTGTGTGCATATTTGAACTGAATCAGTGCAGGAAAAGAGTGTAGAATAGGTGTGTTGTTGTGTGCAGAGTTGATAAATATCTGGACTTTAATTGAGCAGCAGTAGAATCTTAGGGGAAAGCTTGGAAAGCTTGTGCAGCGAAGAGAAAGGGAAGTTATTACTACCTTATATCCTCTTTTGCAATCTGTTTTAACCAAGTGAATAATCATAGCAGTTTTGTGCATGTGTGATTGTAGGATGGGCATGGCAAGAAGATTCCAGAAGCAATAACAAAGTTGAGCAACAAAGCCGAATGAAGTGGACCAAGACCGTAGCAGCCTAGCATAGTTGTTTTCTTTTGTAATTGTTTTTTCTTCAATTTGTTTGTAATAGGCTTGTGTTAGCCTACTGTTAGCTTTAGCTTGCTTTGTAAAAGGGCCTTTTATAAAGTCCAAGTTCTTTGGAAGAGTCCTTGGTGCTCTTTCAAACTCTTGGCAACTTTTCTTGATTGCTTTGATTTTTTTTTTTTTACATACCTAGACAGGTGAGTGTGTCTTGTTAGCCAAAGCAACAAGCCTCACCATAGGAGTAGACTTTAATATTGATTTTCTTTGTGTTTTATGTTTAGGGGTGATTTAGGCTAAAAGGGATTAAACTCTAAGTCTTTTCACATTAGAGTCCGAAGAGTCTAGTCTTTTAGTGTTTAATTGTTTGAGTTTTGTACTTTGTTTCTAAAGGTGATTTTAGTTTAAGAGGTAATTAGTTAGTAGCCTAAGACATTTCTGGCAACGCAAGACTTGGTACTTAAGCAGCTCTTTAGCTCACCTCTCTTACCTGGGACTTGTCTAAGTGAAAGTTTTGAACCCTTTAGATTAAGAAAACTTTTAAAAACAAAGATGTCTTCTTATAGTTCATATAGGTCTTCTAGGTTAGATAAAGTTGATGAAATGTTTAAACAAGCTAGGAATATTCCATCCTTTGGTAAAGACATAGGTGCATTAACATACCTAGCTTGGGAAAAAGAAATTGGTAAAATAAATCCTTGGTTTTATGAAGAGAGTGAATATTATGTCCTTAGCATATATCTTTCTAAGTTAGAAAAGCATGCAAGTGAGTGGTGGAATGAAAGACAATATCATGTTAGGAAAGGTAGAAAGTCCTCCATAAGTGATTGGCATGATTTAAAAGCTTGCATGAGAAGAAAGTTTGTGCCTTCAAGCATTAAAAGAAACCTAGAACTAATTAGGGATTGCATTGATGATGGAAAATTATTTCTTGAGCGTTTAAATGATCATGGGTTTCTTCGTAGAGAATTAGAATTTGGGGCAAGACTTAAGGAGATCAATGATAAGAAAAGAGAAAGAGAGATTGAGAGAAAAGAAAAGGAAGAAAGGAAAGAAGAAGGGAAGAGAGAGAGAATCGAAATAGAGAAAAGAGAAGAGAGAAGAAGAGAGGAATTAAGAAAAGAAGAAGAAAAGAGAGAAAGGCAAGAAAGAGAGAAGAAAGAAAAGGAGAAATTGTTACTGATGACAAATCCTATTCTTTCAAAGACTATGGAACCTAAAAGGGAAGGTTTCCAAATCTTTACTTCTTTTCCAATAATTGATTACTTTTCAATTTTTGACTTCTCTTTCAAACCAATTGTCATTATATATTCTATGAAAACATTTTCAAAATATGACAATTTAAATCTTGACTTATTCTTATCTTTAAGAAAACAATTAACTCAAGACAAAATTGAATTTGGACTTCTAAAATTTTCAAAGATTACAAATCAAAGTATTAGAAGTTCTTATTCTCTTGTTTTTAAAGAAAAATTCTTTCTTGGATTGATATTAACCGAAGATATATTTGATGTGTATTGCAGATTCGTGTTTGATCCAGGAGGAAGAAAACTAGATCTAAAGTAATAAGGCCACTTCATGGCTTTGCTCCCAAGACTTTGTGGAGCTTCTTCATAAGGCGATGTCAGATTTGAGGACAAATCTTTTCTTAAGAGGGAGGGTATGATGTAATCCTGTCCGATATAGTCCTTTTTATCGTATTTTTACCTTTCATAGGTTAGCTTGTACGGAGCATGGGTTACTATAAATACCCAACTTCTCTATTGTAATGAGGACTTTTGAGTTTAATGAGAATTGAATTTTCTGAAATCAGAAATTATTCTCTCTTGAAAGTCACATGCTAGAGAGTCCAAAGACTCCCTCTAGCCACCTTCCAAGCACACTCTCTCCCTTCCATTTTCCAAAATCCACCGTGCTTCTCTCTCACGTCACCATTGCTCCACTCTGCTTCAGTGGCGTCAGTCTCCTTAGCCACGTGTCATCCAGCACTCGACATCCACATCTTCATTCCTCCTTCACTCTCGTAGAACCGCGCCTCTCATTTCTTTGTGCATTTCATTCTCTCGCGCATCCATCCACATCTCAGAGCGTCTCATTCTCGCTCTCGACCATAGATCCACACTTCATACACGTCTTCGAAGGTATCTTCTCTTCGTTCACCACACTTCCTCATCTTCTTCTAGGGTTTCCACTTCCTTCCACCATTTTCCACCGTTCAAACACCTTAATCCCTTCGATCTTCACTTTTCACCGATCATCCGAGTCATTTGAACCGATTAATCAGTTTATATTGAGTCTTATCACCATTTTAGGGTTTCTTCGTGTCCAATTTGAGTTTTCCCTCTTTCTAGAGTTCGTTCATGATTTTAGGGTATTCTGCCATCTATTTCGATTCTCTCGGTGTCCTTCGAGTCAGCTCTCAATCTAGAGCTTCGTTTACATATCCGTTGCGTCTTATCTCGTCGAGGAAGGCTCGAGGAGTCCGAATCGAGCTCTAAAGGCTTATATCGTCATCTTCTCGGGTGTTCGTCCATCACGAATCCTCGTCGTCCTCTTGGAAAAGCAACTCAGGAGTTTGAAGACTATTCACCTAATGGATAGGAAATAGAAGTCTATAATGCCCATTACTTTCATGGACGACCAAATAGTCAGCACTATAGAAATCGCTCAATATGGCGTAAGCAAAGTCCTTATCAATCAATGGACCTCAGTGAACATCGTTTACTAGAAGAATTTCCAAAAGATGGACCTTTTAGAAGACTTGATCGTCCCCTACAACGTACAAATTGTAGGATTCTCCACTAAGCAAGTCGATATGCACGGTTATTGTGACCTAAGAACAAGGATGGGGCATGGCACAATGCAAAGGAGCTCAGAGTGATGTATTTGTTGGTGGAAGAAAATACTTCTTACAATGTGTTGATCGAACGATCATGTCTGAACGAATTTAGGGCAATTTTTTCTACACCCCATATGGCGATGAAGTTCCCTCCCAATAGGGCCACAATATGCACGGTCCAAGTGGATTAGAAGACAGTCCGAGAAAGTTATGTGGCAAAGTTAAAGGTTGAACCGTACATCCCTCCGAGGAAGATCAGGAGTTCAGAGGTAGTCATGGATGACTTGGACACCACAACCAATACCGAAGAAAATATGGAACCGCAAGGCGGTGTGAAACCTTTCAGCTTGGGAAGAGGGACAGGTGACCTCTATGGAGAGTTGGTTAGAGCGGGAGTAAAAGGCTTTAGGCGAAACATTAAGAGTCAATTGGGACTTGTTTGCATGGACGACTGTTGATATGTTGAGCATTCACCCTAATGTGATGTCCCATAAATTGGGGCTCTTCAAGGAGGCATGTCTCGTGGCTCAAAAGAAGAGATGGTTTGGTGAAGAGAAAAAACATGTTGTTGATGTAAACGTAAAGAAGCTCTTTGAGACAGAGTTTGTTTGGGAGGTCACGTATATCACAAGGCTAGCAAATGAAGTCATTGTGAAAAAGGAGAGCCTAATTCAAAAGCCTCATTTGGTGAATAACAATCATTATTCATTTGTCAAAAACTAAAAAGTGTCCTAACCCCTACACCTCGGGAGCCCACTCACTCATCGTCCCCCACTCGGTCCTTATCCTCTTCCCTCTTAACTTCAACTTCTTCATGAACCTCGATGTGTTGGGGTTTACCTTGATCATTGGGTTCCCTCTCTTCAACCTTGGGAGGAGTATTAATGTCGACCAGGTGGCAATTCATCATTCACTTCATCATGTCAAAGACTTCATACTTCGTAAGGACGTTGAAGAAGAGAGTTGCCTAAGAGATGTCCTTGTTAAAGCCAACAATGTGTTCGGCATATACCAGATCACTGATAACTCCATTCTCTTTGGTCATATTAGCTCTCTACTTCAACAAAGCCTCCCACTCAGTTGAAAAGTCGTTGTACTAGCTATAGAGTTTTTGAAGGTCCAACTTAAGGTCATTGATAACGGTTGATTTCACCATTATTTGGGATTAAATTTGGATAATAAATGAACCCTTTTTGACTTAGAAGCTTGCTTGTTCTCTTGTTTTTAGCTTATTTTGGTGAATAAGATAGTTGATGTTATACTTGAAGATTTTATCACTAAATTCCCTTGATTTTGTATGAAACTAGGATGAATTCGAAAAGAAGTTAAATGTCACGAAGTTGGAACTCAGAAAGGACAAAAAGAGCACCAGAAGAGAAGGTTGCTAAAGGTCGCAGAACGCTTGAGCGCCCTCCTCTAGGGCCCTCAGCGCAGGAGTCTCGCACTCACGCCTGAGCGCCCTTTCAGGGATGCTGAGCGCCAGTCTTCAAGTAACGTTTCACGCCTGGGCGCCTTTCCTGGGGTGCTGAGCGCCACTCCTCTCGCAAGCTCGCCTGGGCACCCTAAGTTGGGGCACTGAGCGGTGTCAACATTGGCCCATGATCCAATTCAGTTGTATATAAAGACTTGGACGTCCTAGAGGGAGTATCTTTTGACAGAATTGACACAAATTCATATTTCTCCAACTCGCTAGAGGCAGAAGTTGAGGCGGAAGCTCTCCTCTTCGGTTTTTAGGGTTTATCTTTCATTCTCATTCCATTGTTCATCTAGTTTCCCCATGACAAGGGGGAACTAAATTCAATTTGGTTTTGGGGGATGATGTAACCTTGTGAACTCTCATCTACTGGAATTGATTCCAATTTATTTATGCTTCTTTCATTAATTGTTACGATTATTCTTCTTTGCTCTATGCTTGTTATGTTTAACTCATTCATGACATGATCATTGGTTTTCGTGATATGGACACATACGGGGAAACCTAGATCTGGAGAATTACTCACAAAAGTAGTATTGCCTATACATAGGGATATGAGTTTTGGTTATCTTAAGCTTCTAATCGTAATGCAGAATTAATTACTAGTGATACAAGACATTGTGATCTAGTAATTAAGGATAGGTTTTCTTCGTCGAGACATCAGGTTTTAAGTAATTTAGAAAGTGATATTAACATTAATGAAGAAGATGAATTCATATATGCATGAGAGTAAACTAGGTGAAATCTAAACCCCAACAACATATTCATCTCATATTTTCAATATCATTCATTCCTTTTTGTATTTTCTTCAATTGATCAAAAGTGCATTCATATTTACTTTCTTATTTTTTGCATTCAAAACCCTAAAATTGTTCTTCAAAGTCTTAATTAGTTAAGAAATTACATGATTATTTAGTGTCGTGAGTCTCTTGGGAAACGATACTTTGGTCTTACCAATTATTATTACTTGATACGATTCGGTACACTTGCCGACACTTAACAAGTTTTTGGCGCTGTTGCCGGGGACTCATGGTTTAAATTATACTTTTGTGTGATTCTTAACCAATTAGACTTTATCTTTAATTTTATCTTTTTATCTTTTATTTTTATCTTTAATTTTTATTTTATCTTTAATTTTATCTTTTTATCTTTTATTTTTAACTTTTTATCTATAATTTTTATTTTATCTTTAATTTTATCTTTTTTTTATCTGTTAGTACTAATTAGGTGCTCTAGTGTTTTGTTCTCTACTGTATGCAGGGTACAATTCAAACTAGAAACACAAAAGATTATTAACCGCTTCTTGCAGGTTTGGACAATAGTAGAAGAAAAAGGAGAAACAAAACGTCCAGAGAACTTTTCCCATCTCCTAAGACTCTTTTACAACCTTCACCTCAATGATTTGATCAGGAAACAGAAAATATGACTGAAGAGCATAATGGTAGATGTACCCTAGCAAATTATGCAATAGTCATTGGTCCTCATCATCTTAATAGCATTGCAAGGCCGAGGGTTAATGCTGCAAACATGGAGATGAAGCCTTCTCTGATTCAATTGGTGAAGAGCAAGCAATTCAATGGATTATCACATGAAAATCCATATGAGCATCTGACCACATTCAATGAGATATGCAATACTGTGAAGATCAATGAAGTGCAGATGAAGCTATTAGATTGAGTTTGTTTCCTTTCTCTTTGGGAGGCAATGCTAAAATGTGGTTGAACTATTTTTCAGAGAATAGTTTTACTGAGTGGGAAGTCGTGGTTGCAAAGTTTCTGAATAAATACATCCTACAATCAAAGGTGAACAAAGGTAAGCAAGAAATTTCTTCTTTCAAGTAGGGCATGGAGGAAACATTAGGTCAAGCATGGGCCCGATTTAAAGGCTTGTTGAGAAAGACGCCTACTCATGGTTTTTATGAACCTACAATAGTCATTCTATTCCTTGGAGGTCTAAGCTCACAAACTAAATTGATGCCAGATGCCTCAACTTGAGGTAATATCAAGTGCAAGACTCTAGAGGAAGCCTATGAGCTGATTTAGGGTTTAGGGTTGATGAAGAAAATCTCTCAATTGCCAAGGGAGTTGCAAAATGGGTCTCAAGTTCAACAGCAACTTTTGTGAGTTGTGTGGTCGAGATCATATTAATGGACAATGTGCCATGCAAGCTATTACCCAAGAAGAAGTCAATTTTATGGGTAATCATGGTCGCCCAGGTAACTACAACCAAGGGTGGAAACCTCACCCAAGCATGGGTCAAGGGCAAGTTGGGCAATTCAATAGACCACCACAACAACAATGGCAACAACAACCCTCTTTATATGATAGGACTGCAAAGATAGAGGAGACACACCAACAATTCATGCAAGTGTCAATCTTCAATCATAAAAGCACTAAAGCTACCATTACAAATTTGGAGATACAGGTTGGTCAACTAGTTAAGTTGGAGGAGATACAGGTTAGTCAATTGAAGCTACCAATTATAAAAGCATTGAAGCCACCATTTATTTACTTTGTTTTATTTTATATAAAATTCAAATAAGCATAAAATAAAGCAAAAATGTAAAAATCCTGATCCAACGACATCCATCAGTAGATGCTTTCATCTGAACCTTCCAGCATCCAAATCCTTCTCATCAGCATCCATCAGTAGATGCTGATCATTCTCATCTTCATCGACATCCATCAGTAGATGTCGTCAATAACATCTATCAGTAGACCCTTAATCACATACCATCCATCAGTAGATGCTTAATCTAGTAGCATCCATCAGTAGATGCTCTCATCTGAATCTTCATTATCATAACATCCATCATCAATAGATGCTTTAATCTAGTAGCATCCATCAGTAGATGCTTCTCTTCATAGAAGCTTTCATCAGTAGATGTTCTCATCTAAATCATCCTAGCATCCATCAGTAGATTTTATCATCTGAGTCCTCCTAGCATCCCTCAATAGATGTTGTCCAACATCCATCACTAGATGTTGTCATTATTGCAAAGCAAAATCAAATCCAAACCACACAAATAATCAATTAAAAAGAAAAGGTCAAAAACTGGGTTGCCTCCCAGTAAGCGCTTCTTTAACGTCACTAGCTTGATGCCATAAGGTTCAGTTTGAATTTCTGATGTTGGTATTTGTCTTGCTTTCATCACACCAACTTATCTTTAGCAACTTCTTGTTCACTATCTTGACTCTCCTAGAGTAAGAAGCCTTTATCTCAAAAACTTTATTTGCCTTAATAGTCTTGACAACCCATAACCTGTTCTTAAATTTCACTGGTGTGCAAGGTTTGGGTTCATCACTTTTCACATCAGGGTGTTGGTGAACCAGTTTTTCTTCCTTCTCTTTGTCCTCTCCTTCCACTTTTATAGAGAAACAACTAAGGCTCTTTTTGACCAACTTGACAGCTTTATTAGGTAGACTAGTCACTGATAGAACTTCATCTGTTGTTTTAAGACTAGTCTGCTTTCCTTGAATTGGCTGCCCAGCTTCAAAAACATTGAAAGTTACCTCTCTCTTGGTCCTTCAATGGTAAAACTTCATCATCTACATGAATGACAACCTTAGCTATCTTCATGAATGGATGAGTGGTATCTCTACATTTTCATCCATCTCCATAACTAGAAAGTCCACCAAAAATTGGAGTTTATCTATCTGAACCACAACATCTTCCACTACACCATAAGGATGCTTGATGAACCTAACCGCCATTTGCAACCCTATTCTTGTGGGTTTGACCTCCAGACCACCAATCTTTTTGAGCAAAGATAGGGACATCAGGTTGATGCTTGCCCCTAAGTCAACTAGAGCCTTCCCTATATCATGATTCCCAATGGTACAAGGGATATTAAAACTTCCTGGATCTTTAAATTTTGGAGGGAGAGTCTTCTACATAATGGCACTACAATTGCCCTGCACTTCAGTTGTTTTCTCATCTAAATATTTCTTCTTCTTGCTGAGGAATTGCTTCATGTGTTTAGCATAGGCAGGAATTTGCTACAGTGCTTTGGTAAAAGGCATAGTAATCTCCAATTGCTTAAAGATCTCCATGAAATGCCCAAATTGTTTCTCTTTTTCAGTTTTTGAAAAACTTTTTGGATTGGAAGGGGCTTCTCAATTATATTTTCTTTTTTCCTCTCATCCTCTTCTCCTTTCTTTCTCCTCTCATCTTTCTCCCCTTCTTTTCTCTCAGCCTTCTCTTTTCTCATGAGTTATAATCTTTCAATTGATGAATTTTTTATGAAGATGCATGTTCTTAAAAAGGGTTTGATGAATATTGATGAAATTGATTGATTTTGTTGATTGGTGCTATGTAAACTGGTTTTGCCACTGTTTTGACCAATTCAATTGTGCTAATTTTGGTTGGGATTGAATAGAAATTGTTTTGGAAAGTGAAAAGTGAAAGAAACCCACGCCTGGCAGCAACGTTCGCCCCCCGGGCGGCAGACGTCTGTGACAGCACACTGATTTTTCTATTTTCTGGCTATGTGGTCCTATGAAGATGGCACTGATGGTTCCCTACGTGTCTTGGGAATAGTGGTACTGAGTTATGAGATTTTTGGAACTAACGTTTGATGTTTTCTGGCTTTGTTTTTGAATCTTTATGTGCAGGAATGGTATCCTTATCTGGCAGGAATACGTTTGAAGACTACAGGAAACAAGAGAAAGGAAAAGGAGCAGTACTACTCCCACCAGTTTAGGATGGCTGCCCACGAGAGATACTTCCCCTTAGTGGATGCTAGGAAGCTGCTCATGGAACGTAGTGTGGGATTGATCCCTACTTTGGCTCCCTAGTTTGGAAAGGAGGTCAACACCAGAGGCTAGGGGAACCTAGCTACTTACCCTG
This sequence comes from Vigna nakashimae, assembly GCA_034642375.1. NCBI lineage: Eukaryota > Viridiplantae > Streptophyta > Magnoliopsida > Fabales > Fabaceae > Vigna > Vigna nakashimae. The sequence continues at coordinate 20,145,637 of CM067759.1, forward strand.
CTCCTGCCAGCATCGCTATTGTGAAGGAATTCTATACCAATGCTAAGGCGTTAGGTGGAGAGCAGGAGACGTATGTCAGTTACGTGAGGGGTAGGAAGATCTCTTTTGATGCTGACACCATCAACACCTTTTTGGGCACTGACTGAGAAAGAGAGCAATGCTAGTATGAGCGGGCTATGGCTGAAGGGGTCGACTATGAGGATGTGGAGAGGACCCTATGCATGCCTGGAGGGCAGTTTGAAAGGAGCAGATCTGATGTACCCATCCACATCAAGAGGGCATCCTTGATACCACTAGCAAAATATTGGATGCCCATTTCCTAGGCCAACATCCAGCCTTGCTCCCATATGTCTGATATCATCACCCATAGGGTTATTTTCTTGTATTGTATTTTGAGTGGAAGGGAGGTCAACATAGGGGCTGTTATTGTTGAGGAGATCAAGAGTTGTGCACGTGTTGTGAGCAGCAGAACCCCCCTAGGACACCCCTCTCTGATCACACATCTGTGTGAGATTATGGGTGTTGATGTGTCAACGCCACCGCTAGAGCGTCCAAGGAAGGAGCTGGAGGAGGGTTATTTCACTTACTACTGCGGTGTAGAGGAGCAGGGTCCAGTTATGCCACCACAGCAGGCTCCCAAGGTGCACAGGAGGGCACCACCACCAGCATAGGAGCCTGCCCATGAGGCCGCCCCGTTTCAGATGCGAGACATGTACATGTCTCTTATGAATGCAAGGATGGAGGATCTCTACAGAGGCCAAATGGCGGCAGCCGAGATGATTAACGGATTATATGATCCACCTAAGATTCGGCACCGCATGTTTATGGAAGAGTTTAGAGCTCATATGGCATGGCCAGAGGACCCGGCACACGCTGAGGATGGAGTAGCAAGTGGATCAGCTGATGAGGATGAGGACCTTGATGAATAGAGATTGATTGTATTCAGCATCTACTGATGGACGCCTCTTTGATTTAGACAGGGTTTCTCTTACTTTCCCTTGATTTTATTTTATTGTGGAACTCTTTTTATATTCCTGCTTTTATTGTTTTTCTGTAGTATAGGAATGATGTACTTTGCTCTATCTTATTGTAGTGGTTTGGTTCTTCTGATGTTGTGTTGTGATGAGTATTGTTTTTTTTATGCTTATTGTTTGGGTTGATGTTGAGATTATGTATGATGTAAAAATATACAGGTGGTTGCTTCTAAAATGTGAAACAGATACTTAAGGTAAGATTTTGATTGAAATACTGGGCAGGGTGTTTTTCTGAATTCTAGAACTTGAATTTAACCTGTGTGAGGATTGAACTTCAGAGTTATTATGAATAATTATTATTACTTTAGAAGCATGAATGATTTTGCCCAAATTTTCTGTGATTGAATTACTTGCTTGTAAGTTTCACATGATCAAGGCCATCTGTTGTTTATCCCCTTTTAGCCTACTCATGAATTTTTTTTCAAATAAAAAGAGAACAGTTTGTTCCATCATTTGAACATTTAGCCTTAAGCATGTTTGGAAAACCCTGTTTTAAATTATTTACCTTGAGTTGAGTTAAGAATATTTGTGAGATATTGAAAAAGGTTCAAGTTTGGGTTGCAGGAAAATAAGCAGTAAGCAAAAAGAAAAAGAAAAATCAAAAGAAAAGAAAAATGAAAAGAAAAATAAAAAAAGAGAAGAAAAGAAAGCTCACTGCAAGGGAAAAATGTTGGGAAAGATCTTCTTGAAAAGAGAACCTATGTGTAATTATTAATTTCAGAAATATCTCTCTTAACTCAAGGATTTTTGCATTCCTGAAAAACCATGTTTCTTCCTAGCCCAGCCAAGTTACAAGCCAAGAAAAGCCCTTGTGATGAAAACCTGCTTGTGAGTATGTTTAATTTTGGTAAAATAAAAGGAAAAATTAATTTGTGGGACATTGTGATAGTAAAGTGATTGAGAGATCCCACTATACACTTTTGAGTTGAGTGATACACTTTTGAGTGCTTGAGTGATACACTTTTGAGTGCTTGAGTGAAACACTTACCTTGGTGAGGAATAGTTCTTTGAATTTCTGATTACTCTCTGCCTGGTTGATTGATCATTCATACTAATAGGCATTTGTTGAACTCTTTGAGCATCACATTGAGTTTAATTGAATTAAAGGCATTTATGCATCTTGACTGATATTCTTATGATGAGCTAATTGAAGTGATTACTTGTCTTGGAAAAAGATTTTGAAAAATTGCTGAACCACTGTGATATTTGATGAGAGCTAAGTTACATTTTGTTTTGCTTAAGGACAAGCAAAGTTCTAAGTTTGGGGTTTTGATAACGATTTAAAATATCGTTATTTGTGATGTGATTTTGATACTAATTGTACCCTTTTCACTTAGAAACTTGCTTGAAATCATGTTTTTTCATTTAGTTGTGTGAATAAGAGAGTTGAGGTTGAATTTCATGATTTTGTGACTAATTTCCCTTGTTTTGATAGGCATTGAGAGAATACGGAAAGTAGAGATGAAGAACCAAGGAGACAAAGCTCAGAAAGGCCTGGAAAAGCATTTGGGAATTCGACGTCCACCGCCCGAGCACCTGAGCGGCGGATCCCGAAGCCTGGGCGTCCAATTGAAGGCTCAAGCCCTACAGGAGGAATGTCCACCGCCCAGGCGCCCTAAATGGGGCACCCGAGTGTCGTGCATCGTAGATCTGGCCCAATTTTTGCTCTGTTTCGACTCTTTTGGATTGGGCCCTATTTCTACTCTTTTCTGACTTTATTTAAAGGACACAATCGCTCTAGGATTTGCATCTCTGACTGGAGCAACAGAACAACACACTCTTCTACTCTCTGAAGGCGGGTCTGGAGGCGGGAGCTTCCTCTTCTACTTTTAGGGTTTCACTATCTCATTATTTCCCATTATTCATCTAGTTTATCCATGTCTATGGGGAACTAAACTCTATTTGTTATTGGTGAATGATGTAACCTTGTGAACTCTCATGTATTTAAATTGATTCTTAATCATATACGCTTTTTCATTAATTGTTAGGGAATTCATCTGTTTCAATGCTTGCTATATTTAAATCATTTAGTACCATGATTTATGAATTGCACGAGTGTTGGGAGGTTCCTTACAATTCAGGTTCTTGTTGAATTCTCCCAAGGGTAATATTTCTCAGGGATGAGGGTATGAGTACTTGGTCGTCTTAAGCTCTTGATTTTCAGACTTAATTTTCTAGAAACACTAGGAATTAAGGTAGGATTATTGCGCCGAGGGATCGGGTTCTAAACAATTTAGTGAGTGACGCTAACATTAATGTAAAAAGAAGAATTCTTATATACATGAGAGTAAACTTGGTGAAATCAAACCCTAACAACATAATCATCCCACTTTATTAAACAACATTCGTTTATCTTTTTGTTACTCTACTATTGATCAATTTGCATTCATATTTAATTTTATGTCTTTGCATTTGAAACCAACAATCTAGTTTTATTTAAGTCTTAATTAATTGTGCTATCACACAATTGTTTAGTGCCGAGAGTCTTCAGGGATACGATACTTTGTCTTACCATTTTAGTGGGGATGGTGTTTGTTACATGTGATTATAATGTAATTGTGATATCAATGTTGATGAAACTAGGTTGATGCTAGGTTGATGAAAGTACGATGAAAGTAGGTTGATATCAATGTAATTTGATCTCTGGAAATCAATGTAATTTGATCTCTGGATTGATCTTTGGAATGTTGTTGTCTGTTTTAATTATAAAGGTGACTTCTAATGATGTTTAATATTGTCTTATTTGATTTATGAAATTTCATATAGGTTGCTCTTGTTAAGGGAAGTGCAAACATAACATCATAAAGCAATGGTCAATAAACATCATAAACATATCATGATACATGAATAAACATTGGATTTCATTATCATTTAACAAAAAAACATGATAGCAACTTTGTCTTAGTGCATAAAATAACAAAACAAACCTAATATTTTGCATAAGATAACAAAAGAAACCATATTTTGCATAAGATAACAAAAGAAACCTGATATTACTTCATCAATCTTACTCAGTGAATAACATAAGAAAAGAAACATGATATTACTTCATCAGTACAAATTACAACAAATATGTCTTCATCAAGTACACTTAGACCAAAAAAAACTAATATAACTTCATCACTAAATATGTCTTTAGCAATACACATTACACCAAAAAAAAGTGATATTACATTGTTCCTTCATCAATACAGATTAAAAGACTGTGTTCAGAATGGAATTAAATATGACTTCATTCATCACAAGGAGACTCAGCAGACTCCTAAGAAATAGCCACATCTATTGGTGGAGGTATTGTGAGTTGTGTTTGTTGAGTAGGTTGGTCAGTAGGCACATCTGGTGGAGGCACATCTGGTGTTGTAGGTCATTGTGGATATGATTTTTTGTTGTGTCCAAGTTCTTTGTAGACAACATAGGTTTTTTTGTTCTCACCCTTTCTTAATTCAATGTCATTCTTCTTCAACTCCCAAGCCTCTAGTCTTCGTTTTTTCTTGGGTCTTCCTGGCATTGTCCTCTTCTTTGGGAGTCATACATCTGGATATGAAGTTATGTCCCAGACAAGATGACCATTAATAGGATAAATGATGGTGTTGTAGGTCTCTTCATAAGTAGACTTCCTAAACCAATGGCCAATGTAGTCTTCTGCATTTAAATTCAAGAACTTCATTGCGGTTATGGCGTGAGTGCAAGAAATGCCAGTAATTAACCACTTTCTACAACTGCACTCCTTGTTTTCAAGATTCACAACAAATTGCTCCGCAAATTGTGAAATGTGTAGCACTTCAAATAATTGATGTGATGACCATCTGTCATGAGTACAAAAATGACAACACAGTTAGCAACACCATCTTCTTAATGATGAACACAAATTAATTGTAGTTGTAAAGTTACCTTGGTAACCAATATCTGGTTAACCATGACTGCTTTTGAAATCTGTTGAAACCTTAGGGCACACAGAACCTTGATATAATGTCATTTTTGTCCTGTTCGTAGCCCATCTCTTCATGATGTAAACCCTAATGTCTTCTAACATAGTGATAAATGGCTTACACCTACTACGAACCAGCACACTGTTGAAGCCCTCACACATGTTGTTGACAAGAGTGTCAGATTGTGATCTAGGAGTGAATCTAGATCTTGACCAAAACGTGGGAGATTTAAATGTTAGTAAATATAACTTTCAAAGCAAATATAAGAGTAAAAGCACAATAAGGTTTGGAGAAAAGTGAATACATACCTAGGTGGAATTGCAATCAAGTATTTAAATGCCTCTACATTTATCCCTTTAATTTTCCTCATTTCAGCCTCCCATAGTTGTGGATATGTGGTTGTTGTTGCCCTCCACATCATACGTTTAAGGTCTTTTCCGGGATATTTCTTTCTGAAGTTGGAATACAAATGTCTAACACAAAATCTTTGGTCTATCCCAAGTAGAAGATCTTGAATTGCTGGCAAAAGTCCCTACAATTTCAAATACTCAAGTCAGTTGATTTATTTCTGAAGTAGGTTGTAATTAACATATTTGTTATGAATGATTGACCTTTTGTTGGTCTGAAATAAATGTACATGCTCCACAAACAGCTTCCCCACCAAGGTCTGCAATGAGAAGCTCCAAGAACCAAGTCCACGAGTCTTTGTTTTCTACCTCAACAACAGCATATGCAATGGGTAGAATTTGTTCATTTTCATCTCTTCCAACTGTTGTTAGCAACTCCCCTCCATACTTGCCTTTCAAAAAGCTTTCATCCAATCCAATGATGGTTCTACAACTAATGAAGCTATCTTTGCATGCTTTCAAGCATACATAAATTCTATTGAATATACATTCATCATTACAATTTTCAACCTTTATTTTCACTGTTGAACTTGGATTTGCTCTGAGAAGTTCATGACCATAATCATAGATTCTTCTATATTGTTCCTTGAATGACCCTCAATATTATCTTTTGCTATGGCTCTTGCCCTAAAAGCCATATTTCTATAGATTCCTACATTCCATTTCCTACTTACTTTGTCCCTAATGTCCATGACCTTCATATTAGGATTCTCTCTGACAGATTTTTCCATCCTTTGACTTAACCACTTAGAAGTCATCAACTTCACATTAAAATATGTACTACAGTTGTGATCATCAATCACTTTTCTTAGCTACCATGACTTGGCAGCAGACCTATAGGCACAATAAGCATACCATTTTGCATTTCCCCTGGGCCCCCAAACATTTTACGACAACCCTCTTCTTGTCATTCTTCATGAATTTCAAATTTCTTCCATTACTCAGTGCATAAGTCCTATTGGCCTCTGTAAATTCCTTTTTCTCAATGAAATGGGTTCCTACTTCCAATTTATAATTCCTCAAACTTTTAGGCATACTAAATGTGGGAAACAAAGTTCTCCGAATGGAATCATCATCCTCCTCACTATCTAGACCATTATCCAACTCATCTGACACCCACTCAATGTCAGACAAGCCACGGACATCATGCATGGAATCATTATCAGTTGTCCTTGATGACTCACCTACTGGACTGCAAGGTTGTTCTTCCCTCACATTTCTTTTTCAACTACCAAAGTCACACTCAATGGTGACATCAACTAGACTTTCTTCACTCACAAACTCATCTACATCTTCATCACTCATAGACTCATCTACATCTTCATCATGACCATTATCTTCACCCTCTTCATGTTGACCATCATCTCCAGCCTCATCCTCAGCCTCATCATCAGCCACATGATCATCCTCATTCTCATCCTCTTCTACATCTTCTAGCTCAAAATCATGCGCACCTTGTACCTCAACCTCTTCTACATCATGTATTTCACCATCCTCCACATGTTCAATATGTTTAGCAACTTCACTCTCACCCTGCTCCATTTCTGTTCCAACTTCATCATTTAACCTTGCTATATTCAACATATGCATAGCACCCCTATCATCAGTCAATAATTCTAACCTATTTGGCACCATTGACTAACCTCTTAAACTGTACCAAAGTTCTTTTATGTCTATATAACCTAAGTCTTTCACTGAAGCTAATATTCCAAAATAGCACCACAGGTCTGGATCACAAGACCATTCTGCTATCTCGCCATCAAATTTTTAAATTTCCATTGTCATCACTAACAAAATGCCTACAATGATGGACCACAACTTTAATATGTTCAGTCATTCAATATTATGTTTGAACCACAAGCTTTTAACACTTGTACAATGGGGGGAATATTATGATTTCTCACTCTTTACTAACTAAGCAAATAGTCAGACATCAACGAAACAGGGGAACAAACTAACATCCCCACTAAGGAAACACTCAGACAGAAAAGGTGACCACTACTGCTAAACAATTCATAAAGGCAATTTTGGGACAACAACAGTGTACACATTTCCACATACGATAACCTCACCACTCTCAGAACCCATCACAGAATAACAGTACCAAACAAATTATAACCTAAATGCAAAAAGATAGCAAAATCGGGACCACAACGCAACAAAATCGGGACCACAACAACACATAAACAAAGCAAAATAATTACATATTCGGAAAGGCGAAAAGGCGAAAAGATACGAAACTAACCTTAACTGCCCTCCACTTTCAATTTCGTTCGTCCACCACCACGTGATTCTCTTCATCTTCGCAAATTCTTCCCAGCCCTAATTCTCACACTCACTCACCACAGCAAAATCCCTAACTGATGAAATCCCTAATTTCCTTTTAAGATTTTTCGTTTTACTTAAAAAAAAACCCAATAAAAATCACTAATTCCCTCATTCCCTGTCACGTATATAGTTTTGGTCATAAAACTAATATCCACGTATTTAAATCATTTAAACTGAGCTAATTATCTGTGCATCACGTACTCACAGGCAAACGGCGTTACTGATAATTTAACTGAGAAGGCTTAATTGGCTAATTTTAACAAGTTTATGGACCCGATTGAGACAAAAAAAACAATGACCCACTTGAGATTGGCACACAAATACGAGGACCAAATGATGGTTTAAACCTTTATTTTATTTTGTTTATCTTTTTATCTTTTCCTTTTTATCATTTTGTGCCAATTGGGTGCTCTAGTGTAGTGTTCTTTAGTGTCTACAGGATACAATCTGAAAATTTGTGCTCCTAGTACAAATTTTCAATTTTAATCCTGCAAACACTAAAGAAATATGAGATGAATATGTTGTTTGAGTTTAGAATTCATCTTCTTTATTAATGTCAATGTCACTTTCTAAATTACTTAAAACTCGATTCCTCGGCGAAGAAAGCCTATCCTTAATTATTAGTTCATATGATTCCTAGCATTTCTAATAATTAATTTTGAATATCAGAAGCCTAAGACAACCAGAACTCATACCCCCATTCCTGAGTAATACTGCTTCTGGGAATAATTCTCCAGAACATGAATTGCATACATCATGGTACTGAATGAGTTAAACAGAGCAAGAATTACGCAAAGAAGAATTACTCTAACAATTAATGAAAGAAGTATAAATAATTAAGAATCAATTTAAAATACATGAGAGTTCAAGCGGTTACATCTTTCCCCCAACAACAAATAAGGTTTAGTTTCCCATCATCATGGAGAAACTAGATGAACAATGAAATGAAAGAATGAAAGAGATAGAAAAACCCTAGAAAGAGAAGAGGAGAGTTGTCACATCCCCAAATCTACCCCCAAGGGGTGAAAAGTGTGTTTTTGTGCTCAAGCCATCAAACAATACAATCCCTAGGACGTCAAAGTTCTTAAATAGAACATAAAAATAACAGAAAAAAGGTCTAAGCCCACGAAACTGGCACTCAGCGTCCTAAGTAGGGTGCCCAGCATGGTACGGGTCAAACCTGGCGCTCAGCGCCCCTGGAAGAGCGCCCCGGCGTGACGTTTCTGCGTTCTGGTTGACTTTTCTACACTCTGGTTGACTTTTCTGCATTCCAACTATTTGGTACTTAACTCTTCTTTCAAATCATTCCAATAGCCTACAAAATCAAGGGAATTTAGTGATAAAATCATCAAGTATAACCCCAATTCTCTTATTCACAAAACTAAAGCAAAAACATGGGTTAAAGTAAGTTTCTAAGTCAAAAAGGTGCATTTAGTACAAATATTATATCACAAATAATGGTATTTTCAACCGTTATCACATGCAAGGTTTGGTTTTTCGAGTTTAGCTGCTATGATGTAGCCACATCATCCTCGATCAGAGCCATTTAACTTGAAATGATGTTTCACACTACAAGGTAATCATTGAGACGTTTCATAAAATCCTTCATTAATGCCTTACAATCACCAATAAATTCATCATCATCTCAGACAAGCGAGCAACAAAGTATGCCTAAGCTAGTAGACCACATAAAGCAAGTCCAAGTCAGCAACATTAAGCCTGCCAAGTTGAGAGCATTAAGCAAAGTTTGCCTAAGTCGACAACATTAAGCAAAGTTTGCCTAAGTCAACAACATTAAAGAAGGCTTACCCAAGCCGACAACACATGATAGAGTCTACCCAAGCCAGTATCCTGGCATAAAACCTATTCTTACACAAACTTTCGGCCAGTCTGGCTAAACGATTAACCCACATGCAAACTCTACAAGTCGGCCATAGCCCAACCAAGAGATCGATAACGATAACCCTTCATATGCTAAATCAAACTCCTGAGACTATGGGGGTTATGTACCTATTGAGTCCAATAGATATATTAAAGAGCATAATCCAACGAGACTCATTAAGCCTCTTCATTTTAAAAGTACCCAAAATAAATGTATCGAAAATATTCACATATCATAACTAATCTTGAAAATTTGATACTATGATTATCATTTACAGTAATATATTTTGTTATTATTATTTACTCTTTTATTATTATATACGTATTATTTCAATGATATTATTTGATTTCATAACATAGATTCACAACTCATGTTAATTCTATAAATACAACTAATATTTTCACAAGAATGATATTCATTCTTATATTCATTATTCCATTTTTATAGATCTTATCAGATAATCTTTCCGCATTCCAACTTTCATAAACTTCAAAAACAGGAAAATCAATGTGATTAAACCACATGTCCAAATGTCCAAAAGACGGGAAGAATAGAAACAATCATATCTGAATTAAATTAAATAAAATGTGTCTATGATATTGACCCAACAAATCTTGGGAGAGATAGATTTATAGTATGATAATTTATATATTATTGATGATAATTACAATTAATGTATACATAAATGAGTAAATTGATTCAGAGTTTTGGAGAGCAACGAAGAAAAGAGCATGGAAGAGCAGTAGCAGTTGCATGGAATTAAACATCCAAAGCTGCAGCTTTTAGAAGCAAGCCAAAGAGAAGGAATGGGGAAGAGAAGAAAGGGCTATGGTCTGTGTCCAGTTCATACACAGTAGATGGTGGCCACTTCTTTATCATGGCTTCCTGTTGCTCTGCCTTCACCACCTTGTCTTGCTTTGTCCTTATGTACACGCGGGGCACCTTCTCCACTCCTTCATCACCCTCTTCTCTGAATTGTGCACTCGTCAATGCTACCAATGGCCCTGGCCTCAACAGCATCTCAGCCAAGGTTGAATCCTGACACATCATTCCACTATTCATTCCTCATTCACAGTTCAACTATATATATGGACTGCATGCACATGCCAACTTCATTTTTTTCTTAAAGTTGTTTTCATTTGGAAGAATAATTATGTTTTTTTTCAAGGAATCGTCAAAAATGGTCCTACACATGGCAAAGATGAGGATAACGTTAACAATAGGCCAATGTATGTCATGTGGGGTACGCTACTCCCTAATGCTTCGAGAAAGTGACAGACTATCAAACAGGTCTATAGACACTGCATGCAATTCCAGTGCAACATAGGATAGCTTCAGAAATGTAGCATAGCATAGCATGTCTTTTTTTTTTTTATCATTTATAGTGAGATATTAATTAATTAATTAATTATCATATTTATGTACGTACCTCTTGAGGGCTCAAAGGGTAGAGGATTTTGCGTTGAAATTCTTTCTTCACCAAAGCACTGGTTGGAGGCTTATCAAGTCCCAATCCGAATCCTAGCTCGTACACATCCCCATATTCAGATAAGTCAGGCACACCCTGTTTGTTAGACACCAGAAAAACTTTCTATTATATCTGCTATTTATCGGTGGCACAGAAAAATTAGCTACTCTACTATCATAATTAATTCTAGCAATTAGGCTCGTGAATCTGTGTTGCCTTTCAATCATTAGGGGCACATTGAACACGGTCAAAATTTGATTTTGGCTACAATTTAGATCTGTGGAAAAGAAAGGGTTGTCGGACCGAAAAGAAAGAAAGAGGTTTGGAAGTTTTTTTGTCTCAAACAAAGATTGTTTATAATCATTAATACAGGGATTGTTATTTTATAGGAGTTTGTTTGGGTGGCACACAATTACGGATGATAATTCATAAACCAGAGTAGACACAGAAGGAAATTTATAATGATTTTGAATAAAGACAATTAGCTTTGTTCGTACACATTCTAGGTCTAGGCTTTTACGAGATTGGGTTAGAGATAGCTTTCTTTTCATTGTTTTCCAGAGTTAAATAAGAATCCTGCATAATATAAAATAAACCATAAAAACCCAGGGTCAGAATGCCTGTCCCTTTTACTGATCATTATTAAATTCCAACTAGTTCGTTTTCAAAGCCTGTAAAGGTGGTAATATGAGTAGAAAAGGTCATTGACCAAATCAAAAACTCTAATAGTGAGATAAACGAAATAGAATTTTCTCCTAAACAAAGGAAAGAAAAGAGGGATAACGTAAAATAGAGAAATGAAAGAAGTCCCAGTTGAAAAACGTCCCTTTCATGCCGAACAAACAATCCTATTCATATTGCTAAACAGCTGCTGATTTGTTTGCACATGGTGCTATCTTTGGGAAAAAACTGAGAGTAGGTAAGTAGAAGCATAATTTAGTGAGTCTCAGAGTTGGCTAAGAACTAAAATCTACAATCTGTTTGTGAAGACAGTTGGCAACCAATTATTTCAACAGAGCATCGGCATCATCCTTGCTGGAAACCTTCAAGATTCCAAACACCGATCAGCGAAACTACCCCTAATCCCAAGTTTATGACACTCATTCACCTTGAGCACAGAAACTACCAAACTCCAATATCAAGAAAGAAGCATAATTCAAATTCAATCTCAAAACATACCAATCGAGAACAGATGAGAGAGTTTACGAAAAGGACTCACATCTTTGAGATCTTGTTCGGTCAAGTATCCCGATTTGAGCATAGTGGCTGCCACATAAACAGCTAAACGGATCTTATTTGCAAACTTGTGACAGGCCTGAGTAATGCTCAAGCCTCCAGCGCTGTGCCCCACCAATATAACCTATAGCAACCACATCAGTGATATGAGTTCTGATGCCACTCTATGTAATCACATACAAAGAAAGGGTCATAAGAGAGGAGGGGGGACCACCTGTTCATTCTCAGGCAAAGAAGACATGAAATCCATTAGAGGTTTATTATAATCATCAAAGAATAGCAAAGAATCTGCATCAGATTGATCAATTCCAGCACTTTTCAGGTTTATGCATGACACCTTATAGCCAGAATTCTCCATAAGGCATCGGATTTTGTACCAGCACCAACTTCCCCCACCTATGCCATGTACAAGCACAAAGTGCTGCTTCAACCCAACACCAACAACATCTCCGTCTTCCCTACCTCCCTCAGTCATACTTTTCTCTGCCTTCACTATCATTTTTCTTTCAATCTTCTTGGTGAGGAAAAACACACTCACATATATAATATATAGGATAACAATAATACGTGTTGAAGGGTCAGCTCAGCAGCACGAGTAGTGACGTTTATCTTTGTAATTTTCCTTCTTAATATTATTCCAATATTCAGAGGTTTATATTTATATCTATTCATTCCTTCTTGGCCTCATTTCCATTCATCATCAGAATTTTGAAAACGTCTGCATACATCTGTGGAGCATAACTCGGTTTTTCGCAACACTGGCGTAAGGTGCACTCAGAAAATTGAAATTCTAATAAATGTTATATTAAAGAGTACGTTTAAGTAATAAAGGCAAATATTAAAGTTTATAGTCGTTTTTCTAGATTAGTTCTTAAGATTTTTTTTTTTACTTAAATTAAGTAAAATATTTAACTTTTAGTATAGTTTTAAGTGAGTTATCTGTTATATTTTTTTTAGTTTTTTAATTTTAATTTACACTTATATATTATTATTATTTTCCTAGGTTATCTTAATAATTTTTCTCAATTCTTGTCAGTTAAACTAAATGTATAATTAAAAAATTATGTTATTAAATTTGAAAATAACATATGAAAAGTAATGTTCTTTTTTACCAAAAAACGATAATTAAAAAACTAATCAAATAATATTTATTGCATTAAATAGAACCACTATCCTTTCTTGTTTATTAGTCCTATTTTTTTCTTTCCTCTTTAAACCATTTTTAGTAGACGTGAATTAGTATTTTTAATAAACTAAGTCTTAGCATAAGTCTGGTTGACAGATTTAGATTTAATATAAATTTGGTATAATTCGAATTTAATATTTCAAAATTTATATGTAACTATTTAATTATTTAATTTATTCATTTAGTCAGATATTTTACTTTGCACATCTTATTTGTGTGGTAGGTGGGTAATTTTGAGTCAATTAAAAAATAAATCATTTTAATTTAACATAAATAAAATGAATACATTGTCCTTCAAATAAAATGACACATATAGTTCTAATAATGATTATTATTATTATTATTATTATTATAATAAACCACGATTTTATATAGTTTATTTTAAATTTTCACAAAAAAATGTCATATTAAAAATAATTTTGAATTAACAATAGACTTATAAATTTATAAATGTTAAATCATCAATTTTGGGTCTAGTTGAGTACGTACAAAATTCTAATCCATTATTTAAATCTATTATAATTCATTTTATCAACTTTATTTTTTAAAAGTCACCTATTTATCTATCTCATCGTGTTTAAATTTTCTTCAAAATTATTCGGAAATGTCGATGCATTTTCTTTACTCAGACCTATAATAAACATCAAATAATTTATATATCATACGAAGGAGGTAAAAACTTCATTATCATTTAATTAATTAAAATTAAGAAAAGATATTAATACAAAGATTTTAACTTTGGAAATGGTGTTTCCTCCTTGAACACGACGGCAAGAATTTCAGTTTATTTTTTATTTAATGCATAATTATGAACTACGTTTGAGAGTGGAATCGGTGGGTCGTGACACATTAACTTCATTTGTTTTTTTTGGCACATACATTAATTTCTTTAATTAATCATCGTTTTATTGCTGTGACACATTCATTTGTTTTATTACCATCATCTCTCTTTATTAGGATATTGCTGGCCGACACTATCCTTCTTTTTCTCCATTACATATTGTCTATATATATACACATTTACAAACACATACAAAATATATTTTTCTACGGAATTATTGTAAATGTCAAATATTTATTGGTTTTATTTGAAAATATATTTTTTCTGAAGAATTTGATAGAGTTTTTTAATTATATTTTTCATTACAATATTAGAATAATGTGTTATTTAGAAACCATTTTAAAATATTTTGGCGTGGCCTTTATTTTATATCTTTGGTGCAACAAAGTGCTCGTAAATGGGACATTTTCTGCCTATGAAAGCCACGCGGGATTAAGCACTACCATTAAAAAATTATGTAGAAGCTTCAAATTATTGAGAAAGTGATAATAGTTTCAATTAAAAAATAAATATCGTGTTTCATTATTTTCAGCGATTGAGAAAACTAAATGGCACACTATGAGTGGATACGAAAGGTCAACCTCCAATACATAAACCCTAGCCATTAGGATGTTGGTAGGTTGAGTTAACGTTTTATTTGATTAAGGTATGGATTGTGAAGATTGATTTGGAGTCATTTTGGGGAAAGAAATAATCTAATAAAAAAATGTTGGATTTAAATAAGTATTTGACTTTGTATATAATTAATGAATTGATGAAAGTTGATAAATTCTTTATTTTGTAAAGCTAAAACTATCTTCGTGTAAATTTAAAAATGTAAGTTTTTAGAAATATTAGTTGAAAAAACTAAAATTAATTATTTCTTGAAAATATTATTACCATAAAACACTATTTATTAATTGATAATAATAATTACAAAATAAAGAAAACCCAACAAATAAAATTCTTTTAAAAATAAAAAGAAGGTCAATTTGTCATTTACATACAGTACCCACAATCTCATTACGGTTTCCTTCCACCACTTGCATTATTTTATATACAATAATTATAGGTGGATATCACAATACCACAAAAACAAAGAATAAGCTATTAAAAATTAAACAATACTACAAATAACATTACCTTCAAACTCAATATGAAAAATTCACATCAAGAATTGAATATTTATATTATAGTTCACATAACTTAATGATACTCAATATGAAAAATTCACATCAAGAATTGAATATTTATATTATAGTTCACATAACTTAATCATGACAAACATTTGACTCTACTTTTGAAAAACTAATGTATTTAACAAATTAAAAGATTTTGCACGTGTGATAACCCACTTCAACATGCCATAACTCATTGTAGCTATAAATGCATATATTAGGACTAACATCTTGAGAATGACCAAGGCAAATTGGTTATATTTGTGAGATTCGATCCTTTTTAATACTAAAACTCCAAAACCTCTTTCAACACTCCAAACTATATACCTTCCTCTATGTGAATCTGAAACTAGTAGAGTCATGATAATTAGTATATAAATTCTCTCTCAATACACCATCTAACATCACATCAATATATTACTCATTTCTTAGGAGTCACTACATTCACAATATCTACACAAAAGAGTATATTATGACTAATACCTTGGCTCTACTTAGCCACACACACCCACCCATTTTTATTTTCGAAATCTTAAACCATTTATTTTCATAATCTTAAACAAGGTCATCCCCTTCTCATATGAATTTAACTCATCATGGCATATGAATTTCAGTGAATTTAACTCATCATACCATGGCATATGAATTTAAGTCATCATATTGTAAATTTTTCAAGACACTCCTTTGCCTCTAACATATACCCAACTTGGTCTTCACCTCTATAGTAATCAAATCAATGACTTCATTATATGTGAGATTCCTCAAATAATGGTACTTTACCTTTCTATGCTTGCTTTGTCCATGTAACACATGATTTTTGTTAAGTTTGATTGTTGAACTATTATCATAGTAAGTTATTGTTGGCCTTTGTTGTAATATGGGAAGTTCTTCAAGTATCTTCCTAAACCAAACAGTTTGACATGCACATGTTGTTACAAACACAAACTCTATTCTACATAGTCGAATCAAATTAATATGCAATTAAGTGCAATATAAGCTAGGAAGTGATTCTTAGGTCATCTCTTAATGACCAAATATTGGTTCAGTCATTAGATCAAATACTTGGTGGGGGGTTTTGTGAAGAGTTTTGTGACTTGAAATGAACTAAACTAAAACACGAATTCAAGATAGATTAAAAACGATTGGTCACTAACTCAATTATAATGCTTCCAATCATATATTAGCAACAAATACTCATTCCCCTACTCTATAATCCAACATGAATTAACCAACTAAGCGAAGACCAATCATGCTTTCATAAAAGTGAATTAAGCAAACGCTTTACTCATATTCAATCAATTATGTACCATACAGTTACATCAACTAAGCGAAGATTAAACATCAGTTAAGCAATTAAGCGTATACCCAATCGCAAGGGTAAAACAGATTCAATATTGAGCCAAATCATAGCAGCAAAAACACACTTCCAACTCAAATCTCATGGAAACGATGCAATTTCGCTAATGACCAACCAAGCACACTTAAGCTAATATTGAAACGAAACCCAAACAGCAAAACAAAAATGAATTAATTCTAGAATGCAATAGCATCAAACAAAATGTAATTCTAGAATCAAAAACACAAATAAGAACGCAATTAAAATCAGAAAGCGGGAATGGAAGTGCATCTGCAGAACGAAAATGCAATTGGGGAAAAAGAAAAGCATAGAACAAAAAACGTAAATTCAAAAAAAGAATAGGAAAATGCAATTTTTATGATTTCAATTAAATGAAAACATACAGGAGCTTGAATTCCATGTTTCTCACTATTCTCACACACATAGTAGAAAAGGACTTACCTGGATCCATTGTATAGTTCTTTCCTATCAATTGTTCTCCCTTCTTTTATTCCTCTTTGCTACTTTCTTGATGATATAGAAATTGCCAATGATGTTTTTCTCTGTCAAAGTCACAGTTTTTTTTTTCTTTCTAAGAACGTTACTTTTTCTCTTTCACTTTTCAAAAACTTAACATGTCAACAGAACATTTATCCTCTTTTATGATATTTAACCAACCTTAATAAAATACCAAAATTTCCTTTATTAAAGTGAGAAGAGAGGGATTAATTTTAATAACTCTAAAATAATCCCTATAACTTTAATACATTTATATTCTAATAATCATCAAAGTAGAATCTTTACATCAAAGTTATACTTTAAATTACATGAACCAATGTTAAATATTAATATAATTCAACATTCTCCCACTTGGTTCATGTGATTACTTGAAGATCTAAAACTAAACTTTAAGTGCGCACCATTCATTAGAATTATCAAGTCATCATCCTTATATGAATTGAAGTGATCGGATCATGGCAGGAAAAGTCATGAACGACAAGATTCCTTCCATATATCACATAATCAAACCAACTCAACATAACTTTAATCAATCTTATAACTTTCATGTCTTTAAAAGACATATAACATGTTACCACAATCAATAATACATGTATATAACTTAATGTGGATAACAATAGAATAAAGAGAAACATAACTTTAATTGAATTCACAAGTGTCATGAGAGTATAAGCATATAATTATACATATCCATATAAATAGACAACATAATCATGTTAATATTGACTTATCCATAATTCTCATACTTTCAACATGGCCAACAAAATTTTTGGGCGGTATTCCTTTAGTTAACAGATTTGTTATCACCAAATCAGTACCAATATGCTCAATCAACACTTTATGTTTCTGCACTTCTTATTTGACCGACAAGTATTTCAAATACATATGTTTAGCACCCTTTAAGTACTTGTCATTTTTAGACAAGAAGACGACTGCAAAATTATCACAATATATCCTTATCAGCCTAGCAATACTGTCAATAAAGCCAAGCCTCGATACAAAGTTCCACAACCACAAAGCATGAACTGTGCCCTCAAAGCATGCCGCAAATTCAGCCTCCATGGTGGAAGTAGTAATGACTGGTTGTTTTGCACTTTTCCAAAAAATTGCTCCTCCAACTAATAGATAAACATACCCAAATGTGGATTTTCCTGAATCCACACATCCAGCATGATCTGACCTTCTATAGGTGAGCATGTATTCTTTGGTACCTTGTAAGTACCTAAGAACTTTCTTTGCAGCTTTCCAGTGATCCATTTCGGGATTACTTTGATATCGGCCTAATATTCCAATAACAAAACTAATATTTAGCCAAGTACAAGTTTGAGCATACATCAACTCCCAACCACTGATGCATAAGGAATGGACTCCATGGCCTTTCGCTCTAAATCATTCTTGGGACATTGCATTTGACTAAACTTATCCCCTTTTTGAATTGGAACTACTCCAGGAAAGCATTTTTCCATTTTGAATCTCTCTAACACTTTGTTAATATAACCTTTTTTAGACAAACTTAACAATCCATGTGACCTATCACAGAATATTTCTATTCCTATCACATAAGATGCCTGATTCATATCCTTCATTTCAAAATTGCTAGAGAGAAACTTCTTTACATCATGTAACATACCAATATTATTAGCAGCAAGAAGAACGTCGTCAACATATATAATCAATATAACAAACTTACTCCCACTGATTTTTATATATATGCACTGGTCAATGGTGTTCTCTATAAAACCATATGAAGTTATGACATCATTAAATTTTAGATACCATTGTCGGGAAGCTTGTTTCAGTCCATATATTGATATCTTCAATTTACACACCAAATTTTCGTTTCCTGTTATTGTGAAACCTTTTGGTTGGTCCATATAAACTTCCTCTTCTAAGTCATCATTATTGGATCATTAACTTGTTGTCTCTACTTGTTGTGTGATTGTGATACAACAAGAGGGATAACAATTTAAGAAGAGACATTAGGTGTAGAAACACTATCAGTATGCTCTTGAATCTCCACTATTTTTGATTCTTCACTCTCACTAAATTGTCCATTTTCAATGAACCGAGCATTTCCGAACTCAATTATTTTTGTACTATGGTTAAGGTAATAAAATTTGTATCCCTTTGATTTTTCAAGATAACTGATGAAGTAACCACTAATGGTTCTTGCATCAAGCTTCTTTTCATGTGGATTGTATAACCTTACCTCTGTTGGACAACCCCAAACATGAAGATGTCTTAAAGTGTGTTTCCTTCCCCTCCATAGTTCATAAGGAGTTTTCGAAAATGCTTTGCTAGGAACCCTATTAAGAATATATACAACAGTCTTTAATGAATACATCCACAAAGATAAAAGAATATTACTATGACTTAATATACTTCTAACCATATCCATAAGAGTATGATTTCTCCTTTCTGTTACACAATTTTGTTGTGGTGTACCAGGCATTGTATATTATGCACATATACCCTGAATTTCAAGATACTTTGCAAATGGACCTGGACATTGTCCACTCTCATCAGTTTTACCATAATATTCACCATCTCTATCATATCTCACCACTTTTATTTTTCTCTCTAATTGTCTTTCCACCTCATTTATGAACACCTCAAGAACGTTCAGTGATTGAGATTTTTCATGTAATATATATATATATATATATATATATATATATATATATATATATATATATATATATATATATATATATATATAACAATAACGTGAGAAATCATCAATAAAGGAGATAAAATATTTTTCACCACTCCAAGATTTAATGTCAAAAGGACCACAAATATCAGTGTGTATTACCTCAAGAAGTTGACTGTTTCTTGTGGTGGGATATTTGTTAGAATCGATGCAACGAAATTATTAGCGTGGAACAAACCAAGAGGGGGGTGAATTGGTTATATACTTTTATTTTTCCTTTTGATATTTTTCTCTTAATTCTTTCTTACTGAGCAGATAATTAAATGTAAATAACAGAGTAAGGGAAAGAGAAAAATTGCACAGGTGATTTTATCCTGGTTCAGATCACTAGGATCCTACGTCCATTCGCTTATCTCAAACAAGATAAACCTTTTTCACTAACACAAAACAGTTACAAATATTAGTCACACAGAAAAACAATTTGTAACAGTTTAGAAATACCACCTCTCTTGAAACCACAAGAGATGAACTTACACCTCTTTTGAATCTTCACAAAGGATGACCACCTCCTTCGAATACTTCACGAAGGATGAATTTCCTCTTCCGAACACTTCCTCAGACACACCAAGGATGAACCGGCTATTTCCTCTGTCACTGTAGCAGGACTTCACCAGCTCCACAGACACGAGTTTCACAAGTCGAACAAGAACACACAAGTCTCAATGATTTCTGAGTACTAGAGCACAAGGGAAGAGTTGTCTTTTGAGATAAAGAGTGAGCCAATTTATAGACTCAGCCTAATACCCTTCCATTCTTCGAAAACGGGCCATCTAACGCATTTAATCGATTAACATAAATATTAATCGATTAATAATGAGTACAACGGCTAGTTTTTCAAATCTGAAACCCCCAACGGCTAGTTTTTCAAATCTGAAACCCCCAACGGCTAGTGTTAATCGATTATTCTCAGGAATAATCGATTAACTAATCAATTATTAATAGCCTTAATCGATTATTACAGGGGTACTTGGGTTTTCAGAGCCAGCCTCGGTTTTAATCGATTAAAACTGGGTTTAATCGATTAAAACAGATTGTGGACGATTCTCAACAGCATATAAATATAAATTACAAGAATCAGTCCTAGTACACTTGTGAGCACTGTTACACCAACTTTGATTATTATAAAAGCTTTATAAAATACAGAGATCTTCAATTTGTCTTTAAGGATCTTGACTTGTGCAAATCTGTTCATCATCAAAACTTCATCTTTGAATTTTGCTAACAATATTTTGATAAGTTTTTTTTTGTTTACCCTTAATACAATCAATACATACATCCCAGTCATCAAAATTCAACTGAGGTAAAATTTCATTTTTTATTAACCTCAACATCCTTTCTTTAGATATGTGGCCCAATCTTTTATGCCATAAGAAAGCAGAACATTTATTTCTTGCACTACATGTTCTATCAACAACATGTCAACATTAAATAAGGATTCAGAAAAATTAACATCAAGATTTAAACGATATAAACCATCCAATAATGTACCAGAACCATAATAGTATGAAAGTTTATGCAAATGAAAAATACCATTTTCAATCCTAAAGTTAAAACTTAAATAATCCAACTTTGCAACAGAAATTAAATTCCTAGCACAACCAGGAACATAGAGACACTTTTCAAGATTCAAACAATAACTAGTGTCTAGAATTAATCTGTAAGTCCAAATTTATTTTATCTGTGCCTTCATTCTATTCCCCATATACAAATACTTTTCAGTTCCTTTTATGGGCTGGATTGAAAGGAAACCCTGCATAATATTAGAAACATTAGTGGTAGCTCCAAAATCCAACCACCAGGTATTATTAGGCACTTCAATGATATTTGCTTTAAAACTTACAGAAACATAAAAAGTACCTCTCTTTTCGAACCAAGATTTTCTTTCTGGACAATCTTTCTTGAAGTGACCCACTTTCTTGCAAAAGAAACATTTTTTTCCTTCTGGATATTGTCCTTATACACTTTTATTGGGGCTTTGTCCTTCTTATTCTTCTTTCCTGATTTTGCTTTACTAAAACTAACACCTTCATGAGTTGTGAGATGGATAGAATGATCTTTCATTTTCTTCAATCTCCCTTCCTCTTGTACTAACATGGCTTTGATTTCTTGAAAGTTCTATTTGTCCTTAAGAGTGTTATAGTTCACTTGGAACTGACCAAATTCAGGAGGAAGAGAGTTCATGATAAACTATACTAGAAAAGACTCATTCACCTTCATTCCCATTATCTTCCATCTTGCTGCTAAATTAGCCATTCCAGTTACATGGTCATGTATGGGTTGTGACCAGTCAAACATTTTGGTAGTTAGCTCACTCATAAGAGTTCCCACAATAGACTTGTTAGTTATGTCTGATTGTGAGTACTCCTTGATCATTTTCATGAATTCCTTTGTGTTTTCTGTTTTAGGCATATAAGGCTTTACATTCTATGCCATAGACACGCGCATCAAGTTTAGTGACAGCCTGTTAGACCTATGCCAAGCCTCATAAAGAGACTTCTCATCACTTGTACTGGTCTTCGTAGTGGCTACGAGCATTTCATCCATCATAATAGTCATATCCAAGTCTAACACACCTAGTTGGAACTAAATTTGTTCTGACCAATCAGCATAATTTAGCCCATTAAACTTAACCACATTGTTGCTCAAACTTGCTAAATTCATGGAAGCTGGAAATAATATACAAGCTCATATAATAATGCTTTGACAAAATTAATGGATTCAAACAGAATAACTACACTAGTCATGCATTTAAGTTCACCTTTGGATGACACTTAAACTGATAGGTAATCATATAAGTTATTCATTTAAGTTCAGCTTTGGGTGATTCTTAAACTAACAAATTTCATACAATTAAGAAACTAAAATGAATATACTTTAATAAACAATCAATCATAGTTAAGTCTATATGTATGTTATCTTTGGATATACAAACATATTTACTAAGTATATGAAATGTCTCACTTTAATGTCATCAATTATAAACAATGGTTCACCTTTGGGTAATCCATAACATCCTTTTAACAATGACTAATTAGTATATATTCATAATTTAACATCCTTATTATTATGAATAATTTTCGTAATACTTCTTTAGAAGTTTATCTCATTATGGTACACACTGTAAATACACACTTCAATGAAATTTCAAAATAATGCATCTACATTCTCCTAATGGTGTTTTTGGATTCAAAACACCATAACATGAGCAATTTAAAAAAAACAGCGAAATTACCAAAATTTTTAATTTTGATTAGAATTATAAATCACTCGAAATTCAACTTAATTGAATTTTCTTCATCCAAGTTTAATTAACAATTACATATAATTCATAAAACAAAACATTATGTCATGCGTGTTCAGCAGATGCACTTTTCTAATTAAAAGCATTCATAAGTGTAAAACCTTTAATTCACATATGCATTCCAACCATCTAACGTAACTTTCACTTTTAATTCACAACATAATTTCCTCGCAATGCACAATGACAATAACACATTCTTATTTTTGTAGAATATAATATAAGTCGCAACAAAACTGTTAGAACAAGTGTCGCAACAATAAAGTTGCTTTATGGTGACAACCAAAATTAAAATCTTGCGGCTTCTTGGATCAAATTAACGTAACAGTGAATTGAATTTTCTTTCATGCCAATCAAAAACAATTAATATCAAAGTAAAATTAAACATCTGAAAATTTAAAAATCCCTAAATTTTATAATTCAAAAACTAGGGTTTTTATAATTAAGAAAATTACCATTCATGGAGAATTATAGAATCCAGAACCTGGCTCTGATACCACTTGTAAACAATTTTTATGATTTCAATTAAATGAAAACTTACATGATCTTGAATTTCATGTTTCTCACTATTCTCACACACATAGTTGAGAATGACTTACCTGGATCTATTTTATAGTTCTTTATTGTCAATTGTTTTCCCTTCTCTTACTCTTTTTTTATCCTTTCTTAATGATATAGAAATTGCCAAGGATGTTTTTCTCTGCCAAAGTCTCAGTTTCTTTCTCTTTCTGAGAACGTTACTTTTTCTCTTTCACTTTTCAGAAACTTAACGTACGAACAGAAGTAAACATTTTTTCCTCTTTTATTATATTTAACCAACTATAATAAAATATCAAAATGCCCTTTATTGAAGTAAGAAGAGAGAGATTAATTTTAATAACTCTAAAATAATTCTTATAACTTTAATACATTTATACTCTAATAATCATCACATTAAATCAAAGTTATACTTTAAATTACATGAACCAATATTAAATATTAATATAATTCAACATGTTATAATCAGTTGTTTTTTTATTCCTTGCTCATCACAAGAATTAATAAATTCTTTTGAATTTTATTATCCACTGCGATCACTACACAATACCTTGATTGGAGTCCTTGCTTCTTTTTCAACTAGAGCTTTGAAACTTTTAAAGGATGTGAGAGCTTCAGATTTTTCATGCAATAATAAAACCAAGTTTTTCTACTAAAATCATTAATGAACGATATAAAATATCATTTACCCCCATTTGGCATCCAAGTTATGGGTGTACACAGGTCTGTATATTATTTTCCTTTTTGAAATGGTTCCCAAAGTTGTTTACTAGTGACATATTTTTCACATATTTAAGAAGTTTGTATTTGTGGAGCCTTGTGACTATATTATTTTGTTGCAATGTCTTTAAACCTCCAAAATTTAAATGTCCATACCGAAAATGCCAAAGTCAACTTCCACCTTCATTTTTTTGTAGTTAGCCAATACTCAACAAGTTTGTTCTAAAATATGGAACAAAAAGGATATAGTGTGGACAACACACATAGATACCTCCATAGTGATAAGATATTGTCTGCTTTGAGCCAAGCCTTCACTGATTTGCTTTTGGTACCACTCCAAAAGGCCTCTTACCAATGGAGATATCTTATGTGTATATAAACTCATGTTCATCTCTTATTATCCGATGTGGGACTTTGTTTGTACCCGATGTCAACACTCAATTTCGTCCGGATACGTTAAATAAAATAAAAAATGTGTGTCAGAATTTATATCTTTTTTCTCTTTATTTTTATTTTTGTTTTATCTTCATTTTAGTTTATTTTCATCCAGAATAAAAATCAAATAAAAAAATATAATCAATCTTTTCTGTTTTTTAAATTAATTTTATCTTTATTTCATCTTTTATTTTCATTTTTTGTTTTAATTAACCTTATTTTACTTTAGTTTCATTTTTTATAAAATCAAAAAAAATTATATATATACGAAATACAAAAATACATAAAATACAAAAATATATAAAAAATAAAAAAAAAGGGATGCCACGGTGTTTTCCTAATCTTTGCAGAGAAGATGCCTTCCCCCCTCACATGGCATGCCACGTCCTCCATATTTTTCTTTATTCAACAAAGTTTCATTCCACATGATCACGGCATGGGCAGCTGCACTTTGAGTCCAACTGAATGTTGGTATTGCACGTGAAAGAGACCGGCAGCCACCTACATGGGAATTCATTTTTAAATGGATAAAAGAAGAGCACTAAGGGCCGTCCCAGCTCCAGAAGAAATTATTCTGAGTTTTGAATTGATTAGTTGCTGCCATACAAAGTCTAGCATGCGTTTGCTGTCACGGTTCGGCACCAATTGAAGTAAAAGCAAATGGGTTGTTTTTGTAAAAAAGGAGGCACGGAACTAGGGGGCTGTTACATGACGTGGAAGAGCAAAAGAACAGTTGATCATAGATATATATAACTTCCACGTGAATTGTTGCATAAAAAAAAGGGAGGAGAATATTTTGCTGGCATTTCCACCTGGGTTTGTCTCCCACGAGCCCCATCTGGCACCTGTACTGATTCCGTCTGGCAACTGAAACGCGTGCAACGCCCTGCCTCCCACTCACCTGGGGATCCCACTTACCTCCAGCGTCATCACCTCTGCGTTTGGATGATCACTCCCCAACCACATACCCTGCCAGGGCTATTTTTTCTTCACCAGCTCATCACCCTCAGGGGGATCTAGATACCACTTCCTATCATCATCCCTCTCAGGTTCATCTCTAACACCTGTCACCTCACGGCCGCTACCTAGCTTCAAACTATCACCTCCGACACTCCATTACTGCCAACACTTCATACCGACAGGACCATCATCTCCACGCCTTATACACGGACCTCACCACAATCCCATTCCCACCACTCAACTTCCACTAATGATTTCCCCCACCGTATCAAACTCCACTATCCTCACTTCCCACCATCCTTCAATGGAAGCTTGCCAACAACTCACAGTCAGTCTTTTCATCTTCTCCATTTTCATCTCCGACGCCCACGGTTCCCCACATCTATCATCTTCATTTTTCTTTTTAGCCTCTTCCCACCCATAAAAAACCTCAACCTTTGACTCCCCTCACCCTCAACCTTTCATCGACACAAAACCACCAAAAAACAGAGACCATTATACTCGCACTAGCCACCACTGATCTCAATCTCTCTGCTCTTAAAATCTATCCCATTCGGTCAGCATGAACTGGGCACTCACCTCCAGCTCCAACCACGATCCATCAACCACCGAGAAAGAGTTCCAGCAAGTAGCTCCCATCCAAGCTTGAAAGAAGACTCACGGCCTGGAAGAAACTCTCCACCCTTTGCAACTTCCAGAAGCCGGTGCAGCAACTTTCATGCATGCAAGCTGTCCAGGAGCACATCAATATCATCATCTTCATCTGGGGACCCCACGGCCATACCCCTTTTCTTCCTCATTCTCACGGACACCGTCACTGCCAACAACGGAGACCACTACAACACTCCACATTCAGAGGGAGGAACACCTTATCGAGAAAGGCAAGCCAGCCACGAGGAAGAAGAAGACATCGGACGCACGGGATTAGCAAAGAGTGAACCAAGCTTCAAGAGGTAAGTAATGCATTCCACTCCTTGTTCTACTGAGTTTGGTTACTTGTCCTCGAGTATGTTGGTTACGTTGCCCTTGAACGTTGTCTCTCTGTTATGTTGTTGCTAAGTTTGCATGGGTTGAGTTTGCATGTGTTACTGTTAAATAGATGCTGGTGTGAACATTTGTACATGTCTGTTGTTACCAAATGAGCATCACACCCAACCATCTTGGTACCCACGACCACCGTTAGCACATCGCGACCGCTACCTCTTCTTCACCCATCATCTCTGAATTGGACCTCACCATTCATCTCCATCCTTACCCGTAATCACCTCCAACTTCCGTTCCTCCATTCCATTCTCCTCCACCCCTCGCCTCATCATTCTCAACCACACTCCCCTCACTTCCTACACCATTATCATTCACTCTCACACAGCTCTGAGAATTCAACTCTCCACCCCTCACACTACTCACCTGTATTCACTGGAAACCATCAAGTACCATCCCAACACCCACCTGCAAACCAACACAACTTCCATTCCTCCATTCACTCAAGGGAACTGTACCCTCCACAGCTGTCGGCGTCACGAATGGGAACGGATCCGGTGGTGTTTGGGTTTGACGACGATGTCTAGATCGGCTCCTGGCGCGGCGTGGAGGCGAGAAAGAGAGAAAGTGGTGACCCGCGGTCAGCAGCGGTTGCGGTGGCTGTTTCGAAGCAGTAGCGGGGCTGTGATTCGTCCAATTAGAGAAAGTGATCCTGGATTTGAGTTGAGTTAACTGTGAATGTAAAATGAGTATGAATTTGGGAAACCCCTATTTTCTGAATAGGACTCTTTGGACCTAAACCTTCGAGCAGCGTCCCCTCTTCCTGGCACCCGCAAATTTCCCTTATACACTCCCAGGACTTAAGCCCATGTGTTCCTACCAATAATAAAAAAGAGAAGAAATGGGCCTCGCGGGCCTACATTCATCTATGGCACCCCAATTTCATCCTCGCACCCGTGGAATACATCAAGTTGAAGAAAAGAGTATTAGCCCGAACAAATGAACCTCAACTTTACCCCGCGTCTCTGGTTTTTGATCTCTACACCCCTTAGTTTTGTTGGGCTGTTTCTCTTGCTTCATTTTTATGCTTTTGTTTCTTTATTTTTATTAGTATTTGTTTGGTTATTGGTTTTTACTGTGTGTAACCCCTTGTATAATAACCCCCACCCCTTTTGCTTCATTTATATCTATTAGATTTGTTTTCACATAAAAATTACAAAAAAAAGTAAGAAAAAGATAAAATTCTAAAAATTCTAAATATTTTATAATACGTTTTAAAGGTTTAGGCACATGTGTGATCGCACGCATCGTCCTTGTGCTAAAAACCTTTTCTCTCTTTTAAATAAAATTACAAAAATATGTTTTAAAGGTTTAGGCACATGTGTGATCGCACGCATCGTCCTTGTGCTAAAAACCTTTTCTCTCTTTTAAAAAAATCTCAAAAATATGTTCCAAAGGTTTAGGCACATGTGTGATCGCACGCATCGTCCTTATGCTAAAAACCTTTTCTCTCTTTTAAATAATCTCAAAAATATGTTCCAAAGGTTTAGGCACATGTGTGATCGCACGCATCGTCCTTGTGCTAAAAACCTTTTCTCTCTTTTAAATAAAATTACAAAAAAATATGTTTTAAAGGTTTAGGCACATGTGTGATCACACGCATCGTCCTTGTGCTAAAAACCTTTTCATTCTCCTAAATAATAAAAAATACCAAAAAATGTAAAATCCTCAAAAATTAAAAACATTTATCATTCAAAATTACAACAGTATCGCCTTGCCAGAACTACGTAATCCTTGATTCTCCATCAAAAGTGGAGATACGTAGGAGCAAGGCTAGTCCTTGTCAGGTTCATTTCCCAAAAATCCAAATTATCCATAACAAGTTTCCAAGCAATTTCCAAACAATTTCTTCAAACAGTTTTCAAAAAGAACTACGTAACCCTGATTTCTCATTTTTGAATGAGAATACGTAGGACCAAGGTCAATCCTTGTCGGGCCCAAAAAACTAAAAAATATATTTTGTTTATTTAGAAATTTATTTTAGGGGATAGTTAAACATTTTGAAACCACATCACATTCGCGCATTTAGTTAAAGGTACTGCCTTCGGGCAGGCGCCGTAGGGTGCTAATACCTTCCCTACGCGTAACCGACTCCCGAACCCAGAATCTGGTTTTCATGGACCGTGTCTTATTATTTTATGGTTTTTCCGTAGTTTCCCAGAATAAACTATGGTGGCGACTCCAAATCTCTTTTCTCAAAAACTTTTATCTATTTTCCATGGATCGTCGTCCCGTCGCGATTCCGGTTGCGACAGATGGCGACTCCGCTGGGGATCCCGCCAGAGAGTCAGGCCGTTTAATTAGATGTGTGAATTCAATGTGGTTTTCTTTTTTTTTTTCTTTGTGTTTTTTTCCCTTTCTTTTTCTTTATTTTTGTTTGATGTTTGGCATAATTGTATGTGCGTTTGTTTTGATTATATTGAACCCTAGGATAGAAAACATGTTATATCTGCTTGGGAATCTTCTGGTTGTTTTGCAGGTGAGGGTTTGGGGTGTACAATTGCATTCTCCCTTCACACACACACAATATGCATATCATGAGTGAGGCCCTATACCCGGGTCTGAGCGCAACTTAGAAATAGAGGGGTTGTGTAGCGGTGTCATTTGGGACATACTTCCTATTTGGCTATCGTGAGAACCCCAGCTAGAGTCTGTTCTCTTCATTTGTGTCTCCACATCTAGTTGATTACTCTGACTGTTGTGGAGAAACAGTGAAAAGAGCCATAGCTCTGGTGGCCTGATTTAAGCATTAGGAAGCTACCCTTGTGAGTGCATATATTTGGCCTTAGAACTTTAGCCATTCTATCCTCAACTAGGGCACAAAGGGAGAAATGTGTACTGCTCCCTCACCTTATTTGTTCTTTTTTGAAAAAAATGACATCGCATTTTCATGCTACGCATGCATTGGTGTTGTGGGTCATGTTTTACTTCTTTGTGTTATGCATCATGTTCATACGTCATTTGGTGACATGCTGGTGTTAGGGGAAATCACAGGTGTTCATTTGATCTACTACAAGATGGAAGTTGATACAAGATCTGGTGCTACACAACAGACAGATTCTATCATTTTAAGAAAGAAACCTCGCCTGAGGGTTCATGGGGGGAATCTGACAGGACTGATAAGCTTAGGAAAACGGCTAACGACCATAAAAAGAGAAACTTTCAAGAAGAAATATGGAAACCTATTGGGCCTAATGGAAATGGAGGTACAGTTGCCTGCTATCACAGCCCTTGCGCAGTATTATGACTCCCCGCTAAGATGCTTCACCTTTCAAGATTTCCAACTAGCACCGACCATAGAAGAGTTTGAGCATATCCTTGGTTTACCACTGGAGGGTACCACGCCGTATCAGCACTTAGAGCATCACTCTTCTATCTCGACTATTGCTGCCCTAATGAAATTACATCCCCAGGAACTTGAAGATAGGTGGGTAACGAGGCATCAAGAGCGTGGGCTGACACAGGGATATCTGGAACAGTACCTGCAGCATCTGGCTGATAAAGGAGAATGGGAGACTTTTATGGATGTGCTAGCTCTCACCGTGTATGGCATTGTTTTATTCCCTAAAATAGAAGACTTTGTGGATTATACCGCAATAGATGTCTTCGTGGCGAGAAAGACGAGATTGGAGAATCCTGTAACGGCAGTCCTTGCTGAGGTTTATGGGACCATGAGTTTTTGTCACGAAAGGAAGGGTAAGAAAATCCTTTGTTGTCTGCCAGCATTGTACGCTTGGATGGCTACACGTTTGTTTAGAGGCACGGTCAATGTCGAACGTCCTTTGCAAGATTTGTCAGGTCAGGGGCTTACGAATAGAGGAGGAAATGAGTGGGCCTGTTTTTTTGCTAGTTTGAATGGAGGAAAAATAAAATGGCGTCTTCCTTGGCTTGAAATTAAACAACCTATCCAACATTGCGGCCGTTTTCCCAATGTACCTCTCATAGGGGCTCGGTATGGCATCAATTACAACCCTCTGTTGGTTCAAAGACAATTCGGGCATCCCATGAAAGGGGCACCTTCACCGGACTATCTCACGACATTTTTCATCTACTATGAAGATGGGCATTGCACTGAAATGTTAAGGAAAGTTAGAAGCGCTTGGGAAAGCATTGTGCGAGCGGAAAAGGATTTAAGGTTGGGAGTGATGGACGACAGGGTTAGTTATCACACCTGGATCCGGGAAAGGGTAAAGGAAGTCAAACTGCCTTTCAAGCCTATCTGTGATCAGCCAGCTAATGAAGAGCGATCCCAAGAACCAGAGAGCGAAGAGGTGAAGCAGTTGAAGATAGAAATGGAGAAACTAAGGGAGAAAAACGCTAGGATGGAAGAGGAATTACAAACTGTGCGCAACGATTTTGTTGATATGAGGAATGATAAAGAAGAAAAAACACTGGCCTATGAAGAAATTGTCAGAAGTCAGAAAGCCGAAAGAGATTATACATTCCGATTGAAACAAGACCTCGCAGCCGCAAGCAAAGAGCTGGCCATGAGAGTGAAGGAGAAGAACGCAGCATTAGAAGAGGGAAAACAATGGAGGCTCCTCTACGAAGAGGCTAAAAGAGATAAGCGAGAGGCTCTGAAGAGACTAAGAGAAGCGCAGGTTCAAGTAGAAAAGGCGGGGCACGACATGAAGGAAATGGCCTTGTCTTTTGAGACAGATATGAACCAAGAGCGTTGGAAGCTAGCAGAGGCAGAAAAAGAGCATCGCATCATGATAAAACAAATGGAGGAGTACATTAAGGAGCAAGAGGAACGGTGGAGGTCAATGGAGTTTGAAGAGGGGCATCATGCCTTGTTAAAACAAATGAAAGACCACATCGTAGTGCAGGAAGAGGTTGTGAAGCATTGGAAGGGAAGTTTTGCCCAATTGGCTATGTTGGCCAACGGAGCGATTGAAGACATCCCCAAGATGGTGTTGGACGCCGAAGCCATGACCCACTTTTGTAATCCGCCTCACGAAATAATGCTTTTTATTAACCATTGTAAATGGCTAGTAGGCGAAATGAAAGCCTTCATTGCTCAAGCTAGAAAATGACTCGTGTCTTGTTAGATTTTCTCTATATGAAAGACGTGAGATGTGTTGTATGTATCAACTTGTATCAATTTCCATCATTAACGTTGTCGTGATCTTATGATTTCCACCTATCACTAGCATGCATCGAATTTTTTCCTTTTCTTCTTTCTTTCCTTTTTGCTTGGCACATTTTCATCTAACTTAAGTTAATAATAAAGCAGTAAAAAAAAAACGGCCAACTTTCCACGACATCCCTACAGGACTCGAGCCAATTCAAGGATCATGGAAAGCTGGGAAGAGTCACAAGAATCCATCAAAGCTGAAATGAGCCAGTTGAAAGACCAAGTTGGCCAAATCTTGGTTGCCCTTGAATCCCTGAAGGCTACTGGAGAGTCTTCATCTACACTGGTTGGCGGAAATACCCATTTTTATCCCCCGTTATTCAACACTATGAGCCAATCGATTCCTTTCCCGTTGTATGGGTTACCCCAGGGATATACTCCTCCAGTAGGAGAATATTCGGAAGGGGAGCATGCATCGTTTCCCATTCCCACAACTATTGATGTCCCGCCAATCACCACTCATGAGCCTATCTCTGTGGCAGCTCCCTTGGTAAGTACTCAAACGAACGAAGCAATTACAGTTGAAGGAACACGAGTGACTACGGTACCGCATATGGTGGTTAACCACGATTCTTCAGCAAGAGCCGCATCACGAACCACGGCGCATGCGGGAACCAACATCTTTAACGGAGCTAAAAATAGACTAGAGATCCTGGAGGAAAAAATGAGGGCTATTGAGGGGATGAAAAATTATGGGTTCGGAAATGTTGCAAGACTAAGCTTGGTTCCTGGAGTAAAAATACCGTATAAGTTCAAGGCGCCGGAATTCGAGAAGTACAAGGGTGATACATGCCCTAAAAACCATCTGGCCATGTATTG
The DNA here is from genome assembly GCA_034642375.1 of Vigna nakashimae. Classification (NCBI taxonomy): domain Eukaryota; kingdom Viridiplantae; phylum Streptophyta; class Magnoliopsida; order Fabales; family Fabaceae; genus Vigna; species Vigna nakashimae. The sequence continues at coordinate 20,178,620 of CM067759.1, forward strand.
CAGAAAAATGGCTGCGTATGCCTATGACGACCAGTTACTTATCCATGTTTTCCAAGACAGTCTAGTTGGGACAGCATTAAATTGGTATACTCACTTAGAGCCATCTCGGATCCATTGTTGGGCAGATTTGGCCGACGCCTTTGTAAAACGGTATATATACAACACACATGTAGCACCAGACCGTCTGCAACTACAGAATATGGGGAAGAAAGACAATGAAACCTTCAAGGAATATGCCCAACGTTGGAGAGAATTGGCCACACAAGTGGAGCCGCCTTTGTTTGAAAAAGAAATGGTGGCGATGTTCGTAAATACGCTTCAGCCACCATTTTATGAATATATGGTGGGGAATGTGTCCGCCAATTTCGCTGACGTCGTCATAATTGGCGAGAGGATAGAGATTGGGGTGAAGAGCGGGAAGATTGCAGGCGGTCCATCTACGATGGAGAACTCTAAAAAGAAGCCTTCTTTCAATCCAGGAAAGAAAAAAGAGGGAGATGTGCATGCGACATTGGCAATGCCTGTATGGAGAGGTCAGGCTCCTATTCACAATTATAAACCATACTTGGGCCAACCTCCATATTCAGCCAATGCGGCTTTTGCTCATCCAATCAGGCCTCAACAACAACAAGGATTCTACCAATCACAGCCCGTCACAAGCAATGCTTGGAGGACTGGGCCAAGTGCAAGTCCAAATCCGAATGCAGGTCAAGGCGGTTATCCGGAAAGAACCCAGGAAAGAAACTTTGTCCACTTCACCCCCATCCCCATGACTTACACTGAATTATTACCTCACCTCGTCAAAAGGGGTCTGGTTGCTATATGTCCGATGATACCCCTACAGCCTCCATACCCTAGGGGTTACGATGCAGATGCCAAGTGTAGTTATCATGGGGAAGGTGTGGGTCACTCAACTGAAAGGTGTATGGCTTTCAAACATAAAGTGCAGGCCCTGATTAACGCTGGGTGGTTGAAATTTCAAGAAGATAAACCTAGCATTGATACTAATCCGTTATCCGGACATGGTAATGCCTCGACAAATGCCATTGAAGTTAAGAAGCATGAACTGATAAGGGATGCAAGTAAGATCCGAAGTTCCAGAAGGTTTATTTTCAAGGAATTATTAAAGTCGGGATTTTTAAACGGGGCTTATGATTTGGGAAGAGCATGTGGACTCCATCCATGCATGGAACACTCCATCGAGGAATGTGTTGAATTCGAAAAGTTTCTACAAGATCTGCTTGATAGGAATTTGATGCAAGTGTGCTATGAAGACAAGGATGAGGAGGTGTTTGCACAAACTAGTATGGAGCCAGATGTAACTTTGCCAGAGCCGTTGATAATCCGTTTCACTAGAACCACCCCTACACCAGTAATTCAAGGAAGATCGCCCGTTGTCATCCATACACCTGTTCCTTTTCCTTACAAAAGCGAGAAAGCTGTCCCTTGGAGGTATGGGACACATGTAGTCGACGAAGGACAGTGCGTTGAAAGCTATTTCTCTAGCCAGAATCCAGTTGTTGAAAATATATCAGGCATCGGCGGAATGACAAGGAGTGGTCGAATCTTCTCGCCACCAAACTTGATGAAAAGAGGAACTGGCAATAATGAAACACCGATGGACGCAAATACTAAGGAGCGTTCAAAAGGAAAGGGCGCGCAGGTAGAGGAGACCCCTGACAAGGCGAACAAGAAAGAAATCTCTAAGGAAGAGGCTTGCGAATTTTTGAAATTCATACAACAAAGTGAGTACAAAGTGGTGGAACAATTGAATCGTACGCCTGCTCGGATCTCCCTGTTAGAGTTACTCATGCACTCGGTCTCCCATAGAAAACTGTTGATGAAGGTACTGAGTGACGCCCATGTAGAACAAGGTATTTCCCTGGAAAGTTTCGAGGGCATTGCCAGCAACATCACTGCTAATAATTATCTCACCTTTACCGATGAGGAAATACCTGAGGAGGGGAGGGGGCATAACAAGGCTCTCCATGTTTCCGTGAAATGCCTGGACTACGTCATAGCACGCGTATTGGTAGACAACGGCTCCTCCCTAAATGTCATGTCCAAAACGACATTAGATAAGCTACCTTGTGACGGAGTACACATGAAGCCAAGCTTTATGATTGTGAGAGCATTTGACGGTAGCAAGAGAGAAGTTATGGGAGAAATAGAATTGCCGGTCCAAATTGGCCCATGTGTTTTTCAAATAACTTTCCAGGTCATGGATATCCTCCCAGCCTATAGCTGTTTGTTAGGCCGCCCATGGATCCATTCAGCGGGGGTTGTGCCCTCCACATTGCACCAAAAACTGAAATATATCATGGGAGATAAGTTGGTCATAGTTTCTGGAGAAGAGGATCTCCTTGTGAGTGGCCCATCCTCCACCCGTTACATAGAAGCAGCCGAGGAAGCTCTGGAAACAGCTTTTCAATCATTAGAAATTGTGGGAAACACCTATGTTGAGCCATTTCCTATGAACCCAAATTTATCATGCACCTCTATCATGATGGCCAAGGTCATGCTCAAAGAAGGGTATAAGTACGGGAATGGTTTAGGCAAGTATGGACAAGGACGTACATTCCCATTGGAGGTGATTGGGAACAAAAACAGATATGGCCTGGGGTACAAGCCCAGCAAGGACGATAAGAAGAGGTTGGTTGAGGAAAGGAAGGAGCGCAATCTGGCTCGAATGGGGAAACGGGAACCAAGGGCGAGAAAAATCCACATTTGTGGTATCCAAGAGAGTTTTCGTAGTGCTGGATGGGTGCACACTAGCCATGTAGCGGTCGTGGAAGTGGAAGCTAGACCTGGAAGCTCAAACTTCGTGTGGGTTTGCTCCCCAGAGGCACAGCTCAACAATTGGAAGACTTTGGATCTACCCGTGATGTTTAAATCAAATGAAATGTAATTGCTTTACCCGGAGCTTTAGAATTCAAGATTTACGGGTTGACGTTTTATTTTTGGTGTGATAATTGAATCGTGTTCATTCTCATTTCTATCATCATTTAGCCTTTTTCATCGTTCTTCCTGTTTATTTATTCCTTTTCGCAAACTTAAATAATGCAGATATGACAATGAATGTTTTGAAAATAATAATGTCAATATCCCTAAGTGGGAGCATCCTGTCATTAATACGGAAGATGATCCGGAAGATGATCTGGAACCCTCTCCAGAACTTTTGAGATTGGTGGAACAAGAGTCTAAAGAGATAAAACCCCATCAGGAGGAGATCGAAATACTCAACTTGGGAGAGAAGGATGAGATAAAGGAAGTGAAAATCGGTACTAGTATGAAAACGGGAGTGAGAGAAAGATTGCGTGCCCTATTGAAGGAGTTCAAAGATGTGTTCGCATGGTCTTACAATGACATGCCCGGTCTGGATACCGATATTGTGCAGCATAGGCTCCCACTCAAGCCAGAATGCCCTCCAGTCAAGCAAAAACTAAGAAGAATGAAGCCGGAAATGTCCTTAAAAATTAAAGGAGAGGTCCAAAAGCAATTTGACGCAGGATTTCTGGCTGTGGCAAAATACCCACAATGGGTGGCAAATATTGTACCAGTACCTAAGAAAGATGGGAAGGTTCGAATGTGCGTCGACTATCGTGATTTGAATCGTGCAAGTCCGAAGGATAACTTTCCGTTACCACACATCGACACTTTAGTTGACAATACAGCTAAGTATTCGCTATTTTCGTTCATGGATGGTTTCTCGGGGTATAATCAGATTAAGATGGCGCCTGAGGACATGGAAAAGACGACCTTCATCACGTTGTGGGGGACCTTTTGTTATAAGGTGATGTCTTTTGGGCTCAAGAATGCCGGGGCAACATATCAAAGGGAGATGGTGACACTTTTTCATGATATGATGCACAAGGAGATCGAGGTTTATGTGGATGACATGATTGCAAAGTCTGAATCGGAAGAAAAGCACATTCTCAACTTGAGGAAGTTATTTGAAAGACTTAGGAAGTTTAAATTAAGGTTAAACCCTGCTAAATGCACGTTCGGAGTAAAATCTGGAAAATTGCTAGGCTTTATTGTAAGTCTAAAGGGAATAGAAGTGGATCCTGACAAGGTGCAAGCGATAGCAGAAATGCCCGCCCCTAGGATGGAAAAGGAGGTTCGAGGTTTCCTGGGAAGATTGAACTACATTGCTAGATTCATCTCCCAATTAACAGCCACTTGTGAACCGATATTCAAGTTATTGCGTAAGAATCAGGCTTTGGTTTGGAATGGGGATTGTCAGGCTGCTTTTGAAAAGATTAAGCAATATCTACAAAAACCTCCGGTGTTGCGTCCGCCTGAGCCAGGAAGACCACTCCTTTTGTATTTGACTGTGTTGGATGAATCAATGGGTTGTGTATTAGGTCAGCACGATGAAGAGGGGAAAATAGAGCATGCTATATATTATTTAAGCAAGAAGTTCACAGAATGTGAACAACGATATTCATCATTAGAGCGAACTTGTTGCGCGTTGGCATGGGCTGCTCATCGCTTGAGACAGTATATGTTAAGTCACACTACTTGGTTAATATCTAAGATGGACCCCATCAAGTATATTTTTGAAAAGCCCGCTCTCACTGGAAGGATAGCTCGGTGGCAGGTGTTATTGTCAGAATATGACATCGTATACGTCACTCAGAAATCCGTTAAAGGTAGTGCGTTAGCAGAATACCTGGCTCATCAACCCATCAGCGATTATCAGCCAATGCAACCTGAGTTTCCTGATGAAGATATCACGGCTCTATTCGAAGAAAGCAGAAAAAACCAAGACGAAAAAACATGGATATTATTGTTCGATGGAGCCTCAAATGTAATGGGGCATGGCATTGGAGCAGTTCTTATCTCTCCAGATAAGCAGTACATGCCAATGACATCAAGGCTGTGTTTTAATTGCACCAATAACATTGCAGAATATGAGGCATGCGCTATGGGTATTCGGGCGGCAATAGAATCCAAAGTAAAAATTCTCGACGTATATGGAGATTCAGCTTTAGTCATCAACCAGTTGAAGGGAGAGTGGGAAACAAGGGACGCAAAATTAGTTCCTTATCAAGCTCACATCAAGGGATTAATGGAGTGTTTCGACATCATCACATTTAACCATATACCACGGGAAGATAACCAATTAGCAGACGCGTTGGCTACTTTGTCATCCATGTTTGAGGTTGACCCAAATACAGAATTACCAGTGATTGAAATGAAGAGCCATGCAGAACCAGCATATTGCCAGTTCATCAAGGAGGAGATGGATGGTAAACCTTGGTACTTTGATATCAAGCGCTATCTTAAGACCCGAGAATATCCCGAAAAAGCATCTGAAAATGATAAAAGATCGTTACGAAGGTTGGCTGGTAGTTTTATTTTAAGTGGGGACATTTTATACAAGAGAAATCATGACATGATTCTCCTCAGATGTGTAGATACAAAAGAAGCCGAATTGATATTGAAAGAAGTGCACGAAGGTACATTCGGCACCCACATGAATGGTCACTCAATGGCTAGGAAAATCTTGAGAGCTGGTTACTTCTGGTTAACCATGGAAAATGATTGTTGTACACACGTGAGGAGGTGTGAGAAATGTCAGATGCATGCAGACAATATCAATGTATCGCCCACAACTTTGAATGTGTTGTCTGCACCATGGCCATTTTCAATGTGGGGGATAGATGTTATTGGAGCTATAGAGCCAAAAGCGTCAAATGGACACCGCTTCATACTGGTCGCAATCGATTATTTCACCAAGTGGGTTGAAGCCGTTTCTTATGCCAACGTGACTAGAAAAGTGGTGACCAGATTCATAAAAAAAGAGTTGATCTGCAGATATGGGCTGCCTAACAAGATCATCACTGATAATGCCACCAACCTAAATAACCGGATGATGGCGGAATTATGTGAGGAGTTCAAAATTCATCATCTTAATTCTTCTCCTTACCGTCCAAAAATGAATGGGGCAGTAGAGGCTGCTAACAAGAATATCAAAAAAATTGTGCAAAAGATGGTTGTCACCTATAAAGATTGGCACGAAATGCTTCCCTTTGCTTTACATGGATATCGTACATCAGTACGAACGTCAACTGGTGCAACACCTTTCTCGCTGGTATATGGAATGGAAGCAGTGCTTCCATTTGAGGTGGAAATCCCATCTCTACGAATTTTATTGGAAACCCAATTGGAGGAAGCTGAGTGGGTTCAAGCTCGGTTTGACCAGCTCAATCTCATCGAAGAAAAGAGACTGACAGCGGCGTGCCACGGGCAATTGTATCAAAAAAGAATGAAAAAGGCGTTCGACAAAAAAATACACCCAAGGGAATTTCATGAAGGTGAACTGGTGTTAAAGAAGATATTGCCCATACAAAGGGATTTCAGAGGCAAATGGACCCCAAATTATGAAGGGCCATTTGTAGTAAAGAAGGCTTTCTCTGGAGGGGCACTAATCCTTACAAAGATGGACGGAGAGGAGTTACCTTTGCCAGTTAATTCGGATGTGGTAAAAAAGTTTTACGCATGATGATTCTGCGATAGGGGATGCTACTAAGGGATATTAACGTTGTTTTGTAAAAATTCTGTTATATTCTGTATTATTTCTTTCAATAAATACCCTACGATTTCATTTCAATTCTTTCGTTTTTGCCTCTCGGCACGATTCATATCACACTGAGTTTTAAAAGTAAAATAAAGGGAAATGACAATGATTAAAGCATCACGGGTATATTTCATTGAGCACAAACTCGCTACTCAAGGATGTCGTGGAAGAAAACAAATAAAAAAAGTAATAAATAAAAAATATATAAAATAATACAATAAAATAAAAAAGTGTCATCGAAATTTCAAATTGTTCAATTTGTTTTACGAGTTCATTGTTCCTCTCTTCCCATTTTCTGCATTGTCTCATACGCATAATGGTTCAAAAATATTGCTCATGAAGATCTCATTTTATTTGAAATCATTTTCCGTATTTTCTTTGTAAATAAATTTTTTTTTTTCTTTTGAACCCATTTACTCATTGTGTCATACAAATAATTGTGAGTTTTACTTCATTTCTCATCTTTCGAAGTTATTTTTCCTTATTGTAAATATTTTTTAGGTCCTCTTCTTCATTGTTTCAAAGGTTTATTTGATTCGAATCTTTGTTTAGACTAAAAAAAAACGGCCAACTTTCTACGACATCCCTAAAGGACTCGAACCAGTGGCAAAACCATGGAGAACCAAGGAAAGGTTCAAGAGGGAATGAAGGCCGATATCAACCAGTTGAAGGAACAAATGAGTCAAATCTTAGAGGCCTTGAATGCCTTACAAAGCCCTGAAGATTCGTGCGCACAATGACCACAACAAAGAATTCCAGAGATACAAACTATCCCTTCCTATGGTCGTCCCCTGAATTATACTCCATCCTCAGAAATGGACTTGAGACATCTTGACGCTCAAAAAAGTCAAAGGGGACACAGTTGAAGTAGGAAGCGAGTTTGGGGGGGGCAACCGTTTGGATGGTCCTTAGGAGAATTATTGTAAGCACTAGGAGGACAAAGCCACCTGAGTTGAATAAATCTGGTCACCATGTCATCACATCAATGTTGAGGTTGTCAGGCACAAATTTGAAGAACTGTAAAAATTGTGAAAGCCATAGAAGGTGGATGAAATGCCAAGTTTGAAAATGTTTCAAAGTTTGAATAGGCTCAGATCTGATGGTACTTCCAAAATTCAAGTTTCCAGAGTTTGAGAAATATCGGGAAAGAGCTTATCCCCAAAGCCATCTATGGCAAGAAAATAATGGTTCATGCATGTGATGAAAAGTTATTAATTCTTCTGTTCTGAGAGATGGGCTGGCATTGCCTCTAATGGGAGTACTCATCTCGAACCTTGATGCATCGGCCTAGGGAGAATCTGGTGGATGGTTTTCTTGAGACAGTGCAAATATAACATGGATGAAACATCTCATAGAGCATGATAGAGAAGGAGTATGAATTATTCAAAGAATATGCCCAAGGTAGAGAGAAATTTTCTTCTCAAGTAGAACCACCTCTGAGCAACAAGAAGGTCACTATTGTACTCTACAACCATCATGAACACATGATAAGCAATGAGAGGTTGAAGGTGGAAGAGTCTCTAATAGGGTGCGGAGCTGAACCAAAGTACAGAAACGCTCGACACAAGCACACGGACAATCACCCTATGGACGACAGAGAGTACTTCACTAAGAACACAAGTGGACGCTCGTCCACAAAGAAGAACTGGACGTTCGTCCTATGAAGTGGACGCTCGTCCTTCAGCTAGAAGTGGACGCTCGTCCAAAATGAGGCAGCCGTTCGTCCAACCAATGAAAAAGAACGCTCGTCCTTCAGCTAGCAGATGACGCTCGTCCAAGAAGCGGACGCTCGTCCAAAGTTAGGCAGTCGTTCGTCCAAACTGAAGTGAACGCTCGTGCAGTCCAGCACAGAGAAGCGGACGTTCGTCCACCAACTGAAGAACTGGACGTTCGTCCTGTGAAGTGGACGTTCGTCCCATGAAGTGGACGCTCGTCCTTCAGCTAGAAGTGGACGCTCGTCCAAAATGAGGCAGCCGCTCGTCCAACCAATGAAAGCGAACGCTCGTCCAACTAATGAAAGCGAACGCTCGTCCTTCAGCTAGCAGATGACGCTCGTTTAAAAAGCGGACGCTCGTCCAAAGTTAGGCAGTCGTTCGTCCAAACTGAAGTGAACGCTCGTGCAGTCCAGCACAGAGAAGCGGACGTTCGTCCACCAACTGAAGAAGTGGACGCTCGTCCAGCACATTGAGGTGGATGCTCGTCCAATACAGAGAATTGGACGCTCAAGTGGATAGGAGGACGTTCGTCCGGCAAAAGGAATTTGACGCTCGTCCAACAAAGAGAATTGGACGCTCGTGCAATTGGGAGAAGAGGACGTTCGTCCACAAACTGAAGAAATGGACGTTCGTCCAGCACACACAATTGGACGCTCGTCCGGAAAACTGAGTTGAACGCTCGTCCAAGAAGTTAACGCTCGTCCATAATGGAAGTGGACGCTCGTCCTGCACGTGATCATCTAGGGCGTTCGTCCTATAAGTGGACGCTCGTCCTTCAGGCTGAAACGGACGCTCGCTCGAGCACAAATGGACGCTCGTCCAAGCGAAATAGACGCTCGTCCAAGCTGAATTTGACTCGCCTCTAACGCGCTCGTCCATCCGAACAGAAGTGGACGCTCCGCCTGCCTTTAGAAGAGAACTCTCATTGACGAGATGGAAGAGGATGCTCGTTCTCCAATGAGAAGATGATGTTCCTCGAGAAAAGCGCTCAATTGACGCTCGTCAAGATATCGGTCCGATAAGATTTCAGTGAATTCTCGTGTGCGATTTTCCAGAAAGCTTCAAGCCCGGGCGCGAATGAGAAGGTGTCAGGCATGACGTTTGCAGATGTATCTATTTAACTTCAAAACGCGAAGGAAAAACGGGTCTTTTGGATCATTAGAGGCGCAAATTTCATGAGAAAGATAAAGAGAAGAGCTAATTCACATTTTACTGCCTATCCTCAAATGTCGTATTGAGGAGGTTGCCAACTTCACTCCAATCCCTATGACCTATGCAGAGTTACTGCTAAATCTTCTCCGCAGTAACCTCATAGAGGTTTGTCCAACTAGGCCTACACGACCTCCGTACCCAATACATAAATGCGAGGTGTGATTATCATCGAGGAGCGCGTGGACACTCAACAGAAGCATGCAAGGCTTTCAAACATAAAATGCAATCTTTGATCAATTCAGGATTTTTTTAAAAAAAAGTTTGAAGAATGTCATTTGAGCGTCGTGGCGAGGCGTGAGTTTGCCTCTGCAAATGCCATGGACAAATAAAGAGGACCCTAGTACTATCTGGGAAAGCGTGGGTTATTGTAAAAGGCGACATTGATGTCGTTTTTGCTCATGTTTTGGGATTGTTTTGCTATGAGGGCTATGTGCATTGATATCATATTTCAATCCATCACTCTTAAGGTGAATTTTTCATTACGAGGAATCCTCAAGATTTACTGGGAATCGTATCCTAATAAGGTGTCGTGGAGAATGAAAACCGCAAAGAAAAAATCAAAACAAATTTTTTAGGTCACTTGTCTTTCTTGCAAATTGCCGAACCCTTGTTCTTTTTCATACAATTAATTTTGAGTTTTACTTTAGATCTCATTTTTCGAAATTAATTTTCATTATTTTCCTTAGTTGTAAATATTTTTTAAGCCTTTCTTCATTTCATTACGTACAAGTAATTGATTGGAAATGTTAGACTAAGTGTGTCAAAAATCATAAAGGGCTATTTTATTTCATCAAGTGAGCAAACTTTACAGAAGAAAAAGGTTTGAACAGAGAGACTAATTTGAATACAAAGCCAAAATACAAAAAAAAACAGGGATACACAATTTTAGATCTAACAAAAAAAATAAAAAAAAAACGCAAGGTTACTTCACCTTACACAAAAAAAAAAAAACACACATAAGAGCAATAATAGTAAGGGTGTGCAGTGGTCGATCGCGGACGATCGTTAAGGTTACCGTCCAGGAAATAAACAAAAATTGAAAGCACAAAAAAACTTAAGTGTCCATATTACAGTCCTTATTCTGGCCACACTCGGCCCACAAAAACATGCAAAAAAAAAAAAATGTTTTCAGCGAAAAAAGAATTCTCGAGCTGGTTGTGGTGGTCTAAGGGAAAGCTCCGTTGAGGGACCTCTGGTACGAAAGGTCGTGGACGGAGGCGGAGGAATCTCTGTTTCTCCATCGATTATGATGGGAATGGGGAAGAGGTCCAGAAGCTTCGGGGCCTTCATGATTACCCAACCGGGTTCTCCAAAAAAAAATAAAAATAAAAAAAATAATAATAAATAAATAATTGTGCCAAAAGAGGGGAGAGTGAGAGAAATGAAAAGACAAGGATGAAGTTAGGGTTTTACCATACATGTACAGAGGTAGTAGAGAAAAGAGGGTGCCGGTGGGATCCAATTCTGCTTGCCAACGTCTTACTCTATTCCCATGATTGCTAAACCAGCACTGGACGTTGTACTCCCCCGCTTCTCCAAATGCCCTGATTCGAGTAGTGATCTCAAAAATCTGAGCTCGACTTGGGTGAGTGACTCCGTAATTGTAAATGTTGGTCATTATCCTGATTTGGTCTTCTGTCGGACGCCACTTTGGGCAGGTCGGTCTCTCCATTTCCATTTCCTTCTCATCCATTTCCCTAATTCGTCTAAATAAATAATAAATAAAAAACAACAAAATAAACCATAAATAACAAAAATACTATGTTCATAGTCTAATGTCTTCTTCCATTGTTTTTCTTTTAAGTTAATTTTTTTCTTTGTATTGGGTCTTTCGAGTCTCGTTGTCCAGTTTGTGATCTGTTTCATGGTCCTCGCAAAGGTTCCTAAACGGATCTACGTCCAGATTGTCCATGTCCATGTCCTTGTGCTCATACGAGTATTTTTCTTTTAAGTTTTCTGTTTTTATGGGGTACGTGGCGTTGTTCTACCCGATTGTCTCTGTCATACCTTCAAACGAAGGGAGATTAGCGTCTGGTTTCCAGCCTATATACCCCTTATCTTTGTTAAGACAGTTGTGTTTTTAAGTGTTTTAAGGTTAAAATTAAAAAAGAGGAAGAGGAAGGCAAATAAGGAAAGCGAATAAAGAAGCAGAAGTAAATAACAAGCGGAAAGTAAAGAGGGGAGTAAAAATAAAGTGCTATGAAAGTAAATAGCAAGGTCGGAAAGCATAAAAAAAGAATAGAAGAGCATAAGGGAAAGGAAAGTCGAAAAGTAAGAAGAATCGGACAGCATAACGGAAAGAAATAAGCACAAAAGATGAACGGAAAGAGTAAAAGCAGGAAAGGGAAGGAGGAAAGAAAGACAGAAAAAGAAAAAAAGGGAAATAAAGGAAGATCTAGAGGTTCGAGGACTTACCCGGAAGCAGAAAGGCTTGCAGAAGCTCGTCGCAGCACTCGGAGGCCTTCAGAGGCACGCGGGGACAGAGGCTCCTAGCAGATCCAGAAGCTCGGGAGAGGGAGAGTTAGAGAGAAGGGAGAGCGGAGGATTGTTTAGAGAGAGAGCGAGCGGTCAGGAAATGCCCTCAGATGCCAGGGAGTTAGCTTTTAAAGCTGAGTCGTTTCCACTGTTACAACAGTTCCGGTCTCAGTACCGAAACTGTTGTCACAGTCCCGGTTTTCCTGATTTCAAATTCAAAAATAAAAAAATATATATATAAAATTTTGAAAATGTGAAAACGGGTAGGGTTTTGTTGTTGGGTCAATCCGGCCCAATACAAGACTTCCTAGATGATCCGATTTCACCAAAAATATAAAAAAAATAAATATAAAAAATATGATAAATAGAAAATTTTCACAAATAATAAGTGGAGTGATGTAAAATTTGAAGTGTTCAAAATTATTTTTCATTTGCATGATAAAGGATATTTTTCAGGTTCATTGGGCCTCGTTGTCATGTTAGCCTTCTTTGAACCCAATTCTTTCTGAAATGTAAATTTGAGTGAAAAATTATTTTGGCATGTTTGTAATTTCACATCACACCATTTTGTTTGATTTTATTCCTTCTTCTTCTGCATTTTTGAATAAATATAAAAAAAAGGAAGCGAACAGTGCTCGAGCCCATTAGGCCCAATGGCCTTCGTGGTTTTCTCTCGAGTCTACTTCTTTTGAAAAAATGTCAAAAATATTTTGTTTTCACATTTTTGCTGTTGAATGATGTTTAGTACATTTGTTCAAATTGTTCTGTGTGATTTTCTTTGAATTTGTAGTTAAAAAAAAAATCTGAAAATGAAAGGGAACAGTGCTCGAGCCCATTAGGCCCAATGGCCTTCGTGGTTTTCTCTCGAGTCTACTTCTTTTGAAAAAATGTCAAAAATATTTTGTTTTCACATTTTTGCTGTTGAATGATGTTTAATACATTTGTTCAAATTGTCCTGTGTGATTTTCTTTGAATTTGCACCAAAAAATCTCTGAGAATGAAAGATGAACAGTTTTTTAGCCCAGTAGGCCCTTTTGTCATATGTGGTTTCTCTTGAACTAGTGCATCTGAATTTCTGAAAAATAAAAAATACGTGTTCATGTAGATTTTGTGTTTTCAATTCATATTTTTCCTTCCCATTTGTGTGACAAGCATTTGTGCAAAAGATAAAGATAGAGGAATTCAGACCTTTGTCTGAAGTTTTTGTCATGGTTGCAAAAAGAATAGTATTGGGCCCATTGAGTCTGGTAGTGTTGCAAAATTTTCTTTGGTCCAATATTGTGAAATCCTCTAAAAAAAAAAAAAAAAAATGAATTTCTTTTAGCTTGTTCCATAAACTATAAAAAATGAAAAATGTTTTCTTGGTCATCTTCTTGTGTCAAGTTCACACGGCTCAGGTCATCTGATCCATTGGGTCAATGTGCCTGGTAAGTCCGGCTTCCTTTTGTTAATTCTCCTCAGATTTTCAAACGTTTTTGGCCCAACTCGGCCCATTACATGCATATTTCTCATTAATTTCTATTTCTAAAAGATAAAAAACACAAAAACATTTTTCTAATATGCTTAATATTTTTCACATTGTGTAAATAAATAAAAAAAAATGATTGAAAAAAAAAACATTTTATTTTTCAAACGTTTTTCTAAAATCAAGTTTTCTCATATCAATTTTTGCATTGCTTACCAAACCGAGTTTCTGCACTGGTTCCCAAGCTCATTTTCCACATTAGCCCAGAAAGTTCATTTTTCATAATGGCTTGAAAAGCCCAGTCGCAAAGCCCAAATTCCAAAAGGCCAAAAATCTCAGTTTCCGCAATAGCTCTCAAAGCCCATTTTCCATACTGACTTGCAAAGCTCAGTTTCTATACTGACCCGCAAGGCCCAGATTCCACAAAGGCCAAAAATTTCAATTGCCACATCAGCTCAGAAAGCCCAGTTCCTACACTGGCCCATAAAAGCCCAGTTCCTACACTGACCCACAAAAGCCCAGTTCCTACACTGGCCCACAAAAGCCCAGTTCCTATACTGGCCCACAAAAGCCCAGTTCTCACACTGGCCCCCTAAGCCCAGTTTTCACACTGGCCCCCAAGCCCAGTTTTCATACTAGCCACCAAAACCTAATTTTCTCTAAAAAAAAAAGAAAATCTGTTTTTCAACTCGTATCATCATTTCCATTTCATATTACTTTGCTTCACACAAAAAAAAAAATACGCAAAAGTTGAGTCAATTGTTTTCGATGCAAATCATCCATTTTATGAGACTTCAAAAAAAATGTAATGGATGTCATAGTCTCCTGGAGTCAAATGATCAAGTCACATATTTCTTAAGAGATATCTGTGTGTGCATTGCTTGAAAACGTCATCCTTCAGCCTATACCAACAGATTGGCCCAATCATGTTCTTGAGCCCAAGTAATAAACACCAAGTGTTACCCTGGGGCCAATTTTCCTTTACCTCCACTGGCTTTCATTTGGGAGATCCTGGAATCCGTTGTGACAAAACAAAAAAAAAAGGGATGAAAAATGACTCGTGTTGAGATCATTTAGTCTTATCTCCTAATTAATCTTTTGAAAATAAAGCAACCAAAATTTGAAGTGATGTGTGGCCATTTTTCTTCATCCAAAAAAAAAAAACAAAATATACCCTTTGATACCAAATTTGAGCCAATAAGAAATTTCTTTTCAAAATTTTACCCAAACAAGGGTTACCATCACAGTAGAAGTCGACTCAAATTGCAAGAAGAACACACTTAGTGATCAAATGAAGATAATTCCTCAAAAGTGAAGCAAAAATACATAGAACCACAAAGTGATACCAAGCAAAGAATGAAATTTGAGAAAGGACAAAATAGTCAAAACAGATTTGACAAATAGTTGATACAAGGTGCAGATGGTAACTCGTGTTTCAAATAACCCAAAAAAAATTTTATTTGAGCCTTTATATCCTTTTTTTCAACACCCTTTAGCCCAAGCCACATTACAAGCCCAATAAAAGTCCACACGGATTGAATAATGGTTGCTTAAATTTTCATGAAGCTTAATTTTGAGACAAGACGAAAATGACTAACAATGCAGTTAAAAAAATTGATGAAAAATAAATGTCCTCGGATGAAGGGAATTCCCTATTGATCAAAATTATACAAAGGAAAATCAAGCCAATTGGGGCAATCTTTTCAAGCCAATCCTTTCCATATCCATCACAAATTCCTGAACCCATTCAAACTCTTCCCCTGATTCACAAACTAGGGGGTAATTTTTGGGCAACTTTATTCCATGTGTTTTGGCCCTTCCAAAAGATGGTCAACTTTGTTAGTCTCACATTTGTTTCATCTGTATATGCAAAGTTCGTATCTAGACCGGGGCATCCCTTGTTGGGCCTCTCAGATTTGTCTGCACTGAAACTCATGGATCCACCCTCAAAACAGGGGCAGACACTTTAGGGCTTTGTATGATTTTGAGTCCATCGTATCATTCGTAAACCCAGAGTGGGGGGAAACTTCTTTTTGAACCTCGCTTAATTGACTCATACCCAAAACCAAGGCATGTCTTTCATATGCTTCGGCCCATTCAGAGTATTGAGCAACTTGGTTAAATCTCAAATTTTTTCATCTGAGCATTCAAAGCTCATACAAAGACTGAGGCATCCCTTGTTGGGCCTTGCACGATTTTGATTCGCCCCAAATTTCATAAATCCATTTATCACCAAAATTGGGGCAAATTTTTGCAAATCTCACATGACATTCTCACACTCCTTTTCCCAAACACCAGACCGGGGTAACCTTTGGGTATATCATTGTTTCACATTGACATTGACATTCACATATTACATCATTCATGGATGATTTGTATGAGGAATGGAATGCCCAAAAAAAATGTGTGTGGGAAACCTTTCATTTTAACTAACCCCTGGTATCAAGCATATACACACTAGTATCTCGTCAAGAAATGTGTGGCACACAAGCTTCATTTTGAACAGTTGACTTTAGAATTGGACATCCATTGAAAGGAAATTGGAAGTCTAGATCGTCATAAATGTGATGATTCCAAAGAAAACGATTTGACTCAAAAAAAAAGTGTCACAGTTTCATAATCTACCCATACATCATGTACATATTTGCATCAACTTTGAATTTGCCTCCATGTGTATTCATCAAATTTTTCTTCCTTCAAAAAAAAAAAGACAAAAATGCATCAAAGTTTTCCCTTCCATGTATATTACATCAATTTTCCTTCCTTGAAAAAGAACAAAAAAAATCAGCATGCATCAAAGTTTTCTTCTCCAAATTTCAAAATTTACATCAACCATGTTTCTCTTGCATATCAAGATTTCAAATACTTGTACAAAGATGCAACGCCTTGTTTCTTAATTTCAAAATTTTCAAAAGAAAAAAAAAATCAAAATCAAAATCAAAAAAAATTTTCAACATCTCAAAATTTCAACAAATTCAAAATTTCATTTTCAAAACAATCAAACAATTTTACTTTCTGTCATTGGTGTCTCGGCCCTCTGTAAGACAATGGTCGAGCCCAATTTTTCTTTCTGTCATTGGTATCTTGGCCCTCTGTAAGACAATGGTCGAGCCCAATTTTACATTCTGGTATTGGTATCTCGGCCCTCTGTAAGACAATGGTCGAGCCCAATTTTTCTTTCTGTCATTGGTATCTTGGCCCTCTGTAAGACAATGGTCGAGCCCAATTTTACATTCTGGTATTGGTATCTCGGCCCTCTGTAAGACAATGGTCGAGCCCAATTTTTCTTTTTGTCATTGGTATCTTGGCCCTCTGTAAGACAATGGTCGAGCCCAATTTTACATTCTGGTATTGGTATCTCGGCCCTCTGTAAGACAATGGTCGAGCCCAATTTTACTTTCTGTCACTGGTATCTCGGCCCTCTGTAAGACAATGGTCGAGCCCATTTTTTAATTTTTTTCAAATGACCCTCTGCATGGCAATGGTTAGTCCAAATTTTCAAACGACCCTCTGCATGGCAATGGTCGGTCCAAATTTTAATTTTTTCAAATGACCCTCTGCATGGCAATGGTCAGGTACAGTTTTTAATTTTTTCAAACGACCCTCTGCATGGCAATGGTCAAGTCCAGATTTTATGTTTTTTCAAACGACCCTCTGCATGGCAATGGTCAGGTCCAGATTTTAATTTTTTCAAACGAACCTCTGCATGTCAATGGTCGAACCCAATCAAATTCAAATTTCTCGTTCATTTTATCTTGTTCATTTTATTTATGCACTCAAAAACAAAACAAAAAATATATATATAAAAAAAAAACAAAAATTTGTTCCTCATCAACTTCATCCTTAGCGTTGGTACACCCTCTACGAGGTTGTCACACTTAATTCTCTCAACTTTGTTCATTTGTTTTATTCCCTGTTTGTTTCTTGTTTATCTTGAAACCCAGACGAAATTAGTATTTCTATCTTTACTTATCTTTTACTCTGATAATATGAAAACATTGTTTGTCATATGATCTAGTAAAATCTAAGTAAAGAGGGGCAGCTGTCAACACTCAATTTCGTCCGGATACGTTAAATAAAATAAAAAATGTGTGTCAGAATTTATATCTTTTTTCTCTTTATTTTTATTTTTGTTTTATCTTCATTTTAGTTTATTTTCATCCAGAATAAAAATCAAATAAAAAAATATAATCAATCTTTTCTGTTTTTTAAATTAATTTTATCTTTATTTCATCTTTTATTTTCATTTTTTGTTTTAATTAACCTTATTTTACTTTAGTTTCATTTTTTATAAAATCAAAAAAAATTATATATATACGAAATACAAAAATACATAAAATACAAAAATATATAAAAAATAAAAAAAAAGGGATGCCACGGTGTTTTCCTAATCTTTGCAGAGAAGATGCCTTCCCGCCTCACATGGCATGCCACGTCCTCCATATTTTTCTTTATTCAACAAAGTTTCATTCCACATGATCACGGCATGGGCAGCTGCACTTTGAGTCCAACTGAATGTTGGTATTGCACGTGAAAGAGACCGGCAGCCACCTACATGGGAATTCATTTTTAAATGGATAAAAGAAGAGCACTAAGGGCCGTCCCAGCTCCAGAAGAAATTATTCTGAGTTTTGAATTGATTAGTTGCTGCCATACAAAGTCTAGCATGCGTTTGCTGTCACGGTTCGGCACCAATTGAAGTAAAAGCAAATGGGTTGTTTTTGTAAAAAAGGAGGCACGGAACTAGGGGGCTGTTACATGACGTGGAAGAGCAAAAGAACAGTTGATCATAGATATATATAACTTCCACGTGAATTGTTGCATAAAAAAAAGGGAGGAGAATATTTTGCTGGCATTTCCACCTGGGTTTGTCTCCCACGAGCCCCATCTGGCACCTGTACTGATTCCGTCTGGCAACTGAAACGCGTGCAACGCCCTGCCTCCCACTCACCTGGGGATCCCACTTACCTCCAGCGTCATCACCTCTGCGTTTGGATGATCACTCCCCAACCACATACCCTGCCAGGGCTATTTTTTCTTCACCAGCTCATCACCCTCAGGGGGATCTAGATACCACTTCCTATCATCATCCCTCTCAGGTTCATCTCTAACACCTGTCACCTCACGGCCGCTACCTAGCTTCAAACTATCACCTCCGACACTCCATTACTGCCAACACTTCATACCGACAGGACCATCATCTCCACGCCTTATACACGGACCTCACCACAATCCCATTCCCACCACTCAACTTCCACTAATGATTTCCCCCACCGTATCAAACTCCACTATCCTCACTTCCCACCATCCTTCAATGGAAGCTTGCCAACAACTCACAGTCAGTCTTTTCATCTTCTCCATTTTCATCTCCGACGCCCACGGTTCCCCACATCTATCATCTTCATTTTTCTTTTTAGCCTCTTCCCACCCATAAAAAACCTCAACCTTTGACTCCCCTCACCCTCAACCTTTCATCGACACAAAACCACCAAAAAACAGAGACCATTATACTCGCACTAGCCACCACTGATCTCAATCTCTCTGCTCTTAAAATCTATCCCATTCGGTCAGCATGAACTGGGCACTCACCTCCAGCTCCAACCACGATCCATCAACCACCGAGAAAGAGTTCCAGCAAGTAGCTCCCATCCAAGCTTGAAAGAAGACTCACGGCCTGGAAGAAACTCTCCACCCTTTGCAACTTCCAGAAGCCGGTGCAGCAACTTTCATGCATGCAAGCTGTCCAGGAGCACATCAATATCATCATCTTCATCTGGGGACCCCACGGCCATACCCCTTTTCTTCCTCATTCTCACGGACACCGTCACTGCCAACAACGGAGACCACTACAACACTCCACATTCAGAGGGAGGAACACCTTATCGAGAAAGGCAAGCCAGCCACGAGGAAGAAGAAGACATCGGACGCACGGGATTAGCAAAGAGTGAACCAAGCTTCAAGAGGTAAGTAATGCATTCCACTCCTTGTTCTACTGAGTTTGGTTACTTGTCCTCGAGTATGTTGGTTACGTTGCCCTTGAACGTTGTCTCTCTGTTATGTTGTTGCTAAGTTTGCATGGGTTGAGTTTGCATGTGTTACTGTTAAATAGATGCTGGTGTGAACATTTGTACATGTCTGTTGTTACCAAATGAGCATCACACCCAACCATCTTGGTACCCACGACCACCGTTAGCACATCGCGACCGCTACCTCTTCTTCACCCATCATCTCTGAATTGGACCTCACCATTCATCTCCATCCTTACCCGTAATCACCTCCAACTTCCGTTCCTCCATTCCATTCTCCTCCACCCCTCGGCTCATCATTCTCAACCACACTCCCCTCACTTCCTACACCATTATCATTCACTCTCACACAGCTCTGAGAATTCAACTCTCCACCCCTCACACTACTCACCTGTATTCACTGGAAACCATCAAGTACCATCCCAACACCCACCTGCAAACCAACACAACTTCCATTCCTCCATTCACTCAAGGGAACTGTACCCTCCACAGCTGTCGGCGTCACGAATGGGAACGGATCCGGTGGTGTTTGGGTTTGACGACGATGTCTAGATCGGCTCCTGGCGCGGCGTGGAGGCGAGAAAGAGAGAAAGTGGTGACCCGCGGTCAGCAGCGGTTGCGGTGGCTGTTTCGAAGCAGTAGCGGGGCTGTGATTCGTCCAATTAGAGAAAGTGATCCTGGATTTGAGTTGAGTTAACTGTGAATGTAAAATGAGTATGAATTTGGGAAACCCCTATTTTCTGAATAGGACTCTTTGGACCTAAACCTTGGAGCAGCGTCCCCTCTTCCTGGCACCCGCAAATTTCCCTTATACACTCCCAGGACTTAAGCCCATGTGTTCCTACCAATAATAAAAAAGAGAAGAAATGGGCCTCGCGGGCCTACATTCATCTATGGCACCCCAATTTCATCCTCGCACCCGTGGAATACATCAGGTTGAAGAAAAGAGTATTAGCCCGAACAAATGAACCTCAACTTTACCCCGTGTCTCTGGTTTTTGATCTCTACACCCCTTAGTTTTGTTGGGCTGTTTCTCTTGCTTCATTTTTATGCTTTTGTTTCTTTATTTTTATTAGTATTTGTTTGGTTATTGGTTTTTACTGTGTGTAACCCCTTGTATAATAACCCCCACCCCTTTTGCTTCATTTATATCTATTAGATTTGTTTTCACATAAAAATTACAAAAAAAAGTAAGAAAAAGATAAAATTCTAAAAATTCTAAATATTTTATAATACGTTTTAAAGGTTTAGGCACATGTGTGATCGCACGCATCGTCCTTGTGCTAAAAACCTTTTCTCTCTTTTAAATAAAATTACAAAAATATGTTTTAAAGGTTTAGGCACATGTGTGATCGCACGCATCGTCCTTGTGCTAAAAACCTTTTCTCTCTTTTAAAAAAATCTCAAAAATATGTTCCAAAGGTTTAGGCACATGTGTGATCGCACGCATCGTCCTTATGCTAAAAACCTTTTCTCTCTTTTAAATAATCTCAAAAATATGTTCCAAAGGTTTAGGCACATGTGTGATCGCACGCATCGTCCTTGTGCTAAAAACCTTTTCTCTCTTTTAAATAAAATTACAAAAAAATATGTTTTAAAGGTTTAGGCACATGTGTGATCACACGCATCGTCCTTGTGCTAAAAACCTTTTCATTCTCCTAAATAATAAAAAATACCAAAAAATGTAAAATCCTCAAAAATTAAAAACATTTATCATTCAAAATTACAACAGTATCGCCTTGCCAGAACTACGTAATCCTTGATTCTCCATCAAAAGTGGAGATACGTAGGAGCAAGGCTAGTCCTTGTCAGGTTCATTTCCCAAAAATCCAAATTATCCATAACAAGTTTCCAAGCAATTTCCAAACAATTTCTTCAAACAGTTTTCAAAAAGAACTACGTAACCCTGATTTCTCATTTTTGAATGAGAATACGTAGGACCAAGGTCAATCCTTGTCGGGCCCAAAAAACTAAAAAATATATTTTTTTTATTTAGAAATTTATTTTAGGGGATAGTTAAACATTTTGAAACCACATCACATTCGCGCATTTAGTTAAAGGTACTGCCTTCGGGCAGGCGCCGTAGGGTGCTAATACCTTCCCTACGCGTAACCGACTCCCGAACCCAGAATCTGGTTTTCATGGACCGTGTCTTATTATTTTATGGTTTTTCCGTAGTTTCCCAGAATAAACTATGGTGGCGACTCCAAATCTCTTTTCTCAAAAACTTTTATCTATTTTCCATGGATCGTCGTCCCGTCGCGATTCCGGTTGCGACACCCGACAATAAATTCTTGTGTTTTTTTCTCTTTGACATTACAAATCATTAGTAATGACTCTTCTTTTTCATTTTCTACAAATTTAGTTCTTTCTACATAAATAATGATCATACATATGACACTCAGAACACTCAACACGTAATTTGTCTACTGACTTTATTCTAAATGTAAAATGATGGTCTCCTTGTCCTCTTTGTTGGTGGTGATGATTTTTGTAACCACAACCTCTTCATAATTAATGATTTTGGTAACCACGACCATTGTTTCCTCTACCTCTACCTTTATTTTTTTTCCTTTACCACGAACTCCTTTATTTGTGGAATTATTATCTTTTGAAGCCTTCAATGTTTGTTCCTCCTTCTCTTACTAGCAATACCATGAATCAACAAAAAACTTTGTAATTCATCAATTGAATGTTGCTTGACTACTAGAGCTTTCTCAATTGAACAAAATAAAAAATTGAAGTTTGGAGTCATGGAGCAGTTCATGAAAAACATCAATTACCGACTTACCCGATTTCATTCGTAGTGTTTTAAACTCTGAAGAAATGCCTTGATTTCTTTTTCTATATGCCCTTGCAGAACTTTGATATTAATATTTTTGCTTCATGAAATCCCAAATATGCTTGGACGTATCTTTACAAAGGATGGTCTCCAAGATTGAACGATCAATTGCTTGAAAAAGATAACTTTTTGCTGTTAAATCTTTCAAGTGCTACCCATCTATTTCCTCTCTTTGAGTTTTTGTTACTATTGTGACATTTGATAGTTCTTCAATGTGATTGGAAAAAACTTGCTCGTTCCATCAACATACCCCAATAGTATTCATTAAAGCGGGGAATGAATGGTTGAACTAAGTGATGAAGCCATTACTTTATAGTGGTTCTGATACACTAGTGCAAAAAGGGGCATAGACGTCCGTTTTTTAGGCCTTTTAACGTCCGACCTCCAACGGACGTCTATTCGGGTGACGTCTATGTAGACGTCCGTTGTGTCAGGTCAGACGTCTATATGGACGTCCGTTGTGTACGGCCGGACGTCTATATGGACGTCCGTTGTGTCCGGCCGGACGTCTATATGGACGTCCGCTGTGTCAACCCGGATGTCTATATAGACGTCCGCTGTGAACCTCTCGGACGTCTATATACTACTGCAGAAAGGGCTTTATTAGACGGCTTATTTAGGGTTATTTAGGATTACGGGTTAGGGTTATTTAGGATTACGGGTTCGAACGTTTGTTTGTGCACTGCAACACGTCTGAAGAACAGATTCAAAATGAAAATGGAGGAGTAAACGACCTAAAAATGTAGGTCAAAAAACGCCGCCCAAGAACACGTAACAAACTGCACCAAAATGCACCGAAAACGATTTTTAATCGGTCCAAATGAAAGATATGTCATCACTGAACAATTTAATCGGAACAAAAGTAAGATTAAATGGCCCAAAACGCATAAAAACCAACCTGGAAATGCAAGGCGCAGAGGGAAAGGTTCGCATAACTCCTCGCGGGTTCGCGTTTTGAAGTGTGTATCTTTATTTTAAACGTCTTTTGAACGTCAGTTGTGGCGGGGGCCGGACGTCTATAATATAGTAGACGTCCGGCCCCCTCCAGGACGGACGTTCAAGAGGCTGATGGGTTGTACTACCCTGTCAGCCTCTTGAACGTCCGTCTTGGAGGGGGACGGACGTCCATATATAATAGACGTCTGTCCCCCTCCAGGACGGACGTTCACGCGACTGACAGGGTAGTACAACCCCTCAGTCTCTTGAACGTCCGTCCTGGAGAGGGACGGACGTCTATTATATATGGACGTCCGTCCCCCTCCAGGACGGACGTTCAAGAGGCTGACAGGGTAGTACAACCCATCAGCCTCTTGAACGTCCGTCCTGGAGGTGGACGGACGTCCATATATAATAGACGTCCGTCCCCCTCCAGGACGAACGTTCACGCGACTGACAGGGTAGTACAACCCCTCAGTCTCTTGAACGTCCGTCCTGGAGGGGGACGGACGTCCATTATATATGGACGTCCGTCCCCCTCCAGGACGGACGTTCAAGAGGCTGACAGGGTAGTACAACCCATCAGCCTCTTGAACGTCCGTCCTGGAGGGGGACGGACGTCCATATATAATGGACGTCCGTCCCCCTCCAGGACGGACGTTCAAGAGACTGAGGGGTTGTACTACCCTGTCAGTCGCGTGAACGTCCGTCCCCCTCTAGGACGGACGTTCAAGAGACTGAGGGGTTGTACTACCCTGTCAGTCGCGTGAACGTCCGTCCTGGAGGGGGACGGACGTCTATTATATATGGACGTCCGTCCTGGAGGGGGACGGACGTTCAAGAGGCTGATGGGTTCACTACCCTGTCAGCCTCTTGAACGTCCGTCCTGTAGGGGGACGGACGTCTACTATATTATAGACGTCCGGCTCCCTCTAGGACGGACGTCTCCACACTCAATTATTTACATTTATGCCACCGGTCAATTATTTACGTTGGAGTTTTCGTGGACGGACGTCTATGGAGTGACGTTAAAGGTCAATTCTGCACTAGTGATACCACTGCTACAAACAAACAAATGTCGTTATAGTGTTTTACTTTGATAAAGAAAAGTTAAAAATAAGAAAATAATAGAAAATTATATTGAATTTTTGCATACTTGTATTCACTCAATGGAAATCTTTAAACAGGTAAATACAAACAACTAATTGTTATAAATTAGAAACTCACTACTAACACAAAAACAAAATTATAGGAAAAATAACAAAAATATTTACTAAGGATATGTCATTAACGAACTACTTGGACTTAAGTCCGCATCTCTAAACACATGATGTAGTGTTGTCAAAACGAGCCACCCGGCTTAACCCGACCTGGCCCACCATGAGCTGATCACTTAGTAAATCAACCCAACCCTACTCACTTATTAGTGAGTCGAAAAAATTTGAACATGGTCTGACTCATCACGGGTTTGTGGGTTAAATGGGTTGGCTTAGTAACTCACCTAATGATAAGTTTTATTTTCAATTCCAAAAAAAATAACAATTTTTTTCCAATTCAAATATAAATAAATTTCAATCCAAAATGATGTTAAATTTCAAAGACAATTCAAAATAAATAAAAAATAGAATACAATCCAAAATCATCTTAAACTCCAAATATAATCCAAAAAACAAAATTAGGTGGATGGACGAGCCAATCTGGCTCGCTACGGATTCAACTTGGGTCAGTCGGGTTTGTAGTGGGTCAAACTCAAAATTGACCCATATCAAAATTTTAATTTTTTTTTTTCAGTTCAACCCAGTCCGAACTCGTGATAGGCCGGATCGCCTCAGAGATTTCAACTCATTTTAACAATACTACATATATAACTATGACCAAAAAGAAATGTATTCAATGTAAGAGAATGATATATTAATTATGTTTATCATTATTAATTGACAATTACATTTATTACAATAATTAACAATATTAAAAGATAGTATTTGATGTTCAAATCAAGAAATATTATCTCTATTATCACTTCTCTATTATCTCTATTATCACTTCTCTCTATTATCTCTACCAAAATTGATAGTTAAAATCATATGTTTGTTATTTTATTTTAATATCAATGAGTTGTTATTTCAATAACACAAAAAAAATTATTATTTACTTTATTATTGACTAGCTTAATATATTTTTAATACAAGTCAATTGGTAACAAGTTTACATATAAAATTATAGTAGTTATAAGGTTGCGGATAAATATAAAAGAAATGTGGAAAAGACGGTAGTTAAGTTCATCTTTCACGTTACCAAAATACTAATTACATTATTGATCTTCTAAAATACAATAATATATTATTTTCATTTTTATTTATAAATTTTTTGTTTTTCTCCGGTTCTCATATCAAAACAAAAACTAAAATCAAGACTAAATAAATATATAAATTGAACTACATTATTCTATAACTGTTAAATTTTAAAAGTAATTTGAAATATCTGAAAGAAATAATTTTTCTTTTTT
Organism: Vigna nakashimae; assembly: GCA_034642375.1. NCBI lineage: Eukaryota > Viridiplantae > Streptophyta > Magnoliopsida > Fabales > Fabaceae > Vigna > Vigna nakashimae. The sequence goes on from CM067759.1 coordinate 20,204,383, forward strand.
AAATTATTTGAGTTATTACTATTAGTACATATATTATTTTTTTAACCAACACTTAAACTTCCCAAAGCTAAATTAATACAACCGGTCAATTTAATTTTTTAATACAAATTAATAATAACAATTTATTTCATTTTAAATATTTTTAATAATCATACTAATAAACTCTCTTAAACACACATTTACTATCAAAAATATAAATAATTGGGAGAAACACATTGACCTTTCATAGAAAAGAATAATGATACTTTAACAATATTCTTTTTGACAACATTTTAACATCATTTACGAGTTAGTCTATTTTAATATTTATGATTATTATTATTAGTTATAAAATAATTTTGAACTAATCATAAAATGACATATAGATAATATTAAAATATTGTTAAAAAAATATTGTTAAAGCATTTCGAAAAGGATTCAAGATACAATATACCAGCTTCAGAAGAAGCACGTTACGAAACAAAAACGGCAAACGCCCTTCTGTTGAGGAAGACAGAGTTCCGTCACTTTTGTAGACAGCTTTGTTTAAAAATATATTTTTTAAAGTGAATAAGTAAAGAACATTAATTTTTCAAATTGGACAAGTGTGTTTTTCTTTTTTTTCAATAACAAACAAACAAAGGGCCCAAGTATATGGGAAAATTATTTCTCTTACATAAAGAAACTTCATGATGGAATAGATTTTGTTGTCACATTTTTAAGCAGAAAAGTAGATGCTCAAAAAGTAGTTCATGATGCCAATAGCTATCAAATCTACTTGTGTATATGGTGATTAGAAACTAAGATAATCTAATCTTTTTTATCTGCACATGAATCAAACGGATGATTAAGAAAAGGTGAACATTAAAAAGTAAGAAAAATATAGTATGGTTGTTGGAAGGTGAAACTTCAAAGGACAGACTAAAAAGATAATATAGTAAAATCAACGTCACACTAGTACAAAATGTGCTTTTAAACTCGCACAATAGATCTCGGTTTACACCAAACCGCTGTCTATTCAGACACGGTGGCATTTTTGTAATTAACGAGACCTTATAGGCCTCGGTTCAAACTTGACCGGTGCCAAAAAGGGTTACCACTTCGGTTGTAAAAACAACCGGTGCCTAATGAGTAGTTTCTGACACAATTTCTGACGCGGTTAAAAAAGACCCGAGGTAAAAGGAGTATACTGCACCGGTTATTAAGAAGAACCGAGGCGTATAAGCCTCTACTACCTCAGGCCCAAAAGGACCGAGGCATATAAGCCTCTTATTTCTCCCCAGACATTTTCCCCAAACACGCGACCTAGCCCCTTCACCCCTCGCGCTCGCCTCGCTCGCCTCCCTCCCCTCACTCTCGCCTCCCTCGCTCTCAGTCTCGCTCCCTCGATCTGGCCTCCCTCCCCTCGGTCTCGCCTCCCTCGGTCTCGCCTCCCTCGGTCTCGGTCTCGCCTCCCTCGGTCTCGGTCTCGGTCTCGCCTCCCTCGCTCTCGCCTCCCTCCCCTCGCTCTAGCCTCCTTCGCTGTCGCCTCCCTTCGCTCTCGCCTCCCCTCTCTCGGTCTCGCTCCGTCGCTCTCTCGGTCTCGCTCTCTCTTGCGAGTGCGTCGCCTCTGGAGGGAAGAGCATGCGGTGGTGGTGCGTCAATGGTGGCGGCGGTGATAGTGGTGGTGGTGGTGGTGCGAATCTGAGATTAGGGTCAGATTGGGGTCAGATTAGGGTTTTGCGAATCTGCAAAAGGTAAATGTGTTAATTTGCTGAATCCAGTTCATTTGCTGAATCTGCAAAATGTAAATGTGTTAATTTGCGAATCTGCAGGCTAATGTGCTCAAATCTGCAAAAGGGGTGAGGGTTGTGGAGAAAAATGAAGAACTCCATGGTTTTGCTGAATCCAGTTCTCTGTTTTTTATTTGTCTGTCTCCTTGATCAAATTCTCTGATTTGTGTAATTTGCAACTGTAAATTTTCTGATTTGTGTAATTTGCAACTGTAAATTCTTCTCTGATTTGTGTAATTTGCAACTGTTCTCTGTTCTCTGTTCTCTGTTCTCTGATTTGTGTAATTTGAGATTATTTGTATGCATGTTCTCTGTTCTCTGGGCAAGTTTGTGTGTAATTTTTGTTTGAGCATAACGTTTGCTTGCCACTGTAACGCTTGCTACTGCCAGATAACGAAAAAAAAAAGACACTGCTGCCTCGGTTCAGCCTCCAACCGAGGCAGTAGAAGGAGAAAACAATCTCGGTCCTGTTAACCGAGGCATAAAGTGTATCATCTTTTACCTCGTCTGAATATGCCTCGGTTCATGAACCGGTGCCTATCAGTGAAAATAACCGGTGCCATTTCTTTTATCTGTACTAGTGTCAATAAGATCATTCAAAATAAGGTTTATAACCACTCTCTCACATATACTAATTTAGTTGTGTCACATTATCATTGCAATATATTTTCCCATTATAGGAATTTCACATTAATTTCAAGATCAATATTATAGAGTTATCATTAAATAATAGGTGGCTTAATTCAAATTTTTTATTTAAAAATATTAACTGGTATGTGATTGATGAAATGTCTTATAATTAATGATTTTGAAACATAAAATTAAAAAAAATAAAATATCGATACGACGCTTTATATAACTAGGCAGTTAAAGGTTTAATGTCTTGGTAGGTCCCTATTTTGATATGGAATCTCAAATAGGTTTTCTTTCTTTTCGATGTCTCAATTGGGTACTTTTTTTGTAAACTTGAAGCAATTAAAGGTAATTGGACAAGTCTTAGTTACGTGGCATCATCATAGTATACATTAGGTTTAATTGCTTGTTTTGTCCCCAGTTTGGCTGTAACGTGTCAAGTTAGTCCACAATTTTAAGAAAGTTTCAATTACGTCCAAACTTGGTTTAAAAGTGTCAATTTCGTCCAAACGTAGTAAAATTTGCTTTAATCAAGTCCCTTCCGTTAAATCCACATAAACGGACGTTAATTCTTTTTCTCTCTCCTCTGTTGCTCTGCTCCTCTCCTCTGCTCCTCTGCACAACAGCAGACCCTCTCTTTCTTTTGAATGCAAATATTACTACGTTTAATCAAGATGGTATTGTAAAGATTAGAATAGCAATATGAGTTCATTTAAACTAAAAACGCACCAAAAAAGTGAATTAAAAATCTTAAATCACTCCCTCTTACTCACTAAATTAGGAAATCAAATTTGACGAGTTGAAATTACCAATCCACTTTAACAAATTGTGGCGAATGAACTTAATTTATTTTTTATTTACAATTTTCAACTACTATTAATCTTTCAACTTTCTACTAAGATTCCAATTAATTTTATTAAACATCAAATTTACAAAGATTTATATCATAAGTTAAATATTAATAATGGTAATAAAAATACAATACATTATTCTTTTATTGTTTTCAAAACCAATCCTAAATAATATAACTAATTATTATTATTATTATTAAGTTATTATATTTGTGTTAATTTCTTTTATATAAAATCTTTTATGAGAATTTTGAAGTTAAAGAAGTTCTTATGTTTTTATATCTTTTTTCTACCTATAATTGATTTTTAGTATCCCTAAGATTTTTTTTCATATTAAATTTGTAAATAATTGTGTAATTTTGTATAATTGGTTTTCATAAAATTATTCTATCTGGAATGATTACACTATTAGTGTGAATCATGTTTTTAATATGTTGAAACTATTTTAAATATAGAAAAAATCAAATTAGTATAAAACATAACTATGTCTTTCTTTCTTTTATAATTTCACTTCTTTATATTTTTGTACTATATGTAATTTTATATTTTATGTCCTCAATAGAGTGAATAAGAAAACTTTCTGAATATTGACTATTCAAGAAAAAAAATTAAAGAAAAAAACAATTGACCCTAATGTACAACTTTTCTTACAAATTGGTCACGTATTAAGCTTATATTTTATTAAACAAATGTCCCAATGTCATTGCCACTTAATCTTGAAAAAATATCAATAGAACACGATGGATTAAATCTAAATATGTCTTAATTAACTAGTAATGTGTTTTTAATTGACGTTATTTTTAAAAATAGATTGATTGACATAGTAAAACAAGAAGAAAGATGATAGATTTATTAGAAAGCGACAAGCAAAGCTAATGTCGTTGTCAAAACATTGAAAGAAATAGTCACATGTAAGAATGAATTTAAAAAGGAGGAGAGAGGAGAAGCTAAGTAATCAGTGACATATCCCTCTAAGAAGCAAGAAGAAACAAACAAAAAAAATGTATAAAAATATATACAAAGGTTTTGCTTTAGTGTTCTAAGTCAAAAGTCTGGAGAAGGCAAGTTTATAAAAGATGAAAAAACACTACCATGACATAAGGCTGGAAAAAGTTACCTACTGATATTTCTTTTGAATGCAAATATTCAAAAGAAAGAGAGGGTATGCTGTTGTGCAGAGGAGCAGAGGAGAGGAGCAGAGCAACAGAGGAAAGAGAAAAAGAATTAACGTCCGTTTATGTGGATTTAACAGAAGGGACTTGATTGAAGCAAATTTTACTACGTTTGGACGAAATTGACACTTTTAAACCAAGTTTGGACGTAATTGAAACTTTCTTAAAATTGTGGACTAACTTGACACGTTACAGCCAAACTGGGAACAAAATAAGCAATTAAACCTATACATTAATCACATGTGGCATTACCAACGAATTTTTTGAAGGGCAAAGTGGAAATAATTAAATCACGCTTGTTTGCTCCTGGAATGACATTTTTCATCTTCTCCAATAACCAAATCACACTTCCATAGCAGTCACCGTAGGCAGAACTGCAAATTGCAGGAACCCAATCACGAGTTTGTCCAACATTTTCACCAGTGCGAAAATTTCCAAATCAAAAACCAAAAAAACCCTAATCAGAAAACTAATGATTTTTACCTGAAAATGGCTCTTCAGACGATACAAAGTAAGCTCTAAAATCCCCATGAGTTTCATTACCGTTTTGGATGTTGCCTTTGCAGAAAAAAAAAATTAGCTCTTGGAATCATTCAACTAATGAATCATGAAATAGGAAAAGACAAGCAAAGAAAGAATAGAAAGACAACCATTGGATAGAACCTTCATTACGACCTATGAAAAATGACCCAAAACAAATTCACAACATGGCCTTTTCTAGCACCAAGATTTTCCCCTGTTCCACAACTTTTCTATAACAAGGCAATCCTAACTTCAATTCATCCAACACTGCCCCAGAAACGAACACAAGGATTAACAAAAAAAGCTAACCCCTTTCCCTCAAATGCAACTAATTGCTACCTCCAATTTCCACAAAGCTCAAGCCCTCCAAACTCAACAGCTTAACATCCAAGGATCCCAGCCACACATGTCGGCGCCAAATCTCAAATAAATCAAAATTCTAAAACCAACACTCTCAGCCGAAACCATAAGCATTAGTGGATTTTTTGAACCTTACCGCTTCACCATTCATCTTTTTATTCTTTCTCTCTTTCACCGGCGGCTACCGCATCTACGCCTTCCAGGACACCACCGAGCCCTCCCACGCGCTCCTCAAGAACTTCTACCTCACCCTCCTCGCCTCCAAGCACGCTTCCTTCATCCCGCACTTCCGCAACAATCTCTTAGAACTACCACATCATTTAAAATAATACACTGACCATGCCACGTAATACAAACTTAAATGACCATTTGTGCAATTTGATGGTAGGCCTCTAATTCCTTCAATTTTACAAAAAAAGGACCAAATTGAGACGTCGAAAAAAAAGAGACCTATTTGAGATTCATGCCAAAAATAGGGACATACCTACACATTAAACCGGCAGTTAAATAACGAGAGGGAGGGTCGGAATGTTGAAAAAGAAAATTTTATAAATATTTTATTAAAAACAATAAAAGTTATTAATTTTTTTATTTCTGCTACAAAATATTAAACAACACTTAAAAATGAACTAATTGAGTAAAATTTGATGTGTGAAATTTTTTCTTCTTCTTCTTATATGCTACTTCTTTTTTTAACTAAGTGACATTATTTTCATTTATATGACATTTTCAGTTTTTAATGTTTTATGATTTTTTTATTATTTTACCCTGTTTCCTTTAATTATTTATGCACTATTGTTGAAAATTTCATGGGTTCATATATTTTCCATTCATAAAAATAATTAATGTGAAATACGGGATTGAGTAATTAGTATGTTAATTAAGAACAAGTTGAACTTTATAATCTGATTTATCGAACTGCTAGCCTGCGAGCTTGTTGGATTAGTCAAGCTACAAGCTCATGTCAGGCTACTGAGCATACTACTGGATTGACACTAGGTTGATGTCGAGGTTCCAGCCAGACTGTATTTGAATAATTTATCACTTTTTTAAATGTAAGATCTCTATTTGCATTTGAATTTCTTAAAATATATCAAAACATGTTTATAAATTAAATAATTTAAGATTTTTTTAATGATATCAGGTTATAGGTAGGATAACTTGCTGGACCAACTGAACGCGAGTTCCTATATTTAAGTTTTTTAAAGATATTAGACTGAGGTTGATTGACCTTATCTACTGTACTATCGAATTAGACAAGATGAGTTGTGATGAACTACCAAATTGGCTCATTAACTTAGACATTTTTTGCCACCTCTAAGAAATACGTGAGAAAAGAAAAAGTATATTATGTTTTTATAAAAGATAAATCAACATACTCAAAAGATATTTGTTTGGAAGAAAGAGTTGAAGCTTCATCTTGCAGGGTTGAAGATTCATATCACTGAAAGTTAATTGCAAACTCCTTTGATAACACTGAAGTGAATGTTAATTTGGGTTTGCAAAATGACCAGGATCAATCAAGAAGTCGTATATATAAATTGATAGACTGTGGTGGAGTAATATAGTAATTAACGGAAGTTTCAAGAAAGAAATAATAGGAAAATCTTGAATTTAAGAAAAGAAATTAATTAGGATAATTTTATGTAAACAAATCCTATGTTAAAAAATATTCTTAAAATTAGCAAAATTAATATACTCTTCGTTTATTACAATTTAAGCTAAAACTTCACTTAAATAATAATGCCAAATATAAAATACATTATTTTATTTATGTTTGATAGCAATTGTTTGTTTTTATATATGAAGTAATAATTCAATGTTTTTTTTTATTATTTATGTTTGATTCAATGTTATTTTTATAGTTTTTATAAAATAATTTAAGTTTTTCTTCTTAATCATCTCTCCTTCCATATTCTGTAATGAAAAAGGCGCAGAAACAAAAATGTAGAAATTTAAAATATTTAGTGTTTATATTTTTTTTCCTATAATCAATTTAATCTTTATGGATTTTTTTTACATCAATGAATGTGCATTTGGTGTGTCAGCCACATGCGACGATGTGATCGAAAAGTTCTCTACCTTCTTGTTGCTCACTTCCTCTATGGAAAATTTTGCACAACAAATATCATCTTCGAGAGCTATGAAAGACTTAGGTGGTGTTCGTTTAGAAGAATAGATTTTAAGAAGAGAAAAGGATGAATTTGAGATTTGAAAATAATTTGAGTGTTTGTTTTTTTAAATATGTTTTTAGTTTTTAAATTATCAAGTGATTTTGGGTTTTGTTCTTTTTCGAAAGGTTTGTTTATTTTTATCTTCTTAATTTTGAAACTCTTATTTTTAGTCTTTAAAATTGAATAGCGTTAAATTTTTCTTATAATAATTTTTACAATTATATATAATATTAACAATTACAATTTTATATTACTTTTACTATTAAGAGTTTTTTAGTAATCTTTAATTTTTATCAATTAAACAATTTTTTTTATTTGTCACATCGATCAAATTCTACATTAATTTTCACAGACTTTACTTTCAAATTCACTATCACTGACCTCCAAATCTCTTCAAACAAACAACAATCAATTCACTCTCAAATCCCCTCAAATTCGTCCACTCACTCTCCCCCAAATCAATCCTTTAAAGTGAACACACCCTTAGAGATTATTGAGAATAGATTTGGAGATAAAGTTTATGAAAGTTTATGTATGATTTGATGGATGTGATAAATAAAAAAATTATTTTAATATATAGAAATTAACATTAACAATTGGTAAAACTAATATAAAATAATATTTATTAGGTTAAACTCCTTCGGAGATCCCTATTTATGTGGGATTTTCCCAGTTTGATCCTTGTCTTTTAAGTTTTGCCAATTTGGTCCTTTGTATTGAAAAATTGACTCAATTAGACCCCTACCGTTAAATCAACTTAACGGGGTTAACTTTTTGATAAGTTGTGAGGGTAACGTGGATAGTTTTTGGGACGTGGCACTCACAAGCCCTTATACGTGGTTTTTTTAATGAAAACATGACATTTTCTGAAACATTTTAACCGTGTCCTTTCGGTCCGATTCTATACGGGTTGAGGGTGACGACGAAGGTGATTGCGATGGTATCGGTGGTAGGTCTGTGTGGTTTGATGACGAAGGTAACAATGAAGGTGACGGCGAAGGCACCAATGTCAAGTGTGAGGGGTTTAATACCAACTCTGCCACCCAAGTTGTTCCCATCTACTGCATCAATAACTACCCCTTCAACCAAATGACTCAAATTCCCATCTACCACTTCATGAACCGGACCCAGTATCTCACGTCTTTCTTCGCTTTTGTTTTCATCCATCAATAGTTAGTTCACTCCCAAACAATGCCACTGTATGAACCCCACCTAAAAATGGTCCCTTTATTAATTACAGAGGATGAACAATGTGATCAAATGGATGGTGGAAAATGCATACCTTCCAATGACCCACTTCTTGATTCTAGCAGATATTTTAAAAAATAATCAATTTAAAATAGAGGAAACTGGGGGTGTCACCTCTGAGATGGATGACCTCACTCTCCAAGAAAACACAGCCCCCAAAATAGCCGCAAAACGATGGGTTTTACCTCCAAACATTAAATTCCACAAACAAATTCAACTCCGATATGTTTCAAACAGACCTACGCCAACCTGTGTGGCTTTCTTCATAGATTAGTTGAAGAACAAAATTGACCTTTTTTAGAGTGGGAAATAAAATAGGAGCAGGTTTAAGTGAAGAAAGGAATTGGAAAAAATACAGTGAGAGAAGGAATTTTCAATGCAGTTGAATTATTAAAATAATTGGGCAAGTGGACGAAACAAAGGAAACAGAGGTTGTGGCGATGGAAGGAAGTCTGAGTGCCGCTCTGACGATGGCGATGAAGGCAAGTTAACGTCGGGGTCGGTGGAAAAATCAGAGTCGTGCTCCGACGATATAGCAGGACATGGACCATCGGCGTGAATTTGGACGATGATGCCCGAGCCGTTTTGGATGAAGCATCCTGAATGTTTAGATCGTCCAATTTTAATCCCAATTAATTCAATGAACCTTAATTTTAAAATGTTTCAGAAAAACCCTAATTTTAAAAATGTTTGTTTAAGAAAATGCCACGTACAAAGGTTTCGTTAAAAAAAACCACGTATAAGGTTTATGAGTGCCACGTCCCAAAAACTGTCCACGTCACCCTCACAACTCATAAAAAAGTTAACCCCACTAAGTTGATTTAACGGTAGGAGTCTAATTGAGCCAATTTTTCAATATAAAGGACCAAATTGGCAAAACTTAAAAGATGAGAAACAAATTGGAAAAATCCCACATAAATAGAACCTCCGAAGGGGTTTAACCTATTTATTAATAATTTAAATATTTGTAAAACTTTTATAAAAGAAAAAAATCAAAATTAATTATGAAAATAAAATAAAATTGTATTTAAATAAAGTGAAATAATTATGGATAAAATTTAATATTTTAAGAATATAATTTTTGCGAGGGATTCAAAAGAAAACTATTTTTGTTCAGGAATATACATCGTTTCTGTAATCAGGACTATAGGCAAAGGAAAAAATGGAGGTAAAGGAATCTGAGCAGAGAATGATCAAGAGCTTCTATGCATGTCTTTACAGTGACAGAATGGTTTTTCACAAATCTCTACTGGACAGCTAAGATGGAAAAAATCATCAATCTCCCTAATAATTTTTTTTCCTTGCTTCCCAAATACCTTCAAACCAACATAAATGTAATCACTAATCCATCTGCGTTAATCTTATGAAACAGTAAAATGACCCAAACAAAGTCTTGTTGTAAATGAAGAAAAAAAAGTAGAAAAGGAAGAATGGTTTAGCATATGTAAAATCATTATCCTCTAATATATTAAGAATGGTCTGATGTAAGGATTAAAGTTGATTTTTTTTTTAAAATATAGAAACCATATTAAATAAAATAAATAAATAAATAATATTAAATTATTTCTTTAAATATTGTGTCAAAAATGCTATTAAAGTCTTAAAATAATGAAGTTAATTAAATATACCATTAATAACATGAAATTGTGATGAACAAGGCATATTCTTTATACTACTAATAACTCATCAAAACTAAATTGAGTGTTTTTAAAATATATATTTAACTACTCTCTCTCAACATTTGCACATCAATTCCATGAATGGTGGAGGTCAACGTTGATTACAAAATTTTCTCCTAAAAATTAACTTTTATTTTATAAAAAAATTACGTACATGTTGCTTTTGGTCCGCGCTAGCCAATTCAACATGTATTTATTTGTTATCGTGTTTCCTTCGAAGTATTGTAAAAGTTTAGTGCTAAGATCATTAAGAAGAAGATTAGATAGTTTAATCTAATTTAATTTTGATACTTTGATTGCTTTGTTGAGATCAAAATTCTAATGGTCTTCATTTATATTATTAGGTCCTCACACAGGGTAACCATATTATATTTTCAACTTTCATGCAATATTGAATGTAATTATCAAAATGGGTTTAGAAAACTATTTTAGTGAGTTATAGTTGTAAATGAAAAATAGAGTATTTGATTGTATTGGTGATAAACTTAATGGGGCTCTTTTGTCAGACTTGAAAAGAGGGGCGAAAAAAGAAAGTGAAAAAAAGGAAGTGAAGATAGTTTGGTAGAAATTGGAAGAAAACTGACAAAAAGAAATAGGTCTAACTTGTTTTTTCCATAAAAAGATAAAAAAAAAATTGCATTCAATTATTTTTTTTCTAGTTGACTATACATTCAAATAATAATGTATAAAATTTTAAAATATATTTTATTATAATAATAACAATAATAGTTAAATCAAATTATATTAAAATAAAAAATATTTCCTCTTTTATATAAAATAATTTTTATTTCCATATTTTTCATTCATTTCTATTTATCTATTTATTTATTTATTTTATTCACTCAAAGAAATAGTTTAGTCTATCAAATTATTTTTTACCTTTTATACTTAGTAATAACAAGACAACAATAATAAACTCCTATGCATACAATTTTTAATTTTAACATGCAATTTTTTAAAAGCATCATAATTAACTCATATAAAAAAACATAAATAAATGTTACATATAAATTTTAATTTTAACAATAATTCTTTTTTCAAAAGTAAAAGGAAATATTTGTAGTTAATGGTTATAGGATGACACTATAAGAAAAAAAGGTATTATGGACGATAAAAAATTGTCGTTAAAAATTTGTTAGTAACTTTTTACCAACAAATTATTGACGGACTTAAATATATCAGTAGTAATACAATTAATAAACTTTATTAATGAAAACTTATATTTATGGGTAATCTATCAGTTGATACATGACACTAACACTAATACGTGACATTAATATTAACTTCATACGTGATTCTTACATTAACTTGACACAATAGGGCAAGTGAATAAGTTTTTCTTTTTAAATTAAGAAACTTTTCGAAAAGAAAATAATAAAAAAAATTAAAAAAAATCACAAAGTGACACATGACTAGGGATAACAACGGGTCGGGTCGGGCACGAGTAATGCCTACCCGCAACCCGACCCCTCGGATAAAATTGTACCCACTACCCGACCCTCTACCCATCGGGTATCCGTTTAAAAAATACCCGCGGGTACTTTAAAACCCGCGGGTACCCGCATATACCTGCAAAAAATAAAAAAATATTTAATACATATTTAAAATAAAATTTAAATAAAATTTAAATAAAATTTAAATAAAATTACAATATATATATATATATATATATAATATAAATTAAAATTTATTTTAATTAAATTTAACCTAATAAAATATAATTTTATTCTATTTTTAATTAATTTAATTAAAAAATATATAATTTTTTTTTAATTTTGTGCGGGTAACGGGTACCCGCAGGACGGGTAGTATACTACTCGTACCCGATCCGTTTAAAAGCGGGTATTAAAATACCCGCTACCCGTTACCTGTGGGTAATAAATATCCGCAGATAGTTACTACTCGCCGTGGATTTTACTCGCATATACCCGTGCCCGCATCCCTACACATGACACACATTATCATCAACAACTTAGACAATTTAGAAAGGGCTATAAAAAAGAATTAAATTGAATAAAATTTAACAAAATAAAATTCACATTAAACATCTAAAAAATTTTCACATTAAATAAAGTCAACAAAAATAAGGAAAAAAAATGTATTTAAACCATTTCATAATTAGATGCAAGTTAATTACATTTAATAATTATGTAAGTTAATAAAGATGCATAATTCATCTTTAAATATAATTGATAATATTTATTTAATGATATAGTTGTAGTTAAACATACAATCCATTACGCCCTGAATATAATAATTCCAATTGTAAAATTATGGAGTACTAAAGATTTATTATATAAAGTGTTTCATGTGAAATAAATGGAATTAAAAGGTAAAAAACTTGGTTTTATAAATGTATTTTAACAAATAAATTATTTAAAATAAACAAATAATAATTTTTATATATGATTTATAATTAAATTCATTAACAAATTATATTGTTCATTTGACAAAGTTTCAAGAAAAGTTAGTTTTATTTACTTTAAGTTTAAACTAATTAAAATATGTATCATGAATTTCATATGAAAATTAAATATAGTAAAATGTATGATACATAAAAATATTTAAGTAAAGCACTTGTAATAGTATAGAATCATATTAAAAAAAAAATATATATATATATATATATATATATATATATATATATATATATATATATATATATATATATATATATATTGTTTCCTTGTAAAACAAATATAACAAAATAAATTCAAATTTTATATAAGTATAAGATCATATTAAAAAATTAATTATTCTTTAAAACTTGATAATTTTATAAAAAATATACTAATACAAAAAATTTAAATATTATTTTTGATTTTATAGATCAATTACTTTATATTGAATAATTTTCTAAATTCAGTTATATTCTTTCTTTTTAAATTTTAAAAAATGATTATTTTTAATTTCGTTTTTTTAGTTACATTTTATCTTAAATTTTTTCTCCCTTTCATTAACATTCCTTATTTAAACAATCTTACTTTTTAATCAATTACTCCATCTTATAATAATTGTACATCAAAATTAAATCCAAATTTTGACAACGCAATAATATGAAAAATTAAAATAATGATAGTAATTGGACATAAAGGTACAGTGTAATAAGACTATTTTGTCGTTTATTTCTTCGGTCATATTAAAATCCCATCAGCTCTGGAAAATGTATTGATAGTGGAGGCCGAAAAAGAAAGACAATTTACAAATGGGCCCACTGGGCCTCCTCCGATAAGTACTTTCGACATTTTCGAAGTTCTATTTGTTTTATTTCCCGCCACAAATCTGATCCTTAGCGGGCATCGAACAATGTGTGTCGGCAATGGTCCACATTTTAAGAGCCAACTTTTCTTGGCGATTGTTTTAAGAACACTGTAATTAATTAATAATTAACTTAATTATTAATTAATTGTTTAGTTGAATATTTAAACAATGAACCATTAACGTTTGGCAAATAGAAAGAAAGAAATGAAATACAATTATATTATTTGCTTATTGAAAATATAGCATTGTAATAGTTTATTATAAAATAAAATTAATTTGGTTTCGTACCTTATAAATTATGAAGGCTATTGGCTAGACTGTGCTTTCAACATTTTTAATAGGGTTAAATATGCTTTTAGTTTTTAAACTATTGACCGTTTCTGATTTTCGTCCCTCTTCCAAACTAAGGTACAATTTGGTCCTCATTCTTTAAAAAACGTTTGTTTTAGTCCTGAAAATTTTATTTTTAGTTCTCGTTTTAGTCCTCAAAACGTTCGTTTTTCGACTAAAACGAACGTTTTTTAAAGAATAAGGACCAAATTGTACCTTAGTTTGGAAGAGGGACGAAAACCATAAACGGTCAATAGTTTAGAGACTAAAAACATATTTAACCCTTTTTAATAAAAGAACTTATTTATATATTTCCCACCGCGTATTTTAAATAACATTTTAAAATTTTCAGAGGACGTTAAAATAACTTTATCTTTTATTATTTACTTTTTAACTGAACTGATAGACAATTTAATGAATTAAAACTACAATATATTCTTTGCTAATGTGTGTGAAATATCTATATATATATATAATTTGGTACGACTTTTTTAAGGGAAAGATCTGTTTGTTTGTTAATTTGGTACAAATTATGTTCAATTATCTCACACGAATTATACTGCTTACACATACTTAAAAGTAATTTAATTACATTAACTTAAATATTTTCTGCTTATAGTAATAAATAACCTTAATGAATGTCAAGTTACAAAAAGTTAAGGCAGATAGAAACACTTAAAAAATATATTTAAGTCAGTATTACGAATAATGAAATTTAAATTTAACTTGTGCTTCTCATTTTAATAGGGTTAATTTTTTCCCTTTGTTTAGCATTCTAAACAATAGCTTTTATTTTATTAATTTGGATTATCTACTCTTTGATAAACATACTCATGTGGTATTATGCAATGAGATAAAGATAAAAAGAGATTTGAAAATATTTAAACATAAAAAAAAATGGATTAGTTGAATGTGATGAGGTTGAACATCTAGATCAACGTGAGTGTTTGATTTTGAAAATAGATGGAATTGAAATTTGAAAAGGCGGGATAGATACCACAAATTGAGGGGCCGTGTCTCTCTGTCACTCACTCACTCACTCACTCTCCCCTTTTTCATTTCGGTCTCTTCTTCTCTGTCTTATAACCCAAAGTTCATTAGCTTTTCTTATTTCTTCTCTTTCTTTTCTCTCTCCAATCTTCTCTCTTTCTCCGATCTCTCCGCCATTCGCTACGGTACGCTTCACTCAACTCCATACACATCTTCGTCCCTGCGATTGCTTTTTATATTCTTCTGCTTTTACGATTCTTTCTCATTTTCAATTGTTTCCGATTTATCCTAACTAACTCCTCATTGCTTACTGCATTTTCTTTAACCGTCGTTTTTCGATTGCTGCTTTAAGTCATGCTTAATTTTATGCCGTTTGCGTTTTCATTCGTTTGTGTGAGAGCCTTGTTAGTGTAAGTTAACTCTAGTTTGCTCCTGTTGTGGAATTCAAATCTGGATCGTTCGTAGAACGTAGATCGTGGTTGATGTTTGTATATAAACGCTGCCATAATCAATTGTGTGTAATGTAACATTGTCAGCAAGTTGTCTCTTGTGATTTCGTGACGCATGGCTTAAAATTCAGATTGATTCTGTGTGTTCTATGCATTGTTTTGTACAATTATAATTATATTTGTAATTATAATATAATAATAATAATACAAATAATGTGAGGTGGTATGCGAGTAGCAACGTAGAAAACTTTCAGAACTGGACTAATAATAGTTAGGGTGTAAAGAGAATAAAGAGAAAAACGGTGATGGTCTGACAGGTTTGTTATTCATGTTATTGGGTGTTTTTTGCAGTCCAGATTTATTATTCATGTTGTTTCGATTTCTTCTTAACATTTCTCTAGTCTGACAGATTAGTTCCTTGCCTTTTGTTGACTGCTGACGATTGGAATGATAATTCATCTATATTTCGTTTTTCTTCGAGTGCAGTGTTGATTTTACCTCAGATGGAGAACTCTGAAAATTCTAGTGTAGGTTTCGATGATCAAGTGAATGTATCGGGTACACCATACTATACCCCCTATCCGAAACACTTGTTGCTGAAATCTGGCCTTCAACCAGTCAATATAGAGTTTTCCCCAAGCTCTGGTGGTGATAGTTCTGTGGCTTCTATGAAAGAGGACTCTGGATCACCTTCCTCTTCGTCCTCGTCATCTTCAGATTCAGAGCAACAAATTCAAATTGTTGGGGAGGTAAAAACAGATGAGATATCCTGGGAGACTGAGAGTAGAAGTTATGATGAATTGCTTAAAGAATTCCTCAAAAATGAGGAAGAGCTGAAAATTTCCAACTTTAAACTTAAGATCTCAGAAGAAGAGATTGACAAGTTGAAAATTCAAATTGAAAGAAGTGAGGTTCAGCTTAATAATGCATTGGTAGAATCACAAGTAAAAGAGGAAAATCTTAAGTATGAAAAAGAACATGTGCTGGAGTTGCAGAAAAAGACCACTGATTTGGAGACACATGTTTCAGATTGCAGCCTCAAAATTGAGAAGTTAGTCGCACAGCTAAAGCTTGCTGAAGAAAACCTTAAGATATCATATGATGAAATTGCTAGATTAAAAGAGGAACTTAATAGCAGGACATCTGGTACTCGGGAGCTGGAAGGTCAGCTTGAAGTAGCACAGCAAAATGTGGTCACATTAGAATGCCAACTTGATTCAGAGAGAAAGAAGATTCGGGACTTAGAAGACAGGCTTACATGGTACAAAAATAATGAAACCAATAATGAACTTGAGGTGCAGAAATTGAAGGCGGAAATGCTTGATGCCGAAGCACACTTCTCATTGGTGAAAAATCAGATGCATTCTGATATTGCACGTTTATCAGAGGAGAACATACAACTGGGCTCTAGACTTGAGGAATATGAATCTAGAAGCCTCATGTTAGAAAACAAATCAAGGCAAATTGAAGCTGAAAGACAGAAAATGGAAGAGCAGTTTGTTTCCCAACAAACTGTTTTGCATGGTGAAATCGGTTGTTTGAAGGAAGAACTTAATCAGAGAAGATACGAAGTTGAAGCTGTGAATAGGGAATTTGACCAGCACAAGCAGAAGTATGATATGGTCATGACTGAAAAAGATGAGGCCAACGCTAAGATTCATAACTTAATGGCTGAGACAACACATCGAGACAATCATATTGCTAACATGGAAAGAGAGCTAATCCAGCTACGCGAACAAAAGGCTGAGCTGATCAGAGGATCTGCTGCTACACTGAATGTGGTAAATGAGTTGAAACTGAAAGTTGATGAGCTTGAAAAAGAGGTGACTCGGCAGAATTCTGTGATCTCTGACAGGGCTGAGGAGAAGAGGGAGGCCATCCGGCAACTATGCTTTTCAATTGAGCACTACAGGAGTGGATATAAAGAACTTCTTCAAGCATATGCTGGGAAAAAGCGTCATGCAGTTGCAGCTTCCTAAATTTACATTCACCCATGTCTCCTCATTTTATTTTTTTTCGCTGTAGATCTTTGCCTACTATAAATTTTGTATGCAGTTCTCTTATTCTTGTTGAGCATCTATACATTACAAAGTATTGTTTTCCTATCAAACTAGGTCAAACACATTGGTAGTTGATGTTGATGAAATCACTATGTTCATTTCTTATAGTCTTGATTTCTACTGTTGGTTTGGTAGATGACATGATTTCTCTATTCTAGACTTTTGGTGTGAAAAGAGATTATGTACAGGGCAATGTTTGGGGTGTGTAAAGGGGGTAAGAAGAGAGACAAGGAGATATAGCATGTGTTTAGTTTTGGTTGTGTTTTCACGACGTGCACGCATTGGGAGAAAGACACAAGAGGGAAGAATAGAAAATGCTGATTTTGCGTAGTTAGTTGAGATACTGCTAGACCATTTAGCAGAGATATCTTTACAGTTTTCGCTTTACATCACCTATTAGGGATAACTGAAAGTATGATTCACCCATTTTGTGCACAGCTTCGCAATAATTACTGGCAGTAGATGATCATATCGTTGGGTGCAGGAATTGAGTACATTATTAACTATTTTTATATAATGTTATTTCATTTAAATTTGGATAATCCCACTGAAATCGAGTAGGATATTTATAAATTGTAAAACTTTCCTCTAATATATATAATAGTTATATATTTAAAATTTTATTTTAAGACCATAAATTAAATTAAAACAATTTTGGGTCAAATTCTTCATGCAATATTTAGTAGTAGCATAAGGCAATTGGACTTTGTTTAGTAAATAATTTTTTAAGTTTGTTTGTAATCTGTTTTCTAAATTAATTCAAAATGTTTGAAACTAACTGTATTTGTAATCTGTTTTCTAAATTAATTCAAAATATTTTTCAACTATCCGAATAAAACTTGTTTTTGGATAAATACAGTCAATATATTCAATCCATTTCTATTCGACCAACATAATATCAAATAAGATACTTTGTTATCATGGTCCATACAACACATCACACAAGATACTTAGTCATCATGATTTATAATTAATTATAATAATTCAGAAATTAATAACTATTTAAACAAATAGACACATGTCCATCTGATAAAATTCATAAACAATAATTATATCACATAATATATTAATTACATTTTCATTGATTGATGTATTTATTACCAGAGTCTCTTTTGTATCAAAGGGAACAAACAATATCTAAAAACACTAAACTTACAAAGCTAAAATCATAAAATTAAATAAAGTGATAAATATTTTAAAACAAAGTAAAAGCACTAATGGTCTATTTATACCGTACATTTACATATTTATTCTTTTTATTTACCGATAGTTTTTTTCTTACATATATTTTTTTTTACTGAGAATGAAACATAACTGTCGTTATATTTAAAAATATTTATTTTGTTGAAATTTAATATATACACAAATTATTGAATTGTCAAAATTCTCTCTCGCTTTATATATATATATATATATATATATATATATATATATATATATATATATATATATATATATATATATATATATATATATATATATATATATATATATATATTATATGGTTTGCTAACGTGCGTACGCCTGTTTTTCAGTTGGTACATTTTAACAATGTGTACCGGATTTTAGTAGACAAAAATATCCTTATATATAATGAATTCTAAGTTTTAAGGTTAAGGGTATTTTAATAATTTTCATTCTCAAAACTAAAAAAGAAACCCCCAAACCCTTACTCACCTCTCTCATTCCTCTCAACCCTTTCTCTTTCATCTTTCTCACTCAAATCTTTTCTCTGTCATCTCTACTGTAACCCCAATTGAAAAAATCCGATACACTTGTCATTAAACAATCTTACAAAAAAATGATTTTATAATGAATTTTCATCTTATAATTTTTGTCTTATCTAATTTTATCCAATTTTCACAAACATAAAGTGTTAGCAAAATGATCAAGATGAAGTTTTGATGATGTCCAAATCAAGTCAAGAGAAATCAAGATTCAAGATGTTATGAAGACTTATATTGTGATGGAAAGCTTTTGTAATACTCTTAGAAATATGTATAGGACTTAGATTAGAAAAAGAAAAGTGTTTTTGTAAAATTACTATAGTAAATCATTGCAACAAAACACTATAGTACTATTCATATGAATAGTAACACTATTCACGTGAATAGTGACGGTTAACGGTAAGAGTATCGCACTTAACACGGACGTTGGAGAAACTAGTCGTTGAAGAAACTAGCCGTTTATGACCGTTGGACAAACTAGCCGTTTATGGCCGTTGGACAAACTAGCCGTTTATGGCCGTTGGACAAACTAGCCGTTTATGGCCGTTGGACAAACTAGCCGTTTATGGCCGTTGGACAAACTAGCCGTTAAGTTTGTCTTTTAGTGAATGGAAGAGCCTTTGGATGAGTCTATAAATAGACTCTCATTTCCTCTTAAAAAAAAATATACAGAGACACAGAAACTCTTCCCTTGTGCTCAAATACTCAGAAATTATTGAGACTTGTGTGTTCTTGTTCGGCTTGTGAAACTCTTGTCTGTGGAGCTGGTGAAGTGCTGCTACGGTGACAGAGGAAATAGCCGGTTCATCCTTGGTGTGTCTAAGGAGGTGTTCGGAAGAGAATCATCCTTCGTGAAGTATTCGGAGGAGGTGTTCATCCTTTGTGAAGACTCAAAGGAGGTGTAGTTTCATCTCTTGTGGTATCAAGAGAGGTGGTTTCTAAACTTTTACAAATTGTATCTTTGTGATTGTAATTTGTAATTGTTTTGTGTTAGTGAAACTGTTTATCTTGTTTTGAGATAAGCGACTGGACGTAGGATTGGTAAGATCCGAACAAGGATAAAATCATCTGTGCAAATTTCTCTCAACCTTACTCTTGCTTTATTTGTCTTTATTAATTGCTAAGTAAGTTTAATTGAGTAGAAATTAAAAGGCACACGTTATTATTAAAAACCCCTCTTGGTTTGTTATTCCACGCTAACCCTTCCGCTGCAGCCGCTCTGACATAAAGGAATTGGTAATTGACCTAGAAAAAAATCAGAAATATTCGCTGTTAAATAATTTCTTACAAAAAATGATTTTATAATGAGTTTTTATTTTATAATTTTTGTCTTATCTAATTTTATCTAATTTTCACAAGCATGATGACATCAAAGGAATTGGTAATTGGCCTGGAAAAAATCAGAAACATGAGTTTTCATTTTATAATTTTTGTTGTATATAATTTTATCTAATTTTTACAAGCATAATGACATCGAAAAAAATTAGTAATTGGCCTGAAGGGTTTTTTTTAGAGATGATGATTCAACATATATGCAGATGATGAAATTAGAGAGGTTAGTGAAGATGGTGAAATTGAAGAGATCTTGAATGAACCTTTACCTGAAGGTGAATATGTCAATGACTCAACTCTTTACAAAGGCAAATTGTTTAAAGACAAGTGTTTTTTATTTTTTCAATTGCAGTAGGAATGACAGAGAAAATGTTGGAGTGAGAGAGATGAAAGAGAAAATATTCACATGAATGAGATATGTGAGTAAGGGTTTGGGGGGTTTCTTTGTTTTTTTTTTAAGTTTTGAAAATGAAAATTATTAAAATACCCTTAACCTTAAACTTAGAATCCATATATATAAGAGTATTTTTGTTTACTAAAATCCGGTACACATTGCTAAAATGTACCAACTGAAAAACAGGCGTACGCGCGTTAGCAAACCCCTATATATATATATATATATGTATATATGTATATATATATATATATATATGTATATATGTATATATGTATATACATATATATATATATATATATATATATATATGTATATATGTATATATAAAATTATAGAATACAATAATTTCACTAAGAATCCCCTCTCAAAATGTACGTGTGGTAGTGCAAAAAGGTAAATATAATACATAAGTATGATAATTTATTTAAAAATTTCAAGTGTGTATTGCATGGATACATAATAAACTTATAATATAACATCTACCTATTATACATGTTTTTTATTAAATTTATGAGCTAATAATATATTATTAGCTTAATTAATAATTTGGTTTTCATATTTAAATTTATACTGCATTACGGTTTTTATATTATTTATTTATTTGTTTGAGTTTTAATATTTTTTAAATAAATTTAATTTAGTTTTTTTCTTAATTTGATGGTAATGGTAAAATTTGGATCATTTTCTATTTTGTAATCTGTTTGATTTTTCTTTTTTTTTTCTCTTCTTTTCATTCTTTCTTCATTAGTCTTCTTTCATCTTTTACCACCTTTTTCTACACTCCTTGCAAAATCTCTCTTTCAGAATCACCACAAGTTAGGGTTTTTTTCTCATTCATATTTTCTATCAACTTTTCTTCTTTTCATTTTCTCTCATCAATTGTAAGCTAAGGTTTTCGCTACAATCTTATATACATAGAACTCATCATTTCTCTCGAATCTCATTCCAAAGATATTTGTAAGAGGGAAGGTTTAAACTCGGTTTTAACTACAATGGTAGATTTAACAAATCCAAGCAAGGTTTGGTTTTGAGATTTTATTTGTTTGTTCTTGGATTTTGGTATTTTTCTTCGCTTTGGTTTATTAATTGTTTGCCTTTGTTTTCTTCATTTATGTTTTGTAGATGTCCTTTCAGCAGATAAATTTATCTCTCACGTTTGAGTATAGCTTGAGATGGAGGGAGAATTTAAAAAAAAAAATAATAAAAGGATTTCAAAATTGAAGATGTTCCAAATTTTTATATATAGTACTTTGAAAATATGTTAACATTAGTTTAATGAAAGAAATTAAATTAATTTTGTTTAAAAATTATGAATATTTAATTAAGTTACGAAAAATATAAGTAATAAAGTGAATTATAAATCTAAGTATAAAAAATTACTAATTAAGCTTGCATTTTTAACATGATGCATGAGGTGTAAATAAATATGGTCGAATTTGGATTGGTTCGGTTCCATATATTATTCAATAAATTTGTATCAATTTAATTTAGAAAAATGATATTATGAAACTCTATGAACCATTTCCGAATCCATTTTGAAGGTTAATATTTACTTTTGTATGTGTAAGGAGAAATAGATGAAGAGGAATAAAATAGCATATATATAAATAAGTGAATTTAATATAAACACGTTTATATATATTGTTTCGATTATGGGGTTGAGTCACCAAACTCTTTCACAATTTTGTCTTCTCGCCGTCCGTTCTTGCTCCAAGCTCCGTTGTCTTGCTCTTCCGTTCGGGAGGGAACTTGTCAAAGATCCTCCGATGCAAAGTCAGTATACGAACCGTTCGATAAATCAATAGAACAGTAAAAAATGTGCAGTAAATGCAACGTACCTACCACTCACCTTTTACTTGTATTTATAGTTTTTGTCATGGGCTTAGGATTAGTGAAAATTTAATCACGACCCAGTTTCAACCCAATAGCTTTAATCGCTACTTATCTTGATCATGGTCTTAATGACTCAGATAAACAATCGACCGGTCTTGATGGAACCGTTCGGTTAAAGTGATCCTACGTGGTCTTCCTTGGACCGTCCGGTCTGTATGGTACACAAGCCCCCAAAGCCCTAGTGCACGCAGTGAACGTTGGGTTGAAAGTTGATCGATATGTTGGTTGCAGGTATGGGAGTTCCTTTCGCGGACCGTTCGTCTTTGGCCGAGGATTTGTGCTGGTAAGTGTGCCATGTGACTACCAGTTCCAAGCTATTGAAATCTTGTCGCCCTCCAATTTTCGAAAATGGGTTTGGGCGGGAAAACACGTGTCGTGCTCGTGATGGTGGGAGCTGAGGCGTCTTCGTATCCGGACCGTTGATCGTGGGAATTTTTTGACGGTGAAGATGCATTAACGGTTACAAAATTTTTCCTATAAATAGGAGGGTGGGAACGCTGTCATTTTCACTATTTCTTCTTTTTCTTCCGTCTTCAGAGCATTCTTTTTTCCTCAGGTAATAAACGGTAGTTGTCCATGTTGAGTCTTCTTTGGAGTCGTCGGGCAGAAGTAGCGGGAGATCGACGGGCAGTGATGGCGAGCATGGTTCTTCTCCGAGCTCGGTGTCGTCCTCTTTTTTTGGAAGAGTCTGACCAGTCACGGGGGTTAAGTTCTCCTGTAAATAATGACGATCAGTCACCAGAGCCTAACTCCCCCACGGATGTGGATAAAAGGATTATCTTCAGGATACCCATCCATCTTCTCAAGGGTGGTATTATCGTAGATGACGCGCCACTGGAGCTGGTCGGTGACGAGACCGTTATTCCGAGGTACGACTGGGCACCACATGATGCCAGTTTGTTCGCATCGGAGTATGGTACTAAGAAGGCGTTAGCGTGGAGAATCAGCCTACTCTACATTGTCAAAGATGTGGAGGATTCACGATTGATATGGGTGGGAGTAAACTTGAGGAACGAGCAGGTTTATCACGGGGAAAGGGTCGAGTTCGGATGATTTCTTCTTTATGTACGCCAATTTTTTCGATCAACTTTGTGTCCGGGTACCTTTTGCTAAGTTTCAAATGGTCGTTCTCCGGGAATTGAACGTTGCCCCTGCACAGCTACATCCAAATGCTTGGGCGGTCGTTCAGGCGTTTATGGCGATGTGTTCGGCGTTTGGAATAACCCCGACGATCCCGATTTTCTTTCATTACTTCCACGTTCGCCCGCTCCCAAAGGGTGGTTGAGTTTCTTTGACATCCATCAAAGATAGGACCCTCTTCCATCCTTATTCTAATTCGTACAAGAATTTCAAGAATCAATTCTTCAAAGTCATTATTGACGAGGCCGGCCGTCATGAGTTTCATGACGCAGCAGGAAATCCCTTGTTCCCCTTTTATTGGACAAGGAACCCCAAGAAATTAAAGGCCTATCCAATTGGTGTACTGAACCCGATCGACTTGGAAGTCGTGCGAACCATCAACGCTCTCCCCACCGTCTTTCTGCCCACGACTTAGTCGAATGCCTTTGTCATGAGGATTGTGAACAAATGGCGTTCGGTATGATATTTTATGTTCGATTTGTCTTTTTTAATAAGTCGATGGTAACTTAGCTGAATTTTTGTGTGTTTGTCAGATATCATGTCTGCTCCTCCTCTCCGCAAATCCAACTTCATGGCTTCGAGGAAAGGAGCAGGTGCTAGCTCCTCCAGCGTCCGGGAACGGGTCGCCCCAACCGCTCTCCGTCCTCCTACCATCAAGCGTGCATCTTCTACCAGCAAGATACCGGTAGTTCCTCCGGCCAGCTCCAAGGCTACTCCAGCTGTTAATGTTGTGGTTCCTCCGAGCATTGCTGCTGCTATAGGAAGCGAGCCCCCACAGAGCCTTCCGATTGTATTTGTAGATCCCTCATTTGAAGAGGCCACCACTTCTGCCCAGCCCTTTGTTAGGAAGAGGAAGGGGCATAAAGAGGGGGAGAGATCTGCCTCCAAGAAGGGTCCTCCTCCCGATCGGCTTCTAAAAAGGGGCGTAAAGGGAAAGAGGAGTCCTCCTCCCGCCCGCTTTCGAATGGGATTTTCAGCCTTGCGTTCAAGATAAGTGAACGAACAAAGTTTCACATGAGTTCTATATACCGGGCGTTGATCGAGCCGTTATCGAAGCCGGAGCTGACTATTGCGATGCTGGAAATGTCTACTCGAGCGGCTTCTCTAGCCTGGTATCTTCGGGAATATGTTGATCGGAGAGGTGCTTAGCATGTTCGGGCTGAGCTTCTTGCCAAGAAGAAGATTTCTGATGATCTTCGGGCGGCCATGGAGGAGGCGCTCTTGGCTTAGGATGAATCGGATAAGAAAAATGATGAGCTTCAAGTCGAGCTCGATGAGGCCAAGGAGAAACTGGCTGAGACAACCGATCGGCTTCGTGATGCTCGGGCGAACTATGATCGGCTGGTGGGTGAGTGTGGGCAACTGAAGGTGGTAGTTGCCCGTCAAAAGAGAATGGAGAGCAGACTTCTCTACAAGAACCAAGAACTGGCAGACAATTTGGCGAAAGCCAAAGAAAAGATATCCGAGCTGGAGGCGGGTATCGTGTTCGAGCACGAGGAGGGTTTTAACAAAGCTCTCTGTCAAGCGTCCGTCCTCATGGGGATGAAGGAGCCATTTGCCTTGGGTTTCGACATAGAGAAGGATGTGTTCGATGGGGTCTTGGTCCCACTCGAGTCACCGACCACCAAGGAGACGTAACTGGAGTTGGAGAATCCTCTGAACGCTGAGGCCGCAGAGAAAAAGGTTGAGCTTGAAGATGTTGATGAGGCTAAAGAAGTTAATGACGCTACGGGTAATGATGACGGTCGTTTGGCCGACTAGGGTTTTTAGGTTTATGTTAGGGGTTGTTTTTTGTTTAAAATTTTTTGATGTAATCAAAAGTGTGGCTGGGCGGCCAACATCATAACGTGTATTAGGTGTTGGCTTTACCGGGCCACTATTGACTTTTGTATACCCCCATTTGCATCAATACAATTTCTTTTTCTCGATTCGCCTAAGGTATCATTATTTTTCGGTGGTTGTTTGATTTTATCATCTTCCTATTTTTGTTAACAACTTTTATCGAGAATCTGCACTACGGACCGGGTGGATTGTTCTCTTAGGAGGAACTTTCCATTCATCATCCGGCCAAGTTGACAATGGTTCCGTTTGGAACTTGCTGTTCATCAACTTGGTCTTTTGCACGATCCGAGCAGCAGTGGTTCTGTGGAAAGAACTCGTCGTTCACCGTCCAGACAGGTTGACAGTGGTTCCTTTCGGAACTCACCGTTCATCAACCTGGGCTTTGGCATGATCCGGGCGGCAGTGGTTCTATGGGAAGAACTCGTCGTTCACCGCCCGACCAGGTTGATAGTGGTTCCGTTTAGAACTCGTCATTCATCAACCTGGATTTCTTTTTTGATTAAGAGCTTTGTTGGAGTACGCTCTTATCGTAGAGATTTTTGGCAAAAGTGAGACGCCCTTTCATTGTATTAATCATCTCAAGAAAGTGTAGAATCAAAAATTACTATTAACTGAAATAAAATTTGAGGTGAGTGACATTCCAAGTGTTTGGAATGGGGCATCCATCCATGGTCGGCCAATAGTATCCGGCCCGCAGCACCCGAGCTTTAAGAGCTCGATGGCCGGTATGAAATCCGCAGATTCCATTGTGGAGCTCGTTCATGACATATTATGCTTCTTCCTTACCGAGTCATTTGAGGAGGGGGGTGGAAAACCCTCAACGATATAGGTCGTCTTCTACCATAAGGTAGTGGAAAATCTTCTAGGCGTCGGCCGACTTAATCAGTTGACTTGCATCTTATTGGGCCATTATTGCTCGAATCTTCGTTCGCCAGTGATAAACGGGTCGCACCGCTCACAAAAGTTTGTGCATAAAAGAATGCAGTATAACTAGGAAGTGACTCCTAGGTCGTCTCTCAAAGACCAATTTTGGGTTCAGTCTCAGATTTATCACGAAGTGGGGGGGGGTTTGTGTGATTTTTGTTTGATGCGGAAAATTAAATTGGAACTAGAATTTAAACAAAACAGGATTAAAAATACTAAAATAAATTTAAAAGACAATAAAAACTGAACAGTAAAAGATGGTAAAAATAGAAAACCTCTGAAAATAAAATGAACGGTAAAATGTAATGACAGAATTTAACGGTGCAGAAAATACTAAACTGTAAAAAACAACAGATAGAATAAAACACTGGAAATGGAATTCATCAAACATTCAACACTTAAATTAAAATTCCAAAATACTGAAAGATAAAAATAAAACGAACAAATTGTTTCAAATACTGTGATACACTGCACGCTCAGAAATAAAATTCTACACTGCTGAAAAATAAACAGAGAGCTACTGGAAAATGGAAAGCCGAGAGATTTATTGAAAGAGGAAGAGGCAAGAGCCTCCTCCAGGCCGTGGCTTCCTACTCCTAAAATCTAATACTAAAATCTACTAAATTATCTGCTTCAAATCTGCTGCTCTGCCATTTTTTTATAGCAAAAATCCTCCAAGTTTTAGTGCTGTTATGAACGTGTCCGACAAAGCAAGGGACCCTTCTCTCTTGTACCCATATACCAACGTTCTCCACCAAATAAATAAAACATTCTTTCTTCCATAAAGTTTTTGTCTCCTTACGTACCAAAATTCAGTGGAGCCTCAATCCTTGTCTTCTTCTTCAATCACATTCCAAACCATTCTACCCCTTCATCACGGCTGCTTCTCTTTCACTTGCTTCGGTCAAGGTGGCTGTTCCAACCTACTGGATGTGAAGACCATGAGCTTCTTCATCAAGGAGGTGGCTTCCGTTTAAAACTAAAAACCATGTGCAGCTCCCCTCTTCAACTCATGGCAGCAACAACTTGGAGACTTCTTCCCTGCATCACCGTGCTTCACTTCTTCTTGCTGCAGCCCCTTTGGCTTCCAAAAACGTCCGTGGCTGCGGGATGTGCTGGACCGTCAGTGTGGTGGCACATTCTCCATGTCCTTAATCATTTTAAAGAAAGAATATTCCAAGCTGCCATATATAAATGCACAAAACCGTGAGCTTACTCACAAGGTGGTCCCCTCCATTGGTTCAATTTGCTTATGCTTTCTCATTTACAAAATTCTTCATTAGAAAGAAAGGAGTTGCATGAAACACATTCCCGTGAGCTTTAGTGGTGGTCCCTTGTGTTTGTTTTTTCCTTTGGTGTATGGTTCCCAAATAAAACCGAGAATTCCAATCTTAGATCAAGGCATCCTTCTTTCTTCAATTAATTGCTAAAGTGTCAAAGCCATATGGGTCCCTCCAAGCTACTCCTACCGTGACATGTTAAAAACCAAAACAATGCTTCCATTATTCTTTGCAGAATGCGTGACATGGCAAGGGAAGGAACTTCCCAACGTGAATTTCCACTAAATGTATTCTTTTTCCCTTTCCAGAACAAAAGGCTTTGTTCAAAAATTAAATGGTAAGCTTGTGGATTCTATTTCCAGCCGTGACACTTCAAAAATCAACACTTCAATTGTCAATTCTTAGCTAGCACAAGTACCAAACAGCAAGCAAATGCAAACAGACTAGAATTCACTCAAACAGTATGCACTAGACTGACATAGGAGAGTAAAGAAAATACTGGGAACAACACAAAATGAATTTGAACAAAATAAAAACTATACTTGAAAATAGACATCTAGACGAAACTATGAAAAAAAATTGCAAGGAAAACGGATAAGAATTGAATTCGAACGAGGACAAACAAGATGACACAAAATTCACACAGCAACCAGCGAAAATTGAAGTGGCTGAAATGCATTGGGCTCAATTGTCATTTCTCATTTAGCCTTCAAATGTCCCAAAAAGATATCCAAAATTTTCCCATAATTAATAATGCAAAATAATAAGCTCAGATAATTCAAATTAGTTAAAATAAGAATTTCTGATCGAATTAAGCACAATTAGGAAAAATAGGAAAATAACGGACGATTAAGCACAATTCCCTGATTAATTCTAGTACAATAAACTAAGTGAAGTGAAGAAAATATTGACTCATCAGCCAGTCACCGACTTCACCCCTTGACACCGCCAAACATTCGATTGATGGTTGCAGCAACACCTAGCGTACGATCGTCGTCAACTGCCCTTTCTCTTTCCCCGAACTTAGCTTTGATAACATGTCTGCACGAGTGTTGTCCTCGCGGGGAATGTGTCGGATGTCGACCTTATCAAACAGTTTTGTCAGGGCAGTTGCTTTGTGGAAATACCGAAGGAGGTGTTCCTCCTTCACCTGGAACTCTCCCTTCATCTGTCCTACAAAAAGTTGGGAATCCGTCCGGTACACAACCTTCCGCGCCCTCATATCCCTTGCTAGTTCAAGGCCGGCCAATAGGGCCTCATACTCCGCTTGGTTATTGGAGGCTTTGAACTTAAAAATTAACGAATGTTCCAGCAAGAAGCTGTTCGGGCCCTCTAAAACTATACCTACTGCGCTCACAGACCATCTAGACGCGCTGTCGATATGCAAGTTCCACTCATCATTAACCGCTAGGGGAGCTCTGCTGCAAAATCGGCCAAGTGTTGGCCCTTAATCGATCCTCTTGGCTCATAACATAGACCGAACTGAGACAACTTGTCCGCCCATCCCACCATTCGTCCTGCCAAGTCGGGCTTCCTCAAGATTTTTGAAATAGGGAAGTCCGTCCGGATGACGACCTAGTAACTCTAGAAATACGGTCAGAGTCTTCTGGACGCGTTCAGCAAGGCTAAGACCACCTTCTCCACTTGCTGGTATCGTGTTTCTGCCTCCTGGAGGGTCCGACTTATGAAGTACACGAGCCTAGGCTCGGGTCGCTCTTGGAGCAAAACGCCACTGATCACCGATTCTGAAACACCCAGATAGATCTACAAAATCTTCTCCTGGCGTTGGACGGTTCATAACAAGGGGATTCACCAAGATTGTCTTCACATCCTAGAATGCTTTCTCGCATTCATCATCCCACATGTTGCTAGATCCTTTCCTCATCTTCCTTAACACTGGTCGAACCCATTCGGCCAACTTAGGAATGAATCTTGACAACGCTATAAGTCGGATGACCAATCTCTGGACCTCCTTAAGGGTGATCGGGCTTGGCATTTCCAACACGGCCGCACATTTGTCGGGGTTAGCCTCGATTCCTCGGGTGGTTAGCATAAACTCGAGAAACTTTCCCGCAGCTACCCCGAATGTACACTTTGTTGGGTTTAATCGTATCCCAAATTTTCGGACTTGTTTGAAGACCTCCTCCAAGTCCTTCAAGTGTTTCCTGCCATCGGGGGAACAGATGACCATGTCATCAATGTATACGTCCATACATCGACCGATTTGCCCGATGAAGATCTTATCCATCAAACATTAGTATGTGGCTCCAGCGTTCTTCAAGTCGAAGGGCATAACTTCATAACAAAAGGTTGCCTTATCTGTGATGAATGATGTCTTCTCCCGATCGGGTTCGTACATAGGTATCTGGTTATACCTAGAGTATGCATCCAAGAAGCTTAACATCTTGTGACCCGAGGCCCCGTCTACCAACGCGTCAATGCTCAACAAAGGATGAGAATCCTTAGGACAGGCCGTATTCAGGTTGGTGTAGTCGGTGCACATGCGTCATTTTCCGTTAGCCTTCTTTACCATGACCACTTTGGCAAGCCAAGTGGTATATGTCACCTCCTTGACAAATTCAGCCTCCTTCAACTTTCTCACCTTCTCCTCAACAACTTTCCTCTTCTCTTCTCCCATCCGTCGCTTCTGCTACGCTAGTGGACGCGCCTCCTTAAACAATGCCAATTTGTGTCACATGACCGAGGGGTGGATCCCCAGCATATCGGCAGCCTTCCAGGCGAATAGGTCCCGATTCCTCCACAGAACGGACCAGATCTCCTTCTCCAGTCCTGGCTCTAGTCCACGGGCCATAGTGGTAGTCTGAGGTGCGCCATGGCCACTTCAGACCCGCTCGCCCTTTTCTCGACCGTGCAGGTATAAAGTTTTAGACCCGCTGCTTAACATTCTCTGGTTGTCTTCTGATCCGCCCGGACCGTGTAGATTGCTTCTTTGCCAGATGGATATTTCATTGTGTGGTGGGAGGGTTGACACAATTGTCCCGAAAGCATTCAGACACGGTTGGCCCAAGAGTACGTTATAGGAAGTGTTGGCTTCCACCAACAAGTATCTAACCCTCTTCCTCTTGTGTCAACCCTTTCGCCTGCGAAACCCACAATCTGCTCATTGTACGGGACAATGAGGTCATCCGATATGTCCATCTGCTGGAAGGTTTTCCAGTAGAGGATGTTCGCAGAACTTCCCTAGTCCACCAGCACTTTGCTCACACTACAACGTGCAATCTCCGTGATAGGCTGTTGTTGAAGCTATCAAATTAATACTACTTTTCAAGGCAACTTCAGTATTGCCAAGTGGTATTCAATAAAGTAGATAGGGTTAAAGTAACCCTGAGTCGTCTCCCAACGAACACGTAATTGCTTTCGAATATATGATTCTTATGAATGCAATGCTTATGAATAAAAGTAATGGTTTAAGAATGTTTAAAGAACAAATAAGAAACTTAAAAATAGTTATGATAAAATAGGCTAATTCCACTACTTTTCCAAGATAGATTCATCATCGGTTATTCATAGATAATTGCTCAATTGATTATTATTTAAGTTTCAAATTAATTAAAGTACATTCTTAATTAATTTGAGGATAATCATGCATTTAACCAAAGTAAATTCTCAATCAAATGCAAAATCTTTCTAGATTATTCACAATAAATCCAACCAAAGTACATTCTCAATCAAATTCTATTGTGTTTAATCATGTCTATTCTTAAATCTCCTAACCAAATTAAAAGCTAATCAATCAAAGTAAATTCTCAATTGATTATAGTTGAAATTATTACCAAACAATCAAAGTACATTCTCAATTGATAGTAAAAACCATTTAATCATATGAAAGTTCCTAAATTAAATTAAAGTAGATTCTCAATTAAACCAAGAAACCCTAGAACTCATATAATCAATATGCATATAGATTCAAACACATTATGATGCAAAAATCTTTGCTTTTAATTTGATAGAGAGATGAAAGACATAGACAGAAAAACTTAAATCAATAATCAAAGTAAACAATTGCATTAACTGAACGTAACCTCAGAATCCGTCATGGAATTACAGCATAATTAGTCCTAGATGCTTAGCTCTCTGATAACAGTTGAAAAACTGTTATTTTCATGCTTAAAATTGATACTAAAAGCAACCTTTATACTTAGGAACTAGCTTGAAATCACTACTTTTATCTATATTTTCAGAAATAAGAGAGCTGGACAGGTTTATGCTTGATTTCAGTGTTTTTGTGCAGGTTTTAAGGTGAATTTGGTGAAAGAAGTGAAGAAGGAGAGAGATGAAATCAGAAAAGACATTAAAAAGTGCAAAAGGAGAAGCCGAAGTCACCGCTCAGCGGCAGTTTACCGCTGAGCGGCACTCAGGAGTTTGCGGGAGGCCCGCTGAGGGGCAAAATGGCCGCTGAGGGGAGAAAACAAGTCACGCACTCACCGCTGAGCGGTATTATACCGCTGAGCGGCACTTTAATGGGCTTGGGCTTAACTTTTTGTAATTTACGAATGATATATAAGCTTTAGGGTTTCCTAGGGTTAGGTATCTTTGGCAGAAACGAGGCAAACACTCTTTCTTCCACCCCTTTGAAGGAGGATCTTGGATGCTCAGGCTACCTCTTCACCTTTTTAGGGGAATCAATGTAATCTTTTGAAGCTCTCATATATGGAATTTATGCTTGCATCTTTTAATTAAGACTTATGCTTTCTTTCATCATTAGATAGGGTTTTCCTCTTTACTTAATGCTTGCATTGTTTAACTCATTCGATGCATGATTATTGGTTTTGTCGATACGGGAACATACGGGGAAGTCTAGATCCGAGGAATTTCTCCCAATATTATGTTGGTTGTCGTTAAGCTCCTGAACTTATGAACTGATCATTAGGAATGCTAGGAATTGTATGAACTCGTGATTAGGGAGAAGCCTTCTAGAAAGGTACTTTAGAGAGTGGCATTAACAATGATGATTTGAATGTTGAATTCCTAAAATATATGAGAGTGGATAAGATGAAATTGACCCCCAACAACATATTCATTCATATATTTCATTGAAAGTGTTTATCTTTTGCTTTTGCCATTGATCAAAAACTCATGCATACATGTTTATTTTCTGTCTTGCATATTAAACTCCAAATATTTCGTTCTTAAGTCTTAGCTAATCAACAAACCACACAACTAAACTAGGCCGTGAGTCCTTTGGGAGAACGATACTTGGTCTTACCAAGTTTATTACTTGAACGATTCGGTCATACTTGCCGATTGTGAAAAAAGTTTGTGACATCATATTTTGGTGCTCATAAATTTGGCCATCAAGTTTTTGGTGCCGTTGCCGGGGACTCATGGTTTAACTGGTTAATTTGTGTGATTATTGATTATCTTTGACTTTAATTTTGAATTTCTGTTTTTATTTTTCTGTTTTTATTTTATTTTATTTTATTTGATTTGATTAGATTAGATTTTATTTTATTTTATTTTATTTTATTCTATCTTATTTTATCTTCTGAATATATATCTTCTCCTATATCTTTTTGTGCTAACAAAGATTTTCTAGGGTTTTGTTTTCTTGTGTATGAAGGAAGCAATTAGAACAAGGAGTAAGAAAACAACGGAACCTCTTCTTGAAGGATTAGAAGACAGTAGAAGGAGGAGACGAATCAGAACGTCTAGAGAACTTTTCCCTTCTCCAGAAACTCTCTTACAATCATCACCACAAGGTTCTGTTCATAGCACAGGAAATATGGAGAACAATAATGGTAGAAGAACTCTTGCAGATTACACCAATATTGCTGGACCTCAGCACTTTAACAGCATAGCTAGACCTAGAGTCAATGCAGCCAATATGGAGGTCAAACCAGCACTGATTCAACTGGTGAAAAGTAATCAATTTAATGGGTTATCTCATGAAAGCCCATATGAGCACCTCACTACCTTTAATGAGATTTGCAACACAGTCAAGATTAATGGGGTGCCAGACGAAGCTATCAAACTTAGCTTGTTTCCTTTCTCATTGGGAGGCAATGCTAAGCTTTGGTTGAATTCTTTTCCAGAAGAAAGTTTCACAGAGTGGGAAGCAGTGGTCACAAAATTTTTAAACAAATACTTTCCACAATCTAAGGTGACTAAAGGAAAGCAAGAGATTTCTTCATTCAAGCAGGGCATGGAAGAATCACTGGGGCATGCATGGGACAGGTATAAAAGCTTATTGCGTAAAACTCCCACGCATGGTTTTGAAGATCAAGAAGTAGTCTTAACTTTCCTTGGAGGGCTTGGTTCACAAACCAAGATGATGCTGGACGCCTCAGCAGGAGGCAATATTAAATGGAAAACTCCAGAGGAAGCAACTGAAATTATAGAAAACATGGCTACTAGTGATAATGAGCTGCACAGTGAGAGAGGAGCTCCTATGCAACAAAAAGGAGTTCTTCAATTACAAACACATGATGCCTTGCTAGCTCAGAATAAAATTCTAACTCAACAGCTGGAAACTCTGACTAAAACTCTTGCTCAATTGCCTAAAGAGTTGAAATCTGCTGCACAGGTACAAACCCAGTTGTGCGAATTATGTGGAGGTGATCATATAAATGGTCAATGTGCTTTCCCAGTGGAAGCTGTGGAGGATGTTAATTTCATGGCTAATCAATTTCCATACCGTCAAGGGAATTATAATCAGGGGTGGAAACCACATCCAAGCATTGGTCAAGGACAAACTGGGCAAGCTAATCAATATAATAAGCAGCAGCAGCAACCAACCTTGTGGCAACAGTTATCTATGCTTAATGAAAGATCAACAAGGTTGGAAGAAACTCTTCAGCAATTCATACAGAAAACTGAATCTTCTCAAAAGAGCACTGAAGCTGCTATAAAGAATTTGGAGATTCAAATGGGTCAGATTACCAAGAAATTGGAAGAAAGGCCAAACAGAAACTTTGGGGCTAATACTGAGGTTAACCCTAGAGAAGAGTGCAAAGTGGTAAAGAGTGTGAATGAAGAAATAATTGAGTTAGAAGAAGGAGAAAAAGAAGAGAGAAGAGAAGAAGAAAGAAAGGACATTTTTCCTTTTCCAATAAATCAAGAGAAACAAATGGACTTCACAGAATTATTCAGAATGGTGGATAATGAAGCACCTTGGGAACAGATTTTACAGAAAATTGCAGTTTATACAAAATCTGATGAAGAAATCTCTACAAAGAAGAGACGTAGAGATGATGAGGAAAAAAAGTGTATAACTGTAAAGAAAGAGTCATTCCCTCCTAAAGCATCAGATCCAGGTAGTTTTTCTATCCCTTGTACTATAGGGAAGAAAAAGGTAAAGAAAGCTCTCCTTGATTTAGGTTCAAGTGTTAACTTGATGCCTTATTCTTTATTGGAGCAAATTGGCAATGTTAAAATGAAACCTGTAAAGGTTAATCTAGTGATGGCCGATGGATCTTCAAAGGAGCCATGTGGGATTGCAGAAGACATTATAGTTTGTGTTGGCAAACTTCAGTTTTTGGCAGACTTTGTGGTGATGAAGATGGAGACCGAGAAGATACCTATCATACTTGGAAGACCGTTTATGAAAACGGCCAGGGCTATCATAGATGTAAATGAAGGTATAGTGGTGCTCCAGGACAGAGAGGAGAGAGTGGTGGTGGATGTCTTCAAAGATGAGACGCAAGAAAAGGAGGAAGAAGCTAATTATAAAGCTGCATTTCGAGATGCACCCATGACTAGACATAAAGATGAAAATCTTGAAGTTTCAGGTAACCATTGTTTGTTGTTTCAGGTACCCAAGGAAGAAGAGATTGGAAAAGGAGAAGAAATTCCTAGAGACTGGAAGAAAAGAAGACTCCAACTTGGCACACCTGTAAGAATCAAGAACAAGTTGTGGGTTATAAAGGGCTTTAAAGAGAAGGAGATGATAGAGATAGAGTCTCCATATTCTAGAAGAACCAAAACAGTTCAAAGGAAACAGTTGAAAAGTTGGTAGAATGACAACATCAACTATAAAGAAGATGGAACATGAGCTTTATTGGGTCAAGCTAATGACGTTAAAGGAGCGCTTGCTGGGAGGCAACCCAGTGGATTTACAAACTTTTGATTTTTTTATTTTGGTTTTGTAACTTTTAATCTGTGAACATTATTTTGGACATTATTTTGTTGGATCCAGCATCTACTGAAGGATGCTAGGTGGTTAAGTATCTACTGAAGGATACTAGGTTTGTAACACCTACTGATGGGTGTTGGTGAGAAAATTTTGCACCTACTGATGGGTGCTGGTAAGTTTGAAACACCTACTGATGGGTGTTGGTGGATTTTGGGTCAGGCTCGTGACGTTAAACAAGCGCTACCTGGGAGGCAACCCAGTTGATTGATTGTTTTTGTTTGTTTTATTTTAGTTAGGGTTTGCATAAGTATTTTAAACGTTGAATTGCAGGGAACCAGTGAGAGGCATGTAGGGAAGGCACGTAGGTTAAGAAAAGAAGGAGAGGAGCACATCACGAAAGTGCCGCTGAGCGGTATTTTACCGCTGAGCGGTACTATCTCAGAATGGGCTTTAAGTTCCCCTTAGCGGGACCCAAGCCCATTAGGGTATTTTTATACCTCAAGCTGCGTTTTAGGGTTTCTTTCCAGGCACAAACACTTCCACATACCTTCTCCAAGGTTTTCCACATCTTTTCACTCTTACCTCTTAAAGAAATTTCTCTTCCACTCACTTGTTCATTAGTGTGCCATCAAAGTTTGGGGTTGGAAGAGAGCATTCTAGCTTGGAAGCATTCTTATTGCATCTAGTATCTCCACCCAAGTAAGTAAAATGCATTTTGTTCATTCTAGGGTTCTTGATTTTGAATGTGATTGTCAAAGCATGAATATTTAGGGGTTTTGATTTCTATGCATGATTTGATGATATATTTGATGTTTGAACCGATTAAACTGCATGATTATGAACTGGAAAACTGAAAATTGCATTTGGGTGGAGTTAGGACAACTTTAAAACAAGATTTTCAAAAATCTGCAGAGTTACCGTTGAGGGGTAAACTGCCGCTGAGCGGCACTCTACCAGATTTGGTTTTTCTGAATTTTTGCGTGCTGGAATGTGGCACTGGTGGCGCTGAGGGGAAATTCTGGCCCTCAGCGATGGTTTAGCTTCGAAAGGAGTTATGTTCTGTGTTTTGCTAATGATTAACATCATGTTCTGTGGTTTTGTATTTGTGTTTTGAATGTAGGAATGGCATCCTCTTCAGGAAAAAGATTGAAAACCATGGCAACCAAGAGAAAGGAAAAGGAACCAGAGCAACCCCACTCTAGCAGGTTCCTCTCTAGGAAACATGAGAAGTACTTTAGGGTGGTTCAGGACAGGAGACTTCTGATGGAGAGAAAGGTTGGAATGATACCTAACTTTGCTCCTCAATTTGGAGAGCAAGTGTTAGGGAATGACTGGGGAAAGCTAGCCACTTATCCTGCACCTGCCAACATAGCTGTGGTAAAGGAATTCTACACCAATGCAAAGAAGATTGGTGATTATCCAGCTGAGAATTATTTGGGCTATGTCAGAAGCCATGCTATCAGGTATGATCCTAATTCTATCAACAACTTCCTGGATACTGTGTGGGCTGGTGAGCAATGCCAGTTTGCTCTTTGCATGGAGGAAGGTGCTGATTTTGAGGATGTGGAGAGAGTGTTATGTATACCTGGAGGACACTTCCAAAGGAATAGATCTGGCTCAATGGTTAACATTAGGAGGACAGATTTGACTCCTCTTGCAAAGTATTGGATGGCGTTTTCTCATGCCAACATTCAGCCATGTTCACATGTGTCAGATATTACTCTAAGCAGGGCACTATTCATCTACTGTGCTATCAGAAACTTAAATGTTAATATTGGGCAGGTGATAGCTGATGAGATTAGTGTGTGCGCTAACACCTCAAACAACAAAGCACCACTAGGACATCCTTCTTTGATCACTCACCTTTGCAAGCTAGCTGGGGTGGACACTTCTGTTCCACCATTTGAGAGGCCAAGAAAAGCTATTGATGAGGCTTATTATAGACAGTACTGTGGAGATGAGGATGTAGCTCAGCCAGTTCCACCACGCCGGGCTCGAAGAGAGAGAGGGCCAGCACAGAGCCAGACATCTGCTGATACACATGAAGCAGAGCCATTCCAGAAGAGGGACATGTATATGTCTCTTATAGGTGCTCAGTTGCAGTCCATTCACAGAGGGCAGGTGGCCACTGCTGAGATGATAATGGGGATGTATGATACACCTCCAGCCCACAGGTGGACTATGGATGAATTCCATAATGTAGTAGCTTGGCCAGAAGAACCAGTGCATGGAGGAGGAGTTGGAGCAGCTGAAGCTTCAGCTAGAGATATGGAAGAAGATGAAGCTGATGAGGAAGATGCATTTGAGGAAGATGAGGAGGAAGAGGAAGATACAGAGGACAGCTCAGACTGATGAGGAGCTGAGATAGCATTTACTGATGAATGCTATCATATGAACTTATGCTTTTGTGGTTTAAGTTTTCTGAACTTATTTGTTTTTGTTTTTAAATTAGGGTTGATGTACTCTATTGAACACCTGGTTTTTTATGATGGTTTGCTATTAACTGTGATTGTTTGATAAGTAATGCTTGAATGATGCTTGTTGATTGATTGATGTTGAGATGATGTGCACATTAAAATGCTTTTACAAGTGATTCACAAGCTTTGTGAACAAATGCATGATATCATGATTGTGATTGTGAGATTAAGCAGGATGTGTATGTCAAATGTGAATGAGCTTATATGTGAGGTTTTGAGCTCCAGAGTTGTTATTGTTGAATGCTATTACTTTGAAAGCATGAATGATTTTTCACTGGTTTTCTATGATTGAATCAATTGCTTGTTTTGCATCATATGATCAAGGCCGTTTGTTGGAACCCTTTTTATTGGCCAAATTCATAAAGTTATCCCACTAAAAGAGAACACGTTGTGTTCTATCCTTTGAACCCTTAGCCTTGAACATACACTGAAAAACCTTGATTGAAAATCTTTACCTTGAGTTAAGTAGAAGATCTTGTGTGGTATTGTTAAATGTTCAAGTTTGGGGTTGTTGGGAAAACATGAAAAGCATTGAGCTAAGAGCTAAAAAGTAAGAATATGCAAAGAAAAAGAAAAAAGAGAAAGAAAAGAAAAGAAAAGAAGAAGAAAAGCTCAATGCAAAAGAAAGTTGGGAATGAATAAGAATAATTGTGTTGTTATGATTCTCTTAACTCAAGGATTTTGTGATCCAGAAAAACCAATTTTCTTGTTAGCCCAGCCACATTATAAGCCATTGAAAAGTCCTTGTGATGATGCATGCTTGTGAATGTTTTTTATTGTGGTAAAATGAAAGGCAAAGTTAATTCATGTAACATTGTGATAGTGGAGTAAATGAGTGAAACACTTTACCTCTTATACACTTGTGTGTTGAGTGAAACACTTTACCTAGTGAGGAAATATTCCATAAGCACATGAACATCCATGCTTAATTGATTGATCATTCATGAAAAATAGCATTTGTTGGAATTTAAATAACTTTGTGAACACTAAAGCATGTGCACATCTTGAATGAACTCTTGGTCATAAGTTTGAGTGAAGTTGTTACTTATCTTGAAAAAGAGGATTTTAGAATGAGTAAACCATCATATGAATTGGTTGGAGATTGAGTTACATTTTGTTTGCTTGAGGACAAGCAAAGTTATAAGTTTGGGGTTGTGATAACAGTTGAAAAACTGTTATTTTCATGCTTAAAATTGATACTAAAAGCAACCTTTATACTTAGGAACTAGCTTGAAATCACTACTTTTATCTATATTTTCAGAAATAAGAGAGCTGGACAGGTTTATGCTTTATTTCAGTGTTTTTGTGCAGGTTTTAAGGTGAATTTGGTGAAAGAAGTGAAGAAGGAGAGAGATGAAATCAGAAAAGACATTAAAAAGTGCAAAAGGAGAAGCCGAAGTCACCGCTCAGCAGCAGTTTACCGTTGAGCGGCACTCAGGAGTTTGCGGGAGGCCCGCTGAGGGGCAAAATGGCCGCTGAGGGGAGAAAACAAGTCACGCACTCACCGCTGAGCGGTATTTTACCGCTGAGCGGCACTTTAATGGGCGTGGGCTTAACTTTTTGTAATTTACGAATGATATATAAGCTTTAGGGTTTCCTAGGGTTAGGTATCTTTGGCAGAAACGAGGCAAACACTCTCTCTTCCACCCCTTTGAAGGAGGATCTTGGATGCTCAGGCTACCTCTTCACCTTTTTAGGGTTTATTCTTTCATTCTTTCATTGTTCATCTAAGTTCACCATGAATATGGTGAACTAAACCTTGTATGTTTGTTGGGGAATCAATGTAATCTTTTGAAGCTCTCATATATGGAATTTATGCTTGCATCTTTTAATTAAGACTTATGCTTTCTTTCATCATTAGTTAGGGTTTTTCCTCTTTACTTAATGCTTGCATTGTTTAACTCATTCGATGCATGATTATTGGTTTTGTCGATACGGGAACGTACGGGGAAGTCTAGATCCGAGGAATTTCTCCCAATATTATGTTGGTTGTCGTTAAGCTCCTGAACTTATGAACTGATCATTAGGAATGCTAGGAATTGTATGAACTCGTGATTAGGGAGAAGCCTTCTAGAAAGGTACTTTAAGAGTGGCATTAACAATGATGATTTGAATGTTGAATTCCTAAAATATATGAGAGTGGATAAGATGAAATTGACCCCCAACAACATATTCATTCATATATTTCATTGAAAGTGTTTATCTTTTGCTTTTTCCATTGATCAAAAACTCATGCATACATGTTTATTTTCTGTCTTGCATATTAAACTCCAAATATTTCGTTCTTAAGTCTTAGCTAATCAACAAACCACACAACTAAACTAGGCCGTGAGTCCTTTGGGAGAACGATACTTGGTCTTACCAAGTTTATTACTTGAACGATTCGGTCATACTTGCCGATTGTGAAACAAGTTTGTGACATCATATTTTGGTGCTCATAAATTTGGCCATCACTCTCCATGAATGGAGTTGAATACAAGATGAAAGAAAAGTGAGAGGAGTATGAGAGAATGAATGCATTGAAGTGAAGTCCCTAGGTCTCTTTATATAGGGCTTGATTGGGCTTGGACTCTGAGTATTCAGTTGATAGAATCTTTTATCTTATATCTTCCAAATAACTAAAAGATTTAGATAATTATAACATTATTTGGAAGATATTTTCGGTTGATATTTCCAAATTAAATTAATTCAACAACTGAATTTTATCTTTAAGCTTTTCTGAATTTCCAAAATTGCACAAATGTCCTGAAA
This sequence comes from Vigna nakashimae, assembly GCA_034642375.1. Classification (NCBI taxonomy): domain Eukaryota; kingdom Viridiplantae; phylum Streptophyta; class Magnoliopsida; order Fabales; family Fabaceae; genus Vigna; species Vigna nakashimae. The sequence goes on from CM067759.1 coordinate 20,245,718, forward strand.
TTGTCTCTATCTGCACTTTAGCCCCTTCAGAATTCTCTAAAATTGCAACAGAAACCCCTGTTGACCAGCTTTGACCAGAGAAGACTTGTTGACCTAGTTTCACACGCACCAATAATGGATTGACACGTGGTAGACCTCTTTCTTCCAATTAGGTTTTCAGATTTGGCCCTTTGCTCCTGCGGCGGCTTTGCGTTTCGCAGATCCGGAGATTTGCTATTTTCTGATTGGGTTTCTGCAGGTGTGGATGGCTGCCATGGTTCAAGGAAGAAGATGATCCGTGCAGTGACTTTCGAACAGCGGCGCGATTTTGATTTCTGGTGGAGATGCGAGGAGCTTTGCATGATGAAGATGGTGGCGGAGTGGTGACAACGACGCGACATCCATGGCAGAATCGCGATTGGGTTCCGAGAATGGAGAAGATGAACGGAGGTTGCGGATGATGCGGTGCAGAGCTTGCGTCAATGGAGGAGAAAACGAAGATGAAGGTGCGATGGTGATGCGTGACGGAGGTTGACGGCAAGGTTGGAGATGGTGGCGGCGTCTTGGTTGAGGCACTGTGGTGGTCCGTTGATGCGCCGGCGAGAAAGGAAGGAGATGGTGTTCTGGCCGTGGCAACGACTTACGGCAGTGGCGGGAGCGGTGGTCGCGTCAACGACGCTGAGGTTGGCGGCGGAGCAGAATGGCGACTTACGGCATTGGCGGCTAGGGTTCTGTGGAAGATGATGCTCATGGGTTAGGGCTGAGGTGGTGTGTTTTGACTCGTTCACTAGTGAGTGCGAGGATCAGTGATGTGACATCATCTGAGTGGTTCAATATGTTAGTGGTGGACTGCCACGTGGCATGATCTGGTGAAGTTTGGCTTAGGAGGGGTGTGTATAGGAAACTTAGGGAGGTGTATTAGAAATGGCTTAGTGTTTGGGCTTGGTCTTTGGCCTGTTTCAGAAATAGGAGTGTATGTAGGGATCTTAGGGGGTGTAAGGGTAAAGTCTGCCTGTTTGGCCCATCTGTACATTATTTTCCAAATAAAACCTGATTTTGGGCCTTGAATTGCCATTTGAACTAATAAAACTTATATTCTCAGCTGCACAAATAAATATTAGAACATCCAAGAATAATTTATGCGCTAAAACTCACTTTTTACGTCTCTTTATTTCCCAAACCCAATAATTCCAATAATCACAAATTCACTTAAAATCAACCATTTAAGCACAATTATCCCATCAAAAATTTGAATTTTAAAACATAAATGTGGGCATAAATATGCACTCATCACTCCGCTGTTATCACCATTGAATCATCTTGATCGAAGTCGAGCACGTGAAAGTCTTATTCTGAAAATGTAATGGGCGACATTGTCCTTCAGGGTTTATCAATCGTGAGAACGGATCGTAGGGCTCGTACTTTACGCTTCCGGGCGAACGACGAAGATCCTCCTCCGGTGAAACCGCCGGATATCGTGTTGATGTGCCCCCGTAGAGGACGGTCATGGCTCCTACTACGACTCCTGCTTCGCCGTCTCTCAGACCATGGGCGGTCCGTTTGGTCCCGTCGTGACCTTTCTTGTCTTTTCGGTCTTCTGGGACTGGTCCGCCGTGGACTTGGTCGATCCAAGGGTACCTGGGGGCGGTCAATCCTCACATACTTCTTTAATTGCCTTACTCAGATTAATTCTTCTATTTTATCCTTCAGGGTCACGCACTCTTCCGTGGTATGACCCATGTTTTTATGATACAAACAGTGTTTGTTGTCATCCGCCCCTGGTGGAGTAGGTCGTCTCTTTGGTTCTGGGATCAATTCAGCACTTAGGGGTTCCTAAAAAATTTTCGTCCGAGGGGCGTTCAATGGGGTGAATGTTGTAACTTTGGCAAGTGTACCAAATCGTTCAAGTAATAAAACCGGTAAGACCGGATATCGTTTCCCAAGAGACTCGTGTCGTAGACAATCGTATAATATCTAACTAATTTAGACTAAAGAATGATTCCATGTTTTTGTGGTTTTCATGCAATTAAATTGAAGATAAAACATGAAGTGTAAAAGTGATCTTTGATAATGCAAACACTTAGGAAATGAAAGATTAGAAATGATATGGAATGGTATTGTTGGGGGTATGATTTCACCTACTTCACTCTTATGCATAGAAAAACACTTCCTCTTTGTTAATATGCCAATGTCAATCTACTAAATTACTCAAACCCAATCCCTTGGTAGAGAGAGCCTAGACTTACTTCTTAAACTCCAATCCCTTGGAAAACCTAACAAGTTCATCCGCTTTAAGAATTGAGATTCAAGACAACCAAAGGTCCTAGTTCTATCCCTAGATACAATTTCCTTTAGGTGTTTAATCCAATTCTAGATTCACTCAATATTTCCCAATATCAAGCAAACCCTAAAATCATGATATGGTTGAATCAATCATACAAGCTTTAAGCAAAGGAATTAAACACTAACAATCAATCAAAGAGGCATATAATCATTAAAAACAACTGTAATTTACATAAGAGATCCGTGGTTACATCAATCCCCCAACAAGAATGAAACTAGCTCTCCATGAATGGAGAGCTTGATCTTACAACAATGGTGGAAATGGAAGAAGGAGGAGGACCCAAGGATGAAGAAGGGCTGTTCCCACAGCTCCTAGCTCGCCTCTGGACGCTCCAATTGAGAGAAATCGTGTCTGGGATGCCAAAGATGCCAACCCCTTCGCGTTCCAGAACTAAATAAGCCGTTTCTGCCACATCAGCAAAAGTCGCGCCCGGCGGCCCGACAAACAGGCGCCAGGCACGCCTTCGGTCAGCATTGTCACGCCCGGCGCCGCCTAGGTCAGTAGGCGCCCGGCGTGATTCTCTGCAGCAGCCCTGGTTCTTCATCTTTTCAGCTACTCTTCTCTCTTTTCTTGGGTTTTGGCAATGTTCTTTGGTGAGTAGCTTCTCCCAGCTTCTTTGAATGGGGATTAGCCATCAAATGGGCTAATTACAACTTATGATGTAATCACTTACAAATAACAAGAAATTGAGTTAAACAAGACTAGAAGTAAAGGAAGAGTTGACAATTTCCATCAATTTGATGTTGGATAATGACGTAAAATTGGTCATTATCAACTCCCCCAAACTTAGAACCTTGTTTGTCCTCAAGCAAAAGGTAATTATCCTAAAATACAATCATTCAAATGCATTGGTTTCAAATTTGAGATATCCTTTAAGCTCATGAAGTAAAAATCCTGTGTTTGCATCTAATGGAAAGAACATAATGGATGTAAACAGCTTTCATCAATCAAGCACAACAGTGTTGTTCACCTATCAACAATTATGATCACAATGCAAAGGGTTAAAAGAAGTCAACAAACATGACAGAGTGTTTCACATGATGTATGGAATCAATCCTCACCCGGAAAGTGTTTCACTATAATGCACTGGTGTATATGGGTGTATAAAGCTCACTCTGCAATCATATTATCACACAATTTAACTTTGCCTTTCGTTTCAATCAATTCAAAATAATTTACAAGCAAGTTGATATCACAAGGACTTTGATTGGCTTGTATTGTGGTTAGGCTAAGAAAAAGTCATGGTTTTTCTAGAAATCAAAGGTTCTTGAGCTGAGAGATTACATAATTCACTTCATGTATATAAGGTTCTCCTTTGCTCCTCATGGATCATTACCAATTTCAAACTTACACCCAACTATTTTTTCATTCAGTACTTTTCTTTTTCTCTTTTTCTTACTTTTCCATTTTTGTCTTTTTCTCAATACACCATAATTTCCCCCCAAACTTGGATTATTCTCCTGTAATGTAGATGCATGTTCTATTCAGCTTAAGGTACAAAGTTCAGGGAATTTTCAATAAGCTTAAGGTACAAAGAGGAAAGATCTTTTTACATATATGGTTGAATGGCTAATGTGTATGTAAGGTGAGAAAAGAATGCCTTGATCAAATTCAACAAGCAAGCAGATAGTTCAAATCATAGAAACTCAGGCAAAGTCAATTGTGATCTAGCATGATAGCATTCGCACATAAAAAAAAATCTGAGGCACAAATTCTCACCCTGTTAATCAAGATTCCATACTTTGCCAAACACAATGTCATGAATATTGACTGCAATTGATTCCCTAAGCATTAGCATAACTCAGTGAAAACATCCACAATAAATGCTCAATTAACTCAACTATTTCCACACATTCAATCACATAAAGAAAGCATAACAACCAGATTTTCACATATCATCAACTCATACTGTCAAACCAAATGCATAGAAGATGTTTATGAAAAGGGTCCTAAAAGTAAAATAAAGACTGAAAAAAATGAAAAGAAGAATAAAGAAAGTCGACTACTGCTGTGATGGCCCATCAATCAGTCTGAGTCCTCCTCATCTACCTCATCATCGTCCTCCTCCTCCTCGTCATCATCATCCTCATCCATAGCAGCAGTGCCATCCTGAGGTCAACCCCCCCCAGAAGGAAAGGACTGGTCCCCAGGCCAAGCAACAAAGGTGCTGTACTGGTCGGATGTCATAAAACCTGGATGGGATGCTGCATAAACATGCCTCATCATCTCTGCATGGGCCTGACCGATCCGGTTCACCGCCTCCAACTTTGATTCAATCAGTGCAAGTCTCATCTCCATCATCTGGTAAGGATCGGACGTAGGTGCTGGTGGTGGTGGCTGAGGACGTCTGGGGATAGGGCGCTGTCTGGCATGCCTCCTTGGTGATCTGGGTGGTGGACTGGCAACTCCATCATCTGCATCCAAACAAAATTGGGTATAATACCCCATATCAATCGGTTTCCTGGGATGCTCGAATGGTGGAGTAGTAGTATCCACTCCTTCTTGCTTGCAGAGATGTGTGATCAGAGATGGATGTCCAAGGGGAGCTTTTGTTGAATTCGCACAGTTGCGTATCTCATGAGCAATTAGCTTCCCCAGGTTTACAGAGCGTCCAGTTAGAATGGCATATAAAATGACAGCTCTGTTAACCGTGACATCAGAGACATGTGTGCACGGTGAAATGTTGGAATGCACAAGAGGCATCCATAGACGGCTGAGAGAATTGAGATGTATCCTCTTTACATGAAGAGGTTGTTGCTGCCGATTTCTTTGAAATGTGCCTCCTGTAATACATAAGGCCTGCTCAATCTCCTCATAGTCTAGCTCAGTCGCCATCAGCTCATCGTAGCCACATAACTCATCATCATCTTCCCACTCCGTGTTGAGGAACTCATTTATAGTGTCAGCATTGAATGAAATTCGCTGACCACGCACATAGCTCCAGAAGGGTTCTGCGTCCGGAGAGAAGGATTTGGCATTGGCATAGAATTCCTGGACAATGGCTATGTTGGCTGGTTCTGGGTATGTGGTTAAATGACTCCATTGCCTCTCTATAATCTCATTGGAGAAGTCTGGCACATCTTGAGGTAGAAGGGTCACTTTCCTCTCCATCAAGAGTTTTCTGTTCTGGACATTGGAGAAGTGCTTCTTATGGTCCTTAGTTAAGAAGATATCAGAGTATATCTTCTCTTTCCTTTTGTTTTCCCTAAGACCAGCAGTGGTCTTAATCCTCTTGGACCCAGATGAAGAAGCCATATCTGCAAAATAAGGTAGAGTCAAAGAAGTTACATGTTATTAGATTCATGAATGAATTCATCAATAACTTTAATCTTCATGCACCCAATACATTCAATGATATTCACACGAATTATACATTCGAAATTGAGCAAAGAAGGGCCATGATCAGTGCAAATTGGAAGCCAAAACAGAAAAACAGCAAGAAACAATGAAGCTGTCAGGATCAGTCACGCCGGGCGCCGCCTCAGTCAGTAGGCGCCGGGCGTGACAGCAGTTTATGCAGATTTTTTTGATTGCAGCCTCACAGCTGCTGGCTCAGTTTGCGTGTATGAGATTAAGTGTAGATGATGTAATGATGCATAACTCAGTGAAAACAAATCATCAAAAGCCAAGGCACAAGCAAAACTCCATGAATCAACACACTTTTGCTACATTATTATAGGTCAAACTCAGATATAATCACAGCTCAGTCAAAAATTCATCAAAAACAACATTCAAACAACATACAAAAGCTGCAGGACACACCACAACAAAGTTCCAAACTTGGGCAGAGGGAGTCGCGCCCGGCGCCGCATCAGCCAGCAGGCGCCTGGCGCGACATGCAGAATTGGGGCAAACCCAGATTCTGCATTCCAGCCACTGTGATTGTGTGTGTGTGTTCGAATCTGTCTATGAAAGCAAGAAGTTGAGTCCTAACCAGCAGCTATCACATATAACACTCTAATTAAACTGAAATTAAACTACCCTAGGTCAAAAATCAAAACCAACTAAATGATGAACAACCAAGACAAAGCATTGTGAAGGTTATGGCCATAGTAAAGAGTGAACGACCTACTTGATGTGCAGAGAGAGTGATTAGCCTGGTGTGGAGATTTGTGAATTGGGGGAGTGCGTGGATGGAGAAAGCCGAGAGTGAGGAAGGAGAGAATGAAGTGGCTCAATAGTGGTGGCAGCAGCAATGTGGTGTGTGGGCTGAAAAGTTTTGAGAAGGAAGTTGAATGTGGTGATTTGGAGTGGAGGAGAGTGAAACCGTGAGGAAGAGAGAAGAGGGAGTGAGTGAGAAGGTGCGTGAGAGTGGGTTAGAGGTGGGGTGTGGGTTTTGTCAGGAGCGGCTGCAGCGGATGGGTTAGCGTGGGATAACAAACCAAGAGGGTTTTTAATACAAAAGTGTGCCTTTTAATTTCTACTCAATTAAACTTACTTAGCAATTAATAATCACAATTAAATAGAGTAAGGTTGAGAGAAATTTGCACAGATGATTTTATCCTGGTTCGGATCTTACCAATCCTACGTCCAGTCGTTTATCTCAAACAAGATAAACCTTTTTCACTAACACAAAACAATTACAAATTACAATCACAAAGAAACAATTTGTAAGAGTTTAGAAACCACCTCTCTTGATACCACAAGAGATGAACCTACACCTCCTTTGAGTCTTCACAAAGGATGAACACCTCCTCCGAATACTTCACGAAGGATGAACACCTCCTTCGAATACTTCACGAAGGATGAACCTCTTCCGAACACCTCCTCAGACACACCAAGGATGAACCGGCTATTTCCTCTGTCACCGTAGCAGCACTTCACCAGCTCCACAGACAAGAGTTTCACAAGCCGAACAAGAACACACAAGTCTCAAGAGTTTCATAGTTCTAGAGCACAAGGGAAGAGTTTCTGTGTCTCTAGTTATATTTTTAAGAGGAAATGAGAGTCTATTTATAGACTCATCCAAAGGCTCTTCCATTCACTAAAAGACAAACTTAACGGCTAGTTTGTCCAACGGCCATAAACGGCTAGTTTGTCCAACGGCCATAAACGGCTAGTTTGTCCAACGGCCATAAACGGCTAGTTTGTCCAACGGTCATAAACGGCTAGTTTCTTCAACGACTAGTTTCTCCAACGTCCGTGTTAAGTGCGATACTCTTACCGTTAACCGTCACTATTCACGTGAATAGTGTTACTATTCATATGAATAGTACTATAGTGTTTTGTTGCAATGATTTACTATAGTAATTTTACAAAACACTTTTCTTTTTCTAATCTAAGTCCTATACATATTTCTAAGAGTATTACAAAAGCTTTCCATCACAATATAAGTCTTCATAACATCTTGAATCTTGATTTCTCTTGACTTGATTTGGACATCATCAAAACTTCATCTTGATCATTTTGCTAACAATCTCCCCCTTTTTGATGATGATCAAAAACTCCTTGATTTAAAGCTTTTGGTAATAATCTGTATTTAAAACACAACTTATGGAAGAAAGAGTGCATTAGTGAATAAGCACAAATAGTACAAATAGGCAAATAAGCTTTAAACATTTTTAATTGTCAGAAGCGGCTGCAGCGGAATGGTTAGTGTGGAATAACAAACCAAGAGGGGTTTTTAATAATAACGTGTGCCTTTTAATTTCTACTCAATTAAACTTACTTAGCAATTAATAAAGACAAATAAAGCAAGAGTAAGGTTGAGAGAAATTTGCACAGATGATTTTATCCTGGTTCGGATCTTACCAATCCTACGTCCAGTCGCTTATCTCAAAACAAGATAAACAGTTTCACTAACACAAAACAATTACAAATTACAATCACAAAGATACAATTTGTAAAAGTTTAGAAACCACCTCTCTTGATACCACAAGAGATGAAACTACACCTCCTTTGAGTCTTCACAAAGGATGAACACCTCCTCCGAATACTTCACGAAGGATGATTCTCTTCCGAACACCTCCTTAGACACACCAAGGATGAACCGGCTATTTCCTCTGTCACCGTAGCAGCACTTCACCAGCTCCACAGACAAGAGTTTCACAAGCCGAACAAGAACACACAAGTCTCAATAATTTCTGAGTATTTGAGCACAAGGGAAGAGTTTCTGTGTCTCTGTATATTTTTAAGAGGAAATGAGAGTCTATTTATAGACTCATCCAAAGGCTCTTCCATTCACTAAAAGACAAACTTAACGGCTAGTTTGTCCAACGGCCATAACCGGCTAGTTTGTCCAACGGCCATAAACGGCTAGTTTGTCCAACGGCCATAAACGGCTAGTTTGTCCAATGGTCATAAACGGCTAGTTTCTTCAACGACTAGTTTCTCCAACGTCCGTGTTAAGTGCGATACTCTTACCGTTAACCGTCACTATTCACGTGAATAGTGTTACTATTCATATGAATAGTACTATAGTGTTTTGTTGCAATGATTTACTATAGTAATTTTACAAAACACTTTTCTTTTTCTAATCTAAGTCCTATACATATTTCTAAGAGTATTACAAAAGCTTTCCATCACAATATAAGTCTTCATAACATCTTGAATCTTGATTTCTCTTGACTTGATTTGGACATCATCAAAACTTCATCTTGATCATTTTGCTAACAGGTTTAGGTTTAGGGTATTTTAATTTGGGCCTCACCACTGTACACTCAGAGAAATTAACTGCAGAAGTCGCGCCGGGCGCCTGTTAGGTCATGCGGCGCCGGGCGTGGGATCGTAACCCAGCCAGATGCTGAATCTGAAAAATGTGTGGCCAAACTGGACGAGCTGGCGCCGGGCGCCTCCTAGTGCTTGCGGCGCCGGGCGTGAGTTTCTGCAGAATTATGCAGAAACTGGTTTTTCAAGTTACCTAACACGGGTTTTTGAGAATTTGAACTTCAAATCACTTGAGATGCTCCAGAATCTCATATTATCATTAAACAAACTTGTTCAAAACCTAAGGAATTGAATTTGAGCATTCAAGTGGCAAATTGAAGTCATTCTTTTAAAACTTTAAAATTCCACAAGTTAGGCAACATTTTTGGCTTTTGGCTTGAGTAAGGTAATTTGAAATCATGTAAAAACAGCCCAGACAATAGCCAAAACAGTTTCACATCTCCTATTAACATCAATTCACTATAGCCTTCACATATTTAACAATCAACTCTACAAATCACCTTGGTTGTTCCTCACACAAACATGGTTCAAAACAAAGACATCACACTAAACATTACAACATACAATCAACTAATCAAACAACACTCAAGAATTAAAATCACACAAGAGAAAAGGTTAGAAAACTGGGTTGCCTCCCAGTAAGCGCTTGTTTAACGTCATTAGCTTGACACCATTTAGCTCAAGTTTGATTCTTGATGTTGGAGTGCTTCTTCTTGTCATGACACCAACATCCTCTCAGCAATTTCCTAGTCACCAATTTGACTCTCCTAGAATATGGAGCCTCGATCTCAAGTACTCCATTTATCTTGATGTTCTTGATGACCCATAACCTATTCTTGAATTTCACTGGTTTGCCAGGTTTGGGCTCATCGCTTGCTATCACAGAATTTTGGTGGACTAGTTCTTCTTCTTTTTCTTCTTCCTCTCCTTTTACTCTTGGGGATAAACAGCTGAAGCTCCTCTTGACCAACTTGGCAGCTTGCTCTGTTAGACTAGTAATTGATAAAATTTCATCTGTAGCTTCAAGACTAGTCTCTTTTTCATGATTTTGCTGCTCAACCCCAAAGACGTTGAAAGTTACTTCCTCATCTTGGTTTTTCAATTTCACTGTTCCTTCTTCCACATGAATGACAACCTTAGCTGTCTTCATGAAAGGTCTTCCAAGTATGAGTGGTATCTCGACATCTTCTTCTATGTCCATAACTACAAAATCCACCGGGAATTGGAGTTTATCTATTTTGACCACCACATCTTCCACAACACCATACGGATACTTGATGGATCTATCCGCCAGCTGCAGCGTCATTCTCGTAGGCTTGACTTCAAGACCACCAATCTTCTTAAGCATAGATAGGGGTATCAGATTGATACTAGCCCCCAAGTCAACGAGAGCTCTACCTATATCATGATTTCCAATTGTGCATGGAATGGTGAAACTCCCCAGATCTTTAAATTTGGGAGGAAGGGTTTTCTGCATGATGGCACTACAATTCCCTTGCACTTCAATTGTTTCCTCATCTAAATACTTATTCTTCTTGTTGAGGATTTGCTTCATGTACTTTGCGTAAGCAGGAATTTGTTGTAGTGCTTCGGTCAATGGCATGGTAATCTCAAGTTGATCAAATATTTGCTTGAACCGAGCCAACTGTTTCTCCTTCCCTTTAGTAGATGGGATTTTTGGGTAAGGAAGGTGTTTCACAATCTCTTTCTCTTTTTGATTTTTCTCTTTTTCTTTCTTTTTATTCTCTTCTTCTCTTCCAACCATGTCTTCTACTTCTTCATTTTCTTTCTGATCTTCTTTTTCTGGCTTTTCTTCTTCTTCTTCTTCTTCTTTTCTTCCAACCTCTTTCCCACTTCTTGTGAATATTACATTACATTCTTCCTTGGGGTTGACTTGCGTATTTGCAGTAAATTGTCCACCCTGTTGGTTTGCTAATTGCTTGGCCAATTGACCAACTTGCACTTCCAGATTCTTTATAGATGCATCAGTGTTTTTCTGGTTTTGGATGGACTGCTCTATGAACATTTGCAAGGTATCTTCTAGCTTTGAAGTCCGATCATTTTGAGGTTGATAATGCTGGCCAGGTTGATACGGATTTTTACTGCTAGAAGCTTCTTGATTTTGTCTCCACCCTTGATTGGAAGGATTAGGGAAATGATTGTTGAAGAAGTGTTGTCGTCCTTGATTTCCCATATAATTGATTTCTTCAGGTTGGGACGTACTAGGACTTTGACAATGGCCGTTGGGGTGGTTATCTCCACAGAAATCACATCTCATTACTTGATGATGTGGTTGAGGTTGAGCTTGCATTGCTTGTAACTACTGAGGTAGTTTGGCCATATGTTGAGTTAAGAGTTCCATTTGTTGAGCCAGAAGCTTATTCTGTGCAAGTAAAGCATCCTGGGCACTCAGTTCATACACTCCTCTCCTCGGTGCCGGATTTCTCCCATGTTGGCTCCTCAAATCAGTGGAAGCCATATTTTCTATCACAGCAATGGCTTCATCAGCAGTCTTAAAAAGTACTGAACCACCAAAGCATGCGTCTAATATCATCTTTGTATGAGGTTGCAAACCATTACAGAAAGTTTGCACTTGCATTTCTAGACTGAATCCATGGCTGGGACACTTTCTCAATAAAGATTTAAATCTTTCCCATGTTTCACAAAGTGGTTCATCTACTCCTTGGACAAATGTAGCAATGGCAGCTTTCACCTCTGTGCTCTTTGATGGTGGAAAGAAGCGTGCTAGAAATTTGTATTCCACATCCTCCCAGCTCGTAAGACTTTGATTAGGCTGTGACTGGAGCCAAGCCTTTGCTTTGCCATTCAGAGAAAATGGGAAGAGTCTCATGTACAATGCTTCTTCATCCTCCCCTTGTACACCCATAGTACCACATAGCTCATAGAAAGTGACCAAATGAGCATGGGGGTCTTCATTGTCTAGGCCAGAAAATTGATTGGAACTAATGAGCTGGAGTAGAGCAGGCTTCATTTCTGCCAGCTTGTCACTCATAGTGGGCCTCACAATGCTTGAGAAATTTCTTGGGCTTGTGTAGGTTATTGAGTCCCCTATGGTTCTCCTTGGAGGTGGTCCTGCGCCAGCCATCCCGTTCACAGAAGAAGAATCAAAAGACTCTATGATTTGATTGTTGAAAGAAGTTGAGGATTCAAGAGCGGCTTGTGCTGCTAGAGCTTTTCGTTTCCTAGTGTCACTATTGTTCCTTCTAGCTGCTTTCTCAATCTCAGGATCCACAAGGAGTGGTTCAGATGACACAGTTTTCCTTGTACAGATGTTTCCCTGCATACACTAGAAAACAACCAAACTCGAGCCACACGTCAGCCCAAAAATAAAGGTAATAATTACAATAAAATAAAAACTTATACACAAAAAAATAAAGCCTAAATCGGTTAAAATCACACAAAAGTCTAATTTAACACGGGTCCCCGGCAACGGCGCCAAAAACTTGTTGTAACTTTGGCAAGTGTACCAAATCGTTCAAGTAATAAAACCGGTAAGACCGGATATCGTTTCCCAAGAGACTCGTGTCCTAGACAATCGTATAATATCTAACTAATTTAGACTAAAGAATGATTCCATGTTTTTGTGGTTTTCATGCAATTAAATTGAAGATAAAACATGAAGTGTAAAAGTGATCTTTGATAATGCAAACACTTAGGAAATGAAAGATTAGAAATGATATGGAATGGTATTGTTGGGGGTATGATTTCACCTACTTCACTCTTATGCATAGAAAAACACTTCCTCTTTGTTAATATGCCAATGTCAATCTACTAAATTACTCAAACCCAATCCCTTGGTAGAGAGAGCCTAGACTTACTTCTTAAACTCCAATCCCTTGGAAAACCTAACAAGTTCATCCGCTTTAAGAATTGAGATTCAAGACAACCAAAGGTCCTAGTTCTATCCCTAGATACAATTTCCTTTAGGTGTTTAATCCAATTCTAGATTCACTCAATATTTCCCAATATCAAGCAAACCCTAAAATCATGATATGGTTGAATCAATCATACAAGCTTTAAGCAAAGGAATTAAACACTAACAATCAATCAAAGAGGCATATAATCATTAAAAACAACTGTAATTTACATAAGAGATCCGTGGTTACATCAATCCCCCAACAAGAATGAAACTAGCTCTCCATGAATGGAGAGCTTGATCTTACAACAATGGTGGAAATGGAAGAAGGAGGAGGACCCAAGGATGAAGAAGGGCTGTTCCCACAGCTCCTAGCTCGCCTCTGGACGCTCCAATTGAGAGAAATCGTGTCTGGGATGCCAAAGATGCCAACCCCTTCGCGTTCCAGAACTAAATAAGCCGTTTCTGCCACATCAGCAAAAGTCGCGCCCGGCGGCCCGACAAACAGGCGCCAGGCGCGCCCTCGGTCAGCATTGTCACGCCCGGCGCCGCCTAGGTCAGTAGGCGCCCGGCGTGATTCTCTGCAGCAGCCCTGGTTCTTCATCTTTTCAGCTACTCTTCTCTCTTTTCTTGGGTTTTGGCAATGTTCTTTGGTGAGTAGCTTCTCCCAGCTTCTTTGAATGGGGATTAGCCATCAAATGGGCTAATTACAACTTATGATGTAATCACTTACAAATAACAAGAAATTGAGTTAAACAAGACTAGAAGTAAAGGAAGAGTTGACAATTTCCATCAATTTGATGTTGGATAATGACGTAAAATTGGTCATTATCAGTGAACTGTTGAAATTGTGGTCCTCGGGGTGGTTCTCTCTGCTTGAACCCTCTAGATTTCCCAGGCTAACCATGCAATTTCCTTTTGTCGGTCTTTTCTCCTTTATTCTCCTGATTCTTCCTCTTGTACGACTACTTCATCTCCTCCACCTTTATCTCATCGGCCGCCCTTTCTCGCAGTTCTTCCATGGTTTTGGGCGCTCGTTGACAGACGCTGTCCTTGAATGGTCCGGGCTTGAGAACAGGTAGGATATACTACAAGGCGAGTTCTAGGCTTAAACCCTTCACCTGTCGGACGGTCTTCTGGTAGTGATCCATGAACGCTCTCAAAGTTTCTTCTTTCCCTTGCTTCAGGGTGACTAACTCGAAAATAGTCAGGTCTTGAATGCTACTGTCGGCGAACTGATGGTTGAACATGAGCTGCAGTCCTGGGAAATTCTATATGGAGTTGGGAGGAAGTGAATTAAACCACGCAAGTGCCTCCCTCTCCAATGATAAGGAAAACGCTCGGCACCAGATGACGTCGTTGCCCGTACGGAATGCCATTGTGTTCGAAAAGGTCTTGATGTAGGCCTCCGGGTCTGTTGTCCATGTAGGTCGTATATCTTAAATTGGGGCAGGACAAACTGCTCTGATAGCTGGACGTCCATGATTGCCTGGACGAAGGGGAGTAATGTTGATGAGGTCTCGATTTTTACCACCAACTGCTTGTCCCCCGCGACACTCTCCGCGTGTACTGATTTGACTTTATTTCCCTCGACCTCTGGTTCTGTGGGTTTCCACGTTTTGTGTGGCCCACTATTGTGTTCGGCTTGATCTTCCAGTGTGGCCCTTCCACGTTCCTTAGCTTGCTCTCCTTCCTCCTTCTCTCCTGCCCCCTCTCGGGAAATCCGCGACGAACATTCGGCTTGACGGCTATGAATTTCGCCTCATGGCGTTGCTGCATCTCCTCCATCTTCTACTGTAGTATCCGGGTCATCTCCACTTGGTCGTCAACGCTGATGTTTCTCGTGGTCACCATTGGGTTTTGCAAGTAACTCGGCCCCACGATGGGCGCCAAAATGTTTCGGTTATGGGGTTAAGTCACCAAACTCCTTCACAATTTTTCCTTCTCGTCGTGCGGTCTCGTTCCAAGCTCCGCTGTCTTGCTCTTCCATCCGGGAGGGAACCTGTCAAAGATCCTCCGATGCCAAAGTCAGTATACGAACCGTTCGACAATTCAATAGAACAGTAAAAAAATGTGCAGTAAATGCAACATACCTACCACTCACCTTTGACCTGTATTTATAGTTTTCGTCATGGGCTTAGGATTAGTGAAAAGTTAATCACGGCCCAATTTCAGCCCAATAGCTCTAATCGCTACTTACCTTAATCATGGTCTTAATGACCCAGATAAACAACCGATCGATCTTGATGGAACCTTTCGGTTAAAGTGATCCTACGTGATCTTCCTTGGACAGTCCGGTCCGTATGGTACATATATATATATATATATATATGTATATATATATATATATATGTATGTATATATATATATATATATATATATATATATATATAATCAAACCTATTTTCAAAGCTAGGTAATAAAAGTTTGAATGAGTTTGATTTAGTAACTAGATCTGTGATGGAAAGAGAATAATAGAAAAATATAGATTTATGGAAAGAATAAAGTGAGAAGTCTCCATGACTTAAATTAGACTGGACTTTGTCAAGGTGTATGCATGGTCAACTCCAGGTAATCAATCTTCTGAGCCATTCATCATGTCCTTTCAGTTCTGACTCACGACTAATAATAAAAAATTAAATGTCAATAACATTACCCTGGTTACAAACTAAAAAACATTATCTTTGTGAGTTTTTCACATAAATTAAAAATAATAATAAATAATATGTTTTTTTAAATATTAAATAGGTTGTGTTCACATCCACAAAATTTACTATTCAGAATAGCAACGAATTGAGGTGAAATCTATGTCAATTTTAAAAGAAATGTGACGACTGATTTGCAGGAAATTGGATAAAGATGAAGAGTATAAAGTGTCATTTGTCCTCTTATTATTCTATAATTCCATCTCCAATTATGAAGAAGAGGGCTTCAAGGAGGTTGAACACATGTAACTTTGGTTCCAGCATTGGTTATATTCGGTTCCACTCATGTGCATAATAAAAGTAATGGTTGTATTTGGTTTTGCTGGCGTTGGATTCAGTTCCAGTGCATAGAAGACATACAAGGCCATGATGTATTTAGTTCCTTGATGATGAATTCAATTCCACCATGTTTGTATTCGGTTCTAGCGTGTTTGGAAGAATACGTATTTGTTTGATGGTCAACTTAGTTAATTGACCAATAATTGATGCTTCTAATGAGAATATATCATATTGGGTTTTATAGTGCAATAATTGACACTTGGATTAATTGTGCAAGGCATCTTCCATTTTGGATAGTTTGTCTAGCTGGACAAAATTTCTTATCTACATTGGAGTCTTTGTAGTGGTTGCAAAAATTGGTTTAAAGTGTTGGCTTTGGGGTCTTATAGGATTAGAATGGACATGGTGTATGTATCATGATGTAGTAATTAAATAGACTAGAAGGGTGGTTGAGGTGTCATTTTTGGATAGATAGAACTCCTGCTTTGTAAGAAGTGGGTATATAGAAGGGGAGAAGGGTCTTAGATAGGGCAGTTTTGATTGTAATTTTTGATACAGGAGCATTACATCCTATGAAGGGAGGTTTATCTCGTTGTTGAGGCTAAAATAGTATTAGGACTTTCAGACATTTAATATTAGTAACTTGTTAGTTATCCTATGTTATTAACACTTAGACATTTTAAACATGGTTCGATTTGACAAATTATTACGTATGAAGTCTACTATTCGATCAATATATGACATTATTATTCAGTATTATGCATCTTTATAACATTCAATGAATTGTCTGCATTGTGTATATTGAATTGGTTTTACAGGTATGTGAGGGTCTCTTATCAGGTTTGAGATTGCAATATGCATACCCAGTAACATACGAATAAATCCTTATGTAATTTGTCTAGTCAGTTACATACAAATTTATCCATATGTAATCTGCTTAGCTAGTTACATACATGATGCAACACCTTAGCAAGGTCATTGTGATGCATAAAGTCTCCCATGGTTCATCTAGCAACCAGAGAGTCCATGCTGCAGTGGGAGTCATGGAGTCCATACTAGCACCCGAGTGTTTTGCTCTATGAGTAAGATTTGTTGCATCAACATACAAATTGTGTTGGAGAAAGTGTAGAATTTTTTGCAATTATAACATTCACACACAAAAGCGCATGCACGTACATACCAATGATAAGTGTTGTAGCCAACTTCGAACAAAATCGTGTCAAGAACACCACAGGCAAAGCTTGGCAGTCAATTACACAAACAAAATTGGCAAAAGGAAGGCTCCTTCGTCCCCACGGATACCTATCAACCTTGAACGGGGAATTACAGATAGATAAGTAAATAATTGTAATTGTATAATAGTGGAAATGAGAGGAGGAGGGTGAAAAGTTACAGGTGTGCGTGTTGGAGAAGGTAGGACTCTATTCGGAAGCGAGTCAGATTGTGTGGTTGTGGAGGGAATGAGAGGAAGCCATGGGGTTGAGGTTGAAGTGAGACGTTTTGGTGAGAGTGGGAAAGGGAATTTAAAATTTGAAGAAGGGAAAGGTTGGTGAGAGAGAAGACGTGGTAGGAGGAAGAGATGGAGAAGAGGAATGAGTGATGTGATGAAGCATAGGAAGGATTGTGAGGGAGTGAGTGAGAACGAATGCTATGTCTAAATGAACGAAAGAACAAGAGTAGAAATATGTGTCTCCCTAGGGAATGACAATTCCATATTGTAGATGGACTAGGAGGTGAGTTGCTAACACTTGGACCCGGTTTTTTTGGTCCACATGCTTCGCGCTCATAAACTTAAAAAATTATTATTTTGACACTGTAGATTATTATTACATTATTGCTACTGTAAATAGAGTAGTAATATTATTATATTAGTAGTATTTTAATTATTATAAGAATTAAATGATGATGTAAAAAATACAACGTCAACAAAGTAGAATTAAAATTTGATGGTTCACATTGTGAAATAACATGGATTTTGTTCTGGTTCTACTTTGCTTCCACAAAATTTTCTATTTCATCATTGTCGTGTAATTGTTGTATATAGACAATATCCTCTTGTGATTAAAAATAATTATTTTAAAAATTATTTTTTATATTTTTCTTCTTATATAAATTTTTACAATTATATATACCATTAACCATTATCATTTTATATTACTTTAATAATTAAGGGCATTTTGGTAATCCTCAATTTCTACCAATTAAACCATTTTTTATGTCACATTGGTCAAATCCTACTTTAATTCTCACAAATTTTACTTCTAAATCCACTTTCACTCACCTTCAAATCCATTCCAATAAACAACAATTAATTCACCCTTAAATTCCCTCAAATTCATCTACTCACTCTCCCTCAAATCATTCCTCCAAAATAAACACACCCTTAGGGTGTTTTCACATCAGTAAAATTCATTATTTAAGAGAAAAAACAAGGAATGGTTTACGAGATTGATTGTGTTCGTTTCGGTTGACGTACGACGATGGATGAAATTACGCTGATTTACGATATCTGCTCTTTTCGATTACCTCGTTATCTTGGTGCGATTTGTAGTTATTTTCAATAAAATGTCATATTTGCCCTCATAGCTTTCTAAAATACCACGAGAAAAATAACACGTTAAAATGTGTATTTAGTTTGAGGCAGTTGTGCGAGTGTTGTGCTGAACTGAAGTTTTGTTGGTTGAGAGCAGCAAAGGAGGTCATCTAAGATAATGGTTTTTTGTGAGTTTTTCTGTTGTTCTTGTAGGTCAGATCCATTTCGTTGAGATGAAGACCAAGAAGGGGCTTGATGTTAACTAGGTTGATAGATGAAGATGAAGAAAATAAAGGTTGAAAATGAAGATGCATAAGAGAAGAAACCATGGTCGTATTTAATTCTAGGAGAAGTGTATTCGATTCCACCTCAAGCAAAAAAACTGAATGAGGTTGTATTCGGTTCCTCCGCCAATGTATTCGGTTCTCCTCTTGTGAGATTCAGTTTGCTACCGTTGTATTCGGTTCCACTCCATGATATTCAATTCCCGCTTCATGTATTCGGGGAAGTGTAGTTTCCACCTCCATGCTATTCGATTCCCACTTCGTGTAGATGTGTGTATTTAGTTCCATGAGTTCCATGCAACTTGCGAAATATCACATACATTGCTTTACATTAGATAATACTTACTTATAAATATCATCTCATGAAACAGACTGCTCAATTGCAATTTAGAGGACAACGTATATGGGTGGCTGTAGTCGAAGATTTGATGTCAAAGGGAATGAGATTTTTCAAACAGGTTGTACACACACTTATGCACGCATCCAATGCTACTTTATCTTTCTTCTCATAATAGATACTACTATTTTTTCTTCAAGCTTTCTTGATGCTTCGCTGGTGGTCTGGCTACTATTATACATTGTGATGAATTTCAAAGGTTTTTCCCACACACTACTAAAGTGAAGTGTCTTAGTGATGTAGGGTTATTTCTTGATGCGTATGTGGCTAACTACACTATTTTATTGCATGAATGTGTTTGGATTGTTACCACAGGATTTTTTGTCCTTCAATTTTTGGTTAATTCCTCCCTTAAATTATAAGATTGACATGTCTAGGGGACATACCTTCAGGAATCTTTTCAGTGGTGTCATAGGGTTGCAGGTACCGCAACATTTTCAAGCCACCAATTTATTATATTATGAAAGCAAAATCTATTACAACATCTCATGTTTTGTGGTCATCTTAACCATTGACTTATAGTATTTGGTTAAACCATTTCAAATAAGCTTAATATGAAATAAAATGTCATTTATATTCAAACTCCATGTTGGATACATGCTGTTTTTAATCATGGACTTTTGGCAAGGTTTTTCACCAAACCTGAGTAGGAATTTTTTCGGTTAAATTGAATTTTTAAAATCATTGTTTAATTTTCGGTTAATAATTTCTTTTTTCATAAATATTAAATTTTACTTCAATAAAAAACATACCACTTGATATTAAATTATATTAAAAAATATTACATTTTAAAAATATTATTTCAATTTACTAAATTACAATTTTTTATATTTTTAAAATTAATTTTAATTTTTTTTCGCTTTATAAACATTTTTACAATTAAATATATTATTAACAATTATCATTTTATACTACTTTTATAACTAGGGGTATTTTGGTAATCTTCAATTTCTACCAATTAAACAATTTTTTATATGTCACATCTGTCAAATCATACACCAATTTTCACAAACTTTATTTTCAATTTTACTCTCACTCATTTTCAAATTTACTCAAAAAAACAACAATTAATTCATCTTTAAATTCTTTTAAATTTATTCATTCACTCTCTCCAAATCAATATTTTAAAGCGAACACACTCTTAATATGCTATACTTTTATCAATTATAAATATAAACATTAATGTAATTTATCTGAAAGTCAAATATGTAATATTTCGTTGAAACAGGATATTGATTAATTTGAATTTTTTAAAGATTAAATTGCCGAGTAAGTGCAACTTATAGTCACTTATAATGGTAGTTTATATATATATATATATATATATATATATATATATATATATATATATATATATATATATATAATTCATTATTTTATTTATTTTTAGTTATATATACGACAACAAACATAAATTCATATATAGTATAATTTATTTTAAATTGTTTTTTTTCTCTTACTTTTATATGAGATTATGAGGAAGTTATTTGGTTGTTTAAAAATCAGAGTACTATAAGGACTATAATATTAGTTTATAAAGTAATCTCATCTTTTTTTTTGGCATTTTAAGAAATTTATTATATATGGAGTGTTTTAGATTTTGTATATAATGTTAAATGGTTCAATATGAATCCATGTTGGATTGGGATTGTTAGATTGTGTTCTGATTATTAATTAAAATTTTTTATAAATATATAGGGAAAGTCCAAAATTTTCCCCTACTTACACTTTAGCCATTTTTTTTTTCAAAATTGTATAGGAGTCTTAAGATCACATTGGATCAGCTTTGACGATTTAATTTTTTGCTTTAAATGAATAAAATTCTAACTTCAGGTATACAAATAAACATTACAATATCCAAAATAATTTATGCAACTAATAATCATATTTTAAGCTTATTTAATTTTCAAACCCAATAAATTCAATCGCACAACTTCACCTTAATTTAATAATTTAAGGACAAAAATCTTATAAAAAAATTAAATTTTAAAACATAAATATGACATAAATAATATGCACTCAGGTGTGATTATTGAAAAATTGTTTAGAAAGTAGTTATTGCTTAGATTTATTATTTTTGTATTATATAAATCTTCAAGTTTACAGAGTTTTTATATAGTTGGAAAGTTTAAAACTATTATTTCTCATTAAAGATTTATGCTATTTGAATTATTTGAAACATTCTAAATAAATTACATTTACTTGGAATATTTCTTGTAACTATTGAAAATATTAATGTTTTTTAAATATCTTTCAAAAGATTACGAACAATAATTTTAACTGAATTAAGAATCATTGATTATCATATCATGTTCGGATTTGAGAAAATATATTAACTTATATTTAAATAATTATCATAAATAATTAGCTAACTATAATTTAAAAATATTATTATTTAAAATAATCAATTAATTTGTTTCTTATTTGTTTTTAGATTCATTTAAGGATAGTATAATCTATAATTATTAATAATAATTTATTAGCTTTGTTTTCTTAAAGAAATATATAATTTTTTTTCTAGATAGAAATAAAGGACTAATAATTCCAGAATTTAAGAAACTTTGTCTTCCAAACGCGACTTACAATGAATTGTGTTTATGTGAAGTTAAAATTACATGAACTTGTAAGAATGTGAAATGTGGTAAGAATAATAATAATAATAAAAATAATAATAATGATAATATTATTAGTAGTAGATTTTATTTAAATTTATTTAAATGTTGTTATCTTTAATTTAATTAAATGTTTAAAATTCAGGTTTTCGATATAGATTTTTTTATATTTTAGTAACTATACATATTTTTTATAACTTTATATCATTTTTATATATTTCCATATAACTTTTTTATATATTTTTATTGTTAAAAAATTATATTAAATAATTTTAAAATGTTTTTTTGTAAATATCCGTAAATATTAAAATAATAAGCAGATACCTTCATAATGACAACCACACATATATGAGAATGAATACGAGATGATATTTATCCAAGGAAGCTATTACCCGTATCTGTTCCATCCTCTTCAAAAAGTAACAGGAAATTACTACCTGTATTTGTCCTGTCCTTTTCACACCTACTCATAAAATTCAACAAAAGTAAATTCTTAAAAGAGGTCTTATAAATACAGCAATGCTCATTTAAGTATTGACCAATTCTTTGATTGTTGCATGATAATTAGATTGAGCTGGAGCTCATACTAAAGGGAAGAAAAAGAAAAGGGGATCACATTGAGTTGAAATGTTCCACTTGAATAATTCAACCTTTTTTTTCAATAAAAAGAAGAAAAATAAATTCCCTAATTGTATAATGAGTGAAGCTTTGATTAAGATCAACAACACCTAAAAAGGTGACATCAAATATAAATCCATATGCAAATTAACTAATTCTAAATCTTCATTTTCTTAGTTCTTTTTCATCCTTTCTCTTTATTAACTGTTTTATAGTATTAACTATTACAATTTAAGATTCATCATAACTTTCATTAAAAAAACAGAAAGTGATTTATTATTAATTCACGAGGCTGTGTTGATAGGAAACATAGTCCTCCCAAAGTCAAGTCACAGATCCAGAAAACTGGCCATAATATATGTTCGTATTCTAAAACATACATTTTTATTAATAAAAAAACACTTTTTACAAGAAACTAAAATATAATATTCAGTTAAATGCATAAACTTAAAATATATTTAAATATTAAAAAATTATTTTCCAATCTAACCTAAAGTAACCACCCATGGCAAAAAAAATATACACTAAACAAAAAAAAAGACAATATAACGTGAAAAATGAAACATTAAAGTATGTTGGTATGTTCCACAAGTGGGACCCATAAATCGTGGCGCGTAATCCGACGTGTAACCGAGGTTGTCGGATTCATGACCACACAAAACACGGCCACAATCAAACACAATAATACACCAAAATTCAAACCCAACAAATACGAAAAAAGTTAAAGAGTTTGTGGGATTTGGTCAGAGTTGACTACAAAGGCTTCTAGACCCAAAACTAAAGACTCTTTGTTGCATTTCCACACCCCATAGACAACATAACAATGACTCACTGCCCCTTCTCTTTCGAATCCTTCTTTGCGCCAAAGAAATTGCTGCAATTCTTCACAATTTTCCCTACAATTTCCTCTGCCCTTTCCTTTTCTTTTCCTCTCTGCAACAATCATCGTTACCCTCTACAACCCTTTTGCCCTTTCTTCTTTTTCAACTCTCTCTCGTCCATCTGCTTCCTTCAATTTTCTATTTTTTCACCTTCTGCCACCTTTCCAGTCTAACCTGCTAACCATGCCTGCCACAGCTAACTAGGTACCTTCATCTTTCATCCATTTTTCATTACATTGTTTTTCAGGTGCACACGTTACAAATGTTTTTTCATTTCATAAGACTCTCTATCTCTGAATGTAAAATTTTCAATACGTGGTGTTTTTATACTTTTTCATTTCCTGCAATGTTTGTGAAGATTGAACTTCGTTTTATGTGTATGTGTATGTTTGTCGTTTCTTCACTTCTAGCAGCATACTTGTTTGCTGTTTATTCACAAAGGTTTGAAATAGGAGAAAAATGAGAATCTGTGGCCGTGAGATCTTCGGTTTTGTTCCCTACGGAATACGGTAGAAGAGTTTTAAATGGGGTAAGTTGAGAATTATGGATTTATCCCGTGAAACACGTTCCACCTGTTTTGCCATGATTTTCTGATTCTAGAAAATGTCCATTTTAAAGGGCATTTTCTTCTCTGGGAAATGTATGTTGGGGTATGTTATAGTTGGTATAAGTGACAAATTCAATTAGCCCTGAAGATCACGTGTGTCCCAAATTTGGAATGTGAGGGAGATTTTTTTATTATGAAGTTATATTGTTCGCTGCATCTTGCAATTTCTCCTTTTCCATAACTAACTTAGAAATTTTATTGCAACAATCCAAGCTAAACTTTATTTATTTGTTATTTGTGTGCAGACAATGTTGGAAATTTGATCTTTGACATCTTCATCTCTGTGCAAGAAGATGCCCTAAATGTTATTTGTGGACTGGGCGAACCTTTGGACTGTAATCAATTACATATCTGACCCAAATGTCTGGTGGGTTAGTTCCTCCAGTTCGGGTTGTTAGATGCCCTAAATGTCGGTTACTTCATCAAGAGCCTACAGGATGTGATTTGTACAAGTGTGGTGAATGTGGCACTACTCTTCAAGGTGAAATTCTATTTTATATTCCAATCTTTTTTATCACTTATTTTCCTTGATTGATTGAAGTACGTCGTCTTATTTATGTTAACTCTATGAACCAAATCATGCTGCTTCAATCTGATGCCAGACCCCTTGTGCATCTAAATTTTGCTAATAAATTCAATTTTTTAAATGGGGTGCTAATTCTATTTTATACACTCTACATCTTATGGATATGAGTGACTTAAATCCTTTTATATGTCTCCATACAGCTAAGAAACGATCAGGTGTGAATGTTAGCTCTCAATCCAGTACACAAGAACCTATTGCAGCTCCTGGAAAGCTTCTGGTTCCCTCTCGGGAATGTAGTTTGAACGAAAAAACAACTTCTGCAGATTGTCATGTAGTTGGAAATAGTAACAGGGGACAACTTGTTCCGTTTATTTTATCAGATGAAGAACAAGAAACTGAGTCGGATATCTATAATTTGTCACACAGAAGGCGTAGAATGTCCAGCAAAGGTTGTTCAAATTCAAATAAGACCAATCACTCTGAGATTGAGGAGGTAAATGAAGGAGAGTTGGTAGAAGAATTGAAAGAGGAGTTTGTTTGTGCACTGGATGAAGATGTCTATAATGATAGATCAGCTTCAACTCAGAAAGGGGTAACATCTGAAAAGAAAAATACTGAAGTTGACTTAGAAGGAGCGAGAGAGTTCATTTCTGAGTCAGATGGACAAAATGCCAACAAAGGCAAATCAGTTGTAGTAGGTGCCGTCCCTAATAAAGTAGAAATTACTGAAAGCATTGATTCAGAAGGAGAAGAAGAGTTGAATGGTGGAAACTTGTCATCAGAGGGAGCAGAAGAGGAGTTTAGTTCTGCATTGGAAGAAGATACCAATAGTTATAAATCAGCTCCAGTCGGTGAAAGCCTTGAAGTGAAAATCACTGAAATCAATAGAGCAGAGGAGTTAAATGATGGAAAATTGTTTGGGGAAGCAGAACATACACCGGATGGAGAAGATTCCAAAAACAATCCATCAGTTATAGACGGTGGAAAACCTGAAGTGGGCACTATAGAAAGTGCTTCTACTACTATAAGGTCAAGTACAGAGGAGGAAAACATTTTATACGTTATGCCTGATAAACTTGAAGGTCCACCTGCTAATCTTGTATCCTATCATAAACAAAAGACGCAAGCTCAAAAAGATGTTCACCGTGGCTTTGATCGTGTAAGGTCTTTGAATACAAGAGATAGCACAGAATTAATTGATCACAGTTCAGAGCTTAGTGATATTCATGTTGGAAAATTGTCCAAGTCCCCAATTGCTAGAAGCTCTCATGCTTATGATGGCAGCCTCTCTTCTTATGATGCAATGGATGAGAGGTCAACTATCCAATATTCAGATTCGTTTGACAACACTCACACCATTACTAATGATGTTTCTGAGGGAAGGACCAGAAAGGGTAAAGGTCTTGTTCAAAACTTGCTCTATGGAGACTTTGGAACACAACGTCAATCACATTTGTCCAATGCGAAGCACCATGCCAAGAAAGATGGCTGGGGTAATCAAAACAAAGTGGTTGAGGAGACTACAAGAAATGGTCATCGACGCTGGAAGAGCACAAAGAGAGACGAGTTTCCTCCCAAAATTCCTTTTCATCGAAGTAGTTCTCGTTCTTACTATGAAAGCGGAAACTCATCAAACCATATGCATGATGAGATCCACCGCAGCTCGAGCTTTCTTTCACATGAATCCTTTGAGGAAACTGACCAAGAGAAGACGAAACTGTACAACATGATTCATAAGTTGCAGGATCAACTGAACAGGACTCTATACACGAGTAGAGCAGCAAATGGAAGACTGTCCAAGGGTGTGGCTTACAAGGGAAATCGTATTTCTGCTTACCATAATGACTTTGATGAGGGGAGAAGGTTTTCTTATGGTTTGGATTACCCTTTGTGTAATGGAAGATGTAGTCATGGAGTCAACTGGCACCAAAGGCATAATAAATCCTCACGGATACCTTATTCAGCTGAGGCAACAAGCAGTGCATTCAATGTTGATCATTCTTGCTACCATTGTCGTTTCCAAGAGAGGCACTTTTCAGCAGATATCTCTCCACATGGTCTTTTCCAGCATGAAAGGCTACAGAGGTCCTGTGCAGGCCGAGACTGTTGCTCTTTTTCTAATCACTCCTATCCTTCAAGTCCACAATGGTTCACAGGTTCTAAACTTCCACCAATGTACGGACGTGAAACACAATCTGATGATCAGAGGCGTAGGGTTCCTGAGTTAAGTAGATATCTAAGGGAGAAAAGGAACTTGGTAGCTAAGAGACACCACAGGCCAGTGGCAGGTGGAGCTCCTTTTGTCACTTGTCATAAATGCTTAAACCTGTTGCAGCTACCTGCAGATTTTCTCCTTTTCAAAAGGGCATGTCATCAACTGAAATGTGGGGAATGTTCAGAGGTGCTCAAGTTTTCACTTCATGGAAACCATATAGATTTATTTTCATCAAATAATGCTATTGGCTCTCCATCAAGGGACCTAAACGACCAAAGCCAGTTGATTAGTAGCAGCAGTCTACCTTCAGCATCACATGCAAAGTATTACCGTTATTCACCTGCAGAGGCCATTTCATATTATGATGATTATAGTCTTTCTATCTCTAAAAGCTACTCCTCGGAAGGAGAGCCTATTTCCTTGGCACATTCTCATCAGTTTCATGGCAATGAATATGATAATCCAAGAGTCTCTCGTGGTATATTTGAGCCTTCAACTGAGAAGGAGAACGTTGCTCCAAGATATTCTAGTGCAAGGAAGGGTTTGGTGGAGACAGATGAATCAGCTATCTTTCCCACCAATATGTCTGGATCTAGGAAATTGACATCAGAAATGTGGGCAAGGCCACCACAAAAAAGTTCATCTCTTCATCTACTGATGGGATATTCTTCACCAAGTCAAGTAATAAGAGGGTCTCGAACTTCTTTTGAAGGTGACTAAGGAGCTCACAGTTGACAAAATCATTAAAGAGAACTATAATGTTTGTTGAAGCTGGAAGGATCAAGAATGGGGGAGTTCTATCAGAATTTGACATGTAATAAGGCATCCACATGAAGACTTGAAGTGATTTTCTTTTTCTTCATGATTTTATTTTTTTGTATCACAAGCCATTTATCTCCATTATTCAATTTTTGTATACAATTTCTGTAACATGTACTCTGTTTATAATAATCGTCATCTAATGATTTTGGTGTATAAAATGTTTAGTATCTGTATTTTAAACTCTTCAAAAATAAGAGTCAGCGTCTTGACAAACAGTGAGCTTAGCATGATGTTTAGAGTACCGCTACATTTGATATCACCTTTTATACCAATCATTAAATGAATAATATATAAATATATACAAATTTGCTATTTTAAGATCTTGGGTTAAAGATTATTGATTTTGTGTAAACTCTTATTATATATACTTTTACATCCTGTATATAAAAAATCACATTTTAAAAGAAAAAAGTATAGATATTGTCTTTTTTTTTTAATTTAATCACCAACTTTAAATGTAATTCATCTTTTAAATTATGTCCATCTCACTTTTAAAATGGTTAAATTGCTTAAACAATTTACAAATTGGCACAAAATTGTCATCCTATCTCTTCTCCTTCCGCAGTATTTTATTTTCTTTCGTTAGTTTCCAAACTTGTAAGTTTTATTAGATAAGAGCTGCCATATATGGGCCGTTTATTTTCTCTTCTTGAAGTATAAGGTTATACTACACAAATTTCCTTGGAAAAATAATGGAAACCAACCTAAACTATTATTCATATTCTTTTTTATACTACACAAATTTTATTATTATAAATAATCATTGATGCATATCATTAAAATTTCAAATTATCTAATGAATATACTTTATTTAAACTTTAATATACACTTTAAATGTTAGAAATCATATATGTATTCTTTACTTTAACTTATAAATCCATAAAATCACAATATTATATATGTATTTTTATACTATTTTTTATATTTTTTAATTACTTAAATAATTTTAATAATACCCAATTAATTCAAGGGCAACAATTAAATCTTGGTCAAAGCTCAACAATTAAATCTTAAATTAATGTCTTTATAAGTCGGATGTCAAAATCATTGATGCTTGCCATTTCACTCTCCCTTGTTATCCCAAATTGTTAAACCTTAAACCCTGGCAATTATTTTCATATGGAGAAAACTACATTTCATACAAATTGATTCTGGTCAGTTTTATAATAATTTGACTTGCTGGTGCACATTCATGTTTTCTTTCTTTTGGTTGAGAAATCTGAAGCAAATCTTCGATAGCATCAGCACATAAAAATAGGACAAGAACATCCTTTCACATACATAGCTGTTTTAGCTTGAGTATAATAATTCATATGCGAAGGGAATCTAACTATATGATTCATTCATCATCTGTATCTGAACAAGACTCTGAATCTTCATCGGCTTGCAACTCGAAAGGTCTCAGTCTGTTTGTATTGGCTTCCAGTGGAGGTAGTCCATCATCATCACTGTCCTCCAGCTCATTCTCTTGTTGGGAGGCAGAAGTTTCATTTAATTCATCAACCATTGCAGATTTAAAACTTTCAGGCCTATATGTTGGCAAATGATTGAAAGAGTGAGCATAATACCTTGGGCATGAGTACCGATAGATTCTACCATAAAAAGTCCAAAATTTTATATAGAAAGTAAATATATGGTTACTCAACAAGGGAACCCAAAGCAAGTGATTATACAAAAATCAAAGCAGGAAACAATACACACCAATCAGGAGTTTTCTGTAGTTCTCGAACTTGATCGTAGAAAAGAACTTGAGAAACAAGGCATGCAACCTTGCTACCCGATTCAAGAGCCTTTTCCTTTCCAGTTACATCAACAACAACAAAGCTCCCTGCAACATGAGAAAGAAGGGTTAAATGTTAAAGTCTTTGGCAGATGGGTTGGAGTAACAAAATCTTAAAGAACACATGGTGCATAACAGAACATGCAAATAACTCAAACAATGTTTCTAGCAGTACACACTGCAAATATGTTTGAGTTTGACAACGATGGATTGTTTAACAAAACAGATTGGTGAAGTTGACATGGCTTCTAAATAAATAAATTCTACGCTCCATATAGACAAATTCATTGTTAGATAAATTTTTTCTGAATTCTCGAACAACAAAGCAGTAAAGGCTTAAATAAAAACAGCTTGTTAAGTACATTTGAAAAGGAGACAAACTATAACTATCCATTCCATGACATGGTCGGTGAATAAACTATCACTAATGTCCAGATAGGAAATCAGCAATTATAACAACCATTTGATTACTATTATCAGTGAACCAATTGATTTTGTTTCTAAAAACTAGTAACACAAATTAACATGGCATAGTGCTGAATTGCTTTTTAAATAGGACAGACCTAGTTTAATCCACACGCTTTTCCGAAATTTGGCAGGGAAAAGAGCCAGTGATTTGTTGCCACATGCATCCTCGACCTTCACACGTCAAAATCCAAATATAAATGAGAACCTATACACACATTAGTAGTATACATATTATAATGGGGTGTTTATATTGAACAGATTGATTTTAAGAGAAATCATAAAAGTATACACGCAATCCCTGCCACACTATTACAAACTATTTGCTTTCACAAAAGTATCAATGTTTTGTTTACTACCAGAGTAGAACTGCAACTTATTGTCCTTTTTAATATGTACTTTACCTCTCATTCTCACAGATGCAAACATTCAAATAATATTCCTTGATTTATTTCTCCACCAAAGTTTGTCAGTTTGACCAGTTATTTTCTCATTTTCCTCAGCATGAATAAAAAAGAAAGTTTGGAAGATTTCGGACTGGTAAAGCAATACCTCAATGATATTAGAGCCTCGTAAAGACACCACCTGCATGATGCTTTGCCCATCTTGAAGCGTGACATGTTTTTCCTCTGTAGCCCTCTTCAAATTCTTCCTTCCTCCTCTCATGGCCACCTAAAACCCTGATGTTCTATTTGACAAGGATTCTCACTACACTATTGTGTATCACAAATGGCAATTTAACAGACTAACCCAAAAGACAACGTTACATAATTCAATAATTTATATTCCATTCTGGCATACATGTTCAGAAACACCAATAACATTATGTGTCCAAAGGCAGCTGTGCACAACAATATTTCAACCATCAAATAGGGGAAAACTAAAAAACCCAACCCTTGGCAATACAATAAAATTCATTATCATTCTACATCAAAGCCTTCACACACTAACCATCCCAGTAGCGTTGAACAAAGCATGCCAACTGGAAACAAACTTAACTAACTTTGACAGAACCAGCAGCTGTTAACAGTAGATGCCATGAAAACATAGCCCACTCTCTCACTGTGTGTGGGCTAAAAACAACAGAAGTTGTAAGTACGTAGGTCCACACATGGTTTGCTTGAGCACTAAAGCTGCACCTCTTATGTTTTGCAAAAGAAAAATCCAAAACGAAGTAGTTTAGTTGTTCGAAAAACAACATAGAACTTACTAATTCATTGCCTACATAACCAATTCAAAAGAAAGTTTACATAAACAGTTCAAAACCCAGTTAAATTAATGGGTTCTGTGATTGAAGAGTTCGAGCAGAGCATCTTTTTGAGGCAAAATATATACCAATAAAATGTCAGCGGCAATCAAATTAAATTTCAGAATTTCTCTTCAAAAGCAACAAAGGACATTAGCACATTAACCAGCCAGCAACGAACATCAGGGTAACATCGCAAAGTATATACAATGCAGAATAAACATTTTATCTCATGCGTTGAAGCCAAAAATTAAAAGTACACAAGATTAACTCCCCCATACCTTGGTTGGTTATAGCTCTTCCCACGGTCAAACCCCCGGAACCCAAGATTCTCTGTCTTCTATGGCCCACGGTCAAACCTCCCACGGTCACAACCCCTCTTCACGGCAACTCCACTTCGTTCTCCTCTCCTTCAATCTCCCTCACTTCGCAACTAAAAAAACGCTCCCTTTTTCCACTCCAGTCCCCAAAACTCCCGAAGAATCTCCCTCTCTCTATCTCTCAAATATTCACGCCGCTATCTCTCTCCCGAAAACCCTAAACGCTAATGAGCAAAGTAAAAAGAAGATAGTTGGACTTCGATAGCACACATTTTATTTAGGTTTAATAGACAATTTAGTCCTCACTTTCTTTGGTTTAAAAATCTCAATTTAGTCTCTCGTTATAAAAGTGTTTTGAATTAGTTCTAATTTTTAAAATAGTGGGTCAGATTGGTCCTTTCTCTTAAACATAAGTTAACAAAATTAATAGATGATGATGTGACACAACTTAAAGCTAACGAGGGACCAATCTAACACATCAGCTTTAAGCTGTGTCACATCATCATCCATTAATTTCGTTAACTTATATTTAACCAAAGGGACCAATCTGACCCACTATTTTAAAAGTTAGGACTAATGTAAAACACTTTTATAATAAGGGACTAAATTGAGATTTTTCAACCAAAGTGGGGACTAAATTGGCTATTAAACCTTTTATTTAAGGTCGGAATTGGTTTCCTAGAAAGCCGAATTGTAAGTTATATATATTTTTTTATAATCTTAAGATAGAAATTATATATATATTTTTTATAATCTTACTTAAAATTTTATATTTTAAAATTCTGATTTTTATTTTTGAAGTATTTATAACAAAACATTTAAATAACTTTTATTCAACTGGTATATAGTAAGATACGTGAGACGAGCGGTCGACATCCATAGTCAATAACGATAGCTCTATTCACTGAATCATCAGTTCTAACATCCGTCATCCAGTAACGATCGCTCAGTCGTCAACCCAGATCAAACATACCCTGCGCACGTTAAAAGTCAAATCAGATTAAACAATGTTGGACCTGACCCAACATTTAAGTAATTGGACTGATAGTCCACCAAAAGATGAAATAGTCAAAAAGATCTGATTAAAGATATGAATGACGCGGATTACGGGTAACTAACCGGATTTTAAGGTAAACTGTTTAAGGTAAGTCTGTTATAGATTTTATTAAGGTTAAATACAAGAAAGAAAAGAAAGACCAGGTACGTTCTATTGAATACGGAGAAATACTCTATTAGGAGGAGAAGATTTTTCCTTGAAGAGTTGAGGCTCCATAACCCATATCTGACTTGAGCGTCAGAGTATCTTCGCGGTACACCCCCCCCCCCTCTGTTGAAGTGGAAGCGGAGGGAACGTGAACGACGTCCAGAAAGGTGAACCCGTGATATCAGCTAAGGAGAAGTAAGAGTTCCAGACATTTAGAAGCAGCAAAGCTACACTAGCAAGGTCCGTATCTCGATCCCAAACATCTACACCGAAACATTTTGGTGCCCACTGTGGGGCCGAGATTTGGAGATCCCCAATGGAGACCACAAGAACTATGGACGAAAACTACACCAGAGATTTGATCCGGGAACTACAAGCCCAGATAGAGGCGTAGGTGAGAACCATACAGGAGCAGCAAGAGACTCAGCGCAAACAAGCGGAGGAAATTGCAACGTTAAGAGCGCAACGACCTCCGCCTGAGGTGTCCGCCTCAAACAGGCAGGGAGATAATGAAGGTAGCCCTTGATGACAAATTTATGAACACCGAAAAACGACGCCAAAAACTTGTTTAACAATCGGCAAGTGTAACCGAATCGTAGCAAGTAATAAAACTCGATAAGACCAAGTATCGTTCTCCCAAAGGACTCACGACCTAGTTAGCTATATGATTTGTTGATTATTTAAGACTTGTTAACAATTGATTGTAGGTTTTAAATGCAGGAGACAATAATTAAACATGTATGCATGAATTTGATCAATGAAAAAGAGGAATACAAACACTTTAATGAATTAGATGGATGAGTATGTTGCTGGGGTTACAATTTCATCTTATCCACTCTCATATACTTTAGGAATTCATCATTCTTTTCATCAATGTTAATGTCACTCTCTAAATCACCTTGCAAGAAGGCCTATCCTTAATTACGAGTTCATACAATTCCTAGAATCCCTAATAATTAATTCTGAAGCGCAGAAGCTTAACGGCAACCAACCCTCATATTCCTATGTCTAGGCAATATGCTATTGGGAGAAATTCTCCGGATCTAGATTTCTCTGTACGTTCCCATATCGACAAAATCAATAATCATGGCAATGAATGAGTTAAACAATGCAAGCTTTAAGAAAAGAGGAAAAACCCTAACTAATTGATGAAAGAAAGCATGTATCTTAAAATAAGATGTTAAAACATAAATTCCATATATGAGAGTTTCACAAGACTACATTGATTCCCCCAACAACAATACAAGGTTTAGTTCACCATATTCATGGTGAAGTTAGATGAATAATAATGAAAGAATGAAAGATAGAACCCTAGAAAGATGAGTAGGTAGCCTTAGCATCCAAGATCTTCCTTCAAGGGATGGAAAAGTGAGTGTTTGCTTCGTCTCAGCCAAAGATACAAACCCTAGGAAGACCTAAAGCTTATATATTGTTCGTAATAATACAAAAAATTAGGCCCAAGTCCAAAATAGTGTCGCTCAGCGGTAAGTGCGTGAGTTGACTCTTCCCCTCAGCGGAGCCAACGTGAGTTCTTAAGTGCGGCTCAACGGTAAACTGGCACTGAGCGGTACTTACGACTTCTCTTCTTTTGCACTTTTTGATGTCTTTTCTGATTCCATCTCTATCCTTCTTCACTTCTTTCACCAAATTCACCTTAAAACCTGCATAAAACACTAAAATCAAGCATAAACTTGTCCAGCTCTCTTATTTCTAAAAATATGAACAAAAGTATGATTTCAAGCTAGTTTCTAAGTGTTAAAGGTTGCTTTTAGTATCAATTTTAAGCATGAAAATAACAGTTTTTCAACTGTTATTACAACCCCAAACTTAGAACTTTACTTGTCTTCAAGTAAACAAGATTGATGAGTCAATATTTTATTCACTTCACTTAGTTTATTGTGTTAAAATTAGTCGGGGAATTGTGCTTAAACGTCCGGTATTTTTCTGTTTTTGCTAAATGTGCTTAATTCGATCAGAAATTCTTATTTTAATTAATTTGAATTATCTGAGCTAATTATTTTACAAGGAAAATTTGGAAATACAATTTGGGACATTTGAAGGTTAAATAAGAAATGGAAATAGAGCCCAATGTATTTCAGCCATTTCAGTTTTCGCTGGTTGCTGCGTAAATTTTGTGTCAACTTGTTTGTCCCCGTTCAGGTTCAATTCTTATCCGTTTTCCATGCAATTTTTTTTCATAGTTTCGTATGGATGTCTATTTTCACGTATAGTTTTTCTTTTGTTCAAATTCCTTTTGTGTTGTTCCCAGTAATTGTTTTACTCCCCTGTGTCAGTCAAGTTCTTACTGTTTAAGTGGCTTCTAATTTGTTTGCATTGTTTGCTTATTGTTTGATTCTTCTGGTGGCTGGAATTTATCATTGGAAGGTGTTAAGATCTTCCAACACTCTTAAGCAAGGTTGATTGGCACATCCACATAAAAAAGCATTTTAAATCATTTTGGTTGAAAGCTCATGTTAGGAGGAATCCAAAATACAATGTGCTGAATTTTATTAAAGGAAGAAAATTGCATTCAGCCCACGGTTTTTATCAAATAAATTGGAAAACAATAGCATGGTCCATGACCAATCCACGTTGGCAGCAAAGCACACATCACATGGGAAGAGCTCCATAATGAAATGCTGAATTTGTTTGAAGTAGAAGAAACAAAAAACACACGTTAAAATCTCACATCCAAAAGAAGCTAAAAGTGCTGAATTTTATTTATTGTTTCACGGCACATGATATCTTCTTTCTCTTTGCAAATGAATGTGAATGGGAGACAATATATTATGGAGGGGACCACCATGTTGAAAGCAAAAGGTTTTGCTTCACCACGTGAAAACAATTCAATTCTTGAATTGTGAGAAGCACTACACCACACGGCCATACCACCTTGCACAAGCCTAGGGCCCATTGAAAACTTATTTTGGTGGAATCAAAGTGGGAGCCGCACCCTTTCTTGGTTTGGAGCGTGAATTCCAATTGGCTTGGCCATTAAATGGGGAAAAGCATACGGAACAGAGGCTTAATATTCCAGCATATGGGAAGCTTGGATCCACTTTTGCTATTAAAGAACCGTGACTGAATTTGCTAGAAAGAAAGTGCAAAAGGGTCAAGCAAAATAGGGGTCTCTCTCTTTATATTCGAGCTGCAAGAAGTGGTGCTGATGGGAACGCTGTTGGCTGAAAGAAAAAAAAGCACATCACCATTCAGGAAGGCCTAGGAGCAGCCACACGCAAAGAGCACAGAAGGTGCAGCAGCTGGTCCATCTTGGAGAAGTGCAGCTCAGGGAAGATCACGGTCCAGCACGTCCAGCAAAGGAAATGGCCTTCATGCATCCAGCAGCTAGGAAGCATGTAGAGGCTACGGACATGCGAAGGGAGGTAGCATCCAACTTGGAGTGGGAACCATTTCCACGAAAGAGGAGAGTGTCACGACAATAGTGGTAGAAGATGACAAGTTGGCACATTGGACGGCCCCATCTATTTTCATACGTCCGTGAATATTTGGTGAAGAAAGTCTTCAACCTACGGGAGACAAAAAACGAAACACGGCTGGAATCAAGGAGGAGTACACAAGAACATGCTTTAGAATTGGCTATAAAAGAAGAAGAGCATGCAGAGAAGAAGATTATGAGAATTTGATTAGATTTTAGGAATTAGATTTTAGAGTAGGAATTAGGAGTACTCACAGCCCCTGGAAGAGGCTCTCACCTCTTCCTCTTCCAAAGCTCTCTGTAATTTCCATTTCAAACATTGCCAAAATGTAGTTTTAATTTCTGAAGCAGTAGTATGTCACCTTTGCTTGTGTTATTTTTAGTTGTACTGTTGATTTTAATTTAAGTGTTGCAAGCTTTGATAAATTGCATTTCCAGTTAAATATTTTTATTGTCTCTTTTATTTTATCGTTTAATGTTTTTCTGCACCGTTAAATTCTTTCATTGCGTTTTACCGTTCAGTTTATTTTCAACGTCGTTTTTACTAATCATTTTCATTGTTCCTTTGGGTAAAATTTATTTACACTGCTGTTATGCTTTCTGCATGTTTATTCTTCTAGCATTTTAATTTCAAACACTATTGAATTTTCCATTTTTCACTTTTACCGTCTTTTACCGTTCGGTTTTACCATCTTTTAAATTTATTTCAGTATTTTCAATTTTGTTGTCTTATTTAATTTCCAGTTTTAATTTTATTTTCCGTACCAAAAATCACAAAACCCCCCCCCCACTTCGTGTAAAAAAAAATCTGAGACTAAACCACCAAAATTGGTCCTTGAGAGACGACCTAGGAGTCACTTCCTAGTAATTATACTGCATTAATTTTTGCACATCAAATTTGTATGACCGCGATAGTCGTATCAAAGATGTAACTCAATCTTCTACCAAGCAATACAATGGTTCACTCCCTTCAAAAATCCTCTTTTCAAGATAAGTAAGTACTTCAATTATGCTCATGACAAAGACTTCAATCAAGACATGCACATGCTTTAATCACCTACTATCCAACAAATGCTATTTTTCATGAATGATTAATCAACTAAGCATGGATGTTCATGTGCTCATGGAATCTTTCCTCACTAGGTAAAGTGTTTCACTCAATCACAAGTGTATAAAAGGTAATCACTCATTCACTCTACTATCACAATGTCACATGAATTTACTTTGCCTTTCATTTAACCATAATAAAAAACACTTACAAGCAAACATCATCACAAGGACTTTTCTATGGCTTATAATGTGGCTGGGCTAACAAGAAAATTGGTTTTTCTAGATCACAAAACCCTTGAGTTAAGAGAATCATATAGACACCATCATTCTTATTTATTCCCAACTTTCTTTTGCATTGAGCTTTGCCTTTTCTTTTCTTTTCTTTCTCTTTTTCTTTTTCTTTTCACATTCTTATTTCTTAGTTCTTAGCTCAATGCTTTCAATTTCCTTTTCATAACTTCCTAACAACCCCAAACTTGAACATTTGTCAATACCACAAAATATTTTCTACTTAACTCAAGGTAAAGCTTTTCACAAGGGTTTCCAAATTATGTTCAAGGCTAAGGGTTCAAATGATGGAACACAAAGTGCTCTCTTTTAGTGGGCTAACTTTATGAATTTAGCTAATAAAAGGGTTACCAACAAATGGCCTTGATCATATGATGCAAAACAAGCAATTGATTCAATCATAGAAAACTTGGGCAAAATCATTCATGCTTTCAAAGTAATAGCATTCAATCATAAAAACTCTGGAGCTCAAAACCTCACATATAAGCTCATTCACATTTGAAATACACATCCTGCTTAATATCACAATCACAATCACAACATCATGCATTTGTTCACAAAGCTTGTGAACCACCTGTATAAGCATGTAATGTGCACATCTCAACATCAATCCATATCAAAGTATCATCAAGCATTACTTATCAAACAATCACAATCATAAGCAAACCATCATAACAAACAAAGTTTCCAATTGAGTTCATCAAACCCTATTCTAAAAAAAACAACAG
The DNA here is from genome assembly GCA_034642375.1 of Vigna nakashimae. Taxonomy (NCBI): domain Eukaryota; kingdom Viridiplantae; phylum Streptophyta; class Magnoliopsida; order Fabales; family Fabaceae; genus Vigna; species Vigna nakashimae. The sequence goes on from CM067759.1 coordinate 20,283,580, forward strand.
TAAATAAGTTCAGAACACTGGGTTGCCTCCCAATAAGCGCTTGTTTAATGTCACGAGCCTGACCCAAAATTTCAAGGATCAACCAACTGCATCATTGTGGACAAGTGTTGCACTTCTCCCCCTAAATAAGGCTTGAGACGCTGGCCATTCACCACCCAGCTTTTTTGTGGATCGTCATCATCTGGATTAAATATTTCAATTGCTCCATGTTGATGCACTCCTTTTACCTCAAATGGTCCTGACCATTTTGTCTTCAACTTCCCAGGGAATATCTTCAATCTTGAATTGAATAGTAGTACCTGTTGTCTTGGATTAAAGACTTTATTTACCAACTTCCTGTCATGATAGAATTTAATCTTATCTTTGTATGCCTTGGATAAATCATATGCATGTAATCGCATTTCTTCAAGCTCCAAAATTTGCCCTCTGTGTGTGCCCTGAGTTTCATACGGATCAAAATTCAAGAATTTCAAAGCCCACAACGCTTTATGCTCCAACTCTACTGGCAAATGACATGCTTTCCCATAGACTAATTGAAACGGTGATAATCCCATGGACGTCTTCATTGCCGTCCTATAGGTCCAAAGAGCATCATCCAACTTTAGTGACCAATCCTTTCTTGATGAAGTCACTGTTTTTTCCAAGATCCTTTTTACCTCTTTGTTAGATACCTCAGCTTGACCATTGGTTTGTGGATGATATGGTGCAGCTACCTTATGTTTTACTCATAATGTTTGAGTACTTTTTCTAGCTGATAATTGCAAAAATGAGATCCCCCATCACTAATTAACACTCTTGGAGTTCCAAAACGTGAAAATATCTGCTTCTTCAAAAATTTAATTACCGTGCTAGCATCATTTTTAGGACAAGCTAATGCTTCCACCCATTTACTCACATAATCCACTGCTACCAAAATATATTCATTGTTGAAAGATGGAGGAAAGGGTCCCACAAAGTCAATACCCCAACAATCAAAAACCTCAACCTCTAAAATGCCTTGTAAGGGCATCTCATGATGTTTAGCGATTGTCCCTGCTCTTTAACACTTATCACAATTTCTAGCATGATTATGAGCATCTTTAAATAAAGTTGGTCAATAAAACCCTGATTGAAGAACTTTTGTTGCTGTTCTTTCTCCATTAAAATGCCCCCCATAAGGTGAATCATGACAATGCCAGAGAATTCCTTCTGCTTCTTCATTTGTCATACATCTCCTCAGAAGATTATCTGCTCCAATCTTGAACAAATAAGGATCATCCCAGACAAACTGTTTGGCATCATGCAAAAATTTCTTTCTTTGTTGCCAAGTTAAATCTTCTGGCATGACCTTTGCAGCTTTGAAATTAGCCATATCAGCAAACCATGGCCTCTGCTGAATATACATGAGTGCTTCATCTGAAAAAGATTCCCAGATCTCTGTTTCCTTGCTAGTGACCTCCTTGTTGACTAATCGTGACAAATGATCAGCAATCAAGTTCTCACTTTCTTTCTTATCACGAATCTCCACATCAAATTCTTGCAAGAGTAGTACTCATCTAATCAGACGTGGCTTAAAATCCAGCTTTGTCAACAAGTATTTGATAGCTGCATGATCTGTATAGATAATCACCTTAGACCCAATAAGATAAGGTCTAAATTTCTCTAGAGCATACACTATAGCTAGAAATTCTTTCTCTGTGGTAGCATAATTCAACTGAGCATCATTCAAAACTTTGCTGGCATAATAAATTGGATGAAAAATTCGTTTTTTTCGCTAGCCAAGAACAACTCCTATTGCATAATCACTTGCATCACACATTAGTTCAAAATTTTTATTCCAATCTGGAGCTACAATTACTGGAGCTAACACTAATTTGCTCTTCAATATGTCAAAAGCTTTCAAACATTCTTCATTCGTCACAAAAGGAGCGTCCTTCATCAGAAGATTACTCAATGGTTTAGCAATTTTTGAGAAATCTTTAATGAATCTTCTATAAAATCCAGCATGACCTAGAAAACTCCTGAACCCCCTTACATTTGTTGATGGAGGTAGTTTCTCAATGATTTCTACTTTAGCTTTATCTACCTCAATCCCTTTAGCAGAAATTTTATGTCCCAGCACAATTCCTTCCTTTACCATAAAATGACATTTCTCCCAATTAAGAACAAGATTTGTCTGAACACATCTTTTAAGAACAATATCCAAATTCGCCAAACACCTTTGGAAAGAATTTCCAAAGACTGAAAAATCATCCATGAAGACTTCAATACACTTTTCTAAGAGATATGAAAAAATCGCCTGCATACACCTTTGAAATGTAGCTGGAGCATCACACAATCCAAATGGCATCTTTCTATATGTAAAGATACCAAAAGGACAAGTAAAGGTTGTCTTCTCTTGGTCTTTCCGATCTACCACAATTTGATTGTATCCAGAATATCCATCTAAGAAGCAATAGAAGGCTTGACCTGCTAATCTTTCTAATATCTGGTCCATGAAAGGAAGAGGAAAATGATCCTTCCTAGTGGCTTTATTTAGCTTCCTGTAATCAATGCACATTCGTCATCCAGTAACTGTCCGAGTGGGAATAAGTTCATTCTTATCATTGTGAATTACTGTCATTCCACCTTTCTTTTGAACCACCTGAACTGGACTTACCCATTCACTGTCAGAGATTGGATAAATGATTCTAGCTTCTAAAAGTTTCAATACTTCTTTTCTAACCACCTCCTTCATTACAGGGTTTAACCTTCTCTATGGTTGAGCACTCGGTCTATAATCCTCTTCCATAAAGATCTTACGCATACAATAAGTTGGGCTAATACCTTTAAGATCTGATATTGACCATCCTATTGCTTCTTTATAATCTTTCAGAATTTCTACCAACTGTTCTTCTTCTTGTAGAGACAAAGAATTACTAATGATAACTGGCTTTTTTTCATCTTCTTCTAAAAAAACATACTTTAGATGTGCCGGAAGTCTTTTTAATTCTAGTTTCTACGCTTTGACTTCTTCTTCCTTATCAATTATTTCAAACTTTGCATCCTCCATGCATCCTCCACTGGAATTTTTTTTAATGTTTCCAAATCCATCAGACATTCTGCAATTAACTTCTCTTCTCCTTCATCTAAATCTTCACGAGAATTAATAAGAGTTTTCTCTAATGGAGAAACATACCGCACCATCCTTTCTTGCATCATACATACTTCATCAAGTTCGTCAAATTGAAAACATGCCTTATCATCGTTTGGATATGTCATAGCTTTAAATACATCAAAGGTGATTTCTTCATCATGAACTCTCAACGTGAGCTTGCCATTCTCCACATCAATTAAAACTCTAGCAGTCTTCATAAAAGGTCTCCCAAGAATGAGAGGTACATCATTGTTTCCTTCCATCTCCATTACAATAAAATCTACTGGGAATATAAACTTGTCAACCTTCACTAAAACATCTTCCACCACTCCACATGGATATTTAAGAGACCTATCTGCCAGTTGAAGAGCCATTCTGGTAGGTTTAATTTCCAAACCCTCAATCGTTTTACACATGGATAGAGGCATTAAATTAATGCTAGCTCCCAAATCAATTAATGCTCTTCCAACTTCCAATTCTCCTATGGTGCATGGAATAATGAAGCTTCCTGGATCTTTGAACTTAGGTGGTAATTTTTGTATAATTGCACTGCAGTTACCCTGTACCTTGATAGTTTCTTTCTCAATGTATTTGTTTTTCTTTGTAAGAAGTTCCTTCAAAAATTTTGCATATGATGGCATTTGTTGCAATGCTTCAGAGAATGGTATAGTAATTTCCAGCTTCTTAAATAACTCCATGAATCTTTCCAACTGTTTTTCTTTCTCCTTCCTTGAATAGTTATTTGGATAAGGAAGTGGTTTTTCAAACTCTCTTTCTTTTTGTCTCTCATCTCTCTCTTCTCTTTCTTTTTTTTTCTTTCTTCTCATCTTCTTCTTCTTTCTTTTTTTCTCTCTCAACTCTTTCTTTCCACTCATATGTTTCTTTTTCACTCTCATTTTCTTTCTCCTTTCTTTCTTTTTTTCTCTCCTCTAACACCTTACCACTTCTGGTCACAATAGTTTTACACTCCTTTCTGATATTACCATTTTTCATCTTGTCAACTATTCACTCAATATGGATCTTCATATTTTCAAATGCAACTTCCACATTCTTACAATAAGTTGCATTCGTCTTCAAGAATTTTTGGAAAGTTTCATCAAGTTTTGTTGTCTTCTCAGATGCAGTAAATTGCATTTGCCATTTTTGTTACTGCCATTGAACCATTGAAACCTTTTGCATTTCTTGTGGTAATTGAGAAAGTTTCGTAATTACTTCTTCCAACTGTTGAGAAATAATTTTATTTTGAATAAGCAGGGCATCATTTGATTGTAGCAACTCCTTCTGAGTAGAAGCTCCTCTTTCACTGTTCAGTTCATTATCATTATTAGCCATATTTTCAATGATTTTTGTAAATTCCTCTGGAGTTTTCCATTTGATATTTCCTCCAGCTGAGGCATCAAGCATCATCTTGGTTTGCGAACCAAGACCTCCAAAGAATATCGGGACTACTTCCACTTCGTCAAACCCATGCGTGGGAGTCTGATGAGTGCATATTTATGCCCACATTTATGCTTTTAAATTCAAATTTTTGATGACATAATTGTGTTTAAATTGTTGATTTTAAATGAATTTGTGATGATTGGAATTGTTGGGTTTGGGAATTAAAGAGACGTAAAAAGTGAGTTTTAGCGCATAAATTATTCTTGAATGTTCTAATGTTTATTTGTGCAGCTGCGAATATAAGTTATATTGGTTCAAATGGCAATTCAAGGCCCAAAATCATATTTTATTTGAAAAATAATGTACAGATGGGCCAAACAGGCAACTTTTACCCTTGCACTTCCCAATTTCCCTACATACACCCCTCTTCTCTTAAACAGGCCCAATACTAAGCCAAACAGTAACCCTATTCTAAATACACCTCCTAAATTTCCCTACCCATACCCCTCCTAAGCTAGACTCCACCAGATCATGTCACGTGTCCAAATCCTCGCCACACATATCTAACCAACCATGTGCCGCCACCTCAGCCCTAACTCATGAGGCATCATCTTCCACCTTCTCCACATAAACCCTAGCCGCCGTTCCGCTTCCGCCGCTCCCGCCAATGCCGCAAGTCGCCGCCACGGCCAGAACATCATCTCCTTCCTTTCTCGCCGGCGCATCAACGGACCACCACGGTGCCTCAACCAAGACGCCGCGACACCACCGTGAAACCGCGAGCCGCCTCTCCATCCGCGCCGCCACCATCGCCGGAGCACCATTCGTCTCCTCCGAAGTTGTGATTTCTTCAACCTCTATCGCGCCGCAACGTCGCACACCACCATACTTTTACTGCACCCTCTTCATCTTCCTTCGCGCAAGGGTTCGAAGCCACCACGTCCACCATCGCGAGAGTCCCGATTCATCTCCTTCGAAATCGTCACGCACAGCAACAGCGCCGCCACCAAACCCAGTTGTTGTCAACCTTCAACGCACTCCAAGCCAGCCGCCGCGGCAGCAAAGCTTCTCCTTTCTCGCCGGACAGCCACCACCATTCACGCTCATCACCATTAAGACCAAACGCGAGTTCTCCATGACCGCCGCGTCTTGCAAGCTTCTCGGAACCTAATCGCGCCTCCATCAACTCCAATCTCCATCCACCATTACCATAGCACCATGGAACCTACATCAAAGCCAGACCTGCAAGAAAAGAAACCAAACAATCCAGCAGGCCGAAGCCTCCATGGTCTCGCACAGGGAAGAATGGGTTGTCTCTTTCGCGGCAGCAGCAAGCCCTTTCCCCCAATTTGCAAAACCCTAATTTTGGGTGGGAAAGGGTTGACACATGGCAAGCTCTCATTGGCCGCGCCCTTCCTCAGTCAAAGCTGGTCAATAAGGGTTCTGGTGCAATTTTGGAGAATTCAGTTGGGGCTAAAGCGCAGATAGAGAAAATTTCAGGGCATTTGTGCAATTTTGGAAAGTCAGAAAAGATAAAAAATAAAATTCAGTTGTTGAATTAATTTAATTTGGGAATATGAATAGAAAATATCTTCCAAATAATGTTATAATCTTTTAGTTATTTGGAAGAAATAAGATAAAAGATTCTATCAACTGAATATTCAGAGTCCAAGCCCAATCAAGCCTACTTAAAGAGACCCAGGGGACTTCACTTAATTCATTCTCTCATACTCCTCTCACTTTTCTTTCATCTTGTATTCAACTCCATTCATGGAGAGCTAAGCATCTAGGGTTATTCTGCTATAATTTCAAGATGGATTCTGAGGTTACATTTAGTTAATGCAATTGTTTATTTTGATTATGATTTAAGTTGTTCTCTCTATGTCTTTCATCTCTCTATCTTGTTAAAAGTAAATATTTTTGCATCATAATATGTTTGAATCTACATGCATATTGATTATATGAGTTTTAGGGTTTCTAGGTTTAAATTGAGAATCTACTTTGATTTAATTTAGGAACTTTCATATGATTAAATGATTTTTACTATCAATTGAGAATGTACTTTGGTTCGTAGTAATAATTTCAACTATAATCAATTGAGAATTTACTTTGATTGATTAACTTTTAACTTGGTTAGGAGATTTAAGAGTATACATGATTAAACACAATAGAATTTGATTGAGAATGTACTTTGATTGAATTTATTGTGAATAATCTAGAAAGGTTTTGCATTTGATTGAGAATTTACTTTGGTTAAATGCATGATCGGCCTCAAATTAATTGAGAATGTACTTTAATTAATTTGAAACTTAAACAATAATCAATTGAACAATTATCCGTGAATAACTGATGACGAATCTATCTTGGAAAAGCAGTGGAATTAACCTATTTAATCATAATTGTTTTTAAGTTTATTATTTGTTGTTTAAACATTCTCCAAACATCATTTTTATTCATAAGAATTGCATAGCATAAGAGTCAGATATTCAAAAGCAATTCTGTTTTCGTTGGGAGACGACTTAGGGTTACTTTAGCCCTATCTACCTTCTTGAATACTACTTGGCAATACTGAAGTTGCCTTGAAAAGTAGTATTAATTTGATAGTTTCAACGATAGCTTATCAGAGTCTTTCTTAATAAGCTTTTATATCTGTCCCATGCATGACCTAGTGATTCCTCCATGCCTTGCCTGAATGATGAAATCTCTTGCTTTCCTTTATTTACCTTTGATTGTGGAAAGTATTTGTTTAGGAACTTTGTCACCACTGCCTCCCACTCTGTAAAGCTTCCTTCTGGAAAAGAATTCAACCAAAGCTTAGCATTGCCTCCTAATGAGAATGGAAAAAGGCTAAGTTTGATTGCTTTGTCTGGCACCCCATTTATTTTCACCGTGTTGCAGATCTCATTAAAAGTTGTGAGGTGCTCATATGGGCTTTCATGAGACAACCCATTGAATTGGTTACTCTTAACCAGTTGGGTTAATGCTGGCTTTACCTCCATATTAGCTGCATTGACTCTTGGTCTTGCTATGCTATTGAAATGCTGAGGTCCAACCACATTAGTGTAATCTACAAGAGTTCTTATGTTATTATTATTCTCCATCTCCTCAGTGCTATGGTAAGAACCTTATGGTGATGGTTGTAATAGAGTTTTCGGAGAAGAAAAAAGTTCTCTAGATGTACGGATTCTTCTCCTCCGTCTACTCACGTCTAAGCCTTCAAGAAGAGGTTCTGATGTTTTCTTGCTTCTAGTTCGAATTGCTTCCTGCATACACAAGAAAACAAGTTCCTAGAAAAATTTGTTAGCACAAAAAGATATAGAAGAAGATATAAAATAAGAGATAAAAAGATAAAATAAAAATAGAAAAAATAAAAACAGAAAACAGAAAAAAAATAAAAACAAAAAATAAAATAAAATAAAATAAAAACTAAAAAATAAAAACAGTAATTCAAATTTCAAAATTCAAAATTCAAGTCAAAGATAATCAATAATCACACAAATAAATTAGTTAAACCACGAGTCCCCGGCAACGATGCCAAAAACTTGATGACAAATTTATGAGCACCAAAAAACGGTGCCAAAAACTTCTTTAACAATCGGCAAGTGTGACCGAATCGTATCAAGTAATAAAACTCGTTAAGACCAAGTATCGTTCTCCGAAAAGACTCACGGCCTAGTTAGCTATATGATTTGTTGATTATTTAAGACTTGTTAACAATTGATTGTAGGTTTTAAATGCAAAAGACAATAATTAAACATGTATGCATGAATTTGATCAATGGAAAAGAGGAATACAAACACTTTAATGAATTAGATGGATGAGTATGTTGTTGGGGTTACAATTTCATTTTATCCACTCTCATATACTTTAGGAATTCATCATTCTTTTCATCAATGTTAATGATACTCTCTAAATCACCTTGCAAGAAGGCCTATCCTTAATTACGAGTTCATACAATTCCTAGCATCCCTAATAATTAATTCTGAAGCGTAGAAGCTTAACAGCAACCAACCTTCATATTCCTATGTCTAGGCAATATGCTATTGGGAGAAATTCTCCGGATCTAGATTTCCCTGTACTTTCCCATATCGACAAAATCAATAATCATGGCAATGAATGAGTTAAACAATGCAAGCTTTAAGAAAAGAGGAAAAACCCTAACTAATTGATGAAAGAAAGCATGTATCTTAAAATAAGATGTTAAAACATAAATTCCATATATGAGAGTTTCACAAGACTACATTGAGTCCCCAACAACAATACAACGTTTAGTTCATCATATTCATGCTAGATGAATAATAATGAAAGAATGAAAGATAGAACCATAAAAAGATGAGTAGGTAGCCTTAGCATCCAAGATCTTCCTTCAAGGGGTGGAAAAGTGAGTGTTTGCTTCGTCTCAGCCAAAGATACAAACCCTAGGAAGACCTAAAGCTTATATATTGTTCGTAATAATACAGAAAATTAGGCCCAAGCCCAAAATAGTGCCGCTCAGCGGTAAATTACCACTCAACCGTAAGTGCATGAGTTGACTCTTCCCCTCAGCGGCATTTTCACCCCTCAACGGAGCCAACGTGAGTTCTTGAGTTCCGCTTAGAGGTAAACTGGCGTTGAGCGGTACTTACGGCTTCTCTTCTTTTGCACTTTTTGATGTCTTTTCTGATTCCATCTCTATCCTTCTTCACTTCTTTCACCAAATTCACCTTAAAACCTGCATAAAACACTGAAATCAAACATAAACCTGTCCAACTCTCTTATTTCTAAAAATATGAACAAAAGTATGATTTCAAGCTAGTTTCTAAGTGTTAAAGGTTGCTTTTTGTATCAATTTTAAGCATGAAAATAACAGTTTTTCAACTTTTATCAGCCATCATGGGGGGTGATCTATTCATATCGAACCTGGTGAGGAGGGAAGAAGGGGACCCACACCCCTTCGGCTCACCAATTTGCTTCTGTTTACGAAAAACATCATGCAAACTGCTATGCTAGAGAAACCTCCTCCTGCATTAGAAATATACGACGGCTCATCAGACCCTGATAACCACCTCAAACTTCATCGATGCGATGACATTCTACACGGATAGTGACCCAGTCATATGTCGAGCTTTCTCCCTTTCTTTGAAAGAGGAAGCATTGGAGTATTACCATACCTTCCCTCCAAATACGATAGATTGTTTTGCCACGGTGGAAATGCTCTTCAGAAGACAATATGCCGCCAACCGAAGACAGGAGATGATGCCGGCAGAGCTGGTAAACACTAAACTGGAGAAGGATGAAACCTTAAGATCATTCATGCAGAGGTACAACAAGGTTGCAAGACGAGTGAAGGACGTGATCACACTTTCATCATTAGCAATTTACTCTAGTGTTTAAAACCGGGAAATTTTGCTGAACAACTGTATGCCGAGCCACCAAAATCCATGGAAGAACTCCAGGAAACAATCGCAAAATTTATACGTATCGAGGACCTAAGAAACTCTAGGAGAAAGCAACAACAAGAACTTCCCACCAACGGGAATAAGAAGGAGGCGAAGCAATCATCTAACGACAAAAAAAGTGACAGGCCTCCTCGAAAGGAGTTAGCCTGGACACCCAAGTATAATCGTTGCACTGCTCTTAACGCACCCAGAGCAAAAGTACTTGAAGAGATTACACACTGAGCTCTTCACAATTTGAAGGAAATCCTCACCAAAGAACGCCGATGGAAGTAAAGCCTGTCGTCTTCACCAAAATCATGGGCATGATACAAAGGACTACACCATTGTAAGAGATGAGATATAGAGACTTATCCGTGCGGGCTACCTCCAAAAATATGTGAAAAGGGAAGCAGCTAGGGAAATAAGCCCCCTAGAAGAGGAACTTCACGTAGAAGTCCCGAGCCTTCATTTCGGAGAGATGATCGACATAAACGACGCTCCCGAAGCCGCACTCGAGACCCTGAATGAGAAAGATTCGTCCAAGGATGAATTGACACCATATTTGGAGGCTTCGTGGGAAGAGGGGCATCATCCTCTGCTCGCAAGAGACATTTGAGGAACTTAAAAACTGTGCACATGGTAGATCGACAGCCGTGATCGATGCCCAACATTACTTTCACCAATGCAGATTTCCATGCTCCCGATCCAGATCAAGATGACCCCATGATCATCACTGCCGAGATAGCATGATATGATGTCAGTAAAGTATTTGTTGATCAAGGCGTTCGGTCAACATCCTATACTAGACCACATTCCTTAAAATGGATCTATCAGAAGACTTGATAGTTCCATTTAGGGAACATATTGTAGGGTTTTTAAGGGAAAGAGTTGACACTCGAGGATATCTCGACTTAAGAACTCGACTTCGGACACGTAGTGTTGAGCTTCCTTGACATGTATTCAGGATACAACCAGATCCCGATGTACCGACCAGATCAGGAGCGAACAACTTTCATAACCGAACGCGCCAATTACTGTTATGAGGTAATGTCGTTTTCTCTAAAGAACACAGGTGCCACCTATCAACGTCTTATGGATAAAATTTTCCACCACCAAATTGGAAAATGTATGGAGGTGTACGTGGACGACATGGTCGTCAGGAGTCAGTCGGTAGAACAACACTTTAAAGATTTGGGAGAAGTTTTCTTTCAGATACATCGATACAACATGCGGTTAAACCCATCCAAGTGCACTTTTGACGTGCCAGCCAGAAATTTTCTGGGGTTCATGCTAACCTGCAGGGGAATAGAAGCCAATCCGGAAAAATGTCGAGCAGTCCTGGAAATGAAAGCCCAACTAATTTGAAGGAGGTGCAGCACCTAGATGGTCGCCTAACTGCTTTGTCACGTTTTATCCCGAAATTGGTAGAGCATATCCAACCTATTCTTAAGAATATGAAAAAGGATATCACTCAGCACTGGGACGACCAATACGAGAAAGCTTTCATTGTTGTCAAGGATATCCTCACCAGTCCTCCTATCATGGCTCGACCTACAACCGAATATGATTTGCAGTTACACATAACTGCATCCAACAATGCCGTAAGTGTCGCTCTTATCTAAGAGACTCCATTTTTTAAGTCGATCTATTTTGGCAGCAAAACTTTAAAGGGGGCGGAAGAAAGGTACTCCCAAATATAAAAAGTGGCTCTAGCTCTACTAACACCATATTTTCAGAGCCATCAAGTGGTGGTATGCACAAATCATCCAGTCGCCAGGATTCTCCAGAAACCTGACTTGGCAGATAGGATGGTCTCTTGGTCTGTTGAGCTTTTCGAATTCGGCTTACGCTTTGAACCTCGGGGATCCGTCAAAAGTTAACATCTCGTAGACTTTGTTGCTGAACTAACACCCATACCTGACAACCCAATGCCACTATGGTATCTTAATATGGTTGACTCCTCAAACATAAGGGCTGAAGGAGCTGGCATTGTCCTGGAAGGACCGAACGGTATTATTATTGAACAAGTTATAGTTTTTCGCTTTCAAACCAGCAATAATCAAGAAGAATATGAAGCTTTGATAGCCGGTTTAACTCTAGCTAAAGAGTTAGCAATTTCTCGGTTAGAATGTTGAATGGACTCTCAACTGGTGGTCGATCATATGAAGGGGACCTTCCAAGTTAAAGATAATCAAGTGATGCGCTATTTCCATAAAGCTAACAACCTCCTCAAAGATTTCGTCAACGTCAATGTTATCCATGTGCCTAGGGAACAAAATTCCATAGTAAATCTCTTGTCGAAGCTGACTCACTAAAAAAAAAGTGCAATTGTCTTCAGTCATCAAGATGACACTCGACAAGCCTACAGTTGAAACTTTTGCCACTGATGTAGAAACGCCCAAAGCTGATTAGCGACGTCGCATTCGGGAACTGATGAGGAAGTAGGAACAGGGGGAAAAGGTTAGTACAATCGACTCGAAATGTATCGCTCGTTTTCTGTGTATAGGGGACAATTTGTACAAATGCGGCTACACCACGTCGTTGTTAACATGCTTGTCAGTAGAAGAAGCAGATTACGTCCTACGAGACCTTCATAACGGAATATGTGGTTTACATTTAGCGAAGCGTACGCTCGGGGCCCGAGTGTTGCGAGTAGGGTATTACTGGCCAACGATCGACCATATTGTGAAACATTCGTTAAGAAGTGTATATCCATCCAGGCGCACGACAGTGATTTTTGATTCCCTCCTGAGGAGTTGCATGGCATTATCTCACCATGGTATTTCACCCAGTGGGGAATGGATATAGTTGGACCATTACCGATCGCGAAAGCTCAAAATAAGTTCCTCCTAGTAGCAATCGATTACTTCATAAAGTGGATCGAAGCTGAGGCATTAACGATCATAAGCGCTCAATGTGTACAAAAGTTTATCTGGCACTTGATATGCCGATTCGGTTTGCCCCAGAAAATCATCACTGATAACGGTCGACAATTCATAGAAAAGAAGCTGGAAGATTTCTTTAAGAGCTCAGGAATCAAACATGTCACCAGCTCGGTAGAGCACCCACAAACAAATGGATAGGCTGAAGCTGCCAACAAAGTTGTACTCACAAAATTGAAAAAGCAACTCGGTGAAGTTAAAAACTTATGGGTGGAGGAGCTACTAGAAGTACTATGGGCGAACACGTGCACCCCGCACGGATCCACAGGAGAAACTCCATTCAACCTCACATTCGGCACGGACGTCATGCTTCCGGTAGAAGTTGGAGAGTCGCCGTTAAGAAGAGACATCCGAAATATGAACCTCAATGAAGAACAGTTGCAGATGAACCTCGACGTGCTACCTGAACGTCGAGAGATTGCCACAATCTGCACGGCGGCCCTGAAACGAGTGCTTTCCCGCCGCTACAACACCAAGATAAGACACAGAGCCTTCAAAGAAGGTGACCTCGCGTGGCGAAAAAGAGGAGAAGAAAGAAAGAATCGAGCTCACAGAAAGCTAGCAGCCAATTGGGAAGGATCGTTCGGCATTACAGAGGATTTAATGAAAGGAGCTTATCGCCTCGAACTCCTCACTGGACAAGTCGTCCCAAACACCTGGAATGCGACATATCTTAAGTTTTATTTCAGTTAAAATTTGTTTTCACATGTTTATTCCTTTCAAACATTGTTTCTCCGTTTACAGCAATATATGTTATCTTCAAGATAAGCACAAACTGGTGGTTTTCAGTCTACAAGACTCCTAAAAACTGCTGAAACGTGATTTAATTACTAACACTACACAGAATCATGTCGTGTATACAAAATACAAGAACGGACGCTAGAGAATCGTTCAGTGATGAATCATTATTTTCTACACTTCACTTAGTTTATTGTGCTAGAATTAATCAGGGAATTGTGCTTAATTGTCCAGTATTTTCCCATTTTTCCTAATTGTGCTCAATTTAATCAGAAATTCTTATTTTAATTAATTTGAATTATCTGAAACTAATTATTTACCATATTGATTGTAGGAAAAAATTATTGGATAATATTTTGGGACTGAAAGATAAAATTCTCATCAATTACATAAGTGAAAATTTATTTCCATGATACACAAGCAAGAAAATGTTAAATTTCCAATTGAAAGAAAATTATGATCCACACATGGAACCAACTAAAGGAGAGTAACACGTGAGGGATTTATTTTGTAGGCATTTTACATTGAATTTTTGTGCTTGGAATACTGATTGTAGAAGCACATCTTTTGCCACATTCCACTTAAAGAAGCTCACGGCCAAGGGAAGTTCCAAGTGCTGAATTTTATTGCAATTAATTGAAGAAAGAAGAAAGCCTTCATTCAAGAAGTGGAGCTCATGGCAATTTGGCAAAAGCACATAAAGGAGTGGCCACCACTTTAAAGGTTACGTGAGAATGGAGAGAAGTAACAAAATGATATTCCAGCATATGGGGTCCATTCACCTTGAAAGCTTACATACCTCCAAAATTCTTTACTTTGATTTTTAATGAAAAGCACCACACGGCCATGATGGACAATTTAATTCATTTTAGTGCAAAGCAATCAGCACATGTCTTCAATTAGAAGAGGGACCACCACTTCTTAACATTGAAGAATTCATTTTGGAGTCTGCACACGTGAAGCCTGCCTGTTGAATGAAGGGGCCACTTTACGGTTTTCTTTATTTTTTTGGCAGCAGCCACCAAGAGGTGCAACTCACGGTTCTTATCCATTTGGAAGATACAAAGTGCAGAGAATGTTGGGAGAAAGCACATTATGACCCACTTTGGCACTCATTTCAGAATTTCAGAATTGGCTTACAAGAAACACACATCACTCACGGTTTTATTCCCTACTCAAGGTGACTATGTTGGCATTTAGTTGATGCCTGGAAGTCTCACGGTCCAGTCCCAGCCATCTTCATAACCGTCCTCCAGCAGAGAAAAGAAGAACAGCAGCGTCTGAGATGTAAGCACACGGAACTGCTGCTGCTGCCATATCCAGCAAAGAAACAAGCTCCTTCCATTAGCACTTCCAGCTTTTTGGGAGGCAAATTCGGTCCAGCAGCAGACTTGGAGTAAGCTTCTCATTACTTAATCCAACAAAATTAACAAATGAAGAAAGTTGGCTGCCACAAGCTCACGGTTATACAAGACCCCATATGGAATTTCATTTCAACAGCATTTTGGAGGTTCACGGAAGGAGAAGCAGCTAGCTGCGTGAAGAGTGGCTGGAATGGAACAAGGTGAAAGCACAAAGCTAGTTGCAGCAACATAGGAAGAAGACTCATGGCCTGCACCACAAAGCAAGCAAGTCCAGCAAACAAAGAAGTGAAGCTCCACGGTCTTGGTCCAATTGAAGCTGCAACGTGCAAAGTGGAGATGAGGAGAAGTTGTTGTAACGTCCAGCAAAGGAAGCAGCATGAATGGTGTGCTACGGCTGATTGGAGAAGAAGACAATAGTAGGTGCAAAATGGAGGGGCCCTCACCCTATTTTCTCACGGGCAAGAAGCTATTGCTCAAAATTTTGTGCAAGGAACCAAGTTGAATGGAGAAGTCACGGGAGTTTGTCCAGAGGAGAAGTGGCTATAAATGGCATCAGCATCAGAGAACAAGAGGACATTAGATTTTAGTGTAGTTTAGGTGTAGTGTAAGAAACACACGATCTGGGAGGAGGCTTCTGCCTCTTCCTTTCCTTTTCCAGTTCCATTTTCAAACAGTGCATAATGCAATTTCATTTCTGAGCGTGTAGTGTATTCTGAAACAGTTTGTTAGTTTTATTTTGGAATATTATTTTTAAGTGTTAAATCTGAATTTCATTTTCAGTTCTGTGCTTTTATTTTATCTGTTGTATTTTATCGTTTAGCAGTTTCTGCATTGTTAAATTTCGTCATTACATTTTAATTTCAAACGTCGTTTTTAATCTGTGATAAATTTTATTTGCGATCAAGTGGTTCTATTTTTACTGTTTTCTATCGTTCAGTTTTTACCGTGGTTAAATTTTATTTCAGTGTTTTAAATTTTGTTTTATTTAATTTCCAGTTCCTTTTTTATTTTAAATCACAAAAACAAACATCCAAAAACAACCCCCCCCACTTCGTGTTAAATCTGAGACTGAACCACAAATTGGTCCTGAGAGACGACCTAGGAGTCAAATCCTACTATACTGCATAATTATCTGCAATCAACTTTTGTGAGCGGTGCGACCCGCTCATCAAAAATGGCGCCGCTGCCGGGGACCAATCAATGGAGGTTTGGTTTTAGATTATTGTTGTGTAAATTTTGGTTCTGTTAATATGTGTGTTTTGTGTGTTCTGTCTGTTGTATTTTTGTAGGCGACAACGACATCTTCAGGAAATTTTGGCGGCGTTGTCACTTCAGTTCCAGGTTTTTCGTTTTAGATTTTTGCTGTGTTTTTCGATTATGTTGTGTTAATATATGTTTTGTCTTTTATATTTTATTGTGTTGTGATCTGTATTTAGTTATTATTAAAAAAAAAATATTTGTTCTGTCTTGTGTATGTATTGCATGTATAAATGTGTTGTGTTTTATCTGTTTTATAATTTTTAGTTTTTAGTTTTTTACTTTTTATTTTCCATGTCTACCTATTTTGATGTGAATAGTGCTTATTCTGCGAGTGCCTATAATCATGATTCTCCTTCTGCTTGGTACTCTGAATTTAATTCTGCTGAATTGTATGATGAGAATTATATGGATCATCCTCAAATTCCTGAGAGCACTCCTAGGGAGCCGGTTCCACCTACAGAGGATGATTTATATTACGTTCTAAGCACTGGACTGACATATTTGCTGCCTAAGTTTCATGGTTTTGCAGGGGAATGCCCACATAGACATTTGGAGGAGTTCCACATGGTGTGCTCTTCAATGAAGCCTCCAGATGTTCCTCTTGATCACATTTTCTTGAGCGCATTTCCGCATTCATTACAAGGAGCAGCTAAGGATTGGAAAGACTCTCTTCCTCTAAGATCTGTTACTGATTGGGGATATCTTGAGCATCAGTTTCTGAGCAAATTTTCCCCTGTGCAATATGCTTATAACAACGATCCTGGATGGAATGACACGAGTTAGGGATGGTACGATGCTCCACAGGAATATCAGGTTGCACCATCTGTGGATACTTTTATCCCTCCGTCAGTCCAGCAATACGAGAGTCAGCAGTATGATGCTCCTGCTCAAATAGCTCCTCAGCCTTCAACTTCTGAGCCTACATTAAAGGAGTTACTGGAGCATATGACCATACAGAGAATTCAGTTCGAGCAAATCCAGCAGGAAACTCAAGCTGCCATGAAGAATATGACTGATCAGATCAGGCAGATAGCCACTCTTGCACCTGAGGAGAATGCTGAAGATTTTGAGGACCAGGCAAGAATAAGCAGTAGTGCTGAACCAGGTAGACCACCTTCACCTTCCCACACTCTAGAAATCTTCAAGGAAGAGGAGGTAAGCATACCACAATTTGATTATTATGTTGATTGTGATGATGATCGGTATGCTAATGACTATATTCTTGCTGAGTCTGATTTTAATTTTTCCTCTGTGCATGATGAGAACCGCTTTTTACTATCACATTTGAATGGTTATTCTTCATGCACTGAACATGAATCTGAGTCTATGATTAATATTGCATGCAATTTAGAAATTGATTCATGTTATGAGGATTTATCTAAGGCTCAGTATGATGAATTGGGATGGGGTGTTATACCTCTGCATGAAATTTCTGCACTGCCACATTGCACTAACCATGTTGCAGGAGGTACGTATAAATTTGATCAACATACACCCACAGTGGAAATCAAAGGTGCCAGTACATACAGCAGTTCGAAGATCAAAAGGCACCTACTGAATCTGCTCAGTGACAATATTTGCTGCTTAGATCCGGCGGTGGAGGATATTTCTCTGCTTGATCAGATTTGGAGGATGAAGCAATTTTTCCTCAAAATTTCCGTCTTGGATCCTGAAGAAGACATCTCCCTGATTGTCCAATTTTGGCAACTGCCACCATAACAGGGGAGTTTTCCTGTCCCTTCTTCCCTTAATTTTCTTAGTTTGCGAATTAGGGGAGAATTCTTAATTTTCTTTATTAGTTTTCGGATTGTTTTGTTTTTTTTTTAAATTAAAAAAAAAATTTAAAAAAAAAAAAACTTTGTGATAAAATATTTTGTTTTAAGTGTGCCAAATCTGTATTCTAATATGTATATTTATTTATTTAATTATTTATTTTCTTTTTCTTAGTTTTCAAATTGCTATTCTTTAAAAAAAAAATTTCAAAAATTCAAAAATTGTTTTGCGTATTCCTTGATTTTATTTCGACGCTCAGTATCTTATTATTTCATACCAATAAAAATTTTCACTTCAGATCTTATTTTTCCTTATTTTCCTTCACTGTAAATATAATTTCTTAGTTGTCTTCATACAGATTATTGATTGAAAAATTTGTTTAGACTAAGAAAGATTTCATTCATCATTGCAAAAAAAAATTACAGTAATTGAGAAAAGGAAATTTAACAGATCTGAAAATAAAATTGCAGTAGATATATATAAATAAAAGATGTTCGGGGGGTCGATCTTTAGTGATCGTTAATATTACAAACCAAATAAAAAAACAAAAACAACATAAAAAAAAATTAAAAACATAAAAAAAACATAAGTGTTCATATTACAGTCCTTAATTCTGGCCACACTCGGCCAACAAAAACATAAAAAAAAAAAAATAAACAAAACATTAAAACTGGAAGAATTCTCGAGCTGGTTGTGGTGGTCTAAGGGAGAGCTTCGTTGAGGGAGTTCTGGTTCGAAATACAGGAGGCTTTGGTGGAAGAATTTCTCGTTCATTTCTGTCGTCATCGATAATGATCGGAACTGGAAACAAATCCAGCAGCCTCGGTGCCCTCATTATCACCCAGTTGTATTCTTTCAAACAAACAAAAAAAAATAAAAAATAAAAAAAAAATAAAAAAAAAAATAAAATTGTGTTAATTATAGAAGAGGAAGTGAAAATAATTTCAATAAAAATGGAGGTATGATGAGAGTTCTTACCATACATATATAGCGGCAGTTGTGAAAAGAGAGTGCCAGTGGGGTCTATCTCCGCTTGCCAGCGCCTGACCCGATTGCTATGGTTGTTAAACCAGCAGTGCACGTTATATTCGGTGGCATCTGCGAAGGTCCTTAGTCGAGACGCGATCTCGACGACTTGCGCTCGGCTTGGGTGTGTGACCCCATAGTTGTAGATGTTGGTCATCATCTTGATCTGATCATCTGTAGGACGCCATCGCTGACTAGTGTATCTCTCTGATTCCATCTCACTCGTCATCATTCCTCTTGAAATATTCTAAAACATAATAAAAAAATATATATATAAAAATAAAAAGAACAAAAACATAAAAAAAGAAAAACAAAACATAAAAAAAAGAAGCATAAAAATATATTAGATTCTTAGTTCAGTATTTTCTTTATTTGGTTGTTTTTGTTTCCTTTTCAGTTTATTTTGTCCGATCAGTCTTTGATATTTCTGTGTCTGGTCTCAGATCTGTTTCACGGTCCTTGCAAAAGGGTCCTAAACGGATCTACGTCCAGTTGTCCTGTTGTCCTTGTTGTTCTTGTAAATTAAGATTTTGTGTTTATTTTTAAGTGGGGTACGTGGCGTTGTTCTACCCGATTGTCTCTGCAATACCTTCAATCGAAGGGAGATTAACGTCTGGTTTCCAGCCGATATACCCCTTAAGTTTTATGACAGTTGTGTTTTATGTGTTTAAGTGTTTTCAGTTTCAAAAAAAAAAATGAAAAAATTGAAAGGAAATACAGAAAGAAGATGGAAAGCAGTAAAGGGAGAGCAGGCAAGAGGAAAACAGAAGGAAAAACAAGCAAAGTAGAAAGAAAGGCAGATCCAGGAGCAGAGAACTTACCTGGAGTAGTAGAGCTGGCAGAGAAGCTCCTCGCGGATCTTAGACTCTTCAGTTGGCACCGGGGCAGAGGCTCCGTAGAGATTCCAGACGCTCAGGTTGAGAGAGAGAGGAGAGCGGAGAGAGAGAAGAGAGATGAGAGTTGTAGAAGAGAGCAGAGAGCAGAGAGAAGAGGAGTAGAGAGAGAGTGAGGGATCAGAAATGGCGCTGGACGCGGAGGAGCGGCCTATTTATAGCCATATTGCTTTCCACTGTAGCAACAGTTCCGGTCTTTGCCACCGAGACTGTTGTCACAGTACCGGTCTCCTTTTTCAGAAAAAAAAAATAAAAAAAAAATAATAAAAAATAAAATGAAAAAAAAATATAATAAAATTTATTAGCATCTACTGATGGGTGCTACGTGATTTAGACATCTGCTGATGGATGTCCCTGATAACATCTATTGATGGATGTTACTGAAAAATTTCTTCCC
The DNA here is from genome assembly GCA_034642375.1 of Vigna nakashimae. Taxonomy (NCBI): domain Eukaryota; kingdom Viridiplantae; phylum Streptophyta; class Magnoliopsida; order Fabales; family Fabaceae; genus Vigna; species Vigna nakashimae. Next base: position 20,303,885 of record CM067759.1, read on the forward strand.
ATTTTTCCTAACTTTTTATTGCACTTGTCTATATTATTTGACTGCTCTGAAATTGATAATCTGATGATTGTAACACACTGAGGACATTGTGTGATTTAAGTGTGGTCTACTGGGGAGAAATTTTGATTTTCTGTTAGTTTCTGTTAAGTTTGTATTTTGTGTGTTAAATTTTTTGTTTTTGAAAATTTTTTGTTGTTTTTGAAAATTTTTTGTTTTTGAGTGTTAAATTTTTTCTGTTTTAAGTGGTTTTTAGTGTGTTTTGTGTGCAATAAATTTTACATTTTTCTTTTGATTTCTAGATGATGTTTAAGTTGTAGATTTTTCCTTCACTTCATTAATACTTATGGTTTGAAATCCTTGCTTTTCTCTGCTTGGAAGATGATTATAATGTTTAAGAGGTTGATTTGATTGTAACGAATGCCCTGTGTGAGAATTTGAGCCACTTAATTTTCTTTCTTGTGTGATATGTATCTTGATTGCTTGCACATATGCCTTGGGTTGATTCTTTTTGATATACTTGATTTATATGCATTTTTGGAAGTGATAAAGGCAATTTTATTCTTGAGCCTCTTTAGCCAAATAAGCCTACCCTGTTATTATCCTTTGATAACCCTTTTGAGCCTATACTTTCCCCATTTCTTTGTGTTGAAGCTCATATACTGATCCTAAGTGAAAAACAAATGATTACCTTAACCTTAGGGAAGTCTGGAGCTATAGAAGTGTTTTATGAAAAAGTGTGGTCTCCTTGGGAATTCTGATGAATTGGCTAGTTGGTTCCTCATCATGTTTTGAAATGATAATTTATATCCTGTTGTGTGAAAAATATATATATATATATATAAAAAAAAAAAAGAAGACAGGATAAAAAAAAAATGATGAGAAAAAGAGAAAAATTGAAAAATAATTTTGTGAATAATGGAGTCGAGAAGAGGATTGAATTAGAGGTTTGGGTGAGATTTCACTGTGTTTACATTTTTTTCCCTAGTGCACCTCTATTTCTTCTGAGCTATAGCTACTTATCCGAATTTATCCTCCACTGTCCTTGGCCCCATTACAACCCAGAAAAGACCTTTTGATCTGAACATGTGTATGATTTAAGTATTGATATTAGAAACTTGCCAAGTCTACTTGTGTTTGTTTTCTTGAGTACATCGAGTTGAAAATTCTTTACCCTAGACACTTGAGAGAAACACTGTGAGTGCATCTGGAAGGTTTTGTTATTTTTTAAATCACCTCTTGAGCTGATTAATTATTTTTGCCATACTTTGAATTGTTTGGAAGATTTCTGTAAGTATCTGTTTTTCTTGATTTTGTGTTGGATATTTTCTACATCTTTTCTCTGTCCAGATTTCTTGAAAACAATGTAAAATTTTTTTTTTTTGTGTGAGTTTTTATTTTTCTGTCTGCTGAGTTTTGTGTCACTATTTCTAAAAGTCCTTTGAACTATTCCCTGATTTGCGTCTTAATTTTGCCCAGGAGTGCAAAAGTCTAAGTGTGGTCTATTTTGATGAATCATTATTTTCTACACTTCACTTAGTTTATTGTGCTAGAATTAATCAGGGAATTATGCTTAATTGTCCAGTATTTTCCCATTTTTCCTAATTGTGCTCAATTTAATCAGAAATTCTTATTTTAATTAATTTGAATTATCTGAAACTAATTATTTACCATATTGATTGTAGGAAAAAATTATTGGATAATATTTTGGGACTGAAAGATAAAATTCTCATCAATTACATAAGTGAAAATTTATTTCCATGATACACAAGCAAGAAAATGTTAAATTTCCAATTGAAAGAAAATTATGATCCACACATGGAACCAACTAAAGGAGAGTAACACGTGAGGGATTTATTTTGTAGGCATTTTACATTGAATTTTTGTGCTTGGAATACTGATTGTAGAAGCACATCTTTTGCCACATTCCACTTAAAGAAGCTCACGGCCAAGGGAAGTTCCAAGTGCTAAATTTTATTGCAATTAATTGAAGAAAGAAGAAAGCCTTCATTCAAGAAGTGGAGCTCATGGCAATTTGGCAAAAGCACATAAAGGAGTGGCCACCACTTTAAAGGTTACGTGAGAATGGAGAGAAGTAACAAAATGATATTCCAGCATATGGGGTCCATTCACCTTGAAAGCTTACATACCTCCAAAATTCTTTACTTTGATTTTTAATGAAAAGCACCACACGGCCATGATGGACAATTTAATTCATTTTAGTGCAAAGCAATCAGCACATGTCTTCAATTAGAAGAGGGACCACCACTTCTTAACATTGAAGAATTCATTTTGGAGTCTGCACACGTGAAGCCTGCCTGTTGAATGAAGGGGCCACTTTACGGTTTTCTTTATTTTTTTGGCAGCAGCCACCAAGAGGTGCAACTCACGGTTCTTATCCATTTGGAAGATACAAAGTGCAGAGAATGTTGGGAGAAAGCACATTATGACCCACTTTGGCACTCATTTCAGAATTTCAGAATTGGCTTACAAGAAACACACATCACTCACGGTTTTATTCCCTACTCAAGGTGACTATGTTGGCATTTAGTTGATGCCTGGAAGTCTCACGGTCCAGTCCCAGCCATCTTCATAACCGTCCTCCAGCAGAGAAAAGAAGAACAGCAGCGTCTGAGATGTAAGCACACGGAACTGCTGCTGCTGCCATATCCAGCAAAGAAACAAGCTCCTTCCATTAGCACTTCCAGCTTTTTGGGAGGCAAATTCGGTCCAGCAGCAGACTTGGAGTAAGCTTCTCATTACTTAATCCAACAAAATTAACAAATGAAGAAAGTTGGCTGCCACAAGCTCACGGTTATACAAGACCCCATATGGAATTTCATTTCAACAGCATTTTGGAGGTTCACGGAAGGAGAAGCAGCTAGCTGCGTGAAGAGTGGCTGGAATGGAACAAGGTGAAAGCACAAAGCTAGTTGCAGCAACATAGGAAGAAGACTCATGGCCTGCACCACAAAGCAAGCAAGTCCAGCAAACAAAGAAGTGAAGCTCCACGGTCTTGGTCCAATTGAAGCTGCAACGTGCAAAGTGGAGATGAGGAGAAGTTGTTGTAACGTCCAGCAAAGGAAGCAGCATGAATGGTGTGCTACGGCTGATTGGAGAAGAAGACAATAGTAGGTGCAAAATGGAGGGGCCCTCACCCTATTTTCTCACGGGCAAGAAGCTATTGCTCAAAATTTTGTGCAAGGAACCAAGTTGAATGGAGAAGTCACGGGAGTTTGTCCAGAGGAGAAGTGGCTATAAATGGCATCAGCATCAGAGAACAAGAGGACATTAGATTTTAGTGTAGTTTAGGTGTAGTGTAAGAAACACACGATCTGGGAGGAGGCTTCTGCCTCTTCCTTTCCTTTTCCAGTTCCATTTTCAAACAGTGCATAATGCAATTTCATTTCTGAGCGTGTAGTGTATTCTGAAACAGTTTGTTAGTTTTATTTTGGAATATTATTTTTAAGTGTTAAATCTTTTAATGAATTTCATTTTCAGTTCTGTGCTTTTATTTTATCTGTTGTATTTTATCGTTTAGCAGTTTCTGCATTGTTAAATTTCGTCATTACATTTTAATTTCAAACGTCGTTTTTAATCTGTGATAAATTTTATTTGCGATCAAGTGGTTCTATTTTTACTGTTTTCTATCGTTCAGTTTTTACCGTGGTTAAATTTTATTTCAGTGTTTTAAATTTTGTTTTATTTAATTTCCAGTTCCTTTTTTATTTTAAATCACAAAAACAAACATCCAAAAACAACCCCCCCCACTTCGTGTTAAATCTGAGACTGAACCACAAATTGGTCCTGAGAGACGACCTAGGAGTCAAATCCTACTATACTGCATAATTATCTGCAATCAACTTTTGTGAGCGGTGCGACCCGCTCATCATTCAGGCTGAGGCACCCAACCAAGGAAACACTCCCCTGGTAGATGTTCGCCCTCGGACACCCAGAGTATCGCATATAGTGACACATTCCGTCTGGCAGATGTTCGCCCTAGAACACCCAGGCACATTGAATATAGGGATACAACTCCTCTAGTAGATGTTCGTCCTAAAAGACCCAGAACATCAAACCTAGGGAACCCTCCCCTAGTCTAGGTTACGGTCGCCCAAGAACACCTAGCCCAGGCCAACACAATAGTAACTGCCATGGAACCAAGTGGAGGGTACAAACTCCACCAGGAGGTCACACTCATACCGAAAGAATAATAACATTCGACAGCCAATAATCATCAAAGAGATGCTTTAAACGCACAAAATCGACAACACAAAAGTCATTGAAGTACCACGTACTTTAAGTACATACAAAAGTAGATAGCTAAAAAACAAAGGGTTCAAACATTCAAAAGCCTACTGTATTCAACATGTACAACATCAACATCATTAGTAGAAGGGGCAACAACATCCTCCTCCATGACCTCCCCAGTAATAGGTGTGTCGCGGCATCGTTCTCTTCAGTTTTCGTAGGATCAGATTCCAGAGGAGCACCTTCAGGAATCTCACTCAGAGATATCATACGCCCCTGATAAACGTCTTTCCTTGGGTCGAAATCGACACCTTTAGTGGATAATTGAAGAGATGAGACGTTTGTCTCAAGGCTTTATTGAAACCTCGGGTATGTTGTAAAACAATGGCCTTACCCATCTCCTCCATTATCTCCTTATCTCTAGCGGCCGTCATGAGCAGGGCGTCCATCTCTGCTCTCAATGAAGTATTGACACTTTTCTGATCAAGGGCTTCTTTCCTCAACTTCTCCAAGTCAGCCGCCAACTGATCGCGCTCTTTCTTCAATTCAGCACCGGTCCTCTGCATATTTCCCATCAGCACGTGTCCTTCACTCAGCAATTCCTCAGACTGTTTCTGTCTCTGCTCGCATTTGGAATGAGCAGCCACGACTTCCTTCAGCTGTGTCTGAACTTTTTCTAACTTAGTCCTTAAAACGCCCATATCTGAAGCGTACGCCAGATGTCAGGCCGCCATAGCCGTTCGGCACGCAAATTCCACGGCCGTATCCGCCATTTATTGCTCGGACATACCTTCAACTACCTTTTTCTCAACTTCATCCAGATTGAAGGCAAATTTGTGACCCAAGTTAAATATTGAACTCCACATACCACCGGGGATAGGATGATCGACCAGCTCTTCAGACTCTTTCGTTTTCTTTGAGCTCGTTGGCTTCTCGACTGCCTGCCCTCCCTTCCGCTTCCTTACAAACAGACGATCTTCGACGACCTCACCTCCAGAGGGCCCACCCGATCGGTCTGCATAGAAGTGGTGTCCTTTTCCCTCGACACACCTTTAGTAGCCCTCTAGGCATCACGAACGTTGCCCGGATTGGATTCAGTCATAATCCTAAACCAGTCACGAGCAGGGCCCTTTCTTCCTATGATATCTGCAAACAAAAGCCATCATCCACAAATCAATCACGGTTGCATAACACCTAAGGACATCAGTAAGAAGAACATACCAAACACCCTTGACTCAAAATCATCATGCTCAAGGCAGTTTATAATCTTCCGAGAAGAAAAGGGGCGAGGCAGCGCGGTCAACACGTTCAAAGCGTCGAATTCGTCAATGGTCATTTTATCTTCCGACCAAGACGTAAATTTAAGAGGATCCCGAGTCTAGTAAAAGGGGAACCTAGGGCTGTTATCCTCATTAAAAAAGAAGGGGCGACCTAACTCAGTGATCGTCACTCTAAAAAACTTATCTTTAAAACCTCTAAAAGATTAGGAATACAATTCCAGAAGGGCATTCCCAGGTTCAAAAATCAAGGACACCCAACCTCTTCTTGCGACTGGGCGTGCTATAAAGAAATGCAGAAACAAAGATGCAGTCGGTTTAATAGCCAAAGCTTGACACATAGCGCCAAAGGCTTGGATGCACCTCAGCTATTTGGGTGTAACTAAGTGGGGGCAACATTTAGGATTTTCAGCACATCTATCTGAAAAGCACTAAAGGGTAACCTTACATACATATCATAAAACAAGCAAGAGTAGGCATAAAAAAAATCATCAACAGAGTTCTCTTTACCGTGAAAAACCCTTTCACTCTCCCGACAGGCAGTCAATTTTATACATGATTTATAACCTACGGTTCTCAGGATACAACTATTCTCTACCCAATCTTTCAATACAGGTTTGCTACAGACTATGAAAATCACTAACATCACGCGAAGCCCAGTCGTAACCACTAACATTGGGAGACGACAGAGAAGGGTTTTCCGGGTTCTTGGTGGCGACATTACCATATAAACAAGCACTTTCACCACTAAGAATGGTGGTGATTTCACAATGAACTCCGGCAGTGGAGGCTCCCAACGTCTTGACGTTGCTACTCCACCCCCTTTCTTGAATGGATTCTGGCAAGCAATGCAAAATAGGGGAAGGTTCCATGGTTACCTGACAAACCACAAGAGAGAAAGCTAGAGAATGTGGGAGAAGAAAGAAGTTGGCACAGAAATGATAAGTGACGATTGAGTCCACCAGGCTCTTTTCAAACATCCTTTCGCATTAATGAGGGGAAATTGACATAAAGCGACGTGCACCGCAAGATCAGGATGATATAACAGCTCTGTTGTTTAGACTCTGCAATTGCCTTCAAAGCGGGAAAACCTAAATGCTTGTTTGGAAAATGAAGCGTCAAAATGAAACGATGCGCAGAAGGGACTCCCCACGACAATCATCACTCCCAAGTCCTATAGTCAACCTACCCGTACCGAACGATTCACTCCAACTTGGGGGCATTATCTATAGTAAGATACTTGAGACAAGCGGTCGACATCCATAGCCAATAACCCATATGAGCATCTAACCACATTCAACGAGATTTGCAACACATTGAAGATCAATGGTGTGCCGGATGACGCTATAAATCTTAGCTTGTTTCCTTTCTCATTAGGAGGCAATGCTAAGCTATGGTTGAATTCTTTCCCGGAGGATAGATTTACTGAATGGGAAACCGTGGTTTCAAAGTTTCTAAACAAGTACTTTCCACAATCTAAAATCAACAAAGGGAAGCAAGAAATTTCCTCTTTCACGCAAGGTATGGAGGAAACACTAGGTCAAGCATGGGATAGATACAAGAGCTTGTTGAGAAAGACGTCCACTCATGGCTTTGATGAAGCAACAATAGTCATTCTTTTCCTTGGAGGTCTTGGTTCACAAACCAAATTGATGTTAGATGCCTCAACTGGAGGTAATATCAAATGCAAGACTCCAAAGGAAGCTTTTGAATTGATAGACAAAATGCTACTAATGACAACGAGATGCGTAGTGAAAAAGGAGCTCCACCTCAACAGAAGGGAGTCCTACAATTGCAATCTCAAGATGCCTTGCTTGCACAAAATAAAATTATCACTCAACAGCTGCTAGAAGTGACAAAGAAACTTTCTCTATTGCCACAAGAGATATAGAATGATTCACTGGTTCAGTGGCAGCAGCAAAGATGGCAACAACAACCTACTCCATCTGAGAAAACCACAAAGCTTGAGGAAACTTTCCAGCAATTCATGAAGATGAGCGTATCTTATTGTAAGAATGTGGAGGTTGCATTTAAAAGTATGAAAATGCATATTGGGCGATTGGTCAATAAGATGGATTGTGAGAGGAATGCAGAAAGTAATCTTAGGAAAGAGTGTAAGACCATTGTTACGAGAAGTGGCAAAGTGTTAGAGGAGAGAAAAATAGAGAGAAAAGAGAAAGAAAATTTGAGTATGGAAGAAGTAAGTGAGCGGAAAGAGAGAATTGAGGGAGAAAAAAAGAAAGATGAGGTAGATGAGAGAAAACAAAGAAAAAGATGTTGAAAAACCACTTCCTTATCCAAAGATCTATTCCAAGAAGGAGAAAGAAAAACAGCTTGAGCGGTTCATGGAGATGTTTAAAAAATTGGAGATTACTATACCTTTCTCTAAAGCATTGCAACCGATGTCGTCATATGCAAAATTTTTGAAGGAGCTCCTTACAAAGAAAAGAAAATGCATTGAGAAGGAGACCATTGAAGTGCAAGGTAATTGTAGTGCAATCATACACAAATTATGTTCTAAGTTTAAAGATCCAGGAAGCTTCACTATTTTGTGTACCCTCGAAGAACTGGAAGTTGGAAAAGCATTGATTAATTTGGGAGCTAGCATTAATTTAATGTCGCTTGCTATGTTCAAAAGAATTGAAGATTTCGAACTCAAACCTACTAGAATGGCACTCCAATTGGCGGACATATCTCTTAAATACCCATACGGGGTAGTTGAAGATGTACTGATGAAGGTAGACAAATTTGTATTTCCAGTGGATTTTGTCATAATGGAGATGGAAGAGAATGGAGATGTGCCTCTCATCCTTGGGCGACCAATTATGAAGACTACTAGAGTTTTTAATTGATGTGCAGAATGGCAAGCTTAAAGTAAGAGTTCAAGATGAAGAAGTGAATTTTGATGTATTCAAAGCCATGAAACATCCTAAAAATGATAAAGCATGTTTCCAATTTGATATACTTGATGAAGTTTGTATGGTGCAAGAAAGGATGGTACGTTGTTCTTCTTTGTTAGAGAAAACTCTTATTGATGCTTGTGAAGACTTGAATGAAGAGGAAGAAAAATTAATTGATGAGTGTATGACGGATTTGGAGACATTGAAGGAGATTCCAGTGGAGGAGGCTAATTTTGAGATGATTGATACCAAAAAAGAAGTCAACGAAAAGAAGTTGGAATTAAAGATGTCACCACCACATTTGAAGTATGTTTTCTTATGAGAAGATTGAACTAAGTTAGTCATCATTAGTAATTCTTTGCTTCCTGAAGAAGAAGAAAAGTTGGTGGAAATATTGAAAGCCAACAAAGAAGCTATTGGGTAGTCAATCTCAGATCTCAAGGGTATAAGTCCAACTTACTGCATGCATAAAATATTTATGGAGGATGACTATAGACCAAGTGCTCAACCATAGAGAAGGTTAAATCCAGTGATGAAGGATGTGGTTAGAAAAGAAGTATTGAAACTTCTGGAAGCTGGCATTATATATCTGATCTCTAACAGTGAATGGGTGAGTCCAGTACAAGTAGTGCCAAAGAAAGGTGGGATGATAGTAATCTATAATGAGAAGAATGAGTTGATTCCTACTCAGACTGTTACTAGATGGCGAATGTGCATTGATTATAGGAAGTTAAATAAGGCCACTAGGAAGGATCATTTTCCCCTTCCTTTTGTGGATCAGATGCTGGAAAGATTGGCGGGTCAGGCTTTTTATTGCTTCCTAGATGGATATTATGGATACAATCAAATTGTGATAGATCCAAAAGACCAAGAGAAGACAACATTTACGTGTCCATTTGGCGTATTTGCTTACAGAAAGATGTTATTTGGGTTATGTAATGCTCAAGCTACGTTTCAAAGGTGTATGCAGGCAATTTTTGCGGATCTCATAAAGAAGTGCATTGAAGTCTTCATGGATGATTTTTTGGTGTTTGGAGATTCTTTCCAAAGGTGTTTGGCGAATCTGGATGTTGTCCTCAAGAGATGTGTTCAAACGAATCTTACTTAACTGAGAGAAATGTCATTTCATGGTAACAGAAGGAATTGTGTTAGGTCACAAGATTTCTGCTAGGGGGATTGAAGTGGATAAAGCCAAAGTAGAGGTCATTGAGAAACTTCCACCACCAAAAAATGTGAAGGGAATTAGAAGTTTTTTAGGCCATGCTGGGTTTTATAGAAGATTTATTAAAGACTTCTCAAAGATTGCCAAACCATTGAGTAATTTGCTGGTTAAAGATGTACCTTTTGTGATGATTGAAGAATGTTTAAAAGCTTTTGACATCTTGAAAAGCAAATTGGTCTCAGCCCCAGTGATTGTAGCCCCAGATTGGAATCAAAATTTTGAATTGATCTGTGATGCCAGTGATTATGCAATAGGTGTTATGCTGGGTCAAAGAAAAGAGAAAGTATTTCATACTATCTATTATGCTAGCAAGGTTTTGAATGAAGCTTAATTGAATTATGCCACCACAGAAAAAGAATTTCTTGCTATTGTGTATGCTTTGGAGAAGTTTAGACCTTATCTCATCGGGTCTAAAGTGATCATCTACACAGATCATGCAGCTATAAAGTATTTGCTAAATAAGTCGGATTCTAAGCTGCGATTGATTAGATGGGTGCTTTTACTACAAGAGTTTGATGTGGAAATCCGTGACAAGAACGGAAGTGAAAATGTAATAGTTGATCACTTATCTAGGTTGGTTAACAGTGAAGTTACAAGCAAGGAAGCTGAAATCTGGGAATCTTCCTCAGATGAAACACTCATGTATATCCAACAAAGGCCGTGGTTTGCTGATATGGCTAATTTCAAAGCTGTAGGAGTAATTCCAGAAGATCTTAATTGGCAACAAAGAAAAAAAAAATTTACATGATGCAAAGCAGTTTATTTGGGATGATCCGTAATTGTTCAAGATTGGAGCTGATAACCTTCTGAGGCGGTGTGTGACAAATGAAGAAGTAGAGGGAATTCTCTAGCACTGTCATGATTAACCTTATGGGAGACATTTTAGTGGAGAAAGAACAACAACAAAAGTTCTCCAGTTAGAATTTTATTGGCCTACCCTGTTTAAAGATGCTCATAATCATGCCAGAAATTGTGATAAATGTCAAAGGACTGGGGCTATTTCAAGACGTCATGAGATGCCATTACAAGGCATTTTAGAGGTTGAAGTCTTTGATTGCTGGGGTATTGATTTTATGGACCCTTTCCACCATCTCTCAACAATGAATACATATTAGTGGCAGTGGATTATGTGAGTAAATGGGTGGAAGCTCTAGCCTGTCCCAAGAATAATGTTAGCATTGTGATTAAATTTATGAAGAGGCAAGTTTTTTCACGTTATTAGTGATGGAGGATCTCATTTTTGTAACTTTCAACTTGCAAAAGTACTCAAACATTATGGTGTGAGACATAAGGTGGCTACACCTTATCATCCACAGACAAATGGGCAAGCTGAGGTGTCTAACAAGGAGATAAAGAGGATTTTGGAGAAAACAGTTGCTTCATCAAGAAAGGATTGGTCAAAGAAACTGGATGATGCTCTATGGGCATATAGGACGACAATGAAGACATCTATGGGTTTATCACCTTTTTAGCTAGTATATGGGAAAGCATGTCATTTGCCAGTGGAGATGGAGAATAAAGCTTTGTGGGCTCTAAAATTTTTGAATTTTGATCCTTCGGATACTCAAAATAAACGCAGAAGGCAGATATTGGAGCTTGAAGAGATGTGGTTGCATGCATATGATTCATCCAGGAATTACAAAGAAAAGGTAAAATTCTATCATGACAAGAAGCTGATAAAAAGAGTTTTTAGTCTAGGGCAACAGGTGTTGTTGTTTAATTCACGTTTGAAGTTGTTTCCTGGGAAGTTGAAGTCAAAGTGGTCAGGACCGTTCATAGTGAAGGAAGTGTGTCCTCATGGAGCAATTGAATTGGTAGATCCAGCTGCTAGTGATCAACAGAGAAGTTGGGTAGTGAATGGTCAATGTCTCAAGCACTATTTGGGAGGAGAAATGGAATGTCTCTCAACAGTTATGAAGCTGAGGGATCCATGAGCTTATTGGGTCAATCTAGTGACGTTAAAAAAGCGCTTACTGGGAGGCAACCTAGTTTTCTAAACTTTTGTTTTGTATTATTGAACTTATTTGCTTCTATTTTTAGAATAGGTTGTGATGTACTCAGTTTGAAACTTTATCTAATGTGATGGTTTGATGTTGACTTGTGCTTGATGAGTATTGTTTGATGATGCTTGGATATTGATTGATGTCGAGATTGTGCACCATATGTTGATATACAAGTGGTTGTTTACAAGTTATGTGAACAGATGCATGATGTTGTGATTGTGATTATGATGTTAAGCTGGATGTGTATCTAGAATATATGGAATGTGAATGAGCCTATATGTAAGGTTTTGAACTCTAGATTTTTGTGAATGATGGCTATTACTTTGAAAGCATGAATGACTTTGCCCAAGTTTCTGTAATTGAATCAATTGCTTGCATGTGTCATATGGTCAAGGCCATTTGTTGTTATCCCTTTTTAGCCAATGCATGGATTTAGCCCACTAAAAGAGAGCACCATGTGTTCTATCCTTTGAACCTTTAGCTTTAAACATGATTTGAAAACCCTTTTTGAAAATATTTACCTTGAGTTAAGTTGAGAATATTTGTGGTATTGATAAAGGTTCAAGTTTGGGGTTGTTGGGACATTTGAAAAGGGAAAATAAATAAGCATTGAGCTAAGTGTTGAGCAAATGAAAAGCAAAAGAAAAAGGAAAGAAGAGAAAGAAAAAGAAAAGCTCAATGCAAGGGAAAGTTGGGAATAAGTAAGAATGGTTGTGATGAAAGTATGAATGACTCTCTTAACTCAAGAATTTTGTGATCTAGAAAAACCAATTTTCTTCTTAGCCCAGCCACATTATAGGCCATAGAAAAGTCCTTGTGATGATGTTTGCTTGTGAATGTGTTTAATTGTGGTTAAATGAAAGGCAAAGTTGATTCATGTGACATTGTGATAGTAGAGTGAATGAGTGACCTCTATATACACTTGTGTGATTGAGTGAAACACTTTATCTGGTGAGAAATGATTCCATGAGCACATGATTACATCTATGCTTAGTTAATTGATCATTCATGAGAATAGCATTTGTTGGATATGATGTGATTGTGTGAACACCATGATGAGTTATTGTGAATCAAGGAATGTGTGCATCTTGACTGAATTCTATTTGATGAGCTGATTTAAGTAATTACTTGTTTTGAAAGAAATAGTTTTTAAATGTGTTGAACCATTGTATTGATTGATGGAAGACTGAGTTACATCTTGTTTGCTTGAGGACAAGCAAAGTTCTAAGTTTGGGGTTGTGATAACGGTTGAAAAACCGTTATTTTTATACTTAATTTTGACATCAAAAACACCCTTTATGACTTAGAAACTAGTTTGAAATCGTGCTTTTACTTAAGTTGTGGAAATAAGAGAGTTGGATGGGTTTTATGCTTGGTTTTCCTTGTTTTGATAGGAATTTAGAGGAATTGGATGAAAGAAGTTGAAGTAACAAGGAGTTGGGCTCGGGAAAGGAAGGAAAAGTGCACAAAAGAAGAATCGCATCCACCGCTCAGCGTCATTTCACCGCTCAGCACCAAGCTTGCTGTTGAGTTCTCTGTCTGACGTTAACGGCCATCGCTGAGGGCTAATCCAAGTATCGCAGTCACGCTGAGCGGTATTTCTACCGCTGAGCGCCAAAGTCTGCTGTTAAGTGCACTGTCTCACGCCTGGGCGCCATCGCTGAGCGTCATTTTGAGTGTCACACCTACCGCTAAGCGCAATTCCTACCGCTGAGTGTTGTTAACTTGGGTCTGGCCAATTTTCTGTATTTTAATAAACTATATAAGGGTGTAGTCGACCTAGGGTTGATATCTTTGGACAGAAAGAGACGAAATTACACTCCTTCCAACCCTTGGAGGCGGATTTTGGATGCGCAAGCTTCGATCTTCAACTTTTAGGGTTCTATCTTTCATTCTTTTCATTATTTTCATCTAGTTTCACCATGTCTATGGTGAACTAAACCTCCATTGTTGTTGGGGAAACGATGTAATCCTTTGAAATTCTCATGTATTGAATTGATTCTTTATTATATATGCTTTACTTCATTAATTGTTAGGGTTTTTCCTCTATACTCTACGCATGCTTTGTTTAACTCATTCAATTGCTTGATTATTGATTTTGTCACTGTGGACACATATGAGAAAATCTAGAACTGGGGAAATTCTCCCGGAAGCAATATTACCTAGCATAGGAATAGGAGGATCGGTTGCCTTTAAGCTTATGTGCGAATGTAATGCATAATTAATTGCTAGGGAGACAAGACATTGTGAACTAGTAATTAGGATTAGGCTTTCTTCACCGAGACATCGGTTTTAAGGTAAATTAGAAAATGGCATTAACATTAATGAAGAGAGATGAATTCATAATCACATGAGAGTGGATAGGATAAGTCGGAAACCCCAACAACATAATCATTCCATATTTTAAATCAATCACTTTTGCATTTTTCAATCCAATTGATCAACACTTGCATTCATGTTTATTTTGCACAATATAAACACAATGATTTCGTTTACAAGTCTTATTTAATCAAGAAATCATATAATTGTTTAGGCCTTGAGTCTCTAGGGAAATGAGACTTGGTCTTACCATTTATTATTACTTGATACGACTCGGTACATTTGACGAAGTGTTAACAGGGGGTCGTTGCTTAACACCGCAATTTCTTCTGCTTGTTTGCGTTGCGTCTCCTGTTGTTCCAGTATGGTCCTTGCCTACGCCTCTATCTGAGCGTGTAACTCTCTTATCAGATCTCTAGTGTTGTTTTCTTCCATGTTTCTTGTGGTCACCATTGGGTGTCTTCAAATCTCCAACCCCACGGTGGGCGCCAAAATGTTTCAGTATGGATGTGTGGGACCGAGAGACTAACCTTGCTGACGTGTCTTTGCCGCCTTTGGACGTATATGCCACTCGCTTTCCTGCCATATGGACCGCTCCCTTGTCCTTCGATGGTTGGCTCGCGCTCCTTCAGTTCGCACCGTTTGTTCTCCTTCACCAGTAAAGGGGGGATGCACCTACAGAAGGCACTCCGACGCTCAAGTTAGGCGTAGGTTATGAAGCCTTAGCTCTCCTCGAATGTGAGTAGAACATACTTGGCTTTTAGCCTTGGCCTTGTATTTATAGGTTATCACAAGCCTAATAAAATATAAACATACCTTTAAATATATTTACCTTAAAATCTGATCGGTTGCTCATAAACAGCTTTATGAATATCTTTAATTAGATATCTTTGATTATTTTATCCTCTATTGGATTATTAGCCCAATAACTTAAATGTTGGCCCAATTGTGGCCCAACACCTTTTAACCTGGTTTGACTTGGTTGACGAGCGTTGTGGCCTAACATCATTTAACCTGGTTTGACTTGGTTGATGAGCGTTGTAGCCCAACATCATTTAACCTGGTTTGACTTGGTTGACGAGCACTGCTACAATAGATAGACCGAACGGTCTTGGATGCTAACCGTTCGGCCTAAATATCATACTATATACTTAGAATTCGGTTTCCCAAAAACTGAATTTTGACCTTAAAAAGAAGTATGCTACTTATGTAAATATAAGGCACAGTGTACTATTTGCGAAATATTAAATGCGTTTTGTGCTATGTCAGAAAACAAATCTCGATCGGTCCATCAAAAGAAAACGAAAATAAAACCATTTTGGTCTTCCTGTGGATTTGAACTCAGCACAAAAAATCACACATACACGTCACTTTTAATCCAGCACGATAATCTCTTATTAATTAGGATAATGATACTTTAACAACATAGTTTTACAACAATTTGACATAGGTCACGGGTCACGTGTCAAAATGTGACTGGTCCACATAAAAATGAAATTAGAAAAATTAGAATGACATGGAAACAGAATTGAGGAAGGGCTTGAAGTTGTAGGCTTCATTTTCTCATTTCAAAATTAATCTCAGGCAAACTTAGAGAGAGAACCCAAACCCTACAAAGAGTGTCGTTTCCTCTCACCCACTCATTTTCGTGCGTCTTCCCAAAAGCGTCGCCAAAGTGCCAGAGTGTCGTCGTTCACGAAACCCATCCACCCATTTTCGTGTCCCAAAAGTATCCTGTTGAAAAATTTGATTGATTTGGTACTTCATTTTTTAAGACCACAAATGATTACAATAAATTGGATTAAATTGTTCGTGATACAACATCGTTGCATGGCCAAAGAAAAATATTTATTAAAACTCATGGTGCAGAAACAACAATGATAGCAAAGGCAAAATGAGTGTCATCTTCGTAGTTCACCTCCCTATGAAAAAGCTTTGCTTGAATTACCCACTTCTTTTGCCTTTGCTACCATTGTTGTTTCTACACCATGAGTTTTAATAAATATTGTTTCTTGGCCATGCAACTTTATATAAATGACATAGTAATTGGTTCCACATTAGTTTTAAGTTGAAAAAATAATTAGAAATAAATTAGGCACTCCAAAATGAGTGTCATCTTCATAGTTCACCTCCCTGTTCAAAATCTTTGTCTAAAATACCCACTTATTTTTCGTTTGCTACCATTGCTGTTTCTGCACCATGAGTTTTAATAAATATTGTTCCTTGGCCATGCAACTCTATATAAATGACATGGTAATTGGTTCCAAATCAGTTTTAAGTTAAAAAATGATTAGAAATAAATTAGGCACTCCAAAATGAGTGTCATCTTCGTAGTTCACCTCCCTGTGCAAAATCTTTTCCTAAAGTACCCATTTATTTTTCCTTTGCTACCATTGTTGTTTCTGCACCATGAATTTTAATAAATATTGTTCCTTGGCAATGCAACTCTATATAAATGACATAGTAATTGGTTCCACATCAATTGAAGTTGAAAAAATGATTAGAAATAAATTAGGCACTCCAAAGTGAGTGTCATCTTCGTAGTTAACCTCCCTATGCAAAAGCTTTGCTTGAATTACCCACTTCTTTTGCCTTTGTTACCATTGTTGTTTTTGCACCATGAGTTTTAATAAATATTGTTCCTTGTCCATGCAACTCTATATAAGTGACATAGTAATTGGTTTCACATCAGTTTTAAGTTGAAAAAATGATTAGAAATAAATTAGGCACTCCAAAGTGAGTGTCATCTTCGTAGTTGACCTCCCTGTGCAAAAGCTTTGTTTGAAGTACCCACTTATTTTGTTTTTGCTACCATTGTTGTTTCTGCACTATGAGTTTTAATAAATATTGTTCCTTGGCAATGCAACGATGTTGTATCACGAACAATTTAATCCAATTTATTGCCTTTGTAATTATTTGTCGTCTTCAAAAATGAAGTACCAAATCAACCAAATTTTTCAATAGGATACTTTTGGGACACGAAAATGGGTGGATGATTTCGTGAACGGCGGCACTCCGATACTCTGGCGACGTTTTTGGGAAGACGCATGAAAATGGATGGATGGGAGGAAGTGGCACTCTCTCTAGGGTTCGGGTTCTCTCTCTAAGTTTGCCTGAAATTAATTTTGAAATGAGAAAATAAAACCTGCAACTTCAAACCCTTCCTCAATTATGTTTCCATGTTATTCTAATTTTTCTAATTTCATTTCCATATGGACCAGTCACATTTTGACACGTAACATGTGTCAAAATATTGTCAAACTATGTTGTTAAAGTATCATTATCCTATTAATTAAACCACATATTACTCATAATAACAAATCTTTTTTAAGAAAAAATTATAAAACACATAAAAATATTTGATTGTCATTTTTAAATGTTCAAACTCATAAAGATGTTATTTTGTATGTAGTATAAAAAAATTTATCTTTTCTATTTTCTTTTGATTTTTAATTTTGGTTTTATATAATTTTTCTTATTTTATTAACAATTTTCAAAATCTCTTGCCAGTTTAACCATCATATTTGAAAAGTTATTTTTTAAAAAACTTTCAAAGTAATTTTCATCTTATAGTACTGTTAATTATAGGTTTGTTTTTTTGTTCAAGTTCATTGAAATATGTATCAAACTGTTTTTAAGATGTATATTTAATTATTTTTATTCTTTTTTAATATTTTTATTTCTG
Source organism: Vigna nakashimae (assembly GCA_034642375.1). Taxonomy (NCBI): domain Eukaryota; kingdom Viridiplantae; phylum Streptophyta; class Magnoliopsida; order Fabales; family Fabaceae; genus Vigna; species Vigna nakashimae. The sequence goes on from CM067759.1 coordinate 20,321,539, forward strand.
ATTTAGTTTCATTACATAAAATATTTTTTTGATAATTTTTTATATAACTAATTTTATTTTTTAATTAATTTTGTATTTATAGTTTTATCGGTGCAATTATAAAAAAATATTTTGTAATTTATTAACTATAACATAATAATTTAATGTTATTGTTATAAATCTTTTTTATCATTGTAAATGTAAATTATAATTTAAAAAATAAAATATTTATGTTAAATCTCAATTATTATTAGTTTAATTTTTATTTTTATTTTGTTTTAACAATAAATTATAACTTTTTTAATGTATAAAAGAAATATTTAATTCAAATTTAGATAAAGTCACTAAAAAAGATATTTAAAATATTTTCGAATTAAAATACTTATTTTTTTATAACTTTTTAAAAATATTTTTTTTTATTAATTTTATTTCATTAACTTTGAATTTAATAAATATTTAAGTTTTAAGAAATTTTATTTAATATTATAATTTGATATAAATATAATTATAATTATTTTTAAATATTTAATATTAAAAAAATATTTGTTATATTAAATATTTTATAATATTATAACTCCCATTACCCATGAAATAGACCTATTTCAGTCCACAACCATCAAATCTATGCATGCTAACATATAACAGGTTTTAGTATATTTACTACTACCATTACCCATAGACAAACGCCATGGGCACTTACAAGACATAGAACATTGTACACACGTTAACATCTAATGTTGCATCGTAGTATAATTAATTAGTGTCCAATCATATAGTTCAGAGTTAATAATTATAAAGTTCATATAAATCATACATATTTAACTAAGCTGCCAACAAGTACATAACACCAATTCTAATTCTTACAAATCTTACAACATTACATTGTATCAACAAAATATGTATATAATAGTCAGCCTGTGGACTTGAACCTCTTCAAGACTTATCCTCTTTGCCCTAATCACCCCACAAATACCTCAATCACACATATAATCATGCAGTGTCAACCACTAAATCAAATGTAATTTGTTGATAATATACTCATTTATTATTATTTTAAGTCTTTTTTTCTATTAAATATATTTATTATTATTATTATTATTATTATTATTATTTTCTTTTATTTATTTACTTATTTTAAAATTAATTATTTTACTCCAAAAATTATTTTCTTTTTTTTTTTCTCAAGGCATAATCATATTCACCAAAGAATAAATTTTTTTTATTACCATCAATATAGATTAAAATTTAAAAGATAAAAAACTTATGTCAAATTTAAACTATTATTTATTAATATATAAATAAAGATTTAATTAGAATTTAGATAAAGCGAGTAAAGAAATATTTAAAAATATTTTTAAACTAAGATACTTATTTTTTTTATAATCTTTTAAGAATATTTTTATTTTTATCGATTTTATTTTATTGACTTTGTGAATTTAATAAATATTCCGATTTAAGAAAATGTATTTGATATTTTAGTTTAATATATATATATATATATATATATATATATATATATATATATATATATATATATATATATATATATATATATATATATAATATTTTTAAAATATTTCATAATATTATTTTTTTCTTATTTGTTTTTAAATAATTAATTGATATTACTTGACGAGGATGAAGATGAAAAAATATTATACCTGTTAAATAAAATAAATTTTTATTTTTAGGAGTATATATTATGATGATGAAACTCGGTCACTTCCCACCTCATTATTATCCCTAACCCATAATAACATTTCATTGTTAAATTACGATAATAAGTGTTGTTGTAAAAAGAGAAAATCCTCGTAATTAAAAAATAATAATTCTCTGTAGAATATGATGCATGAATTTGGAAATTGTTGGCATAATTTCAATGGTTGTGGCTTGCAAGGAGCAAATACTATCATCTTTCATTAAAGTCGTGGTTAAAAAAGACATTTAGACGATTTTGGCAGATGAAGACACAACACATTTGGAAATTGGAATTGAGAGGGGACTTTTAAACATTGACTTAATTATTCTAGAACCATCTTAAATTTAAAAAATACTTCATCAACTCTATAACTTTTTAAATAAAATATATTATAGTTTCTAAGTATTTAAATTATTTAAACTGTTAATAATAAATGTATTATTTTAGGTATATCTTTTAGTATGTTAAACTATGATTTATTTTAGTGTTAGTGGTTCTTGGTAATTTAATTTTTAATAACAAATTAAAATAATAGTTGAGTTTAGTTTTCTTTTCCAAACAGTTTAATTTTGTATGCAATTCAAGAAATAAATATGCAAAACTTTGTAGTGTTTTATGTTTATCTTTATATCATTATTTCCAAACATTATCAACCCATAACGTCTACGTTAGTGTGTATAGAATTTTTTGTCTGAAACATAGACTATTGATTTATAGTTAACTAATGCTTCACGATTTCTCCAGACACAACTTTGAATACAAATAGAAAACGAAGCTCCTCTTTCTCCTCCAAAGCCATAGCCAAAAAATGAAGGTTTCTAGTAGCCATGCCATTGCGCACAACCTCTACCACCCCTCTCTTGGTTTGAGCAACATCAACAACAGCCACATGGTTTCATGTAAAAATCCTTTCACTTTGAAGGCGAGCACTACTTTTTTGCGAAACCATAATTCATATTCAGCACACCAAACGAAGGGTAGTGGGAGTTTTGTGGTGGGTTGTGGAAGTTGGAGTGTGGTGAGAGAGTTGGAGAAAGAGTTAGAAGCAGAGATGGAGAACAAGGAAGGTGGAGAGAGTGTAATGGTAAGGTATAGGCACAAATGTGGGGAAGTGAAAGGGGTGTTGGACATGTTGGAGTGTTTGGAGAAGGAAGCTATTATGGGTGAAGATGAGGGAAAGGACCCTATGGATTATAACCGTAGGGCTCACATATTTCATGCAAGCTCTAGAATCTTTCAAGCTTTCAAGGAACTCAACGACAATACCCTGTGACCGTGATTTTACTTTTTGCAATAGAAATAAATAAAGCTATCAAGACGATAATGACCAATTGGATCTTGATTACCGTGTACACATGGATAATATCACTACACTTATTGTTTAGAGTTCTCCATGTGATATTCTGCATTTCCATTCATTTCATCCATCTGTCACAGCATGGCTTAGAACTTATAGTGGCCCAAGAGCTATTAGATTCTGGTTTAAATCTCTCTGAGTTTCCCTGCTCCTCGCCACATTGGTTATGTTACGTTATTGAACCCGCAATCAGAAATTTTGATATCTAAAATCTTTATTTCTTAATTATTTTTCATGCTGGTTATGAAAAGCATTTACTTAAATTTATGATTAACTATGTCGGCTATTTCATTCTCAATAATTAATATAATGATTATACACATAATGTTTAAAAGAATTACTCATTAATTTTTCAGTATATTTTTCTTAATCGAAAAATAAAAAATGCTTATTAGAGTTTATATTAAATATATAAATAACGCAAAGGAGATTTTAAATACATGTCTTCTCTTATGTTTTAAATTATGGTAAATTTAGAAATTTTCAATCGAATCTATCAACTAAGACCTAGCTATAGCTGACCATTTCGTTTCCAAATCATCAAGGTTGAATAGCTTTAAGTTCTATATAAGCAGAACCTGAGAAAAACAATGGAAAAATTTTATAAAAGATGAACTTCTAACGTTACAGCAAACTACAGTAATACGAAAACCTGAGTTAAAACCGAAAAAGAATAAAAGTACATTTTTTTTTCTGCCTAAAAATTTTCTACATGTAACAAGTCTGATAGAAAATTCCGGCACGACTGCTATTCGAAACCATAACGACACTCGTACCTTCTTCATACCCTAAATTGGTAACAAATGGCAAAGCTCTAGTGTGACACACAACTGCACTAACAGAACTTCCAACGGTTATTGCAGACAACACAAGTGACATAGGTTGTCATAGGTTCATCAGCACTGCGAGTCTGCATTTGGTAATAGGTGCACTTTCTTTGACCACATCGGCCACACTTAAATTGATCGGTTGTAGCTTTTGGTTGCATTCCACGTTCACATTCAAACAAAGCTTTCTCAGTGATTTTCTGATTTTCCTGCTTCCTTTGCTCACTAGCCATTTCTGCTGAGCTCATATTGATCAGTTGCTCAGGCTCAACAACACCAAGCAGAACTTTTCTCCGGAAATCAGGGTTATTTGAATCCTTAAGGTTAAACATTAAGGACCTGTACTTGACCTTCTGCGCTCCATTTGAAGGACCCCATTTTTCAAATAATACAGACTCCACTGTCACAGCAACTCGAATAGGATCAGAAGCATTGACAATCTCTACAAGATCTTCATCAGCCTCTCCAGAGACCTTGGACAAAGCCTCATGGAGAAGTTCCCTTATTTTGTCTCGCGTTGCATCGTTAGATTTGATCATAGTTGTTAGCTTTGGGGGAGTTGCAGAACTGGATGAAAATTTCTTTGTTCCAGAGAATGGCTTTACCTCCTTGGCTGACTTTTCCACCTTGACACTTGCAGCACGATCAGTTTTCTCATTCTTGACATCATTTTGTGCCTTTTTCATACTTTCTGACTTTGATGTACCATTCCTATCATTTCTCTCAGCCTTGACAGTTTCACCTTTTTCAACTTTCACCGAAGGACTTTTCTGCATTTTCCCAGGTTTAGATCTCTCCCCATTAGCTGATTCAACCTTACTATCAACACCCCCGTTTTTATTTTTGCTTGTTTCCTTGATAATTATGCCTTTCCATATCTCAATTAGGTCAACAGCAAAAGCCCGAATTGTCTGCCTTGGGTGCTTAGTGAGAATTTTAAGATGTTTCCCTACCTGAAAAATGACATTAGAAAAAAGGCATATCTAAGTTTGAAATCAAGAAGATTTGAGATCAGTTTAGTGTTCCCATATTTTATGAGGGTAGAAATTCACTATAAATGAAAAATAAATGCTAAACCTGTTCCTAATGTTTTTCTTCCCAACTTAAGGCAGCGATACCAAACTGGTCCTTGAGGTGCTGTCATCCCCACCCCATCACATGATCAGAATGCAAAGTTCACAAACACAGAAGCCAGCAACATAGTAATATCCATAAACATTCCAAAGTTTTTATATGCTACAAATATTCTAGAAAATTATCTTGTTCATCTAAATACTTAGGTTTCTGCACTATCTGATTTAGTTATTTGTTTCATTTTGGAGCTCTAACTTGTTTCTCCATTTTAATCTCTGAACCGATGGATTCTCCACTGGCAACTTAGGATAGAATAAGAACTTGAATTTAAAAGTTAAATTACAATAGAGCTTTCCAACATTGATAGCAGACTTATGATTTTGATTATCAAGAAAGTACATATTTACTAAGCCAGGATGCACAAATACCCACCAGAACGAAATTATAACAAGAAACAAAGTTCAAAGCAAGGCCCATCTTCTGGAGCATTAGTCCAAAAAGCCCACAGAGCACAGAAGCCACACACGTAGAAAGGGAGTTGTGTAGTACCAATTCACTAAACTAGTGTATATCGTGCAAGACCCATTTGTTACATGCCCATTTGTTACATGCAAACAAAACACTCCAATCTGCAAACCCATCCTAGTAGAAAATTATATTAATAGACATAAATTGAAATTTGTCAAAGAGAAAAAGGAAAAGTATGAGAAGGGGGAGTTGAAAAAATCCTTCGAAATAGATGCATAAGGGAGTGGAGAAGACAAATGAATGAATATAATTGATTTGGGATATAAAATGTGTGTGATTTGATTTAATTTGATAATCAAAACTTGTGCTCGTAAATTCTAAAAAATTGTCTCTTGTCCTTAATGAGAATCACAGGGCATCAACCATACTGAAAATGTTGTGTCTCGTCCTTAATGAGAAATATTATATTGAAGGATAAAATGAAAAATAATAAAAGAAAATAAATTATACTTTTAATGAGTTCCAATCGTGAGGGGTTTGATTTCAATATCAAATCATATTATTTCCAATTTCAATGATTCCACACACAAATAAAAATTGCTTTCCATAATCCACGACAAATCCCACAACAATTCTCTCGTGGGTAAAAAAATGAAAAGTGTGAAACTATCAAACAATTCATTCCGCCTGGCAACAGACAAAAATGGAGCCCCTAAATATATCAGTGGATAAAAGACTAGTAGTATTTTCAAACTTCCTCATCGTCTAGTGCACTATGCACAAAAAGAAGTCAATAATGAATTTGGATCATCTATGATTAGTTATGGTTATATCGAGCAAGACAGCGTCCTGTTAAGTGAAAACCTGAGCTTGTGTCAGGCTCACCTTTACCAGGTCAGGACTACAGATTCCATCCAAAGTTGTTTGTCGTTTTTTCTCATAAAATAAAACTGTAATGTTTGGGGGAAATGGAAATGATCCGAATCCTAACAGAGATTCCATATCCAGCACCACCAAATAATAGAACCCAACTACAAGTACAACATCGGGAAACTATCACATTTTATAGATGTTATATGAACCGTAACATTACAACACTTGATAAATCCAGCTTCATCCCCAAATTCAGGGCGATACTAAAATTCTTTATTGAAGAGGTTAGTTGAGGGAACACAACTAAAACTTTTATAGCCCCAACATTATGAAAACTTAATCTTAACACCTAAAGATGCCTATAACACGGCCGCACCTTATAACTGCAAGACCCAATTCCTGTAATGCATAAAAAAGTTACTCTAATCTTCGCATTTAACCTTCTCAATAACGATTGATCAGAAATTTGACCCCATCCTACCCCAAACACGCAACAAAGAAATATAGTGTTTCCTCCTTCTTTCAACCACAATCTATTCGCAGAACCAAGTGTACGAAAAAAAACCCAAATGATAAAGCAATGCAAATCCATTTCAAAGCACATAACACACAAAAAAGCAAACATTACACGGTGTAGATATGTATTGGGTCTCATTGGGCTTTCAATGAAACCCTAACAGCTATAAGACGGCAACCACGTCTCATGACACAACATTGCAAGCACATGTTTCACACACACAAACACAGCACCTCAAATTGCCAAATCAATCCTGCATTTTCTAATTGAATAATAAACCCAAAAAATACATAAAAAAAGACACAAAAACTAATAGGAAGAAACGAGAAAAATGACCTGAGTGTTAACAAGAATCTTATAATTAACGGGAAATTTCTTAAGCTGTTCCAGGGCATCGATGCATCGGCTCTCCTCGTGCTCAGCGTCGCCGGAGAGGGCCGCGTCCGCCGCCTTCTTCGCGGCGTCATACAATTCCACCAGTTCCTTCTCCATCAAACCCGACCCCTCTCACCTCCTGATTCCCCAATCATATCAAAACCACAATAAAACAAAACAATTGAATAAAAAAGGTGAAAATTTGAGCGAGGAAACATTAGAGAAGAGAGTGAGAACTCACTAACAAGAATGGTGCCTGACGCTGCTGTTGTTGTTGTCTCTTGCGGCGGCCGTGTGGCCAGTGAAAGGAAGAAAAGAAATCTGAGGTAACGAGACAGTGTGAAATATAAAGGGAGGGATCATCACGGATCAAACAGATCCTACGGTTAGTATTGCGTCTTGTGTCTTGGGCGAGCGAACATTCTCGATCCGGTAATTCAGATAATGTTAATTTCTACTGAAAAAGCAAGCAAATATATATTTTTATATTATTTCCGTTTCCTTTAAATATTATAAAGAATCTTTCATCTTTTTAAGTGTCATCTGTTTTTTTTTAATATGTAAAGTCATTTTAATTTAATAATAAATAGTGTATAAAGTTATTCAAAATATCTTAATTAGTTGATACTATAAAAAAAGGTATATACCCCTATATGAAAATTAAACTCTTTTAATATGTGGCCGGATAGTGTTAGAGTTTAATAATCACTTGTTGTGTTGAAATATATGTAAATAATGCATATTTTTACATAGAATTAATTCCAAAGTAAAATAATTATTTAACCCCTTTTTTCAGAAAAAAAAATATTTTAATTGAAAATTATGAATATTAAATATAAATCATTAAGAATATTTTAAAGAGTTATTGAATTTGAAAATATTTACTTTGCAGGTTTATTTTTTGGGATGGAAAAGAATTTGAAGGGGTCATAAGGTGTTTAAGATGTGGTTGGAAACAGTCATATATATGTTTATTATTTATTTTTAGTTGGATAAATGAATGAAAAAAAATATTTCTAAATTGAAGCAAACTTTTTTTCTTTTTTCAAGTAGTTTGCTTTTATTTTTCTCTGTTATTTTGTCTGTCTTTTAGGGTTGGAAGAACCGGAAAGATACTTGGCGTCTGTAGATAGTTTAAAGCAGAACCTATATAAACAGTATCACCTAACACTCACACGTGCAAGGAATTACCCGAATTGGAAGAAAGAAGCATCTTGAATTTGAAGGGCTACTTGATTAAACTCATTATGGAAACTTTTATTTGATTTTTCTTATAAATATTATAGATGTATTAAAAATAATGTGTCAGTCATTATTGAAAGTTAGAGCTGACAAAAAAATAATATTAAAAGTGAAACGGTTTAGATTATTTTTACATGAAGAGAAAAGTTAAATACATCTTTTATTTTAGTTTAGTTTATTTATTATTATTATTTTTTTTATTATAATAAAAAAATATAAATACTATATTAAAATTAATGAGATAATTAACATTTAATATATATATATATATATATATATATATATAATAACCTAAAAAATAGAGTATTAGAGTTGGTAAGTATATTAAAATAATGAGACCGAATATTTTAGTATAAAATAATTTTATATTATAAATAAAATTTTCTAAATTTGTCTCATCATCTAAAATATAGTCTATCTCTATAAAACATTTTCTCTTTATTTTCTCTCACTTCTCTATGATTTTTACTCCTAAGTCATTTATTCAATGATCAGGAGGTGTCTATGTAATCTTTGCGATAATGGTTACCTATCTAACCGATCAATTTATTGATTAGAGTAAGTAAGTTTTCATCCATTTTCTAAGTATTTTCTTGATTCTTGATCATGCAAGAGAAATTGGTTTTGGATGTGTTGAGAGTTTATCTACCTTAATTCTTTGTTCAATCGAGGTTCTAAGGTTGGTCTCTAATCACCAATCGATAATTTGTAAGTTTTTCTAGAGATTCCTTGTAGAGGAAGCAACTATCTAGGATTTATAGAACTGTGAAGGTTTTAAGAGGTAAGGGAAGCTTAAGTTTGCTTTAATTTGGTAATTAATTTTGCATGTTTGAAGAGTCTATGAATATTGAACTGGTTGAACTAAATTTTTGTTTTAGTATAGAGGTATAATATTCAATTTGACTATTTTGAGTGTGAAGTGATGAATTATGATTGTGAAGTGTATGGAATGATGTTTAGTTTGTTATTGAATGTGTAATATGTTAGTAATATGTGATAAAAAGGTATGGTGATGAGTAGGTATAATGTATCTTTGTTTAGAACTAGTTTTCGAGGAAGTGGATTAGTGAAAACTTGAGTTGGGAGTTCTGGGCTCAAATGGTCAAGTTGGGGAGTCTTGGCAAGTCATATGAGACTTGTTGGAGTCCCTAAGTTGTTTGAAATTGTGCCAAAAAAGCTTGAATTCAATTTAGGTCCACAAGTTGAGGTTTGGTAGATTTTGAAGTTTAATCTTGTTAGTAAACACTTTAGAATGAGTTTAGGATGGTTTAGACACAATTGTTTAAGCATAATTGAGCATATAACACGATTTAGGAGGATTAGAAGTTGGAAAAATTATATCAAATTGGTCGAGATTGGTGCATGTTGCAAATTCTGCAGTTTAATGTTGCATAATTATGCAGACTTGCTGAGCGAGTGGAGTTGCTTAGCGAGTGGTCGTGAGGTCTAGACCACCATTTGTGGATTTTCCTAGCGAGTTGGGTCGTTGGGTGAGTGGTCGTGAGGTCTGGACCATTGTTTGTGGATTCGCCTAACGAGTTGATTCGTTGGGCGAGTGGTCGTGAGGTCTGGACCAGTGTCTGTGGATTCGCCTAGCGAGTTGGGTCGTTGGTCGAGTGGTCGTGAGGTTTGGACCATTGTTGTGGATTCGCCTAGCGAGTTGGGTCGTTAGGCGAATGGTTGAAAGTTTTGGATTAATGTCATTTTATTCACACAACGAACTGGGTCGCTGAGCGAGAGGTTGGGTCTGGGATTAATGTTAGTTTATTCGCACAGCGAGCTGGGTCGCTGAACGAGGGAAGTTTGTGGTCGCTCAACGACCAAGCTCGCTGAGCGACTAGTTCAGGACTTTGCTTTGTTCTTTTTATCTTTGTTCTTGTTAAGTTAGAGTATTGTTTTATTTCATTTTGAAGGGTGTATAAGCACTTTTGAGGTTATATGATTATCAAAGTTATGTTATGATTAAAAGTTAAAGTACGTGGTTTCAAGTAATGGTTTCAAAGTTATGTAAGTAAGTTTCAAAGTGGGTTTAAGTATGTTTAGAATGAATGTAGGAAACACAATCTTGAGGGTTATCCTGAACTCTAATGGTCTTTCATTCTCAAGTAGAGAGGATTAACACATGTGGTGAAGAGTAGTAGGAGGTCTTAGTCTTAGATTCTTTCAATATGATCCAAGGCATGAAACAGACTAACCTTATGAGTGTGGTATGGTAAAACCCGTTGGCAATAGCTTTGCAAAGTAGTAGAGGCCACTACAAGTGCACAACCCGCCATAGCTCGACAATCATTCTAAGTCCAAACAATCAAGTCTAAGTCATAACATGTTTAGGATGTTTGAGGTTAGTTGTTCTATATGCATAACTGATGATTTTTTTTATATTATATCTTTTTATATCCAACTTACTCTTTTGTTTGTGCTTGTGCTTTGTATGTTGTTGTGTTCTTTGCTTTGCAATGATCATCTTGTGGGTGTGAGTAGAGGGATATGAGGTTTCTCTAGAGCAGGCGCTTGATGGAGGAGACCTTGAGGCATAGATGTAACATCCCGATTATATAATAACAATTATTACATAATAAAGACGTCAACATTCCAATAAAGAGAACAGTCGGAGCATGACGTGTAATTAAATGTGAAATTACAGTCATCCAGAGATAAAAGAAACGGAAATTCAAACTTAAACAGTTTAAAGATTCGAACACTACATGTGTTCAGATGGGAAACTCCTAAGAAGACTACTCCGCAACCTTAGTATCCTCCAGTTCTTGCTCAAAAGGGATCTCCTCAACAACGTCTACTCTCATCCAAGTGGATGATCATCGCCAGAGAAACATACCCAAACAGCACACAACACAAACAATGCAAGGGTGAGCTAACAATTCAATACAATAACCATACTTCGATACCAAACCATACTATACTCACTTTACCAGATCAAATTGCATAAACAAATATGAGTTACACACTAAACCACATTGCATGCATCAATATATATCAAACACCAAATCAGAATGCATACACCAATATGCATCAATAACAGATCAGAATGCATACATCAATATGCATCAAACACCAAATCAGAATGCATACACCAATATGCATCAATAACAGATCAGAATGCATACACCAATATGCACCAAATTAGAATGCATACACCAATATGCATCAACAACGTATCAGAATGCATACACCAATATGCATCAAACACCAAATCAGAATGCATACACCAATATGCATCACGTCCATCCATCCCAAGAGTCATACAAATTAACTATATCACATATATTCACATATTTTCATATAAATTACACCAGAGTATTCATTCTAAATATTTGCACATTTAATCCAACCGAAAGGTAAGGGAACTTAGAGTCGAACACTATTTAGTTGAACATCATTGGGCTGAATACTAATCACCAAATGCCATCTGCCGAGCGCTACTGGACGAACACTACTCTGCTTGGCCGTACGCTGATGGACGAACACCAAACAGCAGGCCGAACACCATGGGACGAACGTCAACAAAACAATCTGGACGAACGCCAAACAACAGGCCGAACACTCTTGGACGAACGTCATTTACGAACACCAGGACGAATACTATTTGGACGAACGTCATTTCCGAACACTAGGACGAACACTATTTGGACGAGCACTAAGGGACGAATGCTCAACAATAGGCCGAACACTTCCTGGACGAACGCTAAGATTGATACTTAGGCCGAACGCTCATCATCGAACCCTAAAAATTTCCACCTTAAGACCGAACGCTCACTCAGATTGAAGGACGAACACTACACACAAACTGAAGGACGAACGTTATACTCATATGGAAGGACGAACGCTACCTTCATATGGAAGGACGAACGCGAACGCTCGTCAAACTGAAGACCGAACGCTACACTCAGGACGAACGCAAACGCTCGTCAAACTGAAGACCGAACGCTACACTCAGGAAGAACGCGAACGCTCTGAAAACTAAACGCTCAGCGTATTTCTGTCGAGCAACTTGGACGAACGTACTAATTTGGCCGATTCGGGCGAACGCTCAGATCAAAACCGAACGTTCAAAATTTGGCTTGGGCGAACGTTCAGAAAATACCGAACGTTCAGAAATTGACTATTTTGGGCGAACGTTCAGAAAATACCGAACGTTCAGAAATTGGCTATTTTGGGCGAACGTTCAGAAAATACCGAACGTTCAGAAATTGGTTGGACGAGCGTCCAATTTAGCTCATCAAATTGGACGAACGCGCGTTTCTGCAGAATTCTGCAGAATTCTGCAGAATCGCAAACAGTTTTCCAGAAAACGCAGAAACTCATTTTCATCCCCAAAATTCCCAGCTTTGCATCAAACACAGCATAAGTCAATAATCAAAACGAAAAATCTAGCTCCCCTTACCTCTTGAAGACTTCCTTTGCGAATCTTGAATCTTTCTCCAAAAGATTGCAGCAAAGTTCTTCACTCCTCCAGATGCAGTACCCAACACCCTTTTTGGGATCTATCTCTCCCAAGACTTGCAGCACCAAGGATTCTTTGCAACTCTGGCACTCTGAACTTCACCTCTCACACAAATTGCAGCAAGGATTTTCTTTCCCAATTAAGCACCCAGCACCCCTTTTTATCTCCTACGTCTGCAGCTTTGTTGAAGGGTGCCAATCATGAGAGAAAAAAACCCCGGACGTTGCTCCCCCTTTGCTGCTGTTTTTCAACACCCATGCTCCCCATTTTTCCAAATAAAACAAAACCCCACCTCCCCCTATGGCAACTAGTGTCCGCTTCCCCATCCCTTTAAGAAAACAAGGTCCTTACAATAGACTTTCTTTAGACTAGTCTTGTAAATAGTTTTGTTTAACCGGTTGTATATAAAGTTTAAATTCTATGGTTGTTTTGGGATAACTGTCAGTTTAAACTTTATACTCTAATTAATAACTGTTCTATTATATTATTAGATCGGTAATGACTCTTTATATAGTATTTGAGATGTTACAATCTATATATATATATATATATATATATATATATATATATATATATATATTTATATAAATAATTTGTGTGCAAAACTTTTTGTATATATTTAGAGAGTATAACATCTCCAACATTTATTTTCTCAATTTTCATACTTTATAATACTTTCATTTTTCATTTTATGTTTTTTTCCCTTTGAGTGTGTTTTTTTTAACTGTTATCACTTAATACAAACAAACAAAATCTTAAAGAATAAAACATCCCAAAAAATTTTAAACTTAAACAAAAAATTTTACATGAACTAGAGAAAATTGGCATTAAATTTTCTTTTTACGCTTTAGCTCCACCATTTCTTAATACTTGCTGATGACAAATCCCTTAGCCATGGTCAATCACTTTCAAAAGAGTGAAAGTCGTCTTTGAAAATAGTGTTAACTCTACCTTGTGGACCACCATTAGAGTTATCATGAAGCATGGATTGAAGAGTAGTGAGGAATTTAGGCTATTGTATTCAGCCATGTAGTGTAAGTTTGTTTAAGACTTGTATTAAGGCTTAAGTAGCATAGGATTTTCCTTAAGTTAAACATCCAAACCAAGTGGAAAATGTGTGTCATGTGTCATGCTTCCTTTGGAGAAGATTTACTTATTAGAAATGGTCACATGACACCCTAGGAGTGGGGAGGAATTTCCTTTTTGTAGTGGTCACATGTCCCTCCACCATTGGAGAGGATTTGCTTTTAGTAGTGATCACATGACACTCTAGGAATGGAGAGGATTTGTGGACACTTGTCCACTCCTTAGAAGGCCTCATTTTTTTGCCAATGAGAACAAGATGGGAGATCATACTTTTAGGATTAGAAGGAGACACCCTTGGCCTATAAATAGAGATGTCTCCACCCTTGTAGTTCATCTTGGATTAATGTAATGTTATGTTGCCAAATTGTAGCCATATACATCCTTGATCAAGACTAGAACAACCTTAGAAGTCCTTATAGTCACCTACCTCATGGAGTTGGCCTAACTTCTCATTGAACCATCAAACTACCTTCCATCTTCATCTCCTAGCTCAAAACCGTGAGCTTACCATCTCACCACCTTCATTTGCGTGACCAACATACCTCCCCCACCTCATTTCCACAACCATTTTCACCTTAGGGACCATCTCCTTACATCCTTCTAAGCTACAATAGACCTAACCAAAAAGTATGTATCCCAACTTCAACCATGCTTAAACTCATTTTACAATGAAAATCTAACTCATGACAACTAAAACTCCATTTCATAGACCTTAAATCATTTCTACCTTTTCTGATGCATATCTTAGCAACTTAGAGGCTAAACAAATCCTAAATAAATCCTAAATAACGCAAAGATAGTCCCCAAACACTCCACTTTGTCTCAAACCTTCCAAATCAAAATCTCACTCTCCAAAACCTTTAAATTGAGCCTAAAACCTTCCTAAACCACCATATTGACTCATACTCATTTCCTTATCAAATTTTTATCAACTCAAGCTATCAACAAGTTCTAATTGATCCTACAATATGTTCCACATTACTGTTTATCCCTTTAGACCCTTAATCCTAAAAATCACCTACCAAAACCTCCCCTTTTGACAAAATAGTTCATAACTCAACCCATATCATTTCTTTTCAACACATTAACCAATTCATCACCAACAATTTCACAACAATAACAACATTCAAGTCAATAATCACATTTAACCGTAATCATTCAACCAAATTCAATTATTCAAACACACTTATTACTAACACACGTATTTCAAGCATATAATTCAACATACATTCAACTCACATACTAATAACTACCATTTTGGGTATAACAATCAACATACATTAATTCCACGTACCATTAACTATCAGTTCGTGCTTCATAATAAAATTAAAGACAGAGAAATTAACTTCTTTTACCTTTTAGAAGACTAATCGCTCTAAAGAACCTTATTCCACTCACCTAGTTCAAAGAGCTCTATCTGTACCTACAAAAAACAGAAACACGATCAAGGTATACTGTAAATATCAGTGATCAATAGAGAATCTTATAGAAGACTAGACATTACATGTAAAATGAGCGGAGTCCACATGCAATAAAAGAAAGAAAAGACTAGAGAAAAAAAAGTCAAAAACTTAACTTGCTTAGACATAGAAACTAATCAGTATGAATTGAAGAGCTCCCAGCCAGAATTACTACTATGGTCTAAGTTTTTCAATCAGATGAGTAAAGAAGAAAAACTTAGAGAAAAAAAGTTAGAAAACTCTAAAAAAGTAATTTCTAGAGAGATAATGTGTTTTAAAACAATAAAACTCGTTTATAACAAATCTATTTATATTAAAACCTTTTAATATTAAAATAATGAAATCTCATTATTTTTAATGCATTGTCACTTCTAAATACTATTTTCTAAATCCTTACAATGAACATGAGTAAGAAATATTTATTAAGAACATGTTTCGTCATATGAAAGAAAAAAATCCCAGAAAGTGCAAACCTAGAAAATAATTCAAGTAACCATTCCAATATTATGGTCTTGTTTTCTACTCCTATAAAAATAATATAAATTTAGTCCTACACGTGTGTAATAGTGTCCTTGTCCTTTGTACTATTAACTTTGACATATTTGTAAATGTCACAGATGTGCTATTTGCATTATTTGTATTTCACCTGTAACTATTTTAAAGTGAAAACATTATATTTATTATTCTAACATAGAAGGAGGCTATAGTTTCAATTAACTAGTTATTTCATTAAAAGAAAACAAGCCTTCATTAAAACATGATAAAATATGTTTATGTTTCTGTATAATTTCTAAAATATTAAATACGTTTGTAAAATTGCATGTCTTTTTTTTTTTTCAAAATTTGAATATATTTTATATTTTTGTTAGTAATAACGGACAATTTCATTTTCAATGCTCATAAACCTCAAAGGTCAAAGCATTAATATAAAACCAACATCGTGTTTTTCCTTGGTGTGACATGTGTTTGCAATTTCTATCCACATATGAATAAAAAAAAATCCCATTGAAAGATTGAACAGAACTCTGAACTTTCTTTTGTCAAAGCAAGGTGGAGTAGACTCTGAGCTTTTCTATTTTGATTTTATCTTACAAGCAATGTAACAAAAGTTTAAATTTTTTTAAAATAGTACGGCTTATCAGAAAATGGTTAGGACTATTTTGCAATTTTTTTTTAAAATTAGGCAATTGTAATTGTTTTAATATTATAGTTAACTTTTTAAGTGGAACAAAAGTTCTACAACTTCAAAGTTTATATTATGAGTGACTGAAAACATAATTGTAGTTAGTTTGATATTATGACATTTTTTTAAACTTACGAAATTATTTGAAAATTCACTTTAAAAGTAATTAATAATTTAAAGACTGATTATTAAAAATATATCTTTTAACTTTTTTCATTGCATTTTGATTTATAACTTTAACAAGGACAATTAGTTTATATTCCCACATTTTCGGCCTGAGCACCTTTACTCTAAGGGTCCATTAGAGAAATAATACACATCATAAATTCAAAACCTCCTCATTGTACATGGCATAAAATTCAACAATCTGAGTCATGAAAAAGACCTGAGTGACAAGAATAAAACAAAAATTTATCCTAAAAAAAACCATTTCATTAGACGCTTACATCCGAGTAAAAGTTACCAAAAGATCTTTAAAATAATGTAAAACAATGGAACCCAAGAAATGCAAATTAAAACTAAATAAAATGGACCCTGCATTGAAGATTATTCAGGAATCTCGTGTGCCCAGTTCTTTTTAATTGAAAGGTGAGAAATTCCAAATGTACCATCTTTGGCAGAGAATGTTATTGCCACAAAATTCGAAATGGTGGAGCAAGAAGGAAGTTGATATAAAACAAAAAAATCCGGTAAAACCACCAGCACAGAATGCTAAAATTTAATATCCAAATTTATAACATAAACCAGGTGCTAGAAGACCTCAGCAGAAAGTGACATTATTCTTTGAGTCATTCTTCACATGATCCCAAAATTGAAAACATTCTTCTCAGATGCCAACTCATTTTTGCTCAGGTTCTGGCTTCTCCAAGAATGTCTTCTTCAACCATCCCCATGGCTGTTTATGATTTAAACAATATATGAATTCACTAAAAATCAACCAGAATCCAGATATGACTATACACAGAAGCAAAATAACAGAGACACAAAAATACCAAAATAGAGAAACCAATGAATAGGCATGATATTAATACAGTCAGGAAAAATACTTAAGCAAACTTCTTATAACATCCTAAAGAGAGTTGGCCAAGAGCACTGGAACAGACCGTGAAACTGTTCTATTTTGGAAGCATTATCACAGTCCTTTCTACACATTTAACTATGTATGTCTAGTTCATCATGTTGGGTTACTCGGAGAAAAGAAGAAAAGAAAAAGAAAGGTCATATACTAAGGTATACTACAAGAAAGAGAAGGAATGTCGGAGAATCATAGGGTGAGGATGAAAAAATAGAAAATATTCATG
This sequence comes from Vigna nakashimae, assembly GCA_034642375.1. Lineage (NCBI taxonomy): Eukaryota > Viridiplantae > Streptophyta > Magnoliopsida > Fabales > Fabaceae > Vigna > Vigna nakashimae. Next base: position 20,339,442 of record CM067759.1, read on the forward strand.
TCATTAAGTCTTGGGAGCAAAATCAAAGGCTGAGCAGTGAAAGAAAAGAGGAAGATTTGAAATTGCAGAGAAAGGAGAGTAGAGGGGAGGATAGGTAGTGCAGGTGGCAATAGTTTGAAGGGAAAAGGGAATACGCTTGGACTAGAGGTTCTGAGCATCAGCAGGACTTAAATTCATATTTGAATTCCTGGATTTTTGTATTTGAGTGAGGTGTAGCCTCCATTAATTTTAGCATCTAAAAATCAGTCCATAATTCTATCGAAGGTATTTGACACACGTCATCACAATCAAGAATAATCTACATCTTCAAAAAGTTGGGGTAACTTCATTGGCACAAGCACAATTGTTTTTTTGTAGTCACTCTTCATCCTTCAAGAAGCTCGGGAATATGTAATGAGAAAATTTTCATTTTATTTTTTCTACTGTGACAAGGAGGGAATGTCAAATTCAACAAAGAAACACGCTCAATAAGATACCCATTAAAAGCAGAACATATGAACTATTTTTTGTTGGAACTTGAGAGTACAACAGAGAAGATTTCTAACATCATCACAAACAAAAAATCTAAGAAACACATTTGGTGCACCATAAAGAAAAAAATAGCAAGTGAAAATGTACGAAACAACACCCCGTATTAGGCAATTATTAAATATCAACGAAACGTGAATCAATCTTGAATAAACCAAGTATTCAATTGTTTTAATGTTTGGCAGAGCTGGTTTTGATAGTTTCAATTTTAAACCGTTAAATGTTATCGATCCATTTGCCCAAACTTATTTTAACCACAAAAATTAATTTGAACCGTGTGTCACACTGTAAAATTGATTTGGATGGTAAACAAACATGTAATAAATTTTATAAAACTATGACGTAAATACTTGTATACCTTTTAAAATTACAGCAAGAGAAGAGCCAGGGTTAAAATAGAGCTTAAAATCTCCCTAATTGCATCAATGAACTTTTGATAAATGGTTATGCCAACCTAATTTGTTCCACTTTCTTTGCAGTCCAACCACAGAGGAGAGGAGAGGAGGGATGTGAAGCACAGAAAATCGAAAAGAAGGAGGGGAAAAAGTCATTTTTGTTTTTTTCATTTTACCTCATTTTTATTTCTTCATTTCATTCTTCCTTTATTCATATATAATGTTTGAGTAGATGAATTTCATTCCTTAATTTCTCTTTCGAAAATCTTCCTTTAATGAGGATAATAAACTGAAATTGACTTCAAAGTCTCACCCCTGAATTTTTCACAGCCTGAGATTTAACAAAGGAAAACAAAATACCTCAAAGTTAATAATGCACAATATCACTACACAAACAGAGACCCAAATGTTGACACAATTTACCACGAGACTGCAAATTAAAACCCATTAAGCAAACTCAAACACGTGATCGTTGAATCAACCCTTCAGACAGCTACATCGGAGATAGTTAAAAAACAACGCTCCAAAGAACATTAAAATTATAAAACGAATTCACACAAGGCAATCCAAATATGAGTTTAGATAAAAATAAATAAAAATACACAAAACACATAAATTCGATAACTAAATTTCAGATCAGTATGTAAACTCGCCAAATGCGAGAGCCGAACAAGGCACAGTGCGCAAATCCTTGACATCAAGGCAAATTCGGAAGCCAGAAACTAAAAAACAAATGAAAAACAACTTTAACGGAGGGAGAACAAGGATGCTAACCTGAACGAGGTAGAGACCGCCAGTGGCGGCAGCAACGCCCCACATGGCAGCTGCTTTGACGTCCGCGGGTTGTATACGGAGCCTCGCTGGTAAACCGGCCATTTTCTCGAATCTCAATTCTCAAATCCCAACTGCGAAAGGGAACCCTAGAAGCGCACCTTCGATTTCAATCAATTCTAAATGATACAGAATTTTTTATAAGATGAAACATTTCAAGTTATTTAATAATATTTAATTACCAGCTGTTCTTTTGTTTTATTTAATGTACAAGAAAAGTAATGCTTAATATATTTGGTATAATAATAAAAGAAAAACGTATGTGCACTAAAATTTACATATTTCTTTAATCACAGTTTCTGTATTTATAATATATGTATTTATTTTTATGATAATTGTTTTAAAATTAAAAATATCATAATTTCTTATTACAGTTTATAAAATATAGGTTATTCATATATATATATATATATATATATATATATTTATATTATATCGAGGTGGTTGGTGACCTCTAAATAATATGTAAGAATCAAATCGTCCATTTTGAATTTTATGGAAGAAGTTTACATCTACATCTTTCGATTTTTCTATGTTTAATGTTATTTTCAAATAAACGCAATCCAATTAAAATTGATTTGGATTTATAAAATATTTGATAAAAAAAATTGAAATAAAAAGTCGTGGAAAGGTAATCTTTGATTAAAATTATTAGTTATTTTGCTTAAGGATGTGACTCGTGTGAACCAGGTCATGTATTTTACCGAATCCAAGGATAAGGATTGACTACAAAATCAACTGCTCTAGCTGTAACTAATTTTATATTTGGTTAAATATATATTTAATTCATTTTAAAAAATTTACTTTACCTTTTAAAAAATTAGTTTTTATTATTTTTTAAAATTTCATATTAAGTATCATTATGTTAATATTCTAAAACATAACAATTATTTGTATTCACGTACGACAACTTATTAATAAAATATATTTATACATAAAACATAAGATCAAATCAAATTCATATAATAAAAAATTAAATCATTTCCAACATAAGTAGTTTGCACACTTTAGTAACACTTCCATTCTATTTATATATGGTATATATATTATCTAATAAAATTTCAACTTTAATTTTCCTGACGCGTTTCTTTTGATAGATATTTTAATCCTTTTTAATTTCATAATTTAAAATTAAATTAAATTAAGTTAAATTAATATGGTATTTCAGTTTCTTTTTTTAAATATTTCACTAATAGTTTTATTTTGCTACTATAATAAACTTGTAGTAAATATAATAAATAAATATATTTTTAACTAGTTTATAATTGTAATATTAATTGTTAACAAAATATATAAGAAAAAATGGTTTTAGAATCATTAAAAACGCATCCAAAAACTCTCTGGACGCTAGGTGTCAAGTGGAGGGGAGTCATAAATTAGATAGTGGAATGCAGGTGTCAGCAGATGAGCGGACGTTCGTTTTAAGCAAAACTAAGTTTTTGAAAGTTTACGTCACATTATCTGCATGCAACTTCTTCTCCAAACTCTGATATTCTCAAATTCTCCTCCTTCTCACTAAAAACTCTTCTTTCTCTCTACCAAAACTCACCATTTCTCTTCTCCGATCACCGTTCAAGCACCGTAGAAGCATTTTCGGCGTCCAGAGCTTCACATTGAACCGAACAGTTTCGAGTTCTGAACTGGTAAACTCTCCTTGTCTGTCGTTCGTTCTCTGGTACATGCAAACCAAGTTCTGGTTGCATGTTGTCATCTTGTCTGAGCCAGTGTTGGTTTTCTGTTGTTTGGTTTAGTTTTAAGAAGTTATTGAGCGTTGAGGGTAGAAGGAATTATAGTCAGACGAACCATATTCTACCTTTAGGACGTTCGTTCACGCTCAGAGGTAAGGGAAGCTTATCTAATTTAATTGTATGTTTGCTTGTACGTTCGTTGATGATGAATGCATGTTGCTGAGTGGTTGAATGTATATAAAGTATGAATGCTCATATATTGGTTTATATGAAATATGATTATTTACTAATGATGAATGCATGTTGCTGAGTGGTTGAATGTATATAAAGTATGAATGTTGATATACTGGTTTATATGAAATATGATTATTTACTATGATATGGATTGTATGAAGCATGAGAATTGATTTTAATATGAATTTATCAAGTTATGAAATGAGTTGAAGATAAATGAGTTCTAGATATGAAATTTTCCTATGATAGTGTACGTTCGTCATTGAGCGGTCATTGACCGTTCGGTAATGCTAGTAACCTTAGTTAAAATTGGATTCTTTCATTTGGAAAGAATCTTAGTTGAGGACGAGTGTCTTCGTGTGGTAGTACTATGCGTGAGCGTTCGGCCAAGCATAGTTGTATCTGGGTATTTTGTGATAAACTTAAATTTGTAAATATATGTATTTGTATATTTTAGTTATTCTTAAACACTATTCCAACAGTATCTTATTATATTTATCAAGCATTCTATTATAAGCTTAGTAGTGCTCAGTCTCACATCCGTTCGCTTGGACCGATCGGTGTGAAGCTAGTTTCCAAGAACTGAAGCAAAGGTTGACGAGCGTTCGAGGTATATTGTGACGCCTCTCATCAAGGTTTGAGCTGTGTACTTATGCAAGAAAGAAGGGCGGTCGCGTACGCTTCTAGGCAGCTGAAGATACATGAGAAGAACTACCCAACGCACGACTTGGAGTTGGCAGCAGTGGTCTTCACATTGAAGATTTGGAGGCACTACTTGTATAGATCTACATTCCAAGTCTTCAGCGATCACAAGAGTCTCAAGTACCTCTTTGATCAAAAGGAGTTGAATATGAGGCAGAGGAGGTGGCTTGAGTTCTTGAAGGACTATGACTTTGAACTACTCTACCATCCAGAGAAGGCGAACGTTGTAGCGAACGCTATGAGTAGAAAGGTAGTTCATGTCTCGGTGATTGATAACAGTTGAAAAACTGTTATTTTCATGCTTAAAATTGATACTAAAAGCAACCTTTATACTTAGAAACTAGCTTGAAATCATACTTTTATCCATATTTTCAGAAATAAGAGAGCTGGACAGGTTTATGCTTGATTTCAGTGTTTTTATGCAGGTTTTAAGGTGAATTTAGTGAAAGAAGTGAAGAAGGAGAGAGATGGAATCAGAAAAGAAATCAAAGAGTGCAAAAGGAGAAGCCGAAGTCACCGCTCAGCGGCACTTTACCGCTGAGCGGCACTCAGGAGCTTACGGGAGATCCGTTGAGGGGCAAAATGGTCGCTGAGGGGAAGAAACGAGACGCGCACTCACCGCTGAGCGGTACTTTACCGCTGAGCGGCACACTTATGGGCTTGGGCCTAAATTTTGTGTAATTTTAGAATAGTATATAAGCTTTAGGACGTCCTAAGGTTTGTATCTTTGGCAGAAACGAGGCAAACACTCTCTCTTCCACCCCTTTGAAGGAGGATCTTGGATGCTCAGGCTACCTCTTCACCTTTTTAGGGTTTATTCTTTCATTCTTTCATTGTTCATCTAAGTTCACCATGAATATGGTGAACTAAACCTTGTATGTTTGTTGGGGAATCAATGTAATCTTTTGAAGCTCTCATATATGGAATCTGTTTTTACATCTTTTAATTAAGACTTATGCTTTCTTTCATCATTAGTTAGGGTTTTTCCTCTTTGCTTAATGCTTGCATTGTTTAACTCATTCGATGCATGATTATTGGTTTTGTCGATACGGGAACGTACGGGGAAGTCTAGATCCGGGGAATTTCTCCCAATATTATGTTGGTTGTCGTTAAGCTCCTGAGCTTATGAACTGATCATTAGGAATGCTAGGAATTGTATGAACTCGTGATTAGGGAGAAGCCTTCTAGAAAGGTACTTTAGAGAGTGGCATTAACAATGATGATTTGAATGTTGAATTCCTAAAATATATGAGAGTGGATAAGATGAAATTGACCCCCAACAACATATTCATTCATATATTTCATTGAAAGTGTTTATCTTTTGCTTTTGCCATTGATCAAAAACTCATGCATACATGTTTATTTTCTGTCTTGCATATTAAACTCCAAATATTTTGTTCTTAAGTCTTAGCTAATCAACAAACCACACAACTAAACTAGGCCGTGAGTCCTTTGGGAGAACGATACTTGGTCTTACCAAGTTTATTACTTGAACGATTCGGTCATACTTGCCGATTGTGAAACAAGTTTGTGACATCATATTTTGGTGCTCATAAATTTGTCCATCAAGTTTTTGGCGCCGTTGCCGGGGACTCGTGGTTTAACTAGTTAATTTGTGTGATTATTGATTATCTTTGACTTTAATTTTGAATTTCTGTTTTTATTTTTCTGTTTTTTTTTTATTTTATTTTATCTTATTTGATTAGATTAGATTTTATTTTATTTTATCTTCTGAATCTTTTATCTTCTGAATATTTATCTTCTCCTATATCTTTTTGTGCTAACAAATATTTTCTAGGGTTTTGTTTTCTTGTGTATGCAGGAAGCAATTAGAACAAGGAGTAAGAAAACAACAGAACCTCTTCTTGAAGGATTAGAAGACAGTAGACGGAGGAGAAGAATCAGAACGTCTAGAGAACTTTTCCCTTCTCCAGAAACTCTCTTACAATCATCACCACAAGGTTCTGTTCATAGCACAGGAAATATGGAGAACAATAATGTTAGAAGAACTCTTGCAGATTACACCAATATTGCTGGACCTCAGCACTTTAACAACATAGCTAGACCTAGAGTCAATGCAGCCAATATGGAGGTCAAACCAGCACTGATTCAACTGGTGAAAAGCAACCAATTTAATGGGTTATCTCATGAAAGCCCATATGAGCACCTCACTACCTTTAATGAGATTTGCAACACAGTCAAGATTAATGGGGTGCCAGACGAAGCTATCAAACTTAGCTTGTTTCCTTTCTCATTGGGAGGCAATGCTAAGCTTTGGTTGAATTCTTTTCCAGAAGAAAGTTTCACAGAGTGGGAAGCAGTAGTCACAAAATTTTTAAACAAGTACTTCCCACAATCTAAGGTGACTAAAGGCAAGCAAGAGATTTCTTCATTTAAGCAGGGCATGGAAGAATCACTGGGGCATGCATGGGACAGGTATAAAAGCTTATTACGTAAAACTCCCACGCATGGTTTTGAAGATCAAGAAGTAGTCTTAACTTTCCTTGGAGGGCTTGGTTCACAAACCAAGATGATGCTGGACGCCTCAGCAGGAGGCAATATTAAATGGAAAACTCCAGAGGAAGCAACTGAAATTATAGAAAACATGGCTACTAGTGATAATGAGCTGCACAGTGAGAGAGGAGCTCCTATGCAACAAAAAGGGGTTCTTCAATTACAAACACATGATGCCTTGCTAGCTCAGAATAAAATTCTAACTCAACAGCTGGAGACTCTGACTAAAACTCTTGCTCAATTACCTAAAGAGTTGAAATCTGCTGCACAGGTACAAACCCAGTTGTGCGAATTATGTGGAGGTGATCATATCAATGGTCAATGTGCTTTTCTAGTGAAAGCCATGGAGGATGTTAATTTCATGGCTAATCAATTTCCATACCGTCAAGGGAATTATAATCAAGGGTGGAAACCACATCCAAGCATTGGTCAAGGACAAACTGGGCAAGCTAATCAATATAATAAGCAGCAGCAGCAACCAACCTTTTGGCAACAGTTATCTATGCTTAATGAAAGATCAACAAGGTTGGAAGAAACTCTTCAACAATTCATACAGAAAACTGAATCTTCTCAAAAGAGCACTGAAGCTGCTATAAAGAATTTGGAGATTCAAATGGGTCAGATTACCAAGCAATTGGAAGAAAGGCCAAATAGAAATTTTGGGGCTAATACTGAGGTTAACCCTAGAGAAGAGTGCAAAGTGGTAAAGAGTGTGAATGAAGAGATAATTGAGTTAGAAGAAGGAGAAACAGAAGAAAGAAGAGAAGTAGAAAGAAAGAACATTTTTCCTTTTCCAACAAATCAAGAGAAACAAATGGACTTCACAGAATTATTCAGAATGGTGGATAATGAAGCACCTTGGGAACAAATTTTACAGAAAATTGCAGTTTACACAAAATCTGATGAAGAAATCTCTACAAAGAAGAGACGTAGAGATGATGAGGAAAAAAAGTGTATAACTGTTAAGAAAGAGTCATTCCCTCCTAGAGCATCAGATCCAGGTAGTTTTTCTATCCCTTGTACTATAGGGAAGAAAAAGGTAAAGAAAGCTCTCCTTGATTTAGGTTCAAGTGTTAACTTGATGCCTTATTCTTTATTGGAGCAAATTGGCAATGTTAAAATGAAACCTGTAAAGGTTAATCTAGTAATGGCCGATGGATCTTCAAAGGAGCCATATGGGATTGCAGAAGACATTGTAGTTTGTGTTGGCAAACTTCAGTTTTTGGCAGACTTTGTGGTGATGAAGATGGAGACCGAGAAGATACCTATCATACTTGGAAGACCGTTTATGAAAACAGCCAGGGTTATCATAGATGTAAATGAAGGTATAGTGGTGCTCCAGGACAGAGAGGAGAGAGTGGTGGTGGATGTCTTCAAAGATGAGACGCAAGCAAAGGAGGAAGAAGCTAGTTATAAAGCTGCATTTCGAGATGCACCCATGACTAGACGTAAAGATGAAAATCTTGAAGTTTCAGGTAACCATTGTTTGTTGTTTCAGGTACCCAAGGAAGAAGAGATTGGAAAAGGAGAAGAAATTCCTAGAGACTGGAAGAAAAGAAGACTCCAACTTGGCACACCTGTAAGAATCAAGAACAAGTTGTGGGTTGTGAAGGGCTTTAAAGAGAAGGAGATGATAGAGATAGAGTCTCCATATTCTAGAAGAACCAAAACAGTTCAAAGGAAACAGTTGAGAAGTTGGTGGAATGACAACATCAACTATAAAGAAAATGGAACTTGAACTTTATTGGGTCAAGCTAATGACGTTAAAAGAGCGCTTGCTGGGAGGCAACCCAGTGGATTTACAAACTTTTGATTTTTATTTTGGTTTTGTAACTTTTAATCTGTGGACATTATTTTTGTAACTATTTTGTTGGAGATAGCATCTACTGAAGGATGTTAGGTGGTTAAGTATCTACTGAAGGATACTAAGTTTGTAACACCTACTGATGGGTGTTGGTAAGAAAATTTTGCACCTACTGATGGGTGTTGGTAAGTTTGTTACACCTACTGATGGATGTTGGTGGATTTTGGGTCAGGCTCGTGACGTTAAACAAGCGCTACCTGGGAGGCAACCCAGTTGATTGAATATTTTTGTTTGTTTATTTTAGTTAGGGTTTGCATAAGCATTTTTAAACATTGAATTGCAGGGAACCAGTGAGAGGCATGTATGGGAGGCACGTAGGTTAAGAAAAGAAGGAGAAGAACACATCACGAAAGTGCCGCTGAGCGGTACTTTACCGCTGAGCGGTACTCTAGTTCCCCTTAGCAGGACCCGAGCCCATTAGGGTATTTTTAAACCCTAAGCTGCGCAAAGTCTCATACTTTCAGGCTTTTCTCTGCATAAACACTTCCACATACCTTCTCCAAGGTTTTCCACATCTTTCACTCTTACCTCTTAAGAAAATTTCTCTTCCACTCACTTGTTCACTAGTGTGTCATCAAAGTTTGGGGTTGGAAGAGAGCATTCTAGCTTGGAAGCATTCTTATTGCATCTAATATCTCCACCCAAGTAAGTAAAATGCATTTTGTTCATTCTAGGGTTCTTGAATTTGAATGTGATTGTCAAAGCATGAATATTTAGGGGTTTTGATTTCTATGCATGATTTGATGATATATTTGATGTTTGAACAGATTAAACTGCATGATTATGAACTGGAAAACTGAAAATTGCATTGGGGTGGAGTTAGGACAACTTTAAAACAAGATTTTCAAAAATCTGCAGAGTTACCGCTGAGGGGTAAACTGCCGCTGAGCGGCACTCTGCCAGATTTGGTTTTTCTGAATTTTTGCGTGTTGGAATGTGGCACTGGTGGCGCTGAGGGGAAATTCTGGCCCTCAGCGGTGGTTTAGCTTCGAAAGGAGTTGTGTTCTATGTTTTACTAATGATTAACATCATGTTCTGTGGTTTTGAGCTCCAGAGTTGTTATTGTTGAATGCTATTACTTTGAAAGCATGAATGATTTTGCCCAGGTTTTCTATGATTGAATCAATTGCTTGTTTTGCATCATATGATCAAGGCCGTTTGTTGAAACCCTTTTTTATTGGCCAAATTCATAAAGTTAGCCCACTAAAAGAGAACACTTTGTGTTCTATCCTTTGAACCCTTAGCCTTGAACATACACTGAAAACCCTTGATTGAAAATCTTTACCTTGAGTTAAGTAGAAGATCTTGTGTGGTATTGTTAAATGTTCAAGTTTGGGGTTGTTAGGAAAACATGAAAAAAGAAAAGCATTGAGCTAAGAGCTAAAAAGTAAGAATATGCAAAGAAAAAGAAAAGAAAAGAAAAAGAAGTAAAGCTCAATGCAAATGCAAAGGCAAAAGAAAGTTGGGAATGAATAAGAAAAATTGTGTTGTTATGATTCTCTTAACTCAAGGATTTTGTGATCCAGAAAAACCAATTTTCTTGTTAGCCCAGCCACATTATAAGCCATTGAAAAGTCCTTGTGATGATGCATGCTTGTGAATGTTTTTGATTGTGGTAAAATGAAAGGCAAAGTTAATTCATGTAACATTGTGATAGTGGAGTGAATGAGTGAAACACTTTACCTCTTATACAGTTATGTGTTGAGTGAAACACTTTATCTAGTGAGGAAATATTCCATAAGCACATGAACATCCATGCTTAATTGATTGATCATTCATGAAAAATAGCATTTGTTGGAATTTAAATGACTTTGTGAACACTAAAGCATGTGCACATCTTGAATGAAATCTTGGTCATAAGTTTGAGTGAAGTTGTTACTTATCTTGAAAAAGAGGATTTTAGAATGAGTAAACCATCATATAAATTGGTTGGAGATTGACTTACATTTTGTTTGCTTGAGGACAAGCAAAGTTCTAAGTTTGGGGTTGTGATAACAGTTGAAAAACTGTTATTTTCATGCTTAAAATTGATACTAAAAGCAACCTTTATACTTAGAAACTAGCTTGAAATCATACTTTTATCCATATTTTCAGAAATAAGAGAGCTGGACAGGTTTATGCTTGATTTCAGTGTTTTTGTGCAGGTTTTAAGGTGAATTTAGTGAAAGAAGTGAAGAAGGAGAGAGATGGAATCAGAAAAGAAATCAAAGAGTGCAAAAGGAGAAGCCGAAGTCACCGCTCAGCGGCACTTTATCGCTGAGCGGCACTCAGGAGCTTACGGGAGATCCGCTGAGGGGCAAAATGGCCGCTGAGGGGAAGAAATAAGACGCGCACTCACCGCTGAGCGGTACTTTACCGCTGAGCGGCACACTTATGGGCTTGGGCCTAAATTTTGTGTAATTTTAGAATAGTATATAAGCTTTAGGACGTCCTAAAGTTTGTATCTTTGGCAGAAACGAGGCAAACACTCTCTCTTCCACCCCTTTGAAGGAGGATCTTGGATGCTCAGGCTACCTCTTCACCTTTTTAGGGTTTATTCTTTCATTCTTTTATTGTTCATCTAAGTTCACCATGAATATGGTGAACTAAACCTTGTATGTTTGTTGGGGAATCAATGTAATCTTTTGAAGCTCTCATATATGGAATCTGTTTTTACATCTTTTAATTAAGACTTATGCTTTCTTTCATCATTAGTTAGGGTTTTTCCTCTTTGCTTAATGCTTGCATTGTTTAACTCATTCGATGCATGATTATTGGTTTTGTCGATACGGGAACGTACGGGGAAGTCTAGATCCGGGGAATTTCTCCCAATATTATGTTGGTTGTCGTTAAGCTCCTGAGCTTATGAACTGATCATTAGGAATGCTAGGAATTGTATGAACTCGTGATTAGGGAGAAGCCTTCTAGAAAGGTACTTTAGAGAGTGGCATTAACAATGATGATTTGAATGTTGAATTCCTAAAATATATGAGAGTGGATAAGATGAAATTGACCCCCAACAACATATTCATTCATATATTTCATTGAAAGTGTTTATCTTTTGCTTTTGCCATTGATCAAAAACTCATGCATACATGTTTATTTTCTGTCTTGCATATTAAACTCCAAATATTTTGTTCTTAAGTCTTAGCTAATCAACAAACCACACAACTAAACTAGGCCGTGAGTCCTTTGGGAGAACGATACTTGGTCTTACCAAGTTTATTACTTGAACGATTCGGTCATACTTGCCGATTGTGAAACAAGTTTGTGACATCATATTTTGGTGCTCATAAATTTGTCCATCAAGTTTTTGGCGCCGTTGCCGGGGACTCGTGGTTTAACTAGTTAATTTGTGTGATTATTGATTATCTTTGACTTTAATTTTGAATTTCTGTTTTTATTTTTCTGTTTTTTTTTATTTTATTTTATCTTATTTGATTAGATTAGATTTTATTTTATTTTATCTTCTGAATCTTTTATCTTCTGAATATTTATCTTCTCCTATATCTTTTTGTGCTAACAAATATTTTCTAGGGTTTTGTTTTCTTGTGTATGCAGGAAGCAATTAGAACAAGGAGTAAGAAAACAACAGAACCTCTTCTTGAAGGATTAGAAGACAGTAGACGGAGGAGAAGAATCAGAACGTCTAGAGAACTTTTCCCTTCTCGAGAAACTCTCTTACAATCATCACCACAAGGTTCTGTTCATAGCACAGGAAATATGGAGAACAATAATGTTAGAAGAACTCTTGCAGATTACACCAATATTGCTGGACCTCAGCACTTTAACAGCATAGCTAGACCTAGAGTCAATGCAGCCAATATGGAGGTCAAACCAGCACTGATTCAACTGGTGAAACGCAACCAATTTAATGGGTTATCTCATGAAAGCCCATATGAGCACCTCACTACCTTTAATGAGATTTGCAACACAGTCAAGATTAATGGGGTGCCAGACGAAGCTATCAAACTTAGCTTGTTTCCTTTCTCATTGGGAGGCAATGCTAAGCTTTGGTTGAATTCTTTTCCAGAAGAAAGTTTCACAGAGTGGGAAGCAGTAGTCACAAAATTTTTAAACAAGTACTTCCCACAATCTAAGGTGACTAAAGGCAAGCAAGAGATTTCTTCATTTAAGCAGGGCATGTAACCTTAGAATATCTAGTAACATCTTTGACCGAATCAGGGAAAAACAACAGACTGATGAAGACCTGCAGAAGATTTTGAGCGCGCTCGGCACAGGCAAAGCTAAGTACTTCAACACTGGAACGGACGATCTCCTTCGATATAGAGACAAGACGTGCGTTCTAAATGATGGCAAGCTGAAGAGGATCATTCTTGAGGAAGGGCATCAAAGTCGTCTTAGCATGCATCCTGGCATGACTAAGATGTATCAAGACCTTAGGAAGTCTTTCTGGTGGCCAGGGATGAAAAGTGATGTCGCTCGTTTTGTGGCATCATGTCTAACTTGTCAACGAGCCAAGGCAGAGCATCAAAGACCGGGCAGTCTACTACAGTAGTTGGAGATTCCTGAATGGAAGTGGGATAACATCTTGATGGATTTCGTGACCCACTTACCTCATACGGTCAAGAATCATGACTCCATCTGGGTTATAGTAGACCGGCTAACAAAGAGCGCACACTTCTTAGCTGTCAACCTGAAGATGTCCATGACGAAGCTTGCACAACTCTACATCAACGAGATCGTTCGTTTGCATGGAGTACCTTCTAGCATCATCTCTGACCGAGACACGAGGTTCACATCTCGGTTTTGGAAGTCCCTACAAAGCGAATTGGGCAGCAAACTTCAAATGAGTTCAGCCTATCATCCTCATACGGACGGTCAATCTGAAAGGACCATCCAGACGCTTGAAGAATTGCTGAGGACGTGCATCCTAGATCACGTGGGCGTATGGGATGAAGTCTTACCACTAATAGAATTCACCTACAACAACAGTTTTCAATCCAGCATCGGAATGGCTCCATTTGAAGCTCTCTAAAAGAGGAAGTGTTGAACGCCACTATGTTGGTTCTAGAAAGGAGAGAAGGTATTGACTGGACCTGAACTTATTCATTAGATAACCGAAAAGGTGAAGTTAATCAAAGAAAGGTTGAAGACGTCTCGGAGCAGGCATAAGTCCTACGCTGATAAGAGAAGAAGGCCTTTGGAGTTCACGGCAGGAGATCATGTCTTTCTTAGACTGAATCCAACTACTGGACTAAGCAGAGTTGTTCGTCCTAAGAAGCTGTCTCCCAAGTTCGTTGGACCTTATCAAATCTTAAGGAGAATTAGACCAGTTGCATACGAGTTGTCCTTACCTCCTCAACTGTCCAACCTTCATCCAGTCCTCCACGTTTCTCAACTTCGGAAGTACATAGCAGACCTTTCTCATGTACTGGAGTTAGAGGACGTTCGTCTTCGTCAAGACTGAACGCTAGAGATGCAACCAGTTCGTGTTGAAGATAGCTACACCAAGTACTACAAGAGGAAAACCATCAAATTGGTAAAAGTAGTCTAGGACGAGAAGACTGGCGACACTACATGGGAAGTGGAGGATGCAATGAGGGACTTGTATCCCCATCTGTTTTCAGGTAAGTCTTAATTTTCGAGGAGGAAAATTTTTGTAGTGAGGGGGAATGTTAGAACCATTAAAAACGCACCCAAAAACCCTCTGAACGGACGCCAGGTGTCAAGCGAAGGGTGATAACAGTTGAAAAACTGTTATTTTCATGCTTAAAATTGATACTAAATGCAACCTTATACTTAGAAACTAGCTTGAAATCACACTTTTATCTATATTTTCAGAAATAAGAGAGCTGGACAGGTTTATGCTTGATTTCAGTGTTTTTGTGCAGGTTTTAAGGTGAATTTGGTGAAAGAAGTGAAGAAGGAGAGAGATGACATCAGAAAAGACATGAAGAAGTGCAAAAAGAGAAGCCGAAGTCACCGCTCAGCGGCACTTTACCGCTGAGCGGCACTCAGGAGGTTGCGGGAGGACCGCTGAGGGGCAAAATGGCCGCTGAGGGGAGAAAACAAGTCACGCAACTACCGCTGAGCGGTATTTTACCGCTGAGCGGCACTTTAATGGGCTTGGGCTTAACTTTTTGTAATTTACGAATGATATATAAGCTTTAGGGTTTCTTAGGGTTAGACATCTTTGGCAGAAACGAGGCAAACACTCTCTCTATCACCCCTTTGAAGGAGGATCTTGGATGCTCAGGCTACCTCTTCACCTTTATTGGGTTTATTCTTTCATTGTAATTCATCTAGGTTCACCATGAATATGGTGAACTAAACCTTGTATGTTTGTTGGGGAATCAATGTAATCTCTTGAAGCTCTCATATATGGAATTTATGCTTGCATCTTTTAATTAAGACTTATGCTTTCTTTCATCATTAGTTAGGGTTTTTCCTCTTTGCTTAATGCTTGCATAGTTTAACTCATTCAATGCATGATTATTGGTTTTGTCGATACGGGAACGTACGGGGAAGTCTAGATCCGGGGAATTTCTCCCAATATTATGTTGGTTGTCGTTAAGCTCATGAGCCTATGAACTAATCATTAGGAATGCTAGGAATTGTATGAACTCGTGATTAGGGAGAAGCCTTCTAGAAAGGTACATTAGAGAGTGACATTAACAATGATGATTTGAATGTTGAATGCCTAAAATATATGAGAGTGGATAAGATGAAATTGACCCCCAACAACATATTCATTCATATATTTCATTGAAAGTGTTTATCTTTAGCTTTTGCCATTGATCAAAAACTCATGCATACATGTTTATTTTCTGTCTTGCATATAAAATCTCAATTATTGCGTTTATAAGTCTTAGCTAATCAACAAATCACATAACTAAACTAGGCCGTGAGTCCTTTGGGAAGAACGATACTTGGTCTTACCAAGTTTATTACTTGAACGATTCGGTCATACTTGCCGATTGTGAAACAAGTTTGTGACATCATATTTTGGTGCTCATAAATTTGTCCATCAAAGGGGAGTCGGAAATCAGATAATGGAATGCAGGTGTCAGCAGATGAGCGGACGTTCGTTTTAAGCAAAACTGAGTTTTTGAAAGTTTATGTCACACTCTTTGCATGCAACTTCTTCTCCAAACTCTGATATTCTCAAATTCTCCTCCTTCTCACTAAAAACTCTCCCTTATCTCTACCAAAACTCACCATTTCTCTTCTCGGATCACCGTTCAGGCACCGTAGAAGCATTTCTGGCGTCCAGAGCTTGAGATTGAACTGAACGGTTTCGAGTTCTGAACTGGTAAGCTCTCCTTGTCTTTAGCCGTTTGTTCTCTGGTACATGCAAATCAAGTTCTGGTTGCATGTTGTCATCTTGTCTGAGCCAGTGTTGGTTTTTTGTTGTTTGGTTTAGTTTGAAGAAGTTATTGAGCGTTGAGGGTAGAAGGAATTATAGTCAGGCGAACCATATTCTACCTTTAAGACGTTCGTTCAAGCTCAGAGGTAAGGGAATCTTATCTAATTTAATTATATGTTTGTTTATACGTTCGTTGATGATGAATGCATGTTGCTGAGTGGTTGAATGTATATAAAGTATGAATGCTGATATATTGGTTTATATGAAATATGATTATTTACTAATGATGAATGCATGTTGCTGAGTGGTTGAATGTATATAAAGTATGAATGCTGATATACTGGTTTATATGAAATATGATTATTTACTATGATATGGATTGTATGAAGCATGAGAATTGATTTTGATATGAATTTATAAAGTTATGAAATGAGTTGAAGATAAATGAGTTCTGGATATGAAATTTTCCTATGATAGTGTACGTTCGTCATTGAATGGTCATTGATCGTTCAGTAATGCTAGTAACCTTGGTTAAAATTAGATTCTTTCATTTGGAAAGAATCTTAGTTGAGGACGAGCGTCTTCGTGTGGTAGTACTATGCGTGAGCGTTCGGCCAAGCATAGTTGTATCTGGGTATTCTGTGATAAACTTAAATTTGTAAATATATGTATTTGTATATTTTAGTTATTCTTAAACACTATTCCAATAATATCTTATTATATTTATCAAGCTTTCTATTATAAGCTTAGTAGTGTTCGGTCTCACACCAAGCGCTCGTAATGAGTAGTACTCGGTCTTATACCAAGCGCTCGTACTCGTTTCTTGTATGATCTATCTTGATGAAAATAGCGTTCGTGCAACTTCAATAGATTTTTCTCTCTACCGTGTTCGGTCATTGACTAGCATTCAGTTTCTTAATGTGAATCCTTCTAAGTATTTTTTTCTGAAGGTCTTAAAGTGTATACATCCATTTGGTTCCGGCTTAGAGCCTTAGTATTTGTCATGGTTCTTTCGGTGTTCGGTTAGAACTCTCAAGAGTCAGTTCATCTAATTGGCTCACTTTGTATATATAACGTTCGTTCTAGTCGTTCCTGTGATATATGATTATACTCGGTTTCTTTCTCAAACCGACAGTGACCTCTCGGTCTTATCCTATTCTCGAACTAGAGACTCCACTGTCTCATTCCCAGCGTTCGTTCTCGTTATGAGCAAGGATTGAACGTTCAGTATTCGGTGTCTTTAAAAATCTTTGAACAAAGAGGAAATTGAAATGATTGATAATGACAGTTAAATTTGAGATGATGGAAAATGAAAGATGAAATTAAGATGATTGATAATGAAAGATGAAGAGAATATGATATAAATGAAATGTGTGGATTATGGACGAGCGTTCCGGGGAGGAACGACTCATGAATGAATAGTAGAATTTGTAAAGCATGAATGTGGTTATGCTAAACTGGCGGTTCATCCTGATGTTCTGTGAGTACTCGTCCTCACGTAGAGGAGGGTAGGTCATGTATGGGAACGGCAGGAGGTCCTAGTCCTTAGGGGTACTTTGGACAGATAGGACTAACTTCGGTTGACAGCTGATGATAGTATTCCAATTACTACATCACCTGGGTGCACGAACGTCGTAGCTACACAGATTTCATACAGTCTGGACAGTCAGTCTAGTATTAGGCTTTATATGAACCGTATGATGAAATATATCTTGTGTGTTTGATTTTGTTAAATGCATGTTTATACATGAATTAAATTACATAAGCTTACCCTGTGTTCCTGTCTTGTCATGTTTTGTACGTTCGTTTTGTCATTGCAATGATCATCTGTGTGGATGTGAGCTGTTGGAGGATGCATTGGAAGAAGAGAACCTGGTTGAGGTAGAAGTGAAGACCAAACAGTAGGACGTTCGGTCCGTAGTTAGTTTATATTAAGGTGGTCGTTCGATCACCTTCCCCTTTTGATCTTATTTGACTGTTCGGTATTTTTCTTTTGTAAACCGTTCGGTCAGAATTATACTCCTGTACAACTTTGTTTTCTCGTACTGCTTTTGTAAGGCCGTTCGGCCATAAACGTACGCTCTTCTTAGTGTAAGACTGATCTGAATTATTATTAAATGTGATTATTCTATTATATAGTTTATATGTATTTTTGGGATGTTACAAATGGCATTTAAATAAAGTTTAAATACTAATTTATTGTGTATTTTAATTGAATTTGTTGAATTAAATTTTAATTAAATTATTTTAATTTAATAAAGTTTAACTTTTGTGATTTTAAATTGCAAAACCCTAGAAAATGGTGTTTTAGAAGTGGTGGTATTATAAAAATAGTGAGACTCGATTATTTTAATATTAAACGGTTTTATTATAAATTGTTTTGTTATAAATGAGTTTCATTATTTTAAAACGTATCATCTCTCTAGAAACCACTTTTCTAGAGTTCTCTACTTTCTCTGTAAGAGTTCTTGATGACAAGTTATCTAATTGACGACCAGGAGGTGTCTAGGCGATCCTTGCGTCAAGAGCTACCAATCTGACTGATCAATTGGTTGAATCGAGTAGGTAAGTGGTAAACCCCTTTCTTTGGTGTTTAAGGTTCTTGATCATGCGGAGGAATTCTGTTTGCATGGATCAAGAGTCTCTCTTCTTCAATTCTTGACTTATTTTAGGTTCTAAGATTTCTCTTCAATCACCAATCGGTGAGTTGTATGTTTTTGTACAATTTCCTTGCGGTGCAAGCATCAATCGGGATTTTCTAGAGCAGTGTTGCGTTTCTCTAAGGTAAGGGAAGGTAGTTATTCTTTTGAAATTTGTAATATGTTGTATGAATTTGATAGCTATTACAATTAAGCTGTTTAAGTTGAAAAGTGTGATTTTCTAGGTAGAAATTGGATGGATGCATGCTTTGTATGTTGATTGATCTTGATAATGTATGGAATCTGTTATATATGTGTTATGATGTTATAGTTGATGTGCTTGAGCTGAATTGTACCAAAATGGGACTGTTATATAGAAGAGTAATCTTGGTGGTTGGTGGTTTGGTATAAAATGAAGGTTTAAGATAGTAAAAAGGTGAGAAATGGTTGTTGAACTGAATTGGTGGAATTGAGGTTGTTTATGAACTGATTTGAGTTTTGTTTAACATTTGGAAAGGTTAGAGAGTTGGGTTAGTAGAGTGTATTGGTAATGAGGTAGATTTCTACTTGTGTTAGAACTCAATTTGGAGGAAGTGGGGTAGTGAAAACTTGAGTTTGGAGTTCTGTGTGCAAAAGGTCAATTTGGAGAGTCTTGGTAAGTCATTTAGGACTTGTTAAAGTCCCTAAGTTGATTGGAATTGTGTCACAATTGGTCAAATTCAATTTGAGTCTCTAAGTTGAATTTTTGTAAGTTTTTGGGGAAGATCTTGAGGTTACTTGTTTAGATTGATGTTAGAAGAGTTTAGACACCCTTGGTTGAGTATATTTGAGTGTATAAAACAATTTGGGAGTGTTAGAAGTTGGGAAAAATAGTTATAATTGGTAACTTGGGTTGAGTTGCATAATTATGCAGACTCGCTAAGCGAATGGATTCGCACAGCGAGTGGTCACGGCGAGTTGCTCTCTGTTTGAGCGATTCGCAGTGAAATTGTGCGTTGTGCGAATGCTTGTGAGGTTTGCTCTTTGTTTGAGCAATTCGTACAATGAGTAGGTGCATTATGCGAATGGTTGTGGGGGTTTGCTCTCTGTCTGATGATTCACATAACGATTTGGTGCGCTCTGCGGGGTTGAGGTCCGGTACCACTATAAGTTTATTCGCACAACGAGCTGGATCGTAGTGCGAGAAACCTCTATGGTCGCATAGCGAGTATGTGCGCTGAGCGACTGGTTCATATGCTTGTTTCCTCTTTATTTTTTTGTTCTAGTTTGAGTTAAATATGATTGTTGAATTATGTTGAAGCATGTATGAATGTGTATTAGGGTGTATGATTTATTATGTTATGATTTATGTTCCAAAGTGAAAGTATGTGATTTCAAAGTATGATAGATGAACGTAATTCCATGATCCTCAAGGAGAGGTTACATGGTGGTGCCATATGTTGTGATCCAAAGTGAAGTCTCTTGTTGAGTTTAAGTATGTTTAGAATGAATGCAGGAGCTCAGTCTTGGGGATTATCCTGAAACTCCAATGGTTTTTCATTTTCAAGTAGAGAGGGTTGATTCGTGTCGTGAGGAGTAGCAGGAGGTCTTAGTCTTGGGAGCTTCCAGTATGCTCCAAGGCGTGGTACAGACTAACTTCATGAGTGTGGTCGGGTGAAACCCATTGGCAATGGCTTTGTAAAGCAGTAGAAGCCATCACGAGTGCACAACCCGTCACAGCTCGACAATCATTCTATGTCCGGACGATCATTTCATTGTGGTATCATGCATAAAGTGTGTTGGGTTGGAGAATGATTGGGTGATTGTATGTATGTAGACGATAAATATAATGTCTTAAACTTTTATTTAAATTAGTTTACCCTTATTTCTGTGTTGTTTGTTGTTTCTCTATTACGATGATCACCTTAATGGTGTGAGCTTAAGAATAAATTCTTTCAGTGGACTCATTGGGAGGTTGAAAATAAAGCTTGTAGTATAGGTTGTACTTTTATTCTTTAGGTAGAGTTTTATTCTTTGCAAAAATCTCTAGTTATGTTCTATCATTATTAATGTAAGGTTCATTTTAGTAGTTTTATATTATTAAATTGAAATGTTACATTAATCTATTTATTTATTTATTTTTTCATAACACCATTTAAAGCTAACAATATAATAAAATTAATCCTTGTGAGAATGAAGAGATCCATTTCCCATGTTAGGTGGTCTGAACAATTTCTTCACCATTGCTCAACGCAACTTTGTAAACCTTATCTAAGTAGTTTAACCTTACATAGGTTAAATTTAAATAGTGTAGAGGTGCTTGCGAAGAAATGTAGGTAAGCTCTTCCTCATAAGTTGTCATCTATATAGCAAACTGGGTTGTTGAACTATTATTTTTAGTTAGAAAACGAAAAAGGATAATAAGATATTAGATTTAAGATTAGTCCTTTAATCAACAGTTATCAATAAGACAAACAATGGTTTTTTATTTTGGTCAATGTGATTTAACAAAGTTTGTTTCTATCTTTTGATTGGGCTAAATGACGTTTGTCGGCCCATTCAATTTATATAAATATAATAATTTAAAGAACTATCCTTTTAATGAGATTGTTTAAATTAGAAAAAAAAAGAGAATGAAAAGTGAAAGAATATGAGTGTAAAGTCTATGAATAATTTAATTGATGCAGTAAAATAAGAATATGTGTTAATTATAGATTAAGTGACTAAATTACTTTTGTATTAACAATTATATTTGATTAAAAATTAAAAAATGTTTAAATACTCACTACTTATCCGAGTTTAAGAGTGTCTCGATTACAACTTGATATTATTTTACAAAACAATAATGGCTTACTTCACACCAATCAATGTCCATAACTTTTGTAATAACATTTATATGAAAAATTATTGAAATTAATTTGAAATTAAATTTCGAAAGTTCATAAAATGGTTTCAGCATGGTGGCTCTTAGAAATTAATATAAAAAAAAAAGAAAAAAAAGAGAATCTTCAAATGTGATGTGCGTGACCAACTAATTGAGCACAATCTGGATTCACGTGCTCTTGATAGGATGACAAATCTAAAATGTGTAATGAACGGATGAGACACATTTACTTTGACACACATTAGATTCTATAAAAAAATGAATTTAATATTTTTTAAAATTAAATAATAAATAAAAGAAAATTAATATTAAATAAATGTAAAACTTTTATACGTGTCTAAAGTATTATTTTTAATATAAAAAAGTTAAAGTATTTTTCAATCCTAAATTTTATCACTTGATGCAATCCTCCAATGTTCTTCACATCTCTTTGCAAACTATATCACGTTAAGAGACATCCATGCTTTATTTCGTTAGTCACATTAAATACTAAAGGTTTAAACCCTTTAATTGGCCCTATTTAGTGTGATTTTCCTATTTTAATCCCCTTCTTATTAGAATCCCCAATTGAGTCCTTAAAAGTGCTAATTTGAATCAATTGAGCCTCTGCCGTTAAATTTAGTTAACAGGGTTAAGTTTTGTACAGGTAGGAGGTTGATGTGTCAATTTTTTAAAATGTGGCATGCTGATGTTGCTTATGAACCTCTCTGATTTTCTTTTTTCTAATTTTTCATATAGTCACTAGAGTTCATTGTCCCCTCTACCACCAACGCAAACCCTTACGCCACCGCAAGAAGAAGCCATCGCGAGACGAAGCTCCTCGCTTCATCTCTTTTATCGCGAAACACTTCCTCACAACCTGCAAAACCTGAAACACATAAAGCCCCAAATCTCTTCGTACCAGAAATCCTAAATTGCGACTTCGCTCATCTTCCAACCACCCTGACGGAGCAACTCCTCCTTTATCGCGAGCCATCATCTTTGCTGACCTACAAATCACGAGCAGCCACCTCGAGCTTCTCACACTACCAGAGCAACACATAGCCACCAAGGTTTTTTCATTTTCGCAATCACATGTGATGCAAATCACGAAACTTTTCCCTTCACCCAAATTGTGAAATCACGAAACAACTCTTCTCTGTAAAACCTAGAGTCGTGCCTCTTTTGCTTTCTACCTTGACCACTATCGGACCTGAAATCTGAAATAGCATCTCCACGATTCATAAAGCTATTTTCCTTTATAAGCATCCCAGAAAAGCTGAAACTCTTCCCTCCAAGTTAAACTTCTCTCCACCATGCCAGCCGAACAAACCGCTCTCATTATTGCTGTCCTCGACAATGACCAAGAAAAAAATGAAACAGGACAGAGGAAATGAAAACCTAACGCTTGCGCGAAAAATAAAGAGCGTAACTGAAGTTAAAGAAAAGAGTATTATTGGATTGATAGCTTTAGAAGGGGAGCGTACCTATTTACAGAGAGTGCTAAGAATGGAGAAGAAGATTGGGATTGGGAATGACGAGAAGATGTAAAAAGGAGAAGAAGATGGCCAAATGCCACATTTCAACTCTAAACATACCACATTTAAAGAAATTAGCACGTCATCCTCCCACCCGTGTAAAAACTTAACTCTGTTAACTAAATTTAACGGTAGGAGCTTAATTGATTCAAATTAGCATTTATAATGACTCAATTAGGAATTCTCATAAGAAGGGGATCAAAATGGGAAAATCCTACATAAATAAGGACAACTAAAGAGTTTAAACCAATACTAAAAGAGGTTTAGATATTTATACTTCCCATCTATATCACTATCATCTTTTTCATTATTATAATACTTTCTTTATTAAATAGAACATTTTTTAAGTTAGTGTTATTAAAAAATATAAACATAAATTGTTAGTTTGTTTTATAAAATCAATTATTTCAATGTTGATAGAAAATTTATATCCAAATTAAATGTTGGGCGAGTTTGTAGCTCCTTTAACTTAATATGTTCATTTAGATTAATTTTATAATATATGAAATTGATATATATATAAATTTTGACAACAAGTAGAATAAGATAAGTTAGTTTTTTTTTAAGTTATCATTAGTAGGTAGACTTGTTATTGTGACGTTCTCCTTTTATTTAGACTTGTTGTTATTGATTTGATAAGGCATTTTTTACGTTACCGTTTAAACGTCCAACCCTCAAATATCAAATGTAAAAATTGACCGGTGACATTTTTGTAATTGAAAAGAGTAAATAGACGTCTGAGGGATCTCATGTCTATAGTCTATTTAGACGTCAGACAGCTCCATTAAGATACATAAAAGTAAAAAGAAATGAAGTTTTTATTAATATTTCTGTTATAGGGGAACAACCTTCTAAATACTCAGCTCAAAAATTTAAAAAGTCACTTTTTAACTCCATTTATACGTTTGATCCTGCCACTCCAACTTCTAAAGTCATTTAGACCTCTGTTATGGGGGGAACAAACTTCTAAATATTTAGCCCAACAATTTTAAAAGTCACTTTTTGACTCCATTTTTAGATGCTTGATCTTGCCACTCCTACTTCTAAAGCCATTTAGATGTCTGTTATGGGAGAAACCGACTTCTAAATGTCTGCATTAAAACACCGCGAATGCGAGACAACCATTACGCGCACTCACGGTTCATTATCTTTCTCGCGTTTTCTCTCCACGGGCTACGTTTTTCAGGTTCGTTTTCTCACTTTTGCACAGTTTTAAATTAATTTTACTTTGATTACATTACTCTTTGATGAATTATCTTTCATTTGAACCAATTAAAATGCGTTTTCATTGGATTTTGGTGCAGTTTTGCTCGTGTCCTTTGTGGCGTTCTTGGGCGGTGATTTCTTGTGTTTTTCAGTCCTCCAATTCCCTCCACTATGTTTTTAAAACCATCCAATACAAAAAAAAATGTACAATCCATTCTCTTCAACTAAAATATAAAGTTGTAAACTCGAATCACCATGAGCCAAGAGCAACCTGAGAGGTCTCAAGTGGAGAAAGATCCAATCAAATACAACATTTTATATGTCTGATCTGTTCAGGTCAGACGTTTATATAGACCTCCGATCTATACAGGTCATACGTCTATATAGACGTCTGACTAGGGTCCGACGTTCCATCAACGTCATCCAAATAGGGTCAGATGTTTCTTTTTCTTTTTCGTTTAAGTGTAAAATAAATATTCAAACCTTACACTCATTACTATTTTTTTTCTCAAGCAAAAATAAAGTTGAATATCAATCTTGTTTTTATCGTCGATCAAATAAAGAATTTTTTCCTCAAACAAAATCAATACTTTTGATTTGGACAAATTTTTACTTTAACGAGAAAAATTTTGCTTAACGAACCAATTTTAGTTAATAGTGAATGTTTACAATAAATATAAAGTTGACATTAAGTTGTACATATAATTGATTTATGTTTATACTTGAATGATAAATGTTATAAACATTATTTGATTTGTATATTAATTATTAACATTTATATTATAATAAAGATTTTCTTGCTTTATTATTAGTCTAAGTCATATACTAATATATTAAAGGAAGAGAAATTGAATAAAGAATTTTTACACATAAAAACATATATAAATATAAATTATGCAATTTAATTTGTAATGATCTTATCCTAATCTTTTTAAATTAATATCTTTTATCTTTGTAATCATAATTAGATTACAAATTTATGAGTTTTTAACCATAGTATTACATATCTTTTTACAAAATTATAAAGTTATTTATTCTTTGTAAATATAAATATACATTGCATACTGTTCTGTAAAAGAAAATTTGAAAAATGATTAAATTTTTAATTCGGTTTATAAGTTTTATTTTTTGTTTATCGTCATATAGTTTGGTAAAAAAATTGTCAAAAAAATCTAATTTTTCAAGGACTCGCTTTCAAATATTCAACTTGTTTTTTCTTGAATCATGGATTCATGGCGACTCAAATTCGAATTTAATAGTTTGATGAGCATCGTGCGTATAAGTGGTTAGAAAAGATGGGAAGATATTTTTGGAGGAGATAAGGATATATATAATAGATGAAATTATTGGTTGAGTTAGTGTGTGCAAAAATAATTGGTAAAAAGATGGATAAACATGAACTAAAAAAGATGGTACAATTGGAATCTTGGAAAAGTGACATGAATAGTAACCCAGCTTGCAAAAACCAAACCATCTTCAATTCTAATAATACAGCTGATAGCACTTGCCAATACCATTGGCCATTTTGTAAGTTGCAAATTGTAACCAAGTGGCAAAGCAGCTGATAGCACTTGCCAATACCATTGGCCCTTTTGTAAGTTGCAAATTGTAACCAAGTGGCAAAGCAGTGTTGTGTTGTTTTGTGAACTGTGACCTTAAACATATAAAAAACAATTACTGCTAGTTCCAAATGATATCATCCAATTTATATCTTTTTAATGTGATATGCCTCACTGGTCAGTACACAAACAATTCATGATGTTTGTAAGGGTAGGTATCTTGTATAGTTATTTTTCCACAGTTGCTTTCATGATATTAACTTAAACAGTTACGTCAAGTTTTTCATTAAATGGTTACTGGATGATGAAATTTAGGTTTAATTAGTAAGAATACTAATTTGGAGTTCTTTTTATATCTTTGTCTACCAATCTCAATCATAGTTAGTTAAATTTAAGTATTATATATTATTCAAGAAAAAATAAAGAAATAATGAGAATCGAGAAAAACAAGTACAAAAAATTTACAAGATAAATATGCAAAATATTTGTTATCTATAATTATAACTTCTTAATAAAATATGAATAAAATTAATAACATTTTTTTTCTCACAGTGACATTACGTAGAATGCTTTTATTATAATCCAAATAAATTGCTCCACTAGTAAAAAATTAGGTTTTTACAGCGCACATTATGCCACGGTTCACAGGAAACCGTAGCATAATGGTACGCGGTGGCAGTTTTATAAATAAATCGAACACATATGCTGCGGTTCAGCGGGGAACCGCGGCATATACACCGGTCAACCATCCCCTTTGACACCACGTGTGAATAAAAAATTAAATAACATGGGTATATGCCGCGGTTGTCCAGAGAACCGAGGCATATACCCATGCCAATTTATCCAAAGGCTGACTCAGTCAGACAATTAAAAAAGTTACACGGGTATATGCCGCGGTTGTCCAGAAAATCGCGGCATATACCCCTGCCAATTTATTCCAGGGGCTGACTGAGTCAGAGAATTTAAAACGTTACAGGGGTATATGCCGCGGTTCTCTGAACAACCGCGGCATATACCGCAGTAAATTCTCAACTTCTCTGCCAGTCAGAGAATTTCAGAAGTTACAGGGGTATATGCCGCGGTTGCGCTGCGCAACCGCGGCATATACCCCTGTAACTTCTGAAATTCTCCAAAACGGCAGTTGGGGAGACAGTTGTGTTCAGCACGTAAAATGGGTATATGCCGCGGTTCTACGAGCAACCGCGACATATTAATCTACTTGATATTAATTTAACATTTATTTGAAATATTTCGAGGTATATGCCGCGGTTCAGCGGGCAACCGCGGCATATAGTTTGAAAATAATTTCAAAAATGCCATTTAGGATAATTTTTTAAATCAGTATATGCCGCGGTTGGGAGTGAAACCGCGACATATACCTATATTATACCGCGGTTAAGTAGTGAACCGCGGTAGATTCCCCCGTTCAGAGTTAAAAATTAAAACTTTGAACAGTGATCGTCTTCTTCCCGCAACGCAAGCTCTGTTCGCGTTTTCTTCTCCTTCGACAGCCATCATCTCAGGTACGCGTTTCTGTACCGTTTAAACTTGAAATTATTCGGTCTTTTCTCATTTGTGACGCGTTTGAAACAGTTTTAGCCGATCAAAATCGTTTGAAACTCGTCATTCCCTCTCCGCTGCGATTTCGTTTTCTTTGCACCAAGCGTTTTCGCCGTTCCTCTTCCAGGTATTTATGCCCTTTTGCATTTTTAACGTGATTTCTTCATTAGTTTTTGCATAATGCTATAGTTTTGGTAATGTATGAAGTTTCTATAGTTTTGGTAATGTATGGTATAATTTTTGCTTTAATTTTGATAATGCATGAA
Organism: Vigna nakashimae; assembly: GCA_034642375.1. Classification (NCBI taxonomy): domain Eukaryota; kingdom Viridiplantae; phylum Streptophyta; class Magnoliopsida; order Fabales; family Fabaceae; genus Vigna; species Vigna nakashimae. The sequence goes on from CM067759.1 coordinate 20,367,117, forward strand.
ATTGTTATAGTTTTGGTAATGTATGGTATGGTTTTTGCTATAGTTTTGGTAATGTGTGTTGTAGTTCTTGTATTATTTATAAACCTTAAAATATTATTCACTAAGTTTCAATGATATGTATGAAATTGCAAGTTTGATTTTTAGTAGCTTATCTTTTTATGTAATATTTAGGAATATGGATCGAAATTGGATTAATTTACCACGTATTAGTGCTGAGTACGAGAGAGGTGTAGAGGAATTTATACAATTTGCGCAACGTAATGAGGGGAGAACTGATGATGAAGTGAAGTTTAGATGTCCTTGTGTGAACTGTTTGAATGGGAGAAAGTTGAACGCAACTCAAATTAGAGAACATCTTATATGTGATGGTTTTCTAAGATGCTATACAACATGGATCTGGCACGGCGAAGAAATGGATTTTCCCACTGACTCTCAAAGTGTAAATGTTACTGATTCCATCATGGAAGAAGATCGACCGGATGAAGACAAATTGGAGGACATGATCCGCGATGTTGGAGCAGAAAATTTTGCCAAAGCTCATGTGTATGAGACGATGTCGACTGATGCAGAAACACCTTTGTATGTCGGTTCAACTAAGTTCACACGTTTATCAGCGGTGTTAAGGCTCATGAATTTGAAGGCGAGCAATGGATGGACTGATAAGAGTTTTACAGAACTGTTGACGTTGTTGAATGAAATGTTGCCAGATGGAAATACACTGCCCACTCGTAATTATGATGCGAAGAAAATTCTTTGTCCAATGGGTATGGAGTATAAAAGGATACATGCTTGTCCCAATGACTGCATTTTGTATAGGAAAGAGTTTGAATTTTTGACAAAGTGTCCAAAATGTGGCTTATCACGATACAAGTCAAAAAAAATAGTGAAGATAATGGTTAGATAGAAAAAAATGGATCTGCTTTGAAAGTAGTTTGGTACCTTCCAATAGTGCCCAGACTTAAGCGTTTGTTTGCGAATCCCAAAGATGCTAAAAATCTTAGATGGCATGCAGATGAGAGAAAAATTGACGGGCTACTTCGTCATCCAGCTGATTCAAAGCAATGGAAAAATATTGATCGACAATTCCCCGAATTTGGTAAAGAGTGTAGAAATTCTGACCCCTCGGTATGAAATTCTTCTTTACACTTCTCAATTTTAAAGGTTTTTGATGTCAAAACTTATCTTATCTTTTCATGTAACAACAGACGCAGGCACAAGAGAAGATTCCTCTATCTGAGGATGACCCTCTTTCTTCATTGCATCTACTTGCTGACATCCTTGATGATAATCCTTTGGAGGTTGAGTATGATGCTAATGTATTTGGGCATGGCTCTGAGGTCCCAATATACCTTAATAGCCAAGATGTCCGTGAGCTTGCGTCGGGAACACAAGAGTTGAATATTTCAATTATTCAACTATGGACGATGTAAGTTTATGACCAATTATTTATATATAAAAATGATTTATATATCAAGTATCCTTATATCAAAGTTAATTTTTGATTTCAGGTATATGTCTGGGGTCAGTAATAAGTTGGGGCGTTCTGATGATTATGGATTCATTGATCCCCAATCAATTCATGAATCAAATGATTTTGAGCATATCAACATGAGTCTGATAAGGAGTTTTGGAAGGGGCAAGAAAATATACTTTTTGCCTTATATATCCAGGTAAGTGAACTTTGTTAACATAATAATGTTCCATATGTGATTTTAATATTTAATAGTTACGTTATTATGAATTTCAGGTGCCATTGGCAACTTCTTGTTATGTCTATGCAAGACAACTATGCTTTGTGGTTCTGCTCATTGCACAGGCCTCCTCCCACACAACTCAAACAAGCAATTGATTGGTAAGAACCTCAATGTTTGGACTTTCTTTGTTATATAAATGAATGCTAAAACCTTTTTTTATATACAGTTCTATTCCAGCAAGTATGATGATGGGTGGGAGATCAATTGTTAATAGTAGAAAGATTGCTTGAATTTCTCTCAAGGTTTGACATATGCTAAAGTCATACTTTGTTATAATTGTTTTATTTTAATGTTATTCACTAACTATTATCAACTGTGATGATATATTGTAGCGTAACAGACAAAATGGGTCATATGAGTGCGGATACTATGTAATGTATTGGATGGCCCATATTGTTCGTTCTCACATCACAAGTCGCTGGGAAACGGTAATATTTAGCTTTAACAAATTATATGATATTTCCCAAATGTTGAATTCATATACACTAATTAATATGAATTGTCTTTTGCAGAGATTCAAGACTACTACACCAGTTCCTGAGAAGTCACTATTATTCATTAGGAACGCTGCTGCGAAGTATATCATTAGATTATACAATAGCTCTTAGATTTAAACATTGCATTTGATTAGATTGAATTTTCTTAGACTTTGTACTTTATTTGATGTTGAAATACATTTGAAAATGTGTTTATTATGTTCAAATTGAATCTGTGTACATGTTTTTATATGCAGGTCTGTTTTTGTGGTAGTGGATATCACAAAAACAGACCTGCAATTTTAAAAAACTGCAGGGGAATATGCCGCGGTTCTAACCACAACCGCGACATATAGTGATTCGTTTTTTTTTAAACGAGACATATGGCCGCGGTTTTAACACTAACCGCGGCATATTCTTCCATCTTTTGCCGCGGTTCAACCGCGGCATATAGTGGATTTTTTATTTTTTTTTAAAAAAAAATGGCTTTAGGCAGCGGTTCCCTCGACAACCGCGGCATATTCCTCAACCTATATACCGCGGTTATAACCGCGGCCTAAAGTGTCTGACTTACTACCGCGGCTGAATATGCCGCGGTTCTTAAACCGCGACGTATAGTGAAAATGAACCGCGGTAAAAGCCCCTCGCTGCACTAGTGCTCGTAGGCATTGCTACTATTACAAAAAGTTTTATTAAAATATAAAAATAAAAATAAGAGAAAAGAAAAATGTGGAAATCACACCAAACTTATGATAAAATTATGGTTTAATACGTATTTTGGTCCCTCTTTTCGTAGGGTCTGTTCAAATTGGTCCTACGTTTTTTCAAAAGTTCACTAAGATCCCACTTTTCGCAAAAACGATGCACGTTAGTCCTTTTTTAGGTTTAATACGTATTTTGGTCCCTCTTTTCGTAGGGTCTGTTCAAATTAGTCCTACTTTTTTTCAAAAGTTCCCTATTTTGATCCCTCTTAGTGAACTTTTCGTATTTTGGTGAGCTGTACATTTTGATCCCTCAAAAGTTCACCTCAACGAAAAATGTACAGCTCACCAAAATACAAAAAGTTCACTAAGAGGGATCAAAATAGGGATCAAAATAGGGAACTTTTGAAAAAAAGTAGGACCAATTTGAACAGACCCTACGAAAAGAGGGACCAAAATACGTATTAAACCTAAAAAAGGACTAACGTGCATCGTTTTTGCGAAAAGTGGGATCTTAGTGAACTTTTGAAAAAAAGTAGGACCAATTTGAACAGACCCTACGAAAAGAGGGACCAAAATACGTATTAAACCTAAAATTATATCACAATTATAGAAAAAATATATAATATAAAAAAATTCATGACTCACAAAAATCATTTCATACTTTAAACTTTATATACAAAAAAAAGTAAATTCTTCAACACATCACATAATTTGTCATTCCTTTAAGATTTAAGAAAAGTCCTTTAATTTTAGAAGTGTTGGAGGATTTAATATTAAATTTTGGCTTAATCATACTATGTTTAGGTATACTTTGAACTTATTTATCATTATATGTAGTATTAGAATATTCTCTTTCATCAAGCGTATTAGTCCATTAAAAAATTACTTTTAATTCCTTTAAAAAACAAGCCTTCTTATATGTCAAGGATTAAAAATTATTGTTGAACTACTATGAGTTGAATCTAATTGTTGTAAACTTTGAAAACTATTGACAATAAGAGTGACATTTTCCGAAAGAGGTATACTGACCAAAGAATCATATTTCACTAGTACACCATCAAGATTCTTAACCAAGAGAAATTCACAATGCAAATATTATCATGATTATCCACCACTAGCTTAGGTTGTAATTGAGCAACAGGTTGTACCATAACAGGTTGCACCATAAAAGAAAACTCTACCATAGGCTCCACCCCAAGCACCACCACAGGCTCTACCATAGGTTACACTACTTGAGCTAAAGATTCCTTAACCGCATCCTATGAATTAACCACATTAGGACCATAATGTTGTTATATTTTTGCCTCAATTATTTTTTCTCCACCAAAAATAACTTTGGTATCTTGTTGTAATTGTCTATAATTAGATAAATTATGACTAATCATTTTTCAATTTGAACAAAAATGGAGATAATTTCTCATATTCCACATCAACAATAAACACAAATCCTAGTCTTTTCACTAAAATTTGATTAGACAAATCTAATAACAAGTCAAAATCAACTAGGACACGTGTAAAGAAGTCTCAAGAGTTCTTTTGGCTATAATCATCTAAAGATAAATGTGTACCAATTCCATGTGCTATTGAGAAAATTGTTTGTTGTAACACCCTATTGGAATGTCACATGTAAAAAGATTATCGTAGAGGACAGATTGTATAAAACGTTCTTGTCCAATTTTTTTTTTATTAAAATAGTGGAAGCAAAAAACATAAACATTTCATATGTTCGTACACCACAACATAATGTTGTGAGTTTAGGTGGTTTCACCGGAGAGCAAGTGCTAGTTGTAGCAGAGCCGAAGCCTAGAGTAAGACGTTCCAACCTTTCCTTCTGTTCTAAAAGTTTTCTTTTGTTTCAGTATAATATTTATTCTTATAGTATGTATGGGTCTACATATGAATTTTTCTATTATAAATTATTTATAGATAATTGTAATGAAAATTTATATGTTTTTCTCGAACTAACTACTGTGTGTAATATCAAGAATGTGAGATATATCTTATAGTAGTTAAACACTATATAAAAAAAAAGGATGTTACACTAAAAGACAACATAGATGTCCTATACCTCAAATTCAATCAATCTCAGATATACTAAACATATAATTCCAACAAATGTAAACAAAATCATCACACAATCAAATCAATCATAATTTGTAATTCAAACAGTTATATCATGCATAAATCAATACTAATTTATCGTACCTTTATTAAAACTTTCAACAAAATTTTGTCCTTAAGATCTACGCTCACAAAATGCTCTAAAAACACAAAAACATTTTAGATTAATGATCCAAACATACCTTTAGGATCACATAGAACCATGGTTCCTAAAGAACTCTCTACATGCAAAACCACAATGTTCACATGCATCCCAAGCACAAAATAATTCTAAAATAGGATTGAAATTAAACTTATTCTACCAAAGTAACTAATCAATTAAAAATGTTGTCCTTGCCATCATGAACATCAAGACGGGTTGAATCTTCAAAGAAATAAAAAATAACGTCATAATCTTAGAAAAAGAATAAAGTAGTTATAAAAAGATAAACATTTTATAAAAGTAAATTTAATTCTTACAAAGTTATATTCATACTTTCCTTCTTTAATAATAAAATATTAAAGTATTCATCATATGAAACATCTTCATTCTGTTAATCAATTTATCGGGTCTCATAATTTTAATTCATACTTTTTCTTTTAACTTATTTGAAGATGGTATTTTTTGGATTTTAGATTGAAAAAATAAAATAAAATAAAATAAAGAATAAAAATCATCAAAAGTTGCAGTATGGGATAGATATTAATAAAATACACTTTTATATAATATTTCACAGATAAACCCTTGTTCCGGTTATTGTGCACTATATATTTTCAAATTTCGTTAGCCATAAATCATGGTAATAAGACAAACATAACATTTAAGACCTTTTTTATCCGTTAATATATCTATACGTCGAATAAATTAGTTCATAAATTTGTGAGATACTATCAATAGTTTCTGAGGCAAGAAAATTATCTAAAGATTTAATGAAATTATTATTATTTTTTAATAAATTAAAATCCACTTAATCACCTGAACTCCAAGAGTTGATTTATTTTCAAAGTATAATGGTAGCATGTTAAAAAAATATACCTTATCTAAAAGAAAAAGATTTTTATTCCTAAACTTTTATGCAAATTAAAATTGGTATGTATGTAAAAATTTTGATATATTCAATTTTCAAACTTTAAAAATAAATAAATAAAATTATTTTAATTCAATTACATTATATTTTTAATACGTGTTAAATGTATTTTATGACAGTATTTAAATCATTTACATATTTAATATGTTTATGTTTTAATATAAGTTAAAAAAATGTTATTGATATATAAAAAAATTTAAAATCATTACATTAAAAATACAATACCAATTTATTTTTTAAATTAGAAAATCAAAATATATCAAACTTTTTGATGAAAACTAATTTTAATTTTAAACTAAAAATATATTTAATTCTCTAAAAAAATAATAATAATCAGTAAAAAAAGTTTATAAAATTTAAAACTATAGTTGTGTATTTGCTTCCCAAAAAGCTTATATTTTTATCTATATAATAATATTATTGAGGTTGTTATTATTTCTTGATCTGATAATATATGTAGTTACTTTTTACAAAGGAGAACCCAGAAAACAACACATAGTGAAAATTTAATAAGCATTAAAAGTAGCAGCGTGGTTGTGTAGTACAAACAGTGACCTTTTTCTTTTTAAATTAAGAAAAATAAAGAGTTGTGAGGTGCAAGTGGGGGAAGTTGTAATTTTGAAGGAAAAGGAAAAAGAAAGAAAATTATGCAGCGTCAGGCTTGCATCAGAAGACCAACGTCATTTTTAGGTTTGTAAGCAAAGTTATTATCTGTGGACAAATTTTCTCTTCCATGATGGTTCAATATCATCCCTCCCTTCTCAACGTTTTCCATTCACTGCTATCTCTCTTTCCTCGCAAAAACCCACCTCTTTCTTCCTTCTCTCCATACCCACTATTCCCCTAATCTTCATTTTCTTCTAAACTATATATCAATACATCCTTAGCCACCAACTACACACCCAGTACCATGAACAACACCCTCATCACAGAGCTTCTTCTCGGTCTCGACTGTGCCACTCAGCTCAAGTTTCTGCTTCAGACACCTGTTGACCCAGATGCCTCTGCTGCAGCTAAGGAACTGCTCACCAATGTGCACAGATCTTTCGCTCAAACTCTCTCTATCTTGACTTCTTCCCACCCTGCAATGCCTCAAGACCAGGTTGCTCAGAATCTCCTCATTTCTGGGGAAGATGCCTCGCAGGCTGCAAGCATTGATCCCAGGTCTGACGATTCAACCGAGAGTAGAAAGAGATCGTTTCCCCTCTCAAAGGATCGCAGAGGTTCCTACAAAAGAAGGTCTTACTTCACTCTTTCTCATTTCCCTTCTGTGATCTATTTTACCTCTTTCTACAGATTTTTAATTCTTTATAACAGACTGATTTTAATTTGTTCACCAACTAATTTTAGTTTACTAAAAAGTTCTTCTTTTTTTTAGATCTTTTATATACTAAACCTTACAGAAAGCTTATCCATGATGAATTATACTTTGGATGTTGCTGTATTACTTTCTCAGTCAAGAAAGCCTGTTTTGTCAGTGATTGGGGTTGGGGAGGGGGTGCTGAGAGGATTTGGTGAATTGGGATGTGTACGGACGGACTCCTTCTTATAGTCCTATTGTCCATATGAGTAAAGCTACTCTTTCTTGATGAAAAAAAATAAAAATAGAAAACTAAAGCTTTGAGGTTAAGTTAACTATTGGAGTTTTGGAATATTTTAGTTCTCATTCTTTGATTTGATTACTGTGTGCTTCAAGTGGGTTCCTTTAGTTTTTTAGCTTAGTGGAGTGGCCTGCCTTGATATGATCACATGGAACAGTACAATTATTTCACATCAATTTTTTTTTCTTATATACTTACCTGCATATTTACAGAAAAAAAGGCTTTTATATATATATATATATATATATATATATATATATATATATATATATATATGGAATGGCTATTTTTCTTCAGATATTTTTATTCACAATAATGTTGTATTATTACACGAAATAACATGCATGGCATTTCTTAAATTGGTGCGCAGGAAGACTGAACAGACATGGGCTATAGTTTCCCAAACTACTGAAGATAATCATGCGTGGAGAAAGTACGGACAAAAGGATATTCTAAATTCTCAGTTTCCTAGGTAATCATTGTTTTGCGCAGTAATTTTTCCTCCTTTCGTGTGAACCAGGCAAAGATATTCACTTGTTCAATTCGAGCAAAGATTGCATCACTATTCATTTTCTTTTTCTATTTTTGATTCCTTTCATCTTTTAGTTAAGCATGACAGTGGTCAGTGTAGAAATATCATATCATCTTGAAAAAACACCTTAATTGGGAAAGCTAGAAGTACATTCTTTTCTGTGTTTGTAGAAACTGAACTCAATGACGCAACTATAGGATATTAATGCAGAAACCCGAATGAGGAAACTTTGCTATACACTCAGACTACTACTTAGGACACTCAAACTTACTAGTGTTTAAATTTTCATGTGAAAAGTTGAAGTGTATTTTTGCTACACAAACTTATTGTCTTCTAATTATAACACATTTATTGATAAATAATTCTCAGGAGTTACTTCAGATGCACTAGGAAGTTTGAACAAGGTTGCAAGGCCACCAAACAAGTGCAACGGTTAGAAGAGAATCCTGATATGTACAATATTACGTACATTGGGTTTCACACATGCAAAGACACCCTCAAGGCTCCACAAATGGTCACATGTTCTGAAACTTGGGACTCATTTCTTGAGAATTCCCACGAAGATTTAAATGTTCCAAATGAACAAAAGCAACTCGATCCTCCTGTGAGATCACAAAGCCCAGTTGTTAAACAAGAATGTCTCAATGATGAGACTGATCCCAGTGATCTTACAGATGCCAACCTGTGGTCTGATTTGAAGGATTTTGAACTGTCCAGTGACAAGCCTGACTTGAAAATATCATCTGAAAATGCAGATGCATTCATGTACTTGCTCTCGGAGTTTGGACATGAATTTTGATGCGTTTTCTCATCATTAGCTTCCCCTTTGGTGAAAGCCAATTGCTTTAGTTACCTTGTGGAATCTTAACCATGCATTGATCAGATTGAATATTTTAGATTTTGCATTTTCCTAGTTTATGTACCATGGAGAGAATAACTTTAGATCATTCTCACATGTCATCAAATGTAATGTATGTCTTTCTCACAGGACATATAGGGGAGCATGTTTTTTTTTTTGATGAACTTTTTTGCTACAGGGTATTTTTATTATTGCATTAACTTGTCTAAAAGATGTTTTTTTAGTTTGAACATAAATTAGTTTATCTCAAGAGAAAAAACTTACGCATTTTCTTCATTTTTTTGTTTCAAGTGCCTTTAATAGAGATTTTTCCAAACAAACCTTTAAACACAAATAATTTAACACAACTTAAAATCAACTAAACGAATAACGTGACGTTGTTGAACACACTTATAAAATCATAACTTTGAAAATATTATTTGCTAACTATTGATTTTGATCTCTCTTCTTCGTTTTACACATCACCCCATTACTCTAAAATATATATATATATATATATATATATATATATATATATATATATATATATATATATTATTCATCTAAAAGTAAGCCAACTAGTCATATGGGTAGAAAATGGTTGTGAATGCAAAACATGAGAATGTAGTAACTTAGTTTAGTGACTGTGATGTGAACACAATAGGAAGATTTAGCAAGTGGGAACAAAAAGTGTCGCCAATAATTGGAGTGGAAGAACATTGCCGTATGGAGAAGGTAATTATGGGTGGAATATACAGAATCAAACAAACAAGAGAAGATGTAGCTAATTAGCTAGCAAAAACAAATATGGGTATTTTATAGTATTCAACATTTTGTTTTTCATTCTACATTCGCATCTCTCTCAAAAATCTCCTTCCCTAACACCAAAACAAGGACCACCCCAAAATTGGTGGTTCTAGAAAATAAATAAATATATATCCTTTAAATATTGAAAACTATATATTATCACTAGTAAAAAATGTAGTTTTTAATTCGCTACATAGGCTTCGGTTATGTGAAAACCGAAGAGTATAAAATTATATACATCGGTTAATCTAAGACTTGAGGTAGAATAATGATATGACACCGGTTAATTCAAGACACGAGACATATACCACTACCCACTTCAGAAAAAAGGCCCTATTGCCTCGGGTGACTAGGCAACCGATGCCTATACCTCTCCACTTTAATCAGACTTAACCTAATCCGCGCTTCTCCTTCCTTTGCTCTCCTATTTTTCCTTTGCGCGTGCTTCTCCTTCCTCCTACTCTCCGCGTGCCAGTGCTCGGCCCATTGGTGCCCCGCCTCGCCGCTGCTGCTTGTGGTGCTTCCTCCAACGACTCCACTCTTTTGTCGTCGTTGTAGCCTCTACCCTTGCTGCCTCCGCCGGAAATAGAAAAGGGCCAAGCCGCTCCAGATCCACCGTTGCTGCTTCCGCACTGCTGCCTCCACTGGAAATAGAAAAGGGCCAAGCCACTCCAGATCCAGATCCCCCATTGCTGCTTCGGCACTGCTACCTCCGCCGGAAATAGAAAAGGGCTAAGCCGCTCCAAATCCAGATCCAGATCCGCCGCTCCAGATCCACCGCTCCAGATTGGCGAGCCCTCCGTCGTCTCTGCCGCAGCGCATATCATCAAACTCCTCACCGCGAGTCGCTGCTACCTTCTCACCCCTTCGAATGTCGCCTCTAGACAGTAGCGTTTGCAGCTGCTTTGACGGTTTTCTAGTTTGGATCGGTGTTCTATACTCCTTCTTGGTCATTGATGGGAGGTGTTGCTTCATTTCTGCTTCTAAGTTTCTTCTCATCAATTTTAGTTGTTTCTTGTCAAACTCTGCTCAATCAATGGTTTAACATTATTGTAATATTGTGTCTTGTTTCTTGTTTGATTCCTGTATGGTTTTCTTTTGATTGTTTTAGATTGTTCAATCAATGGTTTAACATTGTTGTAATATTGTGTGTTGTTTCTTGTTTGATTTTGGCATGATGAATTGAGTCCTAAATCTAAACAAATAAAAAAAAACACACTACTGCCTCGGTTGTCTAAGAACCGAGGCATATTTCTATCTCATTTTATTTCGGTCGTAACTGAGTCATAAAGTTTGACCTTTTTACCTCGCTCACATATGCCTCAGTTATAAAAACGATACCTATAACCAAATCTAACCGGTGCCTTTTCTCTTTATCCTACTAATGTATATTGAAAGACCAATAATTTCATCAAAAATTATATATTTTATTATATTAAATTTTTCATTTTTTTTGTTTTTTATTAATATTTTTAAATTCAGTTTTTTTTTTAACTTTTTAAAATTTTTTAGTCATTTCAATACTGTAATAAAAAAATATAGAAAAAAATATTTTCTTACATATATTTTAATTTATCTTTTGTATTTATTTGATGTGAGAGACAATTCTTCATTGTTTTTCAATATTAATAATTGCAAGTCAAGGAATTAATGCAATTTCATAAGCTAGAGGTCCAATTCTTCGTAAACTTTGATAATATTCAACAAATCTTAGTGAAAGTTTCTTAGACTTGATTGATCTTTCCTACACTGATAGTAGGAATCATTCTCAATAAGACATGATCTCTTATATCAAACTCTGATGAAATCTTCCTTCCATCTATAAATGAATTTTGTTTGCTAAGTGAAGTTTTCATTTTTTTTTCTTGCATCAATTTTATTTTCTCTATCATTTGTTGCAGTAATTTTGGACCCACCAAGAACGACTCCCCATCTTGATACCAAGAAAATGGAGTCCTACACCTCTTACCATACAAGGTCTCATATGACACCATGCTACACTGGCGTGATAACTTTTGTTATAAGTGAATTCTTTCAAAGGAAACATCTTATCCCAATTATGCAGATGGTTTAAAACACACATCCTCAACAAGTCTGCTAATGAATGAATAGTTCTTTATGATTGACCATCGATTTTAGGATGGTATGCTAAACTTATCTTCAAGCTGCTCCGCAAAGCTTCTTATAACATATGTCAAAACTTATATGTAAATATGAGGTCCCGATTCAACACTATACTATACGCACCTCATGCTGTCGTATTATTTCTCTGATCTATAATTGTGCTAACTTTGTCACTAACATCCTTAATTCATAGGAAGAAAATTGACACTCTTTATCAATATGTCAAAAATTGTCCAAATAACATCATGATTTCTCCATTCCTACCTAAAGATCTTATTTCCACTCTAGAATTTCTAATTATTGCGACATTCTCCTAGGTCTTTGATGTTCAACTTTTGCCTTTTAACATGTTAAACAAGTTTCCAAAAATTAGCTACATCTCTTTTTATCCTTGGCCACCAACACATCTCCTTAAAATCTTGATGCATCTTAGTCATGTTGGGATGCATACTAAGACCGCTTTTTTGTCATTCTTCAAGGATTAACTTCTTCAATTTTTTTACTATAGGCACACAAACCATTTCTTTTAAGCACAAAATACCACTGCTTCCCAAAATAATCTCTGCATTTTGATCTAAATTCATATGTTCCATTACTTGTCTCAAAAAAGGATCCTCCATTTATCTAAGTTTTATCATCTCCAATAGGTCAGTTGTCATAATCATTTGACTACAACTCATAACCACTGTGCAACTCTACCTCCAATTTCAAACCAAGTTTTTCAATTATTTCTATCTCGCTATCATCATAATGTATTGGTTTCTTATTCAAAGCATTATCGAATACGTTTGCCTTACCCAAGTGATACATCAATTGAAAGTAATAGTCTTTTAAAATTCCATCAACCTCATTTGTCTCATATTTAGCTCTCTTTGATCAAATAAATACTTAAGACTCTTATGATCCCTATACACCACAAATGTTGCTCCATATAAATAATGTCTATATATCTTCAAAGAAAAAATTACGACTGCCAACTCCATTGTGGGTAGGATAATTCTTCTCATGAACTTTTAACTATCTAAAAGTGTATGCCACTACCGTCACTTCTTGCATAAGCACACATCCTAACCCTTGGTATGAGGCATAACAATACATTTCAAAAGGTTTTCCAATATTTGGTAAAACTAACATTCATGCACTAGTAAGCCTTACTTTCAACTCTTGAAAACTGTGTTCGCATTCCTCTCTCTAAGCAAAAACTTGGTTCTTTTGGGTCAATTGTGTCAAGGGAACAACTATTTTAGAATATCTCTCAATGAATATCCTATAATAGCCAACCAATCCCAAAAAACTTCTTACTTCTATTATTGTTTGAAGTCTTTCACACTCCAATGACGTTCACCTTTATGGGATCTACAAATACTCCTTTTAAAGATATTACATGTCCCAAAAACTTCACCTTTGCTAGCTAGAACTCACACTTTGATAACTTTGCATGTAACTATTTTTCTCTCAGAATCTCCAACATTATCTTCAAATGTTCACTATGTTCCTCATGAGTTCTTAAATAAATAAGAATATCATCGATGAATACCATAACAAACTTATCTAAATATGGTTGGAAGATTTTGTCATGTAATCCATGAATACTCTTGGGGCATTAGTTACTCCAAAAGGTATAATGGTCATATTAGGGTTTAGGGTTTAGGGTTTACGGAAGACAATCTTCTTCACATATTCTTCTTTCACCAAAATCTTATGGTAACACTGTAACCACTCACGTTTCCATATGCTAGAAAATCATTTATGGTGTAAAACAACATTGCACGTGAACAAAAGTTTTCTTTTGAATATGAATTGAAGACTTCAACGCCCTATTTCCACAACATTTTTAAATCATCAATTAACTGTTTAAGATACACATAAATGTCATTTCAAGGATGTTTAGGACCCGATATCATCATTGACAACATCATATATTTTCTCTTCATGCACAACATAGGAGATAAATTGTAAATCATCCATAGGACTGGCCATGAACTATGTTTGCTACTTAGTTGAAGGCATTCCACTATAATAATAGAGTATACAAGCAAGAATACAGAGATATCCCCTCTCAATGCACTTTTCTTCCCCACTCAATATCACTTACAATATAAGATGTGATCACACTCACAATCTTACCAACCCAGAAAGCAATCCCAACTTTATGAACACCTTGAGAGTAATCCCAACTCTCAATGAAGAACACCACGATTCTCTCCTCCTGACTAACCTGCACAGGAACATAATCCACTTGATTGCAAATGATGAATCTAATGCTCACAGTAGTACACCAGTAGTGCAAATATGATCATAATGTTTCAACTCAACTTTCTTGCAAGAATCTTGATGATAGTCTCTTTTCAAAAAGGGTTTTGGATTTAGTTGCAAAGAAAGTACGACGCAAGAAAGAGTTAATCGATTTCAACAGTTAACCTAGTTGATTAAGCTTCGAAATAAGCCCATTTGGAAACTTGAAAAGTCCAAACTTACCTAGATTTAATCGATTAACTATTTTATCTAACATATTAAGTCATTGCAATTCACATATTCAATCACACATAGAATACAGCGGAAAAATCTAATTGATTCTATAAATTTCCTAACCGATTACATCATGACAAAACACATAATCCTAAAAACACAGAAAACACTGAGAAAAGTCTAATCAGTTATATTATTTATATAGTTAAATTGCGCAAACAATGTTTTTCACACAGTGTGTTCATTCCAATCAAGAAATGTTCATCACACACATCAATGAATGTACTGTATATGAATGATGCATGTGTTACCAATGAGAAGCATTGGTAAATTTGAAGATAACTGATTTTGATGATGCTGCAAGAAGATAGACTTGAAGAAGCTGTTAAAATTCATTTAAAAGAACTTTGCAGAATATAAATGTATTAGGAAAGTCTTTGAATATGTAATACTTAGAAAATCTCATATCTTTAGTTAAGTTACACATTTAATCGATTATGTGAAGCTATAATCAATTATCAAGAGCACTCTTGAAAAAGCATTTCGCTCTGGAATAATCGATTATTCCTTCAAATTATCGATTATCAACTGGTCCTGATGATAACTGCCCAAGTCTCTGGAATAATCGATTGTTCCTCAGGATAATCGATTATCACTTTTTGAAAAACCCTGTAACAGACTTAAATAATCGATTATCACTAACAATGATCGATTATCAGTGGTAGTTGTAATTTATCTTTTCAAACTTAGACCAGTTGCCTTTATATAGTTGTTCCAAAACCCTTAGAGGGTTAACTCTAAGCTTTTTGAGAATACAGCTTGTCTGAGGAAGTTCCAAAAAGCTAGTTCAAGTGTTTTGCCTGGTCTTGTGAATAGGAGAAGCTCGCGCTTTGTGGGTCAAAGGTCAGAGTGGTTCTCTTCGAGTTGGTAAGGCTGTCATCTTCCAGTTTGTTTGTCGAAGGAAGATTTTATCTGTACCGTTCCGGTTTGTTGGTCGAAGAAAAGTGTAGATTCCTGCTTCTAGTTCGTTGGTCGAAGGAAGCAGCCTTTTGGTTCGTTCGTCGAAGGAAGGTTTTATCATTCTATTTTTTCACTCCATTGTAATGTGTGAAACTGATTTTTAGTGAAAATGTTAATCACTTTTTATAGTGATTAACAATTGGACGTAGAATCTTTTGATTCGAACCAGGATAAAAATTCTGTGTTGAATATTTCTACTCCCTACACTCTTTACATTTTGCGCATATCAACTGTTCGATAAATTTTTTTTAAGAAAATTATTTTTCTAAAATGGGCCATCTTAATACGAGTTTGATCGAACACACTTTCTGCTATCTATATTTGATTCTATTGCGCGACTCTATAACGATATCGATTGTTCCTATAATTGGTATCAGAGCTTGCTTTGATATTCTTTCAAACTTTTGCAAAAATGATTGGTCATCAAACTCAAGTGTACGCCGAAGGTGCTTCCATCAACAGACCACCACTTTTTACCGGTGATAACTTTGCATTCTAGAAAGTCAGAATGGAAATTTCTATGAGGTCTATTGACATAGGCATCTGAGAAGCTATAAAAAATGGTCCTTATATTAAAAAAAGTACTGTTGATGGTGTAGAAGTAGAAAAACAATACTTTAACTGGATTGCTGAAGAAAATAGACGATCTCAGTTTGACATCAAGGCTCGTTATATTATTTCATATGCTATGGTACTTGATGAATTTTATAGAATTTCAGTGTGTAACATAAGAGATGTGGGAGGTCCTCAGAGTCACACATGAGGGTACACATGACGTGAAACGTGCAAGGAAGAATACCCTCATCAAGGAGTATGAGATGTTCAAAATGCAACCTAGAGAAGCAATTTCTGATGTCCAGAAGCGTTTCACTCACATAGTGAACTACTTGTTAGGGTTGGGTAAGACTTTTGACACTGATAAATTGAATGTAAAAATATTGAAATCATTGGACAGGTCTTGACAACCAAAGGTGACTGCCATCTCGGAATCTCAAAACCTCACTCAGATGTCAATGGAAATTCTCTTTGGGAAGCTTCGTGAGCACGAGCTTGAGTTGAGAAGATTAACTACAGAAGAGGATCAAGGCAAAAGAAAGACGCTTGCCTTAAAGTCTGAAATCTCAAAAGGAAAAAGTTCTAAAAGAATTGAGGATGATGATTCCGATGACTATAAGGAAAACATGAGCCTTATGATTAAGACGTTTGCTAAATTTATGAGAGCAAAGGGAAAAAACAAATACCGTGGAGAAAGGAAAGATAATCAAGGATCTCCATCAAGCGTTAAATGCTATGGATGTGGAGAAAGAGGACTTGTGAAGACTGACTGTCCTAAGAATAGGAAAAGTGAAGAAAAGAAGGAAAGAAAGTTTCCAAAGAAGACGAAAGCTTACATAACTTGAGAAGAAAAGGCTTCTAGTTCTTCGAGCTCAAGCAATTCAGATGAAGAAGCTAATCTATGCTTAATGGCAAACTCAGAAGATGTTGGAAGCCAAGTAAGTGATTCTAGTTTTGAGTCAAGTGATGAATTTGATTTACAAAAGGCATTTCTTGATTTGTTAAGTGAATCTGAAAAACTTGATGATGCTCATAAAAAGTTAAGGAAAGAGCATAATGAATTGAAATTGAAGTATGAAAAGTGTTAGATGACGAAGGTTTTTTGAGAAACAAAGTTAGTAATCTAGAAACTAAATTATCTTAATCTAATGCTGTTGTACAACTTGTTTAATGTCTATCGTGTAAGAGTCATATGTTTGATATTGACATTCTTGAGAACTTACTTGCAAAGGCAACCAAGCCTAATTCACATGCTAAAACAAACTCTAAAAGAAGTAATGCTAGAAATGGAAACATGCATCAACATAAAAAGTCTAAAGGGAAAAGAACTCGTAGAGTTTGGGTAGAAAAAAGGACTTTTGTGAAAAATAAAGTGAATGAGGTTTATTGTTTTTACTGCATGAAACATGGTCATACCTCAAACAAATGCAACATTAAACATTTTGGTGTTCCAAATGGTAAATATGCATGGGTTAAAGTTGTGAAATGATATATATTTGCATGAACTAACCCCAAGGACCCATAATGAAATTGGGGACCTAAATTCTTTCTAATTTGTTTTGTAGGAACCCACTAAGTCAAAGAAGTCACTGTGGTATCTTGACAATGGTTGTTTAAGACACATGACAGGTGACAAGAAAAGGTTCATATCTTTTGAGAAGAAAAAACAAGGATTTGTGACCTATGGAGATAACAACAAAGGTAAAATCATTGGAACTAGAGACATTGGAGGAGGAAACACACTGACAATAAAGGATGTGTTATATGTTGAAGGTCTCAAACACAACCTCCTAAGTATAAGCCAATCATGTGACAAGGGTCTCAAGGTAACTTTTGAAAGTGATAAATGCACTGTATACTTTAAAAATTCTACTGATATTGCTTTGCAAGGTGTTAGGCATAATAACATTTACTTGATTGATATTGAAAGCGCATCTAGTCATAGTATAACATGTTTAGTTGCTAAAGAGGAAAATCCTTGGCTATGGCATAAAAGAGCTGCACATATTCATATGCAACATTTGAATAAATTGATTTCAAAAGATCTTGTGATTAGTTTACCTAAATTAAAATTTGAGAGACAAAATATTCTCTGCATGTCAAAAGGGAAAACAAACCAAATCCTCATTTTCATCTAAAAGCATGATTTCTACATTAAACAAACCAAATGTGTCTCATTTGAAAATCTTTGGATGCAAATGCTTTGTTTTGAATAATGGTAAAGATAATATACGTAAATTTGATGCTAAATCTGATGAAGTAATATTTTTAGGTTATTCTTTAACTAGCAAAGCATATAAGGTGTTTAATAGAAGAACCTTGATAATTGAAGAATCAATGCATGTTGTCTTTGATGAAATTGTGGACCTTGAGGTGAACCCTCTAGAGCAAATAAACCAATTGCAGGTGATGAGGATTATTTGAGGGAAGCTCTTGAAGAGATGTATCTAAATGAAAACTATCATCCAGAAACTCAAGATGATCATCAAGTGGTTGATCCTAAAAGCTATCAACAACCAAGAGGACTTTCTTTGGACAACATCATTGCTGATATATCAAAAGGGATAACTACTAGACATAATCTTAATAATTTCTACTTAACAATAACTTTTGTGTCTCAGATAGAACCTAAGAACATAAAGGAAGCTCTTCAAGATGATAAATGGTGCATTGCCATGCAAGAAGAGCTGAATCAATTTGAAAGGAATGATGTTTGGGAACTCATTCCTAAACAAGATGATTATCAAATCATTGGAACAAAGTGGGTGTTTAGAAACAAGCTTGATGAAGTAGGAAACATCACAAAGAACAAAGCAAGGCTAGTTACAAAGGGATACTGTCAAGAGGAAGATATAGGCTATGATGAAACTTACGCCCCGATAGCCAGGTTAGAAGCAATTAGATTGTTACTTGCTTATGCATCTTTAATGAAGTTTAAATGGTATCAAATGGATGTGAAAAGTGTATTTTTGAATGGTTTTATAAAAGAAGAGGTTTATGTTAGTCAACCTCCTGGTTTTGAGGATTTTAAATATCCTGATCATGTTTACAAATTGAAAATGGCCTTGTATGGTCTTAAACAGGCACCTAGGTCTTGGTATGAAAGACTTAGTACCTTCTTGATTGAGAATAATTTTTGTAGAGGAAAGGTTGATTCAACCTTGTTTATTAAGAAAGTAGGAAAAGACATCTTGATTGTTCAAGTGTACGTTGATGATATTATTTTTGGGTCTACAGATGATTCATTGTGTGAAGGATTTGCACATATACTGCAAGGTGAGTTTGAGATGTCTATGATGGGTGAGCTGAGTTTCATTTTAGGACTGCAAATAAAGTAAATGGATGGGGGAACCTTTGTCTCCCAAACTAAATATTGTAGAGAAGTGCTTAAGAAGTTTGGTATGGATACTTGTAAAGAAGCCAACACACCGATGACAACCTCCTGCTATTTAGATAAGGATGAATCTGGTGAAGGAGTAAATGAAACCATGTTTAGAGGAATGATAGGATCTTTACTGTATCTAACTGCTAGTAGACCAGACATTATGCAAAGTGTATGTGTGTGTGCTAGGTACCAAGCTAATCCTAAGGAATCTCATTTAATTGATGTCAAAAGGATTTTGAAATACCTTAAAGGAACCACATCTTTTTGACTTTGGTATCCCTCTGATGCTTCACCTAGTTTAATAGGTTATTCTGATGCATATTATGGTGGCTGTAAAATTGATAGGAAAAGTACTAGTGGAACTTGTCATTTTCTGGACTGTTCTTTAATGTCTTGGCACTCAAAGAAACAAGCTTGTGTAGCTTGTCTACCACTGAAGCTGAATACATTGCTGCTGGCAATTGTTGTGCCCAAATTTTATGGATGAAACAACAATTGGAGGACTTTGATATCTTCCTTGATCACATTCCTCTGAAATGTGATAACACTAGTGCTATAAACCTAACCAAGAACCCCATAATGCACTCAAGAACAAAGCATATTGAGATTAGACATCATTTCTTGAGAGATCATGTTCAAAAGGGAGATTGCCAAATAGAATACATTGATACTTTACATCAATTAGCTGATATCTTGACAAAAGCACCACATAAAGATAAATTCTACGAGCTTAGAAGAGAGTTAGGAGTGTTAGATATGTCTTAGGCTCAAGATTTCTGAAATTTTCACAATTCTCGTAAGCTTAGCATTTTTAATCGATTATCACATGAGAATAATCAATTATTTTTGGCTTTGGCAAAAGCCTCTAATCGCATATAATCGATTATCCCATAGAACAATCGATTATTCTGACTCAAACCCAAATCTAGACACTTATGAGCAGATAATCGATTATCTTCATCTATAATCGATTATCATACAATTTCTAGAAAGTGACTCTTTGAGCAGATAATCGATTATCACTTACAATAATCAATTATCACGCGACCAATTTCAGAAATAGAGGTGTTGCAGCAAATCCTAACGGCTATAAACGGCTCAGAACGACTAGTTTATTGATTTTTCTTATAAATATCCCCCTATAATAGATTAATGGTCATTGCTTTGCTCCTAGAACTTTGCTCAATTCTAATCTGAACCATTTTTCTTCATATCACTCAATTCTTTCCATGTTTCCCTCTGTCCACTTCTTTCATGGCTGAATCAAGAAGAAACCGCAGGAGAAACACTGATGCATCTTCTTCTTCTAGACCTCATCTTGCAACCATTGATGGGTGGACTTCGGATGAAGAAAAACATGCTGATTATGTCCATTTCTGGAAAGAACAACAAATCATGACGGTAAAGTTCATACGCCTTGATTTTAATCGATTTTATGGTTTTCATATTCCAGATCTGTTTGGTGCTCAAGGACTTACTCATCGCGTGGAGCAAAAAGGGTGCATCTACCCAGATCTCATCCATGTCTTTTACTTCAATCTGCGTTATTGTGACAGAATCATCATAACAAAAGTGAAAGGAGTCCCAATCATTTTGGATGATGACGTCTGGATGAATGTCACACAACTAACAATCTGGGATGATGCGGTCAAAGTCCATCTTGGCGTCCCGGACTTCAATCGTCTCCTCGCCTTTCAGTCCTTCTTGCGCCATCCTGAACAACAAACCAACCGTCGACAGTTGCTAGTTGGTGGATTCAAGGTTGAAGAACGAATGATCCATTACTTAATTGTGTGGCTTCTATGTCCTCGTGCCACTAACCATGCTCAATGTTCGGAGCAAGATCTTCTACTCTTGTATGGGATTTTTAATCACATCCACATTGATTGGCCAACACTCATCTTCGACACCATGTTGAAGGCCAAGAAATATAATTCTTATCATTTTCCATATGTACTTCTCATCTCTCGAATTTTAGAATACAAAGGCATAAGTGTTGAAGGCAAACTCACTTAAGTCATTCAAGCAATTGGAACTGAGATTGGTGAGACAACATTTCACCAAATGGGATTTGTTGCTCGTGGTCGCGTGATCATTCACAAGGATGATGATCACCAAGATGATGACAATGACGATATGGACGCCCATATGGCTGACCCAGTCCAAGATGCTGATCCTGTTAATGCTGCTCCTTCTCAAATGCCTTCCTCTTCATCACTAACTATGGAGGAGCATTTTACAAACCTGTCTAAACAACTGAAGGATATGCGTCTTGCTCAACAAGCTCATTTTGAACAGATATATGAGTGGAAACAAAATCATGAAGAATATGTGATTGACTAGTTCAATGACCTTGATGCTCGTCTTGGAAACATTGAAAATCACTATAATCTTCAACCTCCAGAAAGACCACCCAGTCCTGAGTTTTAGATTTAGGATTTTCTGTTAGTATGCTTTGATGATTGTTTGTTTTGACTCTATGTTTTATGTTCTTCTCTATGATGAAAAATGTAACTTTTATTTTCATGAATAAAATGATCTCTTATTTTAGTGCATCCATTGTTTAATTGAGGGGGAACTCATATTAAGGGGGAGCATTTTTCATTCATTTTTTTGCTTATGATCAAAAAGGGGGAGAAGTAGTGCAGTTACTGCTAACTTTCTTGTTGTCTATCAGCTTGTATTTTTGCAGACTAACCAAAGTTGCTTTTAAACAAGTATTTTTGATCATCATCAAAAGGGGGGATATTGTTACCACTGAGGAGCATTGGTAAATTTGAAGATAAATGATTTTGATGATGCTGCAAGAAGATAGACTTGAAGAAGCTGTTAAATTGTTTTAAAAGCATTTGTAGAATATAAATGTATTAGGAAAGTCTTTGAATATGTAATACTTAGAAAATCTCGTAACTTTAGTTAAGTTACACTTTTATTCGATTATGTGAAGCTATAATCGATTATCAAGAGCACTCTTGAAAAAGCATTTCGCTATGGAATAATCGATTATTCCTTCAAATAATCGATTATCAACTGGTTCTCAGGATAATCGATTATCACTTCTTGAAATAATCCTTCTTGAAATAATCGATTGTTCCTCAGGATAATCGATTATCACTTCTTGAAAAACCCTGTAACGGACTTAAATAATCTATTATCACTAACAATAATCGATTATCAATGGCAGTTGTAGTCTGTCTTTTCAAACTCATACCAGTTGCCTTTATATAGTTGTTCCAAAACCCTTAGAGGGTTAACTCTGAGCTTTTGGAGAATACAGTTTGTCTGAGGAAGTTCCAAAAAGCTAGTTTAAGTGTTTTGCTTGGTCTCGTGAATAGGAGAAGCTGCCGCTTTGTGGGTCAAAGGTCGGAGCGGTTCTCTTCGAGTTGGCAAGCCTGTCATCTTTCGGTTCGTTTGTCGAAGGAAGATTTTATCTGCATCGTTCCAGTTCGTTGGTCGAAGGAAAGTGTAGATTCCTGCTTCCGGCTCGTTGGTCGAAGGAAGCACCCTTTTGGTTTGTTCGTCGAAGGAAGGTTTTATCATTCTATTCTTTCACTCCATTGTAATATGTGAAACGGATTTTTAGTGAAAACGTTAATCACTTTTTATAGTGATTAACAACTGGACGTAAAATCTTTTGATTCGAACCAGGATAACAATTTTGTGTTGAATTTTTCTACTCCCTACACTTTTTACATTTTGCGCATATTAACTGTTCGATAAATTTTCTCTAAGAAAATTAATTTTCTAAAACGGACCATCTTAATATGAGTTTGACCGAACATGTTTTCCGCTATCTATATTTCATTCCGTTGCGCGACTCTATAGCAGTACCGATTGTTCCTACAACATGTTTTGCCAAAAATAGATCTGGTTACCACACTTTGAAGAAGTCAAGGAGTATATGATTCACATTTGAGTATCCTTGAGCCACTTTGCCTCCAATTCATTTCAGTTTCCTACGAAACAGTCAAAAGGTTTTGTTGTAGGTACATAAATGAATTTAGGGCCTTTGCTGTTAGTGGCTTGAATTGGTTGCTTAGGAATCCACTTCAATTTTCCTTTTGGAATGCTAACTTTTCTATAATAGCATGACTGGGATAAATGACCAATTATATTATTGTAAAAGCAAGATATAGAAGAGAGTTTACTAAGATAAGAAAACTTCTTAGCATTGATTTTATTGCATTTACTAATGTATTCTATTTCTTGTTTGTTGATCACTCTTCTTATGAGCCTAGGACAACCTCAAGATTTGATCTTTCTAGAGTAAATATTGATAGAGCGTTCATCAAATAATCAATTTTCTCTACCTGTGTAGGGTAAGGTGATGAATGCATATTTATACCCACATTTATGTTTTAAAATTGAAATTTTTGATAAGATTCTTGTGCTCAAATTATTGATTTAAAGTGAATTTGTGACGATTAGGTTTATTGGGTTTGAGAATTAAAGATGCTTAAAATCTGATTCTTAGTTGTATAAATTATTTTGGATGTTCTAATGTTTATTTGTACAGCTAAAGTTAGAATTTTATTCATTTAAAGCATGAAATTGAATGGTCAAAGCTGGTCCAATCTGATCAACGCAGGGCTCCTATGCAATTTTGAGAAGATAGAAAAGGCTAAAGTTTAATTAGAGAAAATTTCTGGACTTCTGTGCAATTTTGAATAAAATAAAAAGGGTTGAAATGTAATTTTTGGCAAGTTTATTTTAAAAGATAATTTGTAGAAAATATATCTTAAGATATTTTATTTGATATTGTTAAATAATTACCTTATTTAACTATATAAATAAAAATCAAAAGATAATATTTGGCAAATCTTTTTGAATCTAGAAAAGATATTATCAAATATTCTAAAAAATTGATTAAATTTGTTGCATATTTGAAAGATGTTAGATATAAGATAAAAGATCTTATCAACAGAAGATTCAGAGTCCAAGCCCAATCAAGTCTAAATAAAGAGACTTAGGGGAGGCATAACTCATTCATTCTCAGACTCCTCCATTGGAAGCAAGCATCCACCACTCCTCTCACTTTTATTTTATCATGTGTTTTACTCCATTCATGGAGGGCTAAGCTACTAGGGCTATTCCACTATAATTTCATTATGGATTCTAAGGTTAAGTTGAATTAATGTCATTGTTTCTTTTGATTATTGATTTGAGTTGCTCTCTTTCTATGTCTTTCATCTATCAATCATATTAAAAGTAATGATTTTGCATCATAAGGTGTTTGAATCTACATGCATATTAATCATATGAGTTCAAGGGTTTCTAGATTTTATTGAGAATCTACTTTGATTAAATTTACGAACTTTCATATGATTAAACGGGTTTTTGTTATCAATTGAGAATGTACATTGATTGGTGGTAATAATTTCAATGATAATTAATTGCGAATTTACTTTGATTAATTAGCTTTTAATTTGGTTAGGGGATTTAAGAATAAACATGATTAAACATAATAGAATTTGATTGAGAATGTACTTTGGTTTAATTCATTGTGAATAATCTAGAAAAGTCTCGCATTTGATTGAGAATCTACTTTGGTCAACTGCATGATCGCCCTCAAATTAATTAAGAATGTACTTTAATTACTTTGAAACTTGAACAATAATCAATTGAATAATGATCTGTGGATAACCGATGACGAATCTATCTTTGAAAAGCAGTGGAATTAGCCTATTTCATCATAATTGTTTCTAAGTTTCATCTTTATTCTTCAAACATTCATCAAACATTAATTCCATTAGCATAGTTTCTCACTTTCATTCTTGAGCATTCCATAACATTCATAAGATTCAAATATTGAAAAGCAATGTCGTATTCGTTGGGAGACGACTAAGGGTTACTTTAACCCTATCTACTTTCTTGACTACTGACTTGGCAATACTGAAGGTTCCTTGAAAAGTAGTATTAATTTGATAGTTTCAATGACAGCGTATCAAATTTGGTGTCATTGTCGAGGAATACGGTTAGTATTTTGAATATTTTGATTCTTATTTTTTTTTCTATCTTTATTTGTTTTTTTATTTAGCGCAAATACATTTTATTTAGTTTGAAATATTTTGTAGCCTTTAGTTATTCTTAGTTTTAGCAAAATCTTTGTTCTTGTTTTAATTAAGAATTTCTTTTGAGAAGTATTTGAGACTAGTTTGAATATACTCTGGATAGGAATGCACATCTCTTTCCTAGGTGTGGACCCAAACAAAGTCTCTCTTATCTCTTATTTAGAATCTTTCCCTAAAGCAAGAACAAAAGAAAAAGAAATGTCAAGAATAGAGAAACAACTTCAAGCAGATTGCATAGTGCATGACCAGAGCTAACCCAAGATAATTATATCAAATTAACCCGGAAGTTGAAAAGAATTTGTTTAAGCTGCGGAGAAATTTGAAATTTGGGTGTTTTACTAAGGGAACACTTCCTACATCTGAAGTTATACCACCTTTATTATTGATGAATCATTATTTTCTTCTCTTCACTTAGTTTATTGTACCAGAATTAATCAGGGAATTGTGCTTAATTATCCAGTATTTTTCTGTTTTTGCTAATTGTGTTTAATTTGACCAGAAATTCTTATTTTAATTAATTTGAATTAATTAAGTTAATTATTTGCATTAGTAATTGCAGGAAAATTTTGGAAATATAATTTGGGACATTTAAAAGTTAAAAGAGATGACAATTGGACCCAAAGGTGAAGGTTTATTTTTGAACTGCAAACACAAGACTTTATTTTGGAGAATGCATTTGATATTCATGGCTGGATTCATTTTCGGATTATTAAGAAAAGACACATTCAATTGAATAAGTGGCACACATCCACGTCCTTAAGTAGCTGCCACACTAAGCCACGGACATCAAAAGGACTTCGGCAATTAAGAAGTGAATTTTCCAAGCAGCCACCACTTTGTTCATAGTTCACGGGAGAAGCTCATGTTGAATTTTATTGATTTAATATTGAGTTATTGGAAATGGTGTCACGGCACATTTATTTTGTAAGCAATGTTTTGACATAATGGAGTGGCCACCACTTTGAAAGGTTACGTAAAAATGGAGAATTACAAATGCAAAGTTCAAACACGTGACCACATGGACAAACCTTTTGGCAAATACCAAAGCATATAATGTAAATGGAGGGGACCACGTTTTGAAAGCTCATGACCAAAAAGAAAACATCACTCGTCAATTTACATGAAGTATTTGGAATTTTCTTCCTTTAAGACACCAAGGGACCACCACAATCAAAGTGCAGCCACGGTTTTCTCAAATTGAAAGGCAACCCCTTATGTGCACAATTCACGTTAGCAAACTTGAAGTGAAATGATGGAGGGACCATATTGCATTCCACACTTGCAACTCATTTCTTTCATCAATTAACAAGTGAAGATAGTTGGCTGCTACGAGCACTCACGGCTGGAGAGGGATTTCACGAAATCAGCAGCAAGGAGAAGTTTTCACCTTCCAACACCTTCACGCAACACTTGAAGATGACCGTCCAGCCTTTGAGAGGAAGCAAGTCCAGCAACTTGAAGCAATTCTCATACAGCAGCAGCATCCATCCAACAAAGAGAGACACGTCCAAGAAGCAGCACTCATGCAGATTGGCTGGAAAGAATGCATTGATGAAGGAGCTGGAATGAGAGGGCAACAACACGTCCAGCACGTTGGCAGCAGCATGGTGATTCATGGAAGTTGATCTAGAGGCATGGCACTTCACGTAGCCGCACCAGTCATGTCCAGCAGTAGAAGCAAGAACACGGACAGCAGCTTGGAAGCATGGAGGCTATGGCTGATTGGAGAAGAAGAGCATCCAGCTTTGAGCAACCACCGAGAGCTGGGAAGTGTGGAAGCTGCCAACGAGAATCATCTTATCCCAGTAGCCATCTTCAACACAGTCCAGCAGTGGTGATTACACACGGCCAGCAGTACAACATCTTGAAGCCACTACCGGATGAGAGGAAGTGTCACGACTGCACCTAGGAAGCTTCACGGTCCAGCTGAGTGGAAGAATGGCACGGTGATTGGGAGTTTCTGCACTCACGGTCTTGGGCTGGAAGGAAGAGCACACGCTGCTTGTCACGACAAGTCACCACGGGTGATGAATTCTGAATTGGAAGCTCCATCCACAAGCTTGGAGGGGTGCGGCAGTTGAAGGGCTTCGTCAGCGTGTTGAATTAAGAGGAGAAAGGAGGTGCTTGGAGAAATTAAAAGGCTTTAATTGGAGGAGCACACATGGAAGCAACACTTTGATGTGGCAGCAGCCTTGGTGTGCTACGTCCAGCAGCAAGGTAAAGAAGAAGCAACAGTGTTGTTTTGGAAGTGCACACGTGAAGGAAAAAGCAGATTCAGTGGTGGAACATATATGAAAGCTAAAAGTTCACGGACCCAAAATTTGCAAGGGACAACATGCTGAAAATAAGAGATGTCACGGGAGGAAGTTGAAGTTCAGATTTTGGTTATAAAAGTGCAATGGCAGCAGAGAAGGAGAGGGGGAGGAGGATTAGAGTTTTAGGAGTAGTTTAGGATAGCTGAGAAGAGGCTCTCGCCTCTTCCTCTTTCTCTTCCGTTCTCTGAATTTTCATTTCAAACAGTGCAATCGTAGTTTTAATTTCTGAAGCAGTGTGTCACCTTTGCTCGTTCATTTTTAGTTGTATTGTTCAAGAATTTTAATTTAAGTGTTGAAAGCTATGATGAATTTCATTTCCAGTTAAATGTTTTTATCTGTTAAGTTTATCGTTCATGATTTTCTACACTGTTAAATTCTGTCATTGCGTTTTACCGTTTGTTTTATTTTCAGACGTTTTCTGATTTTTACCATCTTTTACCGTTCAGTTTTACCGTTGTTAAAATTTATTTCAGTGTTTTTAATTCTGTTTTATTTAATTTCCAATTTCCAATTTAATTTTACCGCATTCAACCAAAACACCAAAAACACCCCCCCCCCTTCGTGTGTAAAAAAATCAGAGACTGAACCGACACAAATTGGTCCTTGAGAGACGACCTAGGAGTCACTTCCTAGTTATACTGCATTCTTTTATGCACAAACTTTTGTGAGCGGTGCGACCCGTTCATCAAAAATGGCGCCGTTGCCGGGGACCAATAACGGTTTGGTTTTAGATTCTTGTTGTGTAAATTTTTGTTCTGTTAATATGTGTGTTTTGTGTGTTCTGTCTGTTGTATTTTTGTAGGAGACAATGACACCTTCAACAAATTTTGGCGGCGTTGTCACTTCAGATCCAGGTTTTTGTTTTAGATTTTTACTGTGTTAATATATATTGTGTATATATGTGTTTAATTGTGCTATGTTCTGTATTTAGTTGTTATTAAAAAAAAATTTAAAATTAAAAAAAAAAAAAATTAATTAAAAATTTTTACTATTGATGTTCTGTCTTGTGTGTGCTTGTAGCATGTATAAATGTGTTTTGTTTTATCTGATTCGTAATTTTTAGTTTTTACTTTTTACTTTTTATTTTTCCATGTCTACCTATTTTAATGTTGTGAATAATGCTTATTCTGCCAATGTCTGTGATTATGATTCTTATTCTGCATATTACTTTGATTTTAAATCTGCTGATTTTAATGATGAGAACAATATGTTCCATCATCCAATTTCTGAGAGCTCTCTTTGGGAGCCAGTTCCACAATATGAGAGTCAACAGTATGATTCTCCTATTCAAATAACTCCTCAGCCTTCTACTTCTGAACCTACATTAAAGGAGTTACTAGAGCAGATGACAATGCAGAACATTCAGTTTCAGAAAGGGAACATGCAGTTCAAGCAAGAGAGCATGGAGTTCCAGCAGGAAACTCAAGCTGCCATGCAGAATCTGAGTGATCAGATCAGGCAGATGGCCACTCTTGTACTTGAGGAGACTGATGAAAATTTTGGGGACCCGGCAGAAGTAAGCAGTAATCCTGAACCAGGTAGACCACCTTCATCTTCCCACACTTTAGAAATCTTCAAGGAAGTGGAGGGAAGCATACCGCAAATTGATTATTCTGTTGATTATGCTGTTGATTGGTATGCTGATGATTATATAGTTGTTGAGTCTGATTTTAATTTTTCCTCTGTGCATGATGAGAACCGTTTTTTACTATCACATTCGAATAATTATTCTCCATGCATTGAACATGAATCTGAGTCTGCGATTAATATGGTTTCTAATTTTGAAATTGATTCGTGTTTTGAGGATGTATCTAAGGTTCAGCCTGTTACACTGGATTTGGGTGTTGTACCCCTGCATGTAATTTCTGTAGAACCATATTGCACTAACCCTATTGCAGGAGGTACAGATGAATTGGACCAACATGCACCCACAGTGGAAAACATAGGTGCAAACACTGACAAATCAAAGTTCGGAAGGCACCTGCTGTACCCGCTCATCAACAATTGCTGCTTAGATCCGGTGGTGGAAGATATTTCCCTACTTGATCAGATTTGGAGGATGAAGCAGTTCGTCCTCAACACTTTCATGCTGGATCCTGAAGAAGGGAACATCTCCCTACAAGTCCAAAATTGGCAACTGCCACCCTGACCAGGGAAGTTTTCTTTTTCTTTCTTCCCCGTTTTCATATTTTTAGTGCACTTGTCCTTTATCTGTTTATTGTTTTAATTTATGATCTTATGCTTAGAAAACATTTAGGACATTGTAGTTTAAGTATGGTCTGGGGGAGATTCTGCATTTTGTTTTCTTTTATGTTTGTTTTTTTTATTTTTTTTTTATTTTTTTTTTATTTTTTTATTTTATTTTCTTTATTAGTTTTCGAATTATTATATTTAAAAAAAAAATTCTTTTTGATAAATTATTTTATTTTAAGCGTGCAAAATCTTTCCTTTCAATTAAAATTTAATTGTTATATGATATACATATATTTATTTTTCATATATTTAAAAAAATGTGTTTTGTGTTTTATTTGCTTCCTGATTCTTAGTGTTTTTACTAAAAAAAAAAAAAAAAGTTTTTGTGTTTTGTTTCAAGTCTGTTAATGTATGTTTTGTAAATATGTGCTTTGTTTGATGTTTTTGACATATGTGTTTTATCTGCGTTGATATTTTGATTCTATATTAGGTCTTTTGTTTCGTTATTATGTGTTCTGTTTTTATTTTTTTATTTAGTTTTTGTTAAAAAAAAAAAAAATTATTTTAAGAGCATATTTAACATGTAAGGCAGAGAGGTGAAGTTTTAGCAGAGACACTAATCTGAGTGCATTTATTGAAACATACCAAATTTGCGGTAAACATTCTGTCTTACGTTGATAATAAAAATAAAATTCATAAAAATAAAATTAGATGTTCGAGGGTCGATCTTTAGTGATCGTTAATATTACAGACCATAATAATAAAAAACATTAAAACTGGAAGAATTCACGAGCTGGTTGTGGTGGTCTAAGGGAGAGCTCCGTTGAGGGAGTTCTGGTTCGAAATACAGGAGGCTTTGGTGGAGGAATTTCTCGTTCATTTCTGTCGTCATCGATAATGATCGGAACTGGAAACAAATCCAGCAACCTCGGTGCCCTCATTATCACCCAGTTGTTTTCTTTCAAACAAAAATAAAATAAAATAAAATAAAATTATGTTAATTATAGAAGAGGAAGTGAAAAAAAATTTCAATAAAAATGGAGGTATGATGAGAGTTCTTACCATACATATACAGCGGCAGTTGTGAAAAGAGAGTGCCAGTGGGGTCTATCTCCGCTTGCCAGCGCCTGACCCGATTGCCATGGTTGTTAAACCAGCAGTGCACGTTATATTCGGTGGCATCTGCGAAGGTCCTTAGTCGAGACGCGATCTCGACGACTTGCGCTCGGCTTGGGTGTGTGACTCCATAGTTGTAGATGTTGGTCATCATCTTGATCTGATCATCTGTAGGACGCCATCGCTGACTAGTGTATCTCTCTGATTCCATCTCACTCGTCATCATTCCTCTTGAAATATTCTAAAACTTAATAAAAAAAAATAATAAAATATAAAAATAAAAAGAACAAAAACATAAAAAAAAAAAAAAAGCAAAACATAAAAAAAAAGAAGAATAAAAATATATTAGATTCTTAGTTCAGTATTTTCTTTAATTGTTTGTTCTTGTTTCCTTTTAGATTTATTTTGTCCTGTCTGTCTTTGATTGTTTTTGTGTCTGGTCTCAGATCTGTTTCACGGTCCTTGCAAAGGGTCCTAAACGGATCTATGTCCAGTTGTCCTTGTCCATATTGTTCTTGTATATTATGTTTCTGTGTTTTATTTAATTTTAAGTGGGGTACGTGGCGTTGTTCTACCCGATTGTCTCTGCCATACCTTCAATCGAAGGGAGATTAACGTCTGGTTTCCAGCCGATATACCCCTTAAGTTTTATGACAATTGTGTTTTATGTGTTTTAAGTGTTTTAAGTTTAAAAAAAAATGAAAATATTGAAAAGGAGAAGAAAGAAAGCAGGAAAGCAGGAAGGTATAACAGCAGAATGAAAGGAAAAAGCAGAAAGAAGATGGAAAGCGGTAAAGGGAAAGCAGGGCAGAGATGAAAAATAAAGGAAATACAGAGAGAGAGAGCAGAAAAAGCGGAAAGAAAGGCAGATCCAGGAGTAGGGGACTTACCTGGGCAAGTAGGCTGGCAGAGAAGCTCCTCGGGGTTCTCACACTCTTCAGATGGCACTGGGGCAGAGGCTCCGTAGAGATTCCAGACGCTCAGGTTGAGAGAGAGAGGAGAGCGGAGAGAGAGAAGAGAGCAGAGAGAGAGCAGAGAAAGAGAAGAGAGGAGTAGTGAGAGAATGGGCAGGTCTGGAAATGGCGCTGGACGCGGAGGAGTGGCCTATTTGTAGCCAAAGCTCTGCCACTGTAGCAACAGTTCCGGTCTTTGCCACCGAGACTGTTGTCACAGTACCGGTCTCCTTTTTCAGAAAAAAAAAATAATAATAAAAATTTATTAATTAGCATCTACTGATGGGTGCTAGGTGTTTTAGACATCTGCTGATGGATGTCACTGATAACATCTACTGATGGATGTTATTGAAAATTTCTTCCCATTTTTCTAATTTTTATTGCACTTGTCTATATTATTTGACTGCTCTGAAATTGATAATCTGATGATTGTAACACACTGAGGACATTGTGTGATTTAAGTGTGGTCTACTGGGGAGAAATTCTGAATTTTCTGTTAGTTTCTATTAGTATGTATTTTGTGTGTTAAATTTTTTGTTTTTGAGTGCTAAGTTTTTCTGTTTTAAGTTGTTTTTAGTGTGTTTTGTGTGCAATAAATTTTACATTTTTCTCTTCAATTCTGGATTTTGTTTAAGTTGTAGATTTTTCCTTCACTTCATTAATACTTATGGTTTGAAATCCTTGCTTTTCTCTGCTTGGAAGATGATTATGATGTTTGAGAGGGTGAATTGATTATAACACGAATACCCTGTGAGAATTTGAACCACTTTATTTTCTTTCTTGTGTGCTATGTATCTTGATTGCTTGCACATATGCCTTGGCTTGATTCTTTTTGATATACCTTATTTATATGCATGTTTAGAAATGATAAAGGCATTTTTGTTCTTGAGCCTCTTTAGCCAAATAAGCCTACCCTGATATTATCCTTTGATAACCCCTTTGAGCCTATATTTTCCCCATTTCTTTGTTTTAAAGCTCATACACTGGCCCTAAGTGAAAAAAAAAAATTGTGATTACCTTAACCTTAGGACAGTCTGGAGCTATAGAAGTGTTTTGTGAAAAAGTGTGGTCTCCTTGGGGATTCGGATGAATTGGCTAGTTGGTTCCTCATCATGTTTTGAAATGATAAGTTATATCCTGTTGTGTGATAAAAAAAAAAAAAAGAAAAAAAAGAAAAAAAAGAGAAAGCAAGAAGACAAGATGAAAAAAAAAATGATGAGAAAAAAAAATTGAAAAATAATTTTTATGAATAATGGAGTCGAGAAGAGGATTGAATTAGAGGTTTGGGTGAGATTTCACTATGTTTACATTTTTTCCTAGTGCACCTCTATTTCTTCTGAGCTATAGCTACTTATCCAAATTTATCCTCCCCTGTCCTTGGCCCCATTACAACCCTGAAAGACCTTTTGATCTGAACATACATATGTTTTAAGTATTGATATTAGAAGCTTGCCAAGTCTACTTGTGTTTGTTTTCTTGAGTACATTGAGTTAAAATTCTTTACCCTAGACACTTGAGAGAAACACTATGAGTGCATCTGTGAGGTTATGTTATTTTTGAATCACCTCTTCAGCAGATTAATTATTTTGCTATGTATTGAAATTGCTTGGATGATTTCTGTAAGTATCTGCTTTATTTGATTTGTGTTGGATAATTTCTACTTCTTTTAACTGTCTAGAATTCTTGAAAACTGTGTAAATTTGGTTTATTTTTCTCGTGAGTCTTTATTTTCTGTATGCTGCGTCTGTGTCAGTCCTTTGAACCATTCCCTGATTTGCGTCTTAATTTTGCCCAGGAGTGCAAAAGACTAAGTGTGGTCTATTTTGATGAATCATTATTTTCTTCTCTTCACTTAGTTTATTGTACCAGAATTAATCAGGGAATTGTGCTTAATTATCCAGTATTTTTCTGTTTTTGCTAATTGTGTTTAATTTGACCAGAAATTCTTATTTTAATTAATTTGAATTAATTGAGTTAATTATTTGCATTAGTAATTGCAGGAAAATTTTGGAAATATAATTTGGGACATTTAAAAGTTAAAAGAGATGACAATTGGACCCAAAGGTGAAGGTTTATTTTTGAACTGCAAACACAAGACTTTATTTTGGAGAATGCATTTGATATTCATGGCTGGATTCATTTTCGGATTATTAAGAAAAGACACATTCAATTGAATAAGTGGCACACATCCACGTCCTTAAGTAGCTGCCACACTAAGCC
This sequence comes from Vigna nakashimae, assembly GCA_034642375.1. Taxonomy (NCBI): domain Eukaryota; kingdom Viridiplantae; phylum Streptophyta; class Magnoliopsida; order Fabales; family Fabaceae; genus Vigna; species Vigna nakashimae. The sequence goes on from CM067759.1 coordinate 20,401,438, forward strand.
ACGGACATCAAAAGGACTTCGGCAATTAAGAAGTGAATTTTCCAAGCAGCCACCACTTTGTTCATAGTTCACGGGAGAAGCTCATGTTGAATTTTATTGATTTAATATTGAGTTATTGGAAATGGTGTCACGGCACATTTATTTTGTAAGCAATGTTTTGACATAATGGAGTGGCCACCACTTTGAAAGGTTACGTAAAAATGGAGAATTACAAATGCAAAGTTCAAACACGTGACCACATGGACAAACCTTTTGGCAAATACCAAAGCATATAATGTAAATGGAGGGGACCACGTTTTGAAAGCTCATGACCAAAAAGAAAACATCACTCGTCAATTTACATGAAGTATTTGGAATTTTCTTCCTTTAAGACACCAAGGGACCACCACAATCAAAGTGCAGCCACGGTTTTCTCAAATTGAAAGGCAACCCCTTATGTGCACAATTCACGTTAGCAAACTTGAAGTGAAATGATGGAGGGACCATATTGCATTCCACACTTGCAACTCATTTCTTTCATCAATTAACAAGTGAAGATAGTTGGCTGCTACAAGCACTCACGGCTGGAGAGGGATTTCACGAAATCAGCAGCAAGGAGAAGTTTTCACCTTCCAACACCTTCACGCAACACTTGAAGATGACCGTCCAGCCTTTGAGAGGAAGCAAGTCCAGCAACTTGAAGCAATTCTCATACAGCAGCAGCATCCATCCAACAAAGAGAGACACGTCCAAGAAGCAGCACTCATGCAGATTGGCTGGAAAGAATGCATTGATGAAGGAGCTGGAATGAGAGGGCAACAACACGTCCAGCACGTTGGCAGCAGCATGGTGATTCATGGAAGTTGATCTAGAGGCATGGCACTTCACGTAGCCGCACCAGTCATGTCCAGCAGTAGAAGCAAGAACACGGACAGCAGCTTGGAAGCATGGAGGCTATGGCTGATTGGAGAAGAAGAGCATCCAGCTTTGAGCAACCACCGAGAGCTGAGAAGTGTGGAAGCTGCCAACGAGAATCATCTTATCCCAGTAGCCATCTTCAACACAGTCCAGCAGTGGTGATTACACACGGCCAGCAGTACAACATCTTGAAGCCACTACCGGATGAGAGGAAGTGTCACGACTGCACCTAGGAAGCTTCACGGTCCAGCTGAGTGGAAGAATGGCACGGTGATTGGGAGTTTCTGCACTCACGGTCTTGGGCTGGAAGGAAGAGCACACGCTGCTTGTCACGACAAGTCACCACGGGTGATGAATTCTGAATTGGAAGCTCCATCCACAAGCTTGGAGGGGTGCGGCAGTTGAAGGGCTTCGTCAGCGTGTTGAATTAAGAGGAGAAAGGAGGTGCTTGGAGAAATTAAAAGGCTTTAATTGGAGGAGCACACATGGAAGCAACACTTTGATGTGGCAGCAGCCTTGGTGTGCTACGTCCAGCAGCAAGGTAAAGAAGAAGCAACAGTGTTGTTTTGGAAGTGCACACGTGAAGGAAAAAGCATATTCAGTGGTGGAACATATATGAAAGCTAAAAGTTCACGGACCCAAAATTTGCAAGGGACAACATGCTGAAAATAAGAGATGTCACGGGAGGAAGTTGAAGTTCAGATTTTGGTTATAAAAGTGCAATGGCAGCAGAGAAGGAGAGGGGGAGGAGGATTAGAGTTTTAGGAGTAGTTTAGGATAGCTGAGAAGAGGCTCTCGCCTCTTCCTCTTTCTCTTCCGTTCTCTGAATTTTCATTTCAAACAGTGCAATCGTAGTTTTAATTTCTGAAGCAGTGTGTCACCTTTGCTCGTTCATTTTTAGTTGTATTGTTCAAGAATTTTAATTTAAGTGTTGAAAGCTTTGATGAATTTCATTTCCGGTTAAATGTTTTTATCTGTTAAGTTTATCGTTCATGATTTTCTACACTGTTAAATTCTGTCATTGCGTTTTACCGTTTGTTTTATTTTCAGACGTTTTCTGATTTTTACCATCTTTTACCGTTCAGTTTTACCGTTGTTAAAATTTATTTCAGTGTTTTTAATTCTGTTTTATTTAATTTCCAATTTCCAATTTAATTTTACCGCATTCAACCAAAATACCAAAAACACCCCCCCCCCTTCGTGTGTAAAAAAATCAGAGACTGAACCGACACAAATTGGTCCTTGAGAGACGACCTAGGAGTCACTTCCTAGTTATACTGCATTCTTTTATGCACAAACTTTTGTGAGCGGTGCGACCCGTTCATCAATTATCTCCAATCACAAATATACCATCTTATCGTTTACCTAATCCTAACCCAAACAGAATGGCATGAAGAACTATTAGACAACTAGCCACCTCTCACAATACATTTATCCGAAGCAACATTGAATACCCTAATGAGGAGTAGGAGTTGAGACCTGACCTATTAAATGCCTTACCAAAGTTCAATGGGTTATCAAGGGAGAATGCACAGAAGAACTTGAGACAATTCCACATGTTGTGTGAAAATTTTAGATCTCCCAGGATCACAATAGAGAACCCTAAAATGAGAGCTTTTCCTTTTACTCTTCAAGAAGTAGCTCAAGATTGGTGGTATTATCTCTCTACATAGGTTACAAATTTGGAAACTATAAAAAGACTCTTTCTTGAAAAATATTTTTCTCCATCCAAATTATCAGCTATTCGTAGAGAAATTCAAGATATAAGACAAAGAGATAGAGATATTCTGAGTGAATATTGGGAAAGATTAAAGAAACTATGTGCTTCATGCCCTCAACTCCAAATGGAATATTTCATTCTAAGCTTTTATGAAGGCTTAAGGCAACAGATAGGTCATGGTAATAGAACGAAAGGTAGTAGACAATCAACAATATGGAACAAGAGAAAATTCGGTAACTTTGTTGAAAGAGGTGCATGAATTGAAAATGGTGCAATTGAGGAAAACAAGATAGGTGAGAGATTAAATAAGCTAGAGAGAAAACTCGATGAGATTGCAAGCTTGTTTAAAACTTCAACTCCACAAATTGCCAAGAAATGTGGAATTTGCATCTCAATAGATCATTATACTGATGAATGCTCTAACTTGGTGGAAACTACTGTGGAAAACTCATCTCAAGCTTTTGCTGCAAACATCTTTTGAGGAAATAGACCATACCAGAATTATCATGACTCGTCCTCTAATAAGTATAAGTAGAACATGCAACCTTATGTTCCACCTCAACAAAGGCAACAATCTCAACATGAAATGTCAATACAAGATTTTATAAAGACAATACTTTAACAAAATTCAAAAATTAAGAAATCAATTGTAGAGTTGACTCAGAGGGTGGATAAGTTAGAGGCTAAGGAATCAAATAAACTGCCTGCACAAACAATTATCAACCCATGAAATGTAAGTGCTATTACTTTAAGAACGGGTAAGCAAGTACAAGACTCTGAGAGAGCCCACGAGGATGAAGATAAGGAGAAAGAAGACACATATATTAATGACAATGGAGGACCAAGTGAACCATCACCTGAGACTACCACTGATAAATCCAGGTTAGTATCCTCTAACTCTTCTTCTAAAAATTCTTCTTCATCTTATTCTCCACCTCCTCCATATCTCAACCGGTTGAAGCCGAGAAACAAAAAAATGGAGGAATTAGACCAAGAGATCTTAAATACTTCCAAAAAGATGAGATCAACATTCCCTTGCTAGATGTTGTTAAGCAAATCCCAAAATACGCCAAGTTTTTCAAAGAACTTTGCACAAATAGAAGGTGTTTTAGGGATAATGAGATTGTGAATGTGGGAAGAAATGTGTCAAGCTTGATTAAGAAGAATATTGAAATACCGCGAAAAAGCAAGGATCCAGGTATGTTTTATGTTCCTTGTATTATTAGAAATTCAAAGTTTGACAATGTCATGCTAGATTTAGGGGCTTCCATAAATGTAATGCCTTTATCAGTGTTTACTTCTCTATCTCTAGGACCTCTTAAGACTACTGGTGTGATCATTAAATTGGCAACCCGTAGAACAGTTAACCTTGCAGGTGTGCTTGAGGAGGTGCTTGCCCGAGTAGACAAGTTAATTTTTCCTGCAAATTTCTATATCTTGGATATGAAGGATGATGAAGGAATCAGTTTAACAACTATTATCTTGGGAAGACCTTTCATGATGATAGCACGAACCAAGATAGATGTGCATGCAAGATCATTGATAATGGAGATAGGAGATGAGAAAGTGCGGTTTAACGTCTTGGAAGCTAGGAAGCACCCGATTGAAGATCATTCTTTGTTTTGTATTGACTTATTATGTAATGTTGTAAACAATTTTTCTTTTGGGTTCTTAGACGTTTTTTCAACTTTTTCTTCATCTTGGGACTTTTCTTTTCCAAAAATTTCGTTTATAACTTTAGACGACGAAGAAAATTGTATAGCAGGTGATATTAAGGAATCAGTGTCAATAGATGATGCCTCTATGGCGTCCGAGTGTGATGTTAAGGTGGTTGAGATTACCTTAGGCAGTAAGATGTTGCCATCTGTGGTACAACCACCCACTTTGGAGTTGAAACCCTTACCATCTCATTTGAAATATGCTTGTCTTGAGAAAGGTGAGAAACTCGCTATTATTATATGTGCTTTGCTTACTGATGAGGAGGAAGAACAGCTGTTGCAGGTTATCAGAGAACATAAGAAAGCTATAGGATGGACTTTGGCGGATATTCCTGGTATTAGCCCTATTTTTTTGCATGCACATGATACTTCAAGAAGAGGATGCTAAGCCAGTAAGACAATCTCAAAGAAGACAAATGGAGGTTGTCTAAAAAGATGACACCAAGTTACTACAAATAGGTATTATATACCCCAATTTTGACAACACTTGGGTGAGCCTTATGCATGTGGTTCCCAAGAAATATGGAAGCACAATGGTCAAGAGCGAGAAGGACAAGTGGACTCCTAGTCAGACACATAATTTAGTAGTTGACCATCTTAATATGATTGAAAAGGGAAAATATAACATTCCGATGCAGGATGACTTTTTCAATGAAGTTCTACTAGCATTCCTTCCACCATGAAGGAGGTAAGTACCCTCATACTTTTTCTTTGCATTTTATATATAAGGCATACATTGAGGACAATGCATAGTTTAGGTGTGGGGGTGTGGGGGAAAATATTAACTTTATTCCCTATTTTGTTTTTTTTAAAATAAATATTTGCAATGGATTTGAGAGTTTGAATCAATAACTGGGATGATAATGAATTCAAGAGAAAAAAAGAATTATGTTGATATGAGTGGATTGCTTCTATGATTGGCTGATTGAGTTGACTCGAGAATTTCTTGATTAAATATTGTGAAAGAAATTTGAACCATGTGAGTTTTGGGTTTAATGTTAAGGATGGACCACCATGTGCCATACTTACTTTTCTTGAATGATTTGCCCATGTTTGTCGATACTCTAATATTTAGCTTGATTATGTGTTGTGCAACTGAGGTGAATATGCATGATTTGATATGATTGAGGCATTTCTTGTTTTAGATACTTGGCCAAATAAACTTATCCTAACATTAATCCATTGGACCCCTTTGAGCCTTAATACTATTTTTCTTGTTTTCAGTCATTATCAAATGAGAAAAGAAGAAAAATCATATATTCCTTACCTTAGGAAAGAAGAAGGAGTAATGAATTCAGTTAGAAGTAAGTGATCAATAAGTGTGTGGGTGGGTGAGTGCCTCACCCACAAAATAATAAAAAGGGCAAAAAGGAAGATGAAAAGTTCGAGTTTTGAAAAAAAATAAAGAAAGGAAAATAACATCTTCCTTAAAAGAACAAGTAATAAAATTGTTTTGAAATAAAGTGTCATTACTCTTTCTATATCAAAACTCAGAAATTCCAAAAAAATTTGCTACCTTTGCCTTGGCCTCAATAAAACCTTTAAAAAGCCCTCATGATCAATAATTGCATGTTTTCTGAAGTATGTGAATGTAAGAGTCTTGCTAAATATCAATGGTGTCTACTTACATGAGTATTTTGAGTGTAAACACAAGTTAAAAACACTTGAGAGAGTTGGGGAGAAATAGATAGAGTTTGACTTGAGTGTTATCTTTCACATTTGATTTTCTAGTAAATTCAAAAGGTCAACTCATCTGTGAAGAATAAATTGGTTTCATTTGCATGTCCATGACAAATTGATTTCTAGATGATTGATCTATATCTAGTGTTATTCATTCTTGTGATCCAGATGTAAATATGGAATAAAATGACTCAGAACATAGTCAGGAGTGCAAAAGGATAAGTGTGGGGTTTGATGAGTGCATATTTATGCCCACATTTATGTCTTAAAATTCAAATTTTTGATAAGATTCTTGTGCTTAGACAATTGATTTAAAGTGAATTTGTGATGATTGCATTTATTGGGTTTGGGAATTAAAGATGCTTAAAATGTGATTCTTAGTTACATAAATTATTTTGGATGTTCTAATGTTTATTTGTGTAGTTGAAGTTAGAATTTTATTCATTTAAAGCATGAAATTGAATGGTCAAAGTTGGTCCAATCTGGTCAACGCAGGGCTCCTATACAATTTTGAAAGGAAAGAAAAGACTAAAGTGTAATTAGAGGAATTTTCTAGACTTCTATGTAATTTTGAATAAAATAAAAAGGGTTGAAATGTAATTTTGGGCAAGTTTATTTAAAAGATAATTTGGAAAAAGTATATCTTAAGATATTTTATTTGATATTGTTAAATAATTACCTTATTTAACTATATCAATAAAAATCAAAAGATAATATTTGTCAAATCTTTTTGAATCTAGAAAAGATATTATCAAATATTCTCAAAAATTTATTAAATCTGTTGAAAATTTTAAAGATGTTAGATATAAGATAAAAGATCTTATCAACAGAAGATTCATAGTTCAAATCCAATCAAGCCTATATAAGAGACCTACGAGAGGCATAACTCATTCATTCTCAGACTCCTCCATTGGAAGTAAGCATTCACCATTCATGCAGGGCTAAGCTTCTAGGGCTATTGCACTGTAATTTCATTATGGATTCTGAGGTTAAGTTGAATTATTGCTATTGTTTCTTTTGATTATTGATTTGAGTTTCTATCTTTCTATGTCTTTCATTTATCAATCATATTAAAAGTAATGATATTTGTAACACCTAAATAATTTTAAGGGTATTACTAGTTGTAAAAACCAAATTAATTTGATATCTGATATAAACAACCAACCTTTATTCCAATTCAACCAAAGTAGGTTCCAAACTTACAAACTTTAAACAATATAATCTTCACTAGTTAACATAATTTCGAAATTAAACTTACAAACTTTAAACAATATAGTCTTTCACAACATATTTTTCTAATACAAATTTATTCTTTTAACAAAAATCCCTAAAAGTTTTTCCCAGCATGTCTCTCATCATCTCTAAGCTTTTTCAACCGCATCTGCAACATTATTTGCTTATGTATAACATGAGTTATACGATCATAGCACAACCAAATAAGAGTAAGCTAACCATAACATACAACCATTAAACTTATTTATAATATATAATTCAATCATGTTTTATTACAATTTATAAACACAATTATCCTGATGTCATTAATTAATTTTTCCTTAACTTCTTTTAAAATTATCCTTCTCATTTTCATAAACCTTACAAGTATACTATGCTTACCCACGAAGCTCTCTGCCTGCTTCCTTAAGCCTTACCCGTATACTATGTTTTTCTTTCCGAAACCTTATGGTCAGACCGCTCTCTGTCTGCTTCTATAAGACTTATGAGTAATATGTTTCTGTCAAAGCCTTATGGTCAGACCACTCTCTGCCTGCTTTCATAAACCTCATGGGTTACTCTGCTCATATCAAGGTCTCATGGTATAAACCAAATATACTACTCCCGGTAGTAAACATCTGATAACAGTTGAAAAACTGTTATTTTTATACTTAAAATTGGCTTCAATTACAACCTTTATGACTTAGAAATTAGCTTGAACTCATGATTTTGTTGAATTATTGGAAATAATAGAGTTGGACAGGTTTTATGCTTGATTTCCTTGTTTTTCCATGTTTTGAGATGAATTTGATGAAAGAAGTGAAGTAGGAAAGAGATGGAAATAGAAAAGGACACAAAAAGCGCAAAAGAAGAGAATCAACAAGTACCGCTCAACGCCAATCACCGTTGAGCGACACTTTTCAGTATCTGTTGGCACTGCTAAAGGGAGAACTGACGCTAAGGGGAAGAAGTGTCACGCGCTAGTACCACTGAGCGACACTTTTCTAGGCTTGGGCTACTTTTCTGTATTTTTTAGAATAATATATAAGCTTTAGGACGTCCTAGGTTTGTATCTTTGGCTGGAAGGAAGCAGAAACACACTCTTTCACCCCTTGAAGGAGGATTTTGGATGCTAAGGCTCCCTTCTCAACTCTCTAGGGTTCTATCTTTCACTCTTTCATTGTATTTCATCTAGTTTCACCATGAATATGGTGAACTAAACTTATTTTGTTGTTGGGGAATCAATGTAAATCCTTAGAAACTCTCTTCTATGGAATTTGTTCTTAAAACTCATCTTTATGATACATGCTTTCTTTTATTAATAGTTAGGGTTTTTCCTCTTTGCTCAAAGCATGCATTGTTTAACTCATTTGCTGTCATGATTATTGGTTTTGTCGATATGGACACATACGGGGAAACCTAGATCTGGGGAATCTCTCCCAAAAGTATATTGCCAACCTAGACATAGGAGTATGATAGTTGGTTTCCTTTAAGCTTCTGTTCATTATAATGCATGATTAATTTCTAGGGAGACAAGACATTGTAAACTAGTGATTATGATTAGGCTTTCTTCGCCGAGACATCGGGTTTTAAGTAATTTAGCAAGTGACATTAACATTAATGAAAAGATTGATGAATTCCTAAATACAAGAGTGTGGATAGGATGAAATTGATAAACCCCAAAACCATATTCATCCATATAATTCAAATCACGTGTTTTGTTTCTTCTTGCCCATTGATTAGTACATGGATACATATTTACTTTTGAGTATTTACATTAAAATCTTAATCAATCGGTTTTGCAAGTCTTAGCTAATCAACAAACCACACAATTGTTTAGACCATGAGTCCTTTGGGAAAATGATACCTGGTCTTACCAAGTTATTACTTGATACGATTTGGTTACACTTGCTGAGGGTTAACAAGTCTTTGACTCCGTTTTTGGGGCTTTAAGATTTGTTCATCAACATCATTTCATAATTAATGATTGCTTACATTCACCCTAACATTTCCTAAAATCAACAAATTATATCATCTCATCCATCTAACTCAATCATGTTCATTCTTTAATCATAAATTGATAATAACCTATTTTCGTGTCAATATCCAAATTAAAATAAACCTATTGTCAGATATCATACTCTTCTTATAATCTTATCTTTCCCATAATGAGTACAAACTCAACACAATTTCACTAATAAAAGGTTATAGATCAGTCAATTTTTTTTAAGGATAATTTTGAGATAGAAATTAAGTGATGGTCATTCTATCCAAAATTATAATATTATTTTCCTATAAGTATAATTCTCAAATTAAAGATCCTAACGGTCAAAGTTAATTTCTATGTCTTATAAACTATTGATGGACAAATTTATGATCACCAAAATATGATGTCACAAACTTGTTTTACAATCGGCAAGTATGACCGAATCGTTTCAAGTAATAATCTTGGTAAGACCAAGTATCGTTCTCCCAAAGGACTCACGGCCTAGTTTAGTTATGTGATTCTTTGATTAGCTAAGACTTAAGGACGAAATAATTGGATTGTATTATTCAAAAGACGAAAATAAACATGTATGCATGAGGTTTTGATCAATGGCAAAAGCAAAAGACAAGCACTTTCAATGAAATATATTAATGAATATGTTGTTGGGGGTCAATTTCATCTTATCCACTCTCATATATTTTAGGAATTCGACATTCAAGTCATCATTGTTAATGCCACTCTCTAAATTACCTTGTCAAGAAGGCATATCCCCAATTACGAGTTCATACAATTCCTAGCATTCCTAGTAATTAGTTCTTTTAGCACAGGAGCTTAACAACAACCAATATAATATTGGGAGTAATTCCCTGGATCTAGACTTCCCCGTACGTTCCCGTATCGACAAAATCAATAATCATGCATTGAATGAGTTAAACAAAGCAAGCCTTGAGCAAAGAGGAAAAACCCTAACTAATGATGAAAGAAAGCATAAGTCTTAGATTAAGATGCAAGCATAAATTCCATATATGAGAGCTTCAAAAGATTACATTGATTCCCCAACAAACATACAAGGTTTAGTTCACCATATTCATGGTGAACCTAGATGAACAATAATGAAAGAATGAAGGATAAAACCCTAGAAAGGTGAAGAGGTAGCCTGAGCATCCAAGATCCTCCTTCAAAGGGGTGGAAGAGAGAGTGTTTGCTTCGTTTCTGCCAAAGATACAAACCCTAGGACGTCCTAAAGCTTATATACTATTCTAAAATTACAGAAAATCTAGGCCCAAGCCCATAAGTGTGCCGCTCAGCGGTAAAGTACCGCTCAGCGGTGAGTGCGTGAGTCGTTTCTTCCCCTCAGCAGCCATTTTGCCCCTCAGCGGACCTCCCGTGAGCTCCTGAGTGCCGCTCAGCGGTAAACTGCCGCTGAGCGGTAACTTCGGCTTCTCCTTTTGCACTTTTTGATGTCTTTTCTGATTCCATCTCTCTCCTTCTTCACTTCTTTCACTAAATTCACCTTAAAACCTGCTCAAAAACACTGAAATCAAGCATAAACCTGTCCAGCTCTCTTATTTGTGAAAATATGAATAAAAGCATGATTTCAAGCTAGTTTATAAGTATAAAGGTTGCTTTTAGTATCAATTTTAAGCATGAAAATAACAGTTTTTCAACTGTTATCAACTATATCTTAAATTTTCCAGATTGATCTAACGGTAGACTAAGTAGCACTTAGAGTTTTACTAAGGTAGCTTCAAAAAATGGTAAACATGATCAAAATTTTAAATTTCACAATTTGATTGAGTATTTACTCCAACATTTTTATAGTTTACTTATTCAACATAATAAAATGCATTCATCACAGATTTCTTACAAAATGAATATATCAGAAAATAAATTAACAATAATAAAGTATCACTATAATGGGTCACCGGGGAATAATCAAATATTTGACGAATCAAACTCAACCTAAACGCTAGTGTTTAAGATTCCTCTATCATACCATAAAAAAAATAACCTTAATATAAATGTTCTGGGAAACTAAGAAGTTGAATATGAAATAACCGGTTGGACAACTTCTTTTCCTTCCAAAAAAAATGCAAGAGAAAAAGAAACACAATAAAAGTTCGGGGGAAACAAGAAGTTGAATCTGGCATAGCTGGTTAGAGAACTTCTTATCCTTCCAGAAAAATGCAACAGAAGTGGAATATCATTCTAAATCCATACAGAGAATCAATATTCTAAACATATTCAAGATTTCAGATTATACAAAAACAAAAGATTCAAGGTTAACTTCCCTTACCTGATTCTCGCTCCTTCTTGGATGAAGAGCACCTCTTTAGAAGCTCTTGCTACCTTCTCTACAACTTAGATTCTAGTCCTAATAGATCCTTGTTTTTGACGAAAGTCTTGCTCAATTTCACTCTCCTTCTCCTAAAACTTCATTTCTCACCCCTATTTATAGTTGAAGTTAGGGTTATTGTAGCATTACTGTAGCGGTAATGTAGTTGTACTACATTTTACTATAGCAGTATTGTAGTTGTACTACAATTCACTGTAGCACTATTGTTGCTTGTACTACATTTTTCTTGTAACAGTACTGTAGCAACACATGATTCACGAGATATTCTTCTTGTAGTACTGTACATATTTCGCTGTAGCATATACGTATTTTACTATAACATTTTATTGTAGCTTTTATACATAATTTTTTTTTATTTCAAACAAATCTAGTATCTTAATCACAACTATTTTCAAGGGTCTTACAATTTTTGCATCGTAAGGTGTTTGAATCTACATTCATATTAATCATATGTGTTCAAGGGTTTCTAGGTTTGATTGAGAATTTATTTTGATTATATTTAGGAACTTTCATATAATTAAACGGGTTTTTACTATAAATTAAGAATGTACTTTGATTGGTGGTAATAATTTCAACGATAACTAAATGAGAATTTACTTTGATTAATTAACTTTTAATTTGGTTTGGAGATTTAAGACTAGACATGATTAAACACAATAGAATTTGATTGAGAATGTACTTTGGTTGAATTCATTGTGAATAATCTAGAAATGTCTGGCATTTGATTGAGAATATACTTTGGTCAACTGCATGATCTTCCTCAAATTAATTAAGAATGTAGTTTAATTACTTTGAAACTTGAACAGTAATCAATTGAACAATGATATGTGGATAATCGATGATGAATCTATCTTGGAAAAACAGTGGAGTTAGCCTATTTCATCATAATTGTTTCTAAGTTTCCTCTTTGTTCTTCAAACATTCTTCAAACATTAATTCCATTAGCATAGTTTCACACTTTCATTCTTGAGCATTGCATAGCATTCAGATTCAAACATTGAAAAGCAATTTTGTATTCGTTGGGCGACAACTCAGGGTTACTTTAGCCATATCTACTTTCTTGACTATTGACTTGGCAATACTGAAGTTGCCTTGAAAAGTTGTATTAATTTGATAGCTTCAACAATGGCATTGTTGACAATATTTTTGATCTCCAGAAACAAAACCCAATATTTTTGATCTCTAGAAACGAAACCAAAAACTTGTTGATGGATCGACAAGTGTACCGAATCGCACAAGTAATATAAAATGGTAAGACCAAGATCGTATCTGAGAAGACTCTCGGCACTAAACAGTCGTGTGATAAATTAATTAATTAAGACTTAAAATAAACGAGATCATTGGTTTAAAGTGCAAAGACAGAAAATTAAATATGAATGCAAATTGATCAATAGTAGAGTAACACAAAGATAAACGGATGTTGTTTAATATGAGATGAATATGTTGTTGGGGTTAGATTTCACCAAGTTCTCTCTCATGTATATAAGAATTCTTCTTTATGCATTAATGTTAACGTCACTCACTAAAGTACTTAGAACCCAATCCCTTGGTGCAATAAGCCTGCCTTAATTCCTAGTTCGTGCAATTCCTAGCGTTCCTAGATAATTAAGTCTGAAGATCAAGAGTTTAAGAAGACCAAGTACTCATACCCTCATCCTTGAGAAATATTACCCTTGGGAGAATTCAACAAGAACTTGAATTGTAAGGAACCTCCCGACACTCATGCAATTCATAAATCATGCAACTAAATGAGTTAAATAGAGCAAGCATTAAAACAGATGAATTCTCTAACAATTAATGAATAAAGCATATATGATTAAGAATCAATTCAAATACATGAGAGTTCACAAGGTTACATCATTCCCCAAACAAAAAATAGAGTTTAGTTCCCCATAGACATGGAGAAACTAGATGTACAATCGAAAAGCATGAGATAGTAAAACCCTAAGAGTAGAAGAGGAAGCTCCCGCCTCCAAATCCGCCTTCAGAGAGTAAAAGAGTGTGTTGTTGTGTTGCTCCAGCTAGAGATACAAAACCTAGAGCGCTTGAGTCCTTTAAATAAAGTTGGAAAAGAGTATAAATAGGGCCTGGTCCAAAAGAGTTGAAATAGAGCAAAAATTGGGTCGGATCAGCAACGCGCGACGCTCGAGCGGCCAATTTGGCTGTCCGAGGGGTGGACATCTATTATCGGAAGGCTTGAGCCTCCAATTTCGCCTACGCTTTTGGGTCCGACGCCCGCGCGGGCTAGGCTGCCCGGGCGGCGAGCGTCAATTTTTCCACACTCAAGCCTCATACAGGTCGCCCAAGCTTCGTGAGGTTCCTTCTTCTTGTTCTAGGCCTTTATGAGCTCTATATCCTTATCACTTCATCTCTGCTTCCTGTATTAACTCATTTTCTATCAAAACAAAGGGAATTAGTCATAAAATCATCAAATTCAACCTCAACTCTCTTATTCACACAACTTAATCAAAAAGAATGAGTCCAAGCAAGTTTTTAAGCCAAAAAGGGTGTATTTAGTATCAAAATTACATCACAGATAATGATATTTTTAACCGTTATCACAACCCCAAACTTAGAATTTTGCTTGTCCTCAAGCAAAACAAAATGTAACTTAGCTCTCAACAAATATCACAGTGGTTCAGCAGGTTTTCAAAAATCTTTTTCTAAGACAAGTAATTACTCAAATCAACTCATCATAGGAATATCAGTCAAGATGCACAGATGCTTTTTCTCAAATAACTTAAAGTGATACTCAAACAGTTCAACATATGCTATCCTTAAGAGCAATCAATCAACCAAGCAGAGATGTAATTAGAAATTCACAAAACTATCCCTCACTGAAGAAAGTGTTTCAGTGAAGCACTCAAAAGTATATTACTCAAGCACTCAAAAGTATCACTCAACTAACAGATGTATAGTGAGATCTCTCAATCACTCTACTATCACAATATCACACAAATTAATTTTTGCCTTTCATTTAACCACAATCAAACATACTCACAAGCAGGTTTTAATCACAAGGGTTTTTCTTGGCTTGTAACTTGGCTGGGCTAAGAAGAAACATGGTTTTTCAAGAATGCAAAATCCTTGAGTTAAGATAGATATTTATGAAATTAACAATTACACACAGGTTCTCTTTTCAAGAAGATCTTTCCCAACCTTTTTCCCTTGCAGTGAGCTCTATTTTCTTTTCTTTTTATTTTTCCTTTTTCCATTCATTTTCTTTCCTTTTGATTTTTTTTCTTTTTCTGTTGCTTTTCAATTGCTCACTGCTTAGAGAAGTGGGGTTGCTTACCAACAACCCTAAACTTGAACCTTTTTCAATACCTCATAAATATTCTAAACTCAACTCAAGGTAAAGAATTTAAAACAGGGTTTTCAAAACATGCATAAGGATAAAGGTTCAAAGGATGGAACAAACTGTTCTCTTTTTATTTGGAAAAATTAATGAGTAGGCTAAAAAAATTAAGGGATAACAAAAGATGGCTTTGATCATATGAAACCTGCAAACAAGTAGTTCAATCACAGAAAATTTGGGCAAAATCATTCATGCTTCTAAAGTAATAACAATTATTCACAACAACTCTGAAGCCCAAAACTCACACAGATAAACTCTCAAGTCCCAGAATTCAGAAAAACATCCTGCTTAGTATCTCAATCAAGTTTTACCTCAAGCACATGTTTCACATGTTAGAAGCAACCACCTGTGTATTTTTACATCATGCATCATCTCAACATCAACCCAAACAATAAGCATAAAAAAGTAATACTCATCAAAACACATCAGAAGAACTAAACCATTAAAATAAAATAAAGCAAAGTACATTATTCCTACACTACTGAAAAACAATAAAAACAAGAATATTAAAAGAGTTCAACAATAACCAAAAAAAATAAATAAATAAAAGCAAGGAAAAGTTTAGAAAGTTGGGTTGCCTCCCAGTAAGCGCTTCTTTAACGTCACTAGCTTGACCAAGAGCAAACACAAAATAAATAGAAAACAATTGAAAATAAAAATAAAATAAAAATAAAAATAACAAACTAAGAAAAAAAAAATAAAAGAAATAAACAATTAAAAGTTTGTAAAACACTGAGTTGCCTCCCAGCAAGCTCTTCTTTAACGTCACTAGTTTGACCCTGTAAGCTCATGTCACATCGTTTATTTTGGTGTCATCTTTTCCTTTTCCACACCAATTGATCTTCAGCAATTTCCGGTTCACCTTTTTAGTTCTCCTTAAAATTGGAGATTCAATCTCTATTAGTCCATCAACTTTGAGTTCTTTAACAACCCAAAGCTTTTTTTTAAACCTCACTGGTAATACTGGTTTCAGTTCTTCATGTTTTTCCAGAGAATCTCGATGAACACTTGCTCCTTTGTTGTCTTTTTCTTCTTGTTGTACCTGTGACAAAAAAGAATTTTTACCTTTCTTACCTGGCTTGGCAGTTTTAGTACTGGTCTCTGGTGTACCTCCCCTTGAAGTCCTGAGACTAGTTTTCTTCACCTGGATTGGCTGCTTAGCATGAAGACATTGAAAATCACCTCCTCTTCTTGGTCTTTAAGTATTATAGTTCCATCATCCACATTAATGATTACCTTGACCATTTTCATTAACAGCCTCCCAAGAATAATAGGGATGTCCAAATCTTCCCCCACCTCCATTATCACAAAATCTACCAGGAATCTGAGATTGTCAATAAGAATCATTACATCTTCCACTGCACCATAGAGCTTTTTGGTGGATCCATCAGCCATAAACAAAGTCATCTTTGCAGGTTTGATTTCAAGACCACACCAATCTTTTCAAGAAAAGATAAGGGCATCAAATTAATACTGGATCCTAAAGCAATTAGGGCTTTTCCTATTTTATGTTTCCCAATAGTACAATGAATGGTGAAACATCCTGGATCTTCAACCTTAGGAGGGAATGCCTTTTGTAAAATCACACTACATTCTTCCTGTACCTCCATTGTTTCCTCCTTTAAATATTTCTTCCTTTTGAGGAGTTCCTTCAAAAATTTAACATATTCAGGAATCTGCTTTAGTCACAGAAATTTTTATTCCAAATTTTCTGAAAATTTCTTCAATGCACCCTAATTGTTTTTCTTTTTCTTTTCTGGAGTACTCTTCAGGGTGATTGAGATTTTTCTCTACTTTTTCTTTTTTTCTCTCAACCTCTCCTTTTCTCTCTCTCATTTTCCTCTCTTTCTTTTTCTTTCTCAATCAAATTTTCTTTTCTCTCAATTTTTTTCTCATCTTTTTCTTTTATCTCACTCTCTTCTTTTTCTTTCTCACTCAACTTTTCTTTTTCTTTCTCTCTCTCATCTTTCATATTCATAATGGCCTTACATTCTTCTTTGGGGTTAGCTTCAGTGTTAGGCCCAAAACTTTTTATAAGCATTTCTTTCAATGTCATGGCCATTTGGCCAACCTGCATCTCCAAGTTTCTTATAGCAGCTTTATTGCTTTTCTAAGTAGAAAGAGTTTCATGCATGAATTGCTGGAGGGTCTCCTCAAGCTTTGTAGTTCTGTCAGATAGAGAGGGTTGTTGTTGCCATTGTTGTTGTTGCTGCTGTGGTGGTTTATTGAATTGTCCACCAATTTGCCCAAATTGGCTTTGTCCTGTGCTTGGATTGGATTTCCACCCTTGATTGTAGTTGTTGGGACGAAACTAGTTGCCCATGTAGTTCACATTCTCATTGAGATTCTCGGGCACTGCACATTGACCATTAATATGATCACCACCACATAGCTCACAGAGTTGTTGTTGAACCTGTGAAACATTCTGACACTCCTTTGATGGTTGAGAAAGTTTTTTTGTCAAAATCTCTAACTATTGACTAATGATTTTATTTTGAGCTAGCAGGGCATCATAAGACTGTAGCTGTAAAACTCGCTTAGGTTGTGAGAAAGTTTTCTTTCATTGTTCATCTCATTATCATTGGTAGCCATGTTGTCAATTAACTCATAAGCTTCCTCTAGAGTCTTGCATTTGATATTGCCTCCAGTTGAGGCATCCAACATCAATTTGGTTTGTGAACACATACCTTCAAGGAAAAGAATGACTATTGTTGCTTCATCAAAACCATGAGTAGGTGTCTTCCTTAGCAAGCTTTTGTATCTATCCCATGCTTGTCCTAATGATTCTTCCATGCCTTGATTGAAAGAAGAGATTTCCTGCTTCCCTTTCTTGATCTTTGATTGTGGGAAGTATTTAGTCAAAAATTTGGCAACCACATCTTCCCACTTAGTGAAGCTGTTTTCAGGAAAAGAGTTTAGCCACAGTTTAGCGTTTCCTCCCAGTGAAAAGGGAAACAAATGCCTTGATTGAAAGAAGAGATTTCCTGCTTCCCTTTCTTGATCTTTGATTGTGGGAAGTATTTAGTCAAAAATTTGGCAACCACATCTTCCCACTTAGTGAAGCTGTTTTCAGGAAAAGAGTTTAGCGTTTCCTCCCAGTGAAAAGGGAAACAAAATCAGTCTTATAGCATCATCTGACACTCCATTCAGCTTCACAATGTTATAAATTTCATTAAAAGTGGTTAGATGCTCATATGGCCTTTCATTAGACAGTCCATTGAATTGGTGGCTTTTTACTAGATGGATCAATGTAGACTTCATCTCCATGCTTGTGGTGTTGACCATTGGCTTTGCAATGCTGTTAAAATGGTAAGGCCCAACAACAATTGCATAATCTTCCAAAGTACGTATGCCCTCATTGTTGTCCATGCTTTCCTGATTAGATTGTAGGACCTAGGAAATTCTTTCTAGAGAAGGTACTCCAGCAAGTCTCTTTCTCCGTGGCCTCCTACCACTCTCAAGTCCTTCAAGAAGGGGTTCAAAAGTTTTGTTGCTCCTTGTTCTTACTGTATCCTGCATAAACTAAACAAAACCCTAGAAAATATTGTTAGCACAAAATAAAAATAAAATAAAACATAACAAACTAAAATAAAACAAAATAAAATCAAGTCAAATAAAATAAATTAAAATAGAATAAAGCAAAAATTAATTAAGAATCACACAAATAGAATAGTTTAAACCGCGAGTCTCCGGCAACAGCGCCAAAAACTTGTTGACAATATTTTTGATCTCTAGAAACGAAACCAAAAACTTGTTGATGGATCGACAAGTGTACCGAATCGCACAAGTAATATAAAATGGTAAGACCAAGTATCGTATCCGAGAAGACTCTCGGCACTAAACAATCTTGTGATAAATTAATTAATTAAGACTTAAAATAAATGAGATCATTGGTTTAAAATGTAAAGACAGAAAATTAAATATGAATGCAAATTGATCAATAGTAGAGTAACACAAAGATGAACGAATGTTGTTTAATATGAGATGAATATGTTGTTGGGGTTAGATTTCACCAAATTTCCTCTCATGTATATAAGAATTCTTCTTTATGCATTAATGTTAACGTCACTCACTAAAGTACTTAGAACCCAATCCCTTGGCACAATAAGTCTGCCTTAATTCCTAGTTCATGCAATTCCTAGCATTCCTAGTGAATTAAGTCTTCAAGAGTTTAAGACGACCAAGAACTCATACCCTCATCCCTGAGAAATATTACCCTTGGGAGAATTCAACAAGTACTTGAATTGTAAGAAACCTCCCGACACTCATGCAATTCATAAATCATGCAACTAAATGAGTTAAATAGAGCAAGCATTAAAAGAGATGAATTCCCTAACAATTAAAGAATAAAGCATATATGATTAAGATTCAATTCAAATACATGAGAGTTCACAAGGTTACATCATTCCCCAACAACAAATAGAGTTTAGTTCCCCATAGATATGGAGAAACTAGATGTACAATGGAAAAGCATGAGATAGTAAAACCCTAAGAGTAAAAGAGGAAGCTTCCGCCTCCAGATCCGCCTTTAGAGAGTAAAAGAGTGTGTTGTTGTGTTACTCCAGCCAGAGATACAAAACCTAGAGCATTTGGGTCCTTTAAATAAAGTTGGAAAAGAGTAGAAACAAGACCTGGTCTAAAAGAGTCGAAACAGAGCAAAAATTGGGCTAGATTAGCAACGCACAACGCTCGGGCGGCCAATTTGGTCGCCTGGGCGGTAGACGTCGATTTCTGGAAGGCTTGAGCCTCCAATTTCGCCCAAGCTTCAGGGGTCCGATGCTCGGGCCAGGCAAGCCTCGATTTTTCCATGCTCAAGCCTCCTGAAGGTCGCTCAAGCTTCGTGCGGTTCCCTCTTCTGGTGCTTTTCTAGGCCTTTCTAAGTTCTATATCCTTAGCACTTCATCTCTGCTTCTTGTATTAACTCATTTTCTATCAAAATAAAGGGAATTAGTCATAAAATCATCAAATTCAACCTCAACTCTCTTATTCACACAACTTAATGAAAAAGCATGAGTCCAAGCAATTTTCTAAGCCAAAAAGGGTGTATTTAGTATCAAAATTACATCACAGATAACAGTATTTTAAACCGTTATCAAGCGTATCATAAGGTGTACATTCTTTAACATCTGTTTTAACCTTAGTTTCAACCTTCTTAGAAGATTGCATAACAATTTCAAGTTCAGTTCTCAGGCTCTCATTATCATATACAAGATTATCAATTTTGTTTTCAAGATCTCTCTTTTCACTCTTTAATCTATTCATTTGATATTTCATTTTTATTGCTTCACCATGTAACTCTTCAAAAGCATCAAGAAGTTGATAATACCTGTCTTCAATCAAAGCTACCTTCACTACTGTGAGAACACACTGAACCAGCCATCAAGCACAATTTGTCTCTTCTTCTAAGCTTTCATCATCATCATCATCACTTGAAGAGCAATTTGAATCATTGTCCTCCTAAGCAATATAGGCCTTCTTCTACTTGTTCTTTTTGTTGTATTGACTTGTTCTATCATCTAGTTTTTGCTTCATCTTTAGAACATGGCATTCAGGTTTAATGTGGCCTACTTTTCCACATTCATAGCATGTTGGTACAATAACTTTACTTCTCTTCTTGTTTCCTCTTGAGTTGCGTGCAAAAGTAGAAACATTTTTATTTCTAGATTTCATAAACTTTGAGAATCTTTTTACGATCATGTTCATTGCTTCCAACTCTAGAATTTCAAATTTTGAATCAAGTTCCTCAGTATGCTTTCTTGAAGTAATTCTGATTATAGTGTTGAGAGCTATAGTATGCTTCTGTTCACTTTCTTCTTACTCTCTCAATCTACCAAGTTCTAGCTCATGCTCTCTTAGCTTTCCAAACAGCGTTGTCATGTTCATTGATGTTAAATCTCTGCATTCAGAAATGACAGTGACCTTTGCTCCCAACTTCTATTTAGACTCTACAAAATCTTGATATTAATTTGTTCTTTATCAAAAGTCTTTCCCAATGAAAGGAAATTATTAACAATATGTGTGAACCTCTTTTGAACATCAAAGATAGTCTCACCAGCCTTCATCCTGAACATTTCATACTCTTGAATGAGAGAATTCTTTCTTGCTCTCTTCACCTCATCTGTTCCTTCATGTGTAACCGCAAGAACGTCCCACATTTCTTTGGCCATTGTACAAATGGATATTCTGTAGAACTCATCAATTGTGAGTGTAGAGGAAATGATATTCTTGGCTTTCACATCATAGTGAGCTCTCCTGCTTTCATCTAAGGTCTACTCAGAAATGTCCTTGACCTTTATCTTACAATTTTCCATTTTTGTTGGTTCAAAGGGACCATTATTGATCACAGCATCCCATACAACCTTGTCTACTGATTCCAAGAAAATCTTCATCCTAATTTTCCAAAAAGGGTCATTCTCATCTATAATCCCAACTCAGAATAAAGAACAACATGATTCTCTCGTATTGGCTAACCTGCATAGGAACACAATCCACTTGATTGCAAATGATGAATCTTATCCTCAAAGTAGTACACCAGCAGTGCATATATGATCAGAATGTTTCAGCTCACGTTTCTTGCAAGAATCTTGATGATTGACCCAAATGTGATCTTTGATTATTCAAGACTTATCTTATTCTTCGACATCTATTACTCGTCTAGAAATACCATGCATATGACTTACCTTTGTTTAGAACTGTTTCTCCATTGAACATATTAGGATCCATTTGCAATTTGCCCTCTTGAATTTGAAAGTGCACATTCATCTTCAGTGCTCATCTATATGAAGGTGATGAAGTCTTACTGAAAGAAAAGTCTTTAGAAAACTCAAACCATGGTTCACAATATGTTTAATGGAGAAACAATTTTAAGAAATATATATCACTACCATTGCATAATTTGATCTAATAGAATCTAAATGTTTAATTTATTTGGATGATTCATTTTTTAGGTTTTCCTGGAATTGTTTTTTACGATCAGATTTCAGAGCTAACTGATTCATTATGTGAAAAGCAACCTTAGGAAACTTAAAAATTGAATCATACAATATACAAAATGATGTCGGACTTTGGCATTGGCCCATGTCTATATATAATATGACGTTGGAGAATCACTTAATCTAATGTCAAATACCTTAGAAGATTTAAAAAAGAAATCCATTTTTACAAAACATATGTTTAGAAATAAAAATAAAACCAAAAGAAATACATTACAACAAAATGTAGGCAAAGAATGAAAATCGAACAAACAAAAGAACCACATATTATGTAAAATGAAGAAGGATTTTGAACTCCATATTTGTTAATGTTTTGTTCTAGGTTTATATCATACCTTCAAGCTTCAAAAAACATTTCATAATGACACTGAATCAAAGTCAAAGAAATGTCTTACTCTTTTGAAGTTGAAGGAGTTAATAGAAACAAAAAGACAACAAGTTATCAAAATGAATTGATTAAGAAAACTCTCTAGTGAAGCAAAAGTTTGGTGAATGGTGGTGTAGGATTTTCAAAGGATCTAAAACTCTATTTAAAGTGAAACTGTAGGGAAGGGGAAGCAAATAATCGTTTAATATTCATTTATTTTGGTTTGGATGTCTGTTGTTTCTTAAGCGAACGTTATATGTTTACTCAGGTCACTGTTTAACGTCGAGCATGTTTATGGTGAGACGTCATTTGGTTTTAGACGTCGAAGGAAACTTGTAAATAACATCTAGCTATTGAATTTATTTACAACAATATTACCAATCATTTTTAACGTTGGTTGTTTTGTAATTGAACATTAAATACATGACTATGTTTTTATACTAGATAAAGTGTCCCGCCATAAAACAAAATGATGTCGCGTTAGAAGGCATAGTTACGTAGATAAAAAAAAAATTACATATTATATTCACAGACTAAAACGAAAGAAATTCTGAAAACGAAAACTAATAAAGAAACGTATTATACGGGTCATTTACACGTTTAAACCTTGCAAAAAAAAAAATACTTTGTTGTCATCCTAATTTTTCAATTATTGGTGAAGATGTATGGAAAACAATTACAACTAATTTACATGACAACATATTCTAACTATTATCGATAAACGACATAATATTTTAAATTAATTCGAATGTTAATTTAAATAAATTTGTTCTCTTACAATATGGTCTCTATGTCACGGGTGGTAGACAAAAATGTTATGTCTGTAATGCATAATATTTTTGTTTATTACATTATGATTTAATAGCGTACCACCACGGAGATGAAAATAATACAATTTTACATCATAGAAAAAAAGGATTTCTTTTTTGAGATTCTCAAACAATAAAATGAAAATATTTGAAAGAGCACAAAATGAAAATAGACATATGAAAGAGAAAAAAACAGAAAACTATGAGATAAGTTAGACGGGGGACTGATATAAAAAAGAAAAATCTGAAGGAAAATGAGAAAAGTCAAAGAAAAAGAAAAAATGCAATTTTTTTTCTAGAATAACTCACCACTGAAGTTATATAATTAATTCATTATTGACTGATTATATAATTGGATTAGCCAAATTATAAAATAATAAGTAAGATTATATAAATCTGTTTTCTTCATAATGTAATATTAAGCCAAACCAATATTCACCTATTCTTGTTTTCAATTTGCATCACTTTTATCTTCCGTTGGAGAGAAGATAAATTCCATGCTGTTGTTGCCGCTGCTGCTACCAGAGTTGAACATAGCATCAGCCATATCTACCACGGGATAATCAGCACCGTATCTTGAGGTGGAGGGTCCGCCCCTGCCACCAGTGGCGGCGGCGGTGCCACTAGCGGGATGGAGGCCGAGATTGACTGACGGAGACAATTGAGAGGAACTGGTGTTAGTATTTTGTGTGATGTCGAGCAAAATATGTTCTGGGGGAACTGACGATGGTGCTGTGGAGGACATATGGCATGTGTGTTTCCCTCTGTATGTTACCTCAAATATGTTAGCATTGTGATCAAGTCTTTGCACCATCTTCTTGGCTTGGCATTCGTATAACTTCTGATGTGTGCATCTGTAGTAACTCCTGCCAAGGAACAAAGCAAGAACCATTTCCAATCAACAAAAAAGAACAACAATCTATGCATCTATTTAACTTCACTTAAACTCTTTCTTGCTATCATAAGATACCAACCAAACAAGATTCCTTGATTCATCCAGCAATCATAGCATTTTCAATGTGATTTTCTTTCTTGTGGTTCACAGATATGTAAAACAGAAAAATAAATGTTTGTCTTCGTATACCAATTGCTAATGAATTGGTCACTACAAGCCGTGAATTAAATGACATGAAAAATGCCTCAACCGTCAGTTATTCATTATGCGGGACAGTGTGGACGCGTTCCTTCATATATATATATATATATAAATTAACTTTTAATATAACATATAAAAACAACTTTTAAAAATGAGATTGGTATTAATTTATATACTATAAATTGATATGATTTTTAGTGGATGTGTTATTTTCAATACATTCTCTTATACTTAGTATAGACATATCAAGTGTAAGATTAGATGTTAATGAATAATATAATAATAGCTCATTATCAGATAAAATAATAGATTCAACAAATAATAAATTTTATTAACATAAACTCTAAGTATAGTTATAGTTATGATATTATGTTAAGAAGTAAATATTAAACTTGATCTTACAAAAAGTTATTATAAGATGATGTTTACATACTTCTTAACATACCATAATATATGATATGAAGATTTGTTGTTTGTTAAGTTTATTATATTATCATTATTGAATCATAAAAATATATAAAAAAATTTATTAATTAAAAATAAGACAAATTTATAATATACAAGTAGGTTCAAACATCATTTTATATATAAACTAATTTTATAAAATTGAATTATACTTAAAATTTAAGTGTTAAGAGTCTTGAATTTAAGACGGAGAAAAAAAAAATCTCAATGAAGGTAGATGTGGATGAAAAATAGTTAAGAATGTTTAGCGGCGCAGACAAAAGAAATGCTTTGCATGGGAAGTACATGTGTCAAAATCAATATGGAAGGGCATCAATTGTGGCTTTGTTTATGACTAGCAATTAGCAGAACTAGTGTATAAGTTGACAAGATTGAAAGGATATAGGGGTTTTGGCCGTGTCAAAGTTGGCAGGTACATTGTTTGTGTTTTAATTTCTGCCATTATGATAGTTTAGAGTACAAGAAATATTATTAAGAAAGGAGAAATAGTCTTATGTATCAACAGGTAAGCCTTAGGACCCTAAAAGACTCGATACCCTTGATATAAGTTGCATTGATGAAGACATGTAATTATTTTAGCAATTATATCTATAGCACTACCAACCATACCTTGGGTATTTGGATCCAAGTATTTCTTTCTGTCCATATTTCCTCCAAGTGAAACCGTCCTCCGGTGGCATATCTGTGTTTCCAAACTGTGGGGCAGGAACCAGAATTTTCTTCTTCTCTTGATTTGCTTCCCTGCTTCATCATAAAGTCAAACTATAATGTCCAAGAAACTACTTTGTAAAACATGTCTCTACTATTCCAAAATCATATTATTCTTTATTAACCAACAATGTAGCTGATAAGATATCTTTGTGAGTGGTTGCCTAATTACCAAGAAAGATATTGGAAACTTTCCTTCTACTTTTTTTTGCCACCCCATTCAGATTCATCTCAAATTCTCAATAATCGATAGTACGGTCTGTCATAAACTAAAGCTTATTGGTAGCTGGAAAAACCTAAAAGCTTCCCTCTACTGTACTTTTATCTTCTTCTTTTTCTTTTAATTATTGTCGGTGACTGTATCTGTAAGTGATCTGTTATTCGTACGAGGAGGGTCCTAAACTCCTCTCCGTTTAACCGCTTCTGTCAAAATTTATTTCATAAATACCATTCGGTAGTCCCCCCTCCCTCCTATTGAACACGCTTATTTCATCTCATCTTTATTACACATTCGTGAAATCTCAAAACCAAAAATTGAAATGTGTTTTAAGAAATTTCAGTCAGTTTAAAATGGTGTTGTTAAAGTTTCTCAAAAGTGATTAGTATTAAAAAGATGAAACACATATGATATGGATAGATACCTTCTCCGTGGTCGTGAAGAAGATGCGTGGATTCCCTGCCCTTGATCTCCTTCGGATCCCATGGTTCTCTCTGAATCTTCCACCTCTCTCGCTGCCATTGAAGCAAGTTGCATTTGAAACAACTGATCCATGGTCACTGCATGACTAGACCTTAACCACTCCTGTATTAGAGTGGCATCCATCTGAGGCTGGTGGGGTGTGGTTTCATGAAGCAACATTGGAGGAGATTCCGACGTTTGGGTGTGTCGGGAAATGAGCAACAGCTGTTCCTTGGCAGCAGTGAAAGCCTGAGTTATCTGATCGATGGACAGGGACAGCGTCTCTGGTTGGTTGGCCAAGTTGGGTAGGTCTTGTTGAAGGTTTTGAACCAATTCAGAAGCGCGTCGAATGGAGTTAATTACCTCTTCCATTGATTGTAGGAGTTTCTATTTGTTTATCATGCAGTGAAATTTGAAAATAAAGAAAGTGTGATATTAATATTTATATGTTGGTGAAAGTGCAAGGTTTGGTACTAAGCTTCTACGTAGGTGCTGTGGTGACACTTGTTGGAAGGAAAAATCGAAGCAAGAATATAAAGAGAACATGCATATGCGTTTCCATTTACACGGCGATGAAAAAAAGGGTGGAAGGTGTGTGGAAGCGATGACTTAGTCGTTGGTCGTTAACAAATTGTTGCTACTTGGAATTTCAAACTTTATGATCTTTTCTTTGGGTCTAGACGAAGACCCCGTTGCCCCATTGAAACGATTACTTTCGGACCCCTTTAGATGAATTTTCTAGGCTTTAGACCCAACTTGGAAATTTTCTTCTCGGCGTACATTATGCTGCCATTCTTAATTCCTATACGTTCTTCCAACTATCCTTTCATCATATATTCATTTCTTTTAGTGTTCTTCTCTTCAACAATATATAATTCCACAACAACATGATTTCCTTACTTTTTACATCAAAATTTGTTACCCTACATCGTATCTCTTTTTCATTATGTCTATGCGCACATCTTTGTCTCAATTTAAATAATAAACTTTCCTTCTCTCAAATTTCTGCTATACTTGTAAAGAAATATATTTTCTTTTAAAATTACGTATTGATTTCCACCATATTCCCTTCATTAATTATTTGAATTTTGAAAAAAGTTACCATTTACATTAAAATGTAATAAAAAATATACTTTATTTAATTCTGTTAAGAGTAACATTGTTAACTATTGCCGATAACGTGATGATATAATTTAAAAAAATAAATCTTACCGTCAAATTTAATAAAGGTATACGTTTAATAATATTTATAAAAAATATGTTATCAATCTAATGGTTCAACTTAAAAGTCAAAGTTACAACATTTCATGTAATTTGAAATTTAGTCAATACTTACAAGAAAAAAATTCCACAAGGAGCTTTCCTTCCATTTGAGATATTCTCCATCATACACTACACCAAACTAGTTTGAGATTTACTGCAAAGATGTCTCCAACATTAGTGGATGGTCGTACTTACAAAAACAATCTAATGTTTAAGTTAGATTCATGCGTAATAGTTATCTCATGAATAAGATTATTTATAATGGTTTTATAATCTTTTTATCCCGTTGGACCTAAATTAGATTTGTTTAGAATTTTGTTAATCTATCTTAGGTCTATAGTCTCTTTATCAGTCTTGTTTCATCCTATTTTATGCCTTTAAGTGAAGTTATGATGTATGCTGCTGCTCCATGCTGTTAAGGTATTCTCGGCACCATATGATACAAATTTATTTTTCATTGCTTCATTTTAATTAAAAATATATTATTTGCAGTATAAGAAAATATTATATTATATACACAAAGATATATTGAAATTATTAAAAAAATATAAATATGATGATCATTAAAATGATTTTTTTTCTGTGTATAATGAACAGACATTTTAGAATCATTATATACTATTTAAGCACATGTATTTTACTGTGTGAAATGAATATGATTAATATTTATCTCATATAAATAATGTATATATATATATATATATATATATATATATTGAAAGAAATAAAAGATCAAGAAAAATTTCTAAAAGTACACTTATTAATGTAGTTCTTAAATATGTTCTCAGTGAAGATAACTATTCTAATTATTATATAATTTTTAAAATATTTAGTTATATTCTCCATAAATATTAAAATATAAATTTTAAAACTTTTCCTTGTTTAAAAATAATTTATAACCATCTTTAAGATACAAAATAAAGCACTATAAAAAACATAAAAAAGGAAAAAATTGATTTAATTTTTTTTTCTCATAATATGTTAACTTTTCCCATTTTATCTTTTGTCATATAGATAATCCCAAATACATGTTACACACAAATCTTAATTAAAATATAATGTGAAAAATGAATCAGTAAAATCTTGATGAGAGATTCGTAGACCATATAACCAGTGTAAGATTATTTGGTGTTAATAGATCTTAATTTCTTAGTGTCTACTAAGTCATAAACCATCCAGTGAATGTTCTGTTATGATAAATGTGACCTTTTAACTTTAATAGTAACTAACATTTTAAGTTTTTAAATTGAGAAAAAGTTTGTTTAAGTGAACTGTATTATGTAATTTAGTGAATTCTTTCATGTAAATTGAAGTTCATTAATACTTTAATTGAATCACATTAATTTTTTTTTGTGTGATTTTCTTTTTCTTTCTCATTGTTTATCCTTATACTTTGTGAATTCCTTTCTTATCGTGTTTTATTTATAAGATAAACGCTCAACAGTAAATTTAATCAGTTAGTTCCTAACGTATGAACATTAAGGCCTTGTTCACTTGAGTGGATTTGAGGGAGAGTAATTGAGGGGATTTGAGAGGATTTGAAAATAAATTTTTTTGTTGATTATTTGAGTGAATTTGGAGGTAAACGAGATTGGATTTTGAAGTAAATTTTTTTAATCTGTCACGTCAATTAAATCCTATACTATTTCTCACAAACTTTACTTTCAAATTCATTTTCACTTACCTCCAAATTGACTCAAATAAACAACAAAAAAATTTATTTTCAAATCCTCTCAAATCCCCTCAATTCCTCTCCCTCAAATCCACTCAAGTGAACAAGGCCTAAAGGGTTAGTTTACAAGTTAGGTTTAATTATTCGGGGAGTTTTTTTTGGGTGAGAATCTTAAATAGATATCTTTATTTTCATGTGGGTCCCTTTTATATTAAAATTGTTCCCATTACATCTATGCCATTAAAAGTGTTACGTTTACGTGGCATATCTGATGTTAGTGTTTTAAATGACAAGACTTATGTTATTTACTTATAAGTAAGTCTAACGTGGAATTTTATTTTTTTAAATTAAAGAAATTGAAAAAAGATAATTAAACAAACTTGTTGATGAGAACTAGGAATTTGGTTTTAGCGTTCATTCATAGAAATTTGAGAATAAAGAGAAATTAGGGATTTAGTTTTAAGGTTCATTTGGTTTTAAGGTTCATTCACATAAATTTGGGAATCAATAAGAGAAATCTGAAATTTGGTTTTAGGGTTCATTTACAAAAATTTGATAATCAATCAGAAAAATTGGAGATCTGGTTTTAGAGTTTTGGGTGGGGAGGGTTTCGTAGGTTAAATCATGATGACTGCACGATTTGGGATTCTAGAGTTTTTGTTGGTTTGTGATTTGGTTTTTAGAAAGTTGAATTGCAAATAGGAGGCGAGAATGAATGTTGGTTTCGCGAATTGGTCTGATGATTTGAGGGGTTTTTTGGTGATTAGAGTTGAGAATGAATTGGGAATTTATGTTTCTTGGGGTTTTAGAAATTTGTTGTGAAGGTCTGGTTTGAGGAAGGAGTGTGATTAATGGTTCTTCATGCGGTGTGATTCTATTGTGTTCTCTGGGTTTGTAGGTGAAGGTGCGATGATAAAGGATCGCAGATGGTGGTCAATGGTAGTTGTGGTTTTTCTGGTTTCTTCGGATTCGGGTGGTGCTCTTGTTAGATGTGGTGCGAATGGGTTAATGGTTATGGTGGTTGCACGATTTCTGTGGTGTGGGCTTCCATGGAGGACGAAGGAGTTCGTTGATGAGCGACTTGGGTAGCTCGTGAGAGGTTTGGGGAAGAAAGCTCTGCGTTGACCAACAAGTTCTATCAAGTGGAGAATGACAATTTCGTCCCTGTCACTATTTCCATCAAAAACTACATGGTTAGGAGACAAACTCCAACTACAAACATCAATTTATTTTCCAAAATCGAAGACTTCAGTGAACTATAAACTCTCTCGAACCAAATTTCTAATTTTCAGAAACAATTTAGTTTAATTAACTTTTCCCAATTTTTTTTAATTTAAAAAATAAAAATCCATGTGATACTCAAGTTTAAGTATCTAACAACTCACCACGTCATTTAAAACAACACTATCAACATGTCACGTCAACGTTTGTTTAACGCTGTTAATTTAATTTAACAACACGGTCTAATTGAAACAATTTTAATAAAATAAAAACTCAATTAAAACAAAAAAAAAATCTATTGAAGATACTCGTTCCAAATAAGAATCTCATAACTAATTAAACCTTACAATTATAAATATATTGTCGCATGATTAAAATTATTAAGAAAATTTTTATTCTTATTCAGAAGTTTATGATAACCAGAAAAAAACAAGCTTATTATATATCAATAATAATTTCTGGTACTTTATGTCAGTATATATTATTAATATTATTAACTATTAATTTATTAAATCTATAAGCCATTATACCCAGGTCAAATTTGTTATGAACAAAAAAGAAAGAAAGAAAAGTCCACTTGATATGCACCCATGCATTTAGTAAACAACTTGGGATTATTCTAATGCTGCTATATTTTTTACTACCACGTGTGAGTTTGAGTTAACTAAGTTTTTTATTATGTTAAAAAACCAATTAAGTTAGATTAAGAGCTCTATTATGAAGTCTCTAAACTTAGTTCAAATCCCGTTACCTTTTAAGCATCGCATATTTTGTAATTAAAGGTTTCAATAACACAAAAAAAGTTCCTTCTCTTATTATTGGAAAATTTTTAAAAGTATTAAATTGCCGTCCTAACGAACAGTTGATGCTACCTAAGTCTAGAATTTCATATAAATACATACATACAAATTTATTAAATTATTATACCTAAATTAAAATTAATTTCATTAACATGACTTAAATTTTAAAATATATTTTATTTTTTAACTTTTATTTAAAACTATATTTTAATATTATTTTATCTTTTAAAGCTTTTTTTTTAATCTTTTAAATCCAGTAATTTGTAGGCGTAATGTAAATTAGATTTATAAATTATAACTCATTTAAAATATGGGTAATCGGTATAACACAAAATTTATTAGATGGTCCGTCAGTTTATATAAGGAATTTTTCTTTAGGTATTCACCTTTATTTTTTAATTTTACTTTTTAAATAATTATTCTTTTAAATTAAAATAATTATTTTATTAATTTTATCATAGGGTTTACTAATTTATGTAATCTCTTAAAGTGTATCAAATTTTAGTTGATAAAAATATCCATATTTATAAAACAAGATATACTTTAAACATAAAAATATTCTAATAATTTTTATTTTTAATTTAAAATAAAAAATAAAAAATTATTCAAATATCCTTAATCTTAAAACTTAGAATTCATAATATACGAAAATATTTTTCTCAACTAAAATTTAATACTCTTAATCTTATTATATTATATTTTCAACTTTACCCTATTTTGATTTGCTATTCTTTTTAATTTAATAATTTTTTAATTATTAAGTAAATTAAAAAGAAATTACAATAAAACTATAAAAATTATTTAATTTAATTTTATAATTATAATAATGATAATAATGGTAATTTTATTATTTTTATCGTCATAAAAATAAACAAACACACGTGCGCTAATATTTGTTGTAGTTAATTTTAATATATCATTAATATGTTAAATTCTACCATATCAACATATTAAAAATGAGTGCGTTTAACTTTTGGAAATTCTATACATCTTGAATTATAGGATGTTCCGTAATCAATTACCAAATGACGAAGCTTGACTTAAACCACGAACTGCTCTTCAGCACACAGTTTTAGCTTATTCCTTCTTTTATATCTTTAACATTATTATTATGTTTAAATCGAATTCATATTTATTTGTCAAACGTGTCTTTTCATTATTTACCATATCTTCTCCCTTTATTTATTTAGAAATTTTCAAATAGAATTAAAATAACATTTGTATCATTAGTACAAACCCTACAGACTTAATAACTTAATAAATTTCTCACCAAAAATACGAATAAAATAATGAGTAATTATATAATGCAATTACAGAAATAGTCAATCCTTTACGTGATTTGCACGAACTTTCGTGTTTGTTAAATGCACACATCATTAATTAAAAAAAAGGTGCAGGTAGCGTAAAGGCCAGAAAAAGTTAAAATTGTCTTAAGAATTTTATGAGGAATTATTTTTGTATTTTTAATATTATTTTTTATTGTAATTTGTGTAAACTAAGATGATGTCATTGTACAAAAGGCTATAAGATGATGTCAGTCGTATGGTGGTATTGTTTAAATTTGTTATAGAGATTATGAATGAAGAGAAAGAGGTTATAATAGCCATTTTAAGTAGATAACTGAATATGTGAAATTTGTGGCAGGGACTCATCTCTGGTCTATTCTTCAATTCTATGGGTCCCATTTCTAATTTCCATCTACCAATTCCCACAAATTACAACTTTATTACTTCTTCCTTCATTTCCACCTTTCTCCTCTACCACTCACTCACATGTGCTTTCATTTAACTAATTTGCATTTCTTTTAACTAGCTTTTTCCTCTGTTGTTTCTTTCTTCTGTTTTTAAAATATACTTATCAACACTCATTTTGATGTTTTAAAATATATTAAAATAAACATTACATATCAACTTCATTGTATTTTTATTATATAATAAAAAATTGTATTATTTTTGTTTGGTTTTTTCTTAACTTATTTCTAAGATAGGCATTTAATATTTTTTATTTTTTTCATAACTATTTCACATTTATTCTATTGTTATTTAATACTCTTATATCATATTTATATAACTATAATTTTTTTATACTATTGTTATTGAATAATTCATAATACTATGTTGTATTTATTGTGAATTTTATTTCTAGTAAAATTTATTTAATTAATATTACTTCAAAAAGGTATAAGTCCGAGTATGTTTTCGATAAGGTTGGAAATGAGATAAAAAAATTTATATCAATTGTGCTAAAAATAAAAGAGGAAGAGACATAGACTAAATATCTAAAGTGTAGGGAACACATATGATTATGTATTTATAAATATGAAAATACAAAAATATGAATATAAGACGGTTACGTCTAACTTCTTTAATAACACAAATATAATAAATTGAATACAGAATATTTAATAAGATTACCTAGATACTCCATGCAAAATATATATATATTAATGTTGTTATAAATATAATTAATTTTAAGTTTACGTAGTAATTTAGTAAATATATTTGCCAATTAATTACTAAAATTAACATAATATTTTAACTAAATGTATTTGTTTTTCTAAATAAAATAACAACTAATATCAATATAATTGATTCTTATGTGTAAACGAGATTTGATAACTAATATGATGAGATACTTTATTATCACATATGTATGTGATTTAAATAAAGATAAGATAGAAAAAAATTATATTTGTCTCATTCCTTTATCATCCTTAGAAAACTATCTATTTTTTTTTATGATTGCTTATCCTTTTTTACATAGGTGTGTTATGCAATTTTAATTACTCCATTTTCATCCATGCATTTAAAGAAACTAGTCTCATAATTACTTTATGGTCCATTTTTCTTAATTTTAGTGATCTATTAATTTAATTAGCTAATTTGTTTGTAGTTGATTGTTATTTAGCCTATTTAACATTTCTTACATAATAATTGATATTTCTAGCATCAGAATCAAACAATTACAATTATAAAAAAAAAGTCCACAAATATACACCAACTGTATTATAGGATTAAAATTGTAATTAAACTTTAAGAGAATAGTTGTTTAATTTTAGCTAAATAGCACAATGGTGTATAATTAGTTTTATTATAAAAGTGAACAATATTAAGAAAATAGTCTCTCTCAAGTATTGATTGGATGAATAAGTTAAAAAGATTACGTTTGTTTATTGAAAAGGGGTCAAACGTTCATTACTCCTTGATTCCCGTTCCACCTTACACCTTGTATAATTATCCAAGTCAACTCAAAATATAAATATATATATATATATATATATATATATATATATATATATATATATATATATATATATATATATATATATATATATATATATATATATATATACACACGGAATTATTACATCCATTTGATTTCAAACCCTCATTTCTAATAACTTTCATTAAATTACATCGAGTTGACGGAATTTATTT
The DNA here is from genome assembly GCA_034642375.1 of Vigna nakashimae. Classification (NCBI taxonomy): domain Eukaryota; kingdom Viridiplantae; phylum Streptophyta; class Magnoliopsida; order Fabales; family Fabaceae; genus Vigna; species Vigna nakashimae. The sequence goes on from CM067759.1 coordinate 20,435,875, forward strand.
AGGGGATATTAATAAATTTTGTTGGGAGAAACATGCACCAGAAAAATTTACAATTATTTTAGGATTTTTTTTTTTGTTTTTGACAGTTTTAATCTTCGCAAAGTGTGTTATCTGCTGTTAGAAAATTTGCGGGAAAAAACTCTGTCGCTAAAAAATTACTTTTTGAGAAACTGTTGCTATTTTTAGGAGTTTTGAAAAAATCGTCGGATTTAGCGGGAGTTTCTCAGAAATCATCTAAACTATGTTGATGATGTACTATGAGAACAAACATTGATTCCAAAGACTTTAGATGTGCAAAGACCCAAACTTAGACCACGAACACATCCCAATGTTCTTGGATTCTTAAAGCATGAGCCAATGAATCTGAATTGAATATTTCTTTTTGATTGAGACACTTATGCTATGGATTCATCTGCTTTAATTTTTTACTACATACAACATTTAATAAACTAGTGAAATTGTGTAAATAAGAGATAACAATAATAATGCTATAATTAATTACACATCTAGATGACTATCCCGTTAAACTGTTAAAGACCCATAGCATTTAGCATTCTGACAGCCATAATAATCAACATATGTATACAAACTTTTTATTCTCAAAGAGAATTTGAAAATAGCTTGATCACTTACGATACTGTTTGGTTAAGAAGCAAGTATTAAGTTTTTTTCAAAGACAACAACATCATAAAACATATCAATTCATGATTGGCTTATTGAATTTGGATGTGATATAATTGCTAAGTTAAGGCACACTTCCAAAATTAAGCCAATTACTTAAATTTTGCTCACTCTAATGTGATCCTCCCAAACCTTTGATTATTTCTACTACAGCCTGTGTTCTCATGATTTTGTGGTCCTCATCTTCTACTGCATTAACTTTTCTTCCTTTTTTTTTTCTTTTTATTTTCTTCAACACTTCCCATTTCCACACAACTCAACTCATGTTTAAAGTTTTTACATCTTTCATTTTTCTCTATTGGCTCCGATTTTCATGACAAACGTTATCAGTACTAATACAAAACGTAATTGATAATATGATTATGCTTCTAAGTTGTGGCTACCTTTCTCACTATGATTGTGAAAAAGATTTACACAATCTTAAAGTTCACAACTAAAATTAAGAAGAAGAAAAAATCCATAATGTCAGCATGTGTGTATAGAAGAATAAAACCTTCTTTATAAAACCTTCTTTAAGACAATGTTTTCAACTTTGTTAATATTGCTTCTGAAGTTCTTTAAGATTGTTTATGATTCATTTAGTTAGTGAAATGAGACTTTTGTAGTGTATAAAGTAACTAATAAATGTTATCATATTCAAGTATAAAGTTATTATCCATCAATAAGTGACAGATGAATAATAGATTTATAGATAAATGTAAACGCCATAGATTCATCTTTATTCTCTGTTCCCCACTACAAACAATGCCATCAACAATTTAACAGTATAAAACCTCTTAAGTAGTTTAAACAACATGACACTCACACAAAAGCAAAACATATTAAGTAGCAATGTCATAAACATAAATGGAACTTACACCAATTTCCTTTGCCTCATTATTGACAAAAACTCCATTGTTCTTCTTATGGGTAGCTATCCAGACTTCTCCTTTGCTAACTTTGTGGCCACATTCTCTTTCCTATGAAAATTAATGAAAGCTTATTATGTATGTCATAAATATTATGAGAAATGGAAAATTGAAGATAAATAATGTATCCATCATGTACAATTATATTCTTCAAAGCTTTTAGAAACACATCCTTATTTACATTTGATAATATATATATAGTAGGAAGATATCTACCTTTCTTGCCTTTAGATTGTCTTTGCATTTATTATTTGTACTATCATTCAACAATGTAAACAATATATTGTCATAAACATTTTTTTTTTCAATGTGCATAACATCTAGATTGTGGTGCAATATGTTATCTACCTAATAAGGAAGATAAAAAAAATATACTTTTCTTTCGCCATCACTCAACTGATTTTTGAAACAATATAACAGTTGGAAATAGGAATTTCACAGCAATCAACAAAATAAAAAGAAAGACTCAGTGCTCATTTTTAGCAGGATGACCAGTACAAACAAGATTTCTGCAGGCACCATTGTGGAAGTCATGAAATACTGTATTACGGTGGTCTTGCAACATCTTTGTATGGATATAGAAACACAAATACAAACACGAATTAATGTAACCACATTGCTTCTATAGAGTGCCAAAACCATTTATTCTTTATTCAGAATCTAACCACATTTATGATAGTTTCAAAGTGTAAAATGTAACCTTCATAGCAATCCTTGTCCAATTTAATTAGTCAGTATAACCAAGCTGCCACTAGAGTATCCATAACTATCTCAAAAACAAAACAATAGAAACACTGTTAATTAATAATAATACTTACAGGTAAAGTTTAAAGAACAACTAGTCCATGTGCAAGAAAAATAGCATCTAAGCTTGATGGCCTGAATAAACCAAATAAAGCATATGAATACATTACATGGAGGTGGAAGTTAATAAATTCCAAAACTCACTTTTTTTTATGTTTTGCTTGCTTTTATGGCTGATTCAGCTCCATACAGCTTTATATATTGTTGGAGATTCTTCCTGACACATTATTAGCTACAAAATAAAGAGAATTTAGTGATAAAATCATAAAGTATAACCTCTACTCACTTATTCGCAAAACCAAAGCAAAAAACATGAGTTCAAGCAAGTTTCTAAGTCAAAAAGGGTGTGTTTAGTATCAAAATTATATCACAGATAACAATATTTTCAAGCGTTATCAATAGCACAGTGAAATGCAATGAACAACACAACAACAACATAATCATGATCTCTTATACACATATAACATGTAAGCATAGAACATGTAACACATAATACACATGTGTTATTAATTATGCGTTGTCATTAGCAAAAACTCAGATATTACTAAGACTGTGGGATCAGTTAAACCAATGCTCCCCCTATTAACAATCTCAACAGATGTATTTTCTCCAACTTCTAATCCTCATAGATCTTGTTATACACTTAATTATACTTAACTAAAGTTGTCTAAACCATTCTAAATTCATTTTAAACAAGTGACTACAAGATTTCACCCTAAAAACTTCCAAAACATCAACTTAGAGACTCAAATTGAATTCTACCATTTGTGGCACAATTTCAAGCAACTTAAGGACTCTAACAAATCCCAAATGACTTACCAGGATTGTCTAAACTGAGCATTTCAGCACAAAACCCCCATCTCCAGTTTTCGCTAGTTAACTTCCTCAAAGTTCAGTTCTAAATCAAGTTGAACTTTACCTTATCACCACTGCATACTTATACTACAAATTTTTACCAGTCTAGATGTTTAAGCATGACCTCAAACATATAATAACCACCTCAACTGCATGAAATTAGTTCACCAAGCATTTCTCACCATTTAACTTCCTTAAACCTTATCTTTAGAAAAAATTAGCCTATAATAAAGAGTAACCATTTTCCTCAACAAATTTATCAACATAATTCACTTCATCAACACCACATCCAACATCAATAATACTTACACAAATTTAAATTTTTTTCTAAACCATTCATCATCACACAAGTCATCAATATCATCTAATTACTTCCATTTTTACTAACATAAAACAACATTTTTCATCAAAACAGTTTTAATACTAACATACCATCAAAATTACACCACATACTTCAATTAAAGGCAAATATCTAACTTCCCTTATCTCTATGAAAGTTCTACAGTTGTAGAATTGCCTGACCGTAGCTTACACCGCAAGGAACTTCTAAAAACACCTACAAATCACTAATCGGCGATTGAAGAGAAACCTTATAACCTAAATTGAGTCAAGAATTGAAGAAGGAACCAAATTGATACATGCATAGAAACCCCTTGCATGATAAAGAAACCCCTTGCATGATGTTACCAATGAGGAAACATTGGTGTGTTGAAGATAATGATTTTGATGATGTTACAAAGTGAAGAATATGAAGACCCTTGTTGCATTAAGTTTAAAAGCATTTCTGCATAACAAAAGATACCAGGACCGAGCAGTTACGACCGAGCGGTTAAGACCGAGCAATCAAAGGCATGACCGAGACCAAGTAAGGTATGAAAAAGACCGAGCGATTAAGACCGAACAGTTGAAGGCATGACCGAGACCAAGTAAGGTATGAAAAAGACCGAGCGGTTAGATCCGAGCAGTGGAAGGAATGACCAAGAGCGAGAAAAAGATTCAATATTTAAACTGTTCCAGGTATCGTAGATAATTAATTATCACTTACAATAATCGATTATCACTAGTAGTTGTAATATGTCGTTTTAGTTTCTGACTAGTAGGCTATATACACTCTTCTTCCAAACCCTTCAAAGAACTCTTTGCAATTTTGAGAATACAATGCAGTCCGAGGAAGTTCTCAAGTGCTAGTCCGTGCTCATTGTCAAGTCTTGTGAATAGGAGAAACTCGCGCTTTGTGTGTCAAAGGTCGGAGGTTCTCTTTAAGTTGGCTGAGCAGTTCTCTTTCGGTTCATTTTTCGAAGGAAGGTTCTTTCTATTATGATTTTTATTTCATCTTATTGTAATCTATGAACAATATTTTAGTGAAAAGGTTAATCACTATCTATAGTGATTAACGACTGAACGTAGAATCTTTTGATTCGAACCAGGATAAAAATCATTTGTGTGATTTTTCTACTCCTTACATACTCTTTATATTTTCTGCACATCAATTGTTCGATAATAAGTTAGAAAATTAAAGGAACCATTTTAATTGACCGAACACGCTTTCTGCAATTTTATTCCGCTGCGTGACTCGACGATACTGTTTGTTTTAACCAACACATGAGTAGGTAGATGTGATTTTTACACGAGTAGTGTTTGAATTCAAGAAGTGATTAAACCCTTTTCTATGTTTTCTTCATCTTCTAGATTATACTTTTATGGGTGATGCAACCGAAAGCAGGAATTGAAGAACCCAAGGCAAGAATTAAATAACACCTTGTAAAGGATTATTTGGAAAGAATTAGGAAGGATGGGTGAGGTAACCTTTCATTTAACCACAAAACATTTACACGCTTCTAGTTCCTCAAGCTTAAGTGAATCAAATGAAGAAGAAAATTTGTGTTTAATGGTTGACTTAGAAGATGTTGGAAGTCAAGTAAGAGATTCTAGTTTTGAGTCTAGTGAATTAGACTTACAAAAACCCTTCTTTAAATTATTGAATGAATATGAAAAATTTGATGCTGCTCATAGAAAGAACATAATGAATCTAAATTGAAATATGAAAAAGCATTAAATGAAGAAGTAGTATTAAGAAACAAAGTTAGTAATCTAGAAAGTAAATTGTCTGAATCTAATGCAAATGAACAACCTGTTGAATGTTTATCTTGTAAGAGTCTTATGTTTGACATCGACATACTTGAAAACTTACTTGCAAATGCAACTAAGGCTATCTTACATGTTTAAAATAATTTTAGACAAAGCAATGTTAAAAACAAGAACATGCATCATTATAAGAGGTCCAAAGTTAAGGGAACTCGTAGATTTTGGGTTGAAAAACGAAATTTTGTAAAAAATAAGGTGATGATGTTTGTTGTTTTTATTGAATGAAGCATGGTCATACATCAAACAAATGCAACATTGAACATTTTGGAGTTCCAACTAGAAAATATGCATGGATTAAAGTTGTGAAATGATGCTTGCTTGCACGTACTAACCCCAAGTACCCATAATTAGATTGGGGACCTAAACTCTTGCTTAATTTGTTTTGTAGGAACCTACTAAGTCAAAGAAATCATTGTGGTATCTTAACAATGGGTGTTCAAGACACATGACCGGTGACAAAAAGAGGTTCATCTCTTTTGAGAAGAAATTGCAAGGATTTGTAAGATGTGATGATAACAACAAAGGAATAATTATTGGAACCAGAGATATTGGAGGAGGAAACATATTGACCATGAAAGACGTATTGTATGTTGAAGGTCTCAAACACAACCTCCTAAGCATAAGTCAATTATGTGTCAAAGGTCTCAAGGTAACATTTGAAAGTGATAAATGTACTATTTATTTTAAGAATTCTTCTGATATTGCTTTGCAAGGTGTTAGGCATGACAATATTTATTTGATTGAAATTGAAAGTGCATCTAGTCATAGCATAACATATTTAGTTGCAAAAGAGGGAAATCCTTGGTTATGGCATCAAAGAGTTGCACACATTCATATGCAACATCTAAATAAATTGATTTCTAAAGATCTTGAGATTGGTCTGCCTAAGCCAAAATTTGAAAAAGACAAATTCTGATATGCTTGTCAATAAGGAAAACAAACCAAATCCTCTTTTTCATCAAAAAGCATGATTTCTACATCAAAACCTCTAGAACTTTTGCATATGGACTTGTTTGGTCCATCTAGAATTAAGAGTTTTGGTGGAAACTATTATGCGCTTATGATTGTTGATGATTATACAGGACTTACTTGGACTTTCTTTTTAACATTGAAAAGTGAAGCTTTTAAAGCATTCAAAACTTTTGCAAAACGTGTTCAAAATGAAAAGGATTTGAAAATCAAAACTTTAAGAAGTGATACCGGTGGTGCATTTCAAAATTATTGAGATCGTTGATAGGGGGAGCACCGGTTTAGCTGAACCCACAATCTCAATAATATATGAGTTTTTAATGATGACAACGCATAATTAATAACACATGTGAATTATTTGTTACATGTTCTATGCTTACATGTTATATGTGTATATGAGAACATGATTATGTTGTTGTTGTGTTGTTCATTGCATGTCACTGTGTTATATATATGATTTTATACATGAATGCATGACACATGTTTTTGGATGAGAAAAACCACAAGCACAAATGTTGAATTTTAATTGTGTGGCAAAACAACAATTTTAACTCGATTACATTATAAGGTGAATCGATTAATGTTATCAATGAGGAGCATTGGTACTTTGAAGATAAATGATTTTGATGCTGCTGCAAGAAATAAACTCGAAGAATCAAGTTATAATTGTTTTAAAAGCACTTTTGTAGTTTGCAAATGTATTAGGAAAGATTTCAAACATGTAAAACTTAGAAATCTCGTATCTTTAAGATAGTTACGTATATAATCGATTATGTGGTGGAATAATCGATTTTCATGAGCTTTCTTGAAAAACCATTTCGCTCTGGAATAATCGATTATTACTTTAAATAATCGATTATCATTGGTCCTGATGAGAACTGCCAAAGTCCCTGGAATAATCAATTGTTCTTCAGGATAATCGATTATCACTTTTTGAAAGATCCTGTAACGGACTTGAATAATCTATTATCACTAACAATAATCGATTATCACTGGGAGTTGTAATGTGAATTTTCAATTTCAAACCATCTGTCTATATATAGTTGTTTTAAAACCCTTAGAGGGTTAACCTGAACTTTTCATTTTGAGAGTATCAGAGCTTTGTGCCTATGGGAAGGTCTCTGAGAGTGAAAAGGGATCTATGCCATTTGAGAATACAGTTTGTCTGAGGAAGTTCTCAAGTGATAGAGTTGCTTAAGTCAAGTCTTGTGAAAAGGAAAAACTTGTGCTTAATGTGTCTAAGGCCGAAGCGGTTCTCTTCAAGTTGACTGAGTAGGTTCTTCCGGTTCGTTTGTCAAAGGAAGGTTCTTCCGTTCGTTTATCGAACGAAAGGTGTTCTCGTTTCTTAATCTTTACTTCATATCTTGTAATCTGTACAAACATTATTTTAGTGAAAAAGGTTAATCACTATTCATAGTGATTAACAACTGGACGTAGAATCTTTTGATTTTAACCAGGATAAAATTTTTGTGTTGAATTTCTTAAACTCGACACTCTTTGAACTCTTAGCACATCAGCTATTTGATAAAAGTTCTCTAAGAAAATAAATTTTTGAAACCAACTATTTTAACTTGATTTGTGACCGTAACACACTTTCCGCTATTTTATTCCGCTGCGCGACTCTACAATACCAGTTGTCCTGATATCGACAATTAAAACTCGCGTCTTTGTAGAATTTTTATAAGTGTGCTGTGAGAGTTTTTCAAAGACAAAACTTTTCAAAACTTTACTTAACATTGTTGCATAATTGATTGCATGCGTTATGTATCGATTAAGTTCGTTACTGTTTTGAAATCTATTAATGCTTGATATAACTGTCACAACGGCTATATTTTTAAATGTGTTGACCAAGCATTAAATGTTATTCGACTGCATTAATTGTGAATTCAATTAATTGTTATGACTACTACTAACTGTTATAACTGAATTGGTGTATTCGACTGCATTAGTAGCAAAGTCGATTAAAATGCGTCAGATATGTTTTATACTATAAATTGATGCAAATTTGATTTTTGGTGGAACTTTTGTGATTCTGACATTTTCATATTCTTTTGCACAAAGTTTGATTCTTACAGAAAGAGGAAAAGCTCAAAGAAAACAAGATTGATCGGGGTGATCAACTGCTTGAAATTTCTTGAAGAGCAAGGTTGCCGAGTTTAAAAGTTTGATCTTTCTGCACATTTGGGTGTCTACTGCAAGATCAAGTTCTGTAATCTGCTGAAGATTGGGATGAGTTCCCTGTTGTGATTATAGGAAGAAGGATGTGCTGCGTTCTTTACTTTGAGGGTGTCTCAACGGGGTTGGACTGCAGAAGAGGGGATTCTTGCTGCTAGTCTGTTTATGTACTGCCTATATTTTTATTAGATGGTTAGACAGGTGTTTTACATTTTTGACGTGAGGTCTCTATAAAAACCTTGTTGTAAAAACCTTGATCATTATAGTGCATTGGCTTCATGTGGTTGGAAGGACAATGGATGTAGGATTGGCCGAACTAGTATAAAAACCCAGCGTTTGATCTTTCTATGCCCTACTATTTTACATTCAATCGATTATACTTTATACTCATTTGATTAAATTTTCACTGCATTGAAACTCTTTTAACTTGTGTTTCAAGAAAACTATAAAGGCATCTCTTTTGGTGAAAAAGATTTTGAAAGTTTTAAATTTTATACTTCACCAATTCACCCCCCTCTTGGTGTGAGAAATTGAGCCATTTTATTTTAACAAAAATGAATCTTTGAAATGTTTTGTGATGAGTGTGGAATAACTCATAATTTTTGTTCTCCTAAAACTTCCTAAAAAAATGGGGTTGTTGAAAGGAAAAATAGGTCATTAGAAGAATTAGCTAGAACTCTTTTAAATGACTCTAATGTACCTAAATATTTTTGGGTTGATGCAGTAAGTAGTGCTTGCTATGTGCTTAATAGGATGCTTATTAGACCCATTCTCAAGTTAACTCCTTATGAACTATTTGAAAGAAGAAAACCAAATGTGTCTCATTTAAGAATATTTGGATGTAAATACTTGTATTGAATAATGGTAAAGATAATCTAGGAAAATTTGATGCTAAATCTAATGAAGCTATTTTCTTGGGTTATTCAATAACTAGCAAAGCATATAAGGTGTTTAATAGAAGAACTTTAATAATTGAGGAGTCAATGCATGTTGTCTTTGATGAAATTTTGGACCTTGAAGTAAACCCTCTTGAGTCAAACAAATCTATTGTAGGTGATGAGGATTACTTAAGGGAAGCTCTTGAAGAGATGTACTTAAATGAAAATAATCATAGTGAAACTCAAAATCAAGAAGTGGATCCTAAGAGCTACCAATAACCTCGTGGCCTCTCTTTGGACAACATCATTTGGAACATGTCAAAAGAGGTAACTACTAGACATAATTTAAATATTTTTTTCCTAACAGTAGCTTTTGTGTCTCAAATAGAACCCAAGAACATAAAAGAAGCTCTTCAAGATGATAACTAGTGCATTGTTATGCAAGAACAACTAAACTAATTTGAAAGTAATGAAGTTTGGGAACTCATTCCTAGAAAAGAGCACTATCAAGTCATTGGGACAAAATGAGTGTTTAGAAACAAGCTAGATGAAGATGGAAACATCATAAAAAAAGCAAGGTTAGTTCCAAAGGCTACCGTCAAGAGGAAGGTATAGATTATGATGAGACATACGGCCTGGTAGTCAGGTTAGAAGCAATTAGACTTTTACTTGCTTATGCATCATTGATGAAATTTAAATTATATCAAATGAATGTAAAAAGTGCTTTTCTGAATGGCTTTATAAATGAGGAGGTATACATTAATCAACCTCCTGAATTTGAAGATTTTAAATTTCCTGATCATCTGTATAAACTTAAAAAGGCATTGTATGGCCTTAAACAGGCACCTAGGTCTTGGTATGAAAGACTTAGTACCTTCTTGATTGAAAATAAGTTTTCTAGAGGAAAGATTGATTCAACCTTATTCATTAAGAAAGTAGGAAAACATATTCTGATTGTTCAAGTGTATGTGGATGATATTATATTTGGATCTACTAATGATTCCTTATGTGAGGGATTTGCAAATATAATGTAAGGTGAGTTTGAGATGTCTATGATGGGTGAACTAAATTTCTTCTTGGGACTACAAATAAAGCAAGTGGAAGGGGGAACCTTTGTCTCTCAAACCAAATATTGTAGAGAATTACTTAAGAAGTTTGGAATGGATACCTATAAAGAAGCCAACACCCCTATGGCAACTTCTTGTTACTTAGATAAGGATGAATCTGGAGAAGAAGTGAATCAAATTATGTTTATAGGGATGATTGGATCTCTGTTGTATCTTACTGGTAGTAGACCAGACATTATGCAGAGTGTTTGTGTGTGTGCTAGATATCAAGCAAATCTTAAAGAATCGCACGTAACAACTATTAAGAAAATCTTAAAGGAACTACTTCTTTTGGACTTTGGTATCCCTTTGATGCAACACCTAGTTTGATAGGCTATTCTGATGTAGATTATGGGGGCTGTAAAATAGATAGGAAAAGTACTAGTGGTACTTGTCATTTTCTGGGCTGCTCTTTAGTGTCTTGACACTCAAAGAAACAAGCGTGTGTAGCCTTGTTTACCACAGAAGCATAATATATACCTGTAGGAAACTGTTGTGCCCAAATCTTGTGGATGAAACAACAATTGAAAGATTTTGATATCTTCCTTGATCACATTCCTCTTAAATGTGACAACACTAGTGCCATCAACCTAACCAAGAACCCTATAATGCCCTCTAGAAGGGTGATTGCACAATAGCGTATATTAATACATTACATCAATTAGCAGACATTTTCACCAAGGCATTACCTAACGATAGATTCTATGATCTTAGAAGAGATAGAGTTAAGATTCATGACTTTTCCACGTTTTTCGTACTTCCAGCGTATTTAATCGATTATCATAGGGATATAATCGATTATTTCGAGCGTTTGGAAAAGGTTTTGGTTCGCATATAATCGATTATTACGAGGAATAATGGATTAAACTAACTCGCTCTTCGAATCTGGGTGTTCATGAATAGATAATCGATTAACCCCATCAATAATCGATTATCATTGAATTTTTGGGAATAAATTTTTGCTGAGATAATCGATTATCATTAGTAATAATCGATTATCACACGTATAGTTTCACAAATATAGCCGTTACAACATTCTAAAACAGCTATAAACGGCTAGTTCTTCAATTTTTCCTACAAATGACCCCTCATAATCGATTAATAGCCACTCCCTTGAACCCAAAAATCTATCCATCTCAAATTTGCATCAAATCTCCCTCCTATCCTCGTCATTCTTCACATATCCCATTTTTTTTTCTCAATTTGCCATGGTTGATTTAAGAAGACCTCACAGACGGGCTGCTAGAGCTTCTTCGTCCAGACCACGTGCTCCTCGCCCTACATCCATTGAAGGCTGGATTTTCGATCAAGAAAAGCATGCAGATTTTACCAACTTTTGGCAAGAGCGTCGGATCATGACAGTTAAATTCATTTGACTTCTACCGATTGTATGGCATCAAAGTCCCTGATTTATTTGGAGCTCAAGGTCTCAATCATGTAGTAGAACAAAAATGCTACATATATCCTGATCTCATCAGAGTGTTCTACTTCAACCTAAAGTACCATGATGGAATCGTCATAACCAAGGTGAAGGGGGTCCCAATTATTCTGCATGACGATATATGGAAAAACGCGACACAACTCACCATTTGGGATGATGCTCTCAAAGTTCATCTTGGGGTCCCATAGTTCAATCGCTTGTTAGCCTTTTAATCCTTCTTGCGACATTCTCAACAACAAACCAATCGCCGTCAACTGTTGGTGGGTGGCTTCAAGGTAGAAGAACGTTTAATTCATTATTTGATCGTGTGGTTTTTGTGCCCCCATGCTACCAATCACGCTCAATGTTCTGAGTAGGATCTTCTTCTTCTTTATGGGATTTTAAATAATATCCATATTGATTGACCTACACTCATCTCAGATACTATGCTGAAAGCCAAGAAGTATCATGCTTATCACCTTCCCTACGCTCTTCCAATTTCTAGAATTCTTGAATACAAAGGAGTTAGTGTAGAAGGTGAGCACACCCAAGCCATTCAATCAATTGACACTGAAATTGGGGAGACAACTTTTCGTCACATGGGTTTTGTCGCCTATGGGTGTGTGACCATTCACAAGGATGACGAAAATCAGGAAGTTGAAGATGATATGGATGCACATATGACATAACCAGTAGGTGTTGTTGCTTCATTGAAGCTGGACCTTCTACCATTCCTTCATCCTCCTCTCTCTCCATGGAAGAATATACTTTGCAAATTTATCCAAACAAATGGAGGACATGAGTTTTGCTCATCAAATGCGATTTGATCAGATTATTGAAATGTAGCAAACTCATCAAGAATATGTCTATGAAATGCTAGAAGAGTTTCATACTCGCCTAGGCAACATTGAGGAACGCCTCAATCTTCAACCTCTAGAACGTCCCCCTAGTCCTAGGTTTTAGGAATTAAATAATTGTCTTAAATTTTTATTATATGTATATTGTATTTTCTCTTGTGAGTGCACTGTACTTTCCTTTGGTTGAATGAATCAAACTTTTATTTTCCTTCATTGCATCAATTCACTTCGTGAGGGGGAGTCCATTTACTTTTTTCTTATGATAAAAAAGGGGGAGAACACTTTCTAGTGCAGTACTACTAACATGTTTGTAAGATTGAATTTTGTGCAGATTTAAAAAAAATGCTTTTAAACAGGAAATTTTTTATCATCATAAAAAAGGGGGAGATTTTTACCAATGAGGAAGCATTGTTGTCTTGAAGATAATGATTTTGATGATGTTACAAAGTGAAGAATATGAAGACCCTCGTTGCATTAAGTTTAAAATCATTTCTGCATAACAGAAGATACTAGGACCGAGCAATTAGGACCGAGTGGTTAAGACCGAGCAGTCGAAGGCATGACTGAGAACAAAGAAGGAATGGCCACACTACAAAAAAAAGCTTATTTAGAGGGGTTTTTTTTTTTCAATTTGCGGGGGTTTTTACCCTCCGCTAAATAAATTCCGGGGGTCTTTCAAACCCCCGCAGTTTGAGTCGCCACAAATTATCTACGGGGTTTTTTTTCGCCCCCTGGTATCATATTCAATTTGCAGGAGTTTTTCTGCGGAGGGTAAAAACCTCCTCTATATATTCAATTTGCGGGGGTTTTTCGGCGGAGGGTAAAAACCTCCTCTATTACTGACTATTATTTTGAGGGGGTTTTTAACCTCCTTTATATTTTTGTCAGTTTTTTGTTTAATGATTATTAAAATATATAATATCGTTTTTTGTTTGATGATTATTAAAATATATAATAACTATCTATTTCCATTAATTTTTTTTTTCAATTTCAAAATTAAATAAATTTAATTTTTTTCTAAAATTATTAAATACCAAACAAATATGATTCATTTGATTAAAAAAAGATATCATACAACAAAAGCCCCTGAATAGAAAGAAATTTAGAAAAATAAATTGAGAAACAATTTTATAGTCACATCAAGATAAACTAAAAGTCAATGTAATCTCATTACAAAAGTAGTTACAAAGAAAGAAATGTTACTCAATTCATAATAAACTAGGTATAGTTTTATCCTAAAACAATATCATAAACTTCCTAAATGTTACTTCCATCAGATGATTGTCTTGCACCCAAAGGAGACTCTGGCTCATTTGCATCAGGAGCTTGCTGAAATAATATAAAAAAAATTAATAAAATAAACTCAATTACATGTACTCACATTTTGTAAATAATATATAAAAAAATAATCAAATTCACTCTTATCAATTCTAACAACCTACCAAGTCAGACGTATAGTTCAATAGCTAAAAGGCAGGCCTCCACATAACAAGTCTAAACTGCTACCAAGTATATAAACAACTGATGATCAAAGTTCGACTACCATATGAGTTTGTAAGGTTGATTAATAATAGCCTTAATTACTTCTAAGCACACTAGCCACACCTGTTAGTTACCGTATCAGCCCCTGTATCAATTGCATCAAGTATTTCCCACGGTTCTCTAAACTTTAAACTATATCAGATAGCACCTTAAACATCTAAAGGAAAACTAATTAACCTAGAGAAAGAAAGACTATTCCAAGTCTCGTTCTATTCATAATCGGCGTTATATGTTTTCCAAACTAGAAACCTACTCAGATGCTTAGACACACCACCACTAGCTTACCTCACGGTTTGACCATCAACCAAACCCCTGTTTAATCCCTTCCCTTCACCAACCTAACAACAAGACTGTTTCAAAATCACTAAAACAGAAGGGATGTAATTCTGCACCAGAAACAAGTGTGTGAAAATTAATTGCTACTATCTTACTAGTCATACGAAAACCTAACCCTTCATATCAGCAAGTTGATTGTTTTTGCTGAGTAGAATGAGAATATAAATATACCACACGTTGCACAAGACAGACATTCTTTCGGACCAACAAAGTTTGCATTAGGGGCTTAATATTCGTACATGTTTCATGCTGAAAGGATTTTTCGGAATATATAAACAAAGTACAATATGGTTCATGTCCACTAACACTTTTCATTGTCACTATCAATTACACCCCATATAAACCATAAGTAATCCAAGTGAGAAAAAGTTATCGAAAAATGGAGAATTTGAGTCTAAAAGCAACAGTGGAACAAAAGAATCCAACAAATTTTGATTACATTTACATGCCAACCATTCTAGTAAAAAGCCAAATGAGCCTACCTTAGTTCGAGCCCGGCGTTCGCTGGTACTTTAATTGCTTACAAAAACATCTAGCCATATTCTTAGAGATATGTCTTTCTTACATTTCAGTCTTTCAAAATAATATAATATAACTCAAATTATATAACTGGGTCTCCAATAACGAATGCAAAATCCTCTAAGAATCATGGTAATTATCGATTGCATATATAGAGTGATCACGCCAACCAAAGGCTGTTTATATAATAATGACAGTGGCAGAAGTAGGGGAAATGCACAACATTACAGAATGACAGTGGAGAGTGGATATGGGATATGCATTGTGCTGTAGTTTCATGGTACTCTCATTACATATTTTGCATGCACATCTAATAAATAACAGACATACAAATAGTAGGGATTCAGAATTTGCAGGGTGTAGGCCCTCCACCCAACGAAAAGCTAGAAATAATTAATTAATTATGGCTTTCAAATTCCATATATCAGCTGTGACAGACTTCCTATCCCAAGCTTTCAAATTCTATAATTATGTGTTTCTTATGAGGTTAAAGAACTGATCACTGCATTTCTCGACTACTAGATATTTTAAATCATAAATATCTTTCATCTCTAAGTGTCTCTATTTTTAATTTTTATGATGTGGTTTTGATTTTGTCATCTGTTCATCACATTCTATTCCCCTGTAATAAAACAGAATTGGTATATTTAACATGTAGGTGAATGTCTCATCAGAAGGTAGCCACATCAATTGCATGTACTCATAAAAAAAAATTGGTATATTATTACAGTATATCAAACATATTACTTATACTTATTTAGTATCTTACTTGTGGTTGAGGATCAAAGAAGGTAGCCAATTCATCAGGAATCTTTCCTTCCTTCATTATCATATATGCTTTCAGCGCACCTTCTAAATTCATGTACTTTTGTTCCCATTGATTAGTAGATGCTGATGATGTGGCAGTACTAGATGAACCCATGCTTAAATCTGAAAGTCGCATTCTTGTATTTCTGAATGAGTTAGTAGGAGCTGCTCCCAAACCCATGCATCGCACTCTCCCAGAATGCTCTGGGCCTAACACTCTACCAACAACATCATGAGGGGAAACCTGTGATTCATCAGTAGTGCTTTGACTCAAACCCACTTCAATTTGTTCCTGTAGGCATAGAACAAGTTGTAGTTAAAGATCTAAATATTGAAGCATAATGTTTGAAAATATCATATTATAGTAAAACTTACCGCTATAGCCTTTGCCGCCTCATTTACAAATGAGCCATCTTTTTTTTTATGAGTTTCAATATATAACATTCCACGACTAGGCAGTTTTCCACTATCCAAAAGCTAAATAAAAGGATAAGTTAAAATAAATAGTAAATTTGAAAAATACTAAAAATCGTCATATATGCTAATCTCAGTACCATCTCATGTCGTCTTCTTGAGATAGGTTTAGAGCCACCAGTATGAGGAATTACTTGCTTCTTGCGATTTTCTCTATTTTTTTTACAAATATCCTATGAAAAAAACAATTGTAAGTTGACATAACAATCAAAATAATAATATACACAAAAGCAATGAAAATAATAATGAAACTTGTACCATTGTCTCCGATTTTAGACGATAGGTAACGAAATGAGCCCATTGAGTTCTGTCTATACCGGTCGGCACATTACATATGATTTGATCTTTTGCTTTTGTTGGATCATAGAACTCATTCCATAAACGTTGTCTATGTGCAGCCCACTTCTTACCCAAAGTTAATTTGCAATATCTTTGGGCAATAGCTTCAGTAGTCTTAAAACAAAATCGAAGCTTTTGAAAAAAGAAAACATAGTTAGTGAGTAAAAAGTAAGTGTGGGGAATTTGAATACATTAATGATATATATACCTGTAATATTTCCTTAAAGCATTCTAAAAAGTAGGTGTTAGGGATGCCTGTTTTTCCAGACCACCTTTCAAAATTGATTGGAAATAAATTATCGTCCGTTGCCAATATCCCACAATAACCCACAAGTACTCCTTGCCCTTCGCCTATAGCCATGCCTACCTCATCAAAGTCTACAATGATGCGTTGTCCATGAGGTAAGTTACTTACTTCTCTGACCTTCACCTTTATTTTCTTCATAACTCCTTGTAGGTCTTTAACAATAAAAAAACTTATGAGAGAATAACCAGGTCTCTCTCATTGGTTTTCGCTTTCTATCGCACTATTACGAATCAAATATTGGTATAGTAGCATGAAGTGTGAAATAGTTAAGTTAAGCATCAATAATTAGGTGTTAGTATGATTGCATTAGGTGTTAAGTTGTTAAGCAGATGAACATCAGTTAAGTATTATATGCTAAATAATTGAAGACAGGGAGTTTAATATACATGCTATAAGTTGTGAAGGATTTGCTAGGCAAAAAATATACATGCTATACAGGACACTCTCTCTATCAAACCTCCCAATATTCTCTCATAAGTTGCATACCTGTAACAGATTCCGCCCAATTCTACCCAAAGACTCCATACAGTTATTTGTTTTTTACTCTTCAACCATAAGTAAAATTTAAAAAATTATGCATGCAGAAAAAATAAATGACATATACCTATTGCATCGACATTCCAATATGATGAAGATTCACGCCCAACATGTTTTTCGGATGTTGTAGGTTGCTCTGTGTTTTCTGTGGACAGCGATTGTGTTGAGTTCCACGAATCATGTGATGAGGTCTCATTTGTTGGTTGTACTTCAATTGATTCAGACATTGTAGGATTTGTTGATGGTGATTGTTCTTCAATCAATGGAGTAGTCACTGCAGCATTTGTTGATGGTAAAGTACCTAAAGATTCAGTTTGAGGTGATGATTTTTGTAGATTTCGGAATCGCTTGACCTTTGGCATGACTACATATTAAAAGAAAGAAATGCATTAGGCAAAAAAACCTACAGTATATGCATTTCAAATAACCTTTAATTAACTTCCATTATATTCAAATAACCATTGAATTGTAAGCTATTCATAAAATTTCATTTAAATTAAAAATGCTATTGGAATATATTCTTCAGGGAATAAAGGTGCAGTAGAAAGACATAGTATGCATTTAAAAGCAGGTTACAGTAATGTATATAGTTGTCACTTTTCACCCAACACCCAACCAACCATTTGCTCAAACCTTGTTCAATTATCTCTTCTCTTCCCAACTTACTTGCTGAAGTACGGGTTTCCTTCTTTATGAAGCCTCAAAATTTTGTTAGATATGTGCCTATCAACAAAGTTCCAAATTAAATGATACCCTGAGTTTGCACAATACAGAAGTAGAATTATTGAACTTGTGGGTCTACAAAAGAAAACGTGAGATTATTTTATTTCTCTTCCCTTGTACTGCACTTCAATTTTCAACGATTCATTGATATATATTATACTTCAAGTGGTTAAGATCACATTGGACTTCTCCAAACACCCCAGAAGAAAGATGTTACCTTTTTTGATAAATGAGTATATATTCTGATTTAAGTGGAAGAACATTTATTAAGATAACAGAAATTAATATAATTGTTTGACACTCTTTAATATGTTTGCCTTAGTTAAGAGAACTAATCGAAGGAATATCAATGATTAGCAATGTTTGTTCTGTAAGTAAAAGCATGGTTTGCTAAATTTATCAGTCAGTTCTGTGTCTTTTAAATGTTTGCATGTCCTCAAACTGCATTAGAGGATATGTTTATGATAGCATCAAGATTTTTACTAGACAGTAGTAAATATTTCTTCTTCTCTTTCTCGGCTGACTGAAATTGGTGAGATTATTGAGTTGAATGATGTGCCGTCAATTTCATAATGCCCAAGACTCTCGAGCCATTTTTTCAATTTAAACTAATAATTAACTTCTAAATTTTGTTTACTATATATACCTTTAAATTTTCAATTTGTATTTTATAAATCAACTTTTCTTAATACACAACCCTCTGTATATGTCCTACCTTTGCTACTATAGTTAGAGGAGAAGGTATTACTAATAGAGGCTCTTCCATTCAGTTCAAAATTGGTGTCCTAGTCATAAATTTGTACTGCAGTGAATCAGTGGTGTCCTAGTCATAAATTTCAGAAAGCTCTCTGGCAATACCTAATAAATTATATCTACCCTACGCCTAATAATCTATGCCATCCAGCCAAATACATCACACATATAAATGAGTTCGGATCTTATTACCTTTCCAAATGAGAGAACAAGCTAATAAAGAGTCACAATTCAGAAAGGTAACTTCTCCTTCTTAACCTGAAACTGAGAAATCAAACATGTGGTACATATCATTTACCTTTAAGAAATCAAGCATGAGTGAATTATACATGCATTGAAAATAATTGAAAATAATAAATGACTATTAATTATATTTTCAACTCATACATTTGACTAATTGATATCCTCGTCTAAATGGTTTGTAGCCAATTGAACATATTCATTGTCATTACTATAAAATTTTTCCAACTCTTGATCTTGGTATGGTTTGTTTTCATATAACTCTTCTTGTACCTCTTCTCCCATTTCATACAAATCTCTTGGCTTTAAATGCACAGCAACACTCCATCCTTCATTAACCACATCATCAACATAATATACCATTTGTGCTTGAGATGCCTCAATATAAGGTTCATGTTCTTCACGGTTTTCAATATGAATAAGTCTATCAAAGTTAACACAATTAAAATTCCATTGATCCTTTTTATATCCTCTCTCTCTTGTAGTATCTACCCACTTACACTTGAAAAGAACAACTTTGAATCGACCATAATAATTAAGCTCAATAATATCCTCCAACTTTCCATAATAGGATAAGTCTGCTTGCCTTAAGTTCCTATCAACAGTACTTGAAACACAAGCTGTATTAGATGTTAAAAAGACACCACTATTTTGTGTTCTCAATCCCTCATCACGAGTCAATGTTCGAAATTTGAACCCATTGATGTTGTAAGCAGTAAATCTTCTAGCATTATCCAATGGACCTCGTGCTAGAAACTTCAAGTCAGTAGACATTGAATTTATTGTTTCTGGATTCATAATCTAAACAAGGAAATAATGTTAGACATAATTAAAAGATAACTTGGTAAGTAAGAGAAAGTGTTTTATTTGATCACCCACCCGCCTTTGAAACCAATCAACAAACTCTTTAAACACTCTAGTTTCTATCTCAGTAGTTGAAGGTCGCCTTCCTCTTGATCTTCTTTTTATTAGATCTCTAAATTCACTACAAAAATTAATTACATTAAATGCATAAAATACAAGAATAATGTGGTTCAATTTGTTTAACTACAAATCACACACTTAATGTAGTGTACTTACTCAACAAACGGTGTGACTATCGCACAATTTAAAAGCACATATCGATGGGCTTGTAGCTTTTGCATATGAGTTAAAGTAAACATTGAGGAACCTCCTACCACCTTCCCACCTAGTGGGAATATAGATGACACAAAACACTCATTATCATTTGGGTTATCACAAACACGTCGTTGTCTATTGAACCTTGTCTCTATATCTTCAATGTATCTAGAACAAAAAGTAAGAGACTCTTCAGCTAAGTATCCCTCAGCTATAGAACCTTCTGGTTGTGCCTTGTTTCGTACAAAGGTCTTTAAATGACCTAATTCCCTATAATAATGATAAATAATTACATTAAATAAATTGGACACATATAATATCATACCTTGAACTAAAAGTAGTTAGCAATTACCTCTCTATAGGATACATATATCGATAATGAACTGGACCTCCAAGCTTTGCTTCCTCTACCAAATGAACAGTTAAATGAACCATAACTGTGAAGAATGATGGTGGGAATAACATTTCTAAGTGGCAAAGTGTAACCACAATACGATTTTGAAGCATTTCAAGGTCTTCAAGATTTAAGCTTTTACTACAAAGGGCCTTAAAAAATGAGCAAAACTCCACCAAGGTTGCAGTGACATGGTTTGGTAACAAATTACGTATTGCCAACGGAAGTAATTGCTCCATTATAATATGGAAATCGTGACTTTTTAGTCCTGATATTTTATGTTGAACATCATCAACACATCTAGAAATGTTACTTGAGTAACCATCAGGTACTAAAACATTTTTCAAAGTTTTGAGGAACAACCTTTTGGTATCACGAGTTAGTGAAAAAAAAGCAAGGTGGTATCTTCCATTATCATCTGGCCAAAGATCCTGTCTTATGCCCATTTCCTTCAAATCTTTCCTTGCATTAAGATTGTCTTTGGATTTAGGCTTTTCATTCAACAAAGTATAGATTAAATTGTCAAATACATTCTTTTCAATGTGCATGAAGTCTAAATTGTGACGTAACAAATTAGACTCCCAATATGGAAGTTCAAAAAAAATGCTTCTTTTATTCCACTGTTTAACTTCTTGTCTGCATCTTTTTCCTTTACCATCCAAATGAATTCCTCTCCCAAATGTAACATTAATATTTTCCACTTGCCTAAAAATGTCAGATCCTGATAATTTTAGTGGTGGATTTCGTTCTTCAGTGCTTCCATCAAAGCGAACACGATTCAATCTAAATCTATGGTTTCTACTTAAAAAGCGACGATGTCCCATAAAACACCACTTCCTACTATGAGGAAGACGACAAGGTTTTGCATCAAAGTTACAAGTAGGGCAAGCTAAACCTGTGTGTGTGTTCCAACCAGATAAAATACCAAGGCCAGGAAAGTCACTAATTGTCCACATAAGAGCTGCTCGCATTCTAAAAGTTTCATTCAATGAAGAATCAAAGGTCTCCACCCCATCATTCCATAGCTCACGTAACTCATCCACAAGGGGTTGTAAGTACACATCAATACTATTTCCAGGCATCTGCTTACCTGGAATGATCATGGATAGGATCAATGAAGTGTGCTTCATACAAAGCCAAGGTGGAAGATTGTATGGAATTAAAAACACTGGCCAAATACTATAAGTAGAACGCATAGTGCCAAAAGGATTAAAACCATCACTAGCAAGGCCTAAGCGAACATTTCGAGGATCTAAAGCAAATTCAGGATGCATTACACTAAATGTCTTCCATGCCTCACCATCCCTTGGATGCCTTATAACTCCATCCTTGTTCTCTGAAGAATGCCATCTCATATGCTCTGCAGTCTTAGAGCACATAAACAATCTTTGCAATCTTGGTTTCAAAGGAAAGTAATGTAAAACTTTTGCAGGTTGCTTTTTTTTCTTCTTTGGGTTCCATCTAGATGTACCACAATGTTTGCATGTTTGCAAATCCTTTTCATCATCTCTTAAATATAACATACAATGATTTGGACATGCATCTATTTTGGTATAGTTAAGACCAAGTTTGTTGATGATTTTCTTAGCCTCATAAAAAGAAAGAGGCAACTTTGCTTCACTAAATGCATCTCTTAGCAAATCTAGGATCATAGTCATTGCCTTGTCCCTTAATCCACACAAAACCTTGATATGATATAATTTGATTACAAACTCTAATTTTGTGTACTTGCTCCCGTCACACAATATTTGATTTCCGTCATTGAGAAACTCATTAAATTCATTATGATTCTCCCTTGGCCTTTCATTAATAACATCATCTTCACCCAATGGTTGTGATCTGCCTATATTAGTACCTTCTTGCCTATAATGTCCAAATGCTTCATTTATCATTGTTTCCATTGGATTTTCAAAATGAAATGTCTCTTGTGACTCATCTTCATTTCTAGAAATATCTTGTCTTTGCCTCTCACCATGAAGATTCCAAATAACATAATTTATGGGAAATTGTTTTAAAATCAAGTGCTCCTCAACTATGCCTCTAGCTTGCCATTTCACAAACCCACATTTGGGGCATGGACATCGAATTGTGTCTCTAGAGGCCCCATTCTCAAAAGCAAAATCTAAGAATTTTTGCAAACCAATTAAGTATTCAACTGTATTTCGGGGCTTAGTTATCCAAGATTTATCCATTCAAAAATATTCCTAAACAAAATAAAATACACTAACACATGAAAAAGAATACAATATTCATGAAAATACAAATAAATAATGAATTAGAAAAAATGAAATACTTGTTTCTACTAACCTTGAAGCGGTGAGATTGCAATGCTTAAAGAAAACCTTGCAACATCAATTATGAAAAAGGAAAATGATTGTTGAGGAAAGAAGGAAGGAAATGTGAGTTGGAAGAGAAAGATAGTTTAATGTAATTTTGTTGCTTAGTGTTCAAATAATTATCACATCCATTTGCTAGCATCAATGTGACATGGAAATGCCCACATTTTAATGTTGTTTATTTGTCCTCAATTTTAATGATAAAATGGAATATCAAAGCAATATTTTGTTTCCTAATTTAATTAATTGCACAAGTCCAAATTGTTAAAAAATAGAGTGAGAGGCTCGCTTTAGTGGATTCAAGCACGTCACTTGATCCCATCCTCACCTGTAAACAATAATATTAATCCAAAAAGTACTTGTTCATAAATAAGCTTTTATGATACTGATAAATTATAATTCACTTGTGAATGATAATTTCTGAAAAAAAAACAGAAAACGGAAAGCAACTGGGTGAATGTTTGGAACCTATTTTTGGATGCTAAATATACTTCTAGAGTGAGATATTTTTATCTTTTATGCAAAACATTTTATAATGGACGCAGTTAACAGACTCGTTATATCTTATGCTAAAGGATTTTTTGTTCTACCTAGAGCCACAGTTAACAGACTACAGAGCTAGACTTCAATAAATCATGACCTAGTGTGCTTCAACAAAAAGATCTAGCAAGTGGTTCAGTGAAAAATAGGTCTGAATAAAGTTGAGAGTCATTAAACTTTAAACCATAGTCATATGTGAATTGTGATGAAAGTATTAGTTTTTTAGGTCTGAATATTTAAAATAAAACATTATCTCATTACAAGATACATCACAATTTATATACATATATATCTAGATATATATATGTATATATATATATATATATGTATATACATATATATATATATATATATATATATATATATATATATATATATATATATATATATGAAATCATAAACACAAAAGATGAGGATGATGATCTCTTGGAAAAGTGTTCAACTCATCTCTTATACTAAGAATAAGTTCCAACCTAAAACTAGCTGAAGGAATAACCAGCCGCTCATATATAGTATTTTTATTTCAGATTATAACTTCCTAAACAAATATAGGAATACAAGTATAGAGTAAAAATTCAACAAAAGATTTAAAAAACCGGAATTCCAAAACAAAACTCCCAATTAATTGGATGGAAAAAGACCAACTAGAATAGAATAATAGGATGCAAAACATTTTAGTTTATTATAATGCACTAAATAATAAACTACAATAATTTCACATATGAAAGATATTTGTAATAGAAGAAAAGAAGAGGATTACAAATTTATAAGGCGACTATTGAGAGCTTTGCATTCCTGAATAATTTCGTCCTCATCAAGAAGTTCATCCAAAGTAAAGTTATCCCTGTCCAAAATGGTCTCCACCTGCAATATAATACACCAAATAAATAGTAAAATCCCCATACCAATAGGTACCTATATCACTTCAAAAATTAAATTAAATAAATCTATTCTGGTCCCCAAGAAACAGTCAATAAATATTGGTTTCGAGCCTTTACACACCATCACAAGGGACACCCTCACATGTATGCATAAAAATTGAGCACATTCAATTTTTATTTCTCACATCTTTTTGTTCTCTAACATGCTTCTCTTTTCCATTTTGGATGACATAGTGTCCTCTCATTACAGATGTTACTACTTAAGTTTTTTTTCTACTAAACTTAATTTTACAATAAAAGTAATCCTCAAATTAATATTTTACTAATCTAGGACGGAAGGAAGAAAAAGAAGGCATAACTTAGTAAACACTAATATCAAAGAAAATGTTACAAATGTAGAAGTTACTTGTGAGCAGTGGTACAATGCCTTCTAACAAGTTCCAGAAGACAATGACCTGTAGCATAATATATATATATATATATATATATATATATATATATATATATATATATATATATATATATATATATATATATATATAGATTATGAATGTAAAAGTTAATACACATTTTTTCCTTTAACTATTAGTAAAACGCCAATTACATACTAACTCCTTTTACATAAACAATAATAATAAGTATATATATATTGTCAAAAGGTAGGACGGGTACGTAATCGAAATGAAAAATATAACTGTGCATTAATCTGCATTAGTATAAATACATATTTCAGTTGCAGGAAATATAGTAATTGACAAGGTCCAGAAGACAATAAGAAGTCCTCCTAACTACAAAATAACAGAAGAACTAAAAGCAACGAAAACAAGCCCTCCAAAACAAGACCTCTTCAGTGAGGAGTATGATGCACTTGTTGAGTACAATTAACTGGTTTATGTCATGTACAATTAACTTCACAATTGTCAGATTTAACTTTCTAAATATTACTGATAGTCTGAAACCTTCGAATATTTTCAAATAACCAATCTGTTTTCAGAAATAAAATTCACACATGTGTAGTCAAGAACTATATCATATATGACATAATTCAAATTGCATCAAACGGAAGGTCATTGAGATATGTGGTCATAGCAGATAAGAAATAAAATCATGGATTTGAAATACTATATCTGCATGATGACCTGTAGCATAATATATATATATATATATATATATATATATATATATATATATATATATATTGTCAAAAGGTAGGACGGGTACGTAATCGAAATGACAAATATAACTGTGCATTAATCTGCATTAGTATAAATACATATTTTAGTTGCAGGAAATATAGTAATTAACAAGTTCCAGAAGACAATAAGAAGTCCTCCTAACTACAAAATAACAGAAGAACTAAAAGCAACGAAAACAAGCCCTCCAAAATCTTCCCCTATCCATTATGGAAAAAAACATTCAAATCTGTCCAACAACAATGCATATAACACCAAACCCAAGGTCAAGAACAGAAATCTATATCATTAAAATTGAGGCCAGTATGTTTTTCGTATATTTATTAGCAATTAAGCTCACTTCTAAATCTTATTATTGGTAGAATGTATTTAGAGAAACATGATTGAAACTGGGAAGAAGATAACCCACTAAAGTGACGCAGAATGAACTCAATAAAACGCTGCACCAAATAAAAGCACAAAGAGTTGTAGAACGATGTACCTCCGTGACGTTATGAGCTCCGCTGTCTGCCGGTCCGCAGAACCCTCGTTGCAGCTTCGTCCACCGACTACGAATCTGAAAGGAAAAGGAAACACGGGCAATCCAAAGGAGAAATGAAAGAAATGAATGACAACAGGAAATAGAAGAAGGAAGAAAGGAAGATTGCGTACCTGCGAGGGAGAAATCGGATGGAATGAAGGGGGAACTGATTTTGCGGATGGAATTAAGGGGGGAACTGATTTTAGGGTTCAGTGGTTTAAGCAGATGGGTTTAAGATATGAAGGAAATAAAATTTTAGGATTGTTAAAAGAAAACTTACTGTAAAATTTTTAGAGGGAAAAATGTAAAAGAATTAGTAAATGAAGAAAAAATATATATTATTATTTGAGGAGGTTATAAACCTCTCTTAAAAGGAATTAAAATTCCCACAAACATTGTCAGTTAAATAATTTAAATTAAACATCTTAAGTTGTGTTAATTTGAGGGGGTATTTTATACCCTCTCCAAAATAACCCCCTCTAAATAAGATTTTTTTTGTAGTGCCAAGACCGAGCAGTCGAAGGCGTGACCGAGACCAAGTAAGGTATGACCAAGACCGAGCGGTTATATCTGAGCAGTGGAAGGCATGACTAAGAGCGAGCAAAGGCATGATTGTGACTGAGCGGTCACTAACATATGAAGGTTGAACACTAGCTGAACTCAAGCCGAATGATGTTAAGTGTAGTATGAAATGTTAGAAATTGGAAGGCGGAGAGAAGTTTAGCTAAACGGTGAAAAGTTGTAAGAAAGAAGAAGAGGAAAGTCGAACGACAGAAGGCTGTGAGGGCTCAAACCAAACGGTAGAAGGAGTTGAAGAACTAAAGTCGACTGGTTTGAAGAGTCAATATTCAAACTGTTCCAAGTCTCGCAGAT
Source organism: Vigna nakashimae (assembly GCA_034642375.1). Taxonomy (NCBI): domain Eukaryota; kingdom Viridiplantae; phylum Streptophyta; class Magnoliopsida; order Fabales; family Fabaceae; genus Vigna; species Vigna nakashimae. The sequence goes on from CM067759.1 coordinate 20,463,106, forward strand.
AATCGATTATCACTTACAATAATCGGTTATCACTGGTAGTTGTAATATGTCGTTTCAGTTTCAGTCCAGTAGCCTATATACACTCTTCTTCCAAACTCTTCAAAGACAACTTTGCGATTTTGAGAATGCAGTTCAGTCTGAGGAAGTTCTCAAGTGCTAGTTCTGCTCATTGTCAAGTCTTGTGAATAGGAGAAGCTCGCGCTTGTATGTCAAAGGTCAGAGTAGTTCTCTTCAAGTTGGCTGAGCAGTTCTCTTCCGGTGCGTTTGTCGAAGGAAGGTTCTTTCTGTTCTTATTTGTATTTCATCTTATTGTAATCTGTGCACAATATTTTAGTGAAAAGATTAATCATTATTTATAGTGATTAACGACTGAATATAGAATCTTTTAATTCGAACCAGGATAAAAATCATTTGTGTGATTTTTCTACTCCTTACATACTCTTTATATTTTCTGCACATCAACTGTTCGATAATATTTTTGGTAAAAAATTAAAGGAACCATTTTTATTGACCTAACACGCTTTCCGCAATTTTATTCCGTTGCACGACTCGACGATATCGTTCGTTTTAACCAACACATGAGTGGGTAGATGTGATTTTTTCACGAGTAGTGTTTGAATCCAAGAAGTGATTAAATCCTTTTCTCTGTTTTCTTCATCTTCTAGATCATACTTTTATGGGTGATGCAACTCAAAGCAGGAATTGAAGAACCAAGGCAAGAATTAAATAACACCTTATAAAGAATTATTTGAAAAGAATTACGAAGGATGGGTGAGGTAACCTTTCATTTAACCACAAAACATTTTCATGCCTCTTACAACAACAAATGTTTTTATTTTTGCCTACCATCAGTCTTCATTAATTACTAGTTTCCCTACATAGAATATATTGTGCATATTTGTTAAAAACGGTGAGGCAAAAAAACATGAATTTTTTGCTTTTGGTATACATTTTATATCAAAATTGGTGAATATTCTGTTTTTTAAAACATAAGTTCTTGCGGCAGTAGTTTTATTTTATCACAGATCATTCTCTTAAATGTTTGATAAAAAAAACTCACAAAATAGAAGAGAACAAAAAATTTAGGCAATATTATATGTAATAATTATTTTACTACATATCATTCTCTATAAATTTTCTTTGATTCCATAACCATTGAAAGTTGTTAGGCATGCCTCAAATGTTCTCAATTAACTTTCTTTGATTCCAAGATGGTTGACGAACTTGAATATGGTTTATGCACATGTGGGAGGGGTTTAAATTGATGGGTGAGAATTTTTTCAAGTTCGACTTGAATTTTGTCTATTTAATTATTAAGATGTCTAACATTTTATTTGTGTTTTATTTGTTTCAGGAATTAAATGGTCAAAATGAAGATATTGAAAAAAAAAACGTATAGTGTTATTTTTATAACAATCTTGTTTAAATTACTTGTACTTGGATATATATTTTAGATATTATTAATTTGAGTTTATATTTAAAATTTTATTTATTTATTTATCCATGTTTTAAATATTATTTATTTGTTTACAATTTATTTAAATCTTATTTAAAAATTTATAAAATATATTTTTAAAATATTTGTAGGTTGAAAATGGGTATCCACCAGGTACCCGTAGGTTGAAAAAAATCTAACAGGTAGCGGAGTAGATAACGAGTACAGTTTTATCCGACGGATCAGATTGTGAGTGGGCACTATCCATATCCGACCTGACCCGTTATCATCCTTGCTTACACTAATGCTAAAATCATCCAAGAACAAATATCATTCTAATATTTGTTATTTATATCTTTTTTCTATGAGAATATTTTACACTCAATTTTAAAAGTGTTAAATAATAAATTTTTAACATGCCTTTTCTTTCAAAAATTTATTTAATTAATAGTTATATAAGGAAAGGAGATACGGACGCAAGACACGATATACCTATAATAGATTGTGGATGCGATAGATTTACAATCGTAATCATTAGGCATGATAAAGAAAATGAATTCATTTACTTTAAAAATAAAGAGAAATAGAGTTAAACTTACACTATGCATGTGTTTATATTGAATGATAGATTTTGGAGAGAGAGGGTTGATAGATTTTAGGAATTTGAGACCAAGTTGATTATTGTTTTTTTTTTAAGAGATTTAGAGGTGAGTGAGTGTAGATTTGGAAGTAAAGTTTGTGAAAATTAGTGTAGGATATGACAAATAAAAAAATAGTTTAATTGGTATAAATGGAAGATTACCAAAGTATCCTTAGCAGTATAAGTAATATAAAATGATAATTGTTAATAATACATATAATTGAAAAAATTATTATAAGGAAAAAAAATAATAATTACTTTTTAAAATAAAAAAGAAATTGTCTTAAAGTAATCACAAAAACCAGAGTTGTAGCTGCCATTGGAATCGAATAAGGAAGCTTGGAATCAATTACGCCTACGTTAGAACCGAATTCACCATGCTCGTAACCGAATACAACTTCTTCATGGTTTTCTACATAAGGTGAAATCGATTCCACCTCCCTTGAAATCGAACACGGGTTGGGTCTTCGTCTTCAACCTCGAGCTCCACTGATTCAGAGATCAACGTCTTCAACCTCCACAACCTCCCTTGCTTCAATCCACGTCCACAGTTGCACCATGTGCCCTCATACACCAACCAACCTTGACAATATTTTCACCACATTCCATGCCTTATTTTTTTTGTCTCGTTTTGAATGATAGTTGAGGAGTAATGTTTGGCTTTTCACAAAAAATCACTACAAATCTCTTTCCCTCAACCGTAGACCAAGTAACTCTTGCATCTCACAAATCTTCTTTATTTCTCTTTTCGCAAATTCATTCAAGTGAACAACAATATCTACTACAATTCGTCTTTGCATATTTTCTTCAATAGTATTATCATTTAAAATGAATATAACGTAAATGATTCTGTGACCCTTAATAAATTAAAAGTGATAGTTGTATATTTTGAAAGATAAAAACTAAATTGTTTTGCTGATAATCATTAAAAATTTCTATTTCAAATCTTAGAATTGTTTTTACAAAATTTTGTGAACAGTTGTATAAAACGTTTTTATGTTTTATGAAGGGGGATTTACTCCTAAGCTCTTAGCCTTGAATTGTGCATTAATTGTCGAGGATCTATGCACATATTCTCAGTTATTCTCACTTGTGCATCCACGTAATCGTCACTATTCTTCTTAACCTTACGCTACCCAACGACTAGTTTCGTTGTGTTTATGTCATCAGATACAAAACTGATTAATTATTTAGTAGGAAAAGAATTGAAAGTAAGCACAAAATCTAAAAATGATTAGTAAAATGTTGTCTCCTACGGAAGGCATCCTAAGCTTGAAACTTGAAAGAAGTTGAGTAAAAGTAGATAAATTTTTAATAGTTTATTCTCATCTATGTGGAAGATTTATTTCATATAGCTAAATAATATCGGTTTAAGCATAATTATAATTAATATAAGTACAAGAGAGAATAACAGTGTTAACATCCCTTTTAAGTTGGTTACATGTGTTTAATCCAGAAGGATATTGGCACATTTAATGTTGTCGCTGTTAGGATTGTGAAGTTATTGAGGTTCACAGTCACTACCCACCTATCGTCGTTCTCCATCGCAAAGCCAGCCCCCACGTTCTTCGTTGTTTCCACACTTAACCTTTGCCTCTGCATTTTAAATTTCATTTTTATTATAATATATAGAAATATTTGTTAGAAATGTCTTATAACATTCGCTGAACATCACATTACTATTCATCAAAATAATTTAAATATATATTTTCGTAATATTTACAGTGTTTTTAAACAAACTTTGTTTTTCATAGTAAATTATATTATATTTACATCAACTAAAAATAAACTAAACATAAAACATCAATATATATTTCTTTTCAATACATATTTCTTTGTTGAGATTTTTATCTTGTACACAACATTACTTTAATAAACTTTTATACCTGAATATAAATAATTTTTGTTCTGGGGTATTCACATTTCATCTATATATTCAAATCCATACAATTTTAAGTATCTAACTTTGAGTCCAATTAGTTACTTCTCTTGTTATAAATTATTGACATCATATCACATCATACTACTTTTACTAAATTCTTTTCCATATAACAAATTAGGTCATAAAAATATCTTTTGACTCTTACCACATGTTCTTATCGAGATCTAGAATGTGTGGACCTTTGAACAAGTGGCTAGATCCAAATGGATTTAACAATCTTGATGTATACTCTTGAGGAATAGAACATAGGGGGAGATCTATCTAAAAAAAACTTTCTAACAACATATTTCTTATGAAATACTGTGTGTTTATAGGGTTTCTTTCTAGGTCCTATGATTTACATGATAAAACTAGTAATGTGATATTAAATAATATTAATAAAATAGTGACTATTTTGTAACTACTTAACATTAAGAAAATTCATGACGTAATCAAACTACAGAGATTTGATCACAAATATCCTTAATATGTGAGTAACTATGCTAATAAATTTATCTTAGAATATCTTCTAACAACTTGAGGTCTGTGAAGCTAAATGAGTCTTGTTGGGTTGCGCTATTTAGCACATTTGTTGGGTTGGGTATGTACATAACTCCCTCCCCCCCCCCCCCCAATCTCGGGAGCTTGATTAGCATGCGATTGATGATTGTTGTGACTAAGACTGACCCTTTGACTGAGTTGTAACCAACTTTATGATTTTACAGGTGGACTAGTTGTCTAACTGGACAATTAATGGTCATCCTTGACCATGCCAACCTTATCGTTCTTGGTAGTGGATGCTAACTTGGGTAGGTCTTGCTTTGTGTTGTCCTTTCAGATAGGCTCTATTTTATGCTGCTGACATAGGAAGTATTTACTTCACACTCCTGAGTTAAGCAAGCGTTACACAATGTTTTTCTCTTAGGTAGGCTTTGATGCTCATCTTATTGAGCTAGTGATAACTTTATAAAGTCGGAGACTTTTTGCTTCGGTTCAAAAACCAAAACAAAAAGGTTACGATTTTGCCTCAGTTCAAAAAACTCAAAGCAATAAACCAAAAAAAATTGGGTCTACTGGCTCGATTCTGGTTCCAACCGAGGTCGTAGACCCTTAAAATTAATTAATTAAAGGGTCTATTACCTTAGTTGGTTCCATAACCGAGGCAATAAACCCTTTTTTAATTCGGTTTTTACTAGAACCGTTGTCTAAAATATGTTTCTTTTAAATGGTCACTTTTATAAACATTCCATTGCACATATACCAAATAACACAAACCCAAAAACACAAAAAAACAAACGTGCACAGAAAACAGACATGCACATAAGTTATCAAATTTTTCTGTTGTACAACTATTTAATGTGATTTTTGGTTTTCATAGCTATGGTCGTTATCTTTGAAGGAACATTTTTTTACCACTCTTTTAAACTCATATTTTAGGAGATAAATACCAAGAGCCCTTAATTTGGGTGAATTTAAAGTTTACACTAGTACAAAAACAGTGTATAACGTCACACGTTCAACGTCCAACCACTGAATAACCAATAGTAAAAATGAGCGGTGACATTTTTGTAAATAAATGAAATTATTAAACGTCGTTTAGAATTGTAATTCGACATAAAAAGATATAAACCATCGAATGGCTTTTAAATTCGACGTCAAAAGGTTAGTGAATTCAATAAAAATTTGAGCGGGAGATTGAAAATTCATTCATTTTATCTTACCGCGCGATACCCTCTTCTCTTCTCCAACTTTTCTCGAATGAACTTTGACGAGCATCACATGTAATCTTTCTTTAATTTCATACAAATGCATGTTAATTAATTACTTTATCACTACAGGAAAACTGTTAATTAACGAAGGATTAATACTCAGGGCCTACAGGCCTTCGGTAGAGCTGAATTACCGAAGGATTTTTTACGGTCATGTTAAGTGTAGATTATCGAGGGTTTTTGGCCGTCTATATTGGCACAGTGACTTTGGCGAAGGAATATGACCGCTAGTATATTGCTCAGACTTAATGAAATAACAATTTGGGATTTCCCTCTACCATACTACCAAATTCTATTTTTGCGAAAGCTTCCCCCAAGTGAGAAGTTCTTCCCTTACTCTTCCTCTATCATTCAGAACCCCCAAACATAACCCCTGTTGTTCGTTCCGCCCTTCCCCGTTTTTGTGAAATTGGTCTTCAATCGTTGTGTGCTAGGTTTCTGTTGTGGAAGGAGAGTGCTAGAGAGGAGGGTGGTGGTTGAGGTGAGGGATTAGGTTGTTGCGAGGGGGCTATTCGAAGGGGTTTCTTGACGAGGTTTCTATCGCGGTGTGACGAGGGTGGTATGGCAGCGCGACCAGTGCTTCCAGTATCGCGACGAGGCCATTGGACGAAGGGCCTTTTGCTGCGTGAGAAGGGCTTTGACTATCGCGAGGGAGGCTATTGAACGGATGATACACCTAGGGGTGTCGTTGCCATAGAGGTGAGTTCTCTATTTTGTGAATGATGAAGACTTTGTTGATGAAGGGCTGATGAAGAATTTGATATGTCGTTGTTAAATGTATGCAATGTTATATATTTTTCTTTGAATTGGTTTGGTACTTTGTTCTGTCAATGAACAATGATGTTTAAATTATGTGCAATATGTTTGCTTTGAAACCTTGGCTCATATGATTTCATGAACTTAAAGAATAAGCTTAGTTTGCTTTGAAACCTTGGCCCGTGTTGTAATAATATATGATTATGTAAATCCTACTTTCTCTACTTCTCTTTCAGTTTCCTTTATTTCAAGCTCTTCGTTGTGGCTTAGCAAGGATTTAGTCTTGCAATGTTTTCTGGAATTGTTAAGGGAGTCCCTAAATTCTGTATTTGTTTTGTGCAAAGAAGGTTTATCAGAAGTTGCTGACCAAGTTGTAAACCAAGTTGCACTCAAGTTGCACTGAAGTTGTTAATTATGCTTTGTAGTCCTTAAGAGTATGGGAATGAGGAAAGCTTAATATGAATTGGTTAAGTTCAATTATAATATGCTTTGTTCTCATAAAAGTGAATTAACCCAAAGATTAAGCAACTTGAATTGATGATAGTATAGATTCTTTTGTTTTAAGGGTGTAGTGAGTTATGTAATGACATATTGATATGATAATCTATTGTGGAGGGGTATTTGCTTATGTAGTAAGGAAGATGAATTTAATTTAATGATATGTTTTGTAGTTTTTAACGTTATTAGAGTTCTTTGAGCTGTTAGTTATGTTTGAAGTTGTATTTTGTGGAATTGAAATGGATGCTATGTTATTTGGTTTTGGAATTTTTAAGCTGGCTGTTATGATATATCTGGGTGAGATTAATCACAATTGGTAATAGCAAGTGTACATGTTTCTCTACAAATGAATTTGGTTTGATATGGTTGTATGTATTTGGGAATGTCCTAAGCTTTGTTTAATTATGTTTAGTGTAATTAAAGGTTTGGATTCAGTTTCTTGGCTAGTTTAAATCTGTTTGGATGTATCTGGGGCTAGTTGGAATGGAAATAGAAAATGTTTAGACACATTTTCTTTTTGAATATAATAACATTGAAAGTAAGTTATTATTGAGTGGTAATGTAATTTGTTCATTAATATACAAGGTTTTGGTGTTTTGATCTGGGACTGAGGCACAATTGGTGAAGTGTTGCAGTTGAAGTCAAGTGTCCAAGATTTCATCATTTCCAGGTACGTAATGTTCACAGTTTCATCATTATAATTGATTTTTTTTAATTAATTTAGCAGTTTGACCAATTTGAGCATGTATGAATTGTCTGTTTTGCTTATTATAGCCTTCATGAGAATTAAATTATGCAAACTGAGCATTGTTGATGGATTGGAAAGTGTACCAAATCGCACAAGTAATATAAAATGGTAAGACCAAGTATCGTATCTCAGAAGACTCTCGGCACTAAACAGTTGTGTGATGACTCGATTAATTAAGACTAAAATAAAATGAAATCATTGGTTTAAGATGCAAGAACAAAAAATTAAATATGAATGTAGTTTGATCACTAGCAGAGTAACACAAAGATGAACGGATGTTGTTTATAATGAGATGAGTATGTTGTTGGGGTTAGATTTCACCAAGTTCCCTCTCATGTATGTAAGAATTCTTCTTTATGCATTAATGTTAACATCACTGATAAGCGGGTCGCACCGCTCACAAAAGTTGTTTGCAGATAAGAATGCAGTACAGTACTAGGAAGTGACTCCTAGGTCGTCTCTCAAGGACCAATATATATGGTTCAGTCTCAGATTTGACACGAAGTGGGGGGGTGTTTTTGTGATTTTGTTTGAATGCGGTAAATAAAATTAAACGGTAAAAATGGAACAGTAAATATTCAGAAACTGTAAAATTAAACGTAGAAATAAAAACATCAGTGAAAATACATTGACAGAGAATAAACCGCAAAAATAACGTTTGAAAATAAAATGAACAGAAAAATACATTGACAAAATTTAACGATGAAGAAAACAATAAACGGTAAAATAAAAGAGACAATAAAATTAAAAACACTTAACTGAAAATCAAATTCATCAAGGATTCAATATTTAAATTAAAATTCAACACTTCAAATAAAATTCTTGAACAGATGGAAATAAAATGAAATGAGTAAACTGATCCAAATATTGTAACACACTATCGGCAATAAAATTCTACATTGCACTGTTAAAAATGAAAATAACTGGAAGGGAAGAGGCGAGGCCTTGCACTAAAACTTCTCCTAATACACTCCTAAAATCTAATCCTAAAACTCTAAATAACTTTCATTCTCTGCTGCTGCTTCCTTTTATAGCCCAAAAATCTGAACCTGTGAGCCTCTCCTTTTGCCAACTTGTCTTCTTCTTTTGCATACCATTCCAATCTTCTGTAGCTTCCTCTGTCCGTGAACTACTCTTTCTTTCCAATCAATCCATCACGTGAATATCTTGCTTCCGTGAATTCCTCTCCACTTCCTGCTCCCTCCACACTTCCATCATTCTCCAAAACAATTAAGTGTTGTTGCACGTTCCTCCATCATCCACGTTCCAAGATACCAACCGAAAATTTGATTGTGTGTTCTCTTCAAGGGCTGTGAGCACCTCTTCTTCCCAAGCTGTTGGAATAACCGAGAGCTCCCCTGGGTGATGGCTGGACCTGCTTTCTTCTCCTTCTTTGCTGGACCGTGGTTACTGCTTCTGCTGAACTGGTGAAGATGGCTGGATGCATGGACGTCTGGACTGGTAGAGGACGCTGCTGCCCTTCTTCATGTTGCAGCTGCTCAAGCTATCATGGCCGTGAACCAGCTCTTCACTCTGCTGGACTTGCATCAGTTGTTGGTGTTGTTGGACATGACTCTCTTCTCCGCTGCTCCTTCAACGTGCTGTTGGATGTTCCCTTATCATTTTGCCATTCATTGTGAGCTTTCAAACAACCAAGTGGTGGCCCCCTCCATTGAAGTCTTCAGCATTCCTAGCTGTTGTAAATGAAGAAACCCGTGTTGCAAAAATCTTTAAAAGTCAAAGAAGAGGGGCCATGTGTCCATCATTTATACTTCAATAATTTAGCACCTAATGTCCGTGAGTTATTAAGCTTGTGTGAGTGGAAGAGAGTAAAAATTTTGCTGCACCTTTTTCTATTATGTGGGCCGTGTGTATACCACCTTAATAATACTAGTTTAATCAATTTCATTACTTCATTTGTGGACTCCTTTATTTTCACGTAGGTTTTCAATATGGTGTCCCTTTCTCTTTGATTCCACTTCAAGTGCCTACTCTTCTATATTGCCGACGCCTTTCCATAAGTGGTGGTTCCCACTAATTGCTCTTTGGATGTGCAAAAACAATGAGGGGGCCGTGTGCTATCAATTTATTTCATCAATAACATTACAAATTCAGCACTTTCTTGGACTTCTCTTGGCCGTGAAGTGTATAGGAGTTCCAAATCATTCTTAAAATTTAATAAATGAAGAACTTGCTTAAGATTGTTGGGAGGTCTTAGCACCGTTCAACGATCAATTCCAGCCACCACATGTACCAAACAACAAGCAAACAATGCAAACAGATTAGAAATCACTTAAACAGTAATCACTGGACTGACATAGGAGAGTAAAATAAATACTGGGAACAACATAGAACGAATTTGAACAAACGAAAAACTATACGTGAAAATAGACATCCATACGAAACTATGAAAAAAAATGGCATGGAAAACGGATAAGAATTGAACCTGAACGGGGACAAACAAGTTGACACAAAATTCACGCAGCAACCAGCGAAAACTGAAATGGCTGAAATACATTGGGCTCTATTTCCATTTCTTATTTAACCTTCAAATGTCCCAAATTGTATTTCCAAATTTTCCTTGTAAAATAATTAGCTCAGATAATTCAAATTAATTAAAATAAGAATTTCTGATCGAATTAAGCACAATCAAGCAAAATGGGAAAACACTGGACATTTAAGCACAATTCCCTGATTAATTCTAGTACAATAAACTAAGTGAAGTGTAGAAAATATCGACTCATCAAAATAAACCACACTTAGTCTTTTGCACTCCTGGGCAAAATCAAGACGCAAATCAGGGAATGGTTCAAAGGATTTTTAGGTGTATGACACAAAAACTCAGCAGACAGAAAATAAAAACTCGCAAGAAAAATAAAAAGAATTTACAGAGTTCTCAAGAAGTCTGGACAGAGAAAAGGTATAGACAATATCCAACACAAAATCAAATTGAGCAGATACTTACAGAAATCATCCAAGCAATTCAAAACATAGCAAAATGATTAATCAGCTCAAGAGGTGATTCAAAAATAACATAACCTCACAGATGCACTCATAGTGTTTCTCTCAAGTGTCTAGGGTAAATCAATGTTACTCAATGCACTCAAGAAAGCAAACACAAGAAGACTTGGCAAGTCTCTAATTATCAATACTTAAAACATATGCATGCTCAGATCAAAAGGTCTTTACTGGGTTGTAATGGGGCCAAGGACAGGGGAGGATAAAATATGGATAAGTAGCTATAGCTCAAAAGAAATAGAGGAGCAATAGGGAATAAGTGGAAATACAATAAAATCTCACCCAAACCTCTAATTCAATCCTCCTTTCGACTCCATTCTTCACAAAATTATTTTTAATTTTTCTCTTTTTCTCATCATTCATTTTTTTTTCTTTTTCATCCTGTCTCTTTTATTTCTCTCTTTATCACACAATAGGATAGAAATAACATTTCCAAAACAAGATGAGGAACCAACTAGCCAATTCATCAGAATCCCTAAGGAGAACATACTTATTCACAAAATACTTCTATAGCTCCAAACTTCCCTAAGGTTAAGGTAATCATTATTTTTCACTTAGGGTCAGTGTATGAGCTTCAACAGAAAGAAATGGGGAAAGTATAGGCTCAAAGGGGTTATCAAAGGATAATAACAGGGTAGGCTTATTTGGCTAAAGAGGCTCAAGAAATAAAATGCCTTTATCATTTTCTAAACATGCATATCCATCAAGAATTATCAAAAAGAATCAAGCCAAGGCATATGTGCAAGCAATCAAGATACATGTCACACAAGAAAGAACATAAAGTGGCTCAAATCTCACACAGGGTATTCGTCACAATCAAATCAACCTCTTAAACACATAATCATGTTTCCAAGCAGAGAAAAGCAAGGATTTCAAACTATAAGCATTAATCAAGTGAAGGAAAAATCTACAACTTAGACAGACTCCAGAAATCAAGAGAAAAATGTAAAATTTATTGCACACAAAACAACTAAAAACAACTTAAAACAGAAAAAAAAAAATTTAACACTTAAAAACAAAAAATTTCACACACAAAACAAAGAAAATTCAGAATCTCTCCCAATAGACAACACTTAAACCACACATTATCCTCAATGTGTTCTAAGCATACATTAGCAATCAAAATAGGAAACATATTATGGACAAGTGCAATAAAAGTAGGAAAAAGGGAGAGAAAGAAAATGCAAACTCCCGTAGGTTATGGTGGAAGCTGCCAATTTTGGACTTGTAGGGAGATGTTTTCTTCTTCACGATCCAACCATGAAGTTTTGAGGACGAACTGCTTCATCCTCCATATCTGATCGAGCAATGAAATGTTTTCCACAGCTGGATCAATATAGGGATTGTTGATGAGCAGGTTCAGCAGGTGCCTATTGTTGTTGAAACTTTGGTGAGTGGTGGCACCTTTGTCTTCCACTGTGGGTGCATATTGGTCAAATTCATTCGTACCTCCTGCAATAGGGTTAGTGCAAAATGGTTCCACAGAAATGTCATGCAGAGGTATAACACCCAATCCTAGTTGAACAGGCTGAACCTCAGATACATCCTCACAACATGAATCAATTTCAAAATTACATGCAATATCAATATCAAACTCAGATTCATGTGCATAGGGAGAATTAAAAACATGCTCAGCAACAATATGATTATCAGCATACCTATCATCAGCATAATCTTTAATAACACATTCATGAATATCATAATCATACTGAGGTATGCTTACCTCCACTTCCTTGAAGATTGCTAGAGAGTGGGAAGATGAAGGTGGTCTACCTGTCTCAGAAGTACTGCTCGTATCTGCCTGTTCCTCAAAATTTTCATTGGTCTCCTCAGGTGCAAGAGTGGTCATCTGCCCAACCTGATCACTCAGATTCTGCATGGCAGCTTGAGTTTCCTGCTGGATCTTCATGCACTCTTGCTCAAACTGAATTCTCTGCTTGGTCATTTGCTCCAGTAACTCCTTTAATGTAGGTTCAGAAGTAGAAGGCTGAGGAGTTATTTGGACAGGAGCATCAAACTGCTGATTCTCGTATTGCTGGACTGGTAGAGGCATAAAAGTATCCTGAGATGGTGCTTCCTGATATTTCTGTTGAGCATCGAACCATCCCAAGCTAAGGTCATTCCATCCAGGATCATTGATATATCCATACTGCTCAGGGGAGAATTTGTTCAGAAACTGAAGCTCAAGATATCCCCAATTGGTAACGGATCCTAGAGGAAGAGAGTCTTGCCAATCCTTAGCTGCTCCTTGTAATGAATGCGGAAATGCGCTCAAGAAAATGTGATCAAGAGGAACATCTGGAGGCTTCATTGAAGAGCACACCATGTGGAACTCCTCCAAATGTCTATGTGGGCATTCCCCTGCAAAACCATGAAACTTAGGCAGCAAATATGTCAGTCCAGTGCTTAGAACGTAATAAAAATCATCCTCTGTAGGTGGAACCGGCTCCCTAGGAGAGCTCTCAGAAGTTAAAGAATGAACCATATTGTTCTCACCACAAAAGTCAGCAGAATTAAATTCAGAGTACCAAGCAGAAGGAGAATCATGATTATAGGTACTCGCAGAATAAGCATTATTCACATCATCAAAATAGGTAGACATGGAAAATAAAAAGTAAAAAAACTAAAAACTAAAAATTATAAAACAGATAAAACACAACATATTTATACATGCAATACATACACAAGACATAATTTTTTTTTTAATTAACAGACAAAATACATATGACACGCATACAAAACAAATAGAACATCACAACACAAGATAAAACACAACACAATTAAACATGCTACAGGCATAAACAAGACAGAACATCAACAGTAAAATATTTTTTTTTTAAATATAGCAACTAAATACAGAACACAGCACAATAAAATATAAAAGACAAAACATATATTAACACAACATAATCGAAAAACACAGCAAAAATCTAAAACGAAAAACCTGGAACTGAAGTGACAACGCCGCCAAAATTTGCTGAAGGTGTCGTTATCGCCTGCAAAAATATACAAGACAAAACACACAAAACAAACATATTAACAGAACAAAACTTTATACAACAAAAATCTAAAACCAAACCGTCATTGGTCCCCAGCAACGGCGCCATTTTGACGAACGGGTCGCACCGCTCACAAAAGTTGTTTGCAGATAAGAATGCAGTACAGTACTAGGAAGTGACTCCTAGGTCGTCTCTCAAGGACCAATTTATATGGTTCAGTCTCAGATTTGACACGAAGTAGGGGGGTGTTTTTGTGATTTTGTTTGAATGCGGTAAATAAAATTAAACGGTAAAAATGGAACAGTAAATATTCAGAAACTGTAAAATTAAACGTAGAAATAAAAACATCAGTGAAAATACATTGACAGAGAATAAACCGCAAAAATAACGTTTGAAAATAAAATGAACAGAAAAATACATTGACAAAATTTAACGATGAAGAAAACAATAAACGGTAAAATAAAAGAGACAATAAAATTAAAAACACTTAACTGAAAATCAAATTCATCAAGGATTCAATATTTAAATTAAAATTCAACACTTCAAATAAAATTCTTGAACAGATGGAAATAAAATGAAATGAGTAAACTGATCCAAATATTGTAACACACTATCGGCAATAAAATTCTACATTGCACTGTTAAAAATGAAAATAACTGGAAGGGAAGAGGCGAGAGCCTCTTCCAGGCCTTGCACTAAAACTTCTCCTAATACACTCCTAAAATCTAATCCTAAAACTCTAAATAACTTTCATTCTCTGCTGCTGCTTCCTTTTATAGCCCAAAAATCTGAACTCGTGAGCCTCTCCTTTTGCCAACTTGTCTTCTTCTTTTGCATACCATTCCAATCTTCTGTAGCTTCCTCTGTCCGTGAACTACTCTTTCTTTCCAATCAATCCATCACGTGAATATCTTGCTTCCGTGAATTCCTCTCCAGTTCCTGCTCCCTCCACACTTCCATCATTCTCCAAAACAATTAAGTGTTGTTGCACGTTCCTCCATCATCCACGTTCCAAGATACCAACCGAAAATTTAATTGTGTGTTCTCTTCAAGGGCTGTGAGCACCTCTTCTTCCCAAGCTGTTGGAATAACCGAGATCTCCCCTGGGTGATGGCTGGACCTGCTTTCTTTTCCTTCTTTGCTGGACCGTGGTTACTGCTTCTGCTGAACTGGTGAAGATGGCTGGATGCATGGACGTCTGGACTGGTAGAGGACGCTGCTGCCCTTCTTCATGTTGCAGCTGCTCAAGCTATCATGGCCGTGAACCAGCTCTTCACTCTGCTGGACTTGCATCAGTTGTTGGTGTTGTTGGACGTGACTCTCTTCTCCGCTGCTCCTTCAATGTGTTGTTGGATGTTCCCTTAGCATTTTGCCATTCATTGTGAGCTTTCAAACAACCAAGTGGTGGCCCTCTCCATTGAAGTCTTCAGCATTCCTAGCTGTTGTAAATGAAGAAACCCGTGTTGCAAAAATCTTTAAAAGTCAAAGAAGAGGGGCCATGTGTCCATCATTTATACTTCAATAATTTAGCACCTAATGTCCGTGAGTTATTAAGCTTGTGTGAGTGGAAGAGAGTAAAAATTTTGCTGCACCTTTTTCTATTATGTGGGCCGTGTGTATACCACCTTAATAATACTAGTTTAATCAATTTCATTACTTCATTTGTGGACTCCTTTATTTTCACGTAGGTTTTCAATATGGTGTCCCTTTCTCTTTGATTCCACTTCAAGTGCCTACTCTTCTATATTGCCGACGCCTTTCCATAAGTGGTGGTTCCCACTAATTGCTCTTTGGATGTGCAAAAACAACGAGGGGGCCGTGTGCTATCAATTTATTTCATCAATAACATTACAAATTCAGCACTTTCTTGGACTTCTCTTGGCCGTGAAGTGTATAGGAGTTCCAAATCATTCTTAAAATTTAATAAATGAAGAACTTGCTTAAGATTGTTGGGAGGTCTTAGCACCGTTCAACGATCAATTCCAGCCACCACATGTACCAAACAACAAGCAAACAATGCAAACAGATTAGAAATCACTTAAACAGTAATCACTGGACTGACATAGGAGAGTAAAATAAATACTGGGAACAACATAGAACGAATTTGAACAAACGAAAAACTATACGTGAAAATAGACATCCATACGAAACTATGAAAAAAAATGGCATGGAAAACGGATAAGAATTGAACCTGAACGGGGACAAACAAGTTGACACAAAATTCACGCAGCAACCAGCGAAAACTGAAATGGCTGAAATACATTGGGCTCTATTTCCATTTCTTATTTAACCTTCAAATGTCCCAAATTGTATTTCCAAATTTTCCTTGTAAAATAATTAGCTCAGATAATTCAAATTAATTAAAATAAGAATTTCTGATCGAATTAAGCACAATCAAGCAAAATGGGAAAACACTGGACATTTAAGCACAATTCCCTGATTAATTCTAGTACAATAAACTAAGTGAAGTGTAGAAAATATCGACTCATCAATCACTCACTAAATCACTTAAACCCGATCCCTCGACGAATAAGTCTGTCCTTAACCACCAGTTCATGCAATTCCTAGCATTCCTAGCAATTAAATATGAAGATCAAGAGCTTAAGATGACCAAGACTCATTACCCTCATCCTTGAGAAATGTTACTCTTGGGAGAATTTAACAAGAACCTGAATTGTAAGGAACCTCCCGACACTCATGCAATTCATAAATCATGCGATGATGAGTTAAACAAAGCATGTAATAAGCACAGATGAATTACTCTAACAATTAATGAAAAATCATATGAATTAAGAATCAATTCAAATACATGAGAGTTCACAAGGTTACATCATTCCCTAACAACAAATAGAGTTTAGTTCCCCATTGACATGGAGAAACTAGATGAATAATGGAAAAACATGAGATAGCAAAACCCTAAATGTAGAGGACAAACACTTTCACATCCAAATCCGCCTTCAGAGGGTGGAAGAGTGTGTTGTTGTGCTGCTCCAGCCAGAGATGAAAAACCTAGGACGCTTGGGTCCTTTAAATAGAGCGAAGACAGAACAGAAACAAAGCCCAAGCCCGAGAGAATGGCGCTCAAGCGCCCCACTTAGGGCGCCCGGGTGGCGAGCGGTGGTCGTCCACGCTTAAGCCTCGCAGAGGTCGCCCAAGCTTCATGCATCCAACGCTTTAGCGCCCCAAAAGGGGCGCCCAGGCGGTGAGCGGCTCTTTCTACGCTTAAGCCTTCCAGAGGACGCCCAAGCTTCCTGCTGTTGGCGCTCAAGCTCCCAAAAAAGGGCGCCCGGGCGGTGAACGGTGGTTTGCTACGTTCAAGCCTCCAAAAAGGGCGCCAAAGCCTCACGCTTCCTTCCTTCTGGTGCTTTTTCTGGACCTTTCTGAGCGCTATCTCCTTAGCACTTTATCCCTGCTTTCCAAATTAACTCATTTTCTATCAAAACAAAGGGAATTAGTCATAAAATCATCAAATTCAACCTTAACACTCTTATTCACACAACTTAGCAGAAAACATGATTCGAAGCAAGTTTCTAAGCAGAAAAGGATGTATTTAGTACCAAAATTACATCACAGATAATTGTATTTTCAACCGTTAACAAGCATGGAAACTTATGTAGATGCTTTATTTTAGTTTGTTGTTGATTGATCTATGTAAAAGCCTATACATTGAAGACACTTTTGTGTTCTCTAATTTCAAAAACTATAACAATTGATAACAAACCTAATGAAAAAGGAGATAAAGTACATGCTTTGGGGTTGCCACTAACAATAAGAATGTGTATTGTACACATTCTGAACTGTCTTAGGGTGCTCTAGCAAGTTTCTTTTAGAGGATAGACACTCAATCTTACAATCCCTCAGCTATTTGGCTTGTGTCTCAAAATTTGACTAGTGGAGTTGCCAAATCTTCATTCTTTTTCTCACTGCAGAATGGTGTTTCAGGAAGTTATTTTCCCTTGCTATGTAGGCACTTAGATCAAGAGCTATACAAGTTTCCACCCCTCAAGATGCTACCACTATCTACACAAGTGCTGTCTGGTTCATTTTTTCCAAAAAAATGACTAACATTTTGGTGGTTTAAGACACGAAATGTCACAATAGTGGCTGTAGCTCAGAAATAATCACTCCAGCAACTTGATTTAGTGATTTTAAACTTGTTCAAACTTTGAATTGGTTCAAATCCAAACTGTTACTCAAAAACACCTTGCCACTTTACAATTTTGACTCAAAATTGATGGTTTAGTATACTATTATGCACTCAGACCATTATATCACTAATTGAACTCTGCTAGCAACTTTTAAACATCATTTTAGACTTGCTCAAACTTTCACACAGCATAGAAATTCTAGCATTCGAAATCTGACTTTGTTATGGCCAAAAATGTGGAAAAATCACTCCATCTTACCACCAAAACTGAGATTAAAAGATTCAATGGACTAGGATATGTTAAAAGTTATTATAGAATGTGTAACTACACAAGACCAAGCTGGAAAATAGAAGCTAGGTAGAGTTAAACTTGAATTAGACTCACACATAACTCAAACAACACAGTGCAAAGCTGAAATCTGAAATCTGAATGCTTATTCAATGCTGGTGCAATATCAAGCTTTTGTTTCAGTGCACATTTCTTGGTTCTACAGGTTAAAGACAAGTTTGTCTAATGATTTTACATAATTTTGAAGTGATAGCAACTCCTAATAATTACAAAATTGAAAATTGACTATTTGAGTTGCTTGAAATCTGATTTCAACCATTGTCACTACCTTTCCATCAAGCTTTTTCACCGTGCTTTCTTTCTTTGACTGTGTCTTAGGTGCTTATAACCTTCTAGCTGATTATCTTCAGTTAGCTCTAGTGCATTAGTCATTCCTAGAGACCTTGTTGTTGTTATCCTCTTTTCCATTCTTTCAAATCTGATTTCTGGTGATGTTTTTTGGTGCATTTTGCTGCATACTTGACGATAACAAGAGTGATTTGTTGAATCTTGTTGTCTTTGTGCATTTCCAACTTTTGAGCAAGTTTAAATTGCCATTTCAAAGTTTTTTGAACTGTTCATTTGGTCATTTTTTAGCCTATATGCAGAATCACCTTTTAAATCATCAAAATTTGATTTAAAATGGAAGTGAACCAGTGATTTTTCATTGCAATTTGTTTCTTGGCTGTTTAAGTGTTTGCCCACCTTCAAATTGATGATATAAACTTGCTTGAAGCATCACTTGAGCTGTTGAAAAACTTCCAAGCATTTTTTGGTTTGAAACCACCATTTTCAATGTCATTTTCTACTGTGGTGAGCATTTTAAGTGTTGTTTGACAATTTCAAATCTTTAATCTTCATTTCTGGATTGGCAAAAGTTGGTTTAGTGTTTCCAAATATAATTACATGATCTTTGCACTATAATACAATCATAAATAGCAAAAGAAAACAAAGCAATCTAGTTTTGGTCCCAAAACTTTAAAATCACAAAATCTGAAATTCATTGGGGACTTTCATCAAACAGTTTGCAAAATTATCAAACAGCTTCATTGCACTTGATTTTGATCTTTTTTTTTTAGTTTTGTTGCTTGTTTAGTTTGTTCTGATGCCTTTCCTAGATTCCTTTTGTGTCCCTCCTTTGATTCAATGCTTAAAATCACTTGATTCATACTTGTTTGGCTTCCAATTTGTGCCACAAAATTTGGTTTTGTGTGTTCCAAATGCTGGTGCAGTAGCCATGCTTTTAAAAGATTCAATGGACTAGGTAATGTTAAAAGTTACTGTAGAATGTGTAACTACACAAGACTAAGCTGGAAAACAACAACTAGGTGGAGTTAAACTCAAATTAGACTCACACACAACTCAAATAGCTCAGTGCAAAGCTAAAATCTGAAATTTGAATGCTTATTCAATGCTAGTGCAATATCAAGCTTCTGTTTCAGTGCACATTTCTTGGTTCTACAACTTAAAGACAAGTTTGTTTGATAATTTTACATATTTTTGAAGTGATAGCAACTCCTAATAATTACAAAATTGAAAATTGACTATTTGCGTTGCTTGAAATTTGATTTCAACTATTGTCACTACATTTCCATCAAGCTTTTTCACCGTGCTTTCTTTCTTTCACTGTGTCTTAGGTGCTTATAATCTTCTAACTTATTATCTTCAGTTAGCTCTAGAGCATTAAGCCTTCCTAGAGCCCTTGTTGCTGCTATCCTCTTTTTCATTCTCTCAAATCTGATTTCTGGTGCTATTTTTGGTGCATTTTTCTGCATATTTGACTATAACAAGAGTGATTTGTTGAATCTTGTTGTCTTTGTGCATTTCCAACTTTTGAGCAAGTTTAAATTGTCATTTCAAAGTTGTTTGCACTGTTCATTTGGTCATTTTTCAGCCTATATGCAGAATCACCTTTTAAACCATCAAAATTTGATGTAAAATGGAAGTGAACGAGTGATTTTTCGTTGCAATTTGTTTCTTAGCTACTTAAGTGTTTGCACACCTTCAAATTGATGACATAAACTTACTTGAAACATCACTTGAGCTGTTGAAACACTTCCAAGCATTTTTTGGTTTGAAACCACCATTTTCAATGTCATTTTCTGGTGTGGTGAGCATTTTAAGTTCTGTTTCACAATTTCAAATCTTTAATCTTAATTTATGGATTGGAAAAAGATGGTTTAGTGTTTCCAAATATAATTACACAATCTTTGCACTATAATACAATCATAAATAGCAAAAGAAAACGAAGCAATCTAGTTTTGGTCCCAAAACTTTAAAATCACAAAATTTGAAATTCATTGGGGACTTTCATCAAACAGTATGGATAATTATCAAACAGTTTCATTGCACTTGATTTTCATAATTTTTTTTTTGAGTTTTCTTGCTTGTTTAATTTGTTCCGGTGCCTTTCCTAGGTTTCTTTTGTGTCCCTCCTTTGATTCAATGCTTCAAATCACTTGATTCATACTTGTTTGGCTTCCAATTATGCCACAAAATCTGGTTTTTGTGTGATTCAAATGTTGGTGCAGTAGCCATGCTTTTAGTGTGCTTAAAGGGTGAACATCGTAACATGTCTAAACTAGTGGAATTAAGCTAGGAAAGTTGTCAAAAGCAAACAAGTACCTCAAACTCAAAGTTTGAGTATTTAGAACCTAAAATGTGTGCTTAAAGGGTGAAAAATTGCAATTAGATTCAATGTAGACTAATTTTAACTAATGTGAACATCCTAACATGTCTCAAGTAGTAAAATGAACCTAGGAAGCTATTCAAAAGCAAAGAATTAGGTATAACTCAAAATTTGAGTCGTTGGAACCTAAAAAATTGTACTTAAAAGGTGAGAATTTGCAACCAGACCTAATGTACACTAATTTTAAGTAATGTGAACATCCTAACATGTATAAACTAGTGGAATGAAGGTAGAAAAGTTGTAAAAAGCATAGAATTACCTCAAAGTCAAAGTTTGAGTATTTAGAACCTAAAAAGTGTGCTTAAAGGGTGAAAAATATAAACTAGACCCAATCTAGACTAATTTTAACTATTGTGAACATCCTAACATGTCTAAAGTAGTGAAATGAACCTAGGAAAGTATTCAAAAGCAAAGAATTACGTACAACTAAAAATTTGAGTAGTTGGGACCTAAAAAAGTGTACTTAAAAGGTGAGAATTTGCAACCAGACCTAGTAATGTGAACATCCTGACATGTCTAAACTAGTGGAATGAATGTAGGAAACTTGTCAAAAGCAAAGAATTACCTCAAAGTCAATGTTTGAGTATTTAGAACCTAAAAAGTTTGCTTAAAGGGTGAAAAACTGCAACTAGACCCAATGTAGACTTATTTTAATTAATGTGAACATCCTAACATTTCTAGAGTAGTGAAATTGACCTAGGAAACTAATCAAAAGCAAAGAATTAGGTACAACTCAAAATTTGAGTGGTTGGAAGAACCTAAAAAATGTACTTAAAAGGTGATAATTTTCAACCAGATCTAATGTACACTTATTTTAAGTAATGTGAACATCCTAACATGTCTAAACTAGTGGAATTAAGCTAGGAAACTTGTCAAAAGCAAAGAATTACCTCAAACTCAAAGATTGAGTATTTAGAACCTAAAAAGTGTGTTAAAAGGTGAGAGTTTTCAACTAGACGCAATGTACACTTATTTTAACTAATGTGAACATCCTAACATATCTAGAGTAGTGAAATGGACCTAGGAAACCAATCAAAAATAATAAGTTCCATAAACCTCAAATTTGGTGGTGTGGTTGATCAAAATTTTGCATAATTGAGTCATTACAGGTCATTTTTCGTTCTTGCTGTGATTATATGATGTTTGGAAGTTTAAACAAGTCAAAATTGATGTATTAAAGTTGTTAGAAACAATTGATGTGGCTGAATATCCTGCGGGATTGGTCTGCTGATTGTGATTGTGTAGCTGGTTCTTCGCCAAATTTGGTTTGTCACTAGATACTTTTATAGCTATTTGATTGCCTAAATTATGTTAATATGTATTATATATCCATGCATTTATAGATATTTGATTGCCTAAATTATGTTGATGTATATATTGTATGTTCATGTATATTGTAATTCATTTATTAGGCTACAACTTGATTAAGTTAAGTAGTCATTTAAAATCCTATGGTACTACACATATTCTCTTTGTGATGAGAAGAGTAAAAATACTATAAACACTTAGAACCTACAAGAATATTTGGAAGTACTCTATAAAAGAGAACTTCAGTAGTAATAAGTTTTCTCCCCCAACTTTAATACACAACCCCTTAGGATGTCTAAGGCATTTCAATACTGAGGACTTCTCTTTGCATATACTTATTGTATGCATATGACAGTAGTGTTCAAACCGCCTTTCATTTCGACTTAAGTAGTAATAGGTTTATTACTTATGTCACATGGAGTGTTGTTGTTTTGGCTAAGTTTTTCTTTGTTTGGCTTGTCACAAAACATGGCCCATTTTCCCAACCACCGTGGGTGGATATACGATCATTGTTATAGCGAAAGGAGAGGTTTGAAGGAAGCTTTTGTCATCGGAGTTGAAGAGTTTGTCGAGACAGCTCGACAATACCAATATTATGCTCTTGATGGAGGGTGAATGTACAACCACCATGGGTGAATGTACAAGGATTTTGAAAGATGAAGTCGTCACAGTTCACCTATACCAAAGAGGATTCATGGCTAATTACACGGTTTGGACATTTCATGGTGAAGAAATTCCTTCCACCTCCACTACAACTGAAAAGCGGCTTGCATCAGGTTTGAATACTATTGTACATACATCTGAGATAGATCAATTTGCCTATACGCAAGAGATGGTCGACAATGTTCTTCGTCGACATGCTGAACAAGAAGCAAACAATAGTCATGATGAAGAGTCTCCAAATGAAACCACTCAGAGGTTTTACAATTTACTGACAGAAGCAAATCTACCTGTATTTGAACGTTCATCTCAGTTAGAATTGTCAATGTGCATTAGACTCATGGCTGGTAAATCTAATTGGAACGTTCCCAATCAAGCAACGAACTTTTATACAAAATTGATGTTAGATTTGACACCACCAAACAATTTTATGTCGAAGAATTATTATGAAGCCAAAAGATGTGTTTCAAAGCTGGGATTGGAAGGCAAGAAGATTGATTGTTGTGTTAATGGATGTATGTTATTCTATGACAATGACAGTGGCAAAAAGGTTGCATTGTTGGTTGAATGCAAGTTTTGTGGCTCACCTCGATATCATACGATGCATGCTGGACGGAGGCAAAAAAAACCAATTCCCTTAAAGTCCATGTTCTACTTGCCTATAATTCCAAGATTACAAAGAATGTTTACTTCAATGCAAACATCAGAGCACATGACATGGCATGATGGTAACAAAACTGAAGGATTTTTGCGTCATCCTGCTGATGGTGAAGCTTGAAAGCACTTCAATCGTAAACATCCATCCTTTGCTAGTGAACCGCGTAACGTCAGACTTGGTCTATGCTCTGATGGGTTTACGTCGTACATTCAGGCGTCTACATCACCATATTCATGTTGGCCGGTGATAGTTACCCCATACAATCTACCACCTGAGATGTGTATGGCAAAACCCTACATATTTTTAACGTGTATAATACCAGGTCCATATAATCCAAAATCAACGATTGATGTTTATTTGGAGCCTTTGATTGATTATTTGAAGAATCTATGGAATGGTGTTTCGACATATGATGTTTCAAGGAAGCAAAATTTCCTTATGAGGGCAGCTTTGATGTGGACTATTAATGACTTTCCAGCGTATGGCATTTTATCTGGTTGGAGCACGCATGGTCGATTAATCTCGATGTCATGCACATAGAAAAAAAAATTTTTGACATTGCCTTCAACATAGTTATGAATGTTATCGGTAAGACAAAAGATAATATGACAAAGAAGGAAAAGATTTACCTTTGTATTATGGACGAAAAGACTTAGAGTTAAAGGCGCAAGGTAACAGCCGATTCTTTAAACCAAAAGCAAATTACGCCATGTCAAAAGACGAGGCAAGAATATTGTGTGGATGGATCAAGGAGCTTAGAATGCCAGATGGATATTCTTCTAACTTGTCCAGATATGCCAATGTTCAGAACGATACTATTCAAGGGTTGAAGAGTCATGATTGTCATGTATTCATGAGACTTTCATCCCTCTTGCGTTCAGTTGTTTGCCAATGCACATGTTACATCCACTGATAGAAATCAGTAACTTCTTTAAAGATTTGTGCTGCACGACACTAAAGGAAAATTTCCTTAGAAAGATGGAAGAAAATATCCTAATTATTCTCTGTAAATTAGAAAGAATATTCCCTTCTGCATTCTTTGATTCAATGGAGCATCTTCCAATTCATCTTGCATATGAAGCTTGGTTTGGGGGACCTGTGCAATACAGGTGGATGTGTCCCTTTGAAAGGTTTATGGGAGAATCTAAATGTTCAATTAAAAATAAAGCTAGAGTACAAGGCTCAATTTGTGCAGCTTACTTGCATACAGAGACAACGTATTCTTGATCACATTATTTCAAAAACTTCATGTTGTCCCCCACTAATGTCAGAAATGAAATGCAATGGCAAGCTAAACCACGTCAAGGTGCATTATCAGTTTTCCAACAATCAGGCCGTCATGTAGGGAATGAATTTAGTCATTGGTTAACTGATGCTGAATTCAACTCTACTCATGTCCATGTCTTAATTAATTGCAGTGAAGTCAAGTCGTACCTTGAGTATGTCATCATCCAATTGTTACCTTGCAATGGTTAAATTGTTATACACTAATTCATTTCATTTGTACCATCTCATTTCTTGTGGCTGAGCAAGTCGTAGAAGGAAATGCTTCTGCTACAATACACTCAGAGTTTCCCCAATGATTCAAAAATCAGGTCCGTACATTTTCCTATGTTTTGAGCAAGGTTAATTTGACTGTTGCTTTCAAAAAATTTTTGGTATCTTTGTAGGTTTTTAATCAAGCATTAACTCCCAAAGTTCAAGAGTTAAGACACCTCTCGAATTGGCCAATGAGATGTATGAAAGAATGACACACTTACTTCATCAATGGTTACAAATTCCATTCACATGAATGGTCTAAAGGAAACAAAACAACAAATTGTGGTGTGTACATCAAAGGCCTAACAGAAGGTTGTTATGATGATTTCTACGGCATCATTCATAAAATATATGAGCTAGAGTACAACAGCACCACTTCTCCAAACAGAGTAGTACTTTTTTATTGTGAATGGTTTGATCCTTCTAAAGCTAGTATTAGAGTGGATCCTAGGTTTAACATTGTCAAACTCCACCTGAGATTAAGATATGGACCATTTGATCCTTTCATTTTACCAACTAATGTCAGACAGGTTTATTATGTGTCATATCCACCATTCCGCAATATTGACAAGCGTGGTTGGGCTGTAGCAATACAAACCAAGCTTAGAGGTCGCATTGACTCAAATGAGGTTGAGGAAGATGTTGCCTACCAACTTGACCAAGAAGAAGAAGAAGAAGAAGAAGAAGAAGAAGAAGAAGAAGAAGAAGAAGAAGAAGAAGAAGAAGAAGAACAACAACAACAACAACAACAACAACAAGAACAAGAAGAAGAACAACAAGAAGAAGAAGAAGAACAAGAAGAAGAAGAAGAAGAAGAACAAGAAGAAAAAGAACAAGAAGAACAAGAACAAGAAGAAGAAGAAGAAGAACAAGAAGAAAAAGAAGAACAAGAACAAGAAGAACAAGAACAAGAAGAAGAAGAACAACAAGAACAAGAACAAGAACAAGAACAAGAACAAGAACAAGAACAAGAACAAGAAGAAGAAGAAGATGATGATGATGATGAAGATGAAGATCATGATGACGATGATTGAATGTTGGACATCTATTGTAGCAAATTGAATTATCATTTCAACAGAGTTATGTAAAATACCATCTTAAAAGTTGTATGCAATTATTTTACATTCACTTTAACTTGTATTGATCCTTCCTTATTCTTTTGTATTGTTTCGCTTTATTTGTAACCATTTCAATGAAGTAAAGATATGACAAGGTTCAGAACGTCCTGATAATGGAAACGAGGAAGCAAAGCCTAAAAAGAGGCAACGACAGGCACCAAAGTATGTACTTAGGGTGTCTGCTACACTACCTACCCCTGTAGTACACCCTCCGCCTACCCCTGCAGCAGACCCTACTCCTACCCCTGCAGTACACCCTTCTCCTACCCCTGCAGTACACCCTTCTCTTACCCCTGTAGCAAACCATCTTCCTCCTCCTGTGATTATAACCCACACTCATCCCCTTATGCTTATTACCCTCACTCCTCCCCCTGTGTTTATTACCCCCACTCCTTCCCCTGTGCTTATTACCCCCACTCCTCCCCTTGACCCAACTTCTATACCTTCCTCATCTTCTATACCGCCATCTAAGACTGTCACAACATCTGCTGATCTAGATTCAACTAGAGATGGTGAAGGTCTTGACCCGTCCCTCCATGATCGACCATGGATTGAGCCATATGGTAAAGGGTAAGATTTTAATCCCTTTTTTAACCATTTTGATTTTTAAAGATTGCCTTAATTCAAATGACTTTTATTATGCAGGTTTATTTCATCCAGGGTTGCTTGCCAGGCCATCACACGATCAATTAAGCAACAGTTTTTAAGTCCATGGCCTACTTGGGGAGCATTATCTGTAGAGGACAGAAATTCGTTCTGGTAGCGTTTTCAGGTGAACAACCGATTAAATTAATTGTCATTCTTATTTTAGTATGTTCATTAATCAATGTTTGTTTTGTTTAATGTAAGAGATGAAGGTGCAGTGGAAACCTGAACATGAAACACATATACAAAGAAATTTCCACATGAAAGCATCCCATCGGTTGTCAAAGATGTTTAGGGATGCCTGCAATGTAGGAGAGTGCCCTTACTGGTTGCGCAAGCACATTTGGAACTCTTTACTGGCTCATTGGAATTCAATAGAGTTTCCAATAAGTGTGCCAAAGCCTAGAGGAACAGAGCTTCTGAAAAGTGTGGCACCCTGCATATGTTAGCAAAAAGCTAAAGAGCAGAAATTTTGATAATGTCTCAAAGTCAAGTCTCAAGTGCTCTTATTGTAGGAAGATCTTCATGAAGACTTGTTTTTATATTAAAGCTTTTATAGTTTAGTAGATTTATGTAGGATGTAGTTTATATTTGATTCTATGTATAGTTTGTCTTAGGTTGTGTTAAAATTTATTTTTAATCAGAAAACCTCATTTTATACTCACGATAATTGATTATCAATTTATAATAATCGATTATCAGTAATCAATTATGACTTGCCATAATTAATTATAATGAGCAATTATGAGAATTTTTAAGCAAGCTTTTTTTACCGTTGTGCATTCATTAAATGCATAATTAATTACCATAATTGGATAATTGATTATCACACATTAATTAGTTGACAACGGATTTTTGGAGGTATCCTTGAGTGAGATCTCTATAAATCAGATTGAGACTCTCATTCTAAAATAGGAAATACAAAATATGAAATAAGTGTAGTTTGAAAAATCTTATCTATAGTGTGTGATGATAAGTGTTTCAGGGTTTGTTGAACCCTTGTGCTGTGGCTTTGAGAACTTTGTGTGTTGGCATAGAACAAGAACTTTCACAAGGAGTGTGATTGAGTGTTTTTGTTGTTGTTGAGTTAAAAGCCTATCATCCTTCGTGAAACATTCAGAGGAGGTGTTCATCCCTTGTGGGTTATAGGGGAAGTGACTTTCATCTCTTGGGGTAACAAGCGAGGTGGTTTCTAAACTTTTACAAATTGTTTCTTTGTGATTGTATTTTGTAATTGTTTTGTGAGTAGTGAACTGTTTTATCTTGATTTGAGATAAGCGACTGGATGTAGGATTGGTAAGATCCGAACCAGGATAAAATCATCTGTGCAAATTTCTCTCAACCTTATTCTCTTTATTTGTTATTTTTATTTGCTTGGTAAGTTTAATTAAGAAGAAATTAAAAGGTACACGTTCGTATTAAAAACCCTCTTGGTTTGTTATTCCATGCTAACCATTCCGCTGTAGCCGCTATGACAATTGGCATCAGAGCTCGATTTGATAGTTATTCAAATGGCAGGATCATATCAAACTTTTGCAGAGGTTGCTTCTATCAATAGACCACCCCTATTCACAGGTGAAAGTTATGCATTCTGGAAGGTAAGAATGCAAATATTTATTAAGTCTATTGATTGTGATATTTGGGAAGTTATTGCATTTGGTTCATTGATAACGGTTGAAATACCGTTATTTTTATACTTAATTTTGATAATAAATCAACCCTTTTTTACTTAGAAACTTGCTTTAACTCATGTTTTTGCTTTAGTTTTGTGAATAAGAGAGTTGAATGTGAATTTAATGGTTTTCTGCTAGATTCCCTTGATTTTGTAGGCTATTGGAATTATTTGAAAGAAGAGTTAAAGAACCGAATGGTTGGAATGCAGAAAAGTCAACTAGAATGTAGAAAAGTCAACTAGAGTGCAGAAAAGTCAATCAGTCAACCAGAGTACAGAAAAGTCAACCAGAGTGCAAACAAAGTTGCAATGAGCGCCATCGCCGAGCGCCAGTTTGGTTTTGAGAACACTGTTTCACGCTTGGGCACCACCGCTGAGCGTCATTTGAGTGCCATAACTACCACTGAGCGCCATAAGTAGGGCGTTGAACGCAAGTCTCGTGGGCTTGGACTTTTTTTGCACTATATTTAACGTTTTAGACGACTTAGGGTTCATATATTTGGACAGAAAGAGGCGAAAATACACTCCTTTCACCCCTTGAAGGCGGATTTTGCATGTGGAAGCTCCAATCTTCAATTTTTAGGGTTCTATCTTTCATTCTTTTCATTATTTTCATCTAGTTTCACCATGTCTGTGGTGAACTAAACCTCCATTGTTGTTGGGGAAACGATGTAATCCTTTGAAACTCTCATGTATTGAATTGATTCTTATAATAAAATGCTTTACTTCAATAATTGTTAGGGTTTTTCCTCTTTACTCTATGCATGCTTTGTTTAACTCATTCAATTGCATGATTATTGATTTTTGTCACTATGGACACATATGAGAAAATCTAGAACTGGGGAAATTGTCACAAAAGCAATATTACCTAAACATAGAAATAGGAGGATTGGTTGCCTTTAAGCTTCTGTGCGAATGTAATGCACGATTAATTGCTAGGGAGACAAGACATTGTGAACTAGTAATTAGGAGTAGGCTTTCTTCATCGAGACAAGACATTGTTATTTGCTTGGTAAGTTTAATTGAGAAGAAATTAAAAGGCACACGTTTGTATTAAAAACCCTCTTGGTTTGTTATTCCGCACTAACAATTCCGCTACAGCCGCTCTGACAGCATACAGGTGGGTGGATCACGATTCATGAGCATGTCATTCGTATGGTAAACTTTAATTACTTTTTTGTTTCTTTCATATATAACTTATGTATTTTTTATTTCATATATACATTTCTAACTCTAAATTATCTTACAAGCACAAGCTCTAGAACAGGCGGTCCATGTTGATGAGGTCTTTGCACAGACTCATGTTCGGAAGGGCACTAATGAATTCGTTGATGAAAGATCTCAGAAGACTCATGTAAGCAAATAACACTGGTATTATTAGTAACTTTTCATTTATGTTATTCTATCATTCCCTAACATTGCTTTTAATGTTTGAATAGGAAGAATTTTCTATGAGACTTTCACAGGTTAGATATGAACATGGGTCAGCTGCTACACCGGATGATGCGAGTAATGCAGAAGACGACATCCGTAGAACACAGTGCTCAGTCGACATCGTTGATGGGAAGAAAAAGGGAAGAGTGTATGGTGCAGGACAACTTGCTGCAAACTATACAGCATCGAGAGGAGGTACTCTGAAGCACCAACCTTCTTCTTCCACCACTACTACTGACGAGGCCGTTGTTTGCCTCAAGCAGGCACTAGAGCAACGTGACCAGGAATTAACTAATTTGAGAGCAAAGTTTAGGAACTTTAAGGCCCTAGTGTTAAGCGGGTCGCACCACTCACAAAAGTTGTTTGCAGATAAGAATGCAGTACAGTACTAGGAAGTGACTCCTAGGTCGTCTCTCAAGGACCAATTTGTGTCGGTTTAGTCTCAGATTTTATACACGAAGTGGGGGGGGTTTGTGGATGTTTTTGTGATTGTGCGGAAAATAAAATTAAAACTGGAAATTAAATAAGACAACAAAAATTGAAAATACTGAAATAAATTTAAAAGACAATAAAAACTGAACAATGAAAGACAGTAAAAATAGAACAGTAATTATGTAGAAACGGTAAAAACATTGTAATTAAAATTTACCAAAAGTATCCATAAAAATAAACGGTAAAAACAACGTCTGAAAAGAAGATGTCCAGAAAAATACATTGACAGAATTTTAACGTTTTAGAAAATATTAAACGGTAAAAATAGAAGAGACAATAAAATTAAAAGTACTGAACTGGAAATGAAATTCACCCAAACTTTCAACACTTGAAAATAAAATTCTTGAACACGTAAAAATTAAATGAGCATGACAAACTTATACTGCTTGAGAAATAAAACTACATTTTTGCACTGTTTGACATGGAAACTCAGAAAACGGAAGAGAAAGAGGAAGAGGCGAGAGCCTCTTCCATGGCTGTCCTAAACTACTCCTAAAATTCTACTCTAAAATCTAATAAAATCTACTTCCCAAGTGTGCTCTGCTGCTGCCAATTTATAACCACTTCTCTTAACAAAGTCTCCTGATTTCCTTCTTCATTTCACGGACCTTGTCTGCTTATGGGTTTGTCCTAATTGGCAGCTCCTGTTTTGGGGAATTTCTCCCACCAATTTGCTCCTAGTCGTGCCAAAAGAGGTCCTCTATGTGGTGTCCGTTTGCTTAGGTTTTGCTTAGGCTTCCCCCCATTCACGCAAATTCCTTTCAACCGTGTGCCCCACTCCAAACTGCTGTAGCTTCCTCTGCTGTGCATGCTGGATGTTGTTGTTGCTGCACGTGAAGCTGTTGGACCGTGGCTACTCCAGCTCTTTGCCGAGAACTCCCTTCTTCATTCTAAGAATCCACTTTTCTCCCTGGACATGTGCTGGAACGTAACTCTCCAAGTGCTGCTGGTGTTGTTGCCTTTGCTTCCATTTTCCAGCTCCTTGCTCACGGCTTCTTCTTCTTCAACTAGATTAAGATTGTGGAGCATCTCCTTTACTGGACCAGCAGCTGGACATGTGGGTCTTCTCTACTGGTGGCTGCTCCAAGCTAGACGTCTTCTTCTCCAAATGCTGGGCAATGCGCTGCTGCCAAGCCAGGAAGACCGTGAGCCTTTACGTGGTGTGGCCGTGGAAGAGCAAAAGAAATCTGCACTAAGCCAACTTGCCGTGAAATGGTAGCCTTGCATTGTAAAATTGTATTCAATGACAAAGAAGAGGGGACCATGTGTTCCTTTGCATGTGGACGTGATTTGCTTCTTGAAATGTGGTGGCCCCTTCTTTGCTTCCACTTTTGCATTGTGTATTTGCTGAATGCTTCATATGAATTGTCCATGGGCATGGTATTCCAAAAACATGAAAACTTTTGCTTATGTGGTCCCTTTCTTTCATTCCCTTGTCATATTTTTCTAATGAGAAGTGGCGGCTCCCACACTTGCAAGGAGAAGGAAAATTCCTTTGTGTGTGCCGTGATTTTGCAATTCACGTGGCCTTCCTCCATAATAAAAACTACAATTTGTTATCTTCCAATTATTTGAGAACCGTGGGCTGAATGCAAGGTGGTCCCTCTCCATCATTTCAATTGGTGTGCCTTTGTGCTAGCTATTGCCGTGAGATTGCTTCTTGTTTCTCTTAGAAACCAAAATGACAACAAAAGAAATGTGCTTGCATTATTCTCTCCATGACCGTGAAAATAAATTTTCTTCCAAATATCTTAGAATATGTTTCCAAAATTATTCCTGAAATTATTAATGCAAATAATTAGCTCAGATAATTCAAATTAATTAAAATAAGAATTTCCGATTAAATTACGCACATTTAACAAAAACGGAAAAATACCGGACATTTAAGCACAATTCCTTGATTAAATTTGGTACAATAAGCTAAGTGAAATGAAGAAAATATTGACTCATCAAAATAGACCACACTTAGTCTTTTGCACTCCCGGGCAAAATCAAGACGCAAATCAGGGAATACGACATCAAAGGACTGACACAGATGCAACATACAGAAAATAAAAACTCGTAAGAAAATAAACAAAATTTACAAAGTTCTCAAGAATTCTGGAGAGATAAGAGAAGTAGAAATTATCCAACACAAATCAAATAAAGCAGATACTTACAGAAATCATCCAAGCAATTCAATACACAGAAAAATAATCAATCAGCTTAAGAGGTGATTTAAAAATAACATAACCTCACAGATGCACTACAGTGTTTCTCTCAAGTGTTTAAGGTAAATCAATGTCACTCAATGCACTCAAGAAAACAAACACAAGTAGACTTGGCAAGTTTCTAATTATGAATACTTAAAACATATGCATATTCAGATCAAAAGGTCTTTACATGGTTGTAATGGGGCCAAGGACAGGGGAGGATAAATATGGATAAGTAGTTACAGCTCAGAAGAAAATAGAGGACAAATGGGGAACAAGAGTAAATACAGTCAAATCTCACCCAAACCTCTAATTCAATCCTCTTCTCGACTCCATTGTTTACAAAATTATTTTTCATTTTTCTCATCATTTTTTTTCATCCTGTCTCTCTTTTTTTCTTTATCACACAAGAGGATATAAATCACCATTTCAAAACATGATGAGGAACCAACTAGCCAATTTCATCAGAATTCCCAAGGAGACCACACTTTTTCATAAAACACTTATATAGCTCCAGACTTTCCTAAGGTTAAGGTAATCATTATTTTTCACTTAGGGTCAGTGTATGAGCTTCAACACAAAGAAATGGGGAAAGTATAGGCTCAAAGGGGTTATCAAAGGATAATAACAGGGTAGGCTTATTTGGCTAAAGAGGTTCAAGAAATAAAATTGCCTTTATCATGTCTGAACATGCATATCAATCAAGTATATCAAAAAGAATCAAGCCAAGGCATATGTGCAAGCAATCAAGATACATATTACACACAAGAAAGAAAATTAAGTGGCTCAAATCTCACTCAGGGTATTTGTCATAATCAAATCAACCTCTTAAACATTATAATCATCTTCCAAGCAGAGAAAAGCAAGGATTTCAAACCATAAGTATTAATGAAGTGAAGGATAAATCTACAACTTAGACAAACTCCAGAAATCAAGAGAAAAATGTAAAATTTATTGCACACAAAACACACTAAAAACCACTTAAAACAGAAAAAATTTAACACACAAAACAAAGAAAAATCAGAGTCTCTCCCAATAGACCACACTTAAACTACACATTGTCCTCAATGTGTTCTAAGCATACATCAACAATCAAAACAGTAAACATATCATGGACAAGTGCAATAAAGGTAGGAAAAAGGGAGAGAAAGAAAATGCAAACTCCCGTAGGTTATGGTGGAAGCTGCCAGTTTTGGACTTGTAGGGAGATATCTGCCAACTTAGATTCCAGCTTGGACGTTTTGAGGACGAACTGCTTCATCCTCCAAATTTGATCTAGCAGTGAAATATCTTCCACAGCTGGATCTAAGCAGTGATTGTTGATGAGCAAGTTCAGCAGGTGCCTATTAATCTCGAAGCTTTTGTCATTGTTGGCACCTTTATCTTCCAACGTGGGTGTCTGTTGATCAAATTTATTCGTACCTCCTGCAGCATGGTTAGTGCAATATTGTGGTTCCACATAAATGTCATGCAGAGGTATAACACCCAATTCCAATGTAAGAGGCTGAACCTCAGATATATCCTCGGAACATGAATCAATTTCAAATTTAGAAATTATATCAACCACAGACTCAGATTCATGATCAATGCATGGAGAATAATCATTTGGATGTGATATCAAAATTTTTTTCTCATCATGCATAGAGGGAAAATTAAAAGCATGTTCATCAACAATATAATCATCAGCATACCAATCAACAGCATAATATTTATTAACACAATCAACAGAATAATCAATTTGTGGTATGCTTACCTCCACTTCCTTGAAGATTGGTAAAGTAGTGGAGGATGAAAGTGGTCTACCTTGTTCAGAATTACTGCTCTTATCTGCCTGTTCCTCAAAATTTTCATTGGTCTCCTCAGGTGCAAGAGTGGTCATCTGCCCAACCTGATCACTCAGATTCTGCATGGCAGCTTGAGTTTCCTGCTGGATCTTCATGCACTCTTGCTTGAACTGAATTCTCTACTTGGTCATTTGCTCCAGTAACTCCTTTAATGTAGGTTCAGAAGTAGAAGGCTGAGGAGTTATTTGGACAGGAGCATCAAATTGTTGATTCTCGTATTGCTGGACTGGTGGAGGCATAAAAGTATCCTGAGATGGTGCTTCCTGATATTTCTGTTGAGCATCGAACCATCCCAAGCTAGGGTCATTCCATCCAGGATCGTCGTTATATTGCACAGGGGAAAATTTGCTGAGAAACTGATGCTCAAGATATCCCCAATCGGTAACGGATCTTAGAGGAAGAGAGTCTTTCCAATCCTTAGCTGCTCCTTGTAATGAATGCGGAAATGCGCTCAAGAAAATGTGATCAAGAGGGACATCTGGAGGCTTCATTGAAGAGCACACCATGTGGAACTCCTCCAAATGTCTATGTGGGCATTCCCCTGCAAAACCATGAAACTTAGGCAGCAAATATGTCAGTCCAGTGCTTAGAACGTAATAAAAATCATCCTCTGTAGGTGGAACCGGCTCCCTAGGAGCGCTCTCAGGAATTTGAGGATGATCCATATAATTCTCATCATAGAATTCAGCAGAATTACAATCAGAGTACCAAGCAGAAGGAGAATCATGATTATAGACACTCGCAGAATAAGCATTATTCACATCATCAAAATAGGTAGACATGGAAAATAAAAAGTAAAAACTAAAAACTAAAAATTATAAAACAGATAAAACACAACACATTTATACATGCAATACGTACACAAGACAGAACAATTTTTTTTATTTTATTTTTTTTTTTAATTAACAGACAAAATATATATGACACGCATACAAAACAAATAGAACATCACAACACAACACAAGATAAAACACAACACAATTAAACATGCTACAGGCAAAAACAAGATAAAACAAATTTTTTTTTTAATAATAACTAAATACAAAACACAACACAATAAAATATAAAAGACAAAACATATATTAACACAACATAATCGAAAAACACAACAAAAATCTAAAACAAGAACCTGGAACTGAAGTGACAATGCCGCCATAATTTGCTGAAGGTGTCGTTGTCGCCTACAAAAATACAAAACACAAAACACACAAAAGACACATATTAACAGAACAAAAATTTACACAACAAGAATCTAAAACCAAACCGTTATTGATCCCCGGCAACGGCGCCATTTTGTTAAGCGGGTCGCACCGCTCACAAAAGTTGTTTGCAGATAAGAATGCAGTACAGTACTAGGAAGTGACTCCTAGGTCGTCTCTCAAGGACCAATTTGTGTCGGTTTAGTCTCAGATTTTATACACGAAGTGGGGGGGGGGGGTTTGTGGATGTTTTTGTGATTGTGCGGAAAATAAAATTAAAACTGGAAATTAAATAAGACAACAAAAATTGAAAATACTGAAATAAATTTAAAAGACAATAAAAACTGAACAATGAAAGACAGTAAAAATAGAACAGTAATTATGTAGAAACGGTAAAAACATTGTAATTAAAATTTACCAAAAGTATCCATAAAAATAAACGGTAAAAACAACGTCTGAAAAGAAGATGTCCAGAAAAATACATTGACAGAATTTTAACGTTTTAGAAAATATTAAACGGTAAAAATAGAAGAGACAATAAAATTAAAAGTACTGAACTGGAAATGAAATTCACCCAAACTTTCAACACTTGAAAATAAAATTCTTGAACACGTAAAAATTAAATGAGCATGACAAACTTATACTGCTTGAGAAATAAAACTACATTTTTGCACTGTTTGACATGGAAACTCAGAAAACGGAAGAGAAAGAGGAAGAGGCGAGAGCCTCTTCCATGGCTGTCCTAAACTACTCCTAAAATTCTACTCTAAAATCTAATAAAATCTACTTCCCAAGTGTGCTCTGCTGCTGCCAATTTATAACCACTTCTCTTAACAAAGTCTCCTGATTTCCTTCTTCATTTCACGGACCTTGTCTGCTTATGGGTTTGTCCTAATTGGCAGCTCCTGTTTTGGGGAATTTCTCCCACCAATTTGCTCCTAGTCGTGCCAAAAGAGGTCCTCTATGTGGTGTCTGTTTGCTTAGGTTTTGCTTAGTGATGAACGGGTCGCACCGCTCACAAAAGTTGATTGCATAAAAGAAATGCAGTATAGTTTACTAGGATTTGACTCCTAGGTCGTCTCTCAAGGACCAATTTATGGTTCAGTCTTAGATTAGTCACGAAGTGGGGGGGGGGGGGGGGTTTGTGAATGTTTTGATTTGGTAAAATAAATTAAAACTGCACTGGAAATTAAACACAACTAAATTTAAAACACTGAAATAAAATTTAACCACGGTAAAAACTGAACGGTAAAAGACAGTAAAAAAAAATAGAAAACATCTGAAAATAAAATGAACGGTGAAATTCAACAGATAAAAACATATAATTGGAAATGGAATTAAAAACAATAAAAATAAAAATGTTTGACTGAAAATGAAATTCAACATTAAAATAAAATTCTGAACCGTAGAAGTAAAATTGAAATGAGCAATGCTTCAGAAATAAAAACTACATTTTTGGATGAAATGGAAACTCAGCCCCTGGAAGGGAGGAACCGAGAGTTGCTTCCTAAACTTACTCCTAATCCTAAATCTAATCCTCAAACTCTACTAAAATCTACTTAATTCTCCTCCGATCTTCTTTGCCTGCTGCTGGATTTATAGCCAAAAATATGAACCCGTGACCTTCCAGCTTTCACGTTTGTATCTAATATACAGCTCCTTAGATGTGCCAAAGTCAAGAGAGTGGGGTCCTTACTTGTCTTCTTCTTGTTGCCTCACATTTTTCCTATTCCCTTCACGCGTCCGTTTCCTACTCTCACGTGAATTTTCTTCCATCCATGGCTCCCTTCTTCATTCCAAGCCTTCTATTGTTCGGCCCCCTTGCTCACGGCTACTGGATGCTTCTCAACTTTTCACACATCCCTCTTTGAACGCTACTCATGGGTCATCTCCGTGTATTGTACCAGCTGCTGGATTTTCCTTGTACTCACCAAAAAGAAAGTGAAGAAATCTTCTTGGTGGTAATTGCTCCAGCTCCATCCAGGCCGAGACACCACTCTCCTCAATGTGTGCATCTTCTCTTCAAGCTGTTGGGTGCTCTTTCTCCAAGACCAAGGTCGTGAGCAAACTGCTGGACATGATTCTTCTTCTTCTCGGTAGCTACTCCTTCATGGTTTGCTTCTTCTTCCAGCTCAGCTGGACCGTGAAGGTCTTCCCCATGCAGCAACCTTTCTTCTTCAAACTTAGCTGCTCCAACACGTTAACGCCTTGCTCACGGCTGCTACTCTTTTTCCTGGACCAAACTGCTTCAAGGTGCTGCACCGTGAGCTGCTTGCTGGATGGTACCGAGAACTCCATTAATCATCATGTTGCATCTTCATTTTCCCTGCCAATGAGTGCAGCCTGTGCTGCTTTTGCTCCATCCATTTCAAACTTATGTATGTAGCAGCTACCGCCATGGGAAGTGACCGAGAGCTCCACTCCAAGCTGCTGGTTGAGGACGCTGCACTGCTGGATTCAAGACGTGAGATGGTGGCTGCTAGACGTGGGCTATGAGTGCCTCTTCATTCTTGCTTTGGCTAAATGTTGGAACGTGGAAGTGCAGCCCCGTGAGCTCCTTCCTTCACGTGGCCCCTGTCATGCTTTTTAATCTTAAAGAATAACATTTCTGGCAGCCCATACTTTTTACCCATTTGTCTTTCAATTTGTAATTTGGACACATTCAATCATAATGCTCTGAAACCAAAACCAAAACCGTTAGTGGTGGCCCCATGTGTCCCATGTATTTATAATTTTCTTCTATCATTTTGACAAAAGTAAGAAAGGGACTGTATATTATTCTATGTTTTCAGATATTCCAGCAAATGACGTGAGCTAGTTTTCAAATGTAAGTTTCAACACTAAATGAGTGTGATGAGTGGAAGAGTATGGTAAAAATAAATCTACACATTCTTTTCAAATTAAGGTGGGCCGTTACACATTTTAATAAAATTCAACACTTCATTTTGGGTTTGCTCCCAACTAAACCGTGAATGGCCGTGTGGTGTGTATGTTTTGCAAACCAATTTTTACTCCTTAAAAATTCTAAGAAGGGAGATGTTTCCAAATGTCCAAAATAACACAATGTGTAAATGAATATTCTTTTGAATGTCCCAAATTTATTTCCAAAATTTTCCATGTAATTACTAAAGCGAATAATTAGCTCAGATAATTCAATATTAATTAAAATAAGAATTTCTGATCAAATTAAGCACAATTAGTAAAAACGCAAAATACCGAACGTTTAAGCATAATTCCCCGACTAATTCTAGCACATTAAACTAAGTGAAGTGAGGAAAATATTGGTTCATCACTTAGGCTTCCCCCCATTCACGCAAATTCCTTTCAACCGTGTGCCCCACTCCAAACTGCTGTAGCTTCCTCTGCTGTGCATGCTGGATGTTGTTGTTGCTGCACGTGAAGCTGTTGGACCGTGGCTACTCCAGCTCTTTGCCGAGAACTCCCTTCTTCATTCTAAGAATCCACTTTTCTCCCTGGACATGTGCTGGAACGTAACTCTCCAAGCTTTGCTGCTGGTGTTGTTGCCTTTGCTTCCATTTTCCAGCTCCTTGCTCACGGCTTCTTCTTCTTCAACTAGATTAAGATTGTGGAGCATCTCCTTTACTGGACCAGCAGCTGGACATGTGGGTCTTCTCTACTGGTGGCTGCTCCAAGCTAGACGTCTTCTTCTCCAAATGCTGGGCAATGAGCTGCTGCCAAGCCAGGAAGACCGTGAGCCTTTACGTGGTGTGGCCGTGGAAGAGCAAAAGAAATCTGCACTAAGCCAACTTGCCGTGAAATGGTAGCCTTGCATTGTAAAATTGTATTCAATGACAAAGAAGAGGGGACCATGTGTTCCTTTGCATGTGGACGTGATTTGCTTCTTGAAATGTGGTGGCCCCTTCTTTGCTTCCACTTTTGCATTGTGTATTTGCTGAATGCTTCATATGAATTGTCCATGGGCATGGTATTCCAAAAACATGAAAACTTTTGCTTATGTGGTCCCTTTCTTTCATTCCCTTGTCATATTTTTCTAATGAGAAGTGGCGGCTCCCACACTTGCAAGGAGAAGGAAAATTCCTTTGTGTGTGCCGTGATTTTGCAATTCACGTGGCCTTCCTCCATAATAAAAACTACAATTTGTTATCTTCCAATTATTTAAGAACCGTGGGCTGAATGCAAGGTGGTCCCTCTCCATCATTTCAATTGGTGTGCCTTTGTGCTAGCTATTGCCGTGAGATTGCTTCTTGTTTCTCTTAGAAACCAAAATGACAACAAAAGAAATGTGCTTGCATTATTCTCTCCATGACCGTGAAAATAAATTTTCTTCCAAATATCTTAGAATATGTTTCCAAAATTCTTCCTGAAATTATTAATGCAAATAATTAGCTCAGATAATTCAAATTAATTAAAATAAGAATTTCCGATTAAATTACGCACATTTAACAAAAACGGAAAAATACCGGACATTTAAGCACAATTCCCTGATTAAATTTGGTACAATAAGCTAAGTGAAATGAAGAAAATATTGACTCATCACCTAGTCATGAGAGTGTTGCTTGAAACTTGACAGGATCAATTCATTATCTCTCCGACCCAGTGATAACAGTTGAAAAACTGTTATTTTTATACTTAAAATTGACTTCAAGTACAACCTTTATGACTTAAAAATTAGCTTGAACTCATGATTTTGTTAAATTATTGGAAATAACAGGGTTGGACAGGTTTTATGCTTGATTTCCTTGTTTTTGCAGGTTTTTAGATGAAATTGATGAAAAAAGTGAAAAGGGACAAAGATGGAATTAGAAAAAGACACAGAAAGTGCAAAAGAAGAGAAACCGCAAGTACCGCTCAGCGCACATTACCGCTGAACGGCACTCGCAAAGAACCGTTGGCACCGGTTAGGGGAAGAAGTGGTCACGCGTTATTACCGCTGAGTGGTATTTACCGTTGAGCGACACTTTTCTGGTCTTGGGCCTACTTTTCTGTATTTTTTAGAATAGTATATAAGGTTTTCGTTAACCTAGGGTTTGTATCTTTGGTTGGGACAAAGCAAAAACGCACTATTTCACCCATTACAGGAGAATTTTGGATGCTAAGGCTCCTTTCTCAACTTTCTAGGGTTCTATCCTTCACTTTTCCATTGTATTTCATCTAGTTTCAACATGAATATGGTGAACTAAACTTATTTTGTTGTTGGGGAATCAATGTAAATCCTTAGAAACTCTCTTGTATGGAATTTGTTCTTCAAGATCATTTTTATGATACATGCTTTCTTTCATTAATAGTTAGGGTTTTTCCTCTTTGCTCAAAGCATGCATTGTTTAACTCATTTGATGTCATGATTATTGGTTTTGTCGATATGGACACATACGAGGAAATCAAGATTTGGGAAATCTCTCCCATCAGTATATTACAAACCTAGACATAGGAGTATGATAGTTGGTTGCCTTTAAGCTTCTGTTCACTATAATGCCTGATTAATTGCTAGGGAGACAAGACATTGTAAACTAGTGATTATGATTAGGCTTTCTTTGCCGAGACATCGGGTTTTAAGTAAATTTAGAAAGTGGCATTAACATTAATGAAAAGAATGATAAATTCCTAAATACAAGAGAGTGGATAGGATGAAATTGATAAACCACAACAACATATTCATCCATATATTTCAATTCACGTGTTCTGTTTCTTCTTGCCCATTGATCATCACATGTATACATATTTACTTTTTAGTCTATTGCATTTGAAACTTACAACAATTTGGATATTAGAACATTTGGATGTTAGATCAATTGGATGATTTGGATGTTAGAACATTACGTTAGATTGTTTTATGTTTCATTTATAAATACATGTTATATTGGTGATTGGATGATTGAGATACCATTATGCAGGTCTGTATGTGGTTGGAAAATGTTATGTATGTCTATTTGTGTTGTGAACAATTTATACAGGTTTGTTTGGTTGGATAAGAAATACAATTGTACTTGACATTTGCCTGGAACTTACCGAAGGATTCAACCCTTCGAAAATATCCGATAATTATCGAAGGCTTATGCCCTTCGGTAATTACCCACGGCCTCTAGTCCTTCATTAATTACCGTCGCTAAGCCGTCAGTAAATGGTCAGTACCGACAGCTTATGGCTGTTACCGAAGGATTATAGTCATCGGTAATGCCCTTCTTTTTGTAGTATGTATGATTTTTGTTTGTTTTAACCGATTATTTTTGTGCTTTTGTCCTTCATAGGCACATTTTGTTTTGTCTCTCACTGTGACAAAACTTTATTCCGACGAACCCACCTTTTAAAGGTTAGTTATTGTTTTCATTTTCGTTTTGAAGAACTTATTTGTTGAACTTGTTTGTTGTTTTTTGTTGAACTTGTTTGTTGTTATTGTTTAGTTGAACCTGTTTGTTGTTGTTGTTTGATTGAACTCGTTTGTTGTTGGTTATTATTGTTTGTTGTTGATACTACACTACACGTTCATAGTTCATGCTTTATAAAATACCAAACACTAAAATTTGTTGTTTTTTTGCTTTTCAGGTCACACAGAGTTGTAAAAAAGGATCAAAATTAATTAAAAAAAACAAAAAAAAAATTGATTAACGTCGAATATTGGCAAAATTCGACGTTAAGTTAACGTCAAATATTAACAAAATTCGATGTTAATTTAACGTCGAATTTTTTATCGTCTCCTGGTATGACATCGTTTGCGATTTCGCCATTAAAAGCCCAAAATATTCGACATTGTACGCGATAATTGTACTAGTGTTAAAAATTATTTGCATTGTAGATCTTAAAATGACCCAACATTCACTCTCGTTAATAGTTTTTCTATTATTATATATATGGATTTGGGGTAGAAAAAGTTTATGATACCGTGGTAGCTTGCACACTTAGTTAATCCTTCCAGATCTCCCAGAAAACATTATGTTCTGTTTTTTGAAAAAAAATGTTTTTTTTTCAAACTTTGCACAAAATATTTAATATAGTTAGAATTTGAGTTTTGAGCTGAAATTTTTTGTGAGGGTTTTTCATGATTTTCTGGACCTTCATACAAATTTTCAAGTCATTTGGAGTTCATTTAAGCATACTCTCAATTTTACCTATACCTATGCTATATAAAGAACTAACAACCAAAAACATCAAAAACGTAAAACTAAACTAAACTTGAAGGTGAGTTTGGTGCTTAAATGAAACGTAATAAACATTACAAAGCACATGTGCACAAAATCAATCGATCAAAACGAAAGAAAATCATACCTAAGCACTTAA
The DNA here is from genome assembly GCA_034642375.1 of Vigna nakashimae. Classification (NCBI taxonomy): domain Eukaryota; kingdom Viridiplantae; phylum Streptophyta; class Magnoliopsida; order Fabales; family Fabaceae; genus Vigna; species Vigna nakashimae. The sequence continues at coordinate 20,506,069 of CM067759.1, forward strand.
GCAACGTTAAATGAAAGAAAACATTGAAGAAAAGGAAGAAATGTTCAAGATGTTGGTTGAAAATGGACATAGAAGATGAGAGACCGCATAGTGGCGCACCAGAGAAGTAGTAGAGAAAAAAGGATCTAAAATGTGCAAGTTCGCGAGAAATAACCCTAAAACATGTTATTACCTCGATTATTTCATTAATCGTGATAATAAGGGCTCTATGGCCTCATTTCTCTTAAGAACCACTCCTTAAAGCCTCTAAAAATATAAAAAAAAATATGTTATGCCTCGGTTCGCGGAATAATCGAGGCAAAAGTACTTTATGAATTGAGATATATATGTTTGTGATAATTGCAAAAATGCCACTACGCCATTTTATGCTTCGGTTGTAATGAAACCGATGTCAAATCCGCAAGTTAAAATCCATATTTTTTACTAGTGATAGGTAATCGTAGGACATTAATGAAGGGTTTTTTTGAAACGTTGTAATGATTGTATCAGAGATAAGCAACATGACACTCTTTGTGGGAAGTACAAAAATAATTGAGAATGAGTGGATGTAGTTTCATGCATCTAGAGAGTCTAGGGACTGACATGTTTGTTTTAATTTTTTTTTTATAGTCACACAAGGCATTCATTTGCGATTTACACTTATAAATTTATATGGTATGACAGAAAAAAAAGATTGTAGTCCAACAAAGACAAAGGCTTAATGATGTATCACGCGTACTCTCGTGAGGTGGGTATGCATTATTGAAGACACAAATAAGAAAGTCTCGTGTATAGGCTTTAGGACTTGAGTCCCCTAACCTAGTACCTACACTTGCTAGGTACGACATGTGGAAGGCTGCTCAGACTAAGTCTAATAGGCACATGACATCATAATTAGCTCAATTGATAGATTGCAAGTACAAAATCTAAACCTAATACCATAGTTTTTATGTAGTGCTTTACGTAACAAACTTGACTCTGTGGTGCAGATTGAGTTAGTTGAGCAACAAACTTAGGGTTCCTTTATTGGCCAAGGTAGGAACAATATACTCACAACGACCATTGGAAAGTTAAAGCAATCAGGTCGTGTACATGGTGTTAGAGGTGCAATTGGTCTTCGTGAATACAAAGAAGTAGAGAATCCTCAAGTCAGGAGGTGTTGAAGATGGAGCTCCAAATGGAGGAAAGACTCAACCAACATATGAGTGTTATGAAGTAACTCTTCATGAAACAACTACAATAACAACAAGAAATACAAAGAACACTTGAAAAAATGTTTCAGTCCATGACCTAGGAGAACATGGAGTGACCAACTGAAGCTCCAACAGGTCGCCATATAAGCACAAAAGGCTCATGCTCTACTATAGATCATACTGACTACACTTGTTAGTATGAGCTATTGGTCGATAGAGATCCCCTACACTTAGTGACTGTAGGACGACAACTTAAAGTAGGGTAGAATATTCATGGTGTTCCTCTACTGCCCCAATACGCGCATGTGATGATTGACGAAGTTCGAGATCCTCATGCTCAAGTGCTTATGCTAACTTTAGAAATCCAATTCGTGGGGGAGAGTTTAGGCATATTTATAGCTTGACCTAAAGCATTGATCATGTCATACTTTGGCCACCATAGGTACTACATTGTTATTCTTAGTAATTTTATGTAACATTTTATAAATGAATGATTCATAAATTTGAAAATCTTTATCATAATTCTCTTGTCCTAAGAAGTAGGTAATGATTCAATTTGTTATCCATTAAGAAGATGACATGGCAGAAGCATATGATGATCCTCTAGTAAAGCTCGTGACGAAATAACACAAGTTGAATATATATGACCAATAGAGCTAGAGTGAGAGTTGAGAATATTTGACCTCTATTGTCATGTGTCAATGTACATTACTCTAAATGACGCACTAGAGGTCTTTAAGGGAGATAGGATGTTGAATATTTCAATAATACAATTATGGTGAATGTAAGACTTTCATTGTCTTCCATATTTAAATCTTGGAATTGTTACTTGTTAATATATATATAAATATATATATATATATATATATATAAATATATATATATATATATATATATATATATATAGACACACACACTTAAATTTCTTGTTATAGGTATATGGACACAGTTATTGTGGATCAAGGTCAGACTTCCATGTATGGATTTCTTGAACATCAGACCATTCAACCTTCCAGAAATACAGTTGATCACAACCAAATTTATTTGCAAACATGGATGTCTGAGTCAAAAACATAGATGTACCTTGTGCCATACATTGATGGATATGTGTTTCTGAAAATATTTTATGAATGTGTACTTAATTAATCGACTAACTATTTGTGATTCATGATAGGGCGTATTGGCAACTAATGGTCATTATATCAAGACAATGCATAGTTGTATGGTTTTGTTCCCTACATAAGAATAGGAAACCTGACTTGAAATTCATGTTACAAACGTAAGTGTTACTTTTTTTTTTATATCATCTACTTAGTTATATTAACATTAACCTATGTTTCAAATTTAATTAGAGTTGTTTGTAAGTCCAAAGCACAACAAATTCAAGGACTATATCTAAAGGTTGGAACTCATTCATCTTTAAGTTATTAATTTTTGCATGTCAATTGATGATCATTCTATGTGATTATTTTCTTTGTCATGTTTGTAACAAGTCACCAGATTCATGGGCACGTGACTACTATGTCATGTCTTGGATCAAAACCATTATTTGAGTAGGAAATAGAGATGATTAGACTGAGGTAAATAATATATACCTTTCACATATTATAAATCACATTAAATTTAAACATTAGAATGCAAACATAATGAATGTGTGTTATTTTTGCAATGCTTCAAAAATCCTTCACCTTTTTGAATGATGGAGTTAGAGCCCACAATAGCAAGCAATTGTACTTTTCTTCAAGACTTTGATTAGTCTAGTTTTAATAGTTTTTAGTTTTGATAGTTTTAGTTATGATAACTTTACTTTTAGTGTTAGTTTTGATTAGTTCATGTTTTAATTTTGAAACTATGTTGGAAACATTTAGAACAAAATGTTGTGCTAGACGTTTGTTGTTTTTCAGGTTTGGAAAAATTGTGAAAACAAAAACATCATTTAAAAAAAGCTACAATTGGCATATGTTAGTACATTAACAAACATTAATTGACGTTAGACTATACCGTGGTCAACATCAGTTGACATATGTTAATGCACTAAGAAACATCAATTATAGCACATTTTTTGTTAGAAGTGGTGCGAATTAGACGTCGGTATGTTGTATAGTATATTGTCAATCGACGTCAGATTCTCCCACGATCAAAACTTAGTCTTATGTTAAGGGTAACAAATAACAAACGTCAAAATTCATTTATGTAGTAAGTATTTTTTATAGTAGTGCAAATTTTTGGTGATTTTTCTCAAATATGTCCCTCACTTTTTTTTTTTGTCTCAATTAGGTTCCTATTTTTGAAAAATTTAAGCAATTAGGTCATTGTCGTCAGTTCTATACTAAAACTATTAAAGAGGTGTCATGTGTCAGCTCGTGGTTTTTTTGAATTTTTTAAATTATTTTTATTTTAATTTTTTTTTTTAAATAAAAATTCACTACCAAAAAGTAGGGTATTACCGAAGGCCAGAAGCCCTCGGAAAATGCCAAAAGCCGTCGATAATGGGTGTTTACCGAAGGCTTATCGACGGCCAAAAATCCTTCGGTAAATCTCTTGTCGCTAACAATTACCGAGGGCTTCTGCCCTTCGGTAATTACCGAGGGCCAAAAGCCCTCGGTAATTACCGAAGGGCGAAAGCCCTCGGTAATGGCCATTCGAGGGTATTTACCGAAGGGCAGAAGCCTTCGGTAATGACCTGCTGTGGGCATTTACCGAAGGGCAAAAGCCTTCGGTAAAATGCAGATCAGGTTTCAGAGACATCATACTTCTTTCCAACCCACACATGTATATCAAATTCCAATTACAAACAGACCTGCATATCAGTTTTCAAGCACATACAAACATGCATAATGTGCATCTCAAAGATGCAATCAATTATCAATATCCATTGAACATCAATTAATCCATAGAACATCCATTAATGTATAGATTATGTAATTATAATTCAAATATAAAACAATGTAACAAAAGGATGTTCTAACATCCAAAGTCTGGAAGTAGATCGAAGTAACACCGAAATGATATCAAGTCTAAAATGTTCTAACATCTAAATGTTTGTCTAACAAAGTAAGAAGAAAATAAAACTAATAATGTACATAACTATCATCAGAATGATCTTCATCATCCTGCTCCTCTACTGATGGCTGGACTGGTGTGGGTTGGACTGATGAGGGTTGGACTGATGAGGGTTGGACTGATGTGGGCTGCTGAGTGGCAGCAGGTGATGAGGACGGTCGTGATTGGGTGGGAGGGATATTTTGTACGTCCTGTGAGGTTTGAGGCAAGACAGTCATGACCAGGGCCTTAAAATTTGTAAACTCTGCTCTGAGATCAGTGAGCTCCTGGTCACGTTGATGGAGTTCCTACCTGAGTTGAACAACCTCGTCAGCAGTACTGGTGGAAGAAGAAGGCTGGTGCTTCAGAGTACCTCCTCTGGATGCTGTATAGTTTGCAGCAAGCTGTCCCGCACCATACACTCGTCCCTTTTTCTTCCCACCAACGGTGTCGATCCAGCACTGCGTCCTACGGATGTCATCATCTGCATTACTGGCATCATCCGGTGTAGGAGCTGACTCATGTTCAGATCTAACCTGTGAAAGTCTCGTAGAAAAGTCTTCCTGTTGAAACATTAAAAGCAATGTCAGGGAACGATAGTATAACATAAATGAACAATTAGTAATAGTGTTATTTGCTTACATAAGTCTTCTGAGATCTTTCATCAACAAATTGATTAGTTCCCTTCCGAACATGAGTCTGTGCAAAGACCTCATCAACATGGACCGCCCGTCCTAGAGCCTGTGCCTGTAACATAATTAAGAATTACAAGCATGCATATGAAATACAATATACATAACTTATGTATGAAAGAAAAAGTTATGTAATGAGATTATACCATACGAATGGCATGCTCATGAATGGTGATCGACCCACCAGTATGCAGGGTGCCACCCCTTTCAGACGCTCTGTTCCGCTGGGCTTTGGCACACTTATTGCGGAACTCTACTGTATTCCAATGGGCCAGTAAAGAGTTCCAAATGTGCTCACCCAGCCAGTTAGGGCGCTGTCCTGCATTCCGGGCATCCCTAAACATCTCTGACAGCCGATGAGATGCTTTCATGTGGAAATTTTTGTGTATCTGAGTTTCATGTTCAGGTTTCCACTGCACCTTCATCTGTAACATTAAAGAGAACAAACATTGATTACAAAACAAATTAAAATAAGACGGACATTAGTGTAATCGATTGCTCACCTGAAAGCGCTGCCAGAATGGCTTTCTGTCGTCATGAGGTATTGCTCCCCAAGTAGGCCATGGACTTAAAAATTGTTGCTTTATTGAACGTGTGATGGCCTGGGAAGCAACCCTAGATGGAATAAACCTGCATAACAAAACTCATTTAAATTACAATATGGTTTAAACATCAAATGATATCAACAGATTATAAACTTACCCTTTACCATAGGGCTCAATCCATGGTCGATCATGGAGGGGCGGGTCAAGATCTTCAGCATCACCACTTGAATCTGGATCACCAAGTGGTGTGACAGTGTCAGAAGGAGGTACAGAAGATGAGGAAGGTATAGAAGTAGGGTCAGGGAGAGGAGTGGGGCTAATAACAATAGGGGACGAGTGGGGGTGGCAATAATAGGAGGAGGAAGAGGGTCTGCTGCAGGGGTTGTAGAAGGGTGTGCTGCAGGAGGAGGAGAAGGCTCTACTGCAGTGGTAGTAGAACGGTGTGCTGCAGGAGGAGGAGAAGGGTCTGCTGCAGGTGTAGGAGGGTGTATAATAGGGGTAGGAGGATGCCCTGCAGATGATGTACTACCTGCAGCCGTGGGAGGTAGTCTAGCAGGCACCCTAAGTACATACTTTGGTGCCTGCCGTTGCCTCTTCGTAGGCCTTGCTACCCTTTTTCCTTTATCAGGACGCTCTGAACCTTGTCCCGTCATTACTGCATTCAAATGGTTACAAATAAAGCGAAAAAATATAAATAAATAAAGAAGGATCTATTGTTTTCAAAGTCAATGTACAAGTAATTGCATACAACTTAAAGATGGTATTTTAGATAATGGTAATGAAATGATAGTCCAATTTGCTACAATAGATGTTCAACATTCAATCATCGTCATCATGATCATTATCTTCATCTTCATCTTCATCATCGTCTTCTTCTTCTTGTTCTTCTTCTTCATCGTCATCATCATCATCATCTTCTTCTTCTTGTTCTTCTTTATCTTCTTCTTCTTCTTCTTCTTCTTCTTCTTCTTCTTCCTCTTGTTCTTCATCACCTTATACTGTTGCTTCTAATTCATCTCCATCACCATCAGGGTCGACCAATGCGGTTATACGTTCAACTTCGATAATTTCTTGTGGTTGTGACATTTGGTCAAGTTGGTAGGCTACATCTTCCTCAACTTCATTTGAGTCTATGCGACCTCTAGGCTTCGTTTGTATTGCTACGGCCCAACCACGCTTGTCAATATTGCGAAATGGTGGATATGGCACATAATAAACCTGTCTCACATTAGATGGTAGAATGAAAGGATCAAAAGGCCCATATCTTAGTCTCTGGTTCAGTTCGACAATATTAAAGCGTGGATCAACTCTAGTACCAGCTCTAGAAGGATCAAACCATTCACAATAGAAGAGTACCACTCTGTTTGGAGAAGTAGTGCTGTTGTACTCTAACTCATATATTTTATGAATGATGCCGTAGAAATCATCATAAGACCCCTCTGTTAGGCCCTTGACATACACACCACAATTTGATGTTTTCTTTCCTTTAGACCATTCATGTGTATGGAATTTGTAACCATTGATGAAGTAAGTGTGCCATTCTTTGACACATCTCATTGGCCAATTGGAGAGATGTCTTAACTCTTGAACCGTGGGAGTTAATGCCTGATTAAAAACCTACAAAGGTAGTAACAAAATTATAAAAGCAATGGTCAAATTAACCTTGCTCTAAACGTAGGAAAAACTACGAACCTGATTTCTAAACCAATGCGGAAACTCTGAGTGTATTCTAGCAGAAGTATTTCCTTCTGCGACTTGCTCAGCCACAACAAATGAGCTGGTACAAATGAAATTCATTAGTGTATAACAATTAAACTGTTTGATAGATTAGAGATGGATGATGACATACTCAAGGTACGGCTTTACTTCACTGCAATTGATCAAGACATGGACATGAGCAGAGTTGAATTCAACATCAGTTAACCAGTGAGTGAATTCTTTCCCTGCGTGACGGCCTGTTTGTCGGAAAATTGATAATGCACCTTCACGTGGTTCAACTTGCCATTGCATTTCATTTCTGACATGAGTGGGGGACAACATGAAGTTCTTGAAATAATGTGAACAAAAATAAGTTGTCTCTCTGTGCAAGTAAGCTGCACAAATTGAGCCGTCCACTCTAGCTTTATTTTTAACTGAGCGTTTGGATTCTCCCATAAACCTTTCAAAGGGATACATCCACCTGTACTGCACGGGTCCCCCAAGCCAAGCTTCATATGCAAGATGTATTGGAATGTGCTCCATTGAATCAAAGAATGCAGGAGGGAATATTCTTTCCAATTTGCAGAGAATAATCGAGATATTTTCATCCATCTTTTTAAGGGAATCTTCCTTTAGTGTCGTGCAACACAAATCTTTAAAGAAGTTACTGATTTCTATCAGTGGATGTAACACGTGTGTTGGCAAACAACTGAACGCAAGAGGGATGAGAGTCTCCATGAATACATGACAATCATGACTCTTCAACCCTTGAATAGTACCGTTCTGAACATTGGCACATCTGGACAAGTTAGAAGCATATCCATCTGGCATTCTAAGCTCCTTGATCCATCCACACACTATTCATGTCTCGTCTTTTGACATGGTGTAATTTGCTTTTGGTTTAAATAATCGGTCGTTACCTTGTGCCTTCAACTCTAAGTCTTTTCGTCCACAATACAAAGGTAAATCTTTTCTTGCTTTCTCATTATCTTTTGTCTTACCTTTAACATCCATGACTGTGTTGAAGACATTGTCAAAGAAATTTTTTTCTGTGTGCATGACATCGATGTTGTGTCTTAGCAAGTTGTCCTTCCAATAGGGAAGTTCCCAGAATATGCTTCTTTTAGTCCAATTATGCCATTCCCCAAACCCTTCTAGCCTATTCTGACCAGATTCAGTCACTTTTGGGTAGTCTTTCACTCTTCTCCACACGTGTGATCCAGTCAACTTTGGCGGGGGCATATCCGTTTCAACTTGTCCTGTTCGAAATGCCTTTTTGTTTCTTCTAAAGGGGTGATCAATGGGCAAGAACCGTCGATGGCAGTCAAACCAACTACTTTTCCGGCCATGACTCAATTGGAATGACTTTGTATGTTCCATGCAATGTGGACAAGCTAATCGACCATGTGTGCTCCAACCAGATAACATGTTGTACGCTGGGAAGTCATTAATAGTCCACATCAAGGCTGCCCTCATAAGGAAATTTTGCCTCCTTGAAACGTCATACGTCCAAACACCATTCCATAACTTCTTCAAATCATCAATCAAAGGCTCCAAGTAAACATCAATCAATGATTTGGGATTAGATGGACCTGGTATTATACACGATAAAAACATGTAAGGCTTTGTCATGCACATCTCAGGTGGTAGATTGTATGGGGTAACTATCACGGGCCAACATGAATACGGTGATGCAGACGCCTGAATGTACGGGGTAAACCCATCAGAGCATAGACCAAGTCTGACGTTACGCGGTTCACTAGCAAAGGATGGATGTTTACGATTGAAGTGCTTCCAAGCTTCACCATCAGAAGGATGACGCAAAAGTCCCGAAGTTTTGTTACCATCATGCCATGTCATGTGTTCTGCTGTTTGCATTGAAGTAAACAATCTTTGTAATCTTGGAATTATAGGTAAGTAGAACATGGACTTTAATGGAATTGGTTTTTTTTGCCTCCGTCCAGCATGCATTGTCTGATATCGAGGTGAGGCATAAAACTTGCATTCCACCAACAATGCATCATTTTTGCCACTGTCATTGTCATAGAATAACATACATCCATTAACACAACAATCAATCTTCTTCACATCCAATCCCAACTTTGAAACACATTTTTTGGCTTGGTAATAATTCTTCGGCATCAAATTGTTTGGTGGTGTCAAATATAACATCAGTTTTGTATAGAAGTCCACTGCTTGAATGGGAACGTTCCAATTAGATTTGCCAGCCATGAGTCTAATGCACACTGACAATTTTGACTCAGATGAACCTTCAAATACAGGTAGATTTGCCTTTGTCAGTAAATTGTAAAACCTCTGCGTCGTTTCATTTGGAGGCTCTTCATCATGACTATCGTCTGCTTCTGCAGCATGGTGACGAAGAGGTCGACCATCTCTTGCATGTAGGCAAATTGATCTATCTCACATGTATGTACAACAGTATTCGAACCTGATGCCAGCCGTTTTTCAGCTGCAGTGGAGGTCGAAGGAATTTCTTCACCATGAAATGTCCAGACCGTGTAATTAGGCATGAACCCTTTTTGGTAAAGGTGAACTTTGACGACTTCATCTTTCAGAATGCTTGTACATTCGCACTTGATGCATGGACATCGAATCCCTCCATCAAGGGCATAATATGGTGATCGTCGTGCCGTCTCCACGAACTCTTCAACTCCCATGACAAAAGATTCCTTCAAACCTCTCCTTCCACTATAACAACGGTCGTACATCCATCCACGATGGTTGAGAAAATGGGCCATGTTCTGTGACAAGCCAAACAAATAAAAACTTAGCCAAAACAGCAACACTCCATGTGACATAAGTAATAAACCTATTACTACTCAAGTCGAACATGGACGGCAATTTCAACACTATGGTCATAGGCATTCAATAAGGGCATGCAAAGAGAAGTCCTCGGTATTGAAATGCCTTAGACATACTAAAGGGGGCTCTGTATTAAAGTTGGAGGAAACAACTTATTACAACAAAAGTTCTCTTCTCTAGAGTACTTCCTAATAATTTCTAGTTTCTAAGTGTTTAGTGTATTTTTACCCTTCTCATTGATTTGAGAATGTGTGTAGTACCATAGGTACTTAAATGACTACTCCACTTAATGAAGTTATAGGCTAAGAAATGAAATACAAGGTAAATGAACATACCATATACACATCAACATAATTTAGACAATCAAATATCTATAAAAGCATGGATATATACAACAATTTAACCATGGACGTCTTTATGCAGTTTGCAAATTCAAACAATTCTAGTGCACTTTATGAAGTTCTTTTGAAGAAGAAAAAGTTGTAGTAGGTGTCTATTTTCGTGCAGCAGGGATGTTGTGCTATTTGGCAGTTTATAAAGGTTGTAATTGTTGTATTAAACTTGTTACAGCATTGAAAATGAAGCCACATTGAAAATCCAGCCACATTATATACAAATTACAGAAAGAAGACCCTTGAAAAGCTTATCTGTTATATACAAATTATAAAAATCTGCACTTATCTGTTATGCAGAGGATTAGGACCAGTGTAGATTAGGTGCAGATGGTGCATGAAAAGCTTAAAATTGACCAATTGAAGTCAGAATTTGGAGCTGTCCTTCTACATTTTTGGTCCAGTTTTTGATCTAGTTTGGTACTAATTATTGTGTGAAATAGTGGTCTTCTAAAGACTTTGGGGTGCAGTCCAGTTCTACAAACATTTTCCAACTAAGGTGGCATCTTAGGAAGTGGACAAGGAGCACAATTTGTCAATTGAAAGGGGCTGTCCACCAATCAAAATTTATGAAATTGGCAACTTCGATAGCCAAATTAGTCAAGACCCTATTAGTGAACACCCTATTAGTCAAGACAACAGGTTGTTAGAGAGAACAAACAATGCTAACATGGAGAAAGCTGCAGAATCAATCTGAGAAATCAGCTTGCAAGTACAGAGGCTTGCAGGGAAAAAATAGTTTTGTGCTTGATAATGATCACTGATTGGATTTGGTTAGGTATCAACATTTGAGTGAATTATGAACAAAGGTGGAAGATTAGGACTTTCATATTCTCTGCTAGCTCATATTCTAAAGCTAGATCTAGTCAATTAGGACTTTCATAATCTTTGTTGGTGCTTTCCAGCTTTGATTCCACTTAGTTTTCAAATCTGATGCAATTTTGGTCTAATTTTCTTGAATTTTGGCAACTGCTACTGTCATACGAATCTACTGGCTATTTCTATGCATTCTGAACAATTGAGCAAGTGTATTTTACCATTTGAAATTAGTGTGCACTGTTCATTTGGTGCATTTTGAACCTATATGCAAAATCACCTTTTAAACCATCATTTTTGCCTATATTTGGAAGTGCACTAGTGAAATTCTGTTGTAGTGTATTCCTTGGCTGTTTAAGTGTTTGCACACATCCAATTTGATGATATAAACTTGATTGACAAATCATTTGAACCTCACAATCACTGTTGCTCATTTTAGCCACTGCTGTTAATTTTTCCAACCACTTTGTAAGGTGCAGAGTTCATTTTTATTGCTGTTTGCCATTGTTTTTCTTTGGTGTTTTAGCCCATTTTAATTCTCCTAGCTCAGATGTTCAAGCTAGATCTTGTTGTTTAGGATTTTTCCTACATGTTTATTGATCTAGCTATCTCTGATTCTGCTGTTTTGGTCATTTATAGTGCTGTTTTAGCACTTTTTGCTGCATAAATAGCAACTACAATAGTGATTTTGAGAAGTTGTGTACCTTTCTGTTTTTGAACCAATTATGCAAGTGTATTTGGTCATTACAAACTACTGTGCACTGTTCAAATGGTCCTTCACACTAAGGTAAGAAACAACCAAAGACTAACTGGCTAGGAAGGACAAGGTTCTTAACCTTGTCCATATTATGACTTTTATCCTATTCTGCTAACTAGTTTTAGGTTCTAGGTAGTCATGTTTTGAGTTTTAGGTACTTTTGGTAGTGTCATTTTTGTACTAGGTAGGTTTAACTGTTCTAAACTTTTTAGAACAATGTCTGTGTAGTTCTAAACTTTTGTGGATTGATGATGATTTTTATGATTTAATGCTTGGAAAGTGTATATTTTCTTCTTTTATGAGGACACATAGCTAAAGAGTATATGCTCAAAAAATCTGTTTTGTTTCCAGTAATAATCATACAATGTGACTTGAATGAGATATAGGAAAAAGGAGCATTGTAATCATAGAATTGAGGGTTGGAAATAGACCAGAATTGATGATATCTATTGTAACTTAGAGAGAATGGTCCAGTGTGAATAACAGATTGAGATATATTATCTGTTTTTCAATGTGAATAAGGAGAATGTGGCCCTGAGTAGGGAAGAGGCCAAGGTGAATCCATGTGGCGAATCCATATGGCAAAGTGTAGAATAAAAGGATATTCCTGTTGACACTAAGTTCAGATGAATTAGTTCCTATTTCTACTTCATATCTTTCAAAGAGTGCTCAACACTCTTCAGATGAATTACTATTACTGTGTGAGGTTGCATTTTTCCATTATCCCAAGATATACCCCAGAAAAAGAGTGACCATAAAAGCATAATGAAAAACTTAACTACCTTAAACCAAATCAGATGATGTCTATTTTTACTTATAGCAGAGTTGTTTCTTCAGGTGGCTGTTGATGGGAAATTGTATCACGAATCAGTATATTACCATAACCCCAGTAGAGAGATAAGGCCATAAGCATCACAAAATGGACAAAAAGTAGTATATGTAGTGAGAAAAATAATTGAACACCCCTAGTATAGCTACCAATATGTCTGTACATACACTACATCTACATCGGTCCCTGTTTGATTTTAGATCAATAATTGGTGAAGTAAGACATTATAAAAGCAACTGTCTAGAAATTTTGGTAGTAAGACCAATAAATAAGGTGTCTGGTTGATTCTGGGCCATAATTTTTTACTGCCTTTACATGTTATTTATATAGAGGTGCTAGGTTAGATAATTAGGTTGTAGAATCACATGCAGAATGGCGATAAAGTAGGAAAGGAGGTTTGGCGTCCGGGATATATAGAAAAGGTGTTTGATTTTACATATTGATAACAGAAACCGATGTTCAATATTTGGTAAAGGAAAGGGAAGAAAAGGTTTGGGAGAAATGCATTAGAGATTTGGATGTTCAGCATTATATACGAAGTGCCTGCTTTGTTTAAGTTGGTATTTGAGGTGGTACCACATATAATAATGAGAGATGAGTAAAGGTAATATAAAAAACTAGCAACGAGAAATCATGTGAAATGAGCTGAGATATTATAGACATTGATAAAGGTTATGCTTGCCTGTGTTCTTGAAACAAGAAACAGAGAGAAAAGGTAATCCATAATGTAATGATGGAGATGGGAAGGGAAGGTTATGGCCTAGGGCCCATGAAGGAGCAAACAATCAACAGAGTTGGAATTAAAATTGGGAGCCACCAGCTTTGTTTTCTTTTGCTAAAGTAAGGCAAAACCGTGGAAATGCATGGCAGCAGAGCACACAGCAGCCACGTCCAAGGAGGTTGTGGACGTTACACAGATGCTGGATGCTGCTATTGGATGGAGTTCTCTGCAGAAAAACAATTTGGTTGGAGAACAATGAGCAGGGGGATGTGTTTAGTTGCCACAGAGAAGAAGCTTTTGGTTGAATTCTATTGAGTACAGCTTCCAGAGGTTTTGCTTGTAATCATTTTCTCATTCTAAACATTGGAAAGTATTCACTGAGTAGTTTTATTCTCTTTGCAGTTAACGTGTTTTTGTAGTATCACTTCCACTATGAATTGCATTTAAATACTTAAATACTATCTGAATGTTTATTTTATTCCATGCACCAATTGTCTACACGGGCTGTCTTCAATGTTTGTTGTGATGGAAAGAGTAATATATTTATTTAATTGCTTTTGGGGAGGGATAAGTTTGGTTGTTCGGTTTTGCTAAAATGATGAATTGTTGAATGGTGGCAAAGTGAGTGGTTATTGAGAGCAAAGCATTCATTAAAACTCTGAAAAGCATTGCCTAGAAGCCTAGCTCATACGGTTATGAATAAAAAAATTAAAAGTGGAAACTAAATTGAAGTATGTGTCACAGTTTTGGAAAAGAAAAGGAAGTGGGTTTTGGCTTTGAATATTGCTTGAATATTGCATGGTTCCTATTAGTTCACGGTTTTTGGGGAGAGAAAGAAGTGTATTTTAATCATTTGTGAAGGTCATGGTGCAGCATGTTTGTTTATTCTATTTCTTTATTTGGATGTAAAGCTTGTTGATTAGATGGGAGTAGGTAGTGGAAGTGGTGATTCACGGCTGGAAGAAAACAGAATTGTCTTTCTTGTTTGAGATTTAAAAAGTGATTAGATGTGGTAGGTGTACGGTGATAATTTGGAGAGAAGAAGTCTTATTCATATGCTTGGAGAATGAAGCACATGCATAGGTGCTGGTTGGGTGCTTGGGAATTGGTTTAGAGTAGAAGGGAAAATTCTTTTGGATGAGAATAAGAACATGTACACGAAAGTGGAGCTCTTCTTTTACTGCACCGAAGAACCATACATCTAATTTGGAATTACTAATTGCTCCAATGTCCATTACTTCATAGTTTTTTTAATGGAACTTATTCCAATTGAATTCTTGCTGGAAGACCAAAGCCGTGAGATACCATGTGAAGAAGCAATCAACTTTGGCATTAGAATAGAATATTGAAATTGGTTTTATGCGGAAGAATACTTTGGAGGTAATTGGTTGGATGTATGTAGGTGAGGTAGTGTGTAGCGTTACGTGTGGGAAGCTTGAAAAGCCACGGCAGAGGACTTTCAGAAGTTTTCCAAGTGATCCAAACAAAGCCTCTAATAAGTAATGAATCAGAAGGGAAGATGCCTAGCAGAATCAAAGGTGACACTGACTTTCAAGATGTTCACTTTTCCTACCCATCACGCCCAGACAAATCAATCCTTCAAGGACTGTCCTTGTCCATTCCAGCTGGAAAAACAGTAGCATTGGTTGGTAGCAGTGGCTGTGGAAAGAGCACTGTTATTTCCCTGGTTAATAGATTTTATGATCCCTCAAAGTTTAAATAATCTTCCACTATCTCTTTTACTCTAACTATCTCAATAATTTCTGTTATTTTATTTTCTTAGTTCTACGTTTATATAAGGGATAATCTAATATAGTGTCATAACCTTCTGCCACACTGGAGTCTAATATTAATTTTACTATCTACAGAAAGCTTCATAAGAGAATCGCAATAAAACATGAGATGATCTTCTAACCTAACCCACCATAAAATAAGTGGCATGGTCTCTCCAAGCCACAAAACAAACGGGAGTCAATCCAACCTGCCCGGTTTTAAGCTGCCCTATTGTAGATGGGGATAAGTTGATGCACTCATGATATTTTGTGCATAAGTCCATGCACAAAAGGAAGTCATATAAAACAACCACAAAATCCAATACTTAGTTTTGACATACTGATGTACAGTTTCATATCAAATCAAGAAGTAGAAGCTAACTATATTTGATGGTGTTCGACAAAAACAAACAAACAACTTTGTGCATAAATCTTCTGTTACATTTTGATATGATGTTTAAATTCTTCCAAGAACATAAATAACGAAAAATCATGCTATTATCCAACACTAAAAGAGGAACTTCTAAATGCAGTTAACTACAGCGGTGGAAGATAGCAAACCTGATAAAAAGCTCCACAGCACCCTCTGCAATGGCAGACCCAGCCCAACTACACCACCAGTTAAAGCAACGTCCACAACACGTCACCACCGCAATGCCCTCCTCACGCTATCCACGAAGCACCACCCCTGTTGCCACAACCACAATCCAATATAGAATGACTTGCAAGGAATTGCAAGAATTTGGAAGCACGAAAACAAATAGAAATCAATTAAGGAGGAAGACCCAAACCTAAAATTCAAATGAACAGAACACTAACCTTGCGGCAATCCTAGCGGGAACACCCTCCCTACTCCACGGCAGCCGCAATAAATGCCCCAATCACCGGCCACCAACACCCTTCCTGGAGAATCCCTCAACAACACCTCCAAGCCTACCGAATGAAGGATGACACCTCAGTCACCAACCCTCCTACTCCACGGCAGTCGCCTCAGTCAACGACAACCACTGTCACGCTGCCTCACTAACACGACCGAATGAAGGATGAGCTCGACGGACAACCGTGACGACAGAGACAATGCGCCTGAGGAGATGATTCACAGGGAGAGGGAAATAGGCTTTCGTCGACGAGCTCGAAATGGGAGAGGGAAATCAGAAGTTTTGATTTTAATTCACCCTCAAACATACCGACGGCCTAGGACCCTCGGTTTTTAAAATCACCAGTTCATTACCGAGGGCCTAAGCACCTTCGGTAAAAAGCCGCCTGTATTTTGCGATATTTTGTATTCAATACCGAGGGATCATAGACCTTCAGTAATACTACAACTGACCGTCGGTAAGTTACTTTTACCGAAGGCCGTGAGGCCGTCTGTAAATACCCTTCGGTAATCAAACAATTTCTTGTAGTGATTGATCATGTGTCAAGTTGACATTGTGTCATGTGGCAATGACAGTGTGACGTAACATTGTCACTACCACGTGTCACTATCAGGCCATTTATCATTGCATTTGTCTCAATTTGGTCCCTATATATTCATTTTGTCTTAATTTGTTCCCTATATTTTTATTTTGTTTTAGTTTGGCCCTACTCTTTTAACAAATTAAACAATGTTGTTCCTCTCAAAATTCAAACAAAATTTAATTTATATATAAATCTTTACAAAAAAATTTACACTTGATATTTTTATTAAAAAACTAAACAAATTACAAACTAACAATGACACATTTTTATTTATATAATACTGAAGAATATAACTTAGTTGCATTAAAGTTTTTTAAAAAAAAATTAAATTGAGACAAATAAAAATAAAGAATTTCATTTAAATTTTTTCGATAAAATTAAACAACAAATGAAATCATTTAATCTAAACACACACTTAAATTTCTTGTTATAGGTATATGGACACAGTTATTGTGGATCAAGGTCAGACTTCCATGTATGGATTTCTTGAACATCAGACCATTCAACCTTCCAGAAATACAGTTGATCACAACCAAATTTATTTGCAAACATGCATGTCTGAGTCAAAAACATAGATGTACCTTGTGCCATACATTGATGGATATGTGTTTCTGAAAATATTTTATGAATGTGTACTTAATTAATCGACTAACTATTTGTGATTCATGATAGGGCGTATTGGCAACTAATGGTCATTATATCAAGACAATGCATAGTTGTATGGTTTTGTTCCCTACATAAGAATAGGAAACCTGACTTGAAATTCATGTTACAAACGTAAGTGTTACTTTTTTTTTTTATATCATCTACTTAGTTATATTAACATTAACCTATGTTTCAAATTTAATTAGAGTTGTTTGTAAGTCCAAAGCACAACAAATTCAAGGACTATATCTAAAGGTTGGAACTCATTCATCTTTAAGTTATTAATTTTTGCATGTCAATTGATGATCATTCTATGTGATTATTTTCTTTGTCATGTTTGTAACAAGTCACCAGATTCATGGGCACGTGACTACTATGTCATGTTATCAACACTCAATTTCGTCCGGGTTGATTAAAATTTATTTTCATCATAAAAAAATAAAAAAATTAAAATAAAATAATAAAAAATAAAAAAATAAAAAAAAATAATAATAAAAATAAAAATAATAATGAAACGAGAAAAATGGAGCTGCGTTCGTCCTCCACCGTTCGTCCCCTGAATTGCGTAACCGTTCGTCCTTTGTTTATTCGACCGTTCGGTCATGGTGTTTAGTGAGCGTTCGGCCTTCATCGTTAGGTCTTCATTTGAGCGTCCGGCCTGGCCGAGCGTCCAAAGGACGTTCGTGATCTTTTTCAAAGAGCGTTCGTTGTTCGACCGTTCGGTTTTTTGTTTAATTTAGGACGTTCGTCCTCGGTGTAAACCGCCCGTTCTTTGCGTTGTTCGAGCGTTCGACCATTCGGCTCTTTAGGACGTTCGGTTTTGTTTACTGGACGTTCGGATTCATTGTGTTCGGCCTGGTACAACGTTCGGCAATTGGGGTATTGCGACGCTCGTTCAAATAGTAAAACAATTTCGAGCGTTCGGTCTTTTGGATTTGTGATTGTGGGCGTTCGTCTTTAATTTGGTTTTGAATTAGCAAATTGTGAGCGCTCAGTTTTTTTAGGTTCAGCTTATGAGCGTTCGGTATCCTCAGGCTTTCATCGTGAACGTTCGGTTTTATTTTGGGATTGAGTTTTGAGCGTTCGGTCTGTATGGGAGTCTCTGTGAGCGTTCATTTTGAACGTTCGGTTTTGAGTTTTGAGCGTTCGGTCATTTCGTGAGAGATCGTTTCGTTTATCCTTCGAGAGCGTTCGTCTGGAGGCGCTCGTTAGCGGATCCCATTTTGACGAGCGTCCCAGAGTAGTGCTGACGAGCGTCCCAGAGTAGTGCTGACGAGCGTCCAAAAGTAGTGGCGGCTTACAGTATGGGTTTCTCTGACGCTTTCACTTTCTGGGTTGTCTGCCACGGGTGGCGATCTGGAGCTGCAAAGTGTTCTTTTACGCCATTCAAGAGAAGGAACATTCTTGGGAAGACATTCAAGGGAACATTCTGGGGGAACACGAGGAAACCCATTATCTTGGGCTTTTCTTCATTGGAAGGAGAACCCGGGACCACTACCACCAGAACCATTCGGGACTCCACAGATTGAGGGGGGAAAAAGATCAAAAGAAAAGGAACATCCTTATTCACTGATTCGGGAACGGAGACTGGAACCTTTTCTTTTTCTCCCTCGCAAGCCACCATCTCAAACACCCGAAAACTCCCCTCCACCGTAGCCACATCAACCCCAACCTTGGATTCCTCCCACGAGTAACCACCTCATCTTCACCTATTTCCAATAACCAATAGATACAGCCAACGTCCATCATCTTAACACCAAAAATCACAAAAGTAAAGGAAGAGAGGAGAGGGTTCGGCTGAACTGAGAAAGGAGGGATTAACAGTGTGAACAACGGCAGAAGAGACAGAGGGAGGCATTTTTTGCAGAAAAGAGTAGGAGAACAGAAAGGTGAAGCATCTTGAAGCTGTGGAGGTAAGTCTCGTATACCTAAAATGGTCATACCCAAGCTCATTTATATGTTCATAAATATGATTCCTTTATGCATGCGGAGAGATGATTGAAATATGTGTTCGATCAATGTACATGGTTATATTCACTTTCCTCTGTTAATCAAAACTGCACCCAAAAATGTTGTCTCTACGAGATTCATCAGTTATAAGTAACTATAGAATACAAGAGTTGTTTTCCCTCAACACAAAGAAGCTTCAGTATCCATTCACTTGTACCCAGAAAACACACAACCTCTCCTTATTGCGTCGATGACCACAATCTATAATCTTCATTTTCATCTCCAACACTGGACCTCTGGAACTTGCTATATCATGGCCATCACACGATCTTCATCCTTACCTCATGGCTAACATCCGCCTCGTTTTCCTCGCGGGCCTTCACCTCCAGCTCTAGTCTTACCCGCAAGCCACCATGCTTGGATTTTCAACTAGGCTTTGACTTCCATCACCCGAACCCCAAGCCCCATTCGCCTCTGGGTACAACATTTACCATTCATTTAAAAAAAAAAAAAAAAAAAAAAAAAAAACAAGAGAAAGCCAACCCATTCCAACACACCATTATCACAGAATCAGCCATCCCCCTTTTGTGCTCATACGCATACTCACACCAATACTCATCCAGCACCCATCACCCTCATTATCCGTATGCCACAGCCACCCTCGAGCACCTCGTAACAACAGCCCATCATCTTTATCCATTTTCTCCTCATATCCACCTCCAACACTTGACACTACTACCTAACTTCCATTACCCATCATTCCTAATCCCAGTAGGCAAAACACCAATGGAAGAATCAATCAACAACAAACCAATCAATAAACGTTGAAAATGAGGGAAGGGAAGTGGTGGCGCCGGTGAGGAAAGGACCTCCGGCGAGGGCAGCGGCTCGCGTCGCCGGTGCGACCCTGGTTCGTGGTCCGAGAGGGGGTGGCTGGGTGCGGCGGTTATGGCAGAAGAGAAGATCTGACAGAGCGGCCCGTGGCGGCCTCGGTGGCGGCAGTTTCTGCCTTTTTGGCGTTGGCGTGGCGCGGAGAGGCGAGAGTCTCTCTCTCGCGCGTGAAGAAGTGGAGAAGAAAACGAGATAGAAGCAGCGGCGCAGAGGCTGGTTCTGGTAGGGCGCGGCGGTGTGGCGTCGGAGGCAGCGGTGGCCGCGAACGGAGTGTAGCGTCAGTGTGTAACGCGGAGGAGGACCACCCCTGAGAATCTCTGGTTTTCGAAGAGAGAGAAGTGGAGACGGTGGTGTCTTGGCTGACGGTGGTTCTGGTGGTGCAAGGGGTAGCCGGAGAGGCCAAGGCGCGTTTTGTTTGAGGTGACGGTGGCCGGCTATGGCAGAGGTGGTGATCGGTTGTGGTGCTGAAAACTTGAATCTCTGGAGAGGGTGCGAACTGGCGTGAAGGAGTGGGAATGAGGATGAATCTCTGAACCCTAGGAAATTCTAGGTTAGAAAGCATTGGACTGGGCCAGGCCCAGAAATGAGCGTACGTCCGGCAGCTTTGGGCCTCTTTTGGAACGCTCGTCATATATCGTCCGTTCGCCATCTCCCCAACGCGAACGCTCAATGAACGAGCGCTCGTTAAACTTTACCCTTTTAGACCGTTCGCTCATCCTTCTCGCTAACGAACGTTCGTCATCCAAACGAATGAGCGCTCATTAGCTAAAAGAATGAGCGTTCGTTAACCTTAAGCCTTTACGTCTGTCCGTTATATCCCCCAATGGACGTTCGTCCTCTCCCCAACGAACGCTCGCTATCCTTAACATTGTCCCCAACGTCCGTTCAGTCTCTCCATTTTCTTTTGTTTATTTATTTTTCTTTATTGTCTTATTTTATTTTGTTCTATTTATTTATTTTAGATATTTACTTATCCTAAAATATATATTTAATAATACAATATTGATAGTTTAAATAAAAAGAATTTACAAGAAAAGTTTTAAAGGTTAAGCACACGTGTGACCGCTCGCGTCGTCCTTGTGCTAAAAACCTTTTCTTCTTTTCTTAAATAAAATTTCAAAATACGTTTCAAAGGTTAAGCACACGTGTGACCGCTCGCGTCGTCCTTGTGCTAAAAACCTTTTTTTTCTTTTCTATAAATAAAAATTACAAAAAAAAAATATGTTTTAAAGGTTAAGCACACGTGTGATCGTTCGCATCGTCCTTGTGCTAGAACCTTTTTCTTTTCTATAAATAAAAATTATAAAAAATATGTTTTAAAGGTTAAGCACACGTGTGATCGTTCGCATCGTCCTTGTGCTAGAACCTTTTTCTTTTCTATAAATAAAAATTACAAAAATATGTTTTAAAGGTTAAGCACACGTGTGATCGCTCGCATCGTCCTTGTGCTAAAAACCTTTCCTCTTTCTTAAACAAAAATTACAAAAAAAATATGTTTTAAAGGTTAAGCACACGTGTGATCGCTCGCATCGTCCTTGTGCTAAGAACCTTTTATCCTTCTTAAATAAAAATACCAAAAAACATATAAAATCTTCAAAAACCAAAAACATCAACAATTTCAATCAACAAACAATATTGCCTGCCAGAACTACGTGATCCTTGATTCTCCATCAAAAGTGGAGATACGTAGGAGCAAGGCCAGTCCTTGTCAGGTTCATTTCCCAAAAATCCAAATTATCCATAACAAGTTTCCAAGCAATTTCCAAACAATTTCTTCAAACAGTTTTCAAAAAGAACTACGTAACCCTGATTTCTCATTTTTGAATGAGAATACGTAGGACCAAGGTCAATCCTTGTCGGGCCCAAAAAACTAAAAAAAATATATTTTGTTTATTTAGAAATTTATTTTAGGGGATAGTTAAACATTTTGAAACCACATCACATTCGCGCATTTAGTTAAAGGTACTGCCTTCGGGCAGGCGCCGTAGGGTGCTAATACCTTCCCTACGCGTAACCGACTCCCGAACCCAGAATCTGGTTTTCATGGACCGTGTCTTATTATTTTATGGTTTTTCCGTAGTTTCCCAGAATAAACTATGGTGGCGACTCCCAATCTCTTTACTCAAAAACTTTTATCTATTTTCCATGGATCGTCGTCCCGTCGCGATTCCGGTTGCGACAGATGGCGACTCCACTGGGGACACTTAGAGAGTCGAGCCATTTAATTAAATGCGCGAATTCGATGTGGTTTTGCTTATGTGTTTTTCTTTCCCTTTTCTCTATTTGTGCTTGATATTTGGAATAACTGCAATAACTGTTGGATATTGAACCCTAGGGTAGACAATATGTTTATACCTGCCTGGGAGGTTTTCTGGTTGTTTTGCAGGTGAGGGTTTGGGTGTGCATAATTTCCTCCCTTCACACACACACTTTCAGCATATCATGAGTGGGGCCCTATACCCGGGTCTGAGCGTAGCTTAAAATTAGAGGAGTTGTGTAGCGGTGTCACTCTGGGATGTACTTCCTGTTTGGCTATCGTGGGAACTCCAGCTAGAGTCTGTTCTCTTCATATGTGTTTCCACACCTAGTTGATTACTCGACTGTTGTGGAGATGCTATGAAGGGGGCCATAGCTCTAGTGACCTTTGACCTTTAGGTTCAGGAAATCATCCTTGTGAGATTGCATATATTTGACCTTGAACTCCAAGCAGTGAACCTTTGGTAGGGCACGATGGGAGGAATATGTATTTCTGTAACCCTCACGCTGTTCATTTTTTTTATGATATTGCATTTCATACCATGCATGTGCTTTGTTTCGTCATGTTGTTTTATTATCATGCATCATATTCATACATCATTTAGTAACATGTTAAAAGGAAATCACAGGTACCTACTTGACTTCATACGAGATGGATGTTAACGCAAGATCCGATGCTACACAGCACACCGACTCTTCCGATTTAAGAAAGAAGTATAGTCTAAGGACCCATGTTGGAAACTTGACCGGGCTGATAAACTTGGGCAAAAGGCTGAAGACTATAAAAGAGAAACCTTTCAGAGAAGATATGGAAATTTGTTGAATTTAATGGAGGTTGAAGTACAAATACCCGCTATCACAGCCTTGGCACAATATTACGATTCTCCGCTTCGATGTTTCACATTTCAAGACTTTCGGTTGGCACCAACCATAGAGGAGTTCGAGCATATCCTGGGTTTGCCACTGGAGGGCACCACTCCCTATCAACATTTAGAGCATCATTCCTCTATACCCACCATTGCTACCATCATGAAATTACATCCCAAGGAGCTTGAAGATAGGATGATGATGAGGAATCAAGTGCATGGGTTATCACAGGGATATTTAGAGCAGTATTTACATCACCTGGCTGATAAAGAGGATTGGGAAACTTTCATGGATGTATTAGCCCTCACCATATATGGCATTGTCTTGTTTCCCAAAATAGAAGAATTCGTGGATTACACCGCGATAGATGTCTTCGTGGCGAGTAAAACCAGATCAGAAAATCCTGTAACAGCAGTTCTTGCAGATGTTTATGGGACCTTGAGTTTTTGCCATGAGAGAAGGGGAAAGAAGATTCTTTGTTGTTTACCGGCGTTGTATACATGGATGACAGCGCGTGTGTTTAAAGAGATGGTCGACGTTAAGAGTCTATCGGAGACTTTGTCACATCAAGGGCTTAAAGGTAAAGGAGGAAATGATTGGGCCCGATTCCTTGCTGGTTTGAGCGAAAGAAGTATAAAATGGCGCCTGCCTTGGCTTGGAAATAAATTGGCTATCCAGCATTGCGGTAGTTTTCCTAATGTGCCTTTCGTAGGTGCCCGGTACTGTATCAATTACAAC
The DNA here is from genome assembly GCA_034642375.1 of Vigna nakashimae. Taxonomy (NCBI): domain Eukaryota; kingdom Viridiplantae; phylum Streptophyta; class Magnoliopsida; order Fabales; family Fabaceae; genus Vigna; species Vigna nakashimae. The sequence continues at coordinate 20,530,136 of CM067759.1, forward strand.
CCCCTTTTGGTGCAAAGACAATTTGGGCATCCCATGAAAGGGGCACCTTCATCAGATTACCTTGCTACCCTATTCATTTATTACGAAGACGGGCATTTCATTGAACTGTTAAGAAAGGTTAAAAGCGCCTGGGAAAATGTTGTTCGAGCAGAGAAGGACTTGAGGGATGGAGTAGTGGATAGCAGGGTTAGTTATCACACCTGGATTCTGGAGAGAGTGAAAATAGTCAAGTTGCCTTTCAAGCCAATCAAGGATCAATCAGCTAGTGGAGGACCATCCCAAGCTCCAGAAAGTGAAGAGGTGCTACAATTAAGAGCTGAGATGGAGAAATTGAAAATAAGGAATGCTAGGTTGGAAAACGAATTACAAAGGGCGCGTAATGATCTTGTGGATATGAAAAATGATAATGAAGAAAAGTCGCGGGCCTATGAAAACCTTGTCAAAAGCCAGAAGGCTGAGAGAGATTACACATTTCGAGTGAAACAAGATCTAGCGGCTGCAAGTAAGGAATTATCCATGAGGGTAAATGAGAAGAAGGTGGCTTTAGAAGAGGGAAAGGAGTGGAAGCACCTCTACGAAGAAGCCAAAACAGATAAACGAGAAGCCCTGAAGAGATTAAGAGAAGCGCAGATTCAGATAGAAAAAGCGGGGCATGAGATGAAAGAGATGGCCATGTCGTTTGAGGCGGATATGAATAGGGAGCGTTGGAAGCTAACGGAAGCAGAAAAAGAACATCGAACTCTGATAAGACAAATGGAGGAATATATCGAAGAGCAGGAAGAGCGATGGAGGTCGATAGAATTTGAAGAAAGGCATCAGGCCTTGATAAAGCAAATGGAAGAGCACATCGCAGAGCAAGAAATGGCTGTAAAGCACTGGAAGGAAAGATTCTCTCAGTTGGCTGCTTTGGCAAACGGGGCAATTGAAGACATCCCCAGGATGGTGTCGAATGCTGAAGCTAGTACTCATTTTTGTAACTCACCAGCGGAAATAGAATTGTTTATTAATCATTGTAAATGGTTGGTGGGAGAGATGAAAGCTTTCATTGCCCGGGCGCGGGATTGATGTACATCGGAATTATGTTTTTGTTCCTTAGACGATGTAATGGATCAAATTTTCTTGAAATGAAAGATAGGGGATGTTTGTGTGGTATCGGCTTGTGTTAATTTTCCATCAGTATTGTCATCGTTATCCTGTGGTTTCCACTTATCATTAGCATGCATCATGTTTTCTTTCTGCATTTTTCATCCTTATCTAATTTAATTTTAATAAAAAATAAGAGCAGTACAAGTGAGAGAACAACGGCAAGTTTTCCAAGACATCCGTACAGGACCAGAGCTAACTCAAAGGTCATGGAGAATTGGGAGCAGTCACACGAATCTATTAAGGCCGATGTCAGCCAGTTGAAGGATCAAATGGCCCAGATTTTGGCGGCTCTCGAGGCCCTGAAGACTACGGGAGGGGCGACGTCTGCGCAAGTTGAGGGAAGTGCTCAATATTACCCTCCGATGTTTAATGCTGGGAGCCAGTCTGTTTCGTTCCCAATGTATGGATTACCTCCAGGTTACACCCCACCTGTGGGAGAATACACAGAAGGGGAGCAGACTTCATTCTCTTTCCCTACCACTGCTAACCTACCGCCCATCAGTACTCAGGGGCCTGTTGTAATGTCTGCACCTATGGTAAATGAAGGGATGCATGCAAGCATGACTGATGGAATACGAGTAACCCCGGTGCCACCCGTGATTACCGGAGAGGGCTTTTCTACAGGGGCTGCGCCGTATAGTTTGTTCCAGGGGGTAACTAGTAATGTTGATGGGGCAAAGGATAAACTGAAGAGCCTAGAGGCAAGATTGAGGGCTGTGGAGGGATACGAGAGTTATGGATTCGGGGATGTTTCTAGATTGAGCTTGGTTCCTGGCGTCAAAATTCCACATAAGTTCAAGGCGCCAGATTTTGAGAAGTATAAGGGAAATACATGCCCAAAGAGCCATCTGACCATGTTTTGCAGAAAGATGGCTGCATATGCTTATGATGAGCAGCTGCTCATCCATGTTTTTCAAGATAGTTTGGCTGGAGTGGCGTTAAACGGGTATACCCATTTGGAGCCTACTCGAATTCGTTGTTGGGCGGACTTGGCTGATGCTTTTGTGAAACAGTATATATACAATACACATGTTGCGCCAGATCGTCTACAGCTGCAGAACATGTCGAAGAAAGACAACGAAAGTTTTAAGGAGTATGCTCAGCGGTGGAGAGAATTGGCTGCACAAGTTGAGCCACCTTTGTATGATAAAGAAATGGTGGCAATGTTTGTAAATACGCTCCAACCACCATTTTATGAACATATGGTGGGAAATGTATCTTCAAATTTTGCCGATATCATTGTGATAGGCGAGCGGATAGAGATCGGGTTGAAAAATGGGAAGATTGCATATGGCTCGTCGGTGGTTGCAAACTCCAAAAAACCCAATTTTAACTCAGGAAAAAGAAAAGAAGGAGATGTGCATGCAACATCTACAACTCCCGTGTGGAGAGGTCAGGCTCCCCCTCATAACTATCGACCATACTGGGGTCAACATCCACATGCAGCTAACGTGTCATTTGGTCATCAAATTAGGCCTCAACAACAACCAGGGTACTATCAACCACCACACATCCCGACGAATAATTGGAGGGGAGGGGCAAATGTAGGTTCCAATGTGAGTGCGGGTCCAAATACTTATCCAAGAAGGAACCAAGAAAGAAATTATGTTAACTTTACCCCAATTCCTACAACTTACACGGAATTATTGCCTCATCTTATCAAACAAGGTCTGGTTGTCGTTTGTCCCCTGAGACCTTTGCAGCCTCCGTACCCGAGAGGCTATGATGCGGAGGCAAAGTGTAGTTATCATGGAGGGGCCGCTGGTCATTCCACTGAGAGGTGTCTTGCTTTCAAGCATAAAGTGCAGACTCTAATTGATTCTGGGTGGTTAAAGTTCCAAGAGGATAAGCCTAGTATCGAGGCCAATCCTTTATCTGGGCATGGAAGTGTTTCGACGAATGCAGTCGAAGTGAAAGAACATGAGCTGGTGAGAAACGTGAAAGAAGTCAGGAGCTCTAGGAGGTTTATTTTGGAGGCATTGCTGAAAGTGGGTATCTTGAAGGGTGATTATGATGAAGGTATGGCATGCGCGTTCCACCCAAATGCGGAGCACTCTATTGAGGAGTGTGTGGAGTTTGAAGAAATTTTGCAAGACCTGCTAGATCGTGGTCTGATGCAAGTATGTTACAAGAATGAGGAGGGAAAGGTATTTGCACAGACTGGTGATGAATCCGGTATGATTTTACCAGAACCATTAGTGATTCGTTTCACTAAGACTACTTCTATCCCACCAACTCAAGGAAGATCGCCTGTTGTTATCCGTGTACCAACTCCTTTTCCTTACAAAAACGAAAAAGCCGTTCCATGGAGATATGGGACGCATACGTCAAGCGAAGAACAAAGCGTTGACCCTGCCGTCAAAAACATATCAGGGATAGGTGGAATGACTAGGAGTGGTCGAATTTTCACATCCCCAGAGTTGGCACGAGAAAGAGTTAATGATAAAGAAACAACGATGGCCGTGAAAGCAAAAGAATTCTTAAAGGGGAAGGGTGCACAGACAGAGGAGATCCCCGACAAGGAAGAGAAGAGAGAAGTTTCTGAAGAGGAGGCTTGTGAATTTTTAAAATTCATACAACAAAGTGAGTATAAGGTGGTGGAGCAGTTAAACCGTATGCCTGCTCGTATATCCTTGTTAGACTTGCTCATGCATTCGGCATCACACAGAAAGTTGCTAATGAAGATACTCAGTGAGGCTCACGTGGAGCAAGGTATTTCGTTGAATAAATTCGAAGGTATTGTTGGCAATATTGTTGCTAATAATTATCTCACTTTTACGGATGAAGAGATACCAGCTGAGGGAAGAGGGCATAACAAGGCTCTTCACGTCTCTGTGAAATGCCTGGATCATGTTATTGCGCGTGTCTTAGTGGATAATGGGTCCTCTTTGAATGTAATGCCGAAAGCAACCCTGGAAAAGCTACCTTGCGAAGGAATGCATATGAGACCTAGTTCAACGATTGTGAGGGCGTTTGATGGTAGTAAACGAGAAGCGATGGGAGAGGTGGAATTACCAATACAAGTTGGCCCGAGTGTCTTTCAAATAACATTCCAAGTTATGGATATTCTGCCAGCTTATAGTTGTCTACTGGGGCGCCCATGGATCCATTCGGCTGGAGTTGTACCTTCTACACTACACCAGAAGTTGAAGTATGTGATGGGAGATAAGCTGGTGATAGTATCAGGAGAAGAGGATCTTCTTGTGAGTGGGCCATCATCCACACGCTACATCGAGGCGGCTGAAGAAGCTCTCGAGACAGCCTTCCAATCATTGGAGATCGTGGGAAATACTTGTGTGGAACCGTTTCCAATAAATCCTCGTCTATCATGTGCTTCTATTATGATGGCTAAGATTATGCTAAAAGAGGGCTATGTATATGGGGAAGGTTTGGGCAAATATCGGCAGGGGCGAGCATTCCCTCTGGAAATAGTTGAAAACAAGAACAGATATGGCTTGGGGTACAAACCTACCAAGGAAGATAGGAAAAGGATGATTGAAGAAAGAAAAGAGCGCAGTCTGGCCCGTGCAGAAAGACGAGGGCCCAGAGAGAGCAAAATTCACATTGTTGACATCAAAGAAAGCTTCCGCAGTGCTGGATGGATCAACACTGACCAGATAGCAGCTGTGGAGGATGAAGAAAGGCCTCAAAGTTTGAACTTCGTGTGGGCTTGTTCCCCTGATACTCGACTCAACAATTGGGAAACACTGGATTTACCTGTGATGCTTAATGTGAACAAAATGTAATAGTTTTAATTAAGCTTATAGTCTCGATTGGGGCTTTAGAACTAAAGTTTTGTGGATTAATTCTTTTTACTTTTCACTCAGCGTGACAATAAAGTTGCATTTCATCATCATTTGGCATTTTTCTTTGTTTATCTTATTTATTTATACGTTTTCATAAATTTAAATGATGCAGATGTGACAATGATTGTTTTGAAAATAACGATATCAATGTTCCTAATTTTGAGCACCCTATCAATAATACGGAAGATGATTTCGAAGATGATATGGAACCCTCTCCAGAATTGTTGAGATTAGTGGAACAAGAATCTAAGGAGATAAAACCCCATCAGGAGGAGATTGAAATACTTAACTTGGGAGAGAAAGATGAGATAAGGGAAGTGAAAATTGGTACTAGTATGGAAGCAGAAGTGAGGGAAAGATTGCGTGTCCTGTTGAAGGAGTTTAAAGATGTATTCGCGTGGTCTTACAATGACTTGCCGGGTCTAGACACCGATATTGTGCAGCATACGCTCCCCCTCAAGCCAGAATGCCCTCCAATCAAACAAAAACTGAGAAGAATGAAGCCGAAAATGTCCCTAAAAATTAAAGAAGAGGTCCAAAAGCAATTTGACGCAGGATTTTTGGCTGTGGCAAGATACCCACAATGGGTAGCAAATGTTGTACCAGTGCCTAAGAAAGATGGGAAAGTCCGAATGTGTGTTGACTATCGTGATTTGAATCGTGCAAGTCCGAAAGATAACTTCCCATTACCACACATCGATACTCTGGTGGATAATACGGCCAAATTTTCGTTATTTTCGTTCATGGACGGATTCTCGGGATATAATCAAATTAAAATGGCACCGGAAGATATGGAAAAAACGACCTTTATCACGTTATGGGGGACATTCTGTTATAAGGTGATGTCTTTCGGACTCAAGAATGCTGGAGCAACGTACCAAAGGGCAATGGTGACACTCTTTCATGATATGATGCATAAGGAAATTGAAGTCTATGTGGATGACATGATTGCAAAGTCGGAATCAGAAGAGGAGCATATTTTCAATCTAAGGAAATTATTTGAGAGACTGAGAAAGTACAAACTCAGGTTAAATCCTGCCAAATGCACGTTTGGAGTAAAGTCTGGAAAATTGTTGGGCTTTATTGTCAGTCAAAGAGGGATAGAAGTTGATCCTGACAAAGTAAGAGCGATAACGAAAATGTCTGCGCCCATAACAGAAAAGGAGGTTCGAGGTTTTCTGGGAAGGCTGAACTACATTGCTAGGTTCATCTCCCAATTAACTGCTACCTGTGAACCAATGTTCAAGTTGCTACGGAAAAATCAGGCGGTAGTCTGGAATGAAGATTGTCAAATTGCTTTTGAAAAGATCAAACAATACCTGCAGGACCCTCCTGTATTGCGTCCACCTAGGCCAGGAAGACCGCTCATTTTGTACTTGACCGTATTGGACAATTCAATGGGTTGTGTATTGGGTCAGCATGATGAAGACGGGAAAAGAGAACATGCCATATATTACTTGAGCAAGAGATTCACAGATTGCGAACAACGATATTCGTCGTTAGAGCGAACTTGTTGTGCACTGGCGTGGGCTGCTCATCGTTTAAGGCAATACATGTTGAGTCACTCTACTTGGCTGATATCTAAAATGGATCCTATCAAGTACATTTTCGAAAAGCCCGCTCTCACTGGAAGGATAGCTCGATGGCAGATGCTACTATCGGAGTACGACATTGTATATGTTACTCAGAAATCTATCAAGGGTAGCGCTTTAGCAGAATTTTTAGCCCATCAACCCATTAATGACTATCAGCCAATGCAACCTGAGTTTCCTGATGAAGATATCATGGCTTTATTTGCTAAGAACAGAGAGGATGAAAATGAAAAAGCCTGGACGGTATTATTCGATGGGGCATCGAATGTAATGGGGCATGGAATAGGGGCAGTGCTTATCTCTCCTAAGAATCAATACATTCCAATGACGGCAAGGTTGTGTTTTAATTGCACGAATAATATCGCAGAATATGAAGCCTGTGCCATGGGTATTCGAGCAGCAATAGAGTCTAAAGCAAAAATTATGGAGGTATACGGAGATTCAGCTTTGGTCATCCATCAATTGAAGGGAGAATGGGAGACTAGGGATACTAAATTAATTCCATACCAAGCTTACATCAGGGGATTAATTGAGTATTTCGATTCCATCACGTTTAATCATATACCGCGAGAATATAATCAATTAGCAGACGCGTTGGCTACCTTGTTGTCGATGTTTGAAGTTGATCAAGATGCAGAATTGCCAATGATTGAAATGAAGAGTCATACTGAGCCAGCATATTGTCATTTCATCGAAGAGGAAGTAGATGGTAAACCTTGGTACTTTGATATCAAGCAGTATCTTAAGACTCGAGAATATCCAGAGAAGGCATCCGAAAACGATAAAAGGGCGTTAAGAAGGTTGGTTGGCAGCTTCATTTTGAGTGGGGATATTTTATATAAGAGGAATCATGACATGGTTCTCCTTAGATGCGTAGATGCAAAAGAAGCCGAGTTGATACTAAAAGAAGTACACGAGGGTACATTTGGCACGCACATGAACGGGCACTCAATGGCTAGGAAGATACTGAGAGCAAGGTATTTTTGGTTGACTATGGAAAATGATTGCTGTACACATGTGAGAAAGTGTGAGAAATGCCAGGTGTACGCAAATAATATCAATATGCCACCCACGACCTTGAATGTGTTGTCTGCGCCATGGCCCTTTTCGATGTGGGGAATAGATGTCATCGGAGCTATAGAGCCAAAGGCGTCAAATGGACACCGTTTCATATTAGTCGCAATCGATTACTTCACCAAGTGGGTTGAGGCTGCTTCTTATGCTAATGTAACTAGAAAGGTGGTGACCAAGTTCATAAAAAAGGAGTTGATTTGCAGATACGGGCTCCCTAACAGGATCATCACCGATAATGCCACTAACTTGAACAACCAGATGATGACAGAGTTATGTGAGGAGTTCAAAATTCATCATCTTAATTCTTCTCCTTATCGTCCAAAGATGAATGGGGCAGTAGAGGCTGCTAACAAGAATATCAAGAAGATTGTGCAGAAGATGGTGGTCACATATAAGGATTGGCATGAAATGCTTCCTTTTGCTTTACATGGTTATCGCACTTCGGTACGAACATCGACTGGGGCAACGCCTTTCTCGCTGGTATATGGAATGGAAGCAGTACTTCCGTTTGAAGTGGAAATTCCGTCCTTACGAGTTTTAATGGAAACCCAATTAGAAGAGGCTGAGTGGGTTCAAGCTCGTTTCGACCAGCTCAATCTCATCGATGAAAAAAGATTAACAGTAGTATGCCATGGACAATTGTACCAAAGAAGAATGAAGAAGGCATTTGACAAAAAGGTACACCCAAGAGAATTTCATGAAGGTGAGCTAGTGTTGAAGAAGATCCTACCTATACAAAAGGATCATAGAGGCAAATGGACTCCAAATTATGAAGGGCCATTTGTAGTGAAGAAAGCATTTTCTGGTGGGGCACTAATTCTCACAAGAATGGACGGAGAGGAGTTACCATTGCCAGTTAATTCTGATGCAGTAAAAAAGTTTTACGCATGATGATTCCGTGATAGTGGTTGCCATTAAAGGGGATGTTGATATTATTGTTAAAGATTATTGTACTCTGTGTTTTTTTTTAATAAATGAAGTTCACGCGAATTCATTCATATTTTGGTTGTTTGCATTCCATCTGGAATATTGCATGTCACGCTGAGCTGTTAAGTAGTCAAAGGAAAATGAAAATGAAAATGAGTAAGCGCATGTTGATAAAAGCATCACAGGTATATCAGGTTGGTGAGCTCGGTCCTGGAGGATGTCGAAAAAGGAAAAACAAAAAAGAAGAGAGGTCACATGCTGAGTTTGTTGTTAATAAAGTTGTCAAGGACACAGTATTTTCGAAAAATTTTGAAAAAATACCGTTGGTGAGTCCTTTCCTGATTCAAGGTTTTGGGTGTAACCGGTGTTCGTTTCTTGATAAAGCATCTGCATTCATATTACTTGAACCCTAATTTTTTTCGTTTCCCGTAAGAAGAAGGATTTCGCCGTACGCTTAATATTGGGGCAGTTTTCATCATGTTACATATCACCGATAATCCGTTGATTAGGGAGATATATAAAAAAAAAAGGAGAAAACAAAGGAAAAATGAAGTTGATGTGTCAGGCACTACATAGTTTCGTTTCAGGTTTAAATTCAAGAGAAAGTCAGACAAACAAGATTCGGAATGACGTCTGGCCATTTTTCATTATCCAATCGTCAAAAGCAGTTCATTCAATTGCACCCCTTTTGAGCCAAAATTCGTAATTGTTTTTATCACCCTATACAAGAATCATCAGCATGTCGACGTCAATTTGAAAGGGTACATCATAAGCATCCAAAGTTGAAAAAATAAAAAAAAAATGAATGAAAAGGAAAGTATCATAAAAGGACTACAACAGGGGCAACGAAAAGAATGATCCAAAGGGAAAGAAAGAAAAAGCAACGATAAGCATGCTTGAAATTCAAATCCCTAAAGACAGTTGACGGGACACCTTGCAAACGATTCTTGTCTAAAGACTTTAACCGTCAAACAATTATTTGGGCCTTTATTATCCTTTCTTGCAAAACCCTTTGTCCTCTAGCCACGGTACAAGCCCATAAAAGTCCACGCTGACTGAAGACTGTTGGTCCTAATCTTTCTCACGAATTTAATTTTGAAACAAAATGATGTGGTGAACGACACAATTCAGTGTTATTTTCAAAAAAAAAAAAAAAAAAAAAGAAGTCTCCCTGTCAATCGAAGATCATCCAATTTGGGGGGAATCCTTCATACCCAAAATCTTTTCGCTTTTCCAGTGTGTAAAATTAGTGCAGCATGGGAGCACAACATGTTAATATCACTTTTACCCAAATGAGGGGCACACATACGTTAATATTTGCTCACAGAAAATCATTACGCATTTGCTTTTCATAACCATTCTTCCACATTCTACAGGGTTCAAGTTAATTTGGATTGCAAAAAGCGATAAAAAGAATTTTAACTCAGGGTTACACTTTCTTCCTGCTCATTAAAGGGTTCTATACCTATCAACGTTGTTTTTAAGGAATGCGTTTTGAACGTACATCGTGTTTGATGACAATATTAACAATGGATTCCAAGCATGGAAATTAAATAAAAAAAAATGATGATGAAAAGCGAGAGTAAAAGAAAAGACCAAAATGAAGGTCTCATGTGTCCATGCATCCATGCATCATCATGACATAACATCATCTTAGAAGAAGCGAGGAGAATTGTTTGCAAAATCTTCATGTTTTACTCGGCATTTATCAACTTTTCAAAGTTACAAATCATGGTTTTAGTTTTCTGTTATTGACCCTCTGCATGGCAATAGTCGGATTGAAATTTCTGTTCTGTGAGTTTGGCCCTCTGCGAGGCAATGGTCAAATCCAGGTTTTAATTTTCTGTTATCGACCCTCTGCATGGCAATGGTCGGATTTAAATTTCTGTTCTGTGAGTTTGGCCCTCTGCGAGGCAATGATCAAATCCAGGTTTTAATTTTCTGTTATCGACCCTCTGCATGGCAATGGTCGGATTTAATTTTCTGTTCTGTGAGTTTGGCCCTCTGCGAGGCAATGGTCAAATCCAGGTTTTAATTTTCTGTTAACGACCCTCTGCATGGCAATGGTCGGATTTAAATTTCTGTTCTATGAGTTTGGCCCTCTGCGAGGCAATGGTCAAATCCAGGTTTTAATTTTCTGTTATCGACCCTCTGCATGGCAATGGTCGGATTTAATTTTATGTTCTGTGAGTTTGGCCCTCTGCGAGGCAATGGTCAAATCCAGGTTTTATTTTCTGTTATCGGCCCTCTGCATGGCAATGGTCGGATTTAATTTTCTGTTCTGTGAGTTTGGCCCTCTGCGAGGCAATGGTCAAATCCAGGTTTTAATTTTCTGTTATCGACCCTCTGCATGGCAATGGTCGGATTTAAATTTCTGTTCTGTGAGTTTGACCCTCTGCTTGGCAATGGTCAGTCCAAATTTTAATTTTTCAAATGACCCTCTACATGGCAATGGTCAGGTTCAGACTTTAATTTTTCAAACGACCCTCTACATGGCAATGGTCAAATCCAGGTCTTTGTTTTCTGTTATCGACCCTCTACGTGGCAATGGTCGAATTTAAATTTCTGTTCTGTGAGTTTGGCCCTCTGCGAGGCAATGGTCGAATCCAGGTTTTAATTTTTTGTTATCGACCCTCTGCGTGGCAATGGTCAAACCCTGCAATCAAACTCATCACTTCATTCACTTCCATGGGGTTGGTACACCCTCCGCGAGGTTATTACACCTCACTGCTCTCAGCTCTATTCATTTGTTTTATTCCCTGCTTGTTTCTTGTTTATCATGAAACCCGAACGAAATTAGTATTTTTATCTTTACTTATCCTTTACTTTGATAATATGAAAACTTTGTTTGTCATATGATCTAGTAAAATCTAAGTAAAGAGGGGCAGCTGTCAACACTCAATTTCGTCCGGGTTGATTAAAATTTATTTTCATCATAAAAAAATAAAAAAAATAAAATAAAATAATAAAAAATAAAAAAATAAAAAAAAAAATAATAATAAAAATAAAAATAATAATGAAACGAGAAAAATGGAGCTGCGTTCGTCCTCCACCGTTCGTCCCCTGAATTGCGTAACCGTTCGTCCTTTGTTTATTCGACCGTTCGGTCATGGTGTTTAGTGAGCGTTCGGCCTTCATCGTTAGGTCTTCATTTGAGCGTCCGGCCTGGCCGAGCGTCCAAAGGACGTTCGTGATCTTTTTCAAAGAGCGTTCGTTGTTCGACCGTTCGGTTTTTTGTTTAATTTAGGACGTTCGTCCTCGGTGTAAACCGCCCGTTCTTTGCGTTGTTCGAGCGTTCGACCATTCAGCTCTTTAGGACGTTCGGTTTTGTTTACTGGACGTTCGGATTCATTGTGTTTGGCCTGGTACAACGTTCGGCAATTGGGGTATTGCGACGCTCGTCCAAATAGTAAAACAATTTCGAGCGTTCGGTCTTTTGGATTTGTGATTGTGGGCGTTCGTCTTTAATTTGGTTTTGAATTAGCAAATTGTGAGCGCTCAGTTTTTTTAGGTTCAGCTTATGAGCGTTCGGTATCCTCAGGCTTTCATCGTGAACGTTCGGTTTTATTTTGGGATTGAGTTTTGAGCGTTCGGTCTGTATGGGAGTCTCTGTGAGCATTCGTTTTGAACGTTCGGTTTTGAGTTTTGAGCGTTCGGTCATTTCGTGAGAGATCGTTTCGTTTATCCTTCGAGAGCGTTCGTCTGGAGGCGCTCGTTAGCGGATCCCATTTTGACGAGCGTCCCAGAGTAGTGCTGACGAGCGTCCCAGAGTAGTGCTGACGAGCGTCCAAAAGTAGTGGCGGCTTACAGTATGGGTTTCTCTGACGCTTTCACTTTCTGGGTTGTCTGCCACGGGTGGCGATCTGGAGCTGCAAAGTGTTCTTTTACGCCATTCAAGAGAAGGAACATTCTTGGGAAGACATTCAAGGGAACATTCTGGGGGAACACGAGGAAACCCATTATCTTGGGCTTTTCTTCATTGGAAGGAGAACCCGGGACCACTACCACCAGAACCATTTGGGACTCCACAGATTGAGGGGGGAAAAAGATCAAAAGAAAAGGAACATCCTTATTCACTGATTCGGGAACGGAGACTGGAACCTTTTTTTTTTCTCCCTCGCAAGCCACCATCTCAAACACCCGAAAACTCCCCTCCACCGTAGCCACATCAACCCCAACCTTGGATTCCTCCCACGAGTAACCACCTCATCTTCACCTATTTCCAATAACCAATAGATACAGCCAACGTCCATCATCTTAACACCAAAAATCACAAAAGTAAAGGAAGAGAGGAGAGGGTTCGGCTGAACTGAGAAAGGAGGGATTAACAGTGTGAACAACGGCAGAAGAGACAGAGGGAGGCATTTTTTGCAGAAAAGAGTAGGAGAACAGAAAGGTGAAGCATCTTGAAGCTGCGGAGGTAAGTCTCGTATACCTAAAATGGTCATACCCAAGCTCATTTATATGTTCATAAATATGATTCCTTTATGCATGCGGAGAGATGATTGAAATATGTGTTCGATCAATGTACATGGTTATATTCACTTTCCTCTGTTAATCAAAACTGCACCCAAAAATGTTGTCTCTACGAGATTCATCAGTTATAAGTAACTATAGAATACAAGAGTTGTTTTCCCTCAACACAAAGAAGCTTCAGTATCCATTCACTTCTACCCAGAAAACACACAACCTCTCCTTATTGCGTCGATGACCACAATCTATAATCTTCATTTTCATCTCCAACACTGGACCTCTGAAACTTGCTATATCATGGCCATCACACGATCTTCATCCTTACCTCATGGCTAACATCCGCCTCGTTTTCCTCGCGGGCCTTCACCTCCAGCTCTAGTCTTACCCGCAAGCCACCATGCTTGGATTTTCAACTAGGCTTTGACTTCCATCACCCGAACCCCAAGCCCCATTCGCCTCTGGGTACAACATTTACCATTCATTTAAAAAAAAAAACAAGAGAAAGCCAATCCATTCCAACACACCATTATCACAGAATCAGCCATCCCCCTTTTGTGCTCATACGCATACTCACACCAATACTCATCCAGCACCCATCACCCTCATTATCCGTATGCCACAGCCACCCTCGAGCACCTCGTAACAACAGCCCATCATCTTTATCCATTTTCTCCTCATATCCACCTCCAACACTTGACACTACTACCTAACTTCCATTACCCATCATTCCTAATCCCAGTAGGCAAAACACCAATGGAAGAATCAATCAACAACAAACCAATCAATAAACGTTGAAAATGAGGGAAGGGAAGTGGTGGCGCCGGTGAGGAAAGGAGCTCCGGCGAGGGCAGCGGCTCGCGTCGCCGGTGCGACCCTGGTTCGTGGTCCGAGAGGGGGTGGCTGGGTGCGGCGGTTATGGCAGAAGAGAAGATCTGACAGAGCGGCCCGTGGCGGCCTCGGTGGCGGCAGTTTCTGCCTTTTTGGCGTTGGCGTGGCGCGGAGAGGCGAGAGTCTCTCTCTCGCGCGTGAAGAAGTGGAGAAGAAAACGATATAGAAGCAGCGGCGCAGAGGCTGGTTCTGGTAGGGCGCGGCGGTGTGGCGTCGGAGGCAGCGGTGGCCGCGAACGGAGTGTAGCGTCAGTGTGTAACGCGGAGGAGGACCACCCCTGAGAATCTCTGGTTTTCGAAGAGAGAGAAGTGGAGACGGTGGTGTCTTGGCTGACGGTGGTTCTGGTGGTGCGAGGGGTAGCCGGAGAGGCCAAGGCGCGTTTTGTTTGTGGTGACGGTGGCCGGCTATGGCAGAGGTGGTGATCGGTTGTGGTGCTGAAAACTTGAATCTCTGGAGAGGGTGCGAACTGGCGTGAAGGAGTGGGAATGAGGATGAATCTCTGAACCCTAGGAAATTCTAGGTTAGAAAGCATTGGACTGGGCCAGGCCCAGAAATGAGCGTACGTCCGGCAGCTTTGGGCCTCTTTTGGAACGCTCGTCATATATCGTCCGTTCGCCATCTCCCCAACGCGAACGCTCAATGAACGAGCGCTCGTTAAACTTTACCCTTTTAGACCGTTCGCTCATCCTTCTCGCTAACGAACGTTCGTCATCCAAACGAATGAGCGCTCGTTAGCTAAAAGAATGAGCGTTCGTTAACCTTAAGCCCTTACGTCCGTCCGTTATATCCCCCAATGGACGTTCGTCCTCTCCCCAACGAACGCTCGCTATCCTTAACATTGTCCCCAACGTCCGTTCAGTCTCTCCATTTTCTTTTGTTTATTTATTTTTCTTTATTGTCTTATTTTATTTTGTTCTATTTATTTATTTTAGATATTTACTTATCCTAAAATATATATTTAATAATACAATATTGATAGTTTAAATAAAAAGAATTTACAAGAAAAGTTTTAAAGGTTAAGCACACGTGTGACCGCTCGCGTCGTCCTTGTGCTAAAAACCTTTTCTTCTTTTCTTAAATAAAATTTCAAAATACGTTTCAAAGGTTAAGCACACGTGTGACCGCTCGCGTCGTCCTTGTGCTAAAAACCTTTTTTTTCTTTTCTATAAATAAAAATTACAAAAAAAAAATATGTTTTAAAGGTTAAGCACACGTGTGATCGTTCGCATCGTCCTTGTGCTAGAACCTTTTTCTTTTCTATAAATAAAAATTACAAAAAATATGTTTTAAAGGTTAAGCACACGTGTGATCGTTCGCATCGTCCTTGTGCTAGAACCTTTTTCTTTTCTATAAATAAAAATTACAAAAATATGTTTTAAAGGTTAAGCACACGTGTGATCGCTCGCATCGTCCTTGTGCTAAAAACCTTTCCTCTTTCTTAAACAAAAATTACAAAAAAAATATGTTTTAAAGGTTAAGCACACGTGTGATCGCTCGCATCGTCCTTGTGCTAAGAACCTTTTATCCTTCTTAAATAAAAATACCAAAAAACATATAAAATCTTCAAAAACCAAAAACATCAACAATTTCAATCAACAAACAATATTGCCTGCCAGAACTACGTGATCCTTGATTCTCCATCAAAAGTGGAGATACGTAGGAGCAAGGCCAGTCCTTGTCAGGTTCATTTCCCAAAAATCCAAATTATCCATAACAAGTTTCCAAGCAATTTCCAAACAATTTCTTCAAACAGTTTTCAAAAAGAACTACGTAACCCTGATTTCTCATTTTTGAATGAGAATACGTAGGACCAAGGTCAATCCTTGTCGGGCCCAAAAAACTAAAAAAAATATATTTTGTTTATTTAGAAATTTATTTTAGGGGATAGTTAAACATTTTGAAACCACATCACATTCGCGCATTTAGTTAAAGGTACTGCCTTCGGGCAGGCGCCGTAGGGTGCTAATACCTTCCCTACGCGTAACCGACTCCCGAACCCAGAATCTGGTTTTCATGGACCGTGTCTTATTATTTTATGGTTTTTTCGTAGTTTCCCAGAATAAACTATGGTGGCGACTCCCAATCTCTTTACTCAAAAACTTTTATCTATTTTCCATGGATCGTCGTCCCGTCGCGATTCCGGTTGCGACACATGTCTTGGATCAAAACCATTATTTGAGTAGGAAATAGAGATGATTAGACTGAGGTAAATAATATATACCTTTCACATATTATAAATCACATTAAATTTGAACATTAGAATGCAAACATAATGAATGTGTGTTATTTTTGCAATGCTTCAAAAATCCTTCACCTATAATGGATGACTCAATGAAAAAGATCCTTCATCTTTTTGAATGATGGAGTTAGAGCCCACAATAGCAAGCAATTGTACTTTTCTTCAAGACTTTGATTAGTCTAGTTTTAATAGTTTTTAGTTTTAGTTATGATAACTTTACTTTTAGTGTTAGTTTTGATTAGTTCATGTTTTAATTTTGAAACTATGTTGGAAACATTTAGAACAAAATGTTGTGCTAGACGTTTGTTGTTTTTCAGGTTTGGAAAAATTGTAAAAACAAAAACATCATTTAAAAAGCTACAATTGGCATATGTTAGTACATTAACAAACATTAATTGACGTTAGACTATACCGTGGTCAACATCAGTTGACATATGTTAATGCACTAAGAAACATCAATTATAGCACATTTTTTGTTAGAAGTGGTGCGAATTAGACGTCGGTATGTTGTATAGTATATTGTCAATTGACGTCAGATTCTCCCACGATCAAAACTTAGTCTTATGTTAAGGGTAAAAAATAACAAACGTCAAAATTCATTTATGTAGTAAGTATTTTTTATAGTAGTGCAAATTTTTGGTGATTTTTCTCAAATATGTCCCTCACTTTTTTTTTGTCTCAATTAGGTTCCTATTTTTGAAAATTTTAAGCAATTAGGTCATTGTCGTCAGTTCTATACTAAAACTATTAAAGAGGTGTCATGTGTCAGCTCGTGGTTTTTTTGAATTTTTTAAATTATTTTTATTTTAATTATTTTTTTTAAATAAAAATTGATCATGTGTCAAGTTGACTTTGTGTCATGTGGCAATGACAGTGTGACGTGACATTGTCACTACCACGTGTCACTACAGGCCATTTATCATTGCATTTGTCTCAATTTGGTCCCTATATATTCATTTTGTCTTAATTTGTTCCCTATATTTTTATTTTGTTTTAGTTTGGCCCTACTCTTTTAACAAATTAAACAATGTTGTTCCTCTCAAAATTCAAACAAAATTTAATTTATATATAAATCTTTACAAAAAAATTTACACTCGATATTTTTATTAAAAAACTAAAAAAATTACAAACTAACAATGACACATTTTTATTTATATAATACTGAAGAATATAACTTAGTTGCATTAAAGTTTTTTAAAAAAAAATTAAATTGAGACAAATAAAAATAAAGAATTTCATTTAAATTTTTTCGATAAAATTAAACAACAAATGAAATCATTTAATCTAAATAATATAAATGAGCAAAAACTATAAAAGTTAACATTTGAATAATAAATATTTTTGTGAAAGTGATCTATACAAAAATATTCTCAATACTTCCTCAACAATTCATAAAAAAAATTCTAGAGTTAAATATTTAGATTTGGAATAAATCATTACTAATGATTCACTTAACAGAAACAAATTTAAAGACAAGAATTTGAAAAACGTACATACCGTAATTTCAATTGAGAAGGAAAAAAATTTTAATTTTTTAAAATAATTAGGACTAAATTGAGACAAATTAAAAATACAGGAATCAAATTAAGACAAATTAAAAATACAATGACCAAATTGAGACAAATGTAATGATATGTGACTAATAGTGACATGTGGCACTAGTAGTGTCATGTCACACTGTCATTGCCATGTGGCTTAAAACGTGACAAATTTTTTATTTTTCAAAATAAATAAATAAATAAATAATAAAAATAATATTAATTAAAAAAAATATTTAAAAAATTAAAAAAAAAAAACATGAGCTGACACATAACACCTCTTTAACGTGTTAGTACGTAAACTATGTGATAAAAGTCTCCGAAAATAAGGATTATCAGAATGATTAAATCTTTAAATAAAATACTCTTTATACTTAATTTTGCCTATTCATAATTAGTTTGTAACTAAATCTTCTCATTTCCTTTTTGATAAACATATTATTTCCATTATCATCGTGTTAATATGGTCTCGACCAAATAACTGAAAATTTTCTTTTCATAATAAATTTTTTATTTACAGCATTCAAAATAGGCTTGGTCAAATAAATGAACCATTTTTTTCTAATACATTTTCATCTACTTTTTTAGTTTTGAAATTAGGTTAATTAGTGTGGATAAGAGATGTGAAGGCGCTACCAAAGCAGTAGAACATTTATTTTAACAATAGACTTTTCATCAACCATGTCTCTTTGAGTTTGAGATACAATATTTGTACCTTTTCTTTAAAATTGGACATTTTCTTTAAGACTCTTCATGTGGTTCAGTATTTATCATCATACAACGGAAATGACCCACCAAACTAAATTCGTCAAATTAAGAGATAAAGAGGTAATTAAGACTTTGTGTCGATATTAAAGTCATTTAATTCATTACGTACTTATGATTCATCACTTAAGCATTGAAATTTCTAATGCATATTACAGTAATTGGTCTAACACTGAATTCAACGAAAGGCATATCTTGAACTTAAAAAGGTAAACCAAAAACAAAACAAAGAAAAGAACAAAAGGATCAAGAACAAAGAAACACAGCTTTATCCTAAAAAAGGATATTTTAAACCCTTGTAAAACACTTGGAAGAGATCCCAATAATCTTGCTTATATTACGTAAACCTTGTAAGTATTACTTTTATTTTCTCTACTTCAATAACCAAGGCTTACCAAATTTCTATCTACCCACTTTTGACTTACAAAAGGAGGCCCAAGAAAATTCTTGTTATCAACCTTCACACGCAAAAAACACGCAGAGCAAGTTGCGTGTCACAGAATGATTTGATGTGCAGATAAGCCGCAACTAACAAAAACAATTAAGCATTCTCATAACACTAGTAAATTGGTAAATTTAGATGTATTATTATTAAGTGATTTACAAAAAATATGTAAATCCAAATTATGGACTGCCTCAATGGTCATTTTAGTTATAGTCTACTAATTACCATGGCGTGATATATAGTTAACAAGTAGTCACACTATTTAAGCAATTAATTAAGGATTCGGTTTTCGTTATTTAAGAATAATTTAATCAGTCATCAATATGTTATGTCTATTGAAAGTTGTAAGCATTTGTATTAAAAAAAAAAAAAAAAAAAAAAGAAAGACAAGGGAGGAAGCAACGAGCGCTGCCACAAGGGACAGCAAATGTTGCTTCCCTTTGAAAACAAAAATAAAAAGAAAACAAGAAAAGGAAAGAGAGGAAGAGGGGAAGAGGGAAGAGTTTGGGAGATTAAAAGGAAGCTTTGGGGTTCTTCACGGGGGATGGGAAATCTTTGCTGCAAACTTCTGAGAGAAGGTGAGAGAGGTGAAGTTGAAGCTGCAGGAAGTTGTGGGAGAGAAGAAGAGGAGAACTTTTGGAGTTGGAAGGATATCAAACTCTCTGGAAGTGATTCAAGGAAGTCTTCAAGAGGTAAGGGGAGCTAGATATATTTCTTTGATTGTTGAATTTTGTTACGCTTGGTGCAAATCTGGAAAATTTTGGGAGATGAAAATGTTTTTTTACGTTTCTGGAATTCTGCAGAAATTCTGCAGAACCGTTAGTCCCAAAATTTTCTGAACGATTAGTTGGTGACCTGTGTTCACCTGACTGAGTACCTGCGTTGGACTTTCTGTACAAATTGGCCTTTTCTCTCGCGTAATCGTTTACAGGGGTCCTGTAAACGATTACCAGCCCGAACGTTCGTCCAAATTGAGACGAATTGAACGTTCGTCCATTTTGATTTGAACGTTCGTTTTCTTTAGCCTGACGAGCGTTCGCTCATGCGTTCGTTCTTAAATATTCTGCACGTTCGTCCTAACAGTATATGACCAAATAGGTGGGTTTCTGAGCGTTCGTTCAGATAGCGGATTAACGAGCGTTGGTGATAAGGATTTGAGTAGAAAGCGTCTGTGTGCGCCTGTGAACGTTCGTTCATTTCCGGGTAAGGGAAGCTTATTTGATTTAATTCATGTGGTGTGCCTTGTATGAACGTCCGTTAATTTACTGCATGAAATTAATGCATGATGTATGATACGTATGAAATGTGTGAACGTTCGTCATTTGATTGTATGAATATAATGCATGATATTGGATTTTCTGAATGTATGAACGTTCGTTATTTTTGGTGAAATGAGAAATATGAATTTTGATGATATGGAATTGATGGGGACTGTGAAATATACCATGACATGAACGAATGAAACTATGATATTGTATGATGAGATGAACTGGAATATGAATGAATATTGAATAAGAACCCTCCATATTTTCATGTGCGTTCGTTGCAAAATGGTCCTTGACCGTTCGGCCTTCTTGATAAGTTAGCAGAATAGGATTCATTCATTTGGAATGATCCCTGGTCGAGGACGAGCGTCCTCATATTCCACTGCTTTGTTAAGCGTTCGGCCAAGCTTTGTTGTATTTACTATGTTTGAAATAGTCTATTTCCGTTCGTAAAGATCTACTATTTAAAGTTATTTACGTTCGGTCTCACACCTAACGTTCGTACCAACTAGCGTTCGTCCAAATGATGCTCTGTTTGAAATGAGCGATTGTACTTTGTGCGCTCGGTTATAATGGGAGCGTTCGTCAAAATTACAATTCGGTCTTACACTGAATGTTCGTTCAAATTTGGGGTTCGATCTTACACCGAACGTTCGTTCTTAACAGGGGTTCGGTCATAGATTGAGCGCTCGCTTAAAAATGAGGCTCGGCCTTATGCTGAGCGTTCGTCCTACATGACGCTCGGTATTTATTTTGAGCGTTCATACTCTGTTCCAGCGTTCGTCCAATGAACAGTACCATATTTGGCTTCCCGAACTTAACTGTAATTCTGCCGTTCGTTCTTTGATCCGAACGAGCATCTTTTGGTCTCACAAAATAGCGTTCGTCCTCGGTTTCCTGGGGATGGAACGTTCGGTATTTTATCATATTGATGAACAGTAAATGATGAACAGTAAATAATGAATAGTAAATGATGAATGGTATATGAGATGAATAGAAAGATGTGATTTTTGAACGAGCGTTCCGGGGAGGAACGACTCAGAAATTGATTATTGAGATTTGTAAAGTATGAATGTGGGAAGCTTAGCCGGTTGTTCATCCTGATATTCCGTGAGTACTCATTCTCACGTAGAGGCAGTACGTCATGTGTGGGAATGGCAGGAGGTCCTAGTCCTGATGATTATTTGGACAGATAGGATTAACCTCGGGTGGCAGCTGATGAGAGTTCCAGTTACTACATCACCCGGGTGCACGAACACCGAAGCTACACAGATTTCATACAGTCCGGACAGTCAGTCGTGTCGAGTCTTATTTTGTGCATGCGTTATAATACCTTGATGTGTGATGAATTATGTAATGAATTGTATGACTGATGCATGAGTTAAATTAAGTAAGCTTACCCTTTCGTTTCCTTGTGTTGTCTATTGTCCTTGTACGTCCGTCTTGTCATTGCAATGATCATCCGTGTGGATGTGAGCAGAGGGAGACGAGCGTTTGGAAGAGGCGCTGAATGAAGAGAACCTGGTTGATGTCGAAGTGAAGACCGAGCAGTGAGGCGCTCGACCAGTTATGTACCTATATTAGAGTGGTCGTTCGACCATCTCTTGTTTTCTTTTAAGTTAATTCGACCGTTCGGTAATTATCCTGTGTAAACCGTTCGGTCAGGTTTCTGGTACGTTTGGCTTTAATTTGTAAACTCTTATGTGTGACGTGCGACTTTTGCACATTCGTCCGTTATGTTGGATTCGTAGTCAAGGACGTTCGTCCTTGAGCGCTCGTTGGTTTCGCATTTCTTTAACTTTTAGTGTAAAACTGTTTGAGATTATTATTAAATGTGATTTTCTAAATTTATAGTTATATCTGTATTTTTGGGATGTCACATTAGTGGTATCAGAGCAGTTTTGTTCTTTTAAGGACACTGTAGGTTATGAGTACACTGTGTTTTTGCTGTGTGCTTAAATTGCGTTTAATGAGTTATTTTCAACTCTTTAAACAGGACTAACGTTCGTTTCTTTTCTCTGTTCTCAGAGAATCAATGGCACCTAGACTCCCTCCTCCTCCACCGCAAACCAATGAACATGATGTGCCCATCAACACCAGATTGTTGGAATCAGTAATTGAAAGGCTACAAGAGCAGAACGCTGTTTTGACACAGCAAAATGCGGCTGCCTTACAGAGTTTGGAGGCCGCTCGTGCAAATTCTGAAGTGACTCAGAGACAACTTATGGAGATTCTTGCAGCTACCAGGGGTACACCGGGAGCATCTGCTTCAAACACTACTCATCAGACTGAGTGGAGTTTGGAGAACTTTTTACAGCATCGTCCTGCAAAATTTGATGGGAAGTGCCTTCCCGACGGAGCTGATCAATGGATAAGGGACATGGAACAGATTTACGATGCCAAGGAATGTCCGAACGATCGAAGACTGGCATTCACTGAGTATCTGTTGACTGGAGAGGCCAGTCATTGGTGGTCGACTGCGAAGATGATACTAGCAGAATCTCACAGCCCTATTTCCTGGGAAGTCTTCAAGGAAAAGTTTTATGAGGAGTATTTCCCGGATAGTGTTCGTTTCGGCAAAGAAGTGGAGTTTCTCCAGTTGGTACAGGGTAATATGTCTGTTTCGGAATACACCAACAGGTTCAAACATCTGGTTCGCTTTAATACCCTTGCCACCAGTGAAGTGTGGCAGTGCAGGAAGTTTGAAAATGGGCTGAGAAGTGATCTGAAGGTACTGATATCCAGCCTTTGCATTAAGTCTTTTCCTGCCATGATTGAGAGAGCAAAAGTGTTGGAGAAAAATATGGCTGAAGCAGAACGTCAGAAGAAGCAGCAACAACCAGCTAGGGGACCGATCATGTCCAGGCCGAATATGAATCGGGACAGGTTGCCGTATGCTCGTCCAGCACAACCATCTAATTCTCAGGCTATGGTTATTGCCGGACAGTCTGGACAGCATGGATCAGTCAAGTGTTTCCAATGTGGAGGACCACACTACCGGTCGTCATGCCCTCAGTTATTGGGAGCAAAGTCCTGCACTCGTTGTGGAAGGAATGGTCACATAGAGCGCGACTGTAATATGGGCGGACGAGCGCCAATGAGGCCGCCAAATGCTGGAAGAATGCAACAGGGAAGGGGTGGACGAGCACAGGCTGTTGGTAGAGTTTATGCGATCACGGCCGCGGAAGCTGCCAGTTCAGGTACGCTCGTCACTGGTACTTGCTTATTGCATGGAATGCCTGTTTGTGTGTTGTATGATTCGGGGGCAACACACTCCTTCATTTCGAAGGCGTGTGTTGAGAAATTGGGATTATCCGAACGCGAAATGCAGTTCGACTTGGTAGTATCAACTCCAGCGGCTGGTGAGGTTAGGACGTCTTCTGTATGCGTTAAGTGTCCTATAGAGGTTGAGGGGCGTAATTATAAAGTGAATCTCATCTGTCTACCCTTAAAAGATTTAGAAGTGATCTTAGGAATGGATTGGTTGGCTACCAATCACATCCTTATTGACTGTGGTGCAAAGAAATTGGTGTTTCCAGACGAGTATGAAGTAGAGCTATCTGTGACGCTCGGTCAGCTAAAAGAAGACATCGTGGATGGCGCCAGTTGCTTTCTGATCATGACACATTCGGACGAACGACTTGAAGGTTTGACTCATGAGCGATCGTCCAGTAAACTGAATGGAGGACGATCAGTCGTGGATGAATTCCCTGATGTATTTCCTGATGAAGTGCCTGGATTACCTCCTCCACGCGAGGTGGAATTTACCATCGACCTAGTGTCGAATGCTGGACCTATCTCTATTGCACCCTATCGGATGTCGCCAGCAGAATTAGCTGAACTCAAGGAGCAGATTGAAGAATTAATGGATAAGCAGTTTATCAGACCAAGCGTGTCACCTTGGGGAGCGCCAGTACTCTTAGTGAAGAAGAAGGATGGCAGTTCTCGTCTCTGTATTGATTACAGGCAGTTAAACAAACTGACTATCAAGAACAAGTATCCTTTGCCTAGGATTGACGACCTGCTGGATCAATTACATGGCGCGACCATATTCTCAAAGATTGATTTACGGTCGGGATACCATCCGATTCGGGTGAAGGAAGAAGACATCCAGAAAACAGCCTTCCGATCTCGTTATGGACACTACGAGTATGTAGTGATGCCATTCGGTGTGACAAACGCCCCAGCAATATTTATGGATTACATGAATCGTATCTTCAGACCATATCTAGACAAGTTCGTAGTCGTCTTCATTGATGACATTCTTGTCTACTCCAAAAGCTATGAAGAGCATGAGGATCACTTGAGGATCGTTCTAGGCGTGCTAAGAGAAAAGGAGTTATATGCCAAATTCTCTAAATGTGAATTCTGGATGAAGGAAGTACCATTCTTGGGACATGTTGTTTCAGCTGAAGGAATCTCAGTAGATCCGGCTAAAGTAAGAGCAGTACTGGAATGGGAGAGTCCACGCTCAGTTACCGAGGTTCGTAGTTTTGTGGGACTCGCGGGATACTATAGACGGTTCATTGAAGGATTTTCCAAAATAGTAGCTCCGCTTACTCAGCTGACCAGAAAAGATCAACCGTTCGTTTGGACCGATCGGTGTGAGGGAAGTTTCCAGAAATTGAAGAATAAGTTAACAAGCGCCCCAGTATTAGTCATTCCTGACACATCCAAACCGTTCGAAGTATATTGTGACGCTTCTCATCAGGGTTTGGGTTGTGTGCTCATGCAAGAAAGGCGGGCAGTAGCGTACGCTTCTCGACAATTGAAAGTTCACGAGAAGAACTATCCGACACACGACCTGGAATTAGCAGCGGTCGTCTTTGCTTTGAAGATTTGGAGGCACTACTTGTATGGATCAACTTTCCAAGTGTTCAGTGATCATAAGAGTCTCAAGTACCTCTTTGATCAAAAGGAATTAAATATGAGACAGAGACGTTGGCTAGAGTTCTTGAAGGACTACGACTTTGAACTACTATACCACCCGGGAAAAGCAAATGTTGTAGCAGACGCCTTAAGCAGAAAGGTAGTTCACGTCTCCTCCATGATGGTCCGAGAGTTGAGTTTGGTAGAAAGTTTTAGAGATCTGAGATTACAGTTTGACTTGCAACCGAATGTTATCAAATGTTGTACCCTTAGAATCTCCAGTGACGTATTTGACCGGATCAGAATGAAGCAGCGAGAAGACGAAGATTTGGTGAAGATCTTGAATGCACTCGGTACAGATCAAGCAAAACATTTTAACACTGGAACTGATGGTATGCTACGCTACATGGGTAGAACGTGCATTCCGAACGATGGCGAGTTGAAAAGAATTATTCTTGAGGAAGGACATCACAGTTGTCTTAGCATACACCCTGGTATGACTAAGATGTATCAGGACCTCAGGAAGTCGTTCTGGTGGTCGGGAATGAAGAGTGATGTCGCACGTTTTGTGGCATCATGCTTACGTGTCAACGAGCCAAGGCTGAACATCAAAGGCCAGGCGGTCTACTTCAGCAGTTAGAGATTCCGGAATGGAAGTGGGACGGCATTGCGATGGACTTCGTGACCCACTTACCTCGAACTGTCAGAAATCATGATTCCGTGTGGGTAATTGTGGATCGACTAACGAAGAGTGCTCATTTCCTAGCAGTCAATCTGAAGATGTCCATGACGAACTTGGCTAAGCTTTACATCAAGGAAATTGTTCGTCTACATGGAGTTCCGTCTAGCATTGTTTCAGACCGAGACACGAGATTTACTTCTCGGTTCTGGCGATCATTACAAAGTGAGCTCGGTAGCAAACTCCATATGAGTTCGGCCTATCATCCTCAGACGGACGGCCAGTCCGAGAGAACCATTCAGACGCTTGAAGACTTATTGAGGACTTGTGTCCTAGATCACATGGGCGTCTGGGATGAAGTCTTGCCTTTAGTGGAGTTCACCTACAATAACAGTTTTCAAGCCAGCATAGGAATGGCTCCTTTTGAAGCTCTATACGGAAGGAAGTGCCGAACACCCTTGTGTTGGTTTCAGGAAGGGGAAAAAGTGTTAACAGGACCAGAGCTCATTCAGCAGACGACTGAGAAAGTGAAGCTAATTCAAGAAAGGCTGAAGACGTCCAGGAGTCGACAGAAATCTTACGCTGACAAGAGGAGAAGACCCTTGGAGTTCGATGCTGGAGATCACGTCTTTCTTAGACTACATCCGACCACGGGAGTTGGGAGAGCCATTCGACCCAAGAAGTTGTCTCCCAAATTCATCGGACCTTATCAGATCTTGAGGAAGATCGGGCTAGTTGCGTACGAGTTATCTTTGCCACCTCAGTTATCAAACTTGCATCCAGTCTTCCACGTTTCTCAACTTCGGAAGTACGTATCCGACCCTTCTCACATATTAGAGTTAGAAGATATTCGTCTTCGTCAAGATCGTACATTGGAGATGCAGCCGGTACGCATTGAAGATAGCAACACCAAATACTACAAGAGGAAAGCAGTCAGATTGGTGAAGGTCGTCTGGGATGAAAAGACGGGCGACTCTACATGGGAAGTGGAAGATGCTATGAGGGATTTGTATCCTCATCTGTTCGAGACTCCGTTCTAATTTTCGAGGACGAAAATTTTTGTTGTTGGGGAGAATGTAAGGATTTGTATTAAAAAAAAAAAAAAAAAAAAAAAAGAAAGACAAGGGAGGAAGCAACGAGCGCTGCCACAAGGGACAGCAAACGTTGCTTCCCTTTGAAAACAAAAATAAAAAGAAAACAAGAAAAGGAAAGAGAGGAAGAGGGGAAGAGGGAAGAGTTTGGGAGATTAAAAGGAAGCTTTGGGGTTCTTCACGGGGGATGGGAAATCTTTGCTGCAAACTTCTGAGAGAAGGTGAGAGAGGTGAAGTTGAAGCTGCAGGAAGTTGTGGGAGAGAAGAAGAGGAGAACTTTTGGAGTTGGAAGGATATCAAACTCTCTGGAAGTGATTCAAGGAAGTCTTCAAGAGGTAAGGGGAGCTAGATATATTTCTTTGATTGTTGAATTTTGTTACGCTTGGTGCAAATCTGGAAAATTTTGGGAGATGAAAATGTTTTTTTACGTTTCTGGAATTCTGCAGAAATTCTGCAGAACCGTTAGTCCCAAAATTTTCTGAACGATTAGTTGGTGACCTGTGTTCACCTGACTGAGTACCTGCGTTGGACTTTCTGTACAAATTGGCCTTTTCTCTCGCGTAATCGTTTACAGGGGTCCTGTAAACGATTACCAGCCCGAACGTTCGTCCAAATTGAGACGAATTGAACGTTCGTCCATTTTGATTTGAACGTTCGTTTTCTTTAGCCTGACGAGCGTTCGCTCATGCGTTCGTTCTTAAATATTCTGCACGTTCGTCCTAACAGTATATGACCAAATAGGTGGGTTTCTGAGCGTTCGTTCAGATAGCGGATTAACGAGCGTTGGTGATAAGGATTTGAGTAGAAAGCGTCTGTGTGCGCCTGTGAACGTTCGTTCATTTCCGGGTAAGGGAAGCTTATTTGATTTAATTCATGTGGTGTGCCTTGTATGAACGTCCGTTAATTTAATGCATGATGTATGATACGTATGAAATGTGTGAACGTTCGTCATTTGATTGTATGAATATAATGCATGATATTGGATTTTCTGAATGTATGAACGTTCGTTATTTTTGGTGAAATGAGAAATATGAATTTTGATGATATGGAATTGATGGGGACTGTGAAATATACCATGACATGAACGAATGAAACTATGATATTGTATGATGAGATGAACTGGAATATGAATGAATATTGAATAAGAACCCTCCATATTTTCATGTGCGTTCGTTGCAAAATGGTCCTTGACCGTTCGGCCTTCTTGATAAGTTAGTAGAATAGGATTCATTCATTTGGAATGATCCCTGGTCGAGGACGAGCGTCCTCATATTCCACTGCTTTGTTAAGCGTTCGGCCAAGCTTTGTTGTATTTACTATGTTTGAAATAGTCTATTTCCGTTCGTAAAGATCTACTATTTAAAGTTATTTACGTTCGGTCTCACACCTAACGTTCGTACCAACTAGCGTTCGTCCAAATGATGCTCTGTTTGAAATGAGCGATCGTACTTTGTGCGCTCGGTTATAATGGGAGCGTTCGTCAAAATTACAATTCGGTCTTACACTGAATGTTCGTTCAAATTTGGGGTTCGGTCTTACACCGAACGTTCGTTCTTAACAGGGGTTCAGTCATAGATTGAGCGCTCGCTTAAAAATGAGGCTCGGCCTTATGCTGAGCGTTCGTCCTACATGACGCTCGGTATTTATTTTGAGCGTTCATACTCTATGGGTATTTGTATAATAAAATACGTGTGTTGGTTTGGTAATCCATTATGGATAGACATAAGTAATGATATTGTGCGACATTAAATAATTAATTTTCATGATTGTAGTTCGTTTACGAGCCATTAAATAACAGTTATTGATTATATTCATAATTTTCTCTCTTTTTTTCCCTATAAACTATGATTTATTAAACAAAGATTATGGTATATTGCATTGGGGAACGGTCATTATCAAAGTCTTTAATTTGACAATTGGCATGTCTGAATGCACATGATGAAAATGTTATTGTTCTTTTGCAGAGTTTCTTCATTTTTCATATCAACACTCTTTAAGGAACTGAATTTACGTATAGTATTAGTACATCTCATTCACCTCCAATTGCTACGTCATTTCTATTCTCTTTCCAACTTCTATACGTAAGTTGATGCTAACCAAACAGCACAAAAAGAGGAACATAACGGATAAGGTATGAATTACGTTCTATATTACAATAGCTTTTTATAAAACTTAATTAACGTATTTCTTTAATTTAATAGTTCGAGTGTTCAAACAAGGAATTTGTTTTAAGAAAAAATGGAAAGAGAGTGTAGAAAGACATTCATTTTCAATTTTATTTTAGAAAAGCTAAAATAATAATATTGAAGGAGGAAACATAAACTATATATACAGTAAAACGGATGTAAATAAACATTGATTCGCGAATAGTCACATTCATAATTATAATAAATGAGTTTGATTGCAACCTGTGAGATGAAAAATGAAATCAATAATTAAAGCTTCCATGATGAACAAGCAAAAGAATAAGAGAATGTGAGAAAAGCAGTAAAAGCACGAAACATGTTAAAAAGAGAGAGAGAGAAAGAGAAATAAGATTGGCTGAGAAAACGCGTAAAAGGGTCTCTCTGGTTCAGATCTCAACTAGCCCACAATAAACCTTCCCATACCTCACACTGTTGCAGCCTCTCAAATCGAATATTCTTAGCTTCAATTTTCGTATTTATTTTTGTTTTTCTTTTTCACAGAATCCCTATCTTTTTCTTTCTCCAACAGACACTGCATCTGATGCTGTTTCCCTCACCATCTTGACAAAAGTTTTGTGGTGCCTGCCTTCAAGCTATCACCAAAAATTTAAGGTAAAATGACAGTATTTTGTTACACTCATGTTAAAGTCTTGTTTTTGTGATTCTAGTACTGATAATAGTTTCTGGGTTTGTGTTTGTTTTTTTAATGTTAGAAATGGATCAACAAGTTGAGAGGCAGAAGCGTAGCAAGGAGATGAAGAGGAAGAGTAGTAGGATGAAGAAGACTAACAAGATAGTGACATGTTGTCGCTGCCCCTGTCGTGCGGCATCATGCATGTTCCGAGGTATTGGGAGGTGCGTGTTTGTCTCATGTTACCCTGTTGTGCAGTGCTTGGGTTTGGATGAACACAGACATCGCCACCACCATCACCATGGCAAGCACTTTGATTGGTGACAAACCACAAAGGTTATAGGAATCAATGCATATTTTATTCGTGTTTTTCGGGATTTAAGATTTAGGAAAGGTTGAGAGGGATGAATAAATGGTCCTCACTGCTCACTTTTGTTCTTTATCTTTCTTCTGTTTTATATAATTCTTTTCATGATAGATGAACAATTCGAAATTTTGTAAGAGTTGGTTTAATGTGATTCAGCCATCTCTTTTGGTTATGGAAAATTGTATACAAATTATTATTCATGGATATTGCAATTCAGCCATCTTTGGCAACAGGAAAACTCTGCAATCTGCATAACCTCCACTTTCTGCATCAAGAGAAATTGGGGTCGGGATCTGCAACTGCCAATTTTATTTTATTTTACTTTTATCGTGGGACTAAAAGTGAGTACCGTTGATGCCGAGAAGATCAAATGAAACTATGAAAAGGAACATGAAATATATATTCTAGGAAATTTAATAAATTGGAATGTGTAGGTCAATACAAGAAAGAGTGGAGAAAGTAAAGCATGTTCAAAACAATGAAATGCATTCCTACACCTAAACTAGTACCACTATTAGAGGGTACCATTCTGGTTAAGGCCTATATATTTTAGCAGTAGACGGCAATGATAAATTCTGGGTTCTGGAGTTCTTCTGCCCACAACCAGACCACAGATCTAAGAGTTGTGTTCTTGCCTAGCCTTTCTTAAAGTCAAATTTCACTTTCTCAATTCATTAACTGACATGTCAGTTTCTTTACATCAGATTGTTTGAGGGGCTTTAAGATGAACATCTGAGCTCCTTCTTCCAGACACCTGTTTTCAGCAGAGCAACCAACATAATAGACTTATTGACCCAAATAACTGTCATCGAACAATGGTATATAGCACAATATATAAGGAATGTTTGGAATTACTTGTTAATCCGTGTCGGTATGTTCTCAGAAGACATTATCACTACAGGAACCTCCTTCATTACAGATGATTCCTGTTTAAAGTAGAATGCAGGTTGTGGGGCTATTAATGAATGTATCTATGCGCAAAAAAGAATAAAAAGCAGTAGTACCTTAATTTTCTTAAGTAGCTCATAGCCTGTCATTCCTGGCATGCAATAGTCTGTGATTACCAAATTTACTTTGGATCTCTGCAAAGCAGCAGATAGTATTAACCAGTAGCACCAACTACCAGCTTGGTAAAATGAATGTAGTACAACAATAGAACCCAGATTAATGTATGTTAAACATTGAAATCTCTTAAAGGTGTAAACATTTATCAACAAATGTATAATGTTACATTACACAGTTAGGAAACATAACAGTGTCACACATGTTGGTAAGCATTGTTTAATCTGAAATGAAGACTTACACCGTTCATGCTGTTCTGTCCACCACTTGTCAAGCCCAATAACTCCAATGCCCTTGGCCCATTTTCTGCAGTTGTAACTGCAGCAAATAAATAGCATTAGCAATCAACAATGGCAAAAAATTGAACGCCAAACCCAAGGAAAAGGCCCATTCAAAACAACTTCCCGAACAGAACCCCAAAATGAAAGCGTGAAACACAACATGCAGAACCACCCACAAGGATGATATTGAGCACTTTGATTTTTGAAGACGAGAAACGTATAAAAGTGGCCTAAAGGTGTACCTTTGCAAGAGGAATTCCTGAGGAGTTTCTCAACGAGTTTTCGATCAATAAGGTTGTCGTCGACGGCCAAAACATGAGGAACATCGTGAGCAGTTTCCATGACCCAATTTGAAGAAGAAGGTGCAGCCATGCGTTGGTGTTGTTGGTGGTGCGTTGGAGATAGTTGTAATAAATAAGCAGAGGAATGAATGGTACTGTGTCCCCGTTTTGCTCTCTTGTGAGTAGTAAATGTTAGTATTACAGTAAGACTAACAACGTAGAGAGATGCAGAAAATGCAGAAAGGTAAACAAAGGAACAGAGTTGGAAGCAAGTAATAAAGGAGACTGCAATAATATTAATTGTATAGAAGAAGAGGACGAAGGGAAAAACAAAAGGGTTGGGTGACAAGACGTGTATAAATGAAGAGAGAAAAGCAGAGAGAAACATATGTTGGAAGTCACAAGAGTTGTATGAAGGTAAGGATATGGTGTGTGAGAGTGTATCTATATATTAGAATGTATGTATATGCAGAGAAGACAGAGAGAGTAAATGGACATGAATTCGAAGGTGGTTGGTGGGCGAGGAATTTTAGAAAACCCAGAG
The DNA here is from genome assembly GCA_034642375.1 of Vigna nakashimae. Classification (NCBI taxonomy): domain Eukaryota; kingdom Viridiplantae; phylum Streptophyta; class Magnoliopsida; order Fabales; family Fabaceae; genus Vigna; species Vigna nakashimae. The sequence goes on from CM067759.1 coordinate 20,562,285, forward strand.
AGAGAGAGAAAGAGAGAATCGGGTCACAGATATTTCGTGATCCTTTTCGGGTATCTATAGGATTTGATTCAGTCCCCACCCTGCGTGTTCAAATGCCACAACACTCTCATCATCAATTCATCTCTCTCCTCTCTCTCTCTCTTTCTCTCGTTTCATTTATAGTTTCTATCTTAATTTTTTGTCTCTCTTTGACGAGATTTCAGCATCACTGTCTGCATTCTGATCTCACCATTCATGCACGTTTCTGAGATCCTCACACCCAACTCTCTTCATCCTCAAACGCAAAACCTAATGCCCCCTCTTCTGCTTACTTCCATACCATTCAACCACACACTGTAAAAACAGGGAAACTCATATTCATTATTTTTAATTACATTTTTCCTTCTTTTTTATTTATTATATCTTATACATTTTTCTTTTTTCTTTTCCCCTTTACCCAACGATTCATACTACGGAAAACGTGTTTCATCAAATTACACTACCATCTTAGTTTTTCTAAAATTTTATATAAACTTTCCCTTTCTTTAGAAATCCTCTTGTCTCTCAATTTTACGTTACACCTGTACTTCAAATTTTTAAAACATTACAATGCTCTTCCTAGAACGGATGCATGTATAATGTAAAAACGTAGTACAATTTAAAAAAAACATAAAATCTTAATTTAATTTAAGAGTTGGTGGAAATTAGTTAGAAATATAATAAAAAATTATTATGTTTTTGAAGTGCAATTAGAAAAAAAAACGAGAGAAATATGATCGAAAATATGTGATAAATAAAATAAATACATGAATAGGATCCATTACTTCAAAAATAATTATACTATGTGTACGTTCTTTTTTTAATTTTTTATCAAATCAGAAATTAAAGTTAGATTAGTTTTCTTTTTTCAGAATTAAAATGATTGTCTAGATCTACAAATAAAAATTCAAACATGAAATATGACTTATTTGTATTAAACACATTATTTATTTAACTTTTGTCATATATCCTATCCTATATCTTATTAACAAAGCAAGACTCAAGGCTGAAAGAGACGAGGGAAAGAGTGGATAGAAATAAAAATAAAATGAATTTTAAAAGTGTTTGTTGAAGAAAAATAAAATATACATGAAGAGAGATGAAGAATATTAGTGGATCTACTCAGTTTTTAATTCTCTCTTTACTATTTTTGTCCTATCAAATAAAAAAAATTAAATCAATTTTCTTTATTTTCATAACTTTTTTCCAACAAAACAAATAATGAGAATTCATTTAAAAGATTCTATATCAATTAATGATATGATTAAATACAAATTAGTTTTGGAAGATTGAATTAGGGCCAAAATATAAATTTTATAATAGAATTGGAATCAATTATTACTATTATTGATAGGATTATTTGATCACTCACTAGCATTGGCATCACTTATTTACATAACATATTGCATGTATAAATAAAAAATGAAGACAGATTTAATTTCAAATTATAAAGACCCTAACAATTAGTGTTTTTTTTTTCATTTTTTATTTCTTTTTCTCTTTTTTTTAACACATAAGATTGACTTAAATAGTTTATTAGTATAACAAACACACACAAATAAGATTGACTTAAATAGTTTATTAGTATAACAGATAATTGATAATTAAGTATTTGTTTAATAATTTTATGGTTTTATTAGCATTTTATATATGTTAGAGTTTATTCATTAATAGAAAAATATTAGAGTTTATTTGTAACTTGATTAAATTTAGACATCGTGCATGACTTATTCTTAGCCTCCCATATTTGTTGGGTCTTGATAAGTGTATTAGGAATGTGATAAATCGTACAACAATCATTTTTTAAATATAATATACCTCATAAAAAAAACCTATTTTTCTTTTTTATTTTCTATTTTGTTGTATGTAATAGATATGATCAAATTAAAGATTAATAAAAATAAAATATTGGACAAGGATAAATCTCTTTGCAGGAATCTTATATTGTCCAAAATATAAAGATCACAAAATTTTCTTCGTAGATAAAAGATTGTCTCCACAGTGGATATTGTTTTTAAAGTCTAAAAGACAGAGAAGAGTGAACATAAGACAACATTTGATAAAAAAAAAAAAAAAAAAAAGAGCTTACATGATTTATCTAAGCACCTTTTGGCCTTTGAGAAAATAATTATAATATCATCCATCCATTAAGTTAGATTCTCAGTAAAAAAATATTTTCGTAAATATTTTCTCTATAAGATAATTGTTTTAGTATTTTTTTTATAAAAGATTTTTTGTTTGTCGTCAGAAATAATACCTCAAAAATATTATTAGAAAATCCAAGTAATTAAGTTAGTGTCATAGAAAACTTACTATTCTTAATCTTAATACTAGTTTAGATTTAGAAGGTTTACCAAGAAGAACCTTGTATACTTGTTAAATAAAAAGTAACGAAGAAAAATACTTGTTACAATCAAGTTTAATCATATATTGTGAAACTCTTCAAGAATTTTACAGAAAGAGAACTGAAATAGTTAAAGTGAATAAATTAATATAAAAAAGTAAATCTTTTTTCATCAATGAAATATTAAAGTTCTTTTTCTTTCTTAACTGGTATAAATTGTAATATTACTGAACAGAACACTATAATTGCGAATTATCGAATAATGTATAATATTGAAGTTATTTGTTCGCTTAATTGATATAAATTGAAATACATTAAAAAGACATATGTTTAACTGCTAATTGAGGTTGATTAAGGTAAACTGTGATCTCATTCATGAAGTTTGTTATTATTTCATCATAATAATTCATTAAATAGATATATTCGTCTCAAATTATTAGTTATCAAATGAATATTCATTAAAATTCAGATCAAATAATATAAAAAAATAGTATAGAAATGATATAAAAAGAGAGTTCTTCTTCAGAATTATCATAATAATTCATTAAGTTTTTGAACTGAATAAGGTTCAATAATTTGAATTAGTTTATGTTATTGGAGAGTTTACTTCTAACAAATTTGTAATTTTGAATATAAAAATTACATAAGAATGTTTGTAATTTTGTGCCCTAACACTTTATATGAAAATTCGTAGTTTTTGTAAAAAAAAAATATTATAGGTTGAATAATAATACATTTGTTGGTATTTGACGAATAACTTTAAAATTATGTTGTGACTTTTATTTCTATTCTTATTTGCTGATATATTTTTATTACAATGTCTTTAGAGTTAAAGTTCTGGTCAAGAAAGAAATAGGAGACGATTTGGGACTTTGTTGATTATGTGTTGATAATGAATTTTATCTTCAGTATGTCAGCAATAACTATATATAAAAGTTGTTGAAAATGAATTTAATGTTCAAGGTAATGAGAATTAATGACAACCAAAAATTATCACCATTAATAAATATGTACATATTATTATTATTGACAAGAACATTTCCAACAAATATATCAGAAGTGTATCATATATTTGTTTAAAAGCATTATTTAAGACTTTTGATAAAGGAAATATGTTGCTCAAAATTAAATATTGATCAAAATTTTAAATCAAGTAATATGAAAAGAGAAACATAAATATGTGTATATAGGATTTTAGTAGTTACATCATAATTTTTTACCATAAAAATTATATATGGAAATTTGTGGTTTTTCTTGAAAAAATTTATAAGAAACTTTATCATTTTTGCCAAAAATTCATATGAGAAGTTTTACAGTTTTGGGCACAAAAGTTATATGAAAAGTTTTACCATTTTTGTCAAGAAAAATTATATGTAAATTTCTAATTTTACTATAAAAATGGCTTAAACCTTTGTAACTTCTGCTAGAAAAATTATGTTAAATAATAATATGTGTATTGAATATTGGTAAACTTAATATTAAATATTAAATTACATTAAATTTATATGAAATGATAAATGGCATGTGCTCATTTTTTGTTTTTAGGTAAAAATGAATTGTGGTACTGATAGGATGGGATTGCACTGAGTGTCTTACGTATATGAAACTGTTTTGGGAGAAGTGATTTGACGTTTTCATGTATAGGATCTGTCCAACATACAACATGATCTGAACTGGCTTCCACCATTCGGATAAAATTAGCATATCAAGAGTTTCATTTTCAGACGGAATTTTGAAGTGTGGTACGTACAGAGGAATAATGATATAAATTGAGCATATGATTTTAAAGTAAAACTAAAAAATATATATCGAACATGTTTGATGTTGAGAAATATCTAATTTGTTTCCTTAGGGATCACATGATGATATCTTAGGATGCAGAAATGAAATCAATGGAAGTGTGTGATTGTGTCATCAAAGGTACAAGGTGGTCCTCGTTGCAGAGTGAGATAGAAATTCAGTCTAGCAGAATCTAGTGTCAAATTCGTCTCCAGGTGTTCTTTCTACATTGATAAGAGAGATTCAACTCCTCAGTACCATATTATATGTATTATAATATTATAAAAACTTGGTTTTACTTTGGCTCATGATACCATTTAATCATAATAAAGAGTATACTGCTGCCATGGATGATGATTTTCTTTTCTCTTTTAAGAGAAAATGTTGAAGAAAAAAAAGAAGTTAAAACAAATTTAATGTGATATTACATAGAAAAAGTTATCTTCCTAATCTTCCATTTATGTCACATTCAATATAAAATTAATTTATTTTTTATCTTTAATTTATAATCATAAACTAATGTTAAGGGTGTGTTCATTTTGGAATGATGAATTTGAGGGAGAGGGAAAGAGAAGGAGAGAGAGTGAATGAATTTGAGAGGATTTAAAAGTAAACTCAATGTTGTTTTTTTAAGAGATTTGGAGATAAGTGAAAGTGAATTTGAAAGTAAAGTTGTAAAGTTTATGAAAGTTAACGTCCTTAGCAGTAAAAGTAATATAAATTTATATTTATTAGTAATATATTTAATGGTAAAAATTATTATAAGGAGGGAAAAAATCAAAATTATTTTTGAAAAAAAAATAAATTTATATTTAAGTAAAATGAAATATTTATGTTTAAAATATATTTTTTTGAGAATATATTTTACTACCAAGTGGTATAATTTTTTGTTAGTGAAGTCAAATTGAAAATTCATGATGAACTAAATAATGAAGTAAAGTTACACTATTACATGACATAAAAAATGTTCGCACATAATAAGGTACATGTAAGTAGTGCATAATCAAGTTAACATTAAAATTGAGGTTTGCGAATTGTCGATTCATGTCCAAAGATAAGTTAGCCAAGTTATTTTCAGTTTACTAAACACACCCTTGTATTGTTCCATACCTTGCATTCTATTTTGCAAGTTTTGTACTCCCACATTTGAGTCATCATATCACGATTTGAAGGATAGAAAGGATGTTCAACAAGATGTCATGTTCAGGACTTTGATCTTGTGGTTGTCCTTCGTCTTCATTAACACCAAGGTCGTGTTGCCAAACACCATTAACGTTCACAATATTCAACTTCTTCAAAAAATTAGTAGAAAAATGTTATTTGGTCTCAATCTAACTTTTGGTGTTAATGTTAACATGTACTCCACTGTATTGCATGATTTGGCCGATCAATACACCGTATGGTAGAAGTGTGTCATTGACCTTGCATTTAAGCATATGCTACATGATGCGATGAGGCTAATTGATAGATATATAATTTTTGAGCACCCATAACATAAAGATATATTCTTGCAATAATTTTGCAAACTTTCCAGGTTATGGAGTCAACATATGCATGACAACATAATGTAGTAGTTTGTCATTAATGTTCCAACAACCAACCCATTTTAGACGTTGAACCTACATTTCTGGTCTGACCATGGTAGTCAATGTCATCTCGCAGTCATAGGGAAAGTCATCTGGTATATTTTTGAAGGACAATTTTCAACCCTCGTATTTTAAATGAGCAATATTCAACCAATTAGCTGGTCTCAGCTTAATTATTTTTTGTTCACCTCACTCTAAAGATATCCATTTGCTTAGATCCTTATATTTGAATAAAAGACTTTTATCAAATTCGGATAGAAAGGTCGCTCCAATCTCATAAAATCTGATACGTCGTGAAAGACGAGGTGATGATGAAATTATAGACCTGAAGTCACAAATGAACCAAAATTCATAATCTTTGGAACTCAAACATTTATTGTATACAAATCAGTTGCGTAGTGTTCCATCTGATGACTATCGCTGAAGAAACGACGTTGATCTAATATTTCTTCCACGAATGGCCTCCTCTGTGTAGGAGTGTTTGTCTCAATCACTATTTCTTTTCCCTTACGACTTCTTCGGGTCCTTTTTTACGATGATAATGTCATTAAGCAATAACTTCAAAAAAAACACACACAAAATTCATAAAAACAATATAATATTAATAGCAATTGCGAGTTTCATATATATAATAAATGTTGATAATTAACATTGTTCAATATAATGCAACAATTGAAGGAAGAGTCAAAATGTTACAATAGAAATCAATGTTACACAACTACCTCCCATCATCATGTTACACAACTTATTTAATTTACAATGTGCAGACATTCCCATTAACCTTTTCGTGCATACAGGGTTACCACACAAGAAATCATAACACTACTCCATAAGTGTATCGTCTTGTATGTTCATCGTAGATAACATTTTCCATATGCCCCCTTCTATGTATTGGAATGATTGGGCGCAACATATGATCTCCACTTGGTTATTCAAAAATTCATTTCGCTTCTCAATTGCAACCACTTGACGCTTGAACGTGTTTGATATTTTCTCAAAATAAGCATTAATGGATCTCATGACGTCGGTGAAGCCATCGAGCTTTGTCGTCAACTTATCAAGTTGTGAGTTCATTATGTCGACCATAGGTGTCTTTCACTTTAAACCACGTGAAGATGACCTGCCTCCAGATGGGACGAAAGACATAGATTGAGTAACCTTTGGATTATACTCATCCATAGTTGGAGAGGATAGTGGAGTTAGGTTATTGAACCCTTGAAATGTAGGTTCATCGAGAATGTATTCCATTTGCTTGTTCAGATCAACCTATAATCGAGCCTCATGCCAAACTCGACGTGTATGATAAGTTGTCCGAACTCCACTCCCAATAGCCCGATTAGCGTTGATGAGTCAATATTTTATTCACTTCACTTAGCTTATTGTGCTAGATTTAATCAAGGAATTGTGCTAAAATGTCCAGTATTATTCCGTTTTTGTTAATTGTGCGTAATTTGGTCGGAAATTCTTATTTTACTTAATTTGAATTATCTGAGCTTATTATTTTAATTAATGATTGCAGGAAAATTTTGAATTACATTCTCGGACATTTGGAAGAGCATTCTTTTGTACACGCTGCTATTTAATTGGGAGAAGCTAGTTCCATTGATTTATTTCCGTGTGTTAGAAGTGGAAAAAAAATGAAGATGTTTGGCTCATGAAGGAAGTTTCAGTTTGTTGTTTTTGAATGCAAAGTTGTCCACGGCATTGTGCTTACCATAGCTGGAATACCACACATAGGTGGCCACTCTTTCATTCCTTTTGCCTAAATTGATTGCAAAGAAATACATTCTGAAAAGAAGCAAAAACACACGGCCCCAAGACCGCTCCATTGACAATTCATTTTGTCAAGTTCATTTTGTAAGCACATCAACACATGCCACATCAGTCACGACCCACATAATAGAAAAGAGGTGCAGATTTTAATTCTCGGTGCTTTCCACTCTACACGTAAACTTTTGACTTTTCAATTGGAGAAGACAAGCAATTCTCGGTGTGTGCTTATTGGAGGGGGCCCCTCATGGTTTTGCTACGTAATATTAGCTTGCTATAATTGCTACACAATTAAAAACACGAGAAGGAGGTGTGATCATCCACTAGGCTTTCACTCCAGCACGGTCACGGTCCAAAGCACGCGGGTAGCAACTTTTAAGAAGGGTGTGTCCAACAATCCTTGGTCCAGCAGGAGAAGCCACGTCTAGGAGAGAAGCGGTCCAGCAGGGAGTGACATCCAGCAAATGGGAGGCACACGGTCCAACAAGAAGGAGACCCGTGGAGCTGGATGGAAAAGGAAGTGTGGTCCAGCCGCCACCTAAAAAAAAGGAAAAGAGAGGATTCATTCACTTGTTGAGGAGAAGAGACTTGGAGAAAGAAAACACAGACATCAAATCATGGAGGGCTACGGCTAGCTGGAAGACACACGTAGGCTGAATTGAACGCACACTGGAGTCGGAGGGGGGTCCGTGTAGGAGGGTTAAGGAGGGGACTCTACCATTTTGATTGAAACGTTTTGGAGGAGGGCAACCGCCACTCACTCACAGATTTTTCTTGGAGGCTTTTACTTTTGAACATTTTTTTGGAGAAGCTTTGATGCTTATGCTAGAACAAGTTTACGCTGTCACGGGGGATGAGAAAATGAAAGCACATTTTTACTTCTCCATTTCTTATTTTGAAAACGCTATTACGATTGAATGAAAAACATCTACTTTGATTTTATGTTATTGATTATACATGGCCCTTTTCATTTCTTTTGGTTTTAGCATTTTTTTTTGGAGTTTTCATTCAAGAACAACATTGTTCCATCACGAAGTTGAGATGGATGCGGCAGCGGACCACACGTGGAGTTGGAGAATGGTGTCACGGGTGGAAGCTTTGAAGAACCGGAGTAGGCACGGTGATGAAGTTTTTATTTCATTTGGTGAGCACCGTGTCTAGCTGTTGCCACGTCCAAGAGAGAGATGCTCCAAGGGTTTTCTTTTAAATTAATTTAAATGTTTTGATTCTATTCTCAAGTTTTTTTTTCTTTTTGTTACAATTTTCATATTGCATACATTTAGGTTTGAATGCTTGCTAATTTTTAAGTGATCTTTGCTTGATTACCATGTTCTCCTTTCAATGCTAATCATCACAAAGTTAATTTTCACTCCTTTAAATTGGTTAATTTTCACTCCTTTAATTTAATTGTATTGTTAGCTTTAGTGACCAACCGTTTTAATTCTTCGTTTCCTTCCGTGTTACATTCGCATTTTAATTTAGTTCATCCGCATTCACAAAATCTTCACCAACCCCCCCCCCCACTTCGTGTTTGACCTAATTCTCGAACCACATTTGGTCCTTGAGAGACGACCTAGGAGTCACTTCCTAGCATTATACTGCATTCTTTTATGCAATCAACTTTTGTGTGAGGTGCGACCCTCTCAACAAAATGGCGCCGTTGTCGGGGACCAACGGTTTGGTCTTAGGTTTTTGTTGTGTCAGTGTGTGTTGTGTTTTGTCTTGTGTTGTGATGTGATGTTTTGTTTTTGTGTGTGCTTGTTGCATGTATAAATGTGTTGTGTTTTATTTGTTTCGTAATTTTTAGTATTTCTCTTTTTTCATGTCTACCTATTCTGGTTATGTGAATAGTGCTTATTCTGTGAGTGCCTCTGATTATGATATTATCCTTTTGCATGGTACTCTGATTGTAATTCTGCTGATTTTTATGCTGAGAACAATGTGGCTCATCCTCAAATTTCTGAGAACTCTCCTCGTGAGCCGGTTTCACTTAATGAGGATGATATTCATTGTGATCTCACCTCTGGACTGATACATTTGCTGCCTAAGTTTCATGGTTTTGTAGGATAATGCCCACATAGACATTTGGAGGGGTTCCACATAATGTTCTCTTCAATGAAGCCTCCACATGTCCGTCTTGATCACATTTTCTTGGGGGCATTTCCGCATTCATTACAAGGAGCAACTAAGGATTGGAAAGACTCTCTTCCTCTAAGATCTGTTACCGATTGGGGATATCTTGAGCATCAGTTTCTAAGTAAATTCTCCCTTGTGCAGTATGGTTACAACAATAATCTTGGATGGAATGAGACTAACTTGGGATGGCAAGGTACCCCACAATATCATTATCAAGAACCACCATTCCAGAATACTTGTATGCCTCCACCAGTCCAGCAATACCAAAGTCAGCAATATGATGCTCCTGCCCAAATAGCTCCTCAGCCTTCTACTTTTGAGCCTACATTGCAGGAGTTGTTAGAGTAGATGACCATGCAGAACTTTCAATTTCAGCAAGAGAACATGCAGTTTCAACAAGAAATAGGAGCTGCCATTCAGAGTATGACTGATCAGATAGGGCAGATGGCCACTCAACTCACTGAGGAACAGTCTCAAGATTCAGAGTTACCATTTCAGACTGTTCTAATTCCTGATGATGTTAGTGTCATCCACATAGAAGATGGGGAGCAGAGTTATGAGCTTACTACTGCGCCACATACTTTCCCACCTTCAGATGGCCCCACTCTTGCACCTGAGGAGACCGAGAAAGATTTTGAGGACCAGTCAGATATGAGCAGTACTTTTGAGTTAGATAGACCACCTTCATTTTCCCACACTCTACCAATCTTCAAGGAAGTGGAGGTAAACAAACCTAATTTTGACTATGTTGTTGATAGGTATGTTGATGATTGTATTGTTGATGAGTCTGTTTTTAATTCTCCCTCTCTGCATGATGAGAACCAATTTTTGATATCAAATTCGTATGTTTATTCTCCATGCACTGAACATGAATCTGAGTCTGTGGTTGATATTGTTTCTGAATTTGAAAGTGATCCATGTTCTGAGAGTATATCTGAGGTTCAGCCTGTTACACTGGGATTGGGTGTTATACCCCTACATGTAATTTCTGTAGAGCCACATTGCACTAACCATGTTGCAGGAGGTACACATGAATTTGACCAACATGCACCCACAGTGGAAGAAAAAGGTGCTTACATACACAACAGTTTCAACATCAATGGGCACCAGCTGAACCCGCTCATCAACAATCACTTCTTAGATCCAGCTATGTTCTCTGCTTGGAAGATGATTATGATTTTTGAGAGTTGAATTGATTGTGACAGAATTACCCTGTGTGAGATTTGAGCCACTTTATGTTCTTTCATGTGTGTGATATGTCTCTTGATTGCTTGCGCATATGCCTTGACTTGACTCTTGTTGATAATTCTTGATTGATATGCATGTTTGGAAGTGATAAAGGCAATTTTATTTTTGAGCCTCTCCAGCCAAATAAGCTTACCTTGTTCTGATTCTTTGAAAACCCCTTTTGAGCCTATACTTTCCCCCATTTCTTTGTTTTGAAGATCATATACTAGCCCTAAGTGAAAAATCATGATTACCTTAACCTTAGGGAATTTTGGAGCTTTGGAAGTGTCTTGGGAACAAGTGTGGTCTTCTTGGGGATTCTGATGAATTGGCTAGTTGGTTCCTCTTCTGGTTTTGTTTTTGGAAAAATGATATAAATCTTGTCTCTTACAGTTGTATGCTAAAGAGAGAAAAGAAAAGAGACAGGATGAAAAAACATATATAGAAAATATAAAAAAAAATTGAATAATAATGGAGTCAAGAAGAGGATTGAATTAGAGTTTTGGGTGTGATTTGATTGTGTTTTCACTTGTTCCCCATTGCTCCTCTATTCTTTTTGGTTTGTAGCTTCTCATCCATATTTATCCTCCCTTGTCCTTGGACCCATTACAACCAGGAAAAGACCTTTTAATTTGAACATGCATATATTTTGAGTGTTGATATTAGAGGCTTGCCAAGTCTGTTGTTGCTTGATTTCTTGAGTACATTGAGTTGAAACTGTTTATCCTAAACACTTGAGAGAAACACTGATAGTGCATTTGTGAGGTTTTGTTGCTTCTGATTCACCTCTTGAACTAATTGATTATTTTGTCATGCTTGGAAGTGCTTGATAATTTCATGAGTATATATTTTCTCTGATTCATTCTGTGTTGGAATTGTCTACTTCTTTTCTCTGTCCAGATTTCTTGAGAACTGTGTAATTCTGTTTGTTTCCTTGTGAGTCTCTGTTTTCTATGTGTTGAGATTGTGTCACTTCCTTGATGTCCTTTGAACTATTCCTTGATTTGTGTCTTGATTTTGCCCAGGAGTGCAAAAGACTAAGTGTGGTCTATTTTGATGAGTCAATATTTTATTCACTTCACTTAGTTTATTGTGCTAGATTTAATGTTAGTGACCCTCCATTTATCCGCAAAAGGTTGTGCCAAAAATGCAATACACAACCAAAACATAAATTAATAATTGCTTAACATTTCAATAACAAATCCAATTCATAAGATATGTCATTCATAGCATTATTAGGTCGTCTCAAACTTCGTCCTCTGCTTCAAATCTTCTGGATATTAACAATGTTGGCAATAATCTTTCTTGTGCTCATTGTGTCAAGGCAAAGTTTAGGATTCTCAACATAAGCCAGACCAAAGCACATGAAAGTAACTCCTAAGTTACTCATGATTATGGATGAAATAATTTGTGACTTAATACTATTACCATTCCATTACAATTTTTACATTTCAAAATGCATTCAGTTACGAGTAAGGAGTAAGGCTTGAAGTCCATTATTAATGTTTGACCAACTTGGAATCGATTATTTTAACATTTGGAATCGATTCCACATTTTCTCCATATATAAAATACATTGGATTTGATTACATGAAATTTGGAATCGATTACAGATAACATGTTGAATTTAACTTGGTCATTTCAGAAATAGCAGTGGACAAACATGACATATTCACATAATTCACTCAAAATTTTAGCATTTTTGCAGGCTATAAAAAAAGAAATACATCCCATAATTCCTCACTCTCCCTTCCTCGCATATCTACTGAAGCGAACATCACAAATCTTGAAAATTCATTATTGTTGTTCTTCGTGAACTGGAAAATAACCTCATTCTAACACAGTTTAAGTTTTATGATAAGTTATGACACAAAAGGGTAGAATAAAACAATTAAAAGAAAGAATAAAAGAAAACAAAGCTTAATAAAAACTATTATGAACAAAAAATATAAGAGGAGAATAAAAAAAATAAAATTAAACGAAATTTTTATAAAAAATAATAAATAATGAAAAGTTAGAAAAAGAGAACAAGATAAACTATTTATAAAACTAAAAAAGAAAACAAGGATAGCAGCTAATTAATTGTAATTAATTGCGACACACCGTAATGTCGTGAAATTATTATATATCAATATTGGATATAAGAATTTGGAAAGGACTAAAACTAAGGATTTTATTAAGACATTAACAACTTATTCCTTTGAGGTGATAGATATCAAATGAAGAAAGCTTCATTAAGCTTTCTTTACAATATTTATTATAGTATTATAATAATTATATATACGTAGTTCTTTTATTAAAAAATAAGATTAAAATATTTATGTATATTGTATATATTGTGTTTATTTTGGGCAATTGAGTATTAATAAATTTAAAATTGTTCGACTCTCAACTTTCTTCATTCTCTTCATGTATAAATCCTCTATTTCATTCAATTTAATGCAACCTTTGTTCGGTCCACAACAGCTTGAATGATAGTGCGAAAAGTACTTTGATGTTTTAGTTAGAAAGGACTCGGTCACTTCAATATTAAATGCAACAATCAATAATCCTAATTACCTCACATGGATCCTCTATTTATACATATTTAATGAGCTTTTACTTATCAACTTAATTACAACTGAATCACCTCTTATTTGTAATTACTAGACTAATTTGTGCTAGTCTCTATTGATGCTCTTAATCACGCTAGATATACATATGATCGATAACTCGAACGACAAATTATTTTATAAAACAGTGTGACTTTATTTGTCTCATATATTATTATGCTGGTTTGAAAACTCTATCTCGGGGTTAACTCGACCGGTCTACATTGAACCAGTCGGTCTCATATTGTACACAGGCCTCTCAACCCTGATTGATCAATGATTGGCTTGAATTTACATGAAAACACTACACAGGGGAGGGGTAAATAATGTTTTAAAAAATTTTCACAACATTTCGTTTTTGATAGTGAAAAACATTTTTAGACGCTGAATTTTATAGGTATTGCTTAGATGGATTTCAGAAGATACATTGTGTATAGCTTTTAAACTCTTGTGATGGAGGTAAGTGCGAGTTTCAAAAGGAATACTTTAAGTTCCCTACAATTGAATAAATGTGTGCTTGTTCACATTTTATAATTCTTATAATCAGTGTCTAGTGAATGTAAGATAGATAGTTTAAATGACTTATCCAAACACTATCTTTTTATAGTAAAGACAATAAAACACTTGATAGAATAAATAACAAACACAATTTTTATATTGGTTCACTCCAACTAAGCTACATTCAATCTCTCCCAAAAACTCGTGAGAGGTTTATTTATCATTTTCAATGATTACATATGAGTTTGACCTACTCCTGGTTGTGCAGTATTTTTCACCACTCCTGGTATCTCTAGACTCCCGTCTAGTTGAGTTTAACCCACACTTGGTTGTGCATTATTATTCACCACTTTTGGTATCCCTAGACAATCCTGGTATCTCAATGATACATTGCCTAGTTGAGTTTCACCCACTCCTGGTTGTCAAGTATTCTAGCTACTTTTGGCATATGAGTATTCTAGCCACTCTTAGCACCTAGTATTTTAGTCACTCCTAGCACGTGAGTATTCTAGCCACTCTTGACACATGAGTATTTTATCCACTCTTAGCATATAAGTATTGTAGCCACTCTTGTCATACGAGTATTCTAGCCACTCCTGACACCTGAGTATTCTAGCCACTCTTAGCACCTAAATATTCTAGTCACTCCTAGCACCTAGACAATTCTGGTATCTACCTGATACACTGTCTAGTTCAGTATCACCCACTCTTGATTGCAAGTGTTTTAGTTCTCTCCAAAACACACAACAAATTCACTATGGGGTATTACAAGGTACAAATGTTTAACTCTTAATGAGAGGATATGGATAAAATTACAATCTGAAACTTGTAGAGTTACAAACTTAGTTTACCTCTCCTCAAGAGGATAAATAAAATGACGTGCAGTCTTGTAACTTGAAGATTGCTTCCTTTGCATAAAGAACATTAGACAATGTAAGCTTGATAAGCAGCAACATTGATCTTCAATCTTCATGCTTATGCTTGCTCTTTATTTCTCCTCTTTAGTAAGGTTGATTCTTCTTGAGTGAAGAAACTTTACACGATGTAAGCGTGAAGAGCAGTAGGACGAATATTGGTTCTTTCTCTCTTCTCTTCCTTTGATGAAGTTGTTTTCCTTTTGATAACGGTTGAAATACCGTTATTTTTATACTTAATTTTGATATTAAAAACACCCTTTATGACCTAGAACCTAGCTTGAAATCTTTTTTTCTTAAGTTGTGAGAATAAGAGAGTTCAAGGTGGCATTATTGGTTTTATGCCTGTTTGTCCTTGTTTTGACAGGAATTAAGATGAATTGGATGAAGAAGTTGAAGTAGCAAGGAGTTGGAGTTAGGAAAGGCTGGAAAAGTAGCACACAGAAGAATCGCAAATAGCATTGAGCATCACTTTGGGGCGTTGAGCGCCAAGTTCTACTGTCTCACACCTGAGCGCCACCGGTGAGCGTCAGTTTAGTGCCGCAACCATCGTTGGGCGTCCTTTTGGGGCGCTGAGCGCCGATGCCGTGGGCTTGGACCTGTTTTATGTTATTTTTATGAACTATTTAAGGTTTTGGACGACCTAGAGACTGTATCTTTTGACAAAAAGAGGCGGAAAAACACTCATTTCATCTCTAGAAGGCGGATTTTGGATGCGGAAGCTTCGATCTTCAACATTTAGGGGTTTATCTTTCATTCTTTTCCATATTTTCATTTAGTTTCACCATGTCTATGGTGAACTAAACATCCATTGTTGTTGGGGAAACGGTGTAATCCTTTGAAACTCTCATGTATTGAAGTAATTTATATTATAAATGCTTTACTTCATTAATTGTTAGGGTTTTTCCTTTACGCTCTATGCATGCTTTGTTTAACATATTCAATTGCATGATTATTGATTTTGTTAATATGGAAACATATGGGGAAATCTAGAACTGGGGAAATTCTTCCAAAAGCAATATTACCTAGACATAGGGATATGAGGGTTGGTTGCCTTTAAGCTTTTGTGCGAATGTAATGCATAATTAATTGTTGGGGATACAAGACATTGTGATCTAATAATTAAGAGTAGGCTTTCTTCACTGAGACATCTAGTTTAGGGTAAATTAGAATTTGACATTAACATTAATGAAGAAGATGAATTCATAAATACAGAATTCATAAATACATGAGAGTAGATAGGATAAGTCGGAAACCCCAACAACATAATCATTCCATATTGTATCGCCAATCACTTGTGCATTCTTCAAGTCAATTGATCAACAGTTGCATTCATATTTATTTTCTGCATTATAAACACTATGATATTGTTTAAAAGTCTTAATTAATCAAGAACCCACATAAATGTCTAGGTCGTGAGTCTCTTGGGAAACGATACTTGGTCTTATCATTATTATTACTTGATATGATTCGGTACACTTGTTGGAGTGTTAACAAGTTTTTGGCGTCGTTGACGGGGACTCGTGGTTTAACTATTCTATTTGTGTGATTATTGATTTGCTTTGACCTGATTTTTTTTTTAGTGTATTTTTGTTTTGTTTTAAAAGTGCTTTTTAAGGTTTTGTTTTCTTGTGTATGCAGGGTATAATTCAAACTAGAAGCAAGAAAACCTCGGAACCTCTTCTTGAAGGATTGGACGAGAGTAGAAGGAGAATCCGAACATCTAGAGAATTATTTCCTTCTTCGGAGACACTTTTACAACCCTCACCACAAGAATCTGATTAGAGTACGTAAGAGATGGTTGGAGAAAATAATGGCAGACGCACTCAGGCGGATTACACCACTGTTGTTAGCCCTCATCACTTTAACAGCATTGCAAATCCGAGAGTCAACGCTACAAATATGGAGGTGAAACCGGCGTTGATACAATTGGTGAAGAGCATCCAATTTAATGGATTGTCTTATGAAAGTCCATATGAACATCTGACCACATTCAACGAGATTTGCAACATTGTGAAGATCGATGGTGCTATAAAGCTTAGTTTGTTTCCTTTCTCATTGGGAGGCAATGGTACGCTATGGTAGAATTCTTTCCCGGAGGATAGCATCAACTATTTCAACCTCTTATTCTTTTCTTTTCTTCCTTCTTTCTCTTATCCCATCTTGGGCATTATAATCCATTCTTTTACTTTTCTGTTTATATTACTTTGTCGGTCTCCTCTCTTCTTCCGATCTTCTTTATATAGCCTTTTGAAGAGATGACCATTGGATGTGGATTTGACCCTTGTATAGGCTTTTTTAGTGCTTTTTGGTAGATGGTCACATTCACTTATCTTGTG
The DNA here is from genome assembly GCA_034642375.1 of Vigna nakashimae. Classification (NCBI taxonomy): domain Eukaryota; kingdom Viridiplantae; phylum Streptophyta; class Magnoliopsida; order Fabales; family Fabaceae; genus Vigna; species Vigna nakashimae. Next base: position 20,579,487 of record CM067759.1, read on the forward strand.
AGTGTTTTATCATGTCTTGGTTGAAGCGCTACTTGTACAAAATGTCAGAGTAGAGATTTACACTTAGATTATTCTCATAACGTTCTTTTCTTCTTTCAACGTCAGAGTAGAAGTTTATACTTAGATTATTTTCATAAAGTTCTTTTCTTCTTTCAATGTTTTTATCCATACATCGTGTCAATAAATATATCAAGTGATCACAATATTTAGACAATATAAAGCATGTTGTCATTTATTGTGAAATATTACAATAATTGAACCTAATTCAGACAATATATCAATTAATTATTATTTAAGATAATTAGTTTTTGAACCTAATTTATTATTTCCAAACATAATCATTTATTATATTTAAAGAAAAATGTAAAACCGATTTTTTAATACAAATATACTTAAAACTATCTTAGAAATTGATTATATTTTAATAAATTGAGATAAAGAGTCAGATAAATAGACCAAACATTAAAAAATACAAACATCATGAAAATCGTCATCAAATTACCAACAAAATACACAAAAATCCCCAAACTTTCAACTCTTCTCTTAACCCTGATAGGAGGTCAACTTACCTCTCACTCAAGATATTTTCATTTTATCTGAAAATTCAGTTATTTAAAGTTGAACAATAAAGTATCTCTGAGCATATCTCCTAATCCTTGTAAAGAGTACATCACAGTATAAAATGGAAAGATACTCACGGATCATATAATTAACATGGTTGTAGTGTGTGACTGTAGATGATGAAAAGACTCATGTGGAGATAGGTCTGCATCCAAATCACATTTTACTTTTGTTGGAATCTTGAATGTTTGGTTGGTTGAAGTAGACTACAGCACCAACCAGCTCAAAACATGGTGCCTTTTTATTTCTAAATCTGGAAAGACATGAAGAGACCTATAACACAGGGTAAGTAGATGAATATATATGGATAGAGTGACATTTGTGATGTGAATCAGACATGGTCAACCTGCAAGCTCGTGCAGTACTTGTCAATGAGATTCTTCAACAAAAGAAATGTCATTCATGCACACTGCCAAATTCACCGTTTACCAATGTCATCTACTTACTCCCTCTTCTACTCTCTAACATTCTTCAAAACTTACATTATGCTTCCACAATACAAAAACTTTTTATATACACATATAATATAAAATCATAAAGAATTTTTATAATAAAAATATTAAAATAATTGTTTGTCATTAACTCACAATATATTTTTATAATGTAACATTGTAAGTTTCTCTTCCTAATAAATAATTATATTTACTTTTATATCTTATATTTGATAAATATAAAATTTGTGTTTCTATTTGTATCTGTTCAAATATTTAAATATAAAAAAAAACACATTTTTTTCTTTAAATATGAAATAATAATAAATAAATTACATTTTATAACAGATTTACTTCTACAAAATTTATTTGAATTCTTGTTTTATATTTTGTTTACAGAACTTCAAATTTTATTATTGATTTTCTCTATCACCTTGTGCAAGTTTCGCATGTTAGGAACCTATCTTTGTTGCTTCTAAAAGAAATACTATTTATTAATGTTGAGACTGAATTAAAAAAATAAATTATGGATTATGAATTATATAAAAATATAAATTATTATTGATATCTATTTAATATTTTGTAGACAGTTAAAAAATATATTGTTTTAATATTACTAATAAGACTTTTCGGTGAATTATTTTAAAATTATTATGTTAATTTTATAATTAGTATAGATCTAGAAGTAAAAAGTATGTTTTTAAAACAACTAATTTACCATGTTACTTAAATATTAATAGTAGATATAGTATTTGTTTTATGAGTATAAGAAATAGTTTAAGATAAATGAAGAATTACTATTTTATTATTATTAAAAAAACATTTACTCACTTATTATAAACAATTATTTCTAAAACTGCAAATTTTTATAAGATTTCACTACGGCTATTTGTCTTTTTTTTTCATTCAAAGATAATTAAATGTGTGGAATTTGATTGAAAAAATAATATAAATGATAGTCTAATATTATAGTTATATGTTTGACTTTTTGAATGAGGTATTATATATTAGAGTTTTGTTGATAAATAAAATTGTATCAATTCTTTCTTCACTAAAAGTGTATGACTTATGATACATGATGTTGTTGATTCTTTTAAGAAATCAAGAACTAACATTTTATAATAAGAGTATGAAATCGTTGAAGGTTATGTAAAATTGATTCTTTTATATAAGAATGATTACAAGACTTTAGGTTGAGTTTGGATGAATTTAAAATGATAAAATAAACTAAAGTGGTTAAGAAAAGGAATAATTATGTTTTTTTTTTGTAACGTTTAAATGTAATGAGAATATATAAATAAATGAGATTGACAATAAATAAGATATTAGTTAAACATATGTTATATTTTTTAGTTTTTTATATTTGTATATAATATTATATGCACTAAGGAAAGAAGGTTGATGCTCATAATAGAGTAAGTGTAAGCATAAGGAACTAATCCTAGTGCTTTGAGTTTTTAGACATTGTCATTAGTTTTTTAATACAAGTTAAATGTGTGTGATTAATGGTATCTGATTGCACTAAGCTAATGTTGACACATCTAGTAATTTTTAATTCGAGTCAAGTATTTATGTTATATGGTATGTGACTATATTGAGTTATTGCTGACATTTACATTAGAAATTAATGAGTCAAGTGTGTGTGATTAATGATATCTTGATTGCATTTATCTATTGTTTACTTTTTAGTAGGTTTTTACTTGGAACAAGTGTTGATATACCTAGTGACTTTATTCATTATGTGTGTATTCTAGAAATGATGATCTAATGACTTTATTCATTACGTGTATTCTAGGAATGATTTGTAGATTATATATCCTTTATTAAGGCAAAAAATGAGTAGTTATGTGAACTAGTGTTTGGATTATCAAACTATGCATCAAGAATGAGATATGATGTGATTGTTTTTAAATGATTGAAGATACTAAAATGGGTTTAGCTTTTAATAATATATACATACATTTTTCCTTATACTTATATAACTAGTTTAATTTCAAGTTAGATCACCTTGTGCATGAAATTATCATACTTGGTATGATAGCATAAAATCGTTTAAGTGTGGGTAGTTAGCAATAAGAGAAATAGTCTTGTTTTTATTAAGATTTTGTATATAATGAAATTTTGTTACTATAACCCATTTATTTGAGTAAAAACTATGCTTTTAATTGCAGTAGTTATGCAAATTAAGTTAAAAAATTATGGTATATTAGATAGTTTTATGACTTGGATAAACTACAATAATTGTTATAAAGAAAAGACTACATTAATATTACAAAGCATATGTGATAGTGTCTAGATTACTTAATTTGACATATGATTTTTAACATTTAAATTACATGAAATTGATATATTTTTTAGTAAACTACCCTTAAGCTTAGAAATACAGAATGTGATAATGAGAATTAGTTACTTTTGATTTTAATGAATTTTTGACAAAAAATGCAACAATTTTGGAGGAATAGAAGAACAAAGACAATTGAGAGTTGCAACTAGAGTTGAGCACTAAAAATATGGTTTGTGAAGATTTAAATTATGACTTTCAGAACTAAGAACCAAAAACCAGATCTTGAGGGCTAAAGCATCAAGACGAGAAGTTTATCCACTAGAAAACCCTCCAATGAAAACATCAGAGTTGAGTACCCAATGCTAGTATTGAGTGTCAGTGTGTTTTTTCTATAAATGAAGACCTCGTGTCTAAGCTTAGGCATTAAGTTAGGAAGCAACTAAATAAGAATAAAGTAGGATATAGTGTTATCAGGCTATATAGGATATGTTTATTGTAAATACTATGCTTATATGTTGTTGGATTTGTATTGCAATATTATACATCATAAGTAATTAATTTCTCTATGATAGTATCAATTAAACAATAAATTTTGTATTGCTTCCATTTTGTTTATGAAAATTATATTATAGATGATTATGTTTTTCATTGATTTGGTGTATGTTTACGCCTTAGAACATGATCTAGTTGTTGGAAGATTCTAGGAACAGGAATTCAACTGTTGGACTAACTGATTCAAAATAAATAGTGTAAGTTATCAGGGATGGAATTGCAAATTTTGTCCCCATAATTTTTACCATTAATTTAGGTATTAAGCAAACCTTCTGCCAAGAAATTGGGTAAGTTGTTTAAGACTTAGATAGAATATGTGTTTTTGGCCTTTGGAAATAGGAAAAGTAATAGATCATCATCAAATGTCCAACAAAGTTATCTACTAGATGATAACTGTTGATTTCACCGTTATTTGAGAGTAAATTTTGAAAACAAATGAACCCTTTTTGACTTAGAAACTTGTTTGTTCTCTTGTTTTTAGTTTATTTTGATGAATAAGAGAGTTGAGGTTATATTTGAAGATTTTATCACTAAATTCCCTTGAATTTGGAGGAAACTAAGATGAATTAGAAGAGGAGTTAAATTTCAAGAAGTTGGAACTCAGAAAGGAAAGAAAGAGCACCATAAGGGAAGGCTGCTAAAGGTCGCAGGACGCTTGGGCGCCCTCCTCTAGGGCCCTCAGCGCAGGAGCCTCGCAGTAACGCCTGAGCGCCCTTTTTGGGGTGCTGAGCCCAACTTTCCTGTAACGTTTCACGCTTGGGCACCCTGTCTGGGGCGCTGAGCGCCATCCTCTCGTAAGCTCACCTGGGCACCCTAAGTGGGGCACTGAGTGATGTTAACGTTGGCCCACGATCCAATTCAGCCCTATTTAAGGATTTGCTCGACCGAAAGAGATCATCTTTTGACATAATTGACACAAACTCAGATTTTCTCCAACTCTCTAGAGGCACAAGTGGATGCGGAAACTCTCCTCTTCAGTTTTTAGAGTTTATCTTTCATTCTCATTCCATTGTTCATCTAGTTTTCCCATGACAAGGTGGAACTAAACTCAATTTTTTGTTGGGGGATGATGTAACCTTGTGAACTCTCATGTATTTGAATTAGTTTTAATTATTTATGCTTCGTTCATCAATTGTTAGGGATTTTCTCCTTTGCTCTATGCTTGTATTGTTTTGATTGTTCATGGCATGATTTAATGGTCTTCTTTGTTATTGGGAAATACCTTGAAACCACGATTTGGAGAATTTCTTCCAAAATCAGTATTGCTCAGGGATGGGGGTATGAGTTTTGGTCATCTTAAGCTTCTAATCGTAATGCAGAATTAATTATTAAGAATGCAAGAGATTGCGGTCTAGTAATTAAGGATAGGATTTCTTCGCTGAGGGATTGGGTTTTAAGTAATTTAGAAAGTAATGTTAACAATTGAATGAAGAAGACGAATTCTTATGTGCATGAGAGTAAACTAGGTGAAATCTAAACCCCAACAATAGAGCCATCTCATAATTTCAATATCATTCATTAACCTTTGTGTTGTCGTCAATTGATCAAAAGTGCATTATTTTCTTGTTTTTACATTCAAAATCCTCAATTGTTTTTCAAAAAGTCTTAATTAGTTGAGTAATCACATAATTGTTTAGTGTCATGAGTCTCTTGGAAAACGATACTTGATCTTACCATTTATTATTACTTGATACGATTTAGTATACTTGCCAATATCTTAACATTAGACATGGAAACAAATCTAGCCGAGTCGTATAAAGAAGCTAATGCCTAGGAGTAATTATGTGAAATTGGATTTCCATAAGATTACTAAGTATCTTACTACAAGAGAAATATATGTAAGGTTATTTGAAACTTTGTTTTAATGCATCTTGCATATTTGAACAAGAAAGTATATGATTGTTGTTATATTCATTACATCTATCACAATTGCCTCTAAACATTACTTGAATCTAGTCTCCGCTCCACTCAATATATATAGTATATATTATTATTCATATTTTTCTAAAATAAAACCCAAAAACCAATTGTCATGTACTTACTACTCTATATTAATATGATAATTCTCGTTCAAATGTATTATAATTGATTTGGTGCATATCAATAGATCACACAATTGAATAATTCTTTCAAAAATTTTGCTCTTTACCACTTTATTGTATGAAGATGAAATTTAACCCCAATTAACATCCAACAATATACAGCACTCTTATAATTGGTTATGACAATAATTAAATAGAAAGTTAAAGTTAACATGTTATTATAATTATAACTATTATTTTAATATTTTATAGGTTTTTGTTAATTTTATCTATGAGAAATAATTTTAAAAAAATGCTATATAATATACAAAACAAGACTTCTTCCTTTTTAATTAAAAGACACTGTCTAATATTCACACAAATCTTATAATTCTTAGTTTAATTAAATCCTAAACATTCATATAAAGAATAATAAACAAATGTTAAACATATAAAGATAATAAACATTTATATATATATATATATATATATATATATATATATATATATATGTACAAAAAAATAATCATGTCATTTACTTGTATATTTAAATCAAACTATTGAGAAATATAAAATGTGTTATAAATACTTAAAAAATTTAGAACGCGTTGTATTAATAGGGATGAGTTACTAAATATCACCAAAATAAAAATTATATTTAATCAACAATGTTGACTAATATAATTATATTCACAGACTTCATTACATAATATCTTCATGATTTTTTGGTTGATGTAGACATCACAAATTAAATATAGATAATAAAAATATATTTTATAATTCAATGGCAACCAAAGAAAATAGCCCACATTAGGTGTAATATATTGTATTAATAAATTTATTAATATTAAGTTATATAACAGAAAATAGTATAACCATAATATTAAGAGTTTGTTATATTACTGAGGTTAAAAGGGTAGTGTTTGTTTTTACAATGATCACGAAAAAATTACATGAAATTGCTGGGGAATAATGACTAATAACTATAGTGATCCTACAAGTTGTAATGATATTATTAATAATTAAATTTTAAATTAACGTTAATTTCATTTGTATATTTTTTTATTTACAGGGTATAAATATATAAAAATAATAGAGTATTTGGAGTGCTATAATCTTTATAAAAAGGTTTAATCCGATTGGACATTTCTATTTGTGTAGGTTTGTCTCAAATAGGTCTTCGTATTCTAAATGGTCTCATTTAAGTTTCTTATTGTGTAAAATTAAATCAATTAGGTTATTGAGTTTATTCACGTGGCAGCATTTCAGCGCCTGAGTTGGATTTTATTTATTTACAGTTTTAAAAAACTTTATTTTAATCAAAACACAACGTTTAGTTAAGAAAAACAGATTAAAAGTTATGATTAGTGGTTTGATTGTTCAGTGCGTGCCAGATTTGGGGAAATTTGGGAAACCACAACAACCAAGCCTCGAAAAAACTACAACAATGTCATCCTTCATCGCGCCACTGCCTCGTACCACCACCACACACACGCCATCGCAAGGCCGCCACCACCGCTGTCATGCTGCAAAGCCCTTTTCAGGCTGTTGTCGCCGTAAGAATTGTGCCACTCAACGTGATAACCTACAATCACTACACCAGAAACCTGTTTGAAACCCAAATGAAGCAAATCACGTCTTCACCATTCTCTAATCACCTTTACCTGTCACCTACATCACCACCATGAATCTTCATCTTTTCCAACAGAACCACCATGATTCCATCCCTGAAACCCACAAAAAAATCCCAAACTGAAAGAACCCTAAAAACCTAAATCACCACCATGACAACCTCTACATTCTCGCTCCTCGCCGCCACCAGCACTAACGCCAACCCAGCCAACCATTCCAACCTTCATCTCGCCACCACCGAGCATCCGCATCGTCACGGAGGAGAAGAGGCGAAACCCTATCGCGAAGAGAGGCAAGGGTTCGAACCCTAGCACGACCTTCCTTGCCGCCGTCGCGCAACCTGCCTCCATCAACCTTCGTCTTCATGCTTCTCAATCATCAATAACCCGAACCTGCAAGAAGAGACCTAGAGAAGAAACCCCCAATTTCCAACCACAACAACCAAGCCAAAAAAACCCTTTTTTTTTTAATTTCCCTAATCTACGTACTCAACAATCAAACTACTAATCCCTAACTTTTAATCAGTTTTCCCTAAGTAAAATGTTGTGTTTTTATTAAAATAAAGTTTTTTAAAATTATAAATAAATAAAATCCAGCTTAGGTGTCCAAATGCTGCCACGTGAATAAAATTTGTTGAGTCACCAAGCCACGAACCATAATTTTTAACGTCGTCCAGCATAATTAACGGCGAGACCCAAATTGATTCAATTTTACACAATAAGAGATCTAATTGAGACCTTTTAGGATACAAGGATCTATTTGAGACAAACCTACACAAATAGGGATGTCGGAAAGGATTAAGCCTTATAAAAAAAAGTCATGTACTCGATTTGTATGATATAGATGTACATAAAGAGTTTATGTATATATAATTTAAACTTTTTCTTTATCTCTTTCCATACATGAATTTGACATATATAACAAACATTTTAAATAAGTGAATATTACACCACATAAAAGATATAATCTTTAACAATTAAACTAGTGATTCCTTTATAAGATTTTCATTACCTTATTCAATGTTAATGTCTCCTTCCCCCACTACCCTTAGGTCCCTGCCATAATCATTGTCTCGTGACTAAAATTTAGCTTGATCATATGGTTAACCATATACATTCTTTGGAATCATCTTCAATGTCTGTTTATCGCAGTTCTTGTTGGTTATCCCCTACAATTTGGTCTCTTATGTGAGTTCCTACATATAGCCATGAATAATTGCATCAGTTGTTTCCTTTATGTCTTCCATTGTGTTGCTTACAGTTATTGAGAGTATAGTCCTGCATAAAACTTGACAAACCTAAACAAGAGAAGATTTTTGGTATATTTGATTTCCATAACCAATTAGGACCTTCTGCCCTAATGTATCTAACTTATTGATAGCTTTAGACAAGATAGAGATACCAATTAGAGTATATGATTGTTACATTATTTAATTTATGTTTTATGCATACCATGCATTCAGTTGTAAATATTTCTTCTTCGTCTACCTTTTCTTGTTTAAAAATAAAACTATTCCTATGATTCCAAATGGTCCAAATAATTGTTATCTATATTCCTTTCCAAATTCTATTTTGTTTCCCATTTAATTCTATTAGATGAAGTTGCTAAAAATGGACTTTAGCTTGGTTATGATGCACAAAGATTGCTCTTACCTATTGCACAACTACACACTCTTATGGTTATTTTATACAGAAAAATAAGTGAGATGTGTTCTCATCCTTTTCATTACATAGCTCACATAGTTTACTACCTAATTGTAGTTCCTTTTTTTCTAAATTCTCTTTTGTTGGGATCTTATCCATTAACACTCTCCATCCGAAGTATTGGGATTTGGAAGGGCCTTCACACTCTAATAAGAATTAAACATACTAATGGTTTTTCTGTTGTTTTGAAAAATGGTATAGGTTGATTTGATCGAAAACATATCATTCTTTGCATTTTTCAAAGCTCGTGTGTCATCTATTTCTCTTCTAAAATATTTATGTGATATAATTTGTTTTCCTCCATGCTAGATGTCATTTCCAATCATTCCATTCCCCAAGCTCTTCTATTATTTTGTTCTTACAATTTGTGACAATGTAAAACCTTAAACTTGTGACTTAATGGTATATCTCCCATCCATTTATTCTCCCAAAATTTTATTTTATTTCATTTTTACACAATCCAACCTACATTATTATCAAACCAATTATCTTTATGACCTTCGTCACATATTGTGCGCAAGTTGCTCTACCACCATGATTATTCCTTCACTTTTATATTAGTATTTAGGTTCTTCCATGATTCATACTTAGGTTCTAATACTTCAAACCACAATCCTTGTATATTTGTTCCTAGTCTCCATTTCCATTTTGCTAATAGGGCAGAGTTAAATGTTTCAATATCTCTTATGCCAAGCCCTCTTTCATCTTTTAGTTTGCACAAACTTTCCCATTTAATTTAGAATATCTGCCTATCCTCTAATCCCCAACACCATGAGAAGTTTTTTTTTGTATTTTTGTCAACATTTTTTTACAAACAGTTTTTTGCATTTTGAAGAGGGATAAATAAAACAGTGGCAAGACAGAAATAATTCACATTTAGATATATTCTGCTAGCAAAAGACATTAATTTATCCTTCCATCAACAGAGCTTGTTATTGACTTTATCTATCACTTCCTGCCAAAAGTGATCAAATGTGTACATAAAATAAGTTAAAAAGTTAATATAATTATTTTATATTCTCTAATAAAGTAAAGGTAATAAATTAAAATAGAAACGAGTTAAGACCGAAATAAATATAGGTAATGGAACGAAATAGATATCTACATATTTGTCCAACCTTCATACCCAATTTAAAAGATAGGGTATTGTTTAGGATATGTTGCAACTATAGGAGATAGACTATAGGAAGGAGTTGCAACTATACGAGATAGATTATATCAAAAGGTTCTTAGAAAGGTTCGATTTGAAGCACAAAATAAGTCATTGCTGCCTTAGCTTGACTGTTCAAGTTGACTAAGAGCAAAACTAGAAATCCGATGAAGCTATCTATTCACTATTGAAGCAGAATATGACAACTTATAAATTGTATACAAAGAGTTATGGTTGAGAAGCTTAGTTTCACAATTGATTCGAATGAAATAATTGGAAACCACTATGATTCGTTGTCACAATCAGTGCAGTTTTCTTGAGCAAGAATGTCAAATATCACTTCATCATAACTGATTAACAATGGAGCTGCAATGATTCAGAAAACAGCGACTGAGCACAATGTTGCAGATATGCTTCCAAAGGCACTGCCTTCTGAAAAATTATTTACAATTGTTGAATTTTATCAGTTTAAGGTAATAGCCAAACCATATATGTTCTGTTTTTCATTCATTCAAGTCATGAGAACTTATGTTTCTTCTATTCCAATATTTTCCCTATACTATTTCTACCGATCTTCATTGATCAACGGTTGTCAGATACAATTATACATTAATAATTTCATGTTTATTTCAAGAGTGGAGCAGAAGAATGGCACCACGTTACATAACAATTTACATTGAGTGCGGCAAAAGATTCCTTCTGTCTGAAACAAAGTAAAAGGTATCTTTCTATATAACAAGTCATCAACACACCAACTGAAGTAACCTAATCTTGCAGTTATTTCCTCTCTTTTTTTTCCTTTTGGTAAATTCATTATAAAAAAAAAAATCTACTTATTGGATTTGGTATCATGATTGTAGCCTTTAAGGACTGCATAATATCAGTTGGTAGGTAGGTTGTATAATTTGAAGTCTTTCCTTTTTTTTTTTTGAGTTACCTACTATAGTATAAACTCAAGAATCATTGGATTCAAGATTATATTTGAAGCATTTAAGACGACGGCAGTGCAACTGCAACATAAACATGGCAACAAAATAAGATAGTAACGTCTTATTCACGTAATCAAAACATTGAATATTTTGTGGTGCCAAAAATATGAGTGGTGAAGAAAAAATGAACAGTGGAGATGGGCCATATCTCTCCACTATTTAATAGTTGCTCTGGGAATGGATGATGTGCATGGTCCACCAGACGTCATAAATGGTATTCCCTTGAACGTGGCCACCCCCTTGTCATCAGTGAAAAGATGCTGCATGAGCAAGGATCATGAGCTTGTTAACATCATTACTTTCATTTCTAGCACAAAAATTAACCCTATGTTGTGTTCAGATGAAGGAAAGTGAGGGAAGAGAAGAGAGGAAAATTTGAGATTTAAATTCAAAAGAAAAGTTTAAAAGTTTGTTTCTAGAAATAAACTCTTCTATACATTTTTCTTTCATTTTCTCTCCAACTAAACAGAAAAGGGTGTTTTCTTTCCTCGGTTTTCTTACCTCCCACTTTCATCCCCTTTCAAACAGAAACAGTGTAAGTTTAGAAACACACAAAGCAAAGAGTGCGAGGAAATTACCGGTGTTATCTTCTCCAGCTGTTTCTTTTTTGGGTTTAGCACATCCTCAGGCTTTCCATCAATCCTAAATTAGAACGACAAAGCATGGATAATTAATGACCTCAAGTGAATTACATCCAAAACACAAGAAAGCAACAAGTTTATGGTAAGTGCTATACAGTTGTAACTAAAAAATAATAGCCAATATATATATATATATATATATATATATATATATATATTTGATACTGGCTGACATGTTAGATCCTTCCATTAAATTCGATCTTATCATTCGTGAAAATTAAAAGAGACGTCTCCAGACCCAATGAGAGGTGATTGGTATATTACAAAGTGATGAGATGCCTTGGCAAACGATGATATGAAGAGGATGTATCAAAACTAAATATTACCAAACATAAGTTGTCTACGCTTTTCTACTCAGCAAATAACGAGTCAATTTAACGTAAATTGATTCAGTTGAGGGGAATGAGAAATCAGATGGGTAAAAAATGCCATCATTCAGCAATGGCTGGCTATTTTAACCTTACAACCAGCATAGATAAGGAAAAGGCATATATCTTGGTTCATTAGAACCTGGCAATTAGCAGGTTTATTTCAACATGTTTACAAATCTGGTTCACTTAACCTGTAGCTTAAACAGATTGTGACCCACTAATTTCTAAAAAAATAAATTTTTACCAATGAAAAAAAAAATCTTAAGCCCACATGACTTCATTGGCCCAAAAGTCCAAATAGGACCCAAAGTTAATTACTTTTTAAAAAACCTAAAAATCCCAAGAAAAAAGGATACCACCCACATGTCAACCTAGAGGCTAAAATCCAAAGCAAGGCAAACCTACTTTGACCTGTTCATCACCAGCTTGTATCAGGTTGGGCTAATCCATAGCAAATCGGCTGGTTACTAGGGACCAAAATAGGTCAGAACACTTGCTGAGAGCCTGTGGCAAAAAAATCCACTTAAGGCCCAATTGGGGAGCCTATTTGTCAAATAGTTCAGATCAAAGCTCTTCTAAAAGCATATTTAATAAAAAAAGGCTACTCAAAAGGTCTTATTAACATATTTAAAAGAAGTTCACCTAAATTAATCGATCTCCATTACAATGTAGGCATTTATAAAGACATCAAAGCTAAGCCAAACTTTTAAAAGGTTAAATAAGGCCTTAAGAAACCCTCATCAAGTAAAGAGGCAAGTCTCAGACCTTTGAGTTAGAAAGTAAGTCAGGCTCAATCCTTATAAATCCTTATAAATCCCAATTTAACTCAGCCTGTTCCCACCCTTACTGAAAGTAGCCAAATTTGGAAGGGACTATAACTTCTGAGCTACCACATAGTTGGGTGCAATAGTGATATTCACTATAAAGATTTATATATATAGCATAGAACAAGTTACTCAACCATGAATACAAGACAGAACTAAAAGATTTTGAACACCTTACCCAGAAAAAGAAATGCGTTCCCCAATTTTTGCTCCTTCTGGAGGGATCAAGGGCTCCACAACAGTTGGCCCTTCATTTGAAGCACATAAGACCTGCCAAGAGAATTCAAATACAGGTATAAGATCTCCTAACCATCATAAGCTACATACTACTAAACAATTTAACACGTGCAGCAGGTATGAGAATCCATACCAGACCTTCAGACACCACATCCCGTAGTTTTCCAGGTTTGACATTTGTTATAAGTACAACACGACGATTCTGGATAGTGAAATCAAACAAAAGCAAAATAAGGAAGAGTTAATTACAATTCAAAATGAATACAACTAAACATCACACTCAGTTGGGTAAGTTACATTACCGTCAACTCATCAGGACTGAAGTACTTTGCCAAACCACTGACAACCTGCCGCAATTTGGCCTCCCCAACATCTATCTCCTCAACTAGCAAGCTGCATAATTCAAGTTCATTGATAATAATATTTACCTCAAAACATCAAAACTACAGAAGCATTAAACATCATTACTTTGTCAAATTACCTATCTGCAGATGGATGCTTCCATGCTTTGCAAATTAATCCTACTTGGATATTAAGCAAACTGACGCTAATTTCATTCTCCTTCCCAGCCACCTCTTTTTCAGCAGGTTTTGCCTTCGGTTTGGTAGGTTCTTTGTCTGCTGTTGGCTTTCCCTTAATGTCCAAAAATAAATGTAATGAAAAGTAAAGCCAGAGTGAAGAAAGTGTACAGTAATGTAATTACAAAAGTACAAGGAGTTTGCAATATATATCAGCATTTCCAATACTCAATCTTCTGGAGTATAACATATATGTGGCTCTATCCAAGTAAATATCAACATCGAGGGAAAATCAAATGAGTGAAAAAGTTACCACTTATAACCGTTTCCAATCTTGTACTCAAGAATTGTTAATCTAATTTGGGATTTAAAATCAATCTAATATACTTAGTTTCTGTCATTCTTTTCTCCTTCTGGTATGAAGTTAGTGTCGTGAGTTTTGACTAAGATCAACTTTCAAATTTAAGGGGAAAAAATGTGGAATGGATTATTACATATAGATGAAGATAAATGCCATATGTAACATGTAAATAACGGTTAACCAACACTTTATTTCATAATAGACTTTTAATCACTATCGTACGGTCTATTAGATATATTGTATTTTATGTTAATTAGGAAAGCTTAGATTTTTTATATTATTTGATATTGGTAGATATTGTTGATATTGTTTTTAACAATATCTTCTATTTACCATATTTATGTTTAGTTGCCATATATACATGTATCATTTTTCATTACAAATATATTACCCTATGTGTGTTTTAGGCACAAGAAAAATTAATCTTATACCTAGTTTTACTATATTCAATATGGTATAGAGCTAGGTTCCGATACTAGGACATGTGGCTTATGGTATCTAGAACCTAAAGCTTTTGATAGTCAATATTTGAATTTTGAATTCATTGAGAGAGGATTCTCTTGGTTCTTATCAAAGATTGGGATTTTTGTGGCAAATCTTACAATTGACTCATCAATGTGCTAAGCTATGTCATCTCCATCTCTATTTTATTTCCGCGTTCTTTTCTGATTTTATTTGTTTATGCTACGAAAGGAATCAAATTCAAAACCGATCGTGTACTCTTTCCTGGATAGGATTGTATCATCTAGGCAACAATCAATTGTCTTGAAGTTACCTCCTTCTCCTTATTCAGGATCTGTGCTTGTTGCCTAGATTAGAGAACCTTTGTTTTTTTGGGTTTTTCTCTCTCCATGTCTTTTCTCGCTGCCTCTTCTAATAGCACAAGCCAATTTGTTGATTTCAATGAATTTCTGAAGTGGTATGAGGATCATCAAAACTCTAGTTCCACTGCTTTTGTTGCACGCACAAGTATATCTTTTGTTGGCCTAACTCAATCTTCTTCTCTTGGACCTTGGGTTCTTGACTCAATGTCACAGATCACATTACTAGTAATAAATCTTTGTTTTCTTCTTTATCCTCTTCAGATAATTTACCTATGGTAATAATGGCTAATGGGTCGGGTAACTTTCTCCATCTTTAACCATTGATAATGTTCTTTAAGTCCCTGGATCCCAATTAACTTATTATCCATTAGTCACCTAATTTGTTCTCTTGACTGTGTTATTTCTTTTACCAAAAATTTTGTATGTCTATAGGAACAGAGTTTGGGACAAATAATTGGCACTGGATGTGAGTCTCATGCCCTTTATCATCTCTGTCCTTCTACACATGTTGGCACAGTTATGGAGTCTCCATCTCTTCATGCTCAATTAGGTCATTCCAATCTTGCCAAATTGCAATTGCTTGTTCTCTATTTGTCCAATTTATCTAATTTGTTAGGAGTAATGTCAATTCAGGAAACACAGCCTTAGCTCCTTTCCTCGTAGTGTCTCACAACGTGTTGCGCCACCTTTTGCATTAGTTCACTCTAACATTTGGAGACCTAGTCATGTCAAGTCTAATTTAGGTTTTCAGTATTTTGTTACTTTTGTTGATGATTATTCCAGATGCACTTAGTTGTTTTTAATAAAAAATCGTTCTAGAGTTATTTTGTATATTTCAATCCTTTCATAATGAAATTAAAACTCAATTTGGGATTTCAATTAAAACTTTGCGAAGTGATAATGGTTGTGAATACATTTTCCATTCTTTTAAACATTTTTGGCTTCTCATGGCATTCTTCATCAAACTTCACGTGCTTATACATCTCAACAAAATGGGATGGTTGAGCGCAAGAATAGACATCATGTTGAAATAACTCGCAAGTCATCTTCAGTTTTAAATAACAAAATTTCTCATTATATTTTATTACCTCATGCACCTCTACATCCCTTACCTAATAAAGTTTTTGGGTCTACATGTTTATTCATAATTTTAGTCCTTGTCTTGATAAGTTGTCTCCTAGATCACACAAATGTGTTTTTTAGGATTTACTCGATCACGAAAAGGATATAAGTGTTTCTCTCCTTCTCTTAATTGTTATTTTATTTCTGCAGATGTCACCTCAGATGAGTCTTCTTTTTACTTTACTACAATTAATATTCCTGTTGTCTATGACCATCCAGTTATGCCTAGTCCACCATCAGATTCTTCTCTTCCACCTCCACTTTTGTTTATTTCTTTTGTGCTCATTCCTAAATTTGCCAAGCCATGCTAGATGAACTATGTTCTCTTCAGAACAGTGGAACTTGGAAGCTCGTCTCATTATCGTCTAGGAAATCTATTGTTGGTTGCAGGTAGGTTTTTGCTATCAAAGTTGATCCTGATGGTACTATTGATTGCCTTAAAGCTTGACTTGTAGTTGATAACAGTTGAAAATACCATTATTTGTTATGCAATTTTGATACTATTTGAAAATTACTAGTCCTGACATTTCCGTTGCAGTCAGTGTGGTGAGCCAATTTCTCAATTCCTCATGTGAAGATCATTAGAATGCACTTATCAGTATATTAAAGTACATTAAAAGATATCTTGAAAAAGGTTTGTTATAAGGTTTCAATAATCACACAAAAGTTGTTTGCTATTAAGATGTTGATTGGACAAGATCTCCTTCTGATAGAAGATACCTCCGAGTATTGTGTCTCCATTGGTGGTAACTTGATTTCTTGGAAGAGCAAGAAACAAAGAGTTGTGGCAAGATCTA
Source organism: Vigna nakashimae (assembly GCA_034642375.1). NCBI lineage: Eukaryota > Viridiplantae > Streptophyta > Magnoliopsida > Fabales > Fabaceae > Vigna > Vigna nakashimae. Next base: position 20,596,565 of record CM067759.1, read on the forward strand.
ATGCAAAAGCAGAATATAGAGCTATAGCCTTAGTCACTTGTGAACTTGTTTGGCTTAAGCAATTGTTTATAGAGATACAATTTGGAGATGTAACTCAAATGACACTTGTATGTGATAATTAGACGACTCTTCATTTCAGTTCTAATCTTGTCTTTCATGAAAGGACCAAACACATTGAGATTGACTGTTATTTCATTCAAGAGAAGATTGCATCTAGAGACATCAAGACTGAGAATTGATTATATTTGTAACAAGCTTGGTACATACAAATTATATGTACCATACCAGCCTGTGAAGGAATGTTAGATATATTGCATTTTATGTTAATTAGGGAAACATAAACTTTTGATATTGTTTGATATTGGTAGATATTGTTGATATTGTTTTTCAGTAATATCTTTTATTTACCATATTTAAGTTTGGTTGTCATATATACTTGTATCATTCTTTACTATAAATATATTACCCTATGTGTGATTTAGATACGAGAGATTAATCCTATACCTAGTAAGTCCATAACCAGTATTGTCATGTCTAATCTAGTTAGTCTTCCTATGGAAAATCAAAGCAATATATATATATATATATATATATAGGATTAGTACTGTTCATTGTCAAAAGAAATATATTGCCTTACCTCAGCTTTGTTTTTATCCTTGGATGGTTGTATTTCTGACTTGACAGTCTTTATGCTTTGGTCAGTCTTTGATTTTAAATCAGCTTCCAGGACTCCGACAGGTTTTGTCACCTTGAGAAAACAGCAAGAAAATGAAAAACTAAAACTTCTGAAGGCATACTGACTAGCATGTACACAATGTTTGTTTCAAAGTTCAAACAGCTTTCACAAGTCATCAAGGATACTTTTATTCTGTTAAGACCACTATCGAAGTGGATATACGAGGTTTTTGTTAACACTGTTTCTGTGCTACAGCTTAGTTAGCAGTTGTCACTAGACAGTAGCTTCTGCATGCCAAAAGACAGGCTTTAGCTTAAGGAACTAAGCACCAAGTCAGATTCAATCAAAATAACTCGTACAAACCCAGAACTTGATACAAGCACTCATTGATGTCAGTATTGTAATTTATTCAACACGAAGATTTAATTACATAATCCCCAAAATGTAAGTGATTTTTCATTTTACTCCATGAAAGAAAAAAATTTAACAAAATGTTCTATTTTAATTGGAATTTGGGAGCAAAATTGTCGAGATATGGTTGACTGCTACGTTGGTAAATTGTTGGGCAATGTTGAATACCATCTCAACATCACAAGGATTTTTTGTGAATTGGTCCCAATTAGTTATAAGAAAAAAAGTTCAGGAGTATTTATACAAAGTTTAACCTATTTTTGACATTTGACATTTTATTACTTTGATTAAATTGTTAGAATCTATACAACAACCAAATAAACATATACATTATGTTTAACTTGTTTAAACCCTCACTTTATTTTCCAAAATGTAATAAATTGGTGTCTAAAATGACTACCACGGCATAACATTGTGGGTTACAATTATTTAGTACAAAATAAGAAAATAAAAAAGCAATAAAGGAATGATGTCTCACCGGAGGCTTAAATCCAGGCTTCTGCAACAATATCTTCTCAAATAAACCTACAAATTCTTGCTTATTCTGATGAAAGAATAACAGTCAGAACAATTAATAAATGGTCTTGTTACAAAAGTCTGAGTAAAATTTAAATCAATGTTTTTATGGTGAACTCCAGATAGCTAGACAACACACTACAAAAACAAAGATATTATAAACACATGACACAAAGCTTTCTTAGATATATGTTCAATTTCGTAGTGTGTGTAAAGCCAAAATAATGATTTAGAAATGGGTTTAAACTTGATGCAAGTATCTCAACCATTTCAAACTGGGGCATTGTGGTCTTACATGGCTAATCTCCCATCGAAAACAAAAGTCAGAAACATGAAAATATATATAAAATGATAAATTCATTTATAATTGTTGGAGATCTTACATCAACTAGCAATATAATCAAATTATAATATATATAAGTACAAATCTCATCTTGCAAGCCGATTTTGTAAGATTGAATTAAGCTTGAATCCATTTTTTAAGATGGTATCAGAATCTATCCTAACAAGTTTTATTGGATCTATTGTATCACTCACTATCCAACTACTATCAGATCACCAATAAATATCTAGTCTCATGCTCGAGATGTCTAATCTTCAATATGAGGAATGTGTTGGAGATCTCACATAAAGTAGAGATATAGTCAAATTATAATATACAAAGTAGGTGCAATTTCACTACATCAATTTCCTAAGATTAAGTTAGGCCTAAATTCATTTTCTAAGAATAATGTAGAGGTGTCACCTCAATTAATACACAATCTACTACTCAATTTATGATCTCTTCCATTTGTTGTAGATATGAAATATAAACATAAGTTTCACCTATACCAATTACGGTCACGTATTCTGAAGATGCCTAAAATTTACAGTGGAAGTAGCACCAAACAGCAGAAAATGCCACGTGTGAGTGGCAACATAGCACAATATCTTATACAAAAAAAGCCATGAACATAAGCAAACTTAAGGTCTAGTATTACCTGAATATAATCCATCCATCTGAACACATGTGACAGGTTTTCTTTGTTTGTATCTGAAAGGTTGATCTGGCAATAAGCAACCACAGATATCTAATCAAACCCTATATCTCTTAAAGTATTACTCTTTAGTACAAAAGACTATTAAGATAAAACAGGTACAACAAAATGCTAGATATATATTCCACACAAATCAAAAATCTTACACAATTATACAGTTTGATATATGTTAAATGTACATATTCTAAGAAAATAAGAAAGAAAGACCAGTAACAAAAGAAAAACTGTTTGACCAACTATTTCAGTGAGAAAAATGTGACAATGCATACCAGGGAAGAATGAACCACTGAATAGACTATAACATCAGCTTCAGAGGGTTTCAATCCATTGCCCAGAAGCACAGAATTTCCAGACAATTCATCGTTTAATCTCTTAAGATTCTCAAAGCATGTATCATTGGCAACAGGGAAGGCTTCTGCAAATGCTACCCACTTCAAAACCTAAATTTGAAGCATATAACTCAGCATAATTAACAGGAAAAGAACAAAACATACAAGTTCTGGAGCCCATAGATTTCTTTTAAAGACTATAGACCTGTTTGTTTCGAAATTATGTAAAATTGGTTATCATGGAATTAATTTTGAGCAGTTAATGCAATTAGGATAGGTAAAATTAATATTAGCCACAGATTTCAAATTGAAATGGGTCTCACCACAATAGGAGGAACTATAATAGAAGTTTGCATATCTGATTGATAGAAAAAGAAAATAAATGTTAGCATTATTACTCAAATGTATTTAGCAATCAGGACTATGACCAAATTTTGTAATCTCCATAAAGGAAGTATCTTTTAAAACGGAAACAAAAATTTTGGAGCTTAGGATTAAAAGCTAATAGTTTATATTTTAGCTAGCCTTTATTTTTCCATTTGATACCTAAACGCAAATACAAAACCAAATACTACAATTAACCCCTAAACCATTCTGATAATACTAGAACAAAAAATATAGTTAGGCAACCCAAACAAAATATTATCTTTAAACCACATTATGCCTAATATGTCTAAACATTAAACCTATTCTATGTAGTCAATTATTGAAATAAGCTATTTTTTCACAAGTAATAAAAACAGACCCTTAGATTCCAACAACCACAGTTAGCGTTTGATGTTAACTCTGATGGATCAGCGCTTACATTACAAATCCAAAGGAGAAGGGAATAAACAAGAAAAAAGAAGAATTTGACACTAACGATATTAATGGCCTAATCAATGTGAGTTAAAGCCAGGTTACCTCATCAGAGTTATCAACTCCATGTCCAGATGCCTCTTTGATTTTCAAATAAAGACTCTTAATATCACTGTCTAAAATTTCAGCTGGAACAACACTCTGCAAGCAAAAATTAAGCAGCAGAATTTGCATCATCACATGTATCATGCTACCCATACTCGCATAATATTATACCCTATATCATCTAATTTAAGTTTTAACTGGGCATTCCAAAAACATAAAAACACCGTTCTGTGAAATCAAGTCAACAACACAACATTGTAATAAAGCAGCTAAATATGGCCTCACAAAAAACTGATAATGCAGACAAGGTAAATGGAATACAATCCTAAACCCACGAAACCATGCTGCATAAATTTTGAAGTGATCAAACAGGAGTGACAAATTAGAAAGAAAAAAAATGGAGCAACGCATGCACTCACAGGATCCAATGAAAGGTACTTGCAGAGAGCCAAAACCACAGATCTCTTTCTACTGTCTGCGGAAGCCATATCTGATTAGTGAAGAATGGTGCTGTTACTAACTATCTATTATCCTTTCAGCTTCGACTGTTTTACTAACTCTCTTCACTGTAAGCTCAACTTTGCATTGCAGGGTTTAGGTTTAGGTTTAGGTTTTTGTCCAATTTCTGTCATCTTTGTTTTCTTAGGATGTTGTCCTCTGTGGAAAACGGTGTCGTGTTAACGTTCTTTAGATTTCCACTAATGTTTTGTTGATATGTCAGTAGGCTGGACATTTCTTTCTGCACCCCCAAAATTATCTTATTTCCCTTTTATCATTTGTTAAGAATTTATTAAAAACTGTTAAATACTAATTTCACATCCCCTTCTTCCTTCGTTACGTCGCAAATTTCCCTGCACCTTCCTTTTGTGGGGTAAGTAGCGGTTAGGGGTTTTAATTATAAGCATGCATTTTGGACTAAACAATTCGAAATTTACTTCCGAATCTAGTAAAATATTATAGACAGCACATTTCGGAACATAAATATGTTTTCTGGGATGTATAAACTAAAATGTCTATGTCTATTTGATCTAGAAGTGTATTTTGAATTGCACAGTCTAGAAAAAATTGCCTTTTGAAAGATGTAATCTGATGTATACAACATTCTTTTTTTCACTCCCTTATGCTGCTTGTATGGTATTTCATGCATGTAAAAGGAGAAGTGTCCCTTGGCAGAAAAGATGACCCCTCCCTTATCCTATCAACCAACCTTTCCCTGCAGCACAACACCATCAGAAGGTGCCAACACTCCCCATTCTCACCGGTTTCGTGTTGCAACATGATATATATATATATATATATATATATATATATATATATATATATATATATATATAATAACATAAAACTTACCATTTTCATAAAAGAGACGAATTTGAAACAAAATTTTATATACATTTCTTCGTAAAACTCTTACATATAAAACTTCTGTCTTCTTATCTAGAAAGACTCTTATTTATAGATACAATAAAACACACTAGATATTACCTATTTTATCCTTTAACCTTTTACATTTTTATCCTTGTTTTTTAAAATATTGTCTTTTTATCAAACTTATCATGACGAGCTTTTTGTCTTCTTCTCTTTTTCTTTTTCAAACTTTATCATTATGGGAAATCTTCTTTTTCTGAATGTTGTCACATCTTTTTTTCTTCTTTGTCTTTTTTTCTTTTTCTTTTTTTGAGTGTTATGACGTCTTCTGTTCTTCTTTGTTATCTTTTCTTTTTCTAAGTGTTGTTACATCTTCTTTTCTTCTTTCAATCAAACATATCGAATGGATTAAACTTAGAGTTTTCTTCTTCTGAATATGTCTTTGATACTGATGACTTTGCTTTAATTACTTTTTCGAAGTCCTTCATACTCGTTGTTGATGTTAATTCTACTAGTAGTCTCTGTTTTTCAGCCAGAAATAAGGATTCTTGGGTTAAGGCTACACTTGTTTCTTCCTTCTTTTGTCGATAATTGGCTTGCCATTGATCAATATTTCTCTTACTAATGAAGTTGGTATTAAATTTGCTTTACCATTTGAGTTTAAACCTTCTTGAGAGAGATTTTATATCTACATTTTCATAGGTTGGTTCTATAATATACTCTCAAACTACAATCCAAGTTATCGACTGAGTAGCCACAAAGGATATCAATCTATAGCCTAAATCAAACGAAGTTTTTTTCTCTAAAATAAGAATATACTTCGGCAACTTGCCCTGGGCGGAGCGGTCGTCGGTGCAGATCTTGGTGGTAGTAGCAAATATTCAAATGAGAACTTTGAAGGCCGAAGAGGGGAAAGGTTCCATGTGAACGGCACTTGCACATGGGTTAGTCGATCCTAAGGGACGGGGGAAGCCCGTCTGATAGCGCTTTCAGCGCGTACTCCGAAAGGGAATCGGGTTAAAATTCCTGAACACTTTGAAAATTTCACAAAACTTGCCACCATGCACCACAAACTTAGCCCAGTTTCACCACCAAACTTGGCTAGCTTCAAAACCCACCAAAATGAAAAATTTCTTGCACCAAGATTTTTAGGGTAGCATTTTGGTGATATAAAGAGTGCATTCCAAGCATCAAACCCCAAAAACCAACAAAACCCAGGGCGTGAGCTCGGGCGGAGCGGTCGTCGGTGCAGATCTTGGTGGTAGTAGCAAATATTCAAATGAGAACTTTGAAGGCCAAAGAGGGGAAAGGTTCCATGTGAACGGCACTTGCACATGGGTTAGTCGATCCTAAGGGACGGGGGAAGCCCGTCTGATAGCGCTTTCACCACCAAACTTGGCTAAGTTTGTGGTGCATGGTGGCAAGTTTTGTGAAATTTTCAAAGTGTTGGTTTTTGGGGTTTGATGCTTGGAATGCACTCTTTATATCACCAAAATGCTACCCTAAAAATCTTGGTGCAAGAAATTTTTCATTTTGGTGGGTTTTGAAGCTAGCCAAGTTTGGTGGTGAAACTTGGCTAAGTTTGTGGTGCATGGTGGCAAGTTTTGTGGATGGGAAAATAAAAGGTAGTGGGCCAAATTCTAAGAACCATTTAATAAACCATTTAGGAAATTTTAGGGAGATTCCTCTCCTAAACCAGATAAATCATGAATGGATTCCTAGATGAACATATAATGTTTTGGACCAAGCTTCTATATAATCATAGTAATTATATGTCTAGGGTTAAAAGTTCTTGAAAAAGATTTAAAATCATGGGGTCGTTGGCTTCATTCTTCTAGAGATAATACTTTTAAAACTTTTAATTTTGAGAAAAGGATAATTCCTTAATCATTTATAGTATGAGATATTTCAATAGAATCAATATCACACTATTTCTTTGATACAAGGAACTAACCCTATGCGAGCAAATGCTTTGGTAGCCAAGAAATCTAAGTGTTACTTTGGGGTTACTTGAGTAGTACTTGGGGCATTTTATCATAGGCAAATGAGTCTCTACTGACCCTACTAAAGTAGAAGTAGTGAGGAATTTGCCACTTCCTTAGTCTTTCAAGCAATTGCGAGGATTTTTAGGTTTGGCATACTATGATCGACGATTTGTCCAAAGGTATAACGCAATAGCCAAACCATTGACTGATATGTTAAAGAAAGACAATTTTTCTTGGTTGAGTGAAGCTAAATTGGCATTTTAGTGTCTTAAGGATCAGTTAAGCCAAACACATGTATTGGTCTTGCCTGATTTTACGAAGTCTTTTGTGGTAGAGGTGGATGCCTTTGGAGTAGGGTAGACACTATTCTAATACAAGATCATCATACTATAACTTTTATTAGTAGAAGTTTAAATGTTCAGCAACAATCATTGTCAACTTATGAAAAAAATTTCTTAGCTATGGTGTACATGATACAAAAATGGAGGCACTACTTATTACCTAAGCAATTTGTATTTAAAACTGATGACTGAAGTCTCAAGTATATTCTAGATAAGAGACTTTCCACAGCCTTCCAACAAAAATGGTTGGTAAAACTCATGGAATTTGACTTCATTATTGAGTATAAACAAGGCATTAAGAACCAAGCTATGAATGCTTTCTCAAGGGTGGAATGTGTTGTCCACACACTAACCAAATTATGATCTACTAACAAGAATTAAAGCATCATGGTAGAGTGATGATGCTTTGAAACGATTGATTGTTGACTTGGTGGAAAATCCCTCTTCACATAAGGATTTCTCTAGGCTAGTGGAGAATTAAGGAGGAAAGGAAAGTGGTTGATAACGTTATTGTTGACGCAATCAAATTAATATTACTAAATTATAGCAACTTCAGTAATGCTAAGATAATAGCCAAAAAAATAGAAAGGGTGAATTCAACCCAAAGTCGTCTCCTAGCAAACATAGAATTGATTCTTAACAAATTAGTTCTTATAAAAACTATACAAAAGGTTAGTAAAATAATAAAAAAGGTAAAGATAAAAAAAAGATTAAAGAACGAAGTAACGGATAGAAAGAAAGAAATTTATAAAGAGATTTAAAAAGATAAAAACAATGATAAAGAAAATAAGTTAATTTCATTACTTTGTCAAAATAGGATTCATCATTGTTTATCTAAAGATTGTTGTTCAATTAATTATTGTCTTAGATTTTCAAATTAATCAATGTAAATTCTTAATTAATTTGTTGTCGTTATCACTCAACCAAAGTACATTATCAATTAGAGCAAAAACGTTATAGATTAATCATAGTAAAATTAACCAAAGTACATTCTCAATTACATATTACTATGCCTAATCATGTCTATTCCTTTACCTTTTATATCAAGTAAAAAAGCTAATTAACCAAAGTAGATTCTTGATTAATTCTTGTTAAAGTTTTAACCTTTAATCAAAGTACATTCTCAATTATTGACAAATATTCAGTCAATCACATGAAAGTTTCTAACTTTAATCAAAGTAAATTCTCAATTAAAAATAAAAACCCTTGGACTCATGTGATTGATAAATTATGTAGATTTAACACCGTGCTAAATTGCTATAATATAAAAATCATTATTTTCACTTGATTAAGAAGCAAAATACATAGATAAAAATAAATCACAATAAGAATCAACAGAACAAAAAAATTTATTCATCCAACCTCATAATCCAGTTATGAAATTATAGTAGAATCAACTCTAGAAGCTTAAAACTCCTTGGAATGTAGAAATAACATGAAAATAGAAGAAGAGAGGGTGGATAACATGAGAGAAGAGAGTAAGGATGAAATTTGGTCCCCCAAAGGATTCCTAAGCTCCCCTAATGTGTTTTCCTAAGTCTCTTTATATAGAAATTGGATTGGGCTTTGCTTCAGGCTTTTTGTTGTTGTGATCTTCTTTATGATAATGTAATTTCCTCCTATTATCTTCTAAATAATCCAATATTTTCAAGATATATTTGATTATTGTGGAGATAGATTAAAAAGAATTTGGAAAATATCATCTTTTTATATTTATTGATATAATTAAATAAGTAGATTATTGTACAATATCAAATAAAATCTTAAGATATATTTTCTCCAAATTATCTTTAATCATAAACATTTATCAATTATCAAAGTCCTTTTAGTAGAAAAAATAGAAAAAACTACAAGATCCAATTTTTGTTGCATGTTCTCTTTTCTTAACTTAGCCAAATTTCTTCACTTTTCCATGCTATGCTTGGATTGACTTCTTGTGGTCTTGATTATTTGCTATTCTTGGATTTATCTTTAAGGTGTCATGACACTTTAGCCAATTTATTTTCACACCTCAATGAGCTCAACTTAGTTGGAGTTGCGCTAACACATATCAAAATATTCAAAAAACATTTATGCAACTAAAAAGTTATTTTTAACATGTTTTTGTATCTCATGCGAAATAAACCCAATTTTAACAAAACCCAATTATAACAAATCCTAATTAAAATATTCTACTACTGAAGTACAAAAATCAATTAAGAATTCAATATTAAAGGCTAAATGATGACACAAATATGCACTCATGTGGCGGTCACTCAGGAAGAGGTGCCACTTATCAAAGAATCAAGACAATGATGTACTGGAAAGCACTGTCTAAGGATGTCAAAAGGTTTGTCCATCAATGCCCCACTTGCCAACGCTCTAAGTATCATAATGTTGCCTCTCCGGGGTTGGTACAGCCCCTTCCAGTTCCTGATTTGATTTGCTAACACGTTACTATGGATTTCATGGTATTCCTTTGGGAAGCAAGTGATTTTTTTAGTGTTTGATTGACTGCGCAAGGTTGCTCATTTCACAATGTCACAACACTCATATACTGCATCTGATGTCACCTAATGTTTTATGGATAATGTCTTTAAGTTTTATGGGTGTCCAACATCAATAACAAGTGACATGGACCAAATTTGTGTCAGTTAATTCTAAAAGGATTTCATGGCCTATCAAGGTATTCAAGTTCAACTTTCCATTGCTTACTATCCACACACAGATGGTTAGAAAAAGGTCATGAACAGATGTATTGAAACGTATTTAAGATGTATGTGTTCCAATGATCCTAAACAATTGTCTAAATGGCTTTCTTTGACATAGCACAACACTATTAAGGTAACTCCCTATGAAATCATGTAAGGATAGAAACCTCCAACCTACTTACCTTATTTACCAAGAGAATATAAGATTGAATTGGTTGATAAAAGTTTGTAGAGGAGGGAGGAACAACTTAAGATGGTCAAGTTTCACATGAAAAGAGCACAAGAGAGGATAAAAGAGATGACTGATAAGAAAAGATCCGACAATACCTTTGAAATTGGGGATTTGGTATTCATGAAGTTATACCCTTACAGACAAATATATGTAGCATTTAGGAGCAATTCCAAATTAGCTTCAAAATACTATGGGTCATATGTTGTAACAAAGAAAGATTGAAGCAGTAGCCTACAAGATCCAATTACCAGCTAGATCACTCGTTCATGATGTTTTTCACATGTCTCAACTAAAGAAGTTTATAGGGGAAGCTAGCACTTCAGTCCACTGCCCAATGAATGATGAAAAGTCCAGAGTTAAGGAATAAGAGTCTAGTCTAGAAAGGATGATGATCAATAAAGAAAATAGAGTTGTTACTAAGGTTCTTGCCAAATGGAAGCACCCACTTTCAAAAGATGCAACACAAGAATTCTTCTTTGATTTGAAAGAAAAAGTTTCCTAATTTTAATCCTTGAGGACAAGGATTATCTCAAGGAGGATTGATTGGGCTATTAAACATTATAGTGTAACACTATTATGGTATTCTCTCAAACAATAACATACCTATTTAATTTCCATTCTATTGTTGGAATCTCTATTTCCTTTGTTGTTTTTGGAAGCTCTTTCCTTTCCTAAAACATCTATATCACATTTTCTTTCTATTCTGAGTGTCTTACACCCATACTCCACACCCTTGGCAAAATTTAATTATAATTATTTTAAATACAAAATTTTTATTTTTGTTAGTTTACTATTATTAAATATTTATATAATTGTGTTTTGACACATAAAAAATAATAATGCAAGAAGAAGAATAAGTACTCAAGAATAAATATGTTCAAGAGTTTTTTGAATTTTTTTCGGAGACTATTTTTAATTTTATTGATGTGAGTAAGTCATAAAAAAATTATTTTCTAATTTAAATTATTTCTTTTACCTTTCAAGTATAATTTTGTTTTCTGGAAACTAAATTCTCTTTTTCCTAATTTTACAGATTTTTTTTTTTAGAATTTGGTTAATTGAAAAACGAATTCTTAGCAGCGTTTTTTTTTATTTCATACGTTTACATATTTATTTATTATGAATTGTTTTATTATAAATTTAAGTATTTTTTGTAAAATGATAATAATAAATAAGATAATTTAAATATATTGTAATTATGGCGATAGAAAAATTATCATAATAAATATTATAATTATGGTTGTTTTTTGTAAAACTAATTTTGATAAATGTATATTTATTTGGTTAAAATAATTTACGTAATAAATTGTGTGTGTAATAACTTAGAAGAATAAAATAAATAATATTATTATTGTAAGTAGAAATATTTGAAAAGAAATTAAATGTAAATTTAAAAATTAATAATATGAACGTAAAACTTTTAGGTTTATTTATAAAAGAATTGTTTAAAGAAAATATTAAAAAGGTATAGATTTTTTAAAAAAACTTTATTTAGAAAAAAGTATAAAAACATAAATTTAAATATAGCAAAATAGAAAAATTTTGAATAGAATTTTATAAAAATTTTAAAATACAAAAGATATAAAATTCAAATTTAATCATATTATTTTTTCATTTAATATAAAAATTAAAAAAAAGTTCAGAATATTTTATCAAAAAATTAAAAAAAGAAGTTTAAAACAAATTAAAAATTTTATCAATTTTTAAAAACTTATATATTTTACTAACTTTTTAAATTTTATTTTTATATTTGTCTCATAATAAAATATGTCTTTAAAGCTAAACTAAAAATATTTTTTATATCACATCAGTTCATAAGAATATTTAATTTTTTAATAAAATAATTTATAATAAATAAATATACAACATGCAAAACTAGAAAAAACATAAATAGTAAAGCTTCCCGGGAAACGAATGGAAAAGAGTCTAAATTGAAAAAATAATTTTTTATAATCTATTCACATTGATAAAATTCAAAAGTGATAAGGAAAAAATATATTTTGTCCACCTTTTCTATGAATCAACACTAATATGTCCTTGTAATTTATATATATATATATATATATATATATATATATATATATATATATATATATATAAAATTTATTTATTTATTTTCAGGGTTTTTTGTATGTTTTAATTGTTATAGTAAGGTAATGTATGAATTCTATCATGTTTATTTTTAGTTTTTCTAATCGACTTTTAACATATAGAAATTTTGTATATAATAATAATATTCTAAAATTACCATGTTTTAAATATACTTTTATCAATTTTAGTTAGAGTGTGTGGTTTCTAAAATTTTCAGTTGCAGTGTTTACATCCAAGACAAGGAGGAACATGGATATGCTAAATCTCCACTCCTCGACTTGACAATGTACAATGTAACAATAAACAACAATACATTACATTAAGGTAGTCCTTGTGTTTTGGAATCCCTATACCTTGATGGGTTCTTCATAAGCTGAGCTTGTTCTGTCTCCACCAATTGAAAAGGTCTTGGATGATAAAAACAATACATTATAGTCATTCAAAAACCTACTGCACAAGTCATTGCCATAGGGAACTACAGTCAAACCCTAATTACCTTCTCCCGAGAAAGAAAAAAAAAAGGTTTTCAGCACTACTAGGAGTTGTCTAGTGCCTCTTTTCCAGAATGTACATCATTTGCAATTAAAGAAACGATGAAAATGCTTCTGTAATTTGTAAAAAAGAAAGCAAGAAAAAGGGTCATATCATACGTATCCCATTGTCAAATGACAGTGACAGTGAGTATTTCAAAATTCACTTTCTATTTGAGATGCATTCTCTCAGGTTTCAAAATCATAATTTTTATTTTTCACCAAGGTTGTGCTCAAACATGACAGTATAAGGCATGTTAGCAAAAGCAAAATCATGTAAAGAAGAGCACTGTGGGAGTCACCGAGTGGAATAAATGAGATAAATGGTTCACGTGATGAGAAAACCAATGCATTTAGTTTCCATGGGGCCCAACAACGTTTGTGTTAATTTATCCTATACCTAAAACCTTCTTTTCCTTTTTGTTTCAAGGGGATTAGAATATGAGCCAGAAGCCTAGAGAACTGTGTAAAGGTGTTTTTTTTAGTGTCGTGGGGATGATAAATAAGGTGAAAGAACAAACTACATTGCCCTATTCTTGCATCCTCTCTTGTTTTCTTTCAAACAAACTACATTGTTTCGAACAGGCCTAAATAGAGGAAAAGAACAAACACTGTCAAATCGTGTATTCAATTCATCATGGTTAAATTCTTGGGAGAATCCTGTGGAAATAAATGTGAAGTAGGTGAAATAATATGGTTCAATTGTAGAGGAGCAAATGGAAGGAGGAGGATAGTGAGGAATTTTTCTTCTTTTGTAAGGTGAAAATGAAAGGAGAGAGACAGGAGAGAACAAACAAAAACTAAGAAACTTACATATAACATTGGATTATTTTCGTATTTAACATTTTTAATTAATAGAATATTTTCATTATTTTATTTCTAATAATTACATTTTAACCTGTGAATTAATTAATTCATCATAGTACCAACTTTGCGATTAAAATTATAATGTTTATTCACGTCAGTTGATACAGCCCGTCAGGTACAAAATTATGCAATGAACTAGAACAATATAAAGACTAAATAAAGTAAATTGCACGTTCAAATATATTATAAACCACTAAATATATATATATATAGGCACACAATTATGAAAAGTACTTGGAATAGAAGAGTAATTGGAAAAAAGAAAAAGCAAAGAACATGGGAAGCAATACAACACCGAAAAGAGAGCTTCTATTCCGACAGCATCATATCTGGTAATACTGTATAATCCAATAACAGAGATTTACTATTTCGTCGTGATCTTTTGGTCAGGCGTGCTCTCTGCATACGCTCTCTTTTTTTCCATTCCATTATATGCATATGCAATGCTGGCATTCCATTATATTGAATGCTCATTACATTTCAAATAAACATTTTCTTCAAAATGAGTGCTAAGAATCTATGGAGTCCCGAGGCTCTGTTCACCACTTTTGACTTCTAAATTTGCACTATATTTTATTCCAGTCATATCTGTCATTCATTTTAGCCCAACAACCTCATCATTCTAACACGAAATCAGTGCAAGATCAATGTCAAACTAGAGGCAAAAAAGTGTTGGCTTTCGTTTTCTTTTTCTCCCATGATACCATATTTCTCTTGTCAAGTTGACCTCTTCGATTCATTTATACACACTTGAACCTAAACAACACACAATCATAGCTCAGATTATTAGATGCGATTAACTTTTTTCTTGCATTTCCCTCCACAAGAGGAATAAAAGGACATAAAAAAAACGATACTATATGTGTGTTTGCTAGAGCATGCTCTCTATGCACAAGCCAAAAGCGTACGAACAAAAGATATATGGTCATTCCTAGACCTGGAAAAGCAAAAAGCTGTCTGAACAATAAATGTGACACCAAAACAAACAAACTAGAATATGAAAGATGAGTAATTAAGCAACAATTTTCAGGGGGGGGTCCGAAAGGGAACCCGGTGAAAAGGAATCCGGCATCCTAGGTGTAGTAGCATAACAAAGAGAAATCTTAAAACAAACAACTAGAGACTAAGAAGGAAAAATTACAATGGAAAGTAAACATTTTGCAACAAATAATTTCTCTCTCTCTTCTCTCTCCAATAAATAAACCGGATTCTTCTTCCCCGGAAAACCCATTGTCTATCCTACTAGTAAAGAAAACAGCAAGTTAATTCATCCCAATTCTTCTTGTCCTTCAGAGGGACATCTTATCAGCTCCAATATGTTAACTACCTCTCCCATGTCAGGCCTGTTAGATGGCACTTGAGAAGTACATATTAAGCCTAGCTTCATTACAGGAATGGCTTCTTCTGCTGGGAATTTCCCTTGGAGCCTCTCATCAATGCATTCCTCCACCCTACCTTCTTCCAAAGTGCTTCTCACCATGTCACAAAGTACCACCACATCATCCTCCATGTATTCCACTGGCCTCTTCCCTGTAACAATCTCCAACACCAGGATACCAAACCCGTATACATCACACTTCTCGGTGATCTTCACTGTTTTGCAGGCAAACTCCGGTGCCATGTAGCCGAGCGCACTCTGGATTTTGCTGCTCAAGACATATCGGTCAAGCATAGGTAGCAGCCTTGCTAGGCCAAAGTCTCCTATCTTTGGTTCACCATAACTGTCCAGAAGTACATTGGTTGACTTGATGTTATAGTGAATGATGTTGGAATTGTGCAAGTGTGCCAAGGCCTTGGCGGTTCCCAGAATCACATTAAATCTCTCATTCCATGAGAGGAAGTTTCCACCAGATCCTTCATGGAGATGCTTATACAGACTACCACCAGAGACGTACTCATATATAAGAAGCTGCAGCGATGGTGTCCAATAATAACCCTCAAGTTCCACGAGGTTTTGGTGTCTGATTTTTCCTAACTTCTTCACTTCTCTTTCAAAATCTTCTTGAGACTTGACAAGGCTTGATACAGTGAGCTTCTTTATTGCAACTGAATGACCATCTCTAAGAACCGTTTGGTACACTGCACCAAATCCTCCACGCCCAAGCTCACAGTCCTTATTGAGCAAAGCATGTGCACCAGAACTGAAATCAGGCTCACCAGAAAACATGACAAGCTTGCCAGAGTTGGCATCTGTAGTAGGGGAACGGCTGTATTCATCTCCTGCAGAAAATGTGAGGGCAGCTGCATCTCGAGATGTGGAGGAGCGCACTCGAAGATTGAGAACAGTGATGCTAATAACACCAATTACAATGACAGCAGCTGCACCAATGGCAATGAGAGCCGAAATGCTGAGAATGATTCTTTTGTGACCCAAAGTTTGAGGCAATGCACCTGGGCTAACGTCAGTAGAAGTGTTGGGATTTAGAACAATAGGCTTTGGGAGGACAGCAGGGCATGATTTGTTTACTGCAGCGCCACAAAGTGATGGATTGCCAGAAACAGAGGTGGGCGAAATGGTGTTGAAAAAACCACCAGCCGGAAGTTCACCCTGCAGGTTGTTGTGAGATAAATTGAAGGAAAGAAGATTGGCAAGGTTGGCCAGTTGCTTAGGAAGGTTTCCAGTAAGGTTGTTGTAAGATAAGTCCACAGTTTGCAGGTTGGTAAGTTTTGCAACTGCAGCAGGTATAGGGCCACTCAGCCAGTTTTGGGACAGGGTCCTACAGAACGTACCAAAAAAGAAAGGAGTAAAGAAAACAAAGCAGAACCAGCGGAAGTCAGAACAATAAAAAAAGGAGCAGTTGGATCTCATCTTACTGTATGTTTTTTAAAATTTAACTCGGGACTAGAAAACCTACATAATGCCCTCCTATTATGATTAAGAAAAAAAACAACAATGCATCAAAGTACAGTGCTATAAACTTTAAGGCCGCACAACAGTAACAGATATTTAGGTTCCAAGAAAAAAAAAAACAAGTCATTAATGTCACTATGACCATCCATTCCCGAAATATAAATTGACATAATTTCTTGAATCTTGTTGAGTTTCCTACTGTGCAGGGCATACAAAAGTTTAGAAGTACAAATGAACTTAACCAAGTTGTTGCAGCTCATTACACTATTGAACTGTGCAAGATTACGATAAAATACCAAAACTCCATGCCAGATTAAATCGAAGCCCAGACTTCCGGTTTGCTGGAATGTATTATGATAGGCAACACATTTCAATACAACATGGAATAAATAAATGATAATAAACAAAGAAAAGCTTCCATCGAGTGCATATGAACAATGAACAAACAGGTTTGGCTTGAGTTTATATGCATTAAAGAGTATAATAACATGGGATAAGCACCTTTCACCAAATATAAAGCATGAAGATAAGTTAATTCCGTTTGATGAAAATTATGAGAGCAACACTTATATACCTACTGTAAATACAAGCGCGTGTATGAAACGCCAAATTGAAAGATGGGACAGAGAAAAGGAACTTACAGTGTGGTTAGCAAAGAGCAGTTCTCAATTGACGTTGGAATTTTCCCATTTAGGAAGTTCTTTTTCAGCACCAGTTCTTTCAATGACACAGCTCCTCCTATTTGCCAAGGTATACTTCCATTTAGCTTATTATAGCTCAAGTCAAGACTAGAACATGTTTTCAACTCACCAATTAGAGCTGGTATAGGACCCGTAAGAGAGTTATTTGCTAAATTCAAAACATGCAAGCTGCTTAAACCTCCAATAGCAGATGTGATTTCACCAGAAAATGCATTGTGAGACAAATCCAAAACTTCAAGACTTTGAACTGCAACTTCAGCCAAGGAAATCAAAGGGTTTTTCTTGCTACCACTTGTTCCATTTTCCGACAGCAAAACCTTGTCCAAATCTGACTTGAATATCCACAATGGAAGCGCCCCGGACATCGAATTTCGGCTGACATCCAACACCAAAAGTTTCATGCAATTAGCCATAGACTCAGGCAGACTACCAGTGAAACTATTCCCAGAAAAATTCAACATCTTCAATGACTGAAGATTTCCAACGGAGTTTGGAATCCGACCAGTAAGTGCATTGTTTGAAAGGTCCAACGTCTCAAGACCTCTCATCTCCCCTATCCACTCAGGAAGCTCTCCAGAAAAAGCATTCCCTCGTAAACTAAGGTAACCACACAATGCAAGTTCCTTGAAATCACCAGGAAGACTTCCAGAAAATGAATTATTCCCCAAATCAATGGACCTCAAAAGCGAACAGCTCCCAAACCCACCAGGAACATTCCCAGTCAACCGATTCCTAGCCAAGCTAACAGTCCTTAAATTCTTCATGGCCTCAACCCCCTTAGGAATCTCCCCCTCCAACAAGTTATCAGACAAATCCAGGGACCTAAGAGCACTCAAAGACCAAATCCCAGAGGGGACAGAACCAGAAAACTGGTTATTAGAAAGGTCAATAGCAGCAAGAGCAGAACACGCACCTAAAGTAGAGGGAATGGACCCAGAAAACCTGTTCCTGGCCAAGGAAACAGCCCTGAGAGACCCACATTGTCGGAATACATCCTCAGACACCTCCCCTGAGAGACTGTTGCCACTCAAATCGATGACTCTAAGGCTATCTATTTGAGCAATGTTGGAGTTTATCCCCCCAGTGAGGTTGTTGTTCGCCAGAGAAAGCTTCCTTAGAAACTGCAACCTTTGCAACCCTCGACCTATTCTCCCAGAGAGAGAAAACCCATCAAGGTTAACCTCCACCACTCTGTTGGATCTAGGGTTGCACTTCACCCCAACCCAACCACTCCCACAAGCACTCTCATCGTCCTCGCTCCAAGACGCAAGCCTCCCCTTCGGATCTCGTATGTCAGCTTTGAACACAATCAGCCCCAAAACGTCGTCGTTCAGAGAGGGGTTCACCGCCGTCACCGCCACATAAACCACCTCCAACAACAACACAAGAAAAAGAAAACCTCTCATGCTCGAAAATAACGCTCGCATTTTAGAGCCCTAAACACCCATGTGTAATTGAGTTGGGGAAAACAAGTAAAGAGGGCCAAAGCCTCCGAATTTAGATAAGACAACCAAATCCCAAAACCCAACTTCAGATTAAGCTCTAACTAAAACAAAAAGAATAAAGAAAAAGCAAACTTTTTTTATTTCAGTAACGGCTAGACTTGAGAGTTATGGAGAAAGAGGAATGGGACGGAACACAACTCCCCAGTGGCATTTGTGACTGAGGGAATTAATGAAAACTTATCAAATAAAAAAAAAGAGTAACTGAAATAAGTAAGGGTCACTGAAGATGAAGACTGCACACCGAATCCTAAACCCCACTTCGCAAGTAAGGTACTTTTTTCCTCTACAGGATCTTCAAAGTGAAACAAAGCAGAGCTGATGAAAAAATCAGCAGCGAGTGTAGCAGAAGACTCGATCCAGAAACAGTGAAATGTGGGAACGGAGAATATGTAGTTCAGCTGAAGAGTAACAAACAAGAAAAGGAAACTAGATTTTCCGGTGAGTGTGAGCAGAAGTTACTCGCCGGCGTCAAAGTAACGGCTCTCACTCTCTCTCTCTCTGTTTTTTCTCTCTCTGTAGTTTCTCTCTCTGTAGTGTCTCTCTCTGCTTCCACACACAGTCCACACACATAAGTAATATTGAGTTTTTATTAACGGCAAAAAGGGTCCCCTGTTGGGTAGATAGGAAAGTAAATTACGACAAAGCCACGTGGCATACCATGCCGAGGTACCGTCCTATGTGTTTGCCATGTCATCATGATCTGTTATGCTTTTGACATGGAGGCTGACCTGGCTTTCCATATTCCGACACTGCCCTTTCCTTTGCAGCTTTGTCTTTAATTTATTTTTTTTCTTAAATAAAAGTGTTAAGATGTCACTTGACCATGATTTCCTTTTAGAATTAGAAATCGTTGGTGGAAAACAGAGATATTACTTTGTTTTTTCCTTTACACCTTTCTGCGCAGAAAGGAATATCGCTGCTTGTATCCACAACCATCTTTCTTTCAGTTACTGTCTAAAAAAACGCTACACGTGATTGCATCAATACATACTGTTTTTTTACTTGTCTCAATTATGTAATTTTGAAAACAATTATATTTGTTCGCAAACGAAAACGCAATAGCGTATTATCAGAAAGCACATTCTTATTGCATCAAAACTCATTAAATAGTTTAAGTGGGTATTCCGGATTTTTCTATCTCTTCAATCCCTTTCTAAATTTAGCTTTTATAATGAAAAAGCACACTTAAAAAGCCGGGTGCATGGTTATCTTATTTCATATTGTACAGATGAGCTGGTAAAACGCTATTATGCTATTAATATTAATAATAATAATAATAAGTAGTATGGTAGCTATATGACAAAAATCAACCTTAAGGTCTTCAACTACCACGACAAAATTGAAAGACTAACATAAATGAAAGAGGAAAACGCAAAGAAGCTAAAGAATTGTAGTTAAACAGTGGAGCAAGAGGGTTTTCCTATGGTTGAGTACGTTGAACTTTACTAATGATTTAAGGTATGTGTTAACGGAAAACTCTATTTTTTGAGTTGATAAGAAAGGTCCTCTTGAACTAATAATATGAGAAAAGTTGTGTTGTGTTGTGGATGGCATGTGAATGATGGAGTAATATAGGAAAAGAAGAAGGGCATTTATAAGGAGTGTGGAGTGAAAGTTAGTTGGGTTGGGAGGAAGGAAAAAGAAAGGCAATAAAGAGAAGTAGGTGGCAATGGTTGGTGGTGCAATTAAAGAAAAGAGAGAAAGGTGGTGGAGCAGTGCGCAGAAATGTAAGACGGACATATCTTTTTATGCTTTCTTAAATTTCATTTGCCAGGCACAGTCTTTTGTTGCTCTTTCTCACCCGGCAACTACAGTACCAACTCAGATTGCCATTAATCACACTTCTTCCTCAATTTCCTTCAAGATGGCAAAACTGGTGTTTAATTTGCCCATTCCACAAAACATGAAGATCAACTTACTCATGTCTTGTTTTCAAAACCTAGAAAATACTTTAAAAGTAGTAATATGATAATTGATTATAAATATATTTTTTTATTAATAGAATTTCATTTTATAACAACTATTGTGTGTCTAAAATCTTTTTTTTTCTTGATCTTTGACTATATTCTTCATTTTTTAACGTCGAATTATATTATAAGATTTTTGATGTTGAGGTCTACAATCTTATATTGAACAAAACAAGTTTATATTTTATCCTTCAATTTTTGTCTTTTAAGAAATATAGTGTATGTAGGGTGTTTTGGGCTTGCATATGGCATTTAAGGATTTCGGATGAATCTTTATTCAATTAGAACTCTTATGGTGTGTTCTAATCTTTATATGTAGGTTGAACAACTTGTGTGAGGTAGAGTATGTGAGGAACATTATTTTTAGTTAGGAGCGTCTATCTAAATAAGATAAACTAGTTTTAGATTTAATTACATTAATGATTGATTAAGTGTGATTTGTATGATGATGATGATTTCTGATGAAATGGTTTTGCCAAATTTGTTTTAGAATGATAATCTTATATTTATGAAGTGATTTGTTAAATGGATTATTAGTATGTGATTTTGAGTTATCTGCATTGATTATATCTCTTAATTGGTTGTGACCTTATTAAACTTGTATGAGGTTGTAATATGAGTAAAATTTGACGTGTTTTCAATTGAAAGCGAGTGAAGAGCCTATATGAGTTTGATAAGGAGCACACTTATATCATAACTGACATGCATAATTACATAGACTTGTTGGACAAGCATAATGGCTTGCTAAGTGAGAATGCAAAAGTTGCAAGCCAAAGAGCTCCACGCTTTGACTTGTTGAACAAGTTCTTTCTCGATGGCGCGAGCTTCTCAAAAGCGACGTTAAGGGGTATACTTGTTGAGCAAGCAAAAGTCTGGTTGAACAAGTATGAAAATGTTGAAAACCTGAGAGCAAGGCATGTGTTTGACTCTTAAGGTTTTAAGCAAAGTTAGAGAACATTAAGGTAACATTATTGTTAGGCGAGTTTTTGTGGTCACTGGGTGAGTCTCATCCCAAGGGACACTCATTGAATGAGAACATATTGATATGCAATGGTATAATTAGTTTAAATCTTGTAAAGTTTGTTATGCTTTGATGTAAATTATGTAGAATGTGAATGTAGTTATTTCTAGAACTAGAATACCATTGTGTGTGGTGATGTATAAAGTGTATTGGTGATAGACATCAATATGAGATTATCCTGACTTTACTAAATATTGGACTCACATAGAGAAAGATACTTAGTTGTGATAGTCAAATGAGATTTTTATGTGTACATTTGTAAAGAGATTGAATATACTATATAAGAATTTACTTTGTCATATTTTTGAGAAGTAGAGATGAGTTATGACATGCACACGATCTTAGAGTCTACTCAATATACTAGTCATTCGTATGTTGTATCAAATGTTGATTTGTCTATGAAATAGCCTGAATGTGATATGTGACTTATGAAGTGATGTGTGTATAGTAAAAAATTATTGTTTAATATTTGTAGTATAATCTAAACTTACACTAATTTACCTTGTTTTTATGTTTGTTTATGGTTTATCTATTTGTAATGATGGTAAGTTATATACGAATAAATAATAATAAAAGTAGGAGAGTTGAAAAATAGTAAAATTATTAATAAATAATGAGAGTATATTGTTATATATATATATATATATATATATATATATATATATAATGATAAATTTATCTTAAGTTTTAAAGAGAATATAAATACATGCTTATATGTATTTAACGTTTAATACTTAATTGTTAATATTGGTTTGTCTTTTGAGTGAAAGAAAAGAAAAATAGAAAAGATAAGTAAGAAACGGTAAAGAAATAAAAGCGAAACGTATTGGTTATTTTTATTTATTGGTATTTCCTTTTTAGAGATTAGTAAATGATGAGTTACGTTAATAATAATTTTTTTTCATTTTTTTAGCTTACATTTTATCTCTATTAATCTAAACAATCTTATTTTTCTTGAATTTATTTTTTAATCCAAACACACCTTCAATTTTGATAAATTTAGACATTTATATTCATTATGAATCTGGATTAGTTTAGATCACGTTTATTAAGACATGGTCGAATTAATTCAAAATTTAAGTTGTACAAGGTCTTACTCCTTTTATTAATTTAATTGAGATTTCAAGAATAATTTTCATCTCATTATTATACTAAGATTATAAAATAAATTAGGGTTACTTGTAGTGATAGTAGACCCAGCCTATGCCCACAACAGCCTGAAGTTAAGTCCAGCCAGATACACCACCAATAGGCCCGCATGGATGAAGAAATCTATCAATTTTCCATTCAACTTTCTTCTTTCCATTGACTTTCTCCAATTTATTTTTGTCCCACCACACATTATAGTAAATATTCAAGGTTAATGCATATGGATTGATGAGTATTTAATAATTCATTTTTACTAAAAAAACCTACTTTATACTCTGTTAATAAAAAACTCTATTTTGAACTATTATTTATAGTAACTTTTGTTTTGAGATTAAAAAAAAGTTAAAACAGTTGAAGAATGTTTTGGGAATATGATAAAATAAATAAAATAAAATATAATATAATAAGTCATAAATATATATAATGTCTGGTTAACAAAAACTACAAAATTAAATAATGCTAGAATGTAAGATAAATTATATTTAAATACTAAATTTTCACAATTTTATAATATTTATTTATTTATTTTTAATTATGAAGCTTATAAAAATGTAATTTTAACTAAATTATACAAAAATTATAGGGTAAAATATGTTTTTAGTTCCAAAACTATTAGCCGTTTCTGATTTTCGTCCTTCTTTCAAAATAAGGTACAATTTGGTCATCATTCTTTTCGAAACTTTGGTTTTAGTCCTCGAAAACTAACACCGTTAAAAATTAGTTGACGTGGCTAACGGTAGACTGACACACTGTTTTTTTGTTCAAGTGTTTCTCACCATTTCTCTCTCTCTCTCTTCCTTCCATCTTCCACCCATAATATTGTATCTTCATTTCTAGATATTGGGACATAGAGAACTAATTTTCTTGATTATAACCTCCAAAATTTTATTGGCTGGAAGAAAGTGTTCATGAACTCAAGCTACTGAGTACAAAAACAATGTAATAAAAGAATTTATATTATGAAAGAATTTACAAAATATGATGGGCCAAACAGCTACTGACATAGAATATTTTTATAAAGCTGATATGCTTTAAACTTGCAGAGATATGAGGGAATATTTAGATATTGCGAGATTTAAAGACTCATTGTAAGCACCATTTTTATTATATTATCCTTTCCATTTGGAACAATTTTAAAACTCTGCAGCTTATGTAAGCACCATTATCATGCATAAAAAATAAGCTCTGGCCAACATTTGCTTAATAATGGTGGTTCACGATTGGGCGCCCCAGTTGGTGATTTTGTGACATTATACGGTTTCGATGTTTCTGAGTCACTACGGGTAAAACTCGGTGTTGGAATCACTGAGTCAGGCGGTGCCTATTCTGGGATGGCCGACGGCGGTGGAGCAGTTTTACAACTGCAAGTTGTTGGAGGAAGAGGTTGGAATATGCATGGAGGTTGCGAGAGGGAAGAGTTGTGAAGTTAAGTGTCATGATATTGGGAAAAAAATTGCTTTGGTGATGGAGGAGACAAAGAAATGGATTGCCATTTCCATGAGAAAGAAAGTTGGTTACGTTATAGATGTAACCAGGGATGCTGTGAAAGATGAAGTTGGGTGGAAGATGGAAGGAAGATAGAGAAGGGGAGAAAAAGTGAGAAACACTTTGAAAAAAAAATCGTGTGTCAGTCTACCGTTAGCCAGGTCAGCTAATTTTTAACGGTGTTAGTTTTAGAGTACTAAAACCAAAGTTTCGAAAAGAATGAGGACCAAATTGTACCTTATTTTGAAAGAGGGACGAAAACCAGAAACGACCAATAGTTTAGGAACTAAAAACATATTTAACCCAAAATTATATTCAATTTATGTATTTTTTCAATTACAAAAAATGTTATCTAGCATTTTAAAATTTTAACTAATACCTTAAAGATATTTAAATTTACTATTTAATATAAATAATATAATTTAAATTTATGTATCACAATAATTATATACATATATATATATATATATATATATATATATATATATATATATATATATAATAAAAGATAATATGTTAAATAAAAAATACTATTTATATTATCATACAAAGTAATATTAAAAAATTATGAAGTATTTTATTTTATTGACATAAGTTTTTTTTCTTAAAAACATAAATAAAATTTTAAAAACTAATATTATAAAAATATTTGAATAAAACAATTATATTTTTACATTATAGTTTTCAGTTATGAGTAAAATTATATTTAAAGAAACTGGAAATGAGAAAGAGAAAAAGAGAGTTTATCTTAACCAACTTTCTCATTGCAATTTACACCTCAATAACATAAAATGATACTTGCTATAAATTTAAGTTGAGATGTAATATTTAGGGTTCTTTAAATTAATCAAGGTTGACAAAATAAGTTTTACAAAGATTTATGATGTAATATGAAGTTTTTTTTTATATTTAAAAAATACTAAATATGTAATGAAACACAAATTTATATTGATTTACTTTATGACAGGAGCTATATCCAATAATCTAATCATCTAATCAAACTAATTCATTATAATTTTAAGTTTTACAAAAATCTCCAAATAAAACAAGAAAATAAAACACATATAGCAAAATATTGAATCTAATAAAATCTTTTACCACCGCTAATAGATCTCTATCACAAGCAACACCCTTTATAACCCTAGCCAAAATAAATATATAAAAAAAGTTAAAAAAAATACATTCTAAAATTATTGCATAAAGATTTATTAAGATAGATTTTATGCAAATTGTCACTTTTAATGGATTGACATTTGTTTCTATATGAGGTGATGATGTATTGTTATGAATAGTAAAAGTATGAAATTTTGAAATGTTTAAGTAATTAATTTGTGTTCTTAATTAAAAATATTTTTTCCTTATAAACTAGTAACTCCAAGAACTTCTTAACACATTAAAACATTTTATTTTCATTTAATTAAAAAAACTTAAATGTTAGAGAACACTATCACAAATTACAATCCAAATTCAATATCATTTTCACCACTTGCATTATTATTGTAAAATTCTGTAGTCCATTTTCTTTGTGTTCTCTTTTCTTTTCTTTCTCATCATTTTCAAGCAATCGCATAAGAGATTAACATCATTCTCAACAAAAAAAACCTTAAGATAATGAATTACAAATGTGAGACTTAGACTTATTCTTGGATTCCCAACACTTTGAACATCTTTTAAGATTCTTAATCTACAGTTAGTCTAGTGACAGGTCTATATTATGAATTTGAGCTTTCTCTTATGTTTTAGAACTAATCCTATAAAAGGTAAGAGAATCTAAAACATAGACTCTTGAATTTTATTCAAAATTCTGATAAGAGTTGAATGATGGAAAGAGTAGTGTTTCCTAAGGAAGAAAACTACCATGTGAATAAGTTTAGTGCAATATAAACATTAGGAGTGGACTTATCTTGACACTATAATTCATCGGAATTATATAAATGAAGACAACTAGTCGATGGGATGTTCATTTTTATAGTATTAACATTATTCATACTAAAAAATAATTAAATATACCCTACCATGTAATGTGAAGACGGGAAGTGTTATAAGCCATGATGGATGCATGATTTCTTGATACTAGTTCATACATGGGTTCTCTAGATGTTAAGTCTATATATAAGGGTGTGTGAAGATGTTTGAAATGTTTGTTCAATAAGTATATTCTTTTTTTATTTAATATTTATAAGTTTTAAATCAAATTTTACCTTACCCTTCTTATTGTGTTTTAATTCTTTTAGTACTTGAACATGAGATCATAGGATACTGTAAGTGAAACACCTAACAGTGATGTACTTGAGAGTATAGACTAGTGAAGAAAGATTACAGTTTGTTTTAAAATAGATTGATTTGTATTAAAAATAAGGTTTAATCATTCACGAAATCCTTTTTTTCGCGTGGAATCTCAATTTAGTCCCTTTGTTTTTGAAAATCTCAATTGGGTCCCAAATTTATGAAAATTGCAACAATTGGATCCTTTCCGTTAAATTGTCTCCAACGGCGTTAGTGTGTGTCTGACGTGGCACGCCATCCACGTCAGACTACAGCGTGCCACGTCAGACACACACTAACGCCGTTGGAGACA
This sequence comes from Vigna nakashimae, assembly GCA_034642375.1. Classification (NCBI taxonomy): domain Eukaryota; kingdom Viridiplantae; phylum Streptophyta; class Magnoliopsida; order Fabales; family Fabaceae; genus Vigna; species Vigna nakashimae. The sequence continues at coordinate 20,623,798 of CM067759.1, forward strand.
ATTTAACGGAAAGGATCAAATTGTTGCAATTTTCATAAATTTGGGACCCAATTGAGATTTCCAAAAACAAAGGGACTAAATTGAGATTCCACGCGGAAAAAAGGACTTCGTGAATGATTAAACCTAAAAATAATTCCTCAACTTTTGTTTTTATAGAATTTTGGTTGTTTTTAAAAGACTTCTTATAAATATAAGGAGGAACATTGTAATACAATTTGAATCTATTACTTTGTAGTTTTGCTTACTATCATTGAAATATTTTAAATTAACAGGTAATTTCTATTAATTTGGATACAATTATAAAGAAAATATTGTGTTGAAACAACAAACTTTTAAAAATAAAACACTAACAAATTAAATATAAAACTTTTTATATCATTAAATTTTCCCTATTTGATGGTAACAACCATTTCACCTCCCACGTAGCCTACATTCTCCTTGACTTTTATTATGATTATAATTCTCGAGAAAAAAATTCACAAAAATAAATATTACCTTTATCTCCTTTTATTATTACTAAATAGAGAAAAATTTTGAAATAGAAAAAAAGGTAAGTTAATTCTCAAATATTTAGTTAGTCACAAGAATAATTTTACAAAACATTAATCGAAGAATTATTTATAAATTTGATTTAATAAATTGATCCTTTTCTTGTTTAGATTTATGGAATTAAATATTTGAAGCGGTATTGTAACATCCCAAAAATATAGCTATAAATTATACTTAAGAGTTCTCACATTTACAATAAGATAGAACAGTTATAGGAAATAAAGCTAACTTACAGTTATCCTAAAAATAACCATAAATTAAAACTTTAAAGAAATCTATACTAATATAAATTATAAAAGCAGACCGATCGGTCATACAAGAGGTGTATCGACCGAACGGTCCTACAAACATTGTATTACACCGAACGGTCCTATACTAACTGTGAAAACAACCATAAGACAAAACAATCTTACTCTTAGCGGAAACCATCCTCTCCATCCAGTGTTTGCTCTAGAGAACCCTCAATATCTTCTGCTCAAGTTCACCTTATGGACTAGGAGCTCCTGCCATTCTCACACATGATTTACTCCTCTCTACTTGAGAATGAGTAATCATAGAATATCAGGATAAATGTCAGCTAAGCATAACCACATTCATACTCTACCATTTCATAACCAACCATGAGATATTCCTCCTTGGAATACTCTTTCATCTCCATATTATAAGTATCTCATCATACCTTCACATTACATTAGAATTATCATACCATACTTCAATACCAACATACTTCCTCATCCATCACATTTAAGTATAATCAAATTGATCAGTAAAGTAACCACCATTCATGAATACGACTGAACGAAAAAGATCAACATAACCTATCAAAAAGACCGAATGGGAGAAACTTTCCCTACATACTAACATGACCGAACGATCATTTAAGAGTAAGACTCAAGCATGAGCCAAACACAGTTTTAAGGCCGAATACTAGAATAATCGAAAACTAGAGCTAAACCGAACATTTTTATCTTATACCGAACACTATCGGCTTAGACCAAACACTCTGCGACTGGTGGAGACCGAACAGTTTCGCACTTCCCAAAGGGCAGGACCGAACGGTTCATAACAGATAAGACCGAAGGAGTGGTTGTACATTATTTAGGACCGACCACTAAGAGAGACCTCGTTAACAGGTAAGACCCATCAGAGGCCGAGCGTAGTTAAGACCGAACACCAATACCAAACCGAGTACTAGTGCAAGACCGGGCACTACCAAAACTGAGTGCTAATACAAGACCGAACACTACCGAAACCGAGTGCCAGTGCAAGACGGAGCACTACCGAGACCGAGCACTAGTACAAATCAAGCACTATCGAGACCTAGCGTTAGTACAGAACAAGCACTACCGAGACCGAGCACTAGTACAAAACAAGCACTATCGAGACCGAGCGTTAGTACAGAACAAGCACTACCGAGACCGAGCGCTAGTACAGAACAAGCACTACCGAGACCGAGTGCTACTAAGGCCGAACGATCAAATCAGCGCATGGCCGAGAACAACAAACCCTCAGTTTCCTGCATAATTCGACAGAAACTTCTGCAGAATTATGAACACATCAAATTTTAGCAAAACTAAACATTTTTCCAAACTTCTAATCTTCCAAACACGAATCATATACACATTTACACCTATTCAAGAGTACCTAAATCTTTCTAACATCATTCCAAAGAGTCCCATACCAGATCTCACTTCAAATTCTGCATAATCCACAACTCAAAGACCCAAAATTTGTTTTCCTACTTTTGACACATTATAGGAGGACTTAAAGGTTCTAATAGGTCTAAATACACTTGCTCATACTCTTCCCACTGACCAATTTCACTCTCGGCTCCAAACTCTCATTTTCACTTACTCACTTTCTCAAAACCAGAACAGACCGAACACTTATGCAGAGACTTCAACCAGTTCACAGGTTCCACCATTCATCAATTCAACACAATTCAATTCATATACATGCAACCATCCAAACAATAATTTCATATATAGAAAATCATAATTAAATTAACTAGCTTCCCTTACCTTTAACAGAACCGAACAACTTCTACACATCCAGCAAATTTGTTTGAACTGCAAGAGAATCCTAAGAACACCTATGAACCACTGATTGGTGAAAGAGGACCAACCGCAGAACCACAATGAAATCAGAAAAGGAAAAAAAAGAATATGGAGCACATGCAACATGATGGTTCTTTGTATGTAACGAAAAACTAGAACTCGCTAAAATCAGAGAACGAAACTTACCAGTTCTAAACACAATTGATCGGTTAGATAGGAAGCTCTTGACGTCTGAATCGTCTAGGAAGCTTCTGATCACTGATTTGATGAATCTTCAGTGAGAAAATCTAGAGAGAAGGAAGAGGAAAGGTAGAGGATTCTGTTTTAGACAGATACAGAGTTTGAAAATAGTGAGACAATCTTTGTTTAAATTTTCTATTTATGTGCTCATGCAACACTTGGTCTCTTTATTTGGAGACATCTATCCCCTCATAACACTAAATTTTTGGGCTCTCACGTATATTAATTTTATTATGTAACTTGAACTTGTTTTCTAAAAAGGAGTAATTTTATTTCTACTAATGTGTTATGAAGTGATATTATTTGCATTATACTTAAAGTATAATTAATACTTTAGTTTATAATTTAAAAGATAATTTTTAGATAATTATATTAAAAATTATTAAAGAAACATTAATTTATAAACATGTATAGAAAATACGAAGACAAGTAATTTTTATACATGTAGGTACATAATGAACAAGAAGACAATCACTTTTTTGTCTTTCCTTCCCACGTACACATGTATGCTAGTTAACCAGAAAATCATCTTCCGAACAGAAAATAAACAAGTCAATGAAAATGATTATGAAGATGAACATGGAAGCAGGGGTGAGAGGTGGAGAAGAAAATGCAAATTTCAAGATACTTATCATTAATTGTGTTAAAATATATTAAAAAAAGTTCTTCATTTCCAGTAAGTTCATTATAAGCATTTTACATCAGAATTGTAAAATACTTCAAAATTCATTCATCATTATTTATCATTATATAAAATTTTATTCTAAAAAATAAAACATTGAAAAAGGAGAGTAAGTTCTTCATATAATCATTATTTGGGTTTAGAACTGAGTTTAATTAAAAGAATTCTAAGACTGTGTTCTTTTGGATTGATTGTACTGTTTATGTGAATAAGTGAAGATTGATTTAGAAACTAAGCGTTGTTCTTTTGGGTCGATTTGCAAGGATTTGATCAGATGTAAAAGCGCTGATTTGCGAGATTGCACTATTGAACCCATATCACCTTAGGTGTGCAGATTTGGGATGAAATGGTTTCAAAAGACTGATATGCCCTCATGAAATTTCTGAATACCTGTTAGAAACGATATTCGATTATCATTTTCAATAACCAATTACAAACATATGAAATCGTAATAAAAATAAAGGCATGCGTTGTGCTTTCACGTGAAGCAAGAATGTTGTTTATGACGATGAGGAACATGGTTGTTGATGATGATGAGCGACGAGATGCAGCTGACAAATGTGGAAGCAGTGGTTGAAGAACTGTGGTTGTTCATGGCAGTGTATTCGGAAAGAAGATAACATGTAGAGCACTGGTTTGTCATTTGGGCAGGAGAAGCAGGCGCAAGGTATAGAGTTGCAGGTTTTGGAATGGTGAGGCGTATTTGATTACAGCCAAGCGTAACCAGTTACAGCTTGATGAAGAAGTTGCCCTTAAGGCGTATTCGGTTACAGGGTCCCGTAACCAGTTACAGCTTACGGGAAGTGAACATGTGGAGTCCAGCAAGGCAATCATAGATTTGGAAGTATTTACGAAAGTAGAAGAGAAACGACGAAAGCAAAAGTAGAGAGAAGAAGAAGAAGAAGATGATGATGAAGGTTTGGATGTTGGTTTTGGTGTTGGGCATCAGTACGATTGGGTTTGCTAATGGACAAGATGTATCACCATGCCTCGCGTCGCTATCTCCATGCATTAAAGTTTTGAACTCCACTAACCCACCCCAAACTTGCTGCAATCCAATCAAAGAAATGAACGCAACCCAGAATTCTTGTTTCTGCCAACTTGCATTAACTCCTAGAGCACTTGAAGCTTTGGGTACCAGTATCCCTCAGGCTCTTTGATAACGATTGAAAAACCGTTATTTTTATGCTTAAAATTGATACCAAAAGCAACCTTTAAGACTTAGAAACTAGCTTGAACTCATATTTTTGCTTTAGTTTTGTGAATAAGAGAGTTAAAAGTGAATTTAATGGTTTTGTGCAAGATTCCCTTGATTTTGTAGGATAATTGAATGATTTGAAAGAAGAATTGAAGTACCGAATGATTGGAATGCTGAAATGTAAACCAAAAACCAGAAAAGTCAACCAGTCAACCAAAAAAGTCAACTAGTCAACCAGTCAACCAGAATGCTGAAAAGTCAACCAGAATACAAAAAAAGTTCCGCTGAGCGACACTTTTCAGGTGCCAAAATCACCGCTGAGGGGCAAAAACAACAACTGAGGGCAAAATGGATCATGCGCTATTATTGCTCAGCGGTAAAATACCGCTGAGCGCCATTCTAAGTGGACTTGGACCGATTTTATGTTACTTTTATGGGCTTGGGCCTAATTTTCTGTATATTTTAGACTAGTATATAAGCTTTAGGACGTCCTAGGGTTTGTATCTTTGGCTGGGAGGAAGCATAAACACACTTTTCACCCCTTGGGGGTAGATTGGGAGATGGTGACAGCTCTCCTCTTCTCTTTCCAGGGTTTTTCTATCTCTTCCATTCTTCCATTATTGTTCATCTAGTTTCACCATGAATATGGTGAACTAAACCTTGTATTGTTGTTGGGGAATCAATGTAGTCTTGTGAAACTCTCATATATGGAATTTGTTCTAACATCTTATTTTAAGATTTATACTTTCTTTCATCATTAGTTAGGGTTTTTCCTCTTTGCTTAAAGCTTGCATTGTTTAACTCATTCATTGCCATGATTATTGATTTTGTCGATATGGGAACGTACGGGGAAATCTAGATCCGGGAAATTTCTCCCAATAGCATATTGGTTGCCGTTAAGCTTCTGCACTTCATAATTAATTACTAGGAATGCTAGGAATTGTATGAACTCGTAATTAAGGATAGGCCTTCTTGCAAGGTGATTTAGAGAGTGACATTAGCATTGATGAAAAAAATGATGAATTCCTAAAGTATATGAGAGTGGATAAGATGAAATTGATAACCCCAACAACATACTCATCCATCTAATTCATTAAAGTGTTTGTATTCCTCTTTTCCATTGATCAAATTCATGCATACATGTTTAATTATTGTCTCTTGCATTTAAAACCTACAATCAATTGTTAACAAGTCTTAAATAATCAACAAATCATATAGCTAACTAGGCCGTGAGTCCTTTGGGAGAACGATACTTGGTCTTACCGAGTTTTATTACTTGATACGATTCGGTCACACTTGCCGATTTTTAAACAAGTTTTTGGCGCCGTTTTTCGGTGTTCATAAATTTGTCATCACTCTTCAACTTATTTTTCTTCATCAAAATTTCAGCATCTTTCTCTTCAGCTCCGCCTCTGTCGTTGCTGCCGCCTTCTGGTAAGAATTATTATCTTTTTTTTTTCTCATTCGTCACCATAATTTTTTTGCTATTAAATATTTTTTTCATGATCTATTTATTTTCGTTTATTCATTATTCATAAAATTAAAGAGCCTTATCAAGTTATATATATATATATATATATATATATATATATATATATATATTTGATAAAAAAAGTATGTGTAGAGGAGATATTGTCATGTAAACATTAGTAATTGAAACAAATAATAACCCAAAATTATCTAATAAATTAACGACTTTAAAAAATATTTGAGTATAATAAATTAAATAATTTGTTTGTGAGTGTAAGAGAAGAGAAATGATCATGTATCTAAAAAATATCATATATCTTAACAAAATAGTTGATTTGTATGATGATATAAAATCTTTTTCTCTTTATAAAGATTTTTATAATTAAATATAACATTATAAAATAACATTTTATAATACTTTTATAATTAGGGACAATTTGGTAATCTTTATTTTCTACCAATTAAATTAATTTTTAAAATTTATCACATCAATCAAATTCTACACTAATTCTCGTAAACTTTACTTTCAAATCCACTCTTAAGTTAACCACAAATTCACTCAAAAAAATAATAAAAATTTACTCTGAAATCCACTCAAATTCATTTAAATCATTTCTTCGTATATCCTCTCAAATTCATTTAAATCATTTCCCCGAATATCCCAAGACGGTGATAGTTTGCAAATTATATGGTGCGGCAGTGTGGTTGACTCGAACGTGCTAAGCCTCTGCTCCGGCTCTTATTCTGCAACCAACACAATACGACAAACTACTCATCATGTCAATTTTTCCTGCCAACAAAATACCCTTTTCTATCTGCAACATGCGTGCTGATATTATTATGTGAATTCAAACATCATCATTCTACAAATAAACATTAATAATTCCCATTTGAATTGATGTTGGGTTATAAAAATATTAAAAAATAGACTTTCACAACTAATAATTTTGATATTCCTTTAAAATATATATATGAAATTAAATATTAATGAATAATTAAATAAATTTGATAAATAATAAATTTTATTATAATAAATTTAATTTCAGGGATCTATTGGTGCAAGTTTCACTTCACTATAAAAATTAATTTAAAATATATAAATAAATATAAATCTTATTTTATAAGTTGATTGTTGAATTATATTTAAAATTTATTTTTTAATATAATATTAAAGTAACTATTAGAACTTATTTTAATAAAATTGATTTGTTTGATAAATATATTATTTTATTTATTATTGAATTAACTACTAATATTTAATCTTATATTTCAATGAGAAGATGTTGAGAGTTTCACATTAGTTTAGTTAAAGTTAAAAATCACTTTTTGACATTTATACGATATTAAAAAGTAAACTATAAATTTAATTTAATTACTTAAAATTAACTGGTAAAAGAGATTTATATAAATTATATATTATAAATTAAATTTATGGTAGACACGAGGAGAATTCTAAACGGATAGAGCAAATAAATTGGATTGAAAATGACAAGTAATGAAACTTGCAATGGAATAAAGAAGTGCTGCATGAAGAACGTAGTAAATGTCATAGGTGGAAAGGAAGGGAAAGAGAATGTGAAGAATGTCAATGGAAAGAAGGTGATGGCAAAAGGACGAAGCAGTAAACGACGAAAAACGGTGGTGGTGGTGGTGGTGACCTTAATTAATAAATGAAAAATTTACGAATTCCAAAAGGAAAGTGGAAGAGAATCTCACAGGGACAGCTTTAAAGTAGCTATTGTGTGTAATGGTCAATCCTTACATGGAGTTGCAGGCTTTACAGCAATGCATTTTCTCTTATCTTCTATCTATCTATTCATTCTATCCTTGTCAAAACCAAGGACCCTTTCACTTTTCACTGTTTCCACTTTGATTTCTTTTCTTTCCAACCCAACCCTTGCTTTAAAAACTGCAACATCCATTTCATGTCTTAGGATAAGTCTGCTGTCACTATGACAATCATGCCAATCTTTCCCATACATCTTTAGTCTAGTGTTCCATTCAACGTGGGTATCTCATTCACTTCAAACGTCATTCTATATAAATTAATCACACTATATTTTTAAAAAATTACAAATAAAAACATAAAAAATAGAATATTAAAGTATATATGTGTATTAAAATAATGAAATCGAGTATTTTATTTTAAAATAATTGTATAATATAAATAAAAATTTTTAAAGCTCGTTTCATCATTTAAATACATTTTATCACTCTAGATCTTTGTTCTCTTCCCTTTTTCTTACTTCTCTTTACAATTTTTTATACTTCAATCATATGTTCAACGATCAAGAAGTGTTTAGGCAATCCTTGAGTCGAGAGCTACAAATCTTACCGATCAGAGTCAATCGAGCAAGTAAGTGGAAAATCCTTTTCTTAGTAGTTAGGGTTCTTGATTGTGTAAGACAATCTTGTTTTACATGAACCAAGAGTTCCTTTTCTTTAATTTTTATTCTGTTGGTATTCTAAGGTTTTTCTTCCATCATCAAACGGGGATTTATAGATTTCCTAAAAATAGCTTGTACCGCAAGGAATCGGCGGAGCGTTTGAAGAGTTTTGAGCTGTTGAGTCGAGGTAAGGGAAGCTAAAATTTCTTTAATTTAGAATTTATTGTGTAAGTCTGATGAGTATGTGAATGATGAGTTGGTTGAAACTAAAAATCTTGTTTTGAAGATGTATGTGATGTATAATTTGAATGTTGTAGAGTGTTAATTGATGCAATCTTGTTCTTGAACATGATTGAATGTTATTTAATCTGTTATTGGTGTGGAAAAAGGCTAGGAGGTAGTGATAATGTTGATTGGTCATGAACAAATTCATATGGTTATGGTTATAGTGAGTTTTGAGGAAGTGGAAGAGTGAAAAGGGGAATTTGGGGTTAGGATTACAATTGGATTGTGGGGATAGTTTTGATAGGTCTAATAGGAGTGGTTTGAGCTCTTAAGTTTCTTAAAATTGTGCCAAAAATTGTAGAACATGATTTAGGTCTATAGGTTGAAGATTTGTAAGTTTTGAAGGTTGATTTGGGTAGTAACTACTTTAGAATAATGTTAGGAGGGTTTAGAAACACTTAAAGCAAAATTAATTAAATATATAACACAATCTAAGAAGGTTAAAAGTTGGGAAAAATAGTTGGAATTGGTAAATTTGATGTAGGTTGCGTAATTCTTCAGATTTTGTGCTGCAAAATTATGTAGACTCACTAAGCGAGTCAATTCGCTCAGCGAGTGGTGGTAGAGGTGGATTTTCTGTCAGAGGACTTTCGCTTAGCGAATAGCATGCCCTAAGCGAATTATTGAGGTCTGGGAGCAGTTTTATTCGGATAGCGAATGGATGCACTGAGCGAGTAAGTTGAGGGTACAATAAATTTACCGTGCAAACGCCTGGAATTACCGTGCAAACGCCCTGTATTAATAAAAAAATTATATAAATTTATTTTATAAAAATGTAATTAAAGTTTAATATAAATATTATATTTTACATAATCAAATAATAATATTTTATTATTTTTAGGATACAATATATTTAATTATTTCTCCAAATATTTTTTTTAAACTATTTTATAAAATAAATAATTAAAATTATAAATATAAATAAAAATTACATTTTTTTATCAAAGGTTGAATTTAATTTCCTGATAAAATTTTTATCTATAAATTTCTAATATTTGTTCTTATTAACTTTTTCATGTATAAATGGAAATCAACAAAAAACAGTTAACGGAACTAACTACTTTATCGTCATTAAGAACTTGTTTGTAACTCATGCCTTCATCTTTATAAACTGAAATAGAGGTCACATAGACACTGGCATCTTTAAAATATTTGGAAGAGGAGAAGTAAACAATAGGAGTATGTGAAGAGACTGTAGGGGTGCAAGAAGAAAGTTTGTAATTAGTGATTGAGAAAGGCCTAAAGCCTAAATCCAACTAGATGAACAAACTAAAAAAATAAGGGCGTTGCTCCCTCCACCGCCATCATTTCTCCCTTCACCTCCACACAAATTTTTTAATTACCAAATTACTCTATAATTTTTAATCATTTTACTTTTTACCTTCTTTATTTACCAAACCTTAAATCATTCTCATTTTCTCTCCCACCCCACCCCTCTCCCAACTTTCTCTCACTCGTTCTTTCTTCTATGAGATCCGTTTCTTTTCACTCCAACTCTTCCTGCTTTCCGTTCGTGGTGGTGCGGTGGTGTGTAAAAATCTTGGCACTGCATGTAAAAATATTGAAAATGAAGAGAACAACCTATTCACGATAGAAATTCAAAACTTGGAAAGTACTGTAGAAAAGGGTAAAGAACCACATTTAATCAAACATCACATGCATAAAGTGAAAAACAGAAATAGAAGCAAACCAAGATTCCATCTTGATTTTCATTTTCTGTTGAGGATTCCCAGAATTGATATTGGTTGAAAAAAATCTTTCTTTTTGGGTAAAATAACAATAGCAGTAAAGGGTGCATGGTGATTTCCAAGGAATTTGATCAAATTATGGAAACCACCAATACTTGCCCGGTGGTGAATAAAAAAGCAAGATTATAGAAAATTGGTCAAAGCTAAATTTGAAGAAGTGACAGCCATACTCCTAGAAAACACAAATGGGTGTGCAGAAAAATTGAAAAAGTTAAGGAAGCACAACAATGGAGACACAAACAGAGAGAAAAAAAACGCAACTTTGAGTTTTCACAGTGAGATGATGATTTATAGATCAGAGAATGAGAGAGAAAGTGAGTTATAGTTTTGGTTTTTCTTCTCCCAACCACGGCGGTGATATTTAATTAACTAACAAGTATCACTTTATGTCATTTTTTCCTCTTGATTAAAAATTGTCAATGGATATCAACGCGTAAAAGGAATGTCGACGTCGTTTTATCTTAAACGGATGTCGACATCCGTTGACAGATGCTTATACCGTTTAAGGTTTATACATTAATTTAAGGTTGATTAAGTAACGTAGTTAAAATGGAAAAAAAGCTTATATGTCATTGTATGCATAGAGGATTGGATTGGAATAAACAGAAGTTAAAAAATATTAATAGTAAAAGTAAAATTTTATTCAAGGATAAAATAGGAATAGAAAAGTGGAAGGAGGGGTAAAAGTGGAATGGGGAGGTGGAAGGAGTAAGTGGTGGTGGTGGAGGGAGTAACACCCAAAAAATAAAGAGCAAATTTGGGCCATGTTTATCCAGCTAGAGGATAATCATTCGTGAAGGTATACAATATACGTAAATGATATATTTTCTAACTGAAAATCATATATTTCCTAACTTTTTAAATGCACCAAATAACTGAAAATCAGATCGATACATTAATAAGGTCACATTTACGACAACCTCAATAATATCTTCACCCTTAAGTCTCTAAAAATTTAATTTCTATGTAATTTTCAAAATCATTTAAAACTAAACTACTGAATAGTATTTCATTATATTATATATAGTTATTTTAGTAATCTGATTATACAATTTAGAAAAATATATTCATAGCTATTATTCAAAAAATGTTTAAGAGAATTAGTTCAATTTATTTTTCTTTAAATCAATTTGAAACAAATATGGAAATCATTGATTGAGAAAGACTACATAATAAAGTTAAAAATGACAAATTTAAGGTTAAAACTTTTGTTTCAATATATATAGTTCTTTTAACTCACTAATCAATCATAAATCACAATTACCTTTATTTTTTCACACCACTCACAAAAGACTACATAATAAACAAAAAAAAAATCCCAAAATAACATTCTCTTAAAATTCAAACTAAACAACACTATTAAAATAAAAATTGAACAATGGATACTACAAATTGAGTGACAAATCAAGATTGCAAGATGTTTGATTGGAAGTTTGTTCTGGAACAAAATGATCAACAATATCTATTGTTGCAAGCATTGTCTTCTTTTGAAGTTCTGTTGATGAAGCGTTAACATCATTTGTAAAAAGAGGGAGTGTTTGTAGAGTGGTTTTATCATTGTCATCACTCTTCATAATTTCGAACCCATCAAATATTGACGTCCCATGATTCCTTTTAAACAATGAATATTCATATCTTGGAGTCCAAGGAAGCTTTTGAATCATAGAGTCTTTCCTAATCCCAAGTGCTCTATTAAAGGATCCTCCATAAAGGGAATGATGAGAGTTATATAAATTTGAATAGTAAGAGTAATAAGGATCAAAACCTTCAACACGTTTTGTCATAGCCCGTTCTTGTTTGTGTGCGTTTTGGTGTCCTCCCAAAGCTTGTGAGCTAGAAAACTCTTTCTTACAATAGTTGCAACAAAAAGTCTTTCTTTCTTTCACATTTGCTTTCTTCTTATCTTCATCTTTTGTGTCAGAAATAGATGAATCGATTGTCTTATTCTTCGATAGTTCTTGAGTAGCATCATCATTCTTTGACAGCTCCATGAAATCTATCAACACCATTTTATCAGACTTTGAACATTTACCTTCATAAAGCTTCAAACTTTTTTTCAAATAATGTTTCATTAGAGCAATGAGTTGCAACAAGAAAATATAGAAGTGATAACAATAATAAAATGTCTTTTGAGATTGAGAATGAATTATGTGAAGACTATAATGTGACTATAATATATATATTATGAATGATTGTTATTGCGTCTAAATTAACAAATAAAAGAATATTACATTATTTTATTTTTTTCAATCAATAAAAATCAAAATAATATTATCAACTACTTCAATCATCAAAATTTCCATATTTAACCACCACTTATTCAAAAGTTAGTGTGTTTATATCTGTTATACACTGTATTAATCTTGTTACTATAAATCAGTATCTTTAAAATTTATTGTATCGGTATACAGTTAATTAATTTAATATGTGAAAGAAATATTTGGAATAAAATATTGGCTTACTTCTCTTTGTTTTTTACAATAAAGAGACTTGTCTTAGATGTGAACTAAAAAGTAATTACGGTAAATGCAAACGTTTAAATTATATCTTTGATAAGAATTCATTTAATATTACTCCCAACAGATTAAAAATAGTCTTTGTTTTAATTTGTATACACCATCATTAATATTGTTTAATTTCCCGCTCCAAGGTTACCTCTGCGCATGTTTTAATAAAATAAATATCCAAGATAATAAAGTTTAATAAATGTCATTTATGTCAATTAGTAAAAATCATCTTTAACAGAAAATTGAAAACATTTACCATAAATTAATAAACCTACCATATATACAATGAATGAGTAGATAAAAAAAAAATTGTTAGTGCGTGTGTATATATATAGCAATTAATTATTCGTGATAATATAAGAAAAAAACATAAATATTTTAGAATCCAATCATATCAATTGTTATTTTTGAATATTATATTTTATCCATTAAGATTTTAAAATTTCTTAGCTCACTTTTTTTGTATTGTTTTAAAAGATGTTGATATTTCTCTTGCATTAAATATTTAATTTTATTTTCATTTATAGTTTTTGTATATTATTGTTACTTTTGTATATATAGTTTTGTTATAACATCATCTCACTGTCGTTTGCTTTTCCGTATTATTTTTTGTTTGAGACTTTCTTAACAGAGCTACAATATTTAAACAAATAATTGTCAAGTAATCATGAGAAAAATATAATAAGTAATCATTTTTACAATAAAATAAAAAATGTTATATATTTAAACATATAATTTTAACATATAATTTTTTTAATTAATTATCATTGTATTAAAAAACCCATTTACTATAATAGAATAATTTAATATCATTGTCATGAATTTATTTATTATTGTCCAACATATATTGAAATTTAAAATATAAAAGATTTATGTAAATTTTAATTATTTTTAGTTTAATATTTGTTTTTATTGTGATTTCATTGTATTGGTGTATTATAATTTTTATCCATATATATAAAAATATTTTTAGTAGAATTTAAAAAATGGGAGTAAAAAACATTTAAAAGATTTTTATTTTTGAATATTTGTTTTCTTTATGTAAATTTTTTAAAATATTTTTTAATTTTATGAATTTTATTTCATTAATATTTATAAATTTAATAAATATTTTGGTTTTATAACCTTTAATTTGGTACTTTAATTTAAAATGTACACAATTATAGTTTATTTATAAATATTTGATATTTAAGATTTTTAATAATGTTTGGTGGTAATATTAGGTTTCGTTTCCAAATTTTATTATTGTTTTAGAAAATTTAATTAATTGTAAGAAAACATGTATAGGTATGAAAAAAATACGAGTATATATTAGTTGCCCAATAGGAAAAGATGAAACAAAAACTTCATAATGATTTTAGTATAAAAATGATGAATTTTTTCTTTAGAGATTGATATGAGATAGAGAAACTTGTCCTCTATAGTTGTCATATCTACTTATTACTCTTAATAGTTACACATTGTTTTTATTATAAAGTTTAATATTTTTGTAGATTCCTTTTTTTTTTCTAGAATCTCAAATAGCTCTTCTACTTATTTGGTGTCTCAATTGAGTCTTTATTTTTTGAAAAATTGAAACAAATAGAGGTTTGCCGTCAAATTGAACAAACACCGTTTAAGAGGCCCTTACATGACATGGTGACAGTATTTTCGCCTAAGCTAAACCTACTCACTTAGGCGAGATATGCACGGGAACATTTTCGCTTAAGCTAAAACTAAGTTGCCTGGGTGAGATTTAGGCTAAACCTTGAGGTGTCCACTGGAACATTTTCCTCACATTTTGCAATAACATACAAATACAAAAAAGAAAAAAGAAATACAATTTTATGTTGTAGGAGAATGACAATATATGGTTTTTGTTGTTTTGTAGATAATTCAAATAAAAAGGAATTTAGAGTTGTATACGAATGACCCTTTAGTGAAACATATGATATTAAAGGTAAAGTAGGGGAGGAAGATTAATAAAATTCTTGTTTGGGTTTATGTTGCTAGGTTTTACAAGTAACAACTTACTTTGAACCATTTGATAGCAACCTATAAAAAGCCTATGGTAAGTTGGTTAAATATCAAACCATGTATTCATTCTTCCATATCTCATTCATGTTTTTATCATCCAGTTGAGTGGTTTTGTTTCAATGATTGCAAGTTAGGTCTCTCTTATCAATAGAGTAATGATAATAATTTTCCTGGCTATTTTGGTAAGCTGCATAAATGTGTAACAATATTTTCATGTTTGTGTTTTATCTCTTCATACCTCGCACCCTATAATTTGAGGAAAGAAAACACTAGATTGGAAAGAAAGTGGTTATGAATTAGTCCTTACTTCTTTGATTTTTACATAGGGTCGCGTGGTCTCGCTTAAGTTAAAAAGTTTCGCTTAAGCTAGATTGACGTTGAAACAATTTTAAAAGGATTCGTGCAGGTGACCCAAGTTTCGCCTAAGCGAAAAAGCTCCAGTGGCTCAACCTTAGTTACAGGACATTGTCGCCCACGCGAGTAAAGTTTCATGTAAGCGAAAAATTTCCAGTGGACACCCCAAGTTTTAGCCTAAATCTCGCCCAAACAACTTAGTTTTAGCTTAAGCGAAAATGTTCTAGTGCATATCTCACCTAGGCGAGAAGGTTTAGCTTAAGCGACATGCCACGTAAAGGCCTCTTAAACTGCGTTTGTCCAATTTGACTGTAAGTCTCTATTTGTTTCAATTTTTCAAAAATAAGAACCCAATTGAGACACTGAATAAGTAGAGGACCTAATTGAGATTCTGGACGAAAAAAAGAACCTACCGAAACATTAAATCTTATTATAATTTATTTTTTTATTATGCATTACTGAAATCAAATATCAAATAATATATTTATTTTTCTTTAAAAATATTCATTTTAAAAATGAGAAATACACTTAACCGAAGAAAAGAAATTCAAATTAACGAACTTGTATTAATAACTCATTCTTCTTTGGAAATATTGTTATATTGAAAGTAACACTATTTTTTAGTTGATAAAGGAGGAATAATTAATATAATTTTTCTTTTAATTAAACGTTCAATTATTTCTTTTGATTATCAACACATTATTGTTTGAATATAAAAAATAATAATTCAGCAATTACATTTTTTAAGGAGAAATAATTGCTATGATATATGTGACGTTTTAATTATTTATTTTTGTAGATAATAAAATGTATTACTTTTGATTAGCTTCTGAGTATATTTTCTATTTCTTTTCCCGAATGATTCTATGTAAAAAATAGTTATTTACTCTTTAGTGTAAAGTACAATAACACAATTAATCAATTTTTAAAAACATATTACCCATCTTTTTATATATATATATATATATATATATATATATATATATATATATATATATATATATATATATATATATATATATATATATTTATTGTAACATCTCAAAAATATTAACAATAACAGTTAACAAGAAAAAAAATATAAAGTTATTTCTAATCATTCCAAACATTTCCATAAATTTGAAATTTTATATACAAGATAACCGAAACAAAACTAACTACAATATCCAGTCTAAAACCAACTAAACATCTACAGCTCTTTCATCCAACTCCAAAGAGACGTCATCTCTCTGCTCACATCCACATGATGATCATAACAAAGAAGGAAAACAAAAGGAAACATACAACACAATCACAAGTAAAATGGTAAGTTAGAATACAATAATTAATGATATATTTACGTACATGTTAACATTCACACAAGAACACATAGCACATCCAACTAAACAACTCCTTTATGCATGACAACCTTTGACTTGACTATTCAAATTAGTATGAATATTGAGCTATGATAGTTCATACATTTTTTGTGATGAAATAGTTGCCTACCCCAAGCTACCACACAGGTTAGTAAGTTATCATTCGCCTTAGGCTAAGGTAAAGCTCCTAGACTAGGAGCTCATGCTATTCTCACGACATGCCTCACCATTCTCTACTTGAGAATGTGTGACCATTATAATGTTAAAATGAACTCCAAGACTCAGTTTCCCATATTCATACTTACAATATTTGAAACCACCACTAAGAAGTTCCTCCTTAGAACTCTCTTCCATACCATTGAAACCATTAAGATCACTTCACATTCACATAGTATACCAATACATGAGACTACTGATCATACATTAAAGAAATAGAAACACCCATACAAGTCATTAAATTTTCTTCATAGCAACTTGATACACACTTAGGCAATGAAAACAACTTTGAAACCATCACCATTAGCTGTAGAAGGGTCCAAAACTCCCAAAACAACCTAAAGAATTTCCAGAAAAGATATCTAGAACCCCAAAATTTGAGATTTTAAAACCTGAAAACCTAAATCTGGTGTAGTTGCGCCCAAGGGGCGACCAGGGGCGCTCGAGCATTGTATCAGTTTCTAAAATTCACTTAATTTAACATTGGTTACCTTATACACAAGTTTAAATGGTTCCTACAACCCCTTAAGCACTGAGACACCTCAGAAAACACACCTATAACTAAAACTAACCACTCAAAACCCAAAACTAGCCATTTTAGACTACCTAAACCCGCTTCTATCACTTTCTACACCAAAAGAGTAAAATAAAGGCTTAGGCAAGTCCTAAATGACTCCATTACAGATCCCAAACTGTCTACTTTAGCCCAAACTTTCTAATTCAAAATCTCACTACTCTAAACCTCAATTTTTGTACTTTAACACAACCCAAAACACTACCAAAACTCACAAACGAACTGCCATCTTGTTTCATAACAGATTTTACTCAAATAACACCTCTAACAAGACTTAAATGATCTCATGACAACATCTAGACAATTACTTTCTTACCTCAACCTCTCTTTCTCAAACTCACCCATCCAAACATCTCCTTTTTAGACTTAAAACATAAGAATTTGACCAACCCTCACTACAACCATTTGAATTCAGTTTTACACCATCATACCACTTCATTATACACAATTATAACATCAGAAACATTACAATTACACACTACCAAACATTCAAATAGGTCATATAATACTTGATCATCGTCCATACACCAAAAATATTAATGCAAACATACAATTTCACTTAATTCATGTTATCATACACAAAAAAGTTAACTTTTAAAAACACAAACAAAATTCCCAAAATATCCCAAAATAACATTCTCTTAAAATTCAAACTAAACAACAATGTTATCAAAATAAAAATTGAACTGTGGATTCTACATATAAATTTTGAGTGACAAATCAAGATTGTAAGATGTTTCATTGGAAGTTTGTTATGTATCAGAACGATCAACAATATCTATTGTTGTAAGCATTGTCTTCTTTTAAAGTTCTGTTGATGAAGTGTTAGCATCATTTGTAAAAAGAGGAAATGTTTGAAGAGTGGTTTTATCATTGTCATCACTCTTCATAATTCTGAACCCATCAAATATTGATGTCCCATGATTCCTTTTAAACAATGAATATTTATATCTTGGAGTCCAAGGAAGCTTTTGAATCATAGAGTCCTTTCTAATCCCAAGTGCCCTATTAAAGGATTCTCCACTATATAAAGGGAATGATAGGAGTTATATAAATTTGAATAGTAAGAGTAATAAAGATCAAAACCTTCAACACATTTTTCCATAGCACGTTCTTGTTTGTGTGAGATTTGGTGTCCTCCCAAAGCTTCTGAGCTAGAAAGCTCTTTCTTACAATAGTTGCAACAAAATGTCTTTCCTTCTTTCACCTTTATATTCTACTTATCTTCATCTTTTTTGTCAAAAATAGATGAATAAATTGTCTTCTTCTTCGATGGTTTTTGAGTACCATCATCATTCTTTGACATCTTCATGAAATCTATCAACACCATTTTATTAGACTTTGAACATTCTCCTTCATGAGACTTCAAACCCTTTTTCAAACAATATTTCATTACAATAATGAGTTGCAACAAGAGAATATATAAGTGATAACAATAATAGAATGTATTTTGCAATTGAGAATGAATTATGTAAAGACTATAATGTGACTATAATATTTATTACGAATGAGTGTTATTTTGTCTAAATTAATAAATAAAATAATATCACATTATTATTTCTTCAATCAATAAAAATCAAAATATTATTATGAATTACTTCAACACCAAAATTCTCATAAATACCACTTATTCAAAAGTTACTGTTTTATGTATGTTATACATTGTCTCGATCTTGTAACAGGATTAATCATTATAAAATCAGTATCTTTAAAATTATTGTATTACTATACAATTAATTGATTTAATAAATGAAAAATATTTAAAATAAAATATTGGCTTACTTCTCTTTGTTATTTATAATAAAGAAACTTGCCTTAGAGATGTACTAATACAGTTAATACAAACATTTAAATTATATCTTTTGATTATAATTCATTTAACATTACTCCAACAGATTGAAAATACTATTTGTTTTAATTTGTATTCACCATCATCGTTTAATTTCCCGCTCCTATGTTATCTCTGTGGAAGTTTTAATAAAGTAAATTTCCAAAGATAATAAAGTTTAATAAATGTCATTATTAGTAAAAATCATCATTAACAGAAAATTGAAAACATTTGCCAAAAATTAATAAACCTACCATATATACAATGAATGAGTAGATAAAAAAAATTGTCAGTGCGTGTATATATACAACAATTAATTATTCATGATAGTATTTGTAACAAAACATAGATATTTAAGAATCCAATCGTATCAATCGTATATATATATATATATATATATATATATATATATATATATATATATATATATATATATATAAATTATTTTTATTTTTTAATTCATTATTATAAACAATTCACTACAATTGTATAAAAGAATCTATTTATTGTAATATAATAATTTAGTATTATTACGATGAATCTTGTTTATCATTATTCAAATATATTGAAATTTAAAAGATGAAAGATTTATGTTAAATTTTAATCATTATTAGTTTATTATTTTTTCTCTACGATTTCATTAGTGTATTATAATTTTTATATGTATATATAAAAAGAGTTTTATTAGAATTTTAAAACTGGGAGTAAAAAGCATTTAAAATATTTTTAATTTTGAATATTTGTTTTCTTTTTGTAAATTTTTTAATATACATTTATAGTTTATCAACTTTATTTCATTAATGTTTGTAAATTTAATAAATATTTTGGTTCTCATAAATTTTTATTTAGTGCTCTAATTTAAAATGTAATACAATTATTGTTTATTAATAAATATTTAATATTTAAGAAAAGAGAAAACTTCTTGACATTTAATATTTAGAAATAATATAAGGTTTCATTTAAAAAAAATTATAATTTTGTAAAATTTAATTAATTGATTTTAAAATAATAAGAAAACATGTACGAATATGGACACATGAGTGGATATCAATTACCCAATAGATATGGATGAAACAAAAACTTCGTAGGGTTGGATTGAAGTATAAGGATGATGAATGTTTTCTTAAAAGATTAATATGAGATAGAAAAACTTGTCCTGTTTTGTTATCATATCTATCTATTATTGTGAATTATTGAAATCAAATATCAGATAACATGTTTATTTTTTTTTTCAAAATATTCATTTTAAAAAAGAAAAATACACTTAACCGAAGAAGAAAGGAAAGAAATTCAAATTAACCAACTTGTATCAATAACTCATTCTTCTTTGGAAATATTTTCATATGGAAAGTAACACTATTTTTTAGTTGATAAAAAAAGGGATAATTAATATCACACACACACACACACGTTACATGTTTACTCATCTTCACAAGTTAATATGTTTAATCATTAATTTGAAAAGAAATGTTAAAATACATTAAAAAAAATATCAAATTAAGGTTGGAGCTTTTGTTCAAATATATATCTTTCTTTCAACTCACAAATCAATTACAAATGTATAAATTTTCGGCAACAGTGATCTTTTTTCACACCACTAAAAAGGAATACACAAAAAACAAAAAATCCCATACTAATATTCTCCTAAAATTCAAACTAAAAAACAGTGCTCTTAGAATAAAAATTGGAAATTGGATAATAGATTTAAAGATTAAGTGACAAATAAAGATTACAAGATGTTTCATTAAAAGCTTGCTTTGGAACGAAATTGTAAGAATAGTTAGGCCTTATTTCTCAACACCCGGAGGGGTGAATTGGTTCTTATTGAAAATATATTCTTTTAGTATCTTTTGAGAAATCTTTAGAACTTTCTTTAATACACAAGACAATGAAGAATATAATGCAGTAAAAGAGTCAATAAAGAAACCAACACAATTTTTTATACTAGTTCGGCCAAGCCTACATCCAGTCTTTCTTCAACAACCTAAGTTTAAGGGGAACCACTATAATGATCGAGTTTACAAGCCAGAATACAGAGACTCCTTCTCAATGTGCTCTCCTTTCCCACTCAATATCACTTACAGCAAACAAGAGGTGAACACTGTAAGATCCTTGAAAATATTTGTAAGTTAAAATACTAGATAAAAAAAAAATGAATAGTAAATTGTGAATAGTAAAAAGTGAATAGTAAAAAGTGAATAGTAAAAAGTGAATAGTAAAAAAAAAATATTTTTGGAAAGGATAAGTATTCCACGTAGCTTTGAGATCAGAATTTATCAAATTGCAAATAAAAAAAAATTATTTTTGTAATAGTAAAATGAATAAAAAAATGAATAGTAAAAATGAATAGTAAATTTTTTTGCTATAAATAGCCAAGGGGGGAGGCTGAAAATTTACACCAAAGAACTTAGAAAATTTTTGAGAGAAGAGAGTTGGAAGAATTTCAAATTTTGTAAAGGGGATATTCTGGAAGTTTTCAGAGGGCGAGGGGATTAAGTCTGTAATAGAGGTAAGGGAAGCTAACCTTGAGTATCTCCTTTTGTATTATCTTAAGCCTTGAATATGCTATATTTTGCTTTTGTCTGATCTTAAATCTTGATTATGGAGTATTTTGTTTCTGTATGATTTTGAATTTAAATGAGAGTATGCTTTTGTGTTGATATCCGAGTGTGATAGTTGTAAAACGTGATATTGATTATGTTATGCCATTTGTATGTTATTAGTTGTTTATTTTTGTATTTTGGAAGGATTAGAAATTGTCTAACCGGCTCTGCCAGATTCAATTTCTTGTTTCCCCAAACATTCTATTGTTTTCCTTATTTATTTTTATTGTATTTTGGAAGGATTAGAAATTGTCTAACCGGCTCTGCCAGATTCAATTTCTTGTTTCCCCAAACTTTCTATTGCTTCAGTTATTTATTTTATTGCACTTTTGGAAGGATTAGAAATTGTCTAACCGGCTCTGCCAGATTCAATTTCTTGTTTCCCCAAACTTTCTATTGCTTCAGTTATTTATTTTATTGCACTTTTGGAAGGATTAGAAGTTGTCTAACCGGCTCTGCCAGATTCAGCTTCTTGTTTCCCCAAACTATTTATTGCTTTACTTATTTATTTTATTGCATTTTTGGAAGGATTAGAAGTTGTCTAACCGGCTCTGCCAGATTCAACTTCTTATTTCCCCAGACATGTGTTGCTCTTGTTACTTAATTATATTGTATTTTTGGATGGATTAGAAGTTGTCTAACCGGCTCTGCCAGATTCAACTTCTTGTTTCCCATGAATTTTTATATTAAGATTATTCTTATGATTGTCAAATATTGTATTCTTCTATGACCATTTATAGTAATATCTTATTATGGTTAATTGTTTATAATTATCTTGCATGAATTCTATCATGAATGAGTTTCTTGGCTGAAATTGATCTTGTTGGAAGGTCTGGAGTAAGGATTCTGTAATAACTTGGAAATGAGTATTAAATAGATATAGTGATACTATTTGAGGTTGTTGTAAGAGGAAGTAAAAATATTAAAATTAGGCATTTTAGATTTAGAGCATAAGAGAACAAGGTAGATAATTTAAATAAATAAATTGTTAATTATTGAAGGCCTCCCTTTATTGGTAGGATAGAGGAACCTTAAAAACCTGAGTTGGCACATCCCTGATCATAGAGCAGCCCTGGCCTGGTCCAGTCAGTTGTGACTAGTCATATGTGTTGGCGTCGAAGGTGAGTTTGATGCGTTCAGACATCTGGGTCCTCTCCGGTGACCAATTGGGGTAAAGAAAGATCTCTAATAGGATGAAATTAAAATAAAATAAGTTAATTGGAGATGTATAAAGTTATCTTGGTAAAAAAAAAAAAAACTTCATATATATTTTATTTATCGTTACATTGAGCTCAGACTTTAATACGTAGTGGCTAAGATATGATGAAATGTTTTGTTGATCTATAAATCTTTGATTGGTGAAAATATGTTGAGTTATACTCGTTATGGTCAAAAATGAGTTTATAATATGAAGTATGATAGCTGGCGATATGTTTAATTTATTGACACCAAAATAAGTTATTGTCAAATTATGATTAGAGAATGAACATGATTGAGTTATGTGGAGAAAAGGTTATGAATTGTTGATTTGATGAAATGTTGGAGTGGATAAGAGAGTATGAAATATTGATGTGATGAAATGTTGGAGTGGATATAAGAAATTATTGCTTATGAAATGATGTTTCCTACGGGAAGTAAAATGTTCGGTTATACCATGAGAGCTTGGTATGAGCAAAGTAACACCTGAGGTTAATGAAAGCAGGCAGCAAGTGGTCTGACCATAAGGCTTTGACATAAATATGTGGTTTATAAGTTTTATAGAAGCAGGCAGAGAGCGGTCTGACCATAAGGCTTCAGAGAGTAAGACATAGTATACAGGTGAGGCTTAAGGAAGCAGGCAGAGAGCGGTCTGACCATAAGGCTTCGTGAGTAAGCATAGTATAAATTGTAAGGTTTATGAAATTGAGGAAGATGATTTTGATAATGATGAATTAATGACATCGGGGTAATGATATTTGAGTAATTGTAGAAATAAATGATTGAACTATTCTTATTATAAGTTTAATGATTTATTTGATATGGTTGGCTTACCCTTATTTGTTTGTGCTATGATCATATAACTCATGTTATATGTGATTAGATAATGTTGCAGATGTGGTTGATAAAGCTTAGAGATGAGAGAGATGCGGGGAAAACCTTTCAGGGATTTTTGTAAAAAGAATAAATTTGTATTGGGAAGATTATGTTGTGTAAAATTTAAAAGTTGAAATGTCAACGGTGAAGACTATATTGTTTAAAGTTTGTAAGTTTGGTATTGTACTTTGGAGTAATTGAAATAAAGTTTGATTGTTTATATGAGGTATCAAATTAATTTAGTCTCTACTATCAGTAATACCCTTTAAAATGTTTGGGTGTTACAAACACCCTCACACTCTCACAACCCATAAAACAATCCCAACTTTCTGTCACCTTAGAGCAATCCTAACTCTAAGAGTACCTTGAGAGCAATCCCAACTCTCAATGAGAACAACCACAATTCTCTCCCTTATTACAATAGTATAGGAACTCAATCTACAGATTTAAAAAGATAATCTGATCTTCACAGCAACACCCTAATAGTGCACATATGATCAACAACCTTTGAGCACAGTTCTTGAAAAAAAATTGATGTATTTACCTATATTTAATCCTTGATTCTTGAAGATAGTTCTTGGACGCTTTCTGTAATCAAAACTCAATCGAAATATTAGTTATGAAATTGAATGTTCTCCGATTCGTTTTGAAACAACATGTAAGACAACTATTTATAGGATTTTCAAAATCGTGACGTATTTTAATCTATTACTAAATTAATGTAATCACTTATGTATTTAACAATGCTTTACCAGATTTACATTAAAACAAATTTAACTGATTACGCAATTAATGTAATCGATTGTACATTTATTATAAGTCAAAACAATTCAAAATATGACCATTATCACAATTAAGACTTAACATGAAAACAATTTTTAATATTTACCAGATTTAACCGATTAAGGAAATTGTGTAATTGGTTAAGTATTACACTTAAGCGATTTTGAAAAAAATTTCTACTGAAAACTCATCACTGCACACAACAAACATGTGTTAGCAAAGACACGAGTTTTAATTGATTATACATATAATGTAATCGGTTAAAACTTGTAGTTTACCACAGTTTAAGCATTAGCTGATATCTGATGAACTTAATTGATTACATAAACACGGTAATCGATTACTTCATTCAAATATGCATTGTGCAAGTAGTTTTGTCATTCAAAAACATGAATATGCATACTACAAATTTAAACACATGTATGACAATAGTAAGTATGCAAACCAATCAGTTCAAGCATTAACAAACATGTAAATGCAACTATGCATATTAAAACGTTTCAGTTCTTGTGCAAGAAACATATAGAAACATTTCTGTTGTTGTCATCATAAAAAATAAAACACATAAGGAATTGGGTTACATTGCTCCCTCTATCAACAATCTCCCTCTTTTTTTATGATGCACAACCAGAAACAGTTTTTCTAGTTATTTCAAATTTTTCCAATTTTCCAATATCTCAATTTCTCCTCCTTTGAGCATTAACAAAAAAGATATGGAGTAACAAAAAAAAAGTGCATGCAGAGATTCATCAATATGTATTTTGACTTTCAATTTTAGAAATTGATGTTCCCCTGTCATTATGCAGTAGCTCTTTTTAAACATTCCAAATACAAAGTTTATTTCAGTATTAGAGCAACACAAACAATTAACATTGTATCGTCCAGTCAAAGTATCAGATTTATGAATTACAGAACTAGTTTTAAGCATGTAATATGTATCAGAGTAATAATGCTTGATGTCAATGAATTTTTGTGTGCTATATTGAAAATACTCAAAATTGATTGACAACAAATATGAAGTAATGAGTATTAGAATACATGGAATCATATAATTTCAGAATAAATGTTTTAGAATTTATGATATATCAGAAAAGAAAATCAAACCACATTCTTATGTGATAATCGATTTCATTATTTTTGCCATCAATTAACTTCTGTAGAGTATCTGATATTTCATTTCAGACTAGTGGTATGTCCATAAAACTTGTCATATTTAGTAATAGACCTGCAAATCACAACTTTCTCAACTATGTTGAGTGTTAGTTCAGTGATACAACACAATTGTGAAGCAATAAGAATCATCAAATGAGTATGAGTATGCAATAATGTGTAAGACAGTGAAATAGCATTTTTCACTCATACAGGAGATGTATTCAATCATATTCAATCATATTCAATTAACTGATCAAGAACAAGATGTAATTCAGAATATGTCTATTTCATTCATTATAGAAAAATAACAAATATTCAAGCATAAATGACTTTATAACCAATTTTTACATTCATTTCAAAATAAAAGAAACATCAAAAACATCAAAACATCAAAACATCAAAACAGACACAACTTAAACTCTTATTCCTAATCTAAGTTAGTTATCTCTATGAAGTCTTCATCTGTTTTGTCTTCTTCATTGACAGAGTCTTCTTCAGATGTTCCCCTAAAAGCATGATCCAACTTCCTATGCAAACCATACAATGATTTTTGTAACATGGATAATTTGACATCTTGCTTTTTTTAAACTATTCAACCACAAATTTTTCAAACTCGGATTGAGGCTTGAAACAATATTTAGACTTATCAACACCTATAGGCTCAACCTCTTGCACCATAGGTACATGTTCGTCCTTGAATGACCAGCCCTTTTCATCTTTTCTTAATCCGATATGGTGCAAGGCAAATTTCTGAATCATATTTTTCTTTGACCAACCTAAAGTCACTTCATTTGTGACAGCGACTCCATGATGTATTAATATCTTGCTAATGAAGACAACATATGAAAGGTGGTATACCTTTTGCGTGCTGATCTTGGTCATATGATCACATATCACAGAAATCTAGTTTGTTGGAACTTTAGCCCGTAAAGCATGCAACAAAAATACATCTTCAGTAGTGAGTTGTGCATGATTTCCACCTCTAGGTAGTAGAACCCAAGCTATAACAAATGCACAAAGACGCTCATCCCTTTTCAAACCACCAACCTTGAAGAGAGTGAAGTCTCTTGGTTCTTCAAGTAACCTTAGACAATCTTTGTAAATTGCCATTTTGTTGATTGTAGACATACCTAAATAAGACTTAATCCTAGCAGAATGAAGCCCTGCAACTGTCTTCCATATTGCTTCATCAATACAAACATCAACACCTTTCACCCGAGAAAGAATATGATTATCTTTAACCCTTAGATTTGCATAGAATACCTTCACCAAGTTTGGGTAGTAGTCACCATCCATGTCAACAAACTTAGCCATCATCAACCCATGTTGTCATCTGAATCTTCCGCATATCCATCATCTTCAACATCTTCAAACTCATCATCATCATCATCCTCATCATCATCCATAGCTGGAGTTTCAGCTGCTCTAGCTCCACTGGCCTGTGCTCGATCCTCTGGCCATGCCACCACCTTATTGAACTCATCCATGGTCCACTGATGTCCTGGGGGTGTATCATACATCCCAATGATCATCTCTGTTGTGGCCACCTGTCCTCTGTGGATGGACTGCATCCTTGCATCTATAAGAGACATATACATGTCCCTCATCTGAAATGGCTCTGTCTCATGAAGCTCTACGAGGATGGCGTGGTGGTACTGGCTGAGTTGCCTCATCACTGCCACAATATTGTCTGTAATAGGCCTCATTAATAGCTTTCTTAGACCTCTCAAATGGCGGTGTAGAGATATTCACCCCAGCTAGCTCACATAGGTGTGTAATCAAAGAGGGATGCCCCTAAGTTGTCTTGTTGTTCACGGTATTTGCACACACCTGTATCTCATTGGCTATGACCTGGCCAATGTTAATGCTCATCCCTCTGAGCACACAGTACAAAAGAAGCACCCTATTGACAGTAATATCTTAGACATGTGAGCACGGCTGGATGTTAGCATGAGAAAATGTCATCCAATACTTTGTTATAGGAGTCAGATCAGCTCTCCTGATGTTCACAACTGCACCATTCCTGTTTCTCTGAAAGTGCCCTCCAAGCACACATAACACACTCTCCACATCACCAAAGTCTGCTCCTTCTTCCATATTTAGAGCAAACTGACACTGCTCACCAACCTATTCAGTATTTAAAAACCTGTTAATGGAATCAAGGTCATACCGAATGGCGTGTCCTCTAACATAGCTCAAGTAATCCTCAGTAGGATGATCACCTAACCTCCTTGCATTGGTGTAGAATTCTTTCACCACTGCTATGTTAGCTGGTGTAGGATAAGTGGCTAGCCTTCCCTAGTTCCTGTTCTCCGATTGCTCTCCAAACTGTGGTGCAGGATAAGTGGCTAGCCTTCCTTTCCATTAATAGCCTCCTATCTTGGACAACATTGAAGTGGCGCTCATGCTTGCGGGAAAGGAACTTGCTGGCATAGGAGTGTTCTGGTTCCTTATCCTTCCTCTTGGATCCTATAGTCTTGATTCTCTTGCCTGAAGAGGAGGTCATCCCTGCATCAAACGCAATTCACAAAACCACAAGAAACATCATTAAGCATTAGTAAACAACAAACAACTCCCTAAAACCTTTCCTATCACTGTTGAGGGCAATCAAAACCCCTTAGCGCAACCTAAGCATCAAAACCAACAAGCAAAAGAAGCAAAAAAAAAAACATTCTGCCAGAATTGCGCTCAGGGGAAATTTCCGCTGAGCGGCGATTCTACATATTTCTCAAAATCTTGCAAAAATGCTCCTAATCTCCACCCATATGCATTCTTCCTAGTTCCACACCCAAATCAAGCAGTTTAATCGGTCCAAAAAAAATTAATCCATCTAATAATGATGGCAATGCTCTAGCTAGGATAAGCCAAATCTAGAAGCAACCAAGCCATGTACTGAAGATGCTCACGATTTTTATGATAGTTTGTGGAATGGTGGTGGATGAAGATAAAAGGCTCACGGTTTTGGTGTGTTGAATGGTGAAGGATGAAGTGTTTAGGTTTCTCTAAGAGAGGTTGGGCCAACTCTTGGAGGAAGGTGGCTAGAGGAGGCCACTTGGGTTGCTCTAGCCTAGGGTAACCTTAGAAGAGGTTGTGTGCACAAAATGGCAGCATAACTTTACTATATTTTCCAAGGTGATTACATGATGGAGAGCACCTCTATTTATAGGCTAAGGTGTCTCAAAATGGGCTGAAACTTTAACCTAAAAGATCTACCTTGGTTGTCTTAGAGAGCAAGGAGAAATCCTCTCCAATAGGAAGGAGACAAGTGGCAAAAATCCTCTCAAATGAGAGAATGACATGTGGCCACTACCTATGGAAAAACTCTCCATTCCTAGAGTGACATATGACCACTAAATAGGAGGAAAAACTCTCCAATGGGAAGCTTCCACATGTCTAAAACGAAATTCTTCTCCCTTGTTCTCCAAGCTTAGCCAAAATGTTGACCCCTTGGTCAACACACCCATTTTGGAGGTCCAAGCATAGTCAACTTTGGGCCTTGACCCTTTGTTGACTTGTTTGGTCAAAAATCCTATTCTACTTGGCCCAAAATACAAAGCCCAATTGAAATGCTACACTACTAGGCCCATAATACCAAAGCCCAAATAAAATCTAGACTACTTGGCTCATAATACAAAGCCCAAATAAAATCTAAACTACTTGGCCCAAAATACAAACCCCAAAATTATTCTTACTCTACTAAATCTTCATGATGAATTAAGATGACCCAAGAGAAAGAGTCTAGGCTCATTTTTCATAGATGGAAACTTTATGCAAAAGTGAGTGGAAGTGAGTTTTTGTGAAGGGGGAAGAAGGGAAAAATGAAGAGAACACTTGGGAGAGTACTTGAGAGTGTGTTAGAAGAGTGAGATCTGAAAGTGCCTACCAAAACGCGCCCTAGGCTATAAAAGAGGCCTAATGGGACAAATCCCGCTGAGCCCAATTAAAACAAAACCAGTTCAGCAAATTTGCCACATTCACGCTTATCGGTAATTACCGTTGAGCGGCATTTGCGACACCAACTGTCCTTCTCCCTAGCTTGCCCTATGTGTCTTATACCAATGCCTCTCACTTACCCAATGCATTTAGGTTCTCACATCACTTAAACATTCAATCCCTATCATGCAACTAAAGCAGAATCAAAATAAACAAACAAAGATAAAGTCAATCAATTGTGTTGCCTCCCAGGTAGCACTTGTTTAACGTTATGAGCCTGACCCAAAATACTCCATCACCGTTCAGTAGGTGCAAATCTTTCTTACCAACACCCATCAGTAGGTGTATACCCTTTTCATCAACACTCATCAGTAAGTGTCTGATAACATAGTATCCTTTAGTAGATACTCAGTCACCTAGCATCCATCAGTAGATGCTATATCACAAAGTCTCAAAACAACATCAATCAATGTCCCAAAGTTTATAAAATTACATAACCAAAATCAAAGAAATTAATTTCTCAATTCACTGGGATGCCTCACAATAAGCGCTCTTTTAACATCATTAGCTTGACCCAATAAAGCTCAAGTTCCATCTTCAATGTTGGTGTTCATCTTTCTTTCACCACACCAACTCATCAACTACTTCCAGTCCACCTTTTTTACTCTTCTTGAATATGGAGCCTCAATCTCAATCACTCCATTCTCTTTAAAATCTTTCACAACCCACAACTTGTTCTTGAATCTTACAAGTGCACCAAGTTTGAATTGTGCCTCCATCAAGTCATCATGAACCTTTCTTCCTTTCCCATCTTTTTCTTCTTCCCTAACCTGTGACTAGAAACAATTTTTACCTTTGATGACCGGCTTTGCAGCTTTAGAACTAGTCAAGTGTGTATCTTTACATGCAGCTTTATGACTAGCCTCCTTCTCTTGAATGTGTTGCTCCACTTTGAAGACATTAAAGACCACCTTTTCTCCTCGGTCTTGAAGCACTATCATCCCATCATCCACATTGATGATTACCTTTGTCGTTTTCATAAACGGTCTTCCAAGAATAATTGGGATCTTCTCATCCCCCTTCATCTCAATCACCATAAAATCTACTAGGAACTTTAGTTTGTCTATGCAAACCACCACATCTTTTGCCACACCATAAGGTTTCTTGGAAGATCCATCCGCCATTAGCAAAGTCACCTTTGTTGGTTTGACTTCAAGATCACTAATTCTTTTGAGTAGAGATAAAGGCATCAAATTAATGCTTGACCCTAAATCAATTTGGGTTTTCCTTATATTCTCCTTCCCAATGACACAAGGAATAGTAAAACTTCCTGGATCTTTCACTTTTGGAGGAAGTGGCTTCTTCTCAATAACACCGCAATCTCCCTTTTCATCTAGATATCTCTTCTTTGTGGAGACTTGCTTCATGTGCTTTGCATAAGCGGGAATTTATTGCAGTGCTTCATTCAAAGGTATAGTAATCTCCAATTTCTTGAAGATATCTTTAAAACGCCCATATTATCTCTCTTTTTCAATCTTTTCACTCCCCTTAGGATAGGGAAGAATTTTTTTATTTTTCTCAATTTTTTTCTCTCTCCTCTTCTTGTCTTTCTCTTTTCTCTCATCCTCACCTATTATCTCTTCTTCTCTCTCCACTCTCTTTTTTCTCTCTTCCTTTTCTTCTATTGTTTCTAACTCAACTCTCTCTTTTTTTTTCATCCACCCTCTCAACATCTGCACTTACAATAGCTTTACACACTTCCTTCGGGTTAGCCTCAGTATTAGTCCCAAAACTCTTGTCAGACATATCTTCCAGCTTCTTAGCCATTTGACCAACCTGTATCTTCAAATTTCTAATTGTAGTTTCAATGCTTTTATGGTTGGAAATAGTCACTTGAATAAATTGTTGAAGAGTTTCTTCAAGCTTTGATGATTTCTCATCCAATGGAAATACTTGTTGCCATATTGATGGTTGCTGCTGTGGTCTGTTGAATTTTCCTGCTTGTCCAACTTGTCCATTCTGACCTTGACCCATGCTTGGGTGAGGTTTCCACCCTTAGTTGTAGTTCCCTTGGAGGTATTGAAATTGATTGGCCATAAAATTGACATCTTCTAAGGCCTTCACTGAAAAAGCACATTGATCATTGCTATGGTCACCACCACATAGTTCACAAAGTTGTTGTTGAACTTATGCAACATTTTTTAGCTCATTTGGCAACTGAGAAAGTGTTTTTGTCAAATTCTCCAACAATTGAGTTATAATTTTGCTCTGCGCAAGCAAGATTGCAATTGTAGAACTCCCTTCTGTTGAATTGGAGCTCCTCTCTCATTATGCATCTCATTATCATTAGTAGCCATGTTGTCAATCAATTCAGTGGCTTCCTCTAGAGTCTTGCATCTAATATTACCTCCAGCTGAGGCATCTAGCATCAATTTGGTTTGTAAACCAAAACCTCCAACGAAAAGAATGACTATTGTTTCTTCGTCAAAGCCATGAGTGGGCGTCTTTCTCAACAAGCTCTTGTACCTATCCCAGGCTTAACCTAGTGTCTCCTCCATGCCTTGTCTAAAAGAAGAAATCTCTTGCTATCCTCCGAAAAAGAATTCAACCATAACTTAGCATTGCCTCCCAATGAGAAAGGAAACAAACTAAGTTTTATAGCTTCATCCGGCACACCATTGATCTTCACAGTGTTGCAAATCTCATTGAATGTGGTAAGATTCTCATATGGAATTTCATGTGATAGCCCACTAAATTGGTTGCTCTTTACCAATTATATCAACGTCGGTTTCACCTCCATGTTTGCAGCATTGACCCTCGGCCTAGCAATGTTATTAAAGTGATGAGGGCCAACAACTGTGGTATAATCCGCCAGAGTACGTCTAACATTGTTCTCTTCGGTCATATCTTTCGTACTCTGGTTGGATCTTTGTGGTGAGGGTTGTAGAAGTGTTTCCGGAGAAGGAAATAATTCTCTAGAAGTTCGGATCCTCCTTCTCCTTCTACTTTCGTCCAATCCTTCAAGAAGAGGTTCTGAAATTTTCTTGCTCCTAGTCCAAATTATGTCTTGCATACACAAGAACACAAAACCCTAGAAACAATTGTTAGCACAAAAAGATAGAAAAGATAAACTAAAAAGATAACAAGATAAAAAAAATAAAAACAAAAGGATAGAAAGATAAAAAGATAAAAATATAAACAAAAAGATAAAAAGATAAAAAATCAACTCAAAGCTAATCAATAATCACACAAATAGAATAGTTAAACCACGAGTCCCCGGCAACAGCGCCAAAAACCTGTTAA